>CM030364.1:144984882-147384882 GCA_017893485.1 Hemerocallis citrina | reverse complement strand
TCGAATTTGAGAGTTAGGGCTTTGAGTTTCAGAGTTGGGAGAGAGGATAGAAAGAGAGAGAGAGAGAAGTGAAGAGGAGAATGAGACAGCGAGTCTGGTATTAAAAAAATCACCAAACGACACTCGCTGTCTGAGACAACGGGTCTTCGCCTGATTTTTTTTCAAGTTTTCTTGCCAAGTTGTGTAGAAAGCAATAAGCCTAGACGTGCTATCTCAGATAGCAATGATCGTTTCACCAAGCTCGCTTTCTGAGTTTGCGAATAGGTTGTTTTGATAAATAGTTTTGAAAGTGGATCAGTTTGGTGAATACTTTCAAAAAGTTGGTCATTTTGGAAAAAAATTGGTAGAGGATTACTATTACAAATCAATAGCTAAAACAACAGAAAATTAAGTCAATAGAATCAATGGAATATGAAGTGTACTAGTATACTCATTGCTCAACTTCAAGTTCTCGCTGCATATGATGACATCACCCTTCTGTTATTCGAAATTTAAATCTGGGCCCTTTTCCTTTTATTCTAGGTGACATCGATCTTGCTTTAAGAAATGGATTCTCCTTCATCACAATTCAATCCACCCCGGAATTTAAAATGGCGTTAAACAAAAACATGTCGACACCAGAGTGGAAGAAATGGTGAGCAAGCGAGACAGAAGCCTGCAGCTCCGTAGAGGAACCCCGTTCAAAGCAGCTAGTCAGTCAATCAATCAAAGTGGTGGCCGGATAGAGGAGGTCCGTCATGTCCCACTTCTCAAAAGTACGAGAAAGTACGAGGTCGTGACTAAGGCCCAGCTAATGATGCGAACACATCATTCATAAGCTGTGATAATCAACTCAACACCATAAACATAATCACAACCACGAAGGCAAAATATAATCACATAACTAAGAATAACATAAGTGATTTATACAGTAACCACAAAATAACCCACATCCAGAAAGAAAATAAACTTCGGATCAAATTTCCGAAATACAATGTATGTAGTGATGGCAATAGGAACTGAGAAACACAATATATGATAAATAATGCATGCTAGAATTTATCTCCATTTTCTAGAATACTTGATTGCTAAGTCCTTCTAGCAATTCTTCTCCTGTACCTGTAAGTTCGTCATCTCGAGTTGGGAGAGGAAATGCCTGTTAGTGCAAGTTACAGGCTGTAAGTAGTACTAGAAAGATGAAAATAAGAACAAAGATATAGCAAGGAATAAGGAATCATGTATACAGGGAACAAGTCATATAACAAAAAAATACAAACATATAAATGGGGGTCATGTAAATTTGACTTATAAGTAGAAATCATGTTACTGGTAAACTGAAACAATGTAACATATAACTGGGAATCATGAACTTATAAACATGAATCATATAACTGGAATCATGTAACTTGAAAATAGGACATGCACGTGTTCAGTGTAAGTCTATCCATCTTTTATCAGTACTATCTAATGCTTACAATTCTGCATCTCATACCACAGATTCGGGTGCATACAAATATGTGAACATTTAGACTCTAGTGGTGAATTATACATGGTCATGCACTGGGAAAAACATATAAACATGAATCATGTAGTCAAGTGGTGGATTCTAGAGGTGGTCCCCGTCATCCCCCAATGCCGCACTTAGTTTTACGTGACACTTAGTTCCATGTGACTTGTAAACATATAATATATAATACGAACGTGTAATCAAGTAATGAATTCTAAAGGTGGCCCCCATAGGTTCTAGAGGTGGCCCCCGTCATCCCACGATGTGACACTTAGTTCTGCGTGACTCTTAGTTCTATATCTCTAATACTGTAATGGGAGAAGGTCATAGTGTCATTTGTAAATCTACCAATTTGTAAATCTACCAATATATGCAACACATGTACATAACTAATATAAAAAAGGTTTCAAATTCAAACTCATACTATATCTCTAATACTATAATGGGAGAAGGCCTTAGTGTCAATTGTAAATCTACCAATTTGTAAATCTACCAACTTGTGCAACACACGTACATAACTAATATAAAGGAGGTTTCAGGTTCAAATTCATACTATATCTGAATTTTGACTTTTAAAAAATTTAATTTATTAAGACGTGCATCGCACGTGTAAATTACTAGTAACATATAATGAGAATCATCATTTGGGAAATACGGGCCCCCTTCCGAGTACAATCTCCTATATCGCCCACTACTAGATCTTACCTTGTCACGCCCCGCTTCCCAAAAATACGGAATACGAGTACGTAACATTGGCCCAGCGAATGACTAACGTCACCCATAAGCTGTTTATTCGATTAACTCAACAATATAATCAATACAGAACAAATGCGCATGCAATAATAATAATCTCATGAACAATAGTTTTTGGAATGAAGCAATAAAAATATCCAAATACAATAATAATAATCCAACGTCTAGAAACAATAATAAAATTCGGGACATAAGCCCAAAACAATAATAATCCAATCCAAAATAATAACAAGTCTCAATACATTAAGTTTATTAAAGCAATAAGCAATTAAAAAGCAGTAGTCTTCGGAATGTTTGTTCTCCAATTCTAGCAGGCAATTCTCCCTCATTACCTGTATTCACTTTATCTAAAAAGAGGAGAAAAATGTACTTAGAGCAAGTCATGGATAGTAAGTAGAGAAAGCACGAACAATGGAATAATGATATAACAATAAATTCAATGGATCAATAGGAATCAATAACATGGCACGATAGCAATAATCAATAACATGGTAATCGATGCAATTGGTATAAACAATGATTCAATATTCGGTAACAATAATCAATGATCAATAATGGTAATACTTAGCCAATA
The DNA here is from genome assembly GCA_017893485.1 of Hemerocallis citrina. Classification (NCBI taxonomy): domain Eukaryota; kingdom Viridiplantae; phylum Streptophyta; class Magnoliopsida; order Asparagales; family Asphodelaceae; genus Hemerocallis; species Hemerocallis citrina. The sequence continues at coordinate 147,382,069 of CM030364.1, read as the reverse complement.
TTCGATATCACTAGAAACAATAAGGAACAATATGCAAAGTCGGTGACGTGTCAATTCTTATATCTATTAATCATTTTAATCCTAACTAATGCATGTACTACTGCATCCCATACTACAGGTTCGATGCATACAACCAATTTTATTTAGACTTAAGTGGAAAATTCTATAGATCATGTACATGGCACGATAACGGTATTTGCAGCATTGGTGCACACTGGTTGGCTCAATAAAAATAATACTCGGTCAATTGGGGATACTGTGTTAGTATTCTGACAATAAACCGATAACAATAAATTTTGCCAACACACAATATTTTGGGAAACAAGGCCCACAATTCAATGTATAGTCACTATGTCATCAACTACTCCAGTCAATCCCTTAAATCCCGGCTTATTAATTATTTTATTAATGCAACAATACAATATGCAATTATAATATATGAGATGAATAATATTATCAATATGAGAACAATAGGATGATAACTTAGATAGGAAACTTAGAATGGTAACAATAAGATACTAGGATCATGCAATGCAACATACATACATGGATTCATGCAATACTATGATATAGGAATAATTAATATATTAAAATCTAGACTATATAATTTTGGACAGCAAGAGTAGTCTGTACAAAAATATAGTTTTCTGCTATTTTAGAAATCTAAAATTGAATCCATAAAAATTTCTAGAAATTAGACTTCCACACGGTTCCAACGCATATTTAAAGTTCAAAATCCGACAACAGTAGCTAGGTCAATCACATTATTTTTTACAGATTCCATGTTCAGGCATATTTCAACTTTATGTTATTTTATTTTTAGAAACAGCAAAACTCAATAATAAATTCATTAAAAATATTTTCTAGACTCCTAAACATGTTAAGCAACAATCTGGAAATTTTCAGATTAAAATTTTATTATTTGATCAGCATTTTTACTGTTTAAGCATGGAAGATACAAGAATCGAAAAATCTGAAAGTAAAGACACAGTTGTAGTAAAACGGGCATAACTTTTGCTACACTTCCCTAAAAAAAACATTTACTACACAACTCGGAATTCAAAAATTGAATATGTTGTGGAAACTGGAAAGATAAGGATCCTATTCATATTCAGAAAGTAATTCATTTTAAGATCATTTACCGGTTCAAAAACAGCAGTCAACATACAGGTCAGCAAGCAATATACAGGTTTAAGGGATTTTCTTGGAAATAAATAAATTAGACTATATGGGTATCGATTCTCTAGTCAATAAATTGTGTACTCAACATGATGAGTGTCAAAACATAATAAATAAAATTATAACACACTCATACATCAATTCATCATCAATCAATTATCAATCGATCAAACCACATACAACCTAGCAATTGTCTCTACAATAATTCATTTGTGTGACGATTATGTGAACAACCCTATTATTAATTCTATATATACTCTTGAAAGATCCAAACTTTAGAGTCAAAAGTGGCACGATGTCAAAAATATTGGGGTTAGCTCGTGTAAACCCTCAATAGACCCAACGAAGAGATGAACAAAAGATAATACGATAACAAAGAGATCTACTTGCAAGAGTTTCCAAAAAACTTGAATTTGATATAATTAACAATTCAAGAGGATGGTAACTTGCCTTATAAATAGTGAAAACGAATACCAAGGATAACGGGATAAGGATCCCGAAGCAACGAACACACGAACTACGTGCACAATACGTGCACAAAAGAGCAAAAGCAATAACAACACAATAGGGACAGTAGAAATGTTAGCAATGCCAAGAGGTGTTTGGGGTCTGGCCGGAGTTGGAGGTCAGCATCGCAGTGGCGTCGACGGTGGCGCAACCACTGGTCGACGGAGAGGAGGAGAAAGGGGAGATTGGGGATCAGTTGGCTATTAATGTCGAAGACAGAGGAGGGGGATGCGGGATCGGGGGTTGTGCTGACGTCATGGAGAGGCGGCGCCAACGAGGGGAGGTGGCGATGTGGGGGGTCGCCGGAGAATGAGGGAAGGACGGAGAACGATCGGAGAAGAAGCAGAGGATGGGTCGGGTGGTTTTTGGCGGGAAAACACAGGGAGAGAGAGGACGGCGAGGAATGAAAGAAAGAGAGGAAAGAGAATAAGCGGCTAGGATTTCAAGATTGTGTAATTTTTAGGTTTGCAGTAGGGTTATGTTTATACGGTACAATTGGGATGTTGGGTTAGTGGTTTAGGGTCCAATAATAGCAGGTTTGGATTAAGAACAAATGAAATTGGGTTATAGGGTTCAATTAAGAGATAGATCTAAATCAATAGGATTCAACTAAAAATACACACAATTAAATAAAAGATAGTAGAATCAACAAGAATGGCCCGATCAAGAAAATGAAGAATTTCATGAACAAATTCAATCAAAAAGAAAATAATCAAGAAAGAAAAATAGGGTATTTAAAATATTCATACACACACACACACACACACACACACACACACACACACAGATATATATATATATATATATATATATATATATATATATATATATTAAATCAAATAGCGATCTGCATATAAATTGAGCATGCTCGGGCTTAAAACAAAATAATAATAATAATACTGATAATAATAGCGATAAAAATAGTAATACCGATAACAATGATAATGACAACAATAACAACAAATATTAATACTAATAGCAATAAGAATAACAATAATAATAATAATAATGATATGCATCAAAGTAGGATTTGAGTTGAACAAATTTATTAAAATGCAAAAATTAATAACATAAATAGTCGATAAGGTAAAAATAGAAAATAAAGTTAATTTATACTATTATTTGAAAAAGATTTTAATAGAAGGTCCAAATTAAGTTAAAACAAAAGTAAATTTACAAAAAAAAAAATTAAATTATAGAAAATACACGAAAAATACTAATTATCGGGAATGGGGGTTACATACCCTTATTATCCTGGCTTGTTATTCTTTTTACAATAATCAAATGTGAACATGAAACAACGAGAATGGTATCAGGACAGGAACATGGAGGTGTCAAGGGCTATGCAACGCATGTAATATATTTCAGTTCATATAATGCAAAGAACAACATATTTATATTTAAAAACATGGAGATATGAATACTGGACAACAAGACGTTGTACAAAAACTAACTTTTCCGCTGCTATAAGAAAGAGAATTCAGTTCCGTCAGGAATTCTAGAAACTAGACTCATTGAAGGTTCCTACGCATATTCACACGATACATTTTAATAACAAAAACAATGTCTAACAGTCATTTCTTTATGGGTCTACTGTTCAGGTAGCAGGTCGGGGTCAAATTCTTATATATAAAAATTGACTGTAAATTCATTTAAAAATCTTTAAAAAATTATAAACTAACTCCTAATCATGTCTAGTAACATTCTAGTAAGTCTCATGTCATAATTTGACTCATAACACATTGTTTTAGTCAATAAATCATGATGGTCTACTTCTAATTAGTAATCTGGAAACAAGGAGGTTACAGTATTAAAACCAGTACATTTAGAACTCTATAGATCTGTTTTCAGATCCGTCAGAAGTTCTGGAAACTAAATTCAGATGGCTACAATATATATTTATAAAGTTTTGAATTATCTTATCATTAACCAGGTCGTAATCTCATCACAATCTCGAAAAGACAGCATGACAGTATTATAACATTTGTAATATATAGCTTTGTAATCCTAAAAATATGTAGCCTTATGATTAGAAAGTAACAAGCATCCACATTCAGTAGTTAGGATGGATTCTACTGTTTTCACAACAAGAATCGTTATTTCTACGACATTAAACATAAAATTGAATATTTATGCCACTACATCGTAACACGATCAATTCATCAATCTTGACATGTATCTTTTAACCTATACTTTCATAGTCATGTGTTCATGTAATGCATGTGATAACGAGGAATATTCAAGGTCATATTACGAGTATGAGATTAATAAGAATCAAGTAGGCTAGTATATACTAGTGGATAACGATCAATTGACAAGTGAAGAGAATGAACGAGATCATAACACAATGAATCAACCAATGACTACTTGCAGGATTAAAAGCAAAACTTGTACGGGAACAAAAAGAGTGTACAAGAGATACTTGCCTTAACACGTGACGATTACGATGGAAAGAAAGCGGCGACAGCACACAACGACGTCAATGGCAAGGGGCAGCAACACAGCAGTGAGCAAGTTGGTCAGATGTTTTGGAGTCTGGAGGTGGCAATGGTCAGGTGGTTGTCAAGTTGCATGGGCAGAGGCAGTTGCTATTCGATGGCTTCGGGGTGTAGGGGAGAAGGAGAAGGGGTGGTGTCGGTGAGAAGATGAAGAGGGATGGTCGGGGTGGAGTTTTGGGTGGCAGAGGAGGACAGGTTGGCACAGCGATGGCGAAGCAGTTGCAGCAACAGTGAAGGAGTTGGTTGCGGGTTTGTGAGTGTGGGTGGCACTCGGTGGTTAAGGGATGATGCGGCAGCGAGGAAGAGGTCAGGGTTGTGGTGGAGGAGGTTAGTAGGTAGTGGCGATGGTGCGGTGAAGAAAAGGAGGGGCTGCGGTGAAGATGGTAGGGGCTGCAGGATGGTGGCTCGGAGGTGCAGGGATGCTCGGCTGCGGGGTGAAAGGAGAGAGCAATGGTGGCGGGCTGTCGCAGTGGTGGTGCTATGTTGGAGGTGATGGCGAGGTAGTCAGAGTTGCTGCGGTTAGGAGGTGAAGGGGTATTGGCTGCGCGCGTAGGAGGAGATGAGGAGAGGGTTGCGGTGGTGGAAGCAGCGAGAGGGACGGGAGAGAGATGGGTTTCGTTGGTTTGTGGAGCAAATGGTTTTGACGTGAACAGGAGAAGAAGGAGATAAAGGGAGAGGGGCTGGCTGTTGAAGAAGAGATTACGGAGTTAGAGGGATTAGTGGGGGGTTAGAGATTAATGAGTGGTTATGAGTGATTTGGGGGGTTATGGAGATATTTTTGAGATTTAATTAGTTGGGAAATTATTAAGGAGGCAGTAATAAGATAGTGGGGTAACATAAGAAGGGATTATGGAGATATTGGGGGATATGAGGGGATTGTGCAGTTGATTAAATTAGGCTAGCATGTGGGCTTGGATTTTGGGCTTGGATTGGGCTTCAAATAAATCAATAGAATATGTAAGATGAGTTAAAATAGGACTTGGTGTGGGAATGGCTGGACCTAACTCATGATACAGATAATAATACAAAAGTATGTGCTAGAATTTGGATTCAACATAATAATTGAAAGAAAATTGAAGGGACACAATCTAGGTGCAAGAGATCAAAAAAATTAATTTATTGATAACAGGAATCCAGTAATCCAATAAGAGATAGAGTACAATTCGGCACCATATATAATGAGGGTTACATGGTGGTGGGTCTAGTCAATGGTCCACTGAATCATCGACTGATAACCCACTCGCATCTCCAACGACAAGTTAGATCCTATTCCTATAGGGAAAGATTTATTGAAAATCATCTAAATGATGGGTCATTGTGAAAGAGGATGCGCATCTTAAGGTAGGTTCACTGCATCTGATGGCTGTAACGTAGTGGTTTATAGGATTTCTTTCCTCACTGCTTGAATTATTAAAAAAAATTGTTTGTTTACTTATGATTAGTATATAAAAAAAATAAAAAAAGAGTAAAATAATGGCGAAAGTTAGAGGGTAATATTCGTTCGGATCCTATCATTATTCCAAGATGAAGTCACTGATGGTTTAGCAATTCGGACTCTCCTCGTTGACTGGCCTACTACATGAACATAGGTTCTCTTATTCTATTTTATTATTATATTATTATTTGTAAATTTTTGTTTATCTCGTGTAATTTTACTAAACAATACAGTATCTAGTTTTCACCAATTTGTGGATAATTATATCCATTGATTTTTTTCTTTTTCTTTTGCCGCTAACAATATTATAGACCAAAGTAGTTGGTGATGACCTTAATCTGCCCTAAATTTGAACCCATTGCTGTTATAAAGTGAAGTATGAAATTATCGTAGAAAATGCAATCTCTAATGAAAGTAATTAAAAAAGTTATTAATAAGAAAAATTAAATTTTTAGAGCTACAAATTAATCTTGGCAGCTTGCCAATAAGAAATGGTGGGACAACTAGCCTATAACCCACCCAACCACTCAACAAAAATTAGTCGCTAGCAATAATACACTGGAATTCCATCTTTTACGTTACTACTTATATCTAGTTGATGTGGGTAATAATCATGGCTAATCCCCACCATTCGATTCCAGTACGAATCCCAAGGTTACGATGCTAGAATCACAACTTTATGGGCCTTTCTTATGCCCATCACTTCAATTCAACCCACTAAGAGCATTCCCAATCATTCCCCATCCTCATCCCCAATTTGGGATTCCATTTTGGCATATTTCTTAGAATATGTCATTTTATTTTTGGGGTTTAGGAAGGTGTACTCCAACCAATCCGCATTTTGGGTTCCAAAATTTTATTTTTAATTATTTTTCTCATAGTAATATTTTTTAATGCAAAAAGATAATACAAATAATTGAAAAGTTATAATACAATTATTTTAAAATAGAATATTTATGAATTTGTGTTTCTTTTTAATATAATTATTGATTCATATTATTATTTTCAAACTTAAAACGAATCCGAAAGATATCCAATATTGGTGTCAGATTAAAGAATTCGATAAAAAGTGAACATTAGTATAATTTTCAAACTTACAAAGTTAACAACAGTATTATTGTCTATAAATAGCAAACTTAAAAGGAGGTTTAAAGAAACAAAGAAACTTTTAAAAAAAAATTTTAAAAGATGTTTGAAAAGAAGTTTAATGAGCGGGGTTTTTTTTCCAAAAAATAGTAGGGGCACACGGTTTGAGGGATGAGAAATGGAACCGCAAATATGTGGTTCCAAATCTAATCGCTATTTTTTTGGCGAATGGGACCCACTCTTTGTCGATCGGTTGGGGGGGGGATGGAATATTTTCTAAGTGTACAAAATCGTAATAAGTAGTATAATTTTAACAGAAAAAATGCCGAACCCACAAGTACTAATTATTTTATTGAGTTCGAAATTCACTAGATTAACTGCTATTTGGAAAATAGAAATTTTAGTAAAAATAGCAACTAAACTAAATTAAACTAAAAGAAAAACTAATCTAATTAAGAATAATGAAAATCTAAAATTTTGTTGTTTGTTAATTGCAAAGCTAGTTCTAGTGCTTTTGATTTCACATAGTTAATCTCAAACAATTCATAATTCCATGTAGTTAGAAATTCTACTTTTGCAAGTTGACCAATATCCCCTATTTATTCAATGTTTTCACTCAAAAAAACTAAACATATCTCCAACTAACAGTTTGTCATATTTTTCTGCACATTTTATTAATTGAAGTTTCATTAAGTTCTATGCATTTCTTTACAGTCACATTAATCGAGGTAAATCATATCTAATTTTGTTCAATCAATGGTGTTTAATTCTATAATTTCTAAATCACAAGTTACCTCTCGGTCTTCCCATAATTCAATAAATCAAATAATAGTTGGCCAAATAATTGATAGTTGGTCAAACAATTGTAAGCATTAACAACAAAAATTAATCACACAATCATGAAAAAATAGACGAATCAAATAACATGAAATTAGAATTATGTTCTCAAAACTAGGCTACATCGAAGCACTAGAAAAATAAATTTAGTTCATGACGATTTGCAACTAACAAACATATTTTTGGATTGCATAATTGTCACGCCTCGCTTCCCAAAAATGAATACAGAATACGGATACGCGACGAAGTCCAGCAAATGGCTTTCACCATTCATAAGCTGTAAGGATCTTTTCAACAGTGCACAAGAATAAATAAGAATAAGCAGAAAATAATTATCCACGTATGCATGAAACAAATTTCTAAATCAAAAAAAATTACTTGAAACAATATACTAAATTCTCAAATAAACCATATATCGAAACACAAGTAATAAGTTCTGGGACAAAGTTCCCGTTACAAGTTCCAAGTAGCAGTAAATACAAATAATTCAAAACAGGAAATTAATTCAAGTAGAAACTCTAGCTAAGCCTAGAACACTTGGTCACTCACTCCTTCGGGCAGCTGATCATCAAAATCTGCAAATTTATCAATTTGCAAGAAAAGAGAACAATAAACAATATACCCGTTAGCACAAGTTATGGGCCGTATGTAGTACAGGCAACAAGTACGAAAACAGATAAACAAAATACAGATTAGCAACAAAAAGCAAGTACCGAAATACGAATGGAAGGAATGTGACAGTAAAATAGAGTAGTTAACTCTTAAACTAAGGAACAGAATCAAGTGACATGATTAGATAACAAGGTACCGGTAACATGTAACAGGTACCAAGTAGCACGCAAACAAGTAAACAAGTACAAATGTCAGGTAGCATGTACAGGTAAACATGTAATAGGTATAAGGTAGCATGTACAGGTAACATGAATGTGCAAGTGATCGTGTATTCTCAAGTCTTGTATCTAATCCAATCTAGGTAGCACTTCATGCATCCCAAATTTTACCACATGGTTTCTACATTCAAACAAGTTGCATCTAGATTTCGTAGTGGATTATATAGGGTCATGTACTTAGGTATCAAGTAAACAGGTAAACAAGATCATATATCATGTAATCATATATTCATATAACAGGTAATCATGTATCAGGTAGGACCTACGGGTCCTCTCTGAGTACACCCTCCTATAGGGAAGTATGTAGTCGGGTAAACAGGTGAGAAACACGGGCTCCCTTCTAAGTACACCTTCCTATAGAAAAGTATGAAGTCAGGTAATCAGGTAAACGGGTAATCAGGATCATGTAACATGTAACAAGTGGGAAACACGGGCCCTTTTCCAAGTACACATTTCTTTATTTTTCACTACTAGATCTTTCGCTTAACCTTGGCTTGATTACTTATCATTATTATTAAAGCAGGCATATACGTGCACAAACAGGGAAAAAAAACATGGCAAGAAACAAGGAACAAGTTCAAGTTGGGTAGCAAACATAAACGGGTGACGAAACAACCTATAATAGTTAGAACAACGCGACCTTTCAATTCTAGACAGCAAGACGTTGCTGCATCAAATCTGAGATTTTCATTGCCATAGAAATGAAAATCTGAATCCGTCAGAAATTCTAGAAAGTAGACTCTCTGTCGAATCTAGCTTATATACACAAGTCATATAACAACTACAGCAACAGTGTTCAAAATAGCATTTTACACAAAATTCATGTTCAGCGAGAAACTATAAAGTTTTGTTTATAAGCATGAAAACGGTCTAAAAACACCACAATTAAACCTAAGAAAAATCTGGAAGGTTCCCTAGCATGTCTAGTCTCAGTATATTAATTTTCATGTCATTCCATTACAAATAGCATAGTCAATTTAATTTGGAAAACAGAGTGACACAGCAAATTTACGAATCTGAAATTTGCAGACATAGCAGTACTAAAACAGTGATAATTCACAAAATAAAATTCGGAATTCAATTCAGTCAAAAGGGTTATAAAATAGACACACTAGGCTGTGTTTCATATTCACAAAGCATTTATAAAAAATGACTAAAATCAGGTTGAAAAAAGAGTTCCTTACGGAACAACATGCAGTTTAGCAATTATAAGGTCGGTTTCACAAGCATGACATAAGTTATAAAAGTCATTAAACAATTCTGCAAAAATTTGTGAATGATCCTAGTCATGTCTAACCATACCCAGAATAATACTAAGTCCAAATTTTACTTTTAACATCAGTTTTAAAATAATAGATCATGCAGCGATCTTACAATTCAGAATCTGGAATTTACGACACAACTGCAGTAAAACAGCGGTAACTCACACATCAAAAATCAGAATTGAGATCCGTCGAAAGTTCTGAAAAATAGACATAGAGGCCTACGAATCATATTCACAAAATAATTTATTTTACTGACTTTAACAGGGTCTAAATAGCTGTGCCAAATCATGACAGCATCAAAAATAAAGTTTCTTGCATACATTTAATCAAACAATTCATCTACGATAGATTCAAATTAGTGTATAATGCAAAACATGATATATTGAACATTTAAATCAATCATATGGGTATTAACAAGTCCACAATGAAATACACATCCAACACATCAATCATGTAATAAAATCCACAACATATAATAGATCACGAAAGATTATCTATATAATAAAACACAAAGAAAGCTATCAAGTGGTTCTCCTTCAATCTCCCCAAAATCAAAGACCCAGATCTTACCTCACAAAACACATTTTCCCTCCCAAAAGTTCCTCCCAAAACTCAAATTCAAATCCCCCACCCAAAACAACTCATTTATTTATTTAATTATTTCTCTCTCTCTCTCTCTTATTCAAAAAATTAAGAAAATAAAAATTTTAAAATTTTTTTAAAAAAATTAAGAAACTAAAAAACTAAAAAATTTTAAAATAATTCAAAAAATCAAAAAAAAATCAAAAAATTATAAAAAAATTATTAAAATTACAAAAAAAAATTATAAACATTTTTTAAGAATTAAAAAAATAAAAAAAAATTAATTAAAAAAATATAATTTTTAATTTTTTTAAAATTAAAAAATTAAAAAAATTTTAAAATTTTTAGGAAATTTTAAAAAAAATTAAAATTTTAAATTTTAAAATTCAAATATTTGATAGTTTTAAAATTTTGAAAATTTGAAAATCTCAAAGCAAATCCAAATCTAAATTCAATGTCAAACCCCAATCAAGAGGTCGTCGGCGATATCTAATCTGATGCTGATTCCGTATCGGTAACTCCCTTCCACCAAATCGAGCGCGGATATCAAGCGACTCCGTATCTGTGACTCCCCTCCACCGAATTGAGAGCCTTTATATGCGATGCGACGACTCTAATTTCTTCTCATTAACTGAATTCTCATTCTAATTTTTAATTTTTTTTGTGCAGGGGTTACTCAGTTTTTTGCTAACTCGAATTTTGTGTGTGCATGGGATCTAAGTTCAGAGAGGTATGATTTTTTTTATTTTTGGGTTTAAAAAATTTTAATTTCGTGATTTATTTGATGAGTTTTTTAATGATTTTGATTTAAGGTGTACGCAAGTGAGATATTGATTATTTGGTGGCCTCAATTTGGGCTTGCAAATCATAGCAGGATAGGTAAGCTGACCAGCAACCTAAAATAACTTGGCAAATATGCAACATTAATTTTTTTACTGGAAGAGAAAATACTATCGTGAAGTGTTCCCTTCACTGGTTATTAGAAACCATGGATAACATAACATATAAGAAATTTTAGTGTATGTTTGGATATATAGGATTGGGATGACTGGATTTTACCAGTGAAGGGTGGAAACTCTCCGCTCAAGAAAGACAGTCAAAGTAAATTTGTTATTTATCCATTTTGATTTTTTTTTTATAAAGGTGCAATGGGGAAACAAAGTGAAGATAAAAGAAATGATTAGCTAGGATTAGAGTTTTGAGAACTTCATGTATTTCATTTTGGTTGAAATAATAATAAGAGGTATTTCAATTGCAAACTAAGTCTCAGACAAACAAATGTTTAGATTATTGGTATTGTAGATACCTTCACATCTGCACTTGCGTTACCATTGTATTTAGACATGCTCATAGTGGTTATGGGATTAGAGTAAGCTCTATAAAACCTATATGATAATGTCCTTTCATAACTATTACAAGCATGTAAAAGTGATGCTGAAGTTAAAAAAAACTCTATGCAGTGTTTCTAACAAACTATATGTATTCCACGTAAGTTCAAGCTAATGATCAAAAAGGCGATGGTTGAGCTTAAAGGTAGATATACTGCTTCCTCATATAATATGTTTGCTACTTCAATTAATTTGCTGGATCTTCAAAACTATTTTATATGATCAAACCATGTGCACCGTTCCGAAGACGTGCCATAGGCACGTGTCAACGGGCAAATCTAGTATATATATATCAAGAATCTATCTAGATCTAATTTATTTTCGTGTAATGTGTGTGTGACAACTTGTATGCTGGCCGCTATTGCTGTGCGTTGATCCATACTTAGCCATTGCGGTGGTGAAGGCGATTCCGTCTTGAGATTAGCTTGTAGAGAAATCTCCTTTGGCTCCTCGCTCGAGATCATCGGATCATCCCTTGAAATTGGCTTACTCTCTTCCATCAACACATCCTCGGTTAGGATATCCTCGAATACCATCCTTAAAACACTTATATACCGGAATTAGCCCAGATATAGAAAATTTTATAAAACATAAGTTGAAAGAAACAACAATATGAATTATAATTGTCTATAACTAGCTAAAACCCAACTCCTAAAGTGCATCCAAGTTTAATTTTCCTACTATGTTGGACTGTAAATTGAAGTCGGCTATGATACCACTCTGCAACGCCTCGATTTTCATACACTGGGAAACCGTGACATTACCTAGAATCTTTTCCTTCAATTAACCACAATACACAGAAAAATAAGAAAATTTAAAACTTTTTATTCAACACAAATGTATTACAAGTCCGAATATTATAAAATTGCAATACATTACATCAGTGTTACAATAATGCCATACAAGTCCAAGTGTTACAAACTTTCAATAAAAGTTTACATCAGAGTACAATGAATAATAAATAACATTTGGTACTTTCACTTGGATGCTTCTGAACATTAATAAATTACAATAGAAACAATGGTAACAACATATATTACAATTGAAATAAAATCAACCCTTTGCTTCTCTTGCCTTGAGTCCTCCTGAATCCTACCTGTAGTTTTGCAATCCAGTACCTATTGAAGTGGGGACGTCAGTACATATACTGACATTTTATGGCTGATGACTAACAGCAATTCTCAACTTTAAACAAACAGATTGATGAAAAGAGAAAAGTGTATATATAATTGATGTATCAGTGTATGCTATGACTTGGACTCTATTGCAAGATTAACTAATGCAAGGATGCACTTATTCTAATGCAAGCAAGACTGTGGAATGGTATGCAGCCCATACTACATACGCCTCATATCAAGCCGTTTCTTCATATATAGGGATTTGAACCCGTGCCATGAATTCTACTCTTGTACTCAACCTGTTTCTGAAGATACAACATGAATGATGAGGTTACCCTGAAACGGTTTAATCCCGCCATTCACAGTCATATAGTGGTGTCTCCGTTTGCCACTATTGCTCGACGTACCGGACCTCACTCAAAAATCTGACGAACCCTCGGAGTTAACTACAACACAGGTTAGCTCGAAGCATCCCTTGTGGCCCCCTAGCTGATAGACCGTAGTCTATGGCTTGTTCGCCTTTCTTGATATACAGCATGATGAAGTTCCGGGGGTCCATCACCTAGCTTTGACAGAATACTTCCTGCCCTTATCATGGCATTTCAGAAATTAACAGATGAGATACGGATCTCATGCCTCCAACTTGTGAGAAGGCACATACCGTATCCGTTTGAGAGGAAGGGTACAACCAATAACACTACCTAGTGATGGCCTATAGAATAGGTCGGATCATAAGGTATCACCCTTAATACCAACTCTTTCCTTTCGGCGAAATGATAATAAATAAGAGTTAAGTAGTAATAGCCATAAGTTACTACCCTAATGATGACACTAACCCTAAATAATCCGAGGGATGACAATAGTACTAACACAACATGCTGGGTCTTAAGTTAGATTTCGTAAGATAACTCTACTAGGTGCTCAATCTAGACTTACCAGAATTCCTAAGGATCCTGTTCATAGCCTCTCGATCCAAGACCCTGGCAATACGAAGGTATTCGCATGCTACTGCCCTGAGTATGGATTCCGTCTACACTCCCAGCCCGCGATCAACTTACAACAGTTAAGATCTGACGGTGCACGAGGGGTGACTCGTCCATAGTCTACGAGGAGTAAAATAAATACACGTCTTGATGGTCAATGGCTCCTAGGGCAATGATATCACCCTAGAAGAGCTCAATAACTGCGTACGAGCTAATAAGCTACATACGAGCAAAACATCTTACATACGAGCCGACTAGCTACGTATGAGCCAAACAAATTACATACGAGACAACTGACTATGTTTGCGACAAATGAATCATATAGAAGCAACCATAAAAGTCTTCTGACACCCTAGGAGTAAAATAACATGCTACTAGCAAAACTTGATCTTTTATACACAAAGGCAACATAAAAGTCTTCTAACATCCTAGAAGCAATTAAATATGCTACTATCAGAATTCAACAAAATTAGACTTTTTAGAAAGGTGAGAACATCTATTACATCTCTCTAGTTGAAAACCTTTTCAGATTCAGTCAATAAAATGCACAAAAACTTCGAACAATCTAAATAGCGAAGCTTCAGCCGAAATGGCCAGCTGCTGTGACTTGTAAAGGTCATAACTCCTACTTTGCTTATCGAAATGTAACCAAATAGGACATTTTGGAAAGGTGTGAACCTCTACTAAAACTCTCTAGTTGAAAAAGTTTCCAAGTTCAGTAAGTAAGAGGTACAGAAACTTCGAATAATCTAAATAGCGAAGCTTCAGCCAAACGGCTAGCTGCTGTGACTTGTAATGGTCATAACTCCTACTTTGCTTATCGGAGTCTAACCAAATAGGAAATTTTGGAAATGTGAGAAACTCTACTACAATTTTCTAGTTGATAACCTTCTCAGATTCAGTCAATAAAATGCACAAAAACTTCGAACAATCTAAACAACGAACTTAAGCCAAAAGGCTAGCTGCTGTGACTTGTAAAGGTCATAACTCTTATTGAAATCTAACCAAATAGGACATTTTGGAAAGGTGAGAACCTCTAATACAACTCTCTAGTTGATGACCTTCTCAGATTCAGCCATTAAGGGGTAGAAAAACCTCGAACAACCTAAACAACGAAGCTTCAGCCAAAAGGCTAGCTGCTGTGACTTGCAAAGCTCATAACTCCTACTAGGCTTATCGAAATCTAACCAGATAGGATATTTTGGAAAGGTGGGAACATATACTACAACTCTCTAGTTGACCACTTTCTCATATTCCACTTGGAACTCAAAATCCAGTCCTTTGAACATAATTAAAAAACGACAAAAGCACAGCAAAAGCTGAAACTTCCAAAGCTCATAACTTTTGCTATACTTATCAGAATCTAACAAAATAGGATATTTTGGAAAGGGGAGAACATTTACTAACACTTTCTAGTTGAACACTTTTTCAGATTCTATAAGGAACTCAAAATCCAACTCCTTAAACACAATACAAAAAGCAATAAAGACAGCCCAAAAGCTGAAACTTCCAAAGCTCATAACTTTTGCTATACTTATAGAAATCTAAAAAAATTGGACATTTTGGAAAGGTGGGAACATCTAATACAACTTTCTAGTTATACACTTTTTCAGATTCCTTATAGAGCTCAAAATCTAGCTCTTTGAACACAACTCAAGAACGACAAAAATCACAGCAAAAGCTGAAACTTGTAAATCTTAAAACTTATGCTATACTTACCAGAATCTAGCAAAATTGGAAATTTTAGAAAGGATTAAACATCTACTACAACTTTCTAGTTGGCCACTTTTACAGATTCCTTATAGAGCTCAAAATCGAGTTCTTTGAACACAACTCAAGAACAACAAAAAGCACAGTAAAGGCTGAAACTTGTAAAGCTTATAAATTTTGCTATACTTATCGAAATCTAGAAAAATTGGCCATTTTGGAAAGGGGAGAACATCTACTACAACTCTCTAGTTGATCATTTTTTCAGGTTCCGTAAGAAACTCAAAAATCCAGCCCCTTGAATACAAGTCAAATCAACCAAAACAGCAGTTTCTTTTTTATGCTCGCTGTTTTGGGAAAACGATTTGTTTCACCCATCAAATTAACCCCAAAAAATCTATAAAAATTAGAGCATGGTATTAACACATAAAAGAAGCTCTCAAATTAATTTGAAGTCAAAATTCCAACTTTAACACAAGTAATTAATTCTAACTACATACTAGTTTAAGATCGATTCTTTAGTGTTCTATTTGAGTTCTACCACTTCAATCTTTATATGCCTTTTATTCTAGTCCATAAACATGATTGTGCATATGGAATTAATCCATGTTCTTCATTTAAATAATAATAATAATAATAATAACAATACATGAAAGGTGAGAAACCCCCACCCAAATCGGTTGGAAGGACTTGCTAGCTCTTCCTTCTCCTTGTTCTTGCTCCTTGTTCTAGCTCCTCATGAAAAGAGAACCCACTCTTTTCTTTTGATTTTGATATCTCTTTCTTTTCTTTCATTTTCAAATTTTTTTTCCTAAATTAAAACTAGTAAATGAAGAAGAAGAAGAATGAGATGAGAAAGAGATGGAGGACACAAATGAAAGAGGGCTTTTGCCCTTGTGTTTGGCTGGCCAAGGAGTGGGGGGGGGGGGGGGGGGGGCGTTATAGGAGAGGGAGAGTGAGCTTGTGGTGTGAGAAACACCCAAGTGTCACTCCCTTTTGTGGTTAAACAATGGAGTTTAATTTGCAAATTAAAATTGCAATCAACACCCAATCTAATCCCTACCCTCCATTTGATCATGATTGATCAAGAATAACAGGTATTTTCCCAAAATCACATACTACATGATTTCGTACAAACGTACATAAACGTACGAAATCGATACAGTACATATACGTACATATATCTGTATATACAGATAATTTTTATTAGTTAAAACGAATAATCCCTACCAAAAATATTTTAATTTAGAAATAATAATAAAAATAGTTTATTACCGGCTCGGATGATTTCAGTACCAATTTGATACAATACAGATGTATACAAACTGGTATATATATATATATATATATATATATATATATATATATATATATATATATATATATATATACTGTTTATTAACAAAACTGGGTAATATCCAACAAAACATTTCAATTCTGAAAATAAAAATAAAATAATAATTTTTAATATCAGACCGGGATTTCACAGACATTTTCTCAAAAATGCATTTCACAGGATTTTGTACAAGTGCATAAAAGCGATACAATGCATATATATACTTACTTGTATATATATACAGATAAGTTTTTATTAATAAAACTAGATAATTTCCATAAAAATATTTTAATTTTAAAAATAATAATTATTCAAATATAATATCCAACCGGGATATTACAGTATTGGTAGCAGGTTTATGATCCAATAGGGCGAATTATAGGGTTTTTGGTAGAGGATTCAGTTAAGAATT
The DNA here is from genome assembly GCA_017893485.1 of Hemerocallis citrina. Classification (NCBI taxonomy): domain Eukaryota; kingdom Viridiplantae; phylum Streptophyta; class Magnoliopsida; order Asparagales; family Asphodelaceae; genus Hemerocallis; species Hemerocallis citrina. Next base: position 147,364,846 of record CM030364.1, on the reverse strand, counting down.
GGATCCAAAAGGGTAGAAATCAAATAATAAATAATTAGGCCATAAAATAGATGATTGAGACTCAAACAAATCATCCAGAGATAATTAATTGGCAGAAGAGATTAAATCAGAAGATTGAAAATCACATAATTGAATTGACGAAATGAAAAATAGTTTATTAAGAATGATGAAATGATTACACGGTTCTGAGCGGACAAAAGAGTACAATTAGAACAAACACCAAGAAGAAAATAAATGCATACAAAATATAGAAAAAGGAACACATGGGTAACAATAACAATAAAATTTAGAAAAGAAAAGAAATAACTCGATTGTTGTATGAAGCTGAAATTGAAGAGCCTCGGGATCCGCGCTCAAGTCAGAGCCCCTTCTCTTTCTCAAGTCAGCACCGCACTTCTTCTCTCTCTTCTGAAATCTATATGTCACACCCCGCTTCCCAAAAAGAGAATACGGAATACAGATACGTGACTAAGCCCAATGAATGATTTTCATCATTCATAAGCTGTTCAGAATCTTTACAACATCTCACAAAAATAATCAGATTCGGAGGCAAGAGAATCAACCACATATGCATAATCGAATCAAATATACCAACAGAAGTTTACTTGAAACCAAAATGTAATAATCTCAAATCAATCAGATCTGAATAAGTCAATATCCTGGGTCACATTGCCCAAATACAAAATAAATCCAAGTATCAAATACAATATTCAAACAAGCAACAGAAATAACAATAAAACTCCAGCACTAATATCTCATATCACCAATAAATAACAAATATAAAATAACAACAGAACAAACATGTCATGGTATAGGCATATCAACAGAATATAATATCTAACATGAATCAGGAAAACAAATCAGATAGCATGGTATACTAACAGATACAGATAATATGTGTCAAGTGTTAAGTGGTATGCAGATATATATACAGACGATAATGTCAGATGATAGTTAGACAGATAACAGATAATCAGATAACAGATATAGATACAGATACAGATAAACAGATGACAGATTTCATGTTCTTATAAGTCTTGTGTGATGGCTATCTAGGTAGCACTTCATGCATCCCAAGTTTTTACTACATGGTTGCCTACATTCAAACAGTTTCGTTTAGATTTCGTAGTGGAGTCCATAGGACCGTGTACTCAGGGATCAGACATACAGATATCACATGCAGATCAGACAGACAGAACCTATGGGTTCTCTTATTAGTACACATTCCTATAGGGAAGTAATATAGTCAAGGTTCAGATAAAAAGAGTCATGTATCATGTAGTCATGAACACGTAATAGGTAGGAAACACGGGCCTTCTTCTCAGTACACATTTTTATATTTTACACTACTAGATCTTTTCCTTAACTCCGGCTTGGTTATTTTGTTATTATTATCAGACAGACATGTATGTATCAGAAACAGGTCAAGTATAACATGGTACAAACAAGGAACAAGTTCAGGTTGCAAGATAAACATGTTCGGGTGAAAGATAACACATAAAAGATTAGGACAACGAGAATTCTAGTTCAGGACAGCAAGACAGTACTACACCAAATTTGGGATTCCTGTTGTCACGGACATGCAAACTTGGATCTGTCAAAGAACCTGGAAAATAGACTCCCTGCCGAATCTAGCGAATATATATAAGTCATATAGTATTTAACAAAAACATAACTCAAAACAGATTTGAATCCAGAAAATACGTTCAGCCAGAAATCAGAAGTTTGTATTCAAGAACAGAAAAACAGCATGAAAACTTAATAATTAAATCCACGAAAAATTTAGGGTATTCCCTAGTATGTTTAGCAACTGAAAATAAAGTTTCATAATTTTTCAACATAAATAGAGTAGTCAAGTAAAATCAAAAAACACAAAGACACGACAATTTATAAATCTGGAATCTTAAACACTGCAGTACGAAAACAGCAATATCTCACAAAATATAAATTGAAATCCAGATCCGTCAAAAGGGTGATAAACTAGATACAATAGGCTAACTTTCATATTCATAAAGATTTTACAAATAGAAAGTAGAATTAGGTCGAAAATCAGCTTCTTTACTGAACAGTATGAAAATTCTGCATGTATAGTAATTGTTTGGAAACATGGAACAATTTGTAAAACTCATCAAATAAATTCACAAAAATTAAGTGTTAATCCCAATCAGGTCTAGTTGTATTTTGCAAAATATTGGATCAAAATAATACTTATAACATCATGATAAAAATAGATTACTCTTCACAATTCATAGAAAACAAAATCTGAAAATCTCTCAACATCTCTGTAGTAAAATAGATATAACTCACAACTCATAAAACGAAACTGAGATCTGTCAGAAGGTTTGAAAAATAGAAAAAATTATCTACAGTTCATATTCATAAATATTTTTAATATACTAACCTTAATAAGGTCAAAAATAATGATCAACAGCAAATCAACAGAAAAATACAAAATTATACTTCGAACATAAAATCGTCTAGTTCATGTAAAACTCACCCAAATCAATCCAAACATGAAATATAGTGCATTAGATGTCCAAACAATATGGTATAGGGTATTTTGCAAGTCCACGACAAGTTATAGTAGAAATAACACATCAAGCATACGATATCACAAATAGCATGCCAAAAAGTGGTCATCCCTAGTTATTTCATGTCATGTATGTCGTGAGCAACTATGGTCCAATCAACACAAAAAAGACAATATTTAACAAAGGATTCATACACGAATTGTCTCTAGATGTAATGCCCTGATTTTTCATTTATGAAAAATTATTTTATTGTGCACGTGCAATATTTTTGTAAATATTTTCATCAAGATGAGTAAAGATATTTTAATATGTACTTTTAATTATTTTATACAAAAGCCTTCTTTCAATTAGACAAAAAGCCCTTTTTCTTAAAAGCCCAAATTTAATTCATTTATTTTATTTTAAAATTGTTATTTTGGCCAATAAACCAAGGCCCACGAGTTAATTTATTTTAAATACAACTTGTCATGTAGGATACAATTTAAAGTTTATTTTTATACAAAATTTAATGTACAAATTTTTGGAGACTAAGTGGAATGCACGTGCATTGCACGTACACGTGCATTATGCACTTTGAATGGAGGCCGAGAATGCTTCTTTGGAGGGAAACCCAAATTTTTGAGTGGGATCATGGTGTGGTGGTTACTTGATTATGGGTAATTTTTGTAACTTCTCCTTAAATCTAAGCCACTTGTTCCTAACTCCTACTTCAATCCTTGCCATCAATTCTCCTTGATTCTTAGTATAAATACCCCCCTCCATGGCTAGTTATTCTTGTGCTAAATAATTCTTCCAAACCTATAGTTCTATACTTTATCTAGTAGTTATTTTAGTGAGTTAAAAGACTGAGTTGTATGTGGGAGTTGTGCTTGCAACTACAAGGGAAGAAGAGGCCGGCATTCCAAGAGAAGAAGCTTTCGGTTTTGGTGCTTTTGGAGGCTCGAGTGCGCGCTTCAAGGAGGAGGAGCATTTCGTTGCAAGGACATTCGTCTAGGAGGTTGCTAATTGTTCTTTCCTTCAATAAGGTGGGTAAATTTTCCCTATTTCTAAATAGGAATGCATGCTAGATTTAATTAGAAGAATGTTGCATGAAATGATCATTTAGAGTAAACATTTAATTGAAAATGACTTATCGATTGATTGATATATGAATGTGAAATTGTATGTGGTTCTATTAGTAAAAGTAAAATTATGTGTGAATTGGTTGTAGCCATAAATTATTGAAGAAAATTTCATTATCTATGTCACAAATTATATACACAAAAGTTAGTAGATAAACCATGCTACTTTATGTGTTTAAATGAGCCTTTGTGTTGCATTGAAATAAACAAATCAAAATATGGATTCGTATGGTTGGTAAATGATCAAAAACAGAAATTAATATGAAGAATTTCTAGTAAAGAGATTGAGATGTTAATTGTGAAGAAATATCGAAAAGAAGAAATGTGGTAATTATAATGTAGAATTTGAATTAGTTGTATGAAAATATGTTTTAATTGTTACAAAAAATTATTTTGCTCATACTGGTATGTAAATTATGTGAGGAAGAATCAATCTGGAGTTGTACAGTAATTTTTATGAAAACAAAATGAAATGGGGACTAGTTGGACATCGAAACGTTTTAATAACGGAGAGAATTGGTTTAAATAAATTTTGAGTTGCGTTGTTGACAACCTGAGCGCGTAGCTCAAGTGGTCGGGATAGCCTAAATCGCTACAGTGGTCTGGGGTTGTTGGTTCGAATCCTCTGGGCAACACACTTTTATTCCATGAATTTTTAAAATGAAAGAGAGCAGCGGCCGAGAGCATATAATGCTTCCAGTCCTCTTTATAACGCTTGTAACACCCGGCCTAGTGGTCTGTGCCTTGGGCGTTTTTCCTGGGGTGCTGGGTTCGAATCTTGCCATCGGCAAGATTGAAAAAAATTATTTTTTTGAATGTTTCGGTGGCCAAAAAATTATGGAAAAAATATGGTTATTCTTCTAAAAATATATGGGACTTGTGAAAAATAATTTGGGGATTATTCGCATGAAATAAAATGTGTAATTAGAACTATGGTTTTATATGTGTATTTTTGGGAAAATTATACCTTGTAAAAAGAACTTGAAATGAAGGATTAGAAGATTAATATAGTAAAGATTGAAATGATATTATGTGATGGATGTGATTTATTCCCAATTGAGAATAGTATGAAAAATATGAATTGTGAATATTCGTTAGTGATGTAAAGTATTTCTCATTTGAGAATAATGTGACAACTATGAAATGTGAATTATTCTCGTTGGAGAATAGTGCGACAAATTATGATGTATGAATATCCATCTTGATTGAATACTAGTGATGTGGGTTTTTAATGTGAAAATAATAATTCATGAGTTACATGATGAATTGTTGAAATTAATGTATAATTATGGAATATTGAACGATTTGGAGATCATGGTTGGAAAAGAGAAACATTTTGAGTATGATGACTCAACATATGAACTTATGAGTTTGAAACACTCAATTATAGAAATTGTGAATTTGAAATTGAAACTAAAGAGTAGCTAAGTCTCCCCCGACATTTGGAAATAAATGAAAGGAAAATTTGAAAGGAAAGACCAAGGTTGGTCACGTTTGAATGAATGAATAAGTCCGATTTAGTGGAGAGGCTAACTCTAGAGCTTCGATTTTGTTCATGATTTTGATAAAAACTAAGGATTAGTACATAGTGGAAACGTGATGAAAGTAGGACAAAAACACGAGTATGAGGGCCATCGGATTGGCGGTGTGAGAGTGATCCACAGGCTGCCTGCTTGATGCGTCAAGACATGGCGTGGGCACTACTCCAGAATTATCGTCCCGGTGGCGACGCTTGTGGGATGTTTGGTGACTGCAAGAGGATCGTGTGCCATGAAGTGAGGCTGAATTGCCACAGGTTGTCTTCACGATGCGTCGTGACATGACGTAGGGTTTCCCTCCAGAATTTTCTGTACACGAGCTTGTACTCATAGATCATCTAAGATACCTACCGTAATTACAGTAGTAGATTAAGTCATGAGGAGGGATTGAACCCTACAAAGATGAGGAACGATTAAGGGCTTGCCCTCGGACCTATGTAGTATGGGATGCATAGAATCCGAACAAGTGCGCATTAGTGTCATGTAATATAAATAAATGCATTAAGGACTAAGTGCACAATCACAACACGACATCAATAGGGTAGTCCCTTTAGTTTGGTATGTGACAAGTTTGTGTTTGCTAAATATGGAAAATAAGTTATACTATTTCCGGCATAGAGAGGATAGCCGTGTATAATGATCGTCAGTTGAATAAACTGACGTACCCACAGTCTTATATGCAGGTAAATGGCTTGATAAAGATTAAAGAGGAACAAATGCTTAAAGATTACTCAATGTTGTTGTATATTTATTTCATTGTTGTAAATTTTACTTCCGCTGTGCAATGTAAAGTGTAATATTTATGTAAACTCTGATGTAAAGTGAAAAGTTTAAATTTCCTTGTAAAATTGTACTAAAGGAAGCGAAAAGATTCTGTAGAACATCTCGAATTCAGTGTATTTGGGATTCGGGGCGTTACACTAGAACCCAACTACACTACAAGTGGTATTTAGTACTTGTATTACACAAAAAAAGAATACAAGTTACTTGCCTGAGAGACGACGACGAGAACGGAGCAAGAACAAGAATAACAGGAATGGATTCCCAACAACGAACACGAAAAACATGTGCACTCTCACGAACGTGAATAAGAGAGAGAGACACGACCGAGCGCAGCGACGAAGCTGCTATTGCTGCTGCTGGTCGACGCAGGGAGGATAGCACGGGGAAGACGGGTAGGGGCGTCACTACTGGCACTGCAGTCGCCGAGGGGAGGAGCACTAGGGGTTGCTGCGGCTGTTGGGCTGCTGTGGCTTCGGGAGAGGAGCACAGGGAGGGCTGTCGAGGCTGGGCCTCACTAGCTGTCGGGCTGAGTAGCACAGGGCGGCACAGCGGCAGAATAGGGTGGTGGTGGTTACCGTCGCTACTGCGTCGAAGGGGACCTCAGCGGGAGCAAGCAGACGGTGGGGAGAGGGTCGGGACTGGCTGTTGCTGAAGGCGACAGGGCCAGGGAGTGGTGTTGCGGGGATTCGCGATGAGGAAGAGGAGGCAGGGCGGAGTGGACAGGAGAGGGAACCAGTGTAGGGGGAGATCGGGAGGTGGCTGCAGCTGTTAGTGCGTCGCAACACAAGGGAAAGGGGAGAGATAGGAAGGATGGGTTGAGAGGGTGAATGGCTGGGGTCAATGAAGAGAACAGGGTAAATGCATATGGGTTAATGTATAAGAGAGATAAGGTTTATTAGGGTTAGGAGGTGTATAAGGATGACGGCTGAGGGTACAGGGGTATACGGGTTGCGAGTAGTTGGGTATTAGGGTGTTAGGGATTAAATGGGTATTGGGTATCCAAAATAAGTAGGGTATAGGGTTTTAAATAGGGTATGAAAATCCAACAGAAAAATAATTATAAAAATATTAGATAAAAATATGATCTATAATAAAATTTAATTTGCATTACACTATAGAATTCATTTGAAATAACTACAAATACAATTAGTACAGAGAAGTGGATTTTTAATAACCAATCAAAATTAATAGTAATAATAACAATAATACTAATAACAATAATAATAAGAAAAATGATAAAAATAATAATAGTAATAATAATAATAGTAATAGTAAAAATAATCGAAATCGAAGTAATAATAACAATAATAAGATTTGTACAAAATCATAGGAAATAGTTACAAATAAAATTATTGATTAAAAATAGGCTTTAATAGGAGATCCGACAATACATTTTAACAAAAATAATTTGAAAGCGGAAAACTAATTTACAAAAATTTTAAATACATAAAATACACGGAAAATAGATATATACGGGAAACAGGGGTTACACTATCTCAACCGCAATTTTCTCTCTCTTTCTTCAAGCCACAACTCCAAGCCCCTCGGTTTTTGTGCCCCTTCTTCAGTGGGTTTCCAGCCACCTACCGAAGTCACCCTTATAAAAGGAGAAGAGAATGTTTTAAATAGGGTTTTGTTAAATAAGATTATGATAAACTAATTAATTAATTAAAGTCTTAATATTAAGATTAATCTTCTAAATTTTATAACTAATTAACTACTTATCATTATCTATTCACATTTCAATCCGGCCAATCTTTATTATTATTTATTTTTCAATTTTTTTAATGACAAATTTAATTTTATCCCCTACTTGACTGACCATAATATTTTCTTTTTGTTCTTTAAACGGCCAATTAGTACAATGTGCGATTTTAAAGGGCCAATTAGAAATGAACACTAGTAATTGGTTTGATGAATTTTCAAGAAAGAAAATAAGTTTATCAAGCCCAATTAAATATTCAATCCTTACAATCAATAATTATACATAAGAGTTTTTAACAAGTACAATATTTGATAGTAAATTGTACACTAATTGGGAAGTGAAAGTGCACACACATAATAATTGTGGACGATAGTAAATTCAGATAATACTCTAGAGATAATAAGCAGTATCACAAATAATGGAGGAGTAGAAAGAGTTTACCAGTGTTCGAGGAAAGTATTGAAGTTGAAGACAGGAATTTTGGGTGGTCAACGGCAGCAAAACTGATGGAGCTTCAGGGTGATTGTGGGGGAGAGGGTGTGGAGGTGATCGGTCGAAGTCGGGTGGAGGACAAAGGGCCTCGGCGTGACCAGGAGTACAGAAAGAGATAATGGCAGATGGGGGTTGTGGGTTCGAGAAGAAAGAGAGAAGGAAGAAGAAGAATGAGAGGGGGAGGGGGGGGAGGTGGTGGCTGATTAAAGAGATTTGGGTTTGGGGTTTTGGATAAAGGATTTTAGGGATTTGGGGTGTAGTTTAAGGTTTCTTACAAATCCTAATAATTTCTCAATGTCTCACACAAAGAGAGGAATAAAGAGCAAAACTCAATCAAACAATAATTTTTTTAACCAATCAAAGCATTATTTTTTATTAATCAAGAGCCCTGTTGAAACCCCTGTTTTCCCAAAAACGTATTTTTGTGTATTTTCTGTATTTAAAAATTTTCAGAATTTTTTTTTTTCAGTTTTCAAATTCTTTTGTCAAAATGTATTTTTGGATCTTCTATTAAAATCTATTTTCGATCAATAATTTTATTTGTAACTATTTACTATGATTTTTATACAAATCATATTATTATTATTACTATTATTATTTTATCAGTATTATTTTAGTCAGTGTTATTACTTGCATTATTATTTTATTATTATTATTTTATTATCATACTCTAATTTACCTAATAATGTTATATTATTTTTTTATTGGATTTTATAAACCCTATTTTCCTTATTGTATAGTCCAATACCCTTTAACCTATTCAAACCCTATCCATAACCGGTTATTTATTAAACCCATTACCCATTATATTAACTACCCTAAACCCATTACCCTAATACCCAAACCAAACCCAACTATCCATTTAAATCCTAAACTACCCAACCCGTTATTAAACCCAAAACCCGGTTTACCCCCCCGTCAACCGTTCAGCCCGACACCCTTCTCCTGCAGCGACCACCAGCCCTCAGTGCCCCCTGTTCGCGCCCTCCCTGTCTCGGCATGCCGCAGGCAGCGACAGCCGCATCAGTGCGGAGACTAAACAAATCTTACTGGAATATTGTGAAACTTTATATTCTGATGTTAGACATATAGGGGAATACCCCAGATTTTTCGTGGATTTATTTAATGAGTATTCATGCTGTTTTCCTGTTATTGAATCCAATCTTCTGATTTCTGGCTGAACGTGTTTTCTGGATTCAAATCAGTTTTGAGACTTGATTTTGTGAAATACTATATGACTTATACATGTTCGCTGGATTCGATCGGGAGTCTATTTTCTATACCTTTCGATGGATTCAGATTTACATTTTTATAGCAATGGGAATCTCAATTTTACTGCAGTTTGGTCTTGCTGTCCTGAACTAGAAATCTCTTTGTTTTATACTTTTGTGTGTTATCTTTCACCCGTACGTGTTTATCTTGTAACCTGAACTTGTTACTTGTTCATGCCATGTTATTCTTGCGCTGTTTTGTGACATGTACATGTCTGTTTGACTATGTAACGCCCCGATTTCCATATACTGGGAAACCGTGACATAAGCCAGAATCTTTTCTTCAATTAGTCAGAATACACAGAAAAGCAGGAGAATTTAAAACTTTTTATTCAACACCCAATGTATTACAAGTCTGAATGTTATACAACTGCAATACATTACAATAGTGTTACAATAATACCTTCACAATTCCAAGTATTACAACTTTCAACAAATTACATCAGAGTACAATGAATGAAGAATACCACTTGGTAATTCCCACTTGGGTACTTTCGATAAAAAGATAATCAACATAACATTACAGCGGAAACTAAATATGACATCGACTCCTCGCTTTCCTTGCCTTGAGTCCTCCTGAATCTCGCACCTATACTTCTGTGATCCAGTACCTATTGAAGTGGGGACGTCAGTATTCACTGACGCTTTAAGGCTGATAACTTAGCAGCGAGTCTCCCAAAACAAACATACAATCATGGCAATGTGTCGGTGTGGTTTATGTATTCGTGAGTGCTATGACTAGAATCTAATGCAATATTGACTAAAGCTAGGATGCTCTTATTCAAATGCCAGCAAGTCTCCGAAGCAACATGCAGCCCATACTATATGCGCCCATCTCAAGCCGTCTCTTCATTATAGGGATTTGAACCCGCGTTATGAATTTCTATTTGTACACAACCTGTTCCTGGTAATACCACGTGACTAGTGAGGTTGCAGAGGGGGTCAAGTCACCCTATGCAGTCTGCTTATGGTGTCTCCGTTTTCCACTACTACCCGGCATGTCGGACCTCACTCAAAACAAGGTTGCAGGTGCGGTCTAGTTCCGTTACTGCAGTCATATAGTGGTGGTCCACATTTGCCACTATCGCCCAGTGTATCGGGCCTCATTCGAAAATCAAAAGAACATAGGGTCTCGCAAGCGCAGGGTAGCGCGATGCCTACCCTGTGGCACCCCTGGGGTCTCGCAAGCGCAGGACTGCACATTGCATCCTGTGGCACCCCAAGCCACGGTATTTCAGGAATTAACAGACGAGATACGGATCCTGTGCTCCCAACTCGTGACAAGCCACATGCCGTATCCCTTTGACAAGAAGGGTACAACCTAATAACACCACCTAATGCAGGCCTGTAGGACAGGTCGGATCATAAGGAGTCACCCTCAACACCAACTCCTTTCCTTCGGCGAAAAGTAAGGGTTAAGTAATAAAGCCATAAGTTACTACCTTAACAATGTCACTAACCCTAAACAAACGGAGGGGTGACCATAGAACTTACACAACATGCCGAGTCTTTAGTTTATACTTCGCAAGACAACTCTACTAGGCTGCTCATCCGAGACTTACCAGAATCCCTAAGGATCTGACTCATGGCTTATCGATCCAAGACCCCAGCAATACGAACATACCTGCATGCCACTACCCTGAACTTGGATTTCGTCTATACTCCGGTCCGCGATCAACCTACACCGGTTAAGATCTGATGGTACACAAGAAGTGACTCGTCCACAGTCCCTTAGGAGTAAGAAAACATATGTCTTGATGGTCGATAGCCCCTAGGATAATAATATCGCCCTAGACAAGCATAACAAAACTGCGTACTAGCTAATAAGTTATATACGAGTAAACCGAACACCTACGAGCCAACAAGCTACGTATGAAACAATAACATACCTACCAGCCAAATAAGCTGCGTATGAAACTAACAGCTACGTACGGACCAGTCGAGCCACATACGAGCACAACCTATATGCAAAACAACCATACAGGTAATCAAACCTAGAAGCGACCAACGTGCTCACTAGCAACCTTGATCTTCTATCATTAGAAGCAACAGAAGGATCTACTAACAGCCTAAAATAGGCATTCTACCTATAAGAAGCCGCAAGCGACATAACAACTTTTATTTAGGAAGCTACAATATACCATTCAAGCATGCATGGCTCTAGCTATGTAATCTCAAACCTGGGATTCCTTCTAGGGGATTAACTAGAACTTCTTACAACACAATATTGCAACTACAACGTGGTGGTTCTTCACCAACACCGCAACTACAACATGCTAGCTCTTTACCAACACAATTTACTATAACATGATAGTTCTCTACTAACACTCTAACTACAACGTGATAGTCAACACTACAACTACAACATGAAGGTTGTATATTAACACTACAACTACAAGCATGGATACAACTTAAGTAGAAAGCTACTAGATTTTAGCATGAATATCTCCTATTACTTTAAGCATGGTTAATGCTACAACTTACCCATGAGTACTAACAATTTAGCATGGTATGCCACTTAAACATTATTCTACAACAATTCTTAAGTATGGTAGGAACCTACAACAATCTTAAGCATAACATATTATTTAAGTATGCCTACAACAATCTTAGGCATGGATAATTAGTACACCTACACATGGATACTTACTTCAACCTAAGCATGGGTACTACAATTTATCCTACAACAAGGTAAGCATGATCTACACAACATAGCATGAGTTCCTACAATAAATTAGACAACTTAAGCATGGTATAAGGCTTTCCTACCATAATCTAAACATGGTATACATTTTTCCTACAATGATCCAAGCATGGTATAAGACTTTCCTACCATAATCTAAACATGGTATATATTTTTCCTACAATGATCCAAGCATGGTATAAGACTTTCCTACCATAATCTAAACATGGTATATATTTTTCCTACAACATGTACACAACAAGCATGGTTCTTTTCTACATTGACATACAACAATTTAGCATGGATATCTATTGCTACTTTACTTAAGCATAATCATCTACTACTTAAGCATGAACTACAATACTACAATAGTCTACCTTTTTATAATTTACAAGCCTACATAATACAACATTATTTTCTTTAACCTCTTATTTCCAACATACAACAAATCTATCTTTTTATTAACTAAGAATTAACAAGGTTTCGTTAATTATCAAAGTAGAGAGCAAAAACTAAAGAAAGACTTATTTTAATAGTCCACAACCCCAAAATTGGGTAGTAATTAGTTCTATGTGCCAAAAATCATATGCTTGTGCCAAGTCCTTGTATAGTTCTACATCCCAAATGGGTGTGTACAAAGTCCATATGCATATGTATATGTCCAATGTCAAGTCCTACAACCCAAAATGGTTGTATACGCAAGTCACCATATGTTTATGTTCCTTAGTCCAAAATAATAACAAGAACAACAATTACTACGATCAAAAGTTCCACCTTTATGTTCTTATTTAGTTCTACCATTCACTCTCTTTCAAGTGATCGTTCACTCCATCCATACTTAATGCTATTCTACTTGTTCCACATACAACATACACAACAAGAATAGCAACACACAACCACCACCACAAGGAACAACAACCCAAAAGAACAAAAGAAAACAAACCAAGGAAGGTAAGACAAAGAAGAACCAAAACAACAAACTCAAACAAACAAGCAATGGAGAAGCCCCTACCTTAATTCTTTCTTTGATGGAAGAACTAGACTAAGCAAACCTTCTCCTTCCCCTTAGCTCTTAGGACTTCTATAGAAACCTACAATGAAAAACTCTCAAGTTAGGTTTTTCTCTCTTTCTTTTCCTTTCTTTCTTTTTGTCTTTCTAAAAAAAATGAGACAAGGGTGAAGGGAGGGGGTATTTATAGATGGAGGAGAAGGTGGAGAGTGCAAAATTGCACTCACCAAAGTGCACAAAACCCCTTCCTTCATTTGGGGCCGGTTTTTACCAAGGAGGGTGAGGATGAGGTGGAGGTATGGTGCCATGGTGAGGTGGAAGCATGGTGCAAGTTTCTAGAAGAAATCTCCTAGTTCTCTTATGCACAGTAAACCATAATTTAAGACTCCTAATCCCAAACTTAGCCATTTGTCATGGTAAAGAGAAGTATTTTATCCAAAAATACACACCACATAATTTGTATAATGTACTAATTTGCTACAACACACATATGTATGCATATACGTGTATACTGAAAATCTTCACATAATCTGTATAAAATAATTTAATTTCGGATATAATAATAAAATAAATTTTATTATTAGTTCGGAAGATCACGGTATCAATTTGATACAATACGGATGTATACTGACTGGTATATGTGTACAGATAATGTTTACGAACAAAACTGGGTGACGACCACCCAAATATTTCGATTCTGGAATTAAAACAATTAATAATAAAATAAAAATAAAATAATAATTTATACAATGTAATATCCGTCCGGGATATTACAGACTAATAATAACAAATAATCAAGCCGGGGTTTAAGAAAAAGATCTATTAGTGGACAATATAGGAGCCTGTACTCGGAAGGGGACTCGTGTTTCCCGTATGACAAGTTTACCAATCAAGTTACCGATCAAGTTACAGATCAAGTTAATTTCTGTTACCGATCAAGTTTACCAATCAAGTTACCGATCAAGTTAATTTTTGTTACCGATCAAGTTTACCGATAAAGTTTACCGACCAAGTTCTGTGGTTCTGTGATACCCGACCCGAGTATATGACCTATAGAATCCCCTATGAAATCTAAACGAAACTGTGTGAATGTAGCAACCATGTGATAAAAGCTGGGGCGCATGAAGTGCTACCTAGATAGTAATAATACAAGACTTGACATGGCATAACATGACACCTGATTCAAGAATACCTGATTATCTGATTACATGATACATGCTTACTTGATACTTGACTACAGGATACATGATACTTGATACATAACACTTGATACTTGTTTACATGATACTTGATACTTGTTGCTTATTTACATAATGCTTGTTTACTTGACAACCTGCTACATGCTACTTGTACTTGTTCACCTTACCATGCTAGTTGTTATACTTGATATCATGCCTATTCCATGTTATTAGTTAGTTTTCCCCATGTACTTATATATTGCATTACAAGCGGCCCGTAACTTGTATTCACGGGAAGTTTGTTTTTGTTTTCCTATTCTTGCAATTGTTAAATTGCAGATTTTGGAGATCTAGCTGCCCGATGGAATAGGTGAGATGGGATATTAGTGCTAGATTTTGCTTTTATTATATTCTTGTTGCTTATTATGAACAATTGTATCTTGTACTTGGACTTATTGTATTTGGGCAATGTGACCCAGGATATTTGACTTATTCAGATTGGAATTATTTGAGACTAATATATTTTGATTTCAAGTATTCTTGTTGTTATTTTGGTTCATATGTGCATGTTGGTTGATTCTTTTGCTTCCGACTCTGATTATTCTTGTGAAATATTGTAAAGATTCTTTCGCTGGGCTTAGTCACGTATCTGTATTTCGTATTCTATTTTGGAAAGCGGTGAGTGATAAGGTTTTTAGTGGTACCAGAGCCCAGGTTTGACTAATATATTAGTTTGACTGATATATTAGACAAGTTTTGCTCGATCTGGGATCGGCTCAACATTTCACAGACCATGCATGCATGAATAAATTATAATCAACATTGATCTGGATACTAGTCTTATTCCATTCATTTTGATCCTTCTTATTCAATCCCTTGATTCCTTGATTCTTTCGTCTTTTTCAGTCGTTTTTTTGATTGATTTCTTCTTGGTTATGAATTCATTCTTTTCGTACCCGTATCCCTTTGATTTTGGTGTCATCCATTCTTTTCTTTCTGCTTGGTTCTTCAGTCGGCATCGTTAGATGCTATTGGCAGAGTCTTCCCAATCAGAGTGGCGCGGTGGAAGCGTGGTGGGCCCATAATATACAGCTCCCAGGATTCCCTTGTTACTTCTTCTTCTTTGTATTGTTTGCTTCTCTCCTTTCCTGCATTGTCTGTTTGCTTCTCTATCCCTTGCTTCATCTTCATCCGTTGACTCATTTGCTTGGTTCGTCTCTTCCTTGTCCGTCTTTTCTTCGATTCCAGCTCTATTTATTTCTTCATCTCTTTAGTTTGTTATTTTGTAAGTCTCGTGTTGTTTCTTCTTCATTTTTGATACCGATTACTCCTTTCTTGCATTCCATTTTGCCATCATGCACCCATTCATTGTTTGATTCATTTCTTCCTTTTTCATTCTCTCTTGATTCCAGTTCAACCTGCTCCCTATCTTGCTTTGTTATCTTGTGTTGTTGTTTTCTTCTGATACTGCTTATTCTCTTTATTGTATTCTATTTGACCTCATTGTTATGCACTTTTTTTTTCTGGTGTTGTCATTGCTTTGTTCCTTCCCCATTAGCCCTCTGCTTTGTTACCCTTCCCCAGTTTGTTTGCCTTGTCCTATGCACCGCCTAAGCAAATTTTGACGACGAAATTTTGTTGAAAGGTGGGTAGGATTTGTAACCCCTGTTTTTTCAAAAACATATTTTTGTTATTTAAAAATTTTTGCAAATTATTTTTTTCGGTTTTCAAATTCTTTAGTCAAAATGTAATTTTGGATCTTATATTAAAATCTATTTTCGATCAATAATTTTATTTGTAACTATTTACTATGATTTTTATACAAATCTTATTATTATTATTATTACTATCATTATTTTTTTCAGTATTATTTTAGTCAGTGTTATTATTTGTATATTATTTTATTATTTTTTTATTATCATACTCTAATTTACCTAATAATGTTATATTATTTTTTTATTGGATTTTATAAACCCTATTTTCCTTATTGGATAGTACAATAACCTTCAACCTATTCAAACCCTATCCCCATCCCGTTATTTATTAAACCCATTACCCATTATATTAACTACCCTAAACCCATTACCCTAATACCCAAACCAAACCCAACTAGGCTACCCAAAGCTACCCATTTATTAAATCCATTTAAACCCTAAGCTACCCAAACCCGTTATTAAACCCAAAACCCGGTTTACCCCCCCCGTCAGCCGTTCACCCCGATGCCCTTCTCCTGCAGTGACCACCAGCCCTTGGTGCCCCCTATGCGTGCCCTCCCTGTCTCGACGCGCCACAGGCAACGACAGCCCGCAGCAGTGCATGTGTTATGTTTCCCTTTGCAGCCCGCAGTCGTCTCTCTCTCGCTCTCTTGGTGTGCGGGTGTGATTTGTGTGTGTTCGGGTTGTGATCGCAAGCTGTGGTTGTAGTTTGTTGTTCGTGGTTCGTTATTGTGTTCGTGGGTTTACTTCGTGTTTGGTTCGTCGCGTTCTTGTTCATGGATCGTGGGTTGTGCGATCATTGTGTTCGTGCCCCGGGATCCGTTCTCGTTATTCTTGCTCTTTGCTTCGTCCCGTTTTCGTCCTCGTCTCTCAGACAAGTAACTTGTACTCAATTCCTTTGTATGATATTAGTCATAAATACCACTTGTAGTGCAGTTGGGTTCTAGAGACAACTCGTGTTTGATATCTCTTGATGAATGTTGTCTTTATTGTGATATCTTGACCATAGTTGCTTCACGACACATATGACATGAATTAACCTAGGGTTGACCGCTTCTTGATGTGATTATATGCATGTTCTTGTGTGAACTCGTGTGCTCGATGTGATATACTCGTTGTAAACATGCTAGATACCCTATTTCATGTTGTTTGGAGACTTAGTAGACTTTATTTCATGTTTGGCTATATTTCGACCAAGTTTCGTATGTTCTATGTTGGTTTTGTTCCTAAAGAAAGTTATGTATTTCGCCGATAATCTGTCTTGATCAGTATTTTAGACTATATTAATGTCAGTATCTGAACTTCAGTATTAAACATGATTTTTAGAGAAATCCGTCTTCTTTTCAAACTCTCTGATCTTGATCGATTTGTTTTTGTATGGGTGAGATATGGTTGTTTTACTACAGAGGTGTATTGTATTTCCAGATTTCGTTTTTTGATGATTTCGATGAATAAACTATTTTGATACTAGTGCTAAACATATTATTTTGATTTGAAATTTTGGTCAGTATTTCTAAACTTAATTAGGGATTACCTAGAATTTTGGTGGATTTTATTGATTAGCTTTATGACCAATTTCATGCTTGTTTACAAAAGCTATATTTGCTGGTTTTTGCTCGCAGTTCTGTAAAGAAGTGTGTTTTCACCCTAATTCCTTTTACTGTAAGAAAAATATTTGTGAAATATTAAAGTTATCTTATTTTGTCTATTTTCATTTCCCTTTCACGGATCTAGATTTCATTTCACGGTTTGCAAGATATCGATGTTTTTGTACAGCAGTGTTGGAAATTCCAGATTTCCAAAACTATCGTTTCTTGATGTCTTCTGATTTTTGTTGACTAAACAAATCTTACTGGAATATTGTGAAACTTTATATTCTGATGCTAGACATATAGGAGAATATCCCAGATTTTTTGTGGATTTATTGAATCAGTATTCTTGCTGTCTTCCTGTTCTTGAATCCAATCTTTTGATTTCTGGCTAAATGTGTTTTCTGAATTCAAATCAGTTTTGAGACTTGATTTTGTGAAATACTATATGACTTATATATGTTCGCTGGATTCGTCCGGAAGTCTATTTTCTAGACCTTTCAACGGATTCAGATTTGCATTTTTATAGGAACGGGAATCTCAGTTTTACTGCAGTTTGGTCTTGCTGTCCTGAACTAGAAATTTGGTTATTTTATACTTTTGTGTGTTATCTTTCACCTGTACGTGTTTATCTTGCAACTTGAACTTGTTACTTGTTAATGTCATATTATTCTTGCCCTGTTTTGTGACACGTGCTTGTGTGTTTGACTAATAATAACAAATAAGCAAGTCGGGGTATAAGAGAAAAATTTAGTAGTGGACAATATAGGAGCCTGTACTCGGAAGGGGACTCGTGTTACCCGTATGACAAGTTTACCAATCAAGTTAATTTCTGTTGCCGATCAAGTTTACCGATCAAGTTACCGATCAAGTTTACCGATCAAGTTACTGATCAAGTTGATTTTTGTTATCGATCAAGTTTACCGATCAAGTTTACTGATCAAGTTTACCGACCAAGCTCTGTTATTCTGCGATACCCAAGTACATGACCTATAGAATTCCCTACAAAATCTAAACAAAACTGTGTAAATGTAGGAACCATGTGATAAAAGCTGGGGCGCATGAAGTGTTACCTAGATAGTAATAATACAAGATTTGACATGGCATAACATAACACCTGATACATGATCACCTGATTATCTGATTATACGATACATGCTTACTTGATACTTGACTACAGGATACATGATACTTGATACGTGTTTACATGATACTGGATACTTGTTTCTTATTTACATGATGCTTGTTTACTTGACACCTGATACATGCTACTTGTACTTGTTCACCTTACCATGCTAGTTGTTATACTTGATATCATGCCTATTCCATATTATTAGTTAGTTTTCCCTATGTACTTGTATCCTGCATTACAAGCGGTCCGTAACTTGCATTGACGGGAGTTTGTTTTCTTTTTCCTATTCCTGCAATTGTTAAATTGCAGATTTTGGAGATCAGCTGCCCGATGGAATAGGCGAGATGAGATATTAGTGCTGGATTTTGCTTTTATTTTATTCTTGTTGCTTATTATGAACAATTGCATCTTGTACTTGGATTTATTGTATTTGGGCAATGTGACTCAGGATATTTGACTTATTCAGATTGGGATTATTTAAGATTAATATATTTTGGTTTCAAGTATTCTTGTTGGTATTTTGGTTCAAATGTGCATGTTGGTTGATTCTTTTGCTTCCAACTCTGATTATTCTTGTGAAATGTTGTAAATATTCTTGAACAGCTTATGGATGATGAAAATTGTTCGTTGTGCTTAGTCACGTATCCGTATTCCGTATTCTCTTTTGGGAAGCGGGGCGTGATACCTGTATATAGGCTCAAAACAAATATCAATATAAATCTCCAAAATAAACTAATGCAGAAAATAAAGAGTGCAAGTTGCAAAAGTACTACAAATTGCTAAAATTCCTATAAAAAATATAAATGTTGAAATAAAAATACTAGGCTAATAAAATAGTCATCCCAAATGATGTCTGCGCTGATAGAAGCGACCAAAACGTTTCGAACTGATGTCCTCATCACTTTACTTCTCTAATACCAAGTTTCCTTACAACAGAAAATGCATAAGATTAATGCTTGCTCCTAAATCACACAAAGCTTTATCAATATAAGAATTTCCAAAAGTGCAAGGAATTTTAAAACTCCCTGGATCTTTTAGTTTAGGAGGTAACTTTTGTAAAATTGCACTGCTCTCTTCCGTTATCGACACTATCTCATGCTCCTCCAATTTCCGCTCATTTGAAAAAATATATTTAAAAAAATTAGCATATTTAGGCATTTGTTCTAAGGCTTCAATAAGTGGAATATTAATATGCAATTTATTAAAAATACTTGAAAATTTAGAGAGTTGATTTTCTAGATTATTCTTTTTAAGTCTCTGCGGAAAATGATACGGTGGATCATAAGGTGAATTATGATAAATTTTAGAATTAAAATCCCTGTAAACCGTAGGGTTTCAAGCTCCTTTGTTCTTCTTAGAATTCCCAACATGGTGGTTGGCCACTAGCTGCATTTGTTTCTCCAAAATTATTTCGTACTCATCTTGCTTTTCAACCACATTTTGTTCGGTAGTTTGTGCTTGTGGTTGCTCAATTGTTCTTCTGCTTCTTAGCACATGCTCTTTGGGATTGGTCACGATGTTATTGGATAAGGTTCCTGATGTTTTTTCAATAAGAATATTTGAAAGCTGACCAATCTTAGCCATAAGATTGTGAATTGAGGTCGTATTATTTTATATCGCCAAACCTGTCCTCTACATGTATTGCTCTGTTTTCTGCATGTATTGTATGAACATCTCTTCAAGTGTTGGCTTCTTTTCTTGCTGTGGAAAATTTTGAGGTGGTCTAATTGCTCCTTGATTGTTGTTACAAGAAAAATTGGGGTGATTTCTCCATCCTGAATTATACGTATTCGAATAAAGATTATTTTGAAGTTGAAAGTTGGACACATGATTTGCTTGATAGGAGTGTGGTTGAGCAAAATAATTTCCCACTTGGCAATCAATACTTGAGTGATTTCTTTCACAATGACCACAAATAATATTAGTCTGAATAGCATTAACATTCATATTACCTATTTGTTTTGATAAAATATCAATTTTTACAGCCAATGTGGTAATTGGATCAAGCTCAAAAACTCCAGCTGATTTTCTAGGCATTGTTCTCTCTGAAGACCATTGGTAATTGTTATATGACATATCCTCTAAAATTTCATAGGCTGCTTCATGAGTTTTGTTCATAAGAGCACTCCAGCTGCTGCAACTACCTAAACCGATTTGTAACTCTCAAACCATTATAGAATGTTTGCACTTGTAGTCATTTCCGAAGTTCATGATGATGACATTTTCTCAGTAACTCTTTATACCTCTCTCACGCATCATACACAGATTCATTCTCAAACTGAGTAAATGTGGTAATGACATTCCTTAACTTTGTTGTCTTTGTTGGCGAAAAATATTTAGCTAGAAATTTTTGTGCAAATCCCTCCCAAGTAGTAAGAACACCCGATCGTAGAAAATTTAGCCAAGTCTTCGCCATATCTCTCAGTGAAGAAGGAAAGAGTCAATCAGATGCATCATCTGACACTCTATTGTGCTTGAAAGTGTCGCAAATTTCTAGAAAGTTTGCAATGAGAACAGTAGGGTCCTTGTTCAATAGTCCCCCAAATTGAACAGTCTGAATCATTTAAATTATCGCCGATTTAATTTAAAAATAGTTAGCTTCTATAGCCGGCCTCTTAATACCTAATGTTGCTCCATTAACGGGGTGCATAGCACAGTCTCTCGAAGCCTTATTTTATTTTCCATTACTCTCGTTTGTCATGGTGATACACCTCTAGGTCCTAAAATATATCTATTAAATAACAGAAGAACTAAAAAATAAAAAAATAAAATAAAATAAAATAAAAAATAATAAGAAAATTCAAATTAGTAACAATCTAGCAATTATCAATATCAATAAAAGAATAATTAGGCAACGGCACCGGTGCCATAAACTTGATGGAATATTTTGCAAGTGTATAAAATCGCAACAAGTAATATAGTTTTAATTGAAAAAAGTGTCGAACCCACAATGACTAATTATTTTATTAAGTATCGAAATTCACTAGATTAACTACTATTTAGAAAATCAAAATTTTAATTAAAATAACAACTAAACTAAATTAAACTAAAGGAAAAACTAATCTAACTAAGAATAATAAAAATATCAAATTTAGTTGTTTTTTAATAGCAAAACTAGTTCTAGGGCTTTTGATTTCATGTAGTTAATCTCACACAATTCATAATTCCATGTAGCTAGAAATTCTACTTTTCTAAGTTGTAGACCAAAATACCCTATTTATTCATTGTTTTCTCTTGAACAGCACTAAACAAATCTAAAGTTTGTCATATTTCTATGCACATTTTCTTAATTGAAGATTCATTAAGTTCTATGGATTTTTTTAAAGTCACATTAATTGTGGTAAATCATCTCTAATTTCGCTCAATCAATGATGTTTAATTCTATAATTCTAAATCACAAGTTACCTCTCGGTCTCCCCATGCACTACAAACCGCACAGGCTTTCCAAGCATTTTTTTTGGGCTATCCTGGCGTTTATAAATGTCGGGATAGAATGTAGCGGCATTTCTGAAAATGCCGCCAGAAATGCCGCTATAGCGAGCGTCGGGACATATAGGGTCTATCCCGGCATTTTTAGGAACGCCGCTATAGCCTATATCTATCCCAACGTTTATTTGAAAAAACACCGATATAGAGCTTTTGCCAAAAAAAAAAAGAAAGGTAATTTATCTTGACGTTTTTGGTCAAAAATGCCGGAATAGGTTATTATTTTTTTTTTAAAAGCACCCTATCCTGGCATTTTTGCCTTAAAAAGCCATGATAGATAAGTATTTTTTATTTTTATTTTTGATTTTTAAAATATTTTTTTAATAAAAAATTATCCTACATGAAATAAAATTTCATATTTATGTTATAAAACTACATAGAACTCTTCAATTCCATTCAATACAACCAATTGAATCAACATGAACATTTATTAGCAAGTAGTTTGTAAAGCTCCTTAATGTTGTCATTAATTTGTAACTCACTGTACAAAGCAAAAAACAATCAATTTAAGCTATAAATACATAAAAATGAGCTCTAATTCAAGCATCTATAAATACATAGAGAATGAGCTCGTACATGCAGTGCTGGATGAAGGAATGAGTTAGCAACATCCAAGGAGAATCTGCATTGATCAAAATTGATATTTAACGAGCAAATAGTGAAATGAAATTTGAATAAGATGTTAAATCAACACTATAACTTGTACTAATATTCATAAAGTGCATTATATGCTATGCATTTTAAACTTTGATACAACTGAATGGAATGTTGCTAATTGATATCGTTTTTCCCATATGTAAAATCCCTTTCTTGTTTCTTATATGTCTCTAAATGTTGGATGTACATCAACCAAACTAAACACAGTAAACAAATTTATTGAAAGCCAGCTTAACGAACATTTTTATTTATATAAGAAACAAAAAAGGTTTGACTTATATGAGGTTTTATTTTTTTGATAACGGGGATAGAACCTAAAGACTCCAGCCTAAATGAGGTTTTATTGAGTAAACAAATTTTTCTGTTTGTTGTACCTCAAATGATGTCAAAAGTTAATATAATGAAGACATAAAAACTTAAACTTTCCAAGACTTCATACAAGTCTAAAAAATATTAATTATTTGAATAGATAATATAAAATTAAAATTAAAAGCTTCACTAGTTTTTTCAGTGGCTTATTGTGTGTAAAAACTCATTATTTCGGTGAAGAGCAAAAAAGAAGGTGTTAAGATTGGATGGGAAGAAATATTTTATTGATTGATTTAAACTGGGTACAATATGGCTCATACATATAGGAGAGAATAGAAAACTAAACTGATACATAACTAATATGGGACTAAACTAATATTATCATCTAACACCCCCTCTCAAACTCAAGTTGGTTCAAGCAACAAGAGTTTGGAATACTGACGATGTTGATGTGGAAGGAACGACAGATTGTGGTGCAGTGAGGCGCTTGATGGCGCATGTGACGGAACTGAGAAGTAGACTGATGGGATCTCACCCCTGACTTGAGACATAGTTGATGCTGGGATCTCACCCCTGAACGGAGAAATAGACTGATGGGATTTCACCCCTGACTTGAGACATAGTCGATGCTGGGATCTCACCCCTGACTTGAGAATGGTCGATGATAGGATCTCACCCCAGACTTGAGAATTGTCGATGACTGAGAACTGGATGTTGATAACACTCCCTCTCAAAATCACGATCGATCAACCGGAGTGAGTTGACGATCTGGATGTAGAAGCACAAAAACCTGCAAGATTTTTTTTTTCTTTTTTTTGAAAATAGTAATCCACAATGGCAGAACAGAAAACAGCAAAACACCAAGAGGCAAAACACCAAACGGAAAAAAATAACACCAAACTGCAACAGGAGAGAAAGAGAGAGCATGGCGCATGGGTTAAAACAAAAGAGTTTCAGTTTTAGGTTAAAACAAATAAGAAGAAAAACATGTCAACTAAACTAATTTAAGGGCTTACAAAATGGGAGATGGATGGAGAGGTTATTCAGATCTAGAAATAGAAATATGAAAATTTAAATTGGAGATGGAGAAGGAGGAGAAGAAAACCCTAAAAATGAGAAAGAATCAGGTTGTTGGCGAGGACGGGATGAAGACGATGAGGGGATTGGGTTCAACGGAGATCGATGGCGTTGAAGTGGGTTGGAGTTACAGAGGAAGGAAGTAGTATAGTCGGATATTGTTGGGTTTGGCCGAAGCTCTGAAGTGGAGATCGGAGATGAGGGAGGTGTGGTATGGATGATGATGGTGAGGCGATTGGGTTTTGGTGAGGATGAGGGATGAGAAATTGGAGATGGATTCTGAGATACACAGGAAGAGAGGGAGAAGAGATGGAGTCCAATTCTGCGAAACCAGAGATTCTGGGTTCATTCCCCAGTAGAGTCGCCATGAACTCGCCATGAAATTGGAGATGGGTTCTGAGATACACAGGGGAGAAGGAGAGAGATGATGACGGGGAGAGGGAAAGACAGGGAAGAGAGAAAGGTGATGGAGATTGGAGGCTGGCGAAGCTCTGGTAGGTTTCGGTTGGAAAAGAAGAAGAGGGAGAAGGAGGTAGGGGGG
This sequence comes from Hemerocallis citrina, assembly GCA_017893485.1. Lineage (NCBI taxonomy): Eukaryota > Viridiplantae > Streptophyta > Magnoliopsida > Asparagales > Asphodelaceae > Hemerocallis > Hemerocallis citrina. The sequence goes on along the minus strand of CM030364.1, from coordinate 147,340,029 downwards.
AGGCGACTGAAGATTAATGATAATGGTGATTAGGGTTAATGACGGCTGAGATTTTTGGATCTTGTTGTTTGATGACGACTAGGGTTTTGAAGATTTAGGGTTTTGGGGGAGATTGTTGATGATGGCTAGGGGTATTGGAGATTTAGGGTTTTGGGGGAGATAGTTGATTAGGGTTTTGATATTTGATCGGGAGTGGAAGAGAGATGTTGGGAGGTGGAGTAATTCCGAAGAAGACGAGAATCACTCCACCTCAATAACGAGGATCAAATTAGTATAGACCTTATAGGATTATAGGCTCTGATACCATGTTAAGATTATTGGATGGGATGAAATACTTTATTGATTGATTTAAACTGAGTACAGTATGACTCATACATATAGGAGAGAATAGAAAACTAAACTGATACATAACCAATATGGGACTAAACTAATATTATCATCTAACAGAAGGAATGCAATATAACAAGTTTCATCTCTTTTCAGTTCCCTTTTTATGATTTGTGTAAACTTATTCGAGCTTAGTTGCGTTGACTGTAATTTTTTATTCTTTCTAAATAGGTTGGGGACATAGCAGGAGTCAATATTTCATCAATTTTAGCAGTTATGCAGAATATATATATTACTCATCAAGAATGGTTTACTAATTCTACGGATATTCCAACGCATGTATCTTGACGACAAGTGGCTGAGCAAAAATAATTTTCTATGTAGGTGAGCAAGGGTTCAATTCCCTCCTAAGGCAGGCTCTTCCTTCATGTGTGGTTTAGATAGATAAATTTGTCAAAGTTAACAAAGCTTTTAACCACACTCCCAACTTTTCACATCAACTAAATGTAAAAAACATCGATTTTCAAAAGATTATACGAAGAAGTAAATAAATATTGAGGAAACACAGGCAACATAATATGAATCACAATGGCAGTTCAGCTGACTTTTGATTTAACAAATTAAGGATTTCTTGATCAGTGACGTCATCAAGCTATAAAATTCACTCAGAATAAGAATTAACATGAAATTGCAGTCTGGGATGCGGGAGAAATTATATACATACTTGTACCAGTAGAATAAGCTAACGCCAATCATTATCGTAATAAGCCGGACTCCCTTTAGTAAGGTAAACTGCTTGTGAGAGTAAAACACTGCAACGTGAAGAAATCTCAAACCGCTTACATAAACATATATATAACTCTAAAAATAATGGTTGATAGAATTATACATTAACTAAATTTCTTTTAAAAATGATCGAAACAGTAGAATACAACAGAGATATATAAAGAGAATCAATAATCTCAATAACCACAAAGTGCTATATATACAGTGAAAAATAAAACTTTGCAAATAAAAAGACCATTATTTTCCTCAATTCCTTTCCATTAGGGTCACAATTTCAATGTAAGTTTAACTTATTTTGTTGCTCGTTATTAGTTGTTTCTAGATTCTGTTTGAGGTCTGTTAGCATACTTGAATAGTTGAAAAAGAAACATGAGTTTGTATTTGGTATTTCCTTCTATAGAGATGCTGGTACACTCTAATATGAGCCCATTGAATAATTAATTCAACGAACTAAGATCGATCCCAAAAACATGTGTTGAATATTATTTCCATCTAGGTATCCCTAGTTGAGTTGTGTGAGGCCACTGGTTCTCTCCTTCTTTGCAATATATTTCCCGTACATTGTCCTATATCATCTCTTGTTTGTTAGGATCGTGAGAAAAACAACAGAGATAAATTTGAGAAGAAAACAACACAAATATTATTTCTCAATCTCAAAAGATTTACAAAAAAAATTCTCAATACTTTATAAGCTCTCTGTAGCTATCAATCTCTATTTTTCTCTTCAGTTGAGTGTGTCTTCAAATGAAGAAAATAGTGAGAATTTATAGGAGGGGAAGAGACACCATGCTTCGGAAAAGATACCATGCTTCGGAAGAGACACCATGCTTGCACCAAACGTTGTCATGCATCAGCATGCACCAAACGTTGCATGCATGAGTGCATGCTCTTTTGTGGCGGGACCTACAATTCTCCCCCTCACGCCACATCTGCACCAATTGTCATCTCTCATCCATTCCAGTTATGTCTCTGCATAACTCTAGTTTCTCCCGAGACACAATCTTTGTCAACATGTCTGCTGGATTCTCCTTCATGTGGATCTTCATCAGTTTCAACAATTGTTGATCCATCACCTCGCGTATCCAGTGATAGCGAATATCAATATGTTTTGTTCGGGAATGGTACATTGAATTCTTGCTCAAATCCAGAGCACTCTGACTGTCACAATGTACCTTGTAGTCATTCTGCTTGATCCCGAGTTCTTGTAGAAATCGCTTTAACCACAACATCTCCTTGCCAGCTTCAGCGGCAGCAATGTACTCTGCTTCTGTCGTAGATAGTGCAACGCACTTCTGCAACCTTGACTGCCATGACACAGCTCCCCCTGCAAAAGTGTAGATAAAACCAGAAGTCGATTTTCTACCATCAAGATCTCCAGCCATATCTGCATCTGTATAGCCTTCCAAAACCGGATCAGCTCCCCCGTAACACAAACATATCTTTGAAGTACCCTTAAGATACCTGAGAATCCACTTAACAGCCTCCCAATGCTCATTTCCTGGATTGGAGAGAAATCTGCTTGCCACACCCACTGCATGTGCAATATCCGGCCTCGTACACACCATTGCATACATCAGACTTCCAACCGCTGAAGAATAAGGCACAACTTCCATTTCCTCGATCTCTTTCCTGGATGAGGGACACGAACTCTTGCTCAACTTGAAATGATTAGCCAGTGGGATGCTAACTGGCTTGGCACCCTCCATGTTGAATCGCTTGATCACCCGTTCAACATATTTCTCTTGAGATAACCACAATCTTCGGGCCTTTCTGTCTCGAGAGATGTTCATACCTAAAATCTGCTGAGCTGGCCCATGGTCCTTCATATCAAAGACCTTAGAGAGTTCTATCTTCAGCTGTCTGATCTTCACTGCATCTTGTCCGACGACCAACATGTCATCGACATATAATAACAGTGCAATGAAATTTCCATCAGGGGACCTTTGAATGTAGACGCATTGATCTGCAGCAGTCCTCTTGTAGCCTTGACTCACCATGAATGAATCAAACTTCTTGTACCATTGCCTTGGTGCTTGCTTGAGGCCATACAAACTCTTCTTCAGCTTACATACGAGATTCTCTTTCCCTGGAACCTCGTATCCCTCTGGCTGCTCCATGTAAATTTCTTCATGCAGATCACCGTGAAGAAATGCACTCTTCACATCCATTTGTTCAAGCTCCAAGTCTAGGCTAGCTGCTAATCCGAGCATGACTCGGATTGAAGTCATCTTTACAACTGGAGAAAAAATCTCACCAAAATCGATGCCTTTCTTCTGAAGGAATCCTTTGACCACTAGCCGAGCTTTGTGCTTCACCACCTTTCCGCTGCCATCTTTCTTGAGCTTGAATACCCACTTGTTCTTTAGTGCCTTCTTCCCTCCTGGAAGCTTAACCAAATCGTAGGTTTGGTTCTTCTCTAAAGAGTCCATCTCATCCCACATAGCGTGCAGCCAGTTGTCTTTGTCTGGATGAGACAATGCTTCCTGGAAATTCTCTGGCACCCCTTCATCAGTAAGAAGAATGTACTCTGATTCTGGATATTTAGTAGATGGGACATGGCCTCTTTCAGATCTACGTAGCTGAGGCTCACTCGTCTCAGGCGGTGTATCATTATCTTGTACTGGTTCTGCAGCTGTGAAAGGTTGCAGCTCCCCAGGCTCATCAATCCCTTCTTCCTCCTCCTCTGGTTCTGCTTCTAGTTCTTGATCAGACACATCATCATCTGCGGCAGCTTGTACTGGTACTGTATCTGGAACAGAGTCCTGAGTACTGACAGGACTTTCAGCAATTGTAGGCTTTTCAGTGTCCCCATATGTCTGATTTTCATGGAACACCACGTCTCTACTTCTGATGGGCTTCTTCGTCTTTAGATCCCATAGCCTGTATCCAAACTCCTCGTCTCCATAGCCTATGAAAATGCATGGAGTGGTTCTCGCATCGAGCTTCTGCCTGAGCTCCTTTGAGACATGTGCATAAGCCAGACATCCAAATGTCCTCAGGTGAGAGTAGGAGGGGTTTTTGCCGGTCTATTTCTTCTCCGGGATGTTGAAATTCAGCGGGACTGATGGAGATCGATTGATCAAGTAGCAGGCGGTGCGAACAGCTTCTCCCCAAAATGGCTTTGGCAGCTTTGCTGTGCTGAGCATACTTCTGACTCTTTCCATGATTGTTCGGTTCATTCTTTCTGCTACCCCATTGTGTTGCGGGGTACGTGGAACCGTCTTCTCGTGCCGAATGCCCTGACTCTTGCAATAGGCATCAAAACTCCTGGATGTATACTCGCCCCCGTTATCTGAGCGAAGGCACTTTAGTTTCTTTCCCGTTTCACGCTCTACCATGGCATGAAATGATTTGAAGATTTCCAAGACCTGATCTTTTGTCTTCAGAAAATACACCCACACCTTCCGAGAAGCATCATCAATAAATGTCAGAAAGTATTTGTTACCGCCTAGCGACTCCACCTCCATGGGACCGCAAACATCAGAATGTATCAGACTGAGCAACTCTGATCTCCTTGTTGAAGAGGAACTAAAAGAGACTCTTCGCTGCTTGCCAAATAAACAGCTGCTGCAAGGTTGAAGCTCTGCATTCTTGGTAATGGAGATAAGATTTTCCTTCATCAAGGTGGATAAACCTTTCTCACTCATGTGACCGAGTCTCTGGTGCCACAGTTTCTGCGAAGCTTCATGTTCAACAATATTGAGACTCTCCACATTGATCTTCACATGAGTCTTGTACAAAGTGCTGCAGAGATGTCCACGAGCGATCACCATTACACCTTTCAGCATCCTCCACGAGCCATTGCAAAAACGGTTATCATAGCCCTTTTCATCTAGGGCTCTCACCGAAAGAAGATTTTGTCGAAGTTCAGGTACATGGCGAACATCCTGCAGTGTGATTGTGCACCCGGCATCAGTCTGCATCCGAATGTCACCAATTCCGACAATCTTAGCAAAGCTAGAATTGCCCATCCTCACCGAGCCAAAGTCTCCAGCTTTGTACGTCGTGAAGATGTCCTTTCGAGGAGTGGCATGGCAAGATGCTGCAGTATCTACCACCCATTCTACGCCCTGATTCGACACATGGAGGCATGTCTCATCCTCATGAGAGCAAAGAGCCACATCTTCTAGTACTATGACTTGTGCATCTCCTTCCTTCTTTGGTTGTGACCTTCCCTGACCGCCTTGCTTTTGTAACTTCCAACAATTTCTTTTCATGTAGCCTGGTTTGCCACAGTGATGGCAGTTGTATGCAGGCCTCCTCCCATCACTTGATTTGCCTCTCGATCTGCCTCTGCTTTGGCTCCTGCCTCTCCACCTGCCTCGATCTTCCTCTCGCTGTCTCCCACGGACTTCTGTGACGCAGGCTTGTGCTTCTGTGCCAACGTCCTTTCTCCGAGCTTCCTCATTGAATAGGGCATCCTTAACCATAGACATGGTAAGATTGCCAGTCGAAGACGAGTTGCTGAGGGAGACCACCAATGTCTCCCAACTGTCTGGAAGAGAGCTGAGAAGTAGAAGTGCCTGTAACTCATCTTCAAGTGGTAACTCCACTGAAGATAGCTGATTCACCAGGCTCTGAAACTCGCTGGTGTGTTCTGCTACAGAAGTTCCTCCCTGTAGCTTCAGGTTCACCAACCGTCTCATCAGCAGGGCCTTATTTCGAGCTGTCTTGGCCTGGTACATATCCGCCAGCTTCTTCCAAAGGGCAAAAGCATCCGTCTCCTGGGCAACATGATGGAAGACACTGTGATCGATCCACTGTCGAATCTGACCGATCGTTTTCCTGTTCATCTTCTTCCAGTCCGCCTCATTGGTAGCTTCAGGTCTCTCTCCCTTCTCCTCAATAGGATCAAAGAGATCTTTACAACTTAGGAGATCTTCCATCCGAGGTCTCCAAAGTGTATAGTTGGTGGCAGTAAGCTTGATCATGGCTCCAAATGATGATGATGATATTGATTCCTCCATCGACATCTTGATCTGCAAAGGCTTTTGGCACTCAACAACTCAACCTCGCTCTGATACCACTTGTTAGGATCGTGAGAAAAACAACAGAGATAAATTTGAGAAGAAAACAACACAAATATTATTTCTCAATCTCAAAAGATTTACAAAAAAAAATTCTCAATACTTTATAAGCTCTCTGTGGCTATCAATCTCTATTTTTCTCTTCAGTTGAGTGTGTCTTCAAATGAAGAAAATAGTGAGAATTTATAGGAGGGGAAGAGACACCATGCTTTCGAAGAGACACCATGCTTCGGAAAAGACACCATGCTTCGGAAGAGACACCATGCTTGCACCAAACGTTGTCATGCATCAGCATGCACCAAACGTTGCATGCATAAGTGCATGCTCTTTTGTGGCGGGACCTACATTGTTTGTGCGTGTACGCGAGAGAGATAATGCAGCGAGGCTATATAGAAGGTTAAAATTCTGTGGATTTTCTAGTTATGTGCTCATTTACTATGTTTATAAGTGAAAGAAAGTTGGTGCTGATTTCTTAGGACACCAGATTTCTAAGGGCTACTCTCTCCCTTCTGCCTTTTAAGCACTTCAAAGAATTCTCTTTCAGGAAAAGAACATGCAAAAATGTGACACAAGGAAAACTTTAAATTACAAAGTAATGGTATATTCATATGGGTTAACGTGTACAGAAGGAACAATTTTAAAATATATGACATATAAGTGACACATCAAGGAACTTGGATAAGATTAAAATTAAAATTGCATATAATGACTGAAATTTGGCAACAGAAATCTATGTTATAAGACATATTAGGGATCATGGTTAGAAACTAGTACCAAAATAGTGACAGCTTCCTTGACAACACCAGCTTTCGTAACTGTTACTGTGCTGGTTGCTGAAATGAGAATATATTCAGTTAAAACCTGCACCACGAAAATTAATGCAGATGTCTTAAACAAAATAGAGCAGAAAAGACAACTAAAATAATTAATGAAAATTTTCAAAATGTGAATGTTTATACCATAGAAAATGGCAGTAAGGCACCTATAAACATTAGTAGACAACTAAGTCATTGTGTGCCACAAGTTATTAAAATAAATGTTGTTATGAAATTTATGCCAAGGGTCCAGTAGAAGGGAGAGAGATGCAGTCATTACATTCATAACAGGAGCAATATAACTCACCAGAGTAATCGGATTCTTGAGACCTGCATAAAATCAAGAATGTTGAAAATTTTGGATAAAATTTCAAAAATGCGTATTAAAGCTGATAACATGGATAAACAACACAAAGAAACTCTACTTAAATACAGGGATAATGTCAAGTAGAGTACATAAAGGAAGAAATCCTCATCTACAGAGAAAACACATGCTTGCTTCCTAGACTCCTTTTGTACATCTACATAATTTTGAAATGTCCAAATTGATTTTGCGATAATGGGTGTAATTATACACAATAGATGTCCAAATAATAGTCCTAACATCAAAATTAAGTGTGTGTACGATATTTGTATCTTAAGTAGCAACAATTAACATAAAGGCATCAAAAGTTCGAAAAAATAAGAACTGTTCGGAAATCATAATTCCATCAAGTCTTATGCATTCATCAATTGAAAATCCCATATAACCTCTGAATTCCATGTGGTTACGTAGTCTGCATACATGGAGCTTGAAGACCAATAAGGAGATCAGAACTTTTGGAACATATTTGTAAGAAGAAACCTACAAGTTCTATAAATAACTAAAGTTCTATAAATAACTAAGGTAGTCTTTTCCTTGTAAAAGTGCAGAGGATATGAAAAAAACATTATTTATGCATAACAAAAATTGCATATAACATATAAATCTGTAATCTTCTATCATGGATTCTTCAACAGAGAGAAAAAAGTCATAACAGTTACTTCATAAGAAGATATTGTATACAATCTTGTGAATTGCATTTAAGGTATCACTGATAAAATTGTATGCAGTGACCAGCACCCGGACCCTCAGACAATTGTTCCAAATTATTGGTCAATATTGACGGGTGCAAGAACTTTTCTTGATATTTAAAACAAGAATAAAATGAATATAAACATGAACAACTGTCTAGAAATTGATGAGGAAAGATACCTGTGAATAGAACTCTGACGGAGATGACCAATATGATACCAAGAAGCTTAATGCTAGGACTTTCCACAGAGTTCATACAATACTGTGTATGGTTTTGATTGTTTATGCGGTTTCCACAGAGTTCATACAACCTCAGAGTAGTCGCCTACAATTCAACAACCAAAACCCACATTAAGAGCATCCACTATCGTTTCTTCCAAATTTTCTACTTTTAGCAATTAGAATTTAGAAACTATAGGTGGGTGCCACTATCGTTACTGCTATTGTTATTGTTAAAAGCGAAATAAATTTTTTTTCCAAATAGGATGGATGATGATTCTCCGTTTGATTTTTTTTTTAAATTTTCTGAAACGTCGGACGAATGTTCTTCATCCGTATGACAAATTTTTTTTTTTCCAAACTGGGCCTAAAAAAGAGGAGAAATGGTCAAACGGATGATGCTTATCCGTTTGTGCCTTTTTTTCCTTAATTTTTTTTATTTTTATTATGGAAAATTGAAAAAACTTTTTTGCCCACTAGCGTAATACCTATTTAATTTTGGTGAGGGGGTAAATAAGTCATTAAAAAACAATTTAATAAAGGAAAAGTGAGAGATGGATAGCCTATTTAATTTTTTAATGACAGACGGGTTATCTTCTTCCGTCCGTTCTTAAAAATTTCTCAAACGGATGAACATCGTCCGTCTTCTATATTTAGCGATTGGCTAAAGCAGCTGCTAAGTTTAGCGAAGCACTATTCATTCCTATTCTAATTTTTGGGGTTTTAGCAAACAACTGTGAGCAATTTTTCTATTTCGATTGCTAAATTTTGAGTAATTAGAAAACGATAGTGGATACTCTAACAATCAACTAATTAATAAAACCCAAAATAAAATAAATACCATACACAGTATTGTACCTGATTCCTGCAGACGGTGACGATGACGACGTCGACGGCGATGAGGACATCGACATCGATGACGACAACAACATCGATGGCAACGACAACGACAACAGTTACAGGCTTTGATTTGGAATATTGAGAGATTTCGGGGTTTTGAGATCTGTATGGTTTTTTATTTGGAGGGATTTTTGAGAGATTAGAGGTTGGAGGGATTTTTTATGGCAATGACGACGGCGACATCGATGGTGACAGCAACATCGATGGTGACGATGTTGGCGGCAGTTACGGGCTTTGATTTGGGATTTTGAGCGATTTGGGGTTTTGAGATATGTAGGGTTTTTGATTTGGAGGGATTTTTGAGAGATTTGGGGTTGGAGGGATTTTGACAAAATTTTGAGAAAGACTATCCCGCGTTTCTATTGAAAATGCTAGGATAGCTAATAGCTATTGCGGCGTTTCTATTGAAAACGGCGGGATAACTACAGCTATTCCGACGTTTCTATTGTAAATGCTGGGATAGCTGATATCTATTGCGGCGTTATTCCAAAACACCGTTACAAAATGTCATAGTCGACCCCTTGAATTTTTGCAGGTTTCTATTGCGGCGTTTCACGTAAATGCCGGCAAAAACACGTCGGGATAAACCATTTATTTGTAGTGATGATTCAATAAATCAAATAATAGTTGACCAAACAATTATAAGCATTAAGAACAAAAATTAATCTGACAATTATGGAAAAAAGACGAATCAAATAACATAAAGTTAGAATTGTGTTATCAAAACTAGACTATATCGAAGTCCTAGAAAAATAAATGTAGTTCATGATGATTTTGCAACTAACAAACATGTTTTTGGATTGCATAATAATAAAATTTAGAAGGGAGAAGAAAGAACTCGATTGTTGTATAAAGCCGAAATTGAATATCCTCAGGATCCACGCTCAAGTAAGAGCCCCTTCTCTTTCTCAAGTCAGCGTCTTACTTCTTCTCTCTCTTTCGAACTATTTCTCAGCCGCAATTTCTTTTTTTCCTCTCTTTTTCTTCCAGCCACAACTCCAAGCCTCTCGGTTTCTGTGCCCCTTCTTCTTTGGGTTTCCCAGCCACCTACCACAAATCACCCTTATAAAAGAAGAGAAAGTTTTAAGAATAACGCTAGAGCCACTACCAATTTCACTACCATTTCCTTCACTACCTTAGGTGGCACACTCCAATAGGTAGGGAATGATAGAGTAGGTGGGAGAACTCTCCAATAGGTTTTAGTTAAATACGGTTATGATAAACTAATGAGTTAATTAATTAAAATCTTAAGATTAAAAATAATCTTCAAAATTTTATAACTAATTAACTACTTATCATTATCTATTCACAATTCTATCCGGCCAATCTTTATTATTATTATTTTTTTCAATGTTTTTTAATTACAAATTTCATTTTACCCTCTACTTGACAATAATATTTTCTATTTGTTCTTCGAAAGGCCAATTAGTAAAAATGTGCGATTTTGAGTGCTCAAAATTTTCAAAAATCTTCATATAAAATCAATTTTAAAATTTGAAATCTTTATCCTTACACTTTTCCTTAATTTCACAAAAAAACGCTCTCATTTTGTACTTATCGTTCTCATTCCTACAAAAACAAAATAATAAATAAAATTTAGTAGAAATAAGATAATTTTTAAAGAAATAAACGAGAACTCACAACTTTAATGAGTAAAAAGGGTAATAAATTCATGTATAAATTTCACTTATCGGGGGGGAGGACTCTTTACTGATCGGTTGGGGAATGCTCTAAGGGAAAGTTAATCATCCATACATAGTCAGTAGTCAAATCCCAAAGTATTAGGGAATTAACAGCTTAATCATATCCCTAATCACCAGAATCTTATTACGCAGCCAGGAATCTTTCTCTTAACAGATTCCTACTGTCCTATAAATTCAGGGTCCCATCCACAGTTACCAGGTAATCACATTTTTACCACCTAAACCTACTTTAAACTCTGGTTTACTAACTTAATCGTCGGAGGGCATGTCGCCGGGAATACTCCCGGTGTTTCAGGAATTTTGCAGGTGCTCAACGGCGATCCACCACCACCAGATTCACCAAATATTAGTCTCTCTGTTGTTTCTTGGTTTTGATGACTGCAACACAATACAAAGTTGTTATATTACATATATCTTGCAGTGTGTATCAAAGTCAATATCATGGTGAAATACACAAAGGCAAAACAATCTAATGAAGCTTTCAAGAAGAATTGATCAAGCAAGCTTCAAGACATAAAGACAAAGGCTCAAGCTCAAGTCAAAGACTCAAGTTCAAGACAAGATTCAAGTGCTTCAAATATTTTGTAAAAAGTGTCTTGTAATATTATATTTTTTATTCTTTGAGTCTTAGAGACTTGTAATAGCCTTGACACACACACACTCACACATATCTTTTAATAACTTAGTGTTTTACAAAATTAAAAGATCGAAACAAGCTTGAATAAATTCAGCTGTTGAGTACCAGTCGACCGTTCCTTGGAACCAGTCGACTGTCATAGTACGAAACTGTCTGAACTCATACAAACTTTGGCCAGTCGACTCATTATGGCAACCTAATCGACTGTTCAAGTTGTTTTGATAGTTTTCTGAATTTAAAACTTGTTTTTCAAATTCAAATCCTTTTCTATCCATTTTAATACGGTTTAGGGAACTATTTTACAACGTCCCTCTGATCCTTACACTATAAATAGAGTATAGGAATCACTTTACAAAAGTTCCAAGCATTTTTCTTTAAGTTTCAAGCTTTTGTTTTTTAGAAGAACAAGCATTTCAAAAGCATACAAATTCTCTAAGTCTTGGTTCTCTGAAATCTAGTCTAGTATAACATCGAATTCGTTTTAGACTGATTTCAGAAGTTAACCTAATAGCCACTATACAAAAGCACAAATCACAAAAGGCTATAGGTTATTGTAAACTCTTTTTGTTGTTGTTCTTCACTCTCAGGTTGTGAGAGTGGTCCTCTTGGTTAGAGAGTAGGGTTCTTGGTTGTAGAGTCGGTTTTTCACTCTTAGGTGTAGAGTGGGTTTGCTCTCTCTAGTGGTAATAGAGGTCTACGGGTTTGACATAGTTGTTGTCAAAAAGCCGTAGGGTATTCTTGTACTTTTTCAAGAATAGTGAAAAATCTTAAGTGGGTTGCTTGGGAACTGGATGTAGGTCGGGAGGACCGAACCAGGATACATCGTTGTGTACTCTGTGCTTGACTCTCTGTGGTGGTTATATTTTCTCAACTTGCATTTCTATTTTCTGGGTTTTATTCGTAAACTTGTCTGGTAAGTCGACTGAATTTCCGCTATAAGTCGACTGATCAGACTTGTACAGTCGACTGTACTTCATTTTTCAGTTGACTGGACAGTACAAAAAGTTCAGGTTCTTAATTATTTTTATACAACACTATTCATCCCCCCTATAGTGTTATTTGCCTTGCCTACAGGATCCTACACTTGGTATCAGAGCTTGGTTGAGTGCAATGGCATCTACTTCAAATACAAACCAATACCATGAAGGCCAATCCAGACAAAGGCCACCCCTATTCGATGGAACAAATTACAACTATTTGAAGTATAGAATGAAGGTCTACCTTCAGTCCATCAACTATGAGATATGGAACATGACTGAGACAGAATACACCGCTCCTACAATTCTTTATGCACAATAGAATGATGAAATGAAGGGCAACACAATGAACAATGCAAAGGCGATGAATGCTCTATTCTGTGCTCTTACCAAAGAGGAGTTCAATCATGTGTCCAATGCAACAACAGCGTATCAAACTTGGCACACACTCGAGGTAACTCATGAAGGTACTAATAAAATTAAAGAATCTAAGATATCTGTTCTTATTCACAGGTTCGAGATGTTCCGTATGAAGAAGAACGAGAATGTATCATATATGATAACACGGTTCACGAACATTACAAATTTTCTTGTGGCCCTTGGAAAAACGTACACTTAAGCAGAAATGGTAAGGAAAGTTCTTCGTGCCCTAACCCCCGAATGGGAGAAGAAGACCACCGTCATAGAAGAAGCCAACGATTTAACACAACTTTCTCTTGAAAATCTTGTGGGAAATCTTATGGCATATGAAGTACAACTTGAAGAATGCAAAACGGATCTAGAACCTCAACAAGCAAAGAAGAAGACACTCACTTTCAAGGTCACATCGGACTCTGAAGATGAAGAAGAGATAGCCATGTTCACTAGAAAGTTCAAGAAGTTTCTTAGAAAAGGTAAATTTAATTCCAAATTTAAAGATACTAATGAACTTCCCACTTGTTTCAATTGTATTAAAACAGGTCATATGAAGAAGGATTGCCCATTAGAAAATGCAAAGTCAAAAGGAAATGCTCCTAACTTCAAGAAGGACAAGTACACAAAGAACAAGTATATGAAGAACAAGAAGGCATATCAAGTAACTTGGGACGATATCGACTCTTCATCGGAAGAAGAGAATGATGAGTCAAACGAAGTTGCGAACGTATGTTTCATGGCCACACAAAACGAAGTAAGTGATTACTTTGATTCAAATGAATTATTAGATACTTTCAATGAGATTTTTCAAGAACTCAAGAAGGAGAAATTAGAGTTAAAAACTTAGAGAAAGTCAATCAAACACTTTCTCAAGAGAATTTTGACTTAAATGTTGAAGTCAAGTCGTTAAATTCTCGACTTTCTAATTTGGATATAGATCTTGTATCTCTTAAGAAAAATTATGAAGAGATATCCAAAAATGGATCTATGTTTAACAGAGGAAATGAGAATTTAAATGAAGTTCTCCAAAATCAAGTTCAATCCAATAAGAGATTTGGAGTTGGTTTTCAAATGTCTCTTTAAAAACATCATGTTTCTAAGAATACTAGTAGTAATAAGACTGATTCTATTTCTAATGTTAAGAACGAATTATATGAGTGTTTTGAGAAACCAAAAATTATTGTTTTCCATGAAAGTAATTATTATGTAGTTCAGACTAGTCGACTGAACCTAATTTCGGTCATTTGTCCAGAGGTTTGGATTCTTATTCAAAGAGACGAAAATCTCAGATAAGTCGACCTATTTCACCTCCCAGTCGACTGAATTCTCATAACAGTCGACTGAAAGGTACCATAAAGTCAACTGGACAGAGTAAGAAAATTTGGGTTCCAGTCAATCTGAATCTAAATGATAGAATTACTTATATAAATTCTTATGTTCTTAATATATGTAAGTCTGTTAATTATATTCCTGCTTTTGGTGGTAAATCAAACTCACTTTGGGTTTGGTTTCCCAAAAACTAATCCCTTTCGGACCCAATAAAAAGGGTACCATATTCACAATGATTATTTTATAGGTACCTAAAAGAGAATGTTGGATACTTGACAGCGGATGCTCCAAACATATGACAGGTCATGCTAACCTTCTTTCTTCCATACAAAAAATAGATGGAGGAACAGTCACATTCAGTGACAACAACAAAGGAAAGGTTATTGGAATAGGCATGATCGGTAAGAACACTACCCCTACTGTAGGAGAAGTTTTTCTTATTAGTGGTCTTCAATATAATCTGTTAAGTATTAGCCAATTGTGTGATAAGGGATATAATATTGTTTTTGAAAAAGATGCATGTTTAATTTATGATTGTTTCATGCAAAATGTAATTTTCCAAGGATTTAGGAAAAACAACATCTATGAATTATGTTTAAAAACAAATGAATTCTCTAATGATTTTTGTTTAGTAGCTTCTAACAATGATTCTTGGCTTTGGCATAAGAGATTTGGCCATGTGAATATGAAAAATATTACGAAATTGTCTAAGTACAACTAAGTTAAAGGATTGCCAAGACTATTTTTTGAGAAAGATAAGTAATGTGATGCATGTCAACTAGGAAAACAAGTCAAATCTACTTTTAAGACAAAAGAAATAATTTCTACTAGTAGGCCTCTCGAATTAATCCATATGGATTTATTTGGTCCTACTAGAGTCGCTTCTTTAAATAAAAGTAGATATGTATTTGTTTTAGTAGATAATTTTTCAAGATTTACATGGGTTTTCTTTTTAAAATATAAATATGATGCTTTTGAAGAATTTACAAATTTTTGTAATGAATTCAAAATCAAAAATCTCTAACCATAGTCACTATTATAAGTGATCATGGTGGAGAATTTGAGAATGAAATGTTTTCAGAATATTGCAACAAGAATGGTATTACACATTCGTTTGCATTTCCTAGAGCTTCACCACAAAATAGAGTGGTCGAAAGAAAGAATAGGACATTGCAAGAATGTGCACGTACTATGCTTATTGAAAACAATTTGCCTAAGTACTTCTGGGCTGAAGCTGTTTCTACAGCATGTTATGTTTTAAATAGAATATTGATTAGGCCTAAGCTTAGAAAACTTGTTATGAACTATTTTTTGAAAGAATTCCTAAAGTATGTTATTTTAAAATATTTGGATGCAAGTGTTTCATTTTAAACACTAAAGATAATTTAGATAAATTTGATCCTAGATCTAATAAAGGTATTTTCATTGGTTACTCAAATAGGAGTAAGGCATACAGAATTTTAAATAAGTCAACCATGACTATTGAAGAATCTATGCATATTTCATTTGATGAATCCTTGCCTTCATCTACTGTTATTGAAGATGATGAAATTGATTCATCACCTTTAAATAACGTTATTAAATCACTAGAGCAAACTATCCTAGAAAAGTCGACTGATAAGGATATTAAGTCGACTGATGTGAATCAGTCGGCTGATGGTCTTGTTAAGTCGACTGATCCTGTTGTGATGACTCAAACTTTACCAAAATCATTTTTTGAAGTTAGAGATCATCCTCATGAGTTAATAATTGGTGACATCTCACGTGGTATTCAAACAAGATCTCATGTTAACATGATTTTTCATACGGCTTTCTTATCGGATTTTGAAGAAGAATATACAAGAAGCTTGTGAGAATGAATTTTTGATGAATGCCATGCAAGATGAATTAAACCAATTTATAAGAAATGATGTATGACATTTAGTTCCACGACCTCCTGACCATACTATAATTGGTACCAAATAGGTATTCAAGAATAAGTTAGATGAACCAAGACAAGTCGTTAGGAACAAGGCTAGGCTAGTTGCTCAAGGTTATAATTAAGAAGAAGGAATCAATTTTGATGAAACATATGCTCCTGTTGCTAGACTGGAATCAATTAGGATATTATTATTTTTTGCATGTTTTATGAATTTTACACTCTTCCAAATGAATGTCAAGAGTGCTTCTCTTAATGATTTTATTAAGGAAGATGTTTATGTTAAGCAACCATCCGGTTCCGAACATGAACAATTCCCAAACCACATTTTTAAATTGAAAAAGGCTTTATATTGTCTTAAACAAGCACCTCGTGCTTGGTATGATCGGTTAAAGACTTTTCTCTTAGAAACTGGTTTTGAGATAGGTAAAGTAGATACTACCTTGTTTATTAGGAGAATAGAGACAGATATCCTAATCATACAAATATATGTAGATGACATAATTTTTGGCTTTACTAATAGTAATCTTTGTCAAGAGTTTGCTAATACCATGAAAAATGAGTTTGAGATGAGTCACATAGGGTGAACTCAATTATTTCCTTAGACTACAAATAAGGCAGTCTCCTAATGGCATATTCATTAATCAAGGAAAATATACTAAGGAATTACTCAAACGGTTTGGCATGAATAGCACTAGTAGTAAGACCACACCTATGGCTACTACTACGACACTTGACAAAGATGAATTAGGTAAGAGTGTCGATCAAAAATTCTATCGAGGTATGATTGGCTCACTCTTATATATAACTGCTAGTAGACAAGACATTATGTTTACTATATGCTTATGTGCTAGATATTAGTCGAGTCCAAAAGAGTCTCACTTAAAAGATGTGAAACGTATTTTAAGATACATTAAAGGCACATCTGACTATGGTTTGTTTTATCCACGCAGCGATAATTTTCAATTTTTGTCGTATAGTGACGTTGATTTTGCTGGTAGTAAAACTGATCGTAAATGTACTAGTGGAACTTGTCACTTTTTGGGACATTCACTAGTATCTTGGTGCAGTAAAAAGCAAAATTCGGTATCCCTATCTACTACAGAAGCTGAATATATTGCTCCAAGTTTGGCTTGTGCCCAAATTTTGTGGATGAACAAACTTTATTAGATTATGGTATTTCATTTTCAAAACCGCTATAATTTGTGATAATACCAGTGCTATTAATCTATCTAAAAATTCGGTTCAACATTCATGTACGAAACATATTGATATTAGACATCATTTTCTACGTGATCATATTTTAAAGGGAGATATATCTTTGGACATTATTTTAACTAATAAACAAATAACAGATATATTTACCAAACCACTTAAGGAAGACACTTTTATCAACTTTAGAAGAGAACTAGGAATTTTTTGTTTTCATGATGTTTCTTGAACATTTATCTTGTGTAAGTCAACTTAAAAATATGTTTCAGTCGACTGACAAAATATTTTTTCGTTGTCTATCTTTAGACAGAATTTTATGTTCTGGACAGTCAACTGTGTACTGTACCACGTCGGCTGACAGAAGAATTACTTGATGTTTTCGTTTGTTTTTAATTGCTCTTGACTAAGTCGACTTATCTTTAAAACCAGTCGACTGTCACCACATCAGTTTTTTTCCCTGATTCGAAATGGCACACTTTTTGAGGTAATTTTCTTTATTTTTTTTACCCGTTGGCTGATCCCCAACCCTTGGTTCACTCCAGACTTGATCTCATCCCTCCATTTCTTAGTAAAACCCTAGCTTTTACCCCTCTTCTTTCATTCCCCTCTTTTCCCTTTCTATCTCACGAGAAGAAGACCGGTCGGCTGCACCCAATCTTGAAGATTTCAGTACTTTGAAGCTCAAAGTTTGAAGATTTCATCTAAATATTGTGCACATTTCCTTTTTTTGAAGTCTATTTTCGAGTTTATTTGAAGCTTTGTGCTTCTCTCTCTCTCCATTGTTGGGTAAAATTTCTTGACCTTTTTTTTCAGTTTTCTAGAGTTTCCCCACGCCTCCCAAAAAGGCTAGAGGTTCCAATGTAGAAGAAGGATCATCTTCACAAAATTACCTTCAATATCTTAGGAATGCCAACCTTATTGAGAAATTTTTTCTCATTTGTCAAATTGCTATTTTTCCGGGATGATTTGTCAATTTTCCTAATTTAGATAGGTTCCCTTAGCCCCTTTGTTTGAACAATGTGGGTTATTTGACTTACTTTCTCTTGTCAGTCAACCATATTACTATCCACAACTTATAAATTTGTTTTATACAAATATGAAAGTTGCCACCTCCGAGGATGGTAGCGAAATATTTTTCATGACATCGGTAAAAAATATTTGCATGAAACTAAATCCTGAAAAATTAGGGATTATCTTGAGTATCCCTAATGAAGGGTTAGATTAGGGGAAATTGAAATGGTTGACGACTCTATTTTTTCCAAAGTTTGCTTGCCAAATCACGGTCCTCCAATGACTAATCAATCAATTACTCCACTTGTTAAGCTAGTTGCAAGAATTTTATCGTATAACATTATCCCTAAAACAGGGAGTTACGATCAATTTTCCCATGAGTTGCAACAAGCTGTATAAGCAATTTTTGGCAATATCCAAATAAATTGGAGTCGAGTCATTTTCAGTCGTCTTTATAAGGCTCACACCTCTTTCCTTCCTTTTGGTGCAATACTTACTCATGTCTTCAAC
This sequence comes from Hemerocallis citrina, assembly GCA_017893485.1. Taxonomy (NCBI): domain Eukaryota; kingdom Viridiplantae; phylum Streptophyta; class Magnoliopsida; order Asparagales; family Asphodelaceae; genus Hemerocallis; species Hemerocallis citrina. The sequence goes on along the minus strand of CM030364.1, from coordinate 147,321,190 downwards.
TTCTATGAAGTTGATCTTACTTCTGAGTCTAGTGTTGTCACTATTATGAGTCTTTTGATCGTGCGAGTTTAGCTCGTATGAAGATTCTTAGCTCTCCTCCTAGGTCTCCTCGAAGGAATGTCCCTCCTATTTCTTTAGCCACTTCAGGTCGTAGGTCTTCTGCATCTAGTTCTTCTCGTCCTAGAGCTGTTTTTGCCGATCCTGGGAGTCTTTATACTTCGGTTAACTATCTCATGGATCATACAGGTTTTTGCCCACAGGTCACAACATGGATGGACCTGATCACGAGATTCTTGAGAAATGACAAACTACTACAGAATCCATCCGAAGCAAGAAAAGTCCGAGTCAGGTTTGAGAGGTTCGTTCTCGTCAATGGACACAGCTCTTTCAGTGATCATACACAAAAGTTGATGGGAGGCCCTACCTCTGATTCCTGACACCGAAGGAGGCCAAGTACGCCCTCGAAGAAATGCATGAGAGGATTGTGAATTGCTACATGGGCAGTAGATCACTTGCAAGAAAAGTGCTTAACCACGACCCTACCTCCGATTCTTGACTCCGGAGGAGGCCCAGTACGCCCTCAAAGAAATGCATGAGGGGATTGTAAGTTGCCACAGGGTAGCAGATCGCTTGCAAGAAAAGTGCTCAACCATGGGTACAATTGGCCAACCCTCCTATAAGATGCTCAGGATCTCGTTAAGAAATGTAACTCCTATTTCCTGTATTTGTATTTTTATACTGTATTTTGCCTCATTGTACTCTTTTATCTATTTGAGATCCTGTATTTTGGTTCCGATTGAATAAAATCATTATCTTGCTTCAATTCAATTTTTTTGATACATTTGTCTAATCCAATTGTAATATTCGTTCTACTATTTTGGGTCGTTCTTCATGAAGAAATGGACCATTCAATCCATCTATCTCTTTTACTCCATTTTTATTGATTTTTGACCAAGTCCCTATTTGGATCCCTCTCAAAACGGATACCCTAATACCCTAAAACCCGAAACCCTAACTATTTAACCCTAACCTACCCAAACCCTAATCTACTGTTAAACCCCCAAGTATACAGCCGCTACCTTCTCCTTCTTCCTTCCGTCTCCTTCTCCCTTCGTCCACACCAAAACCCACTCCGATCACCATCGACCTCCGTTCACCATCGCCTTCAACATCCCCGAACCCGTCGTCGCTCCTCGTCAACCCCACAACACCAATCCACTGCCATCACCAGCATCGTCCATCGTCGTCTCCCCCATCGAACCAACTCCTGAAGCCCATTACCTTTCGCCATTATCCAACCCCAGTACCTCGCCGCTTCACCTCCCTCTCATCGTCGTCGCCTCGCCATCACCTCCCCATCCGCAACCTCCGCCAGCCGCGTCCTTCACCTCCGAACCCATTTCCCTGCTCTCCACTCTGTTTCGACCCCCAAAAACAGAGCATCGCCGCGTTGCTCTGCCACAGTCGTGTCGCCACTCGCCGATGCCGCCTTGTCGCCTTGCCGCCTCCAGCCGCAGTGCCGCCGCGTCGTGTCGTCGAGGAACTCTCGCGCTGTCCCTCTGTCTCTCTCACCCCGTCGCAGTGAAGGAGGGGAGAAGGGAACTGTTGGTTGATTTGATCATAGACGCTGGATCGCATCAAGATGTGTGCCACTCAGATCTGATATGATCGGTGTTTCGTGTTCGGCCGCATCGGATCGGACTTGGGTGTTCGCTGTTCTGGGCTTGGATCCGGTGTGCGGGAGAATCTGATTGGTGGGTTTTCGGTGTCCCGTGTTTTGGCATGCCAGATCCAAAGCGTTCTACGCTGTTCTGGGCGGATCTGGTGTGTGGAATTATCCTCGGTTGATTCTTGCACGTGCTTCACAAGTGCTTTTGGGAAATTTTGCCCGGAGTTTTTCGATCCCGTTTTCTTCAACAATCGGATGTAATCGTCTTCAATCAAGGCAAGTATTCCTCTTGTACACATTTTTGTTCTAGTACAAGCATTCATTGAAAATACTACAAATAGTTAGAAATTGTGACTCCTCCTTAACTGTCGTTATTGATCAATATTAATCCTCATCAATTTCATAATCTTAAGAGTCACAATAATTTCATTGTATTATACTACAACTACTTGGACTCATTTTATCCCCTGGACACATGGACACATGAAATTAAGGAACCCTAGATTTGTAGACATATGTTATATCTTGTATGTGATAAACTTGCACCCACTAGAGTCGAAAAATAAATATTACTTGCTGTTGTGATAACCATTACCCCGCATTTATATCACACATTAACCTAGACGCCTAATAACCAATTTTCTTGCAACCTATACACGTAAAACATTTCCTCATGTTGCTGTCCTGAATCTTATTATGCTGTTGTGACCCATTTAACATTAGAATCTGAACCCGAGCTCTGAACAGTAATTGTAGATCTAGATGTCTAGATGTCGATAGCCTCCAGTATTTTCAAATTCGGGGTTATGGTCTAGGAGTTATTACAGTTTTACTGCAGCTGTGTCAGTAGACGCAGATTCGCAAAACTGCTGCACACCTTTACTTTGTGAATTAATTTAACCATGTTAACAGCAGGCGTTTGACTTGAAATTTTATATGCGTTTGCTGGATACCCTAGAGAACCTCCCCAAAATTTCTTAGGATTAATTAACATTATTTCAACACTGTTTCACATGTATAAATACAAATACACAAATTCTGCCTGAATACTTTGGCTGTGTAATTCGCTGTTTTGACACGTGTTCCCACCACTTTCATGTACCTTAATTATATGCGTTGGAACCAGACAGGAGTCTAGTTTCTAGATCTCCTGACGGATCCACTTTTGCTATTTCGTAGCAACGGAAATCACAGTTTGGGTACAGCAACGTCGTGCTGTCCAGATTTGGGATTTTCGTTGTTCGTGTTATTCTTATTCATGTTGACCCTCGAATATGCCATATAATTATCTTAAACTTGTCCCATGTCCATGACCATGATTTCTTTACTTGTTTCACACACTTGCATGCTTTCTTGATAAAAATTAATAAATTTAACAAGCCGGGGTTTAAGGGAAAGACCATAGTAGTGGACAATATAGATAAGTGTACTCGGAAGGGGGCCCGTGTTTCCCATAATGTTACGTTAAATGGAACTAAGTGCCACGTAGAACTAAGTGCCACATCATAGGTGACAGGGGGCCACCTCTAGAGCCCATTATATGATTACATGATATATATTTGAGATCACATGGAACTAAGTACCACGTAGAACTAAGTGCAATGTCATGGTGACGAGGGCCACCTCTAGAGCCTACGGGGGTCACCTCTAGAGTCCATGGTTTGATCACTTGCTTTATACTTGATACCTAAGTACGCCGCCCTATAGACTCTATTACTAGGCCTAAACGAAATTGTATTGACTGTAGCAACCATGTAGTAAAAGTATGGATGCATGAAGTACTACCTAGATAGTAATAACTATAAGACTTGAACATGATACCTGCTTACTCGATACTTGACTATATGATACATGAAACTTGATACCTGAAACTTGAACTCAATACTTGTTCATTTGTTACCTGATATTTGATAACTTGTTACTTGAGACTTGACACTTGAATAAAGTACTTGACATTAGACTTGAGACTTGACGACTTGACACTAGACTTGAGACCCATTACTTGACACTTGTACTTGAAACTTGTCACTTGATGTTAGATACCCCTACATGTTCACATGTCACTTGCTTCACCATTGGTATTTGTTATCCAGCCTGTTTACTTGAGTTGTCCTTCTTGCTAGCTAGTTCCTAGATTTTCACTACTTGTTGTATCCCGTTACATTCTTGATCCCAATTCTTGTTCCACATTACTTGTACTCGTTTTTACTATTTGTGGCCCTAACTTGCACTAAGGACATTTTCTCTTGTTTTCCCTATGTTTTCCTTTTTATATTTTTTTTAAGCAGACTTTGGAGACGAGCTACCTACTGGGATTGGTGAGCAAAGGTTTTAGTCTTCAAGTGAAGAAAAGATTTGTTTAGATTATTTGTTTCTTGAATCACTATACTTTCTGCTTAAGACTTGTAACGGACTTATGTTCCCGAGTTTTACACTTGATCCAGACTTGAAAACTATTGGATATTATTATTTGTTTTCAATTGTTTTCTGTTGCTTAATGAATTATTCATGCATGCTTGGTTATATATAAATCTTGTTATATTCTTGTTATGATGCGGAGTCGATCCTACAGCTTATGGATGATGTTAAAATCATTCGCTGGGCTTCGTCACCCACTTGTATTCCATGTTTTTGGGAAGCGAGGCGTGACAAGAAATGTTGACCATGCCAAGGGTTCTCCTCAGTCAAATCCCCCAGGACGAGCTTAAATCGTTGGCTTGTCCTGCCCCCTTTTCCATGTGAGGGATGGACTTGGTCGGCTTGATCCCGAAAGTGGCAGGCCAAAGGCGATTCCTTATTGTAGTTATCGATTACTTCAAAAAGTGGGATGAAGCAAAACCCTTGGCCACTATCACCGAGCATCAGGCCCAAATTTTTTTTGGAATCACGTCGTTTTCCTATTTGGGATCCCTCGAGTCCTCGTCACCGACAATTACACCCAGTTTGCTGGCAAGAATTTCTGCAAGTTCTGCGAATACTTGGGAATTTAGCAAAGGTTCTCCTCAATTTTGCACCCCTAGTTCAATGGCCAAGACGAGAATGCCAACAGCCAGATCTTCGACGGTCTTAAGAAGCGATTAGACAAATTCCTAAGGGTTTGTGGGTCGATGAGCTGCCCAATGTGTTGTGGTTTTACCGAACGACCAAGATGATTCCTACGGACGAGTCTCCCTTCAACATGACCTTTGACACCGAAGTTGTAATTAATTGGAAGTCGGGACTGCCCTCCCTGCGGATCATGAGCTTCGACGAGAGTCTGAACTCAGATGGCCTCAGGGCAAACATATATCTCCTCAAAGAAGTTCGTGGGAGACCAACAATCAAAAGGAACGTCGTCTACCAGTAGTGGGTAGAATGGTTCGACAGTAAAAGGGTCTGATCAACGAACATCAAAGAGGGGGACCTAGTGCTACGAAGACTCGACATCTCCAAGCCAAGGAAAAAAGGGAAACTGACTCCAAATAAGGAAGGCCCATATAGGGTATCCGAAGTGGTATGCCTTGACACTTACCGACTTGAAGACTCGGGGAGCAGCGTAGTCAAGAGAAATTGGAATGCGGATAGCATTGGTATAAATACCTGAAACCCGGACCCGACCCGGACCTGGCATTGGACCGAACCGACCCGGCCTATCCAGGTCCGGGTTTGGATCCTAAAATGGGACCCGTTGTACTTTTGGGTCCGAGTTCGGGTCCGCTTAAAAGAGACCCAACCCGGAGCCGGAGCCGGACCTGGACCCGTTAAATAAATCCAAAAAATCAATTACACATGAAGCAATTAATTCAACTAGTTATCTCATAAGCACAAATTTCACCATAGAATTCAATTTAAAACATATAGTATGACAATATGGTAATTTCTAGCACTTTAATTCACAAGTCATCCATTAGCAATCATTTTATCATCATTCTCTACATTACCATTGCATCTCCAATTAAGCAAACATGGGTCCAATTTCACCTAGTTGCTTCATAATAATTTTATCAAATCATCCCTAGCATGGTATCTAGATTTTAGAAATATGAGAAACACCAACCTATTTGTGCAAACGAAAATGAAAGCTCTTAGAATGCAAGAAAGTGGCCTTCTCCTCCTAGAATGTATTGCAATTGCCTTCTCCTCCTCGATGCTTGATTGGAACCCGAGCCCACCAATGCTCCTTGGATGCTAGCCGGCCTCCCCTAGGTTGGAACTCACACAAAAGCACACTCACTAATCTTTTATCAACACTTCTCAATCTTTTCTCTCTTAGTCTTTTCTTTTTTAATAGTTTGTAGTGTACAAATGAGAAGAAACTAGGGGTATTTATACACCTTTAGGATGAGAATGAATGAATAGGATTCAATCAAGGAGTTAGAGATCAAGGATCAAGATGAGTTGGGAAGTTGTAGCAACTTCCATGATCTCATAACCACCCCTCAACACAACTCCACTCCCCCACTCTTCTCCATGCATAATCCGGCCACTCCTAGGATGTGCAATGCACACACAAGTGCATGCACGTGTCCCAACCAGTGTCCCCCCTATTAAAAGTTGTACATTATAAAATTAATTAATTGTCGACAAAATGTGTCTCCATGACAAGTTAAGGCAATTAAAAGAGTAATTAATTTATGGGCTTCAAAATAGTGGGCTTTTAGACTCATGGTTCAAAATAGAATATGTAATTTATTCAGTTTGGCTTAATTTCGAAAAACAATCTTAGGATTTTTTAAATGGGAATAAAAATAAAGAGAAGGAAAGAAAATAATCATTTGTTAATGTTATAGAAAATAATTTTATATAAAAAATATTTATACCAAAATTTGTACGTGCACAACACGTAAAATCAACAATTTCTCATTTAATAAAAATTCAGGGTATTACAACACTCCCTCCTTAGAATAGTTCCATCCCCGGAACTACAATAAAAGGGTGCGAAAACAAAACACAATAAGAAGAAAGAAAAGAAAAAATACAAATCAAACAAAGAGCTCAGGATGATCCTTCATCATCCTCTCATCAGATTCCCAAGTGGGCTCTTCAACTAACTGGTTTCTCCAGACTGCCTTGACCATCGGTATCGTCTTATTCCTCAAGACTTTCTCCCGATGATCCACAATTTCAACTGGAAGCTCAATGTAACTCAGATCCAATTGCAAACCCTCCGGCACTTCAGGCAAATGATGACTCGGATCTGGAATGTAACCTCTCAGCATAGACACATGATAGACATTGTGTTCCTGAGACAACTCTTTCGGTAACTCAAGCCAGTAAGCAGCTTTCCCGATCCTTTTCAATATCATACATGGGCCTATGAACCTCGGGGCTAACTTTCCACCCTTGCCAAATTGGATCACACCTTTACTAGGTGATACCTTCATAAAGACAAAGTCACCAACCTCAAACTCAAGGTCCCTCCTCCGGTTGCCTGCATAGCTCTTCTGCCTGCTTTTAGCATCCACCAACCTCTTCCTGATCAGATCAATCTTTTAATAGGTTTGCTGCACAATCTCAGGCCCAAACATCTGATGCTCCCCAACTTCGAACCAACAAACAGGCGTCCTACACTTCCTGCCATACAAAGCTTCGTACGGCTCCATCCCAATACTAGTCTGAAAATTGTTATTGTAGGCAAACTCCACCAAAGCTAGATGCCTTTCCCAACTGCCTCCAAAGTCTAGTACGCAACACCGAAGCATATCCTCAAGAATACGGTTGACTCTCTCGGTCTACCCATCGGTCTACGGATGAAAAGCAGTGCTGAAATCCATCTTGGTACCCAAAGCCGTCTGAAGACTCCTCCAGAAATATGAAGTAAACTGCGCATCTCGATCAGACACAATGGTTAACGGAACACCATGAAGCCTGAAGATCTCACCAACATATATCTCAACTAATTTGTCCATCGAAGCAGTGAGTTTCATCGCCAAGAAATGAGCGAACTTGGTTAGTCGATCGACTATAACCCAAATCGCATCATTGCCCTTTGAACTCTTCGGTAAGCCCGTGATGAAATCCATACTGATGTTATCCCACTTCCATCCGGAATAGGTAATGGTTGCAATAGACTTCCGAATTTCTGATTCTCGGCTTTGACTTGCTGACAAATCTCACACCTCGACACAAATTCAGCCACATCCCGCTTCAAACATGACCACTAGAAATGCTATTTAATGTCCTTATACATCTTAGTACTCCCAGGATGTACCGACAAAATAGTAGCATGCGCCTCCTGAAGAATACTTTCTTTCAAGTTCGACTGATCTAGAATACACAACCTCTCTCCAAACCACAACACTTCATCCCTGATTTGAAATCAGGGCAACCTGCTTGCACCAACCTTCTCCTTCATCTTCAAAATATTAGCAGCTTCCTTCTAACTTGCAATTATCCTTTCCTTCAGCGTAGGCTGAAGCCTCAACTGAGCTAAGGATGCTCCCAAGCCTTGCAAAACAACTTCAATACCAGCCCGATCCAATTCCTCTACCAGATGCTTCTAAGTTGTAATCAAACTGGCCAAACTGCTCTTGCGACTAAGTGCATCAGCAATAACATTAGCCTTCCCAGGATGATACTTGATCTCAGGAAGCATGTCCTCAAGCACTTCCAACCATCTCCGCTGCCTCAGATTCAGATCCTTCTGTTGTAGATGTATTTCAAGCTCTTGTGGTCCGTATACATGTTCAGTTTCTTACCGTACACATAGTGTCTCCATTTCTTTAAGGCGAAGATAATCGCAACCAACTCCAGATCATGAGTCGGATAATTCTTCTCATGCGGTCGTAGTTGCCTCGACCCATAAGCGATCACTTTGCCTTCTTGCATTAAGACACAACCAAGCCCGCGATGTGAAGCATCGCTGTAAACATCATACTGAACACCTGCTCTAGGCAATGCCAAAATAGGTGCAGTAGTCAGATTCTCTTTCAACTCCTAAAAGCTCGCATCGCATTGCTCGGTCCACTTGAAATTCACATTCTTCTTGGTCAAACCATTGAGCGGCATGACTAACTGAGCATAACCCTGAATGAATCTCCTGTAGTATCCCGTCAATCCAAGAAAACTCCTAATTTCCTTCACTATAGTAGGCCTTGCCCAATCTCTCACCGCCTATATCTTCTAAGGATCAGTTGTCACTCCCTCCTTAGAAAAGATGTGACCTAGGAATGCTACTTCAGATTTCCAGAAATTGCACTTGGATAACTTGGCATACAACTCCTGCTCTTCCAGCTTCTTCAAAATTGCTGCTAGATGCTCTGTGTACTCCTCCTCCGACTTGGAGTACACAAGAATGTCTTCGATAAATACCACGACGAAAGAATCAATGAACGACATCAGAACTCTGTTCATCATGTCCATGAAGATTGCAGGTGCATTCGTCACTCCGAACGGCATAACTAAGAATTCATAATGCCCGTGTCAAGTTTAAAATGCAGTCTTATGCACATCTTCAGCTTTCACTCGAACTTGACAATATCCTGATCGAAGATCTATTTTGGAGAAAACAGTGGCTCTTTGTAGATGATCGAACAAGTCATCAATTCGGGGAATGAGATACTTGTTCTGAACAGTGACCTTATTTAGCTCTCGGTAATTAATGCACATCATCATCAATCCATCCTTCTTCTTTACCAAAAGCACCGGTCCTCCTCAAGGTGGCGCACTCGGTTGAATAAAGTCATTCTCCAACAGTTCCTCAATCTGCCATTTGATCTCATCCTATTCCACAGGTGCCATCATATACGGTGCCTTGGAAATGGGTGCACTCCCTAGCTGAATAGTAATGCTGAACTCCACATCACGATGCGTGGGTAACCCAGACAAATCTTCCAAGATTACAGTTGGATAATCCTGAACCACCTGGAATTTGCTGCACCTCTATAGGAATCCCTTTCTTCTGACTGATAGCAGCCACCAAATCTGAACATCTCCTCTTTCCTTGGAAAGTGACTTCAGGTCCCCCTAGAGCCTTCACTGTTACTACCTTGGTCTTGCACTCGATGCTCACACTGTACACTGACATCCAATCAATGCCAATGATAACATCGACTCCCAAGACATTCAGCTCGATCAGATCAATCCCGAAAATTCTATCTCCAATCACGATCTTGCAGTCCGCATAGTACCGATCAGTGGTTAAAGTCTCCCCTGACGGAGTAGTTACTGCTAAAATCTTGCCTGAAATATCTTCGGTTCACCTCCCAGAACTTTAACAAATTTAGGTGACACAAAAGTATGAGAGGATCCAGTATCGAACAAAACAACAGCTTTCTTTCTATTCAAATAAAGTTCTCCTGTTACATAACACACACTCATTACATAACAGTCTACTAAATAAGCGGGAAAAGAGACAACAGAAAAACACTCCTAAACACCCTCACTCGTACCAGTGATGATGTGATCCACCTCATCAGCGTCATCTTCAGTCAAGGCAAATACTTGCCCCTGCTGGTACGACTTCTTCCCGGCCTGCTGAGTTGGTCCATTACGGACGACATCCTGTAGTTTGGGGCAATGAGACTTGTAGTGGCCTGTCTCTCCATAGTTGAAACAAGTCACAGAAGGTCTCACCCAAGTATTTTCGGGTCTGCCCGCCACATGAACAGCGTTCTCACCCGTAGGCTTGAACCTTTGAGCCGGCGGCTGTCCCTTGACATTTCCAGCAACTGCAGGCCTCTTCCCCACATTCTAGTTGTTCCTCCGATTCTGAACAGCATGGAACTGCTCCATGTCCGCCTCTGTGGCTGCCGCTCATTTGACCATCTTGTCAAACCTCCTGATATCGAACGGTATCATCCTCGATCTCAGACTTAGCCTCAATCCATGCTCGAATTTTCGAGTCTTCTTTGCCTCGTCCATCACCAGTTCGGGTGCATACCTAGAGAGTTGAGTAAATCTTGTCTCATACTCCCTAACTGACATGCCATCCTGTTGCAGCGCCAGAAATTCCATGGCCTTCTTCTCCTGGACGTCTGATGGAAAATAATGACTGTGGAATTCCTCCTAGCCAAGAACAATATTTCCCATCGTCCGCTTCATCGACTACCACCACACAGCCGCATCCTTCTTGAGCTGCAGCGCAACCAGCTTCACCTTGCTGCCCTCCAGAGTCTCCAAGACTTCGAAGATAGGCTCTACCTGTTGGATGCAGTTGTCAGTCGTATCAGGGTCTGACATCCCCTCAAACACCGGTGGTTTCATCTGCTTGAATAATTCCACAATTTTGATTACTTCGGGTACTGGATTCATAGGCACCATTCCCTGATTCTGATTCATGGCAACGGCATTGAGTGTCTAATAGACCCTCGCTAGTTCCGTTTCCAAGTCCAGACCTTCTCCATTTTGAGCTCCTCTTCTAGTCATATTCTGATGCAAAAGATCCATTAAATTCGAAGTATAAAACATGAATTTTAAATCAACTTTTCATTTCATTCGAATTTAAACCATTTTTGACATCAAATGAAAGCAGTAAGAAGATACAACAGTCTAGATCCTACGGTTCCTCTTGGCTTCTCGAAGCTCTTCCCGTAGTTCCGCCACCTCTTCCTTCAGTACATCATACATGTCTTTCCTTTTCTCGAGTTCCCAAACACAATAACTGAGAGTTGCAATGCTTTCCTTGCACTTCGCACACTGTGCCTGTAGCAGCTCCGCTCTCTCTCTCTGAGTCTCTACCTGCTTCTGAAGAGACACAATGAGACTACTCGAAATTGGTTCTTCCTCGTCAGAGGAATCATCAGATGAATCCGGAGGTGGAGTGATCATTCGGGACTCAGGCCATTCCTCTTCGAATTCTTCAGGATCCTCTTCGTCTGAATCAGCTTGCCCGGGGTAGTAGTCCTCCTCAACTATATACCAATCGTCATCTCTAGCTGGGTTGAAGTGGTCCGCCATCTTAGAGAAAGGAGGAGAAGAAGCATAAATCATAGAGCAACACAAATATAAGTGACTTACATTTTAATCTCTAGACTCAACACACGCTCTAATGTCCACTTCTAGGGTGTCGTTCCTTATAAATTTGTACTACTTGGAAGCGTGGCTCTGATACCACCCTGTAATGCCTCGAATTCCAAAACATACTGAATTCTAGTTCCACAGGACCTTTTCACTTCACTTCGTACAATTTTACAAGTAAAATAAAACTTTACAGTATATCAGAGTTACATTTACATTAATAGTTATACAGCGGAAGCAAATTTTACAACAATGAATGAAGTACAACAACAGTTGAATAATCTTTAAGTATTAATTCCTCTTTAGTCTTTTTTATGTGTTTTACCCTGCATAGAAACTGTGGGCACGTCAGTTCAGTCGAATGACGAAATATTATACACGGCCATCATCTCTATGCCGGAAATAGTATAACAATTCTCAACACTTAACAACCACAAACTTGTTCACAAACAAAGCTAAGGGGACTATCCTATTGATGTCGTGTTGTGAATGTGCACTTAGTCTTTAATGCAATTATTTATGTTATATGACACTAATGCATACTTGTTCAGAGTCTACGTAGTCTACACTACATTGGTCCGAGGGCAAGCCGTTAACCATTTTTCATCTTGTAGGATTCAATCCCTTGCCATGACTTAATCTACTACTGTAACTATGGTAAGTATCCTAGATGTTCTATAACCTACGAACTCATGTCTAAGCACCCTGGAGAGAATCCCAACGCATTGACACATGACTCATCATGCAGGCATCCTGTGGTAATTCACCTCCTACCATAGACATGACACCACCCGCAGTCACTAAACACCCTACGAGCGTCGCCACCGAGACGGTACTCTGGAGTACTATCCACGTCCTACTCATGACGCATCATGGGACATCCTGTGAATACTCTCACATCGCCAATCCAATGGCCCTCATACTCATATTTTTCTCTTACTTTCATCACATCTTCACTATGTATCTAGTCCTTAATTTAATTGAATCATGAACAAAATCAATCCCTTAGGGTTAGCATTCCCACTATACCGGTCTTAATCAATCATTTCTCATGACCCAAATCTTGGTCTTTTCATTTCAAATTTCATCTCAACATTTCTTTTATTGCCGGTATACGGCTTAGCCATACCCTATTTCTTAATTCCAACTCATAATTGCAACTTCGAGTTTTTCATACTCAAAAGGTCTTTTTCATGATAAACAATAATTTCATTTCATGTTCAGAGCACTTGTATATTCGTGTTCTTTCATAATTTCATCAAGTCATTCAATTTCAATTTCATGTGCAACATCATGCATAAACAATTAAATTCATATGTCATACTCAAAATAGTTTATTCTTTCCATAAACTTTCTTAATCTTATTTTAATCAACACTAATTTCATTTGATTCTCCTACTAATGTTCATTTCATTTATTTAATTCAAATGGTCAGAAAGTCATATCTTCATTCACAAACAATACTTAATTTAACATTGAGAGTCCATAGATAGCACCTTTAAATTTTCATTCTTTCAAAAAATTTCCTTTATCACTTAGTATAATTTCTCATAAAATAGGTCACTTTTATAATTCTCAAAAATACAAATTTCTATGGAATCTTACCCAATTTTTTTTCACCTCGAATTCATCATTATTTTATCTAAATAATGCTCAAATATTTTTCACAAGATCTACATATTTTTAGAATAATTGTAGTATTTTTTGGGATTTTTAAAAGTCAAAAATTTGATTTTAAACTCAAAAAAATCAAAAATTTTCAAATCTGCCGAAAGCTAGATTCGAACCTGCGACCTGAGCTAAGTCAACAGCCACCGAAAGCCAAGTGGGCTAAGGCGCCTATGCGTTAAGAGGAAGGATTTTAATGAGGTAAGCTTTTGTTTTTGGGTTTTGGGTTTTTATACTAAAATCAAAAAATAAAGGCAGGACTGGGTTTCGAACCCAAGACCCCTAGGTCTAACCATGGCTTCGGTAAAATGCCACCGCACCGCTAACCACTTCGTCTGAGGGACCAGATTGTCTCAAAGGGTGTTGGGTTGTTTATAACCCAGTTCTCTGTGCATTTCTAAATTTTTAAATTCTCAAAATGATTTTGTTTCCTTTTCTTCTCTTTTGAAAGCAAAATTCTCCAGATTTTATCATACATGAAATTACAGTAACCAGTATTTTTTATAACTATTATTTACTTTATAAAACATGCATTTTGGTCCTACTTTATGTTCTATGTCCATAATATCGACATTGAGAACAAATATCTTATTTCTTCATAATTTAGAGTTAAAATTCTACAACTACTATATTCCCTTGTTCTCTTACTCATTAACAACCTACAATAATTAAGATGCAAATTTCTCATCTTTCTACAACAATGCAACTTTATTTTAGGCAATCAATTACACATGAAGCAATTAATTCAACTAGTTATCTCATAAGCACAAATTTCACCATAGAATTCAATTTAAAACATATAGTATGAAAATATGGTAATTTCTAGCACTTTAATTCACAAGTCATCCATTACCAATCATTTTATCATCATTCTCTACATTACCATTGCATCTCCAATTAAGCAAACATGGGTCCAATTTCACCTAGTTGCTTCATAATAATTTTATCAAATCATCCCTAGCATGGTATCTAGATTTTAGAAATATGAGAAACACCAACCTATTTGTGCAAACGAAAATGAAAGCTCTTAGAATGCAAGAAAGTGGCCTTCTCCTCCTAGAATGTATTGCAATTGCCTTCTCCTCCTCGATGCTTGATTAGAACCCGAGCCCACCAATGCTCCTTGGATGCTAGCCGGCCTCCCCTAGGTTGGAACTCACACAAAAGCACACTCACTAATCTTTTATCAACACTTCTCAATCTTTTCTCTCTTAGTCTTTTCTTTTTTAATAGTTTGTAGTGTACAAATGAGAAGAAACTAGGGGTATTTATACACCTTTAGGATGAGAATGAATGAATAGGATTCAATCAAGGAGTTAGAGATCAAGGATCAAGATGAGTTGGGAAGTTGTAGCAACTTCCATGATCTCATAACCACCCCTCAACACAACTCCACTCCCCCACTCTTCTCCATGCATAATCCGGCCACTCCTAGGATGTGCAATGCACACACAAGTGCATGCACGTGTCCCAACCAGTGTCCCCTATTAAAAGTTGTACATTATAAAATTAATTAATTGTCGACAAAATGTGTCTCCATGACAAGTTAAGGCAATTAAAAGAGTAATTAATTTATGGGCTTCAAAATAGTGGGCTTTTAGACTCATGGGTCAAAATAAAATATTTAATTTATTAGACTGGGCTTAATTTTGAAAAACAAGCTTATGCTTTTTAAAATGGGTTTAAAAATAAAGAGAAGGAAAGAAAATAATCATTTGTTCATGTTATAGAAAGTAATTTTATATAAAAAATATTTATACAAAAATTTGTACGTGCACAACACGTAAAATCAACAATTTCTCATTTAATAAAAATTTAGGGTATTACAAACTTCGAGTAGAAAGTGAGGTTGGTGGACCTAAGCACAAGTATTTGCTTGAGAATCTTTGCCTCACGGCAAGCCCTATGCTCTGGAAACCATATCAGTGTACGTGAAGTATGAAGATGATGAAGATACCCCTGAAGGGAATCAGCATCCGACCTTAACCTCTCAGACCACCGAAGTGCAAAAGGGGCTTCATAGGAGAGCATCGGCAGTAAGGATAATTAGCTTGCCTAAGCAGACCAACAATATCTACAAGGATAGTCCATTCAACCTCGGGCTTTGAAATTGAAGACTGCGTTAGATCTTGGAACCCGGGATATACTTGATGGTGTCCAACATGGGTTGCCCCAATCCTCTCCGGGATCCTCCGAATTTGTGCTGCCAGCATGAGAAGCATCGGCCGGGCTGAACGCCTCAAGTTCTAAAGGGACACAATCAAGTAAGACCGCGTCCTCGGGACTCGAAGGGCAAAACTTCAGATCTTGGAACCCGGAACAAGTAGCTAAGAGCGGTTCGACCGGATGTCGATCCCCTCTGGGTCGAACGTTCGGACAGCAAAGCAAGCTTTCTCCGACCATGCTCAGAACGATCTTCCCCCATCAGCACCGACCATCGAATGGCCATTTGGGGTGCTCGACAAGGTACCACCGGGGGCCTTAGCCATCAAAAGGGTAAAGCAATTGGGTTTGTGACCCAGCTGCGTAAGAATGGAGGAAATTTATAGGAATTCTATAGCCATTCTCCTCGATCGATTCAGACTTCCCCACTTATTGCGGTCAACATTCCAAATTCCATGGTCTACGGCCACGACGATTCCCAAGGAGGGTGATGTAAGCAAGCCCACGTGGTGAATCACGTGATCATTCGAAAGCAAGGGTAGGACTGACATCCTAGACCAACATCTCCGGGAAAGGGGTCCGAGGTTTTCGTTTCCCTCGACTCGGACGCCCGGGGCGAGATGCACAATCCTAAGCCAGATGATGAAAAACTAAGGGATTCAAACATATTTTATTTCATCTATAAAAATACAAGTGCAGTGGCCAGTCTGCAAGAAGGCAAAAAACAGAAACAATTTAAGCCCACTACTTGGAAGAAGACCCCTTCTCCAAGACAGGAGTGGAATGATATTTTCCGACCTCGGCAGCAGGGTCTATCGGCTCTTCGTTAGCCAGAGCCTCTCCCCTGACAGTTTGGGTGACCTCCCCGATCTTCGCATCGATACATAAGCCCCGAAGGTTGAGGTTTGGATACCTAGTTTTGACATGACCAAGGACACGGCCATACCCATCGTCTTGGGCCCGAATCACCTGCAAAACAGTGTCGTTGTACTCCTTCGACATCTCCTTATCCCTTGCCTGCCACGCCAACCTTTCCTTGACCATCTTTTCCTTCTCTACCGACAACTCCTCCCGAGCCTTCTTCTCAGTTGCAAGATCCTCTTTTAGCCCGTTTATTGTCTGCTAGAGGTCCCTGGTCCAACCCAACAACTCCTTCTTGCCCACCTCGGCAACCTGAGCGTGCTTGAGAAGTAGCCTCCACCTCAGCTCGCCCCTACTGATGGCCCCCTACAAGAAAATGAGAATACTTAGCCACGTAAGATGACGCTGGCCAAAAAGCAGGCGAACAGGTCCCTCACTAGAATGAAAGCATGAGCCCACCGAATGTAAACCCCGTCATTTGAATCTTTCTCCAGAGCCTTCTTATCCCAGAGAGTGGCAAAGTGGTCGACCACCTGCAGAGCACTTGGGCGGACAGTCGTCAAATCTACCTCTGTGATAGACCAGGAAGGCACCCATATCTTCGTCGATGATGGAGTTTTTGAGGTCACCGTAGCCTCCTTTGAGGACGCGGCCTTATGCTTCGGGGCCTCTTTCTTGACATCCTTGGATGCCTTGTTCCTTAGGTGGTCGGTGTCGTTGGCTTTCCTCTTCTTCGAGGGTTCCTCCGATCTCGGGAAAAAAAGATGTTTCTGCCTAGGTACTTTGGCTTCCACAACTACATTCATATCCACCTCTCTCCTCGCCCTAGCCTCTGCCTCTGCCTTCGCCCTCGCCTCCACCTTCGCCCTCACCTCCGCCTCAGCCTTAAGAGCCGCATGCCTAACCCTTAAGTACTCATTAGAAAACATGGTTATTTTTCGGAAGGAAAGGAATTAGGAGAAACAACGATACATGGGACAACAATACAGAATCAAGTCAATGAGAAATAAAGGACAAGGGAGACTAGATATACCGGAAAAAAGACGTTGCACACTGTGTGGGCACGTGCTGTCACATAAGCACACACGTATCACACACCAACATATTTTCTCGGAACCCTCTAGTCTTGGCTCCTCAAAATGGCGCACTGACTCTGAAGGTGTTGCATATTTCTTTGCAACGATGACCCTCATCTTCCCGCCTCGAAATGGCGCTCCGACTCAGAGGATATCGTAGATTTCTCCGCAAACATGACCCTCATCGTTTCGCCTCGAAATGACACCGCAACTCCGAGATCATCACAGGATTCTCAGTAAACATGGCCATCATCATCAAGCCTCGAAATGGTACTCTGACTCTGAGGACATCATGAATTTCTTCGCAAATATGGCCCTCATCTTCTCACCTTGAAACGGCGCTCTGACTCCAAAACCATCATGGATTTTTTTGCAGCATGACTCGTGCCTAACTCCCCTATTATGGGCGTACACTAATGAGGGCCAAGATATGAACAAGACATTCTTTATTTCTAGGAAACATGTTACATTATTAGGTTACATAAGCCTTTACAAACTCAAGGCGCAAGACCCTAACTATCAGAGCCACCTAAGGTAAACCCCGATCATGGATCCACATCATCTCTCGCCAAGGGATGGGTTCCCAACCCTGACAATTCGAGGCCCCCTCGGACGCTAGCAACACTAGAAGATCTGGTTTGGGCATCCCCAAGCACTCCTATTCGGGGGCGGGTCCCCGAGTATGGGTCGCATCTTAAGAATAGACTCCAAAAGCTAGAGGTCGAACTCACATCTCCGAGCTTAACCCTCAACCAATCTATCTCCAAGTCTTTCTCTAAAAGCATCTTCCTAAAGATTAAGTCTGAAGACTGCCCTCCGATGAGGCCAGGGAGCACATTCCCCTCGGCCTGAGCGAGGACCAAGTTGACATCAGGGATAGAAGCTTTCAGGCAAGCCAACTCATCATCCACTTCTTGTGACCTTTGGGTATGGTATCTGTATGCCCCTTCCCGGTCACACGCCTCTTTTTGAAGATGGGCGATAGTGTCCTCTGCCTCATGCAACCTATCTTGGAGGGCTCAAATTTCTTCTACATAACCGCTTTCCCGAGGCTCGTACCTTATGATCTAAATCAACAAAATAGTCGACTTAAGACCCGGGCGGGTATACGAAACACAAGATTGTCAAAAATAAGTGAGTTCTCATTAAACGAAGTAATTACAAGGGGTAGTGGCCAGTCCGTGATCGACATCAATACAAAAACGAGGGGAAGAGAAACTTTCTAAGGTAAAGGAGACACCTCCTAGGAAGACAAGTGTGTATCATCGTCCCTGATGGCCTCACACTTGTTGGGGGTGCCGGTGGAACCTAAAGATGTCCATGCGCCTCTATCATCTGAAGGTAGCTCCCCAGAGGTCGAAGGAATGCTACCAAGCCCCGGCTTGAAGGATATGCCACTAAGGTCCAGGTCGGGATACCTATGACTAACACGTTTGAGGGCCTGCTTATAACCTTGGTCCTCCCCCTGCGATTATCTGGTCCGCGAAACCTTCAAGCTCCGCCCCCAGCCTTGCAAGCTCCTCCTCGCAAGCCTCCTTCTCGCCAGTCAGAATCTCCTGGTCCATGAACCTGAACATGACGTCGCCTTCAAATTCCTTCACTCTCTTTTCGAGCAAATCTGCACAGCTCTTCTCATCTTGCCATTTCCAATCAAGCTGTTCTACCCTCCGGTTCGCACACATCAGTAGGTGCTCGTTTTGATGTAGCCTAGTTTTGAGAACAAAATTTTAATTCCATATTATTTTTCTATTTTTTCATGGTTGTGTTTAATTTTTGATCTTAATGCTTATAATTGGTTGACCGACTTTTGTATGATCTATTAAATCATGGAGAGACCGAACTGGTAATTTATGATTTTGAATTTATAAAGTTAAACACCGTTACAAGAGCCAACCACCGTTAATGTGACTGTTAAGAAATCCATAGATCTTAATGAATTTTCAATTAGTGATTTGTGCATGAACTATGTGTAATGCCCCGATTTTCATTTAATGAAAATTATTTATTTTTGCACGTAGGGTGCACGTGCAATATTTTTGGTAAATATTTTCATTATGATAAGTATAGATTTTTAAATATGTGCTTTTAATTATTTTGTATAAAGCCTTCTTTCAATTAGACAAAAAGCCTTTCTTTTTAAAGCCCAAAATTTAATTCAATTTATTATTTTTATAATTATTATTTTGGCCCAAAAACTAAAGCCCATGAGCTAATTTATTTTAAATACAACTTGTAATGTAGAATACAATTTAAAGATTATTTTTATGTAAAATTTAATGTACAAATTTTTGGAGGCAAATGCATGCACGTGCATTGCACGTACACGTGCAATATGCACCATCCTATGCTAGGCCGGATTGGATCTTTTGGAGGGAATGGGAAAATTTTGAGTGGAGTCATGGTGGAGGTGGTTACTTGATTATGGGTAGTTAGTGTAACTCCTCCTTAAATCTAAGCCATTTGTTCCTAACTCCTACTTCAATCTTAGCCATCCATTTTCCTAGATTTTTAGTATAAATACCCCCCCTCCCCCCCCTCCCTTTGGCTAGTATTCTTGTGCTAAATTTTTCCTCCAATATATAGTTCAAAATACAATATCTAGTAGTTTATTAAGTGAGTAAAAGATTGAGAGTGTGTGGGAGTTTTGTGCTTGCATCATTCAAGAAGAGATGAGGCCGGCTTTCATCAAACAAGGTGCTCGGGTTTGGGTGCTCGGGCTTGGCTTGTGTGCGCGTCGACGGGGAGGAGAATCGTTCGTTTGCAAGGACATTCATTTAGGAGGTTGCTAGATTGTACTTTTCTTCAATAAGGTGGGTAAATCTTCCATGTTTCTAATTAGGAATGCATGCTAGATTTGAATCGAAAGAATGAAGCATGAAAACTATTAATAAGAGCACACATTTAATTGGAAAAATGATCTATTGAATTGATTGAATTGTTGATATGCAATTGTATGTGATTCTATTATTAAAATTCAAGTTGTGTGCGATATAATCTTGGCTATGAATTGTGTAAAGAAACCCTTCGTTATTAGCATTAAGAATCATGTGCAAAAATTAGTGGATTGACAACGTTGCTTTATGTGCTAAAATAGAGTTTTTGTTATGACATTGTAATGAATGAATTAGGATACAATTGTTACGTTTGTGAAATGATTAAGAGCAGAAATTGGTGTAGAGATTAGTGAAATTAAAATGTCGAAAGAGAATGTATTAGCAGTAGTATATCAAATTAACCAAATGGTATGGTAGATATGTGTTAATTATTGGGAAAAATATGTTTAATCATTTCAGAAAATTATTTTTATATACTGGGATATAATTCATGATGGAAATGATTAATCTGGATTTTTTACAGTTTGTTAGTAAGAGCATTTTGAATTGAGATTTTGATGAACATCGAAATATTTTAAATAACAGAGAGCATTGATCTAAATAAATTTCGAGTGGTACTAGTGACAACCCGAGCCCATAGCTCGAGTGGTCGGATCACTCTTAATCGCTACAGTATACATGGGGGGTTCTCCGAGGTTGAGGGATCGAATCCCATTGACACCATTCTTTTTGTTTTAGACATTTTTTTAAATAAATCAGTTCGGCCGAGAGCACTTAATGCTCTCGCCCTCCCTTTTAAACGTGTGCAGCACTCGGCCTAGTGGCCTGTGCCTTCGGTTGGGTTTCCGGTGGTCTCTGGTTCGACTCTGGGCCTCGGCTGTGTGTTTATATTGTGGGAAAAATATTTTTTTTGGGTGTTTTAATGATCAAAAAAATATGGAAAAAAAAATATGATTATTATCTTAAAAATATACGGAGCTTATGAAAAATAGTATGAGGATTATTTGCATGAAGTGGAGTATGTTTAGAGAATAAAAGTATAATTTAGAGCTATAAGTACACTTGCATTTGTATAAAGTTGCATTTTACAAAAGACTTAAAGTGGAATATTAGAAAAGAAATACCAAAAAAAAGGGGGATTATGTGAAGTGATGTGAATTATTCTCAATGGAGAATAGCTCGACAAATTATGAAGTGTAAATGTCCATCCTTGATTGAATAACTAGCGATGTGGTTTTTAATGTGAAAATAATATTTAATGAGTTACATGATGAATAGTTGAATTTAATGTATAATTATGGACTATTGAACAATTTAGAAATCATGATTGGAAAAGAAAAATACTTTTGAGTATGACAACTCAACATGTGAACTTATGAGTTGGAAACGCTCAACTTTAGAAATTGTGAATTGGAATTGAAACAAAAGAGTAGCTAAGTCTCCCCCGGCATTTGGAAAGAAATGAAATGAAATTTGAAATGAAAGACCAAGGTTGGTCATGTTTGAACGAATGAATAAGTCCGGTTTAGTGGAGAGGCTAACTCTAGAGCTTTGATTTTGTTCATGATTCTGATAAAAACAAAGGATTAGTACATAGTGGAGACGTGATGAAAGTTGGAGAAAAACATGAGTATGAGGGCCATTGGATTGGCGGCGTGAGAGTATTCACAGGCTGTCTTCACGATGCGTCTTGACATGACGTGGATACTGCTCCAGAGTACCGTCCCGGTGGCGACGCTTATGGGATGTTTGGTGACTGCAAGAGGATCGTGTGCCATGAAGGAGGCTGAATTGCCACAGGCTGTCTTCACGATGCGTCGTGACATGACGTGGGATTCCCTTCCAGGTTTTCTGTACACGTGCCTGTACTCATAGATCATCTAGGATACCTACCGTAATTACAGTAGTAGATTAAGTCATGGCGAGGGATTGAACCCTACAAAATGAAGAACGATTAAGGGCTTGCCCTCGGACCTATGTAGTATGGGATGCATAGAATCCGAACAAGTGTGCATTAGTGTCATGTAACATAAACAACTGCATTAAGGACTAAGTACTCAATCACAACACGACATCAATAGGGTAGTCCCTTTAGTTTGATATGTGACAAGTTTGTGTTTGCTAAATATGGAAAATTAGTTATACTATTTCCGACATAAAGAGGATGGCCGTGTATAATGTTCGTCGGTTAAATAAACTGACGTACCCACAGTTTTATATGCAGGTAAATGACATGATAAAGATTAAATAGGAACAGATGCTTAAAGATTATTCAAGTTGTTGTACATGTCGTAATTTTACTTCCGCTGTGCAATGTAAAGTGTAATGTTTTACTTGTAACTCTGATGTAAAGTGAAAAGTTCAAATTTCCTTGTAAAATTGTACTAAATGAAGTGAAAAGATCCTGTAGAACTCTCGAATTCAGTTGTATTTGGGATTCGGGGCGTTACACTATGACAAATAATTAGTTGAGAATATTTTTGATATTGCTTGAGAGAGAATATTGAATAATTTTGGGATTTTGGTCTACGACTTGGAAAAATAATATTTTTATTCACATGGAATTATGAATTGTGTGTGATTAATTAGGTGAAATCAAAAGCCCTAGAATTAGTTTTGCAATTATTAAACAACAAAATTTAAGATTCCGCTTCTTTTAAATTAATTTAGTTAGTTCCTTAGAATAATTTAATTTAGTTGCTTTTTTTATTGAATTTCGATCTTTCAAATAGTAATTAATCTAGTAATTTCGTTACTTGATAAAATAATTAGTCCCTGTGGGTTCGACACTTGTTTCACTTATCTATACTACTTGTTGCGATTTTATACACTTGCAAATATCACATCAGGGTCCCTTGGAGATTGGGTGCATTGTTGATCTCAGCCTTGGGACCGATGAACAGTGCAGCTCGGAGCTGGGTTTGACAGCCCAGCTTCGCCTCTCGAATGGCCAAGCTGGTTTTGGAAGTTGCCCTGGCTCAGTCGGTTGTTAATGACGATACGGAGGTCACTTACTGCTGGTTGCTCAACCTGCCTCGCTATAGAAGGAGATGTGCATGGAGCTGGTCCCTGCGGATTCTCGGCTCGCTGCCTTCGCGACCCTTGGGTGTTCGCGGGGGTGTGGGTCGGTGGAGGAGGGGGGACACAAGGCCCTGCGGCGGCAGTCTTCTTAGCTTTATGTGCCATAAGAGTAAACTGCTTTGGAATTGAACTCGAATCGAGAGTTGGATTGACTGGCTATTTCCCACAGACGGCACCAATCTATTGCAGTCATTTTTTGGGTGTGGGAGCAACAGATAATGTGAGTTCTTGTATTCGGAGAAAATGGTCGTGATCCTGATCTTCGTTCTATATCTGAGGGAAAATCGAGTGGATTGGTTGGGGAAGGAGCTGACTCGCTGACCTGCAAAAAAGAATCCTGAAACATCGGGAGTATTCCCGGTGACAGATCCCCTGATGCTTAAATCAGAAGACAACAATTTAGAGGAAGGGGTTCTATAGCAAAAGGAGTGATTACCTTGTAACAGTACATTAGATGTTCTATCTGTCGATCTGGAGGAAATCCATTGTGGAGAGATCCCTGGGCAGAATTGATGTCCCCTTGATCTCAGATCTGGAATTTGTCAAATCCTTAATCTTAAGAGCTGGCGGTTACAGTGTAACCGATGGAGCGTCTGGCGCAAACGGCGGGTGATTAACCCAGGGTGGGCAAATGGACCTGTGGAAGGCCCAAGGAGCTATCTGGCCTGGACCAGTGAGATTGGCATTCAGCCCAGTCTGTTGCTTTACGATTCATGCTAGAATCATTCGACAAAGATCAACCACGATTTTTACCCATATCAACTTCCTTATTTTTGTTCCCAATAAACCACCTTTCCTAATACACGGGACTAGATTGGAGCATTATAGTCCTTAAGAAGACTTCTCATCACGGGTGAATTGATCAAGTAGGCCAACATCAAGATAATCTACGGGCTAATTCTATTAATAGTTATGATGAAAATCCGTTGATCAAACTCAGACTATTATCAACCCCTTTGTTGACTTGACCAATTCAGGATTAAAAACAAGACTATGTGAAAGTCACTTAGAATTTATGCAGGGTCGGCCCTGGGCCTGTGTGACCTGTGAGGTCGGACAGGGCCCACGGTCATACAAGGCCCACTAATGAGGATGCCCGTTGGACATCAGATATACTTAATAGAGATTTCATTCCTTATTTTAGCACAAAAGCGAGTTTGTTTGAGTGGTTCCAAGGGATAGATTTTAAATCTAATGGGTGTAGGTTCGAACCTTGCTATTGATGATTTTTTTTATATTTTATATATATCTATTTATTTTCATTATATATATATATATATATCTATATAATAAAACACAAAGAAAGCTATCAAGTGGCTCACATTCAATATATCCCAAAATCAATGGACCAGATCTACTCTCACAAAACATATTTTCCCGCTCAAATTTCAAACTCCACAAATTCAAATACACACACACTCTCTCTCTCTTTTCTTATTAAAAAAAAAAAAACCCCTTACCTCTCTCTTTCTCCCGCCCACTCTCTCTCTCTCTCACTGTCTCCCTCTCCCTATCTCCCCGTTCTCTCTCTCTTTCTCTCGCTCTCTCCCTCTTCCTCCCGATCGTAACCCAATCGCCGCTCTCACTCTCTCCCTCCTTCCTCCCTTCCGATCTGCGCCCCCCCTCCCGATCAGCCCACCTCCCGATCGTAACCCACTTCCACCCTCACCTCCAGCCATTCGCCGCTCTCACCTCCATCCTCCACCTCAGCCGATCGTCGCTTCCCACCGCCGCCGTCTCTGCATCGACAGCCAAGCACAGACCCGTCGCCTCAAGCACAGACCCGTCACAAACCGATCGATTTCCCGTCACAAGCATCGACAGCCAAGCACAGACCCATCACAAGCCGATCGATTTCCCGTCGCTTCAAGCACAGACCCGTCGCCTCAAGCATTGATTTCACCTCTCAGGTATACAAAATCTCTCCATAGATTTCAGCAGTTTTTGATTAATTTTGATTAGTTTTGATTAATTTTGAGGGGTGAAACTGTACTGATTATATTTTGAGGGGTACTGTGGTTATAATGAAACTGATAATTTAGTTTAAGGATGTTTTCATTAAATTTTGAGGGGTACAGTGGCCTGAAAATTGTTGTTGGCTATTTAGCTCGAAGGGGTGCCGCAGTCGTTGGCTATCCTTAACCATTTCCATCCCCCTCCTTTTGAATGTGTATCTTTATGGTTATTATGATTATGAGTTTTTTGAATTTCATTTTAAAATATAATTGCAGGAAGTTTTTTTTAAAGGACATGATTAAAGTTACATTATGTTGGTGAAAGAGAAAGAAATAATGACAATTGCTTCTGAATTAGGTGGTTATTAGAGTTTGATTCATGAAAAGGAGATCATAGGTGAAGTACCTCTCTGTGACTGTATGCAATTTCGTGATAACTTTTTAGTTGAATGACGATTTTATTACATTTCCGTTTTGTCAAGTGACTTCATGTTTTGATTTATAAAACTGTAATCAGTTCCTCTCTCTCTCTCTCTCTCTCTCTCTCTCTACACACACACACACACACACACACACACACACCCCAGACGTAAGACTTTTGGTGCAACCCAATACTTCTCATGTTCTTTTCAAACTGCTAAGCCTAAGCTTGAACCCTGTAAGTTCACATTTTTTCAGTTTAGAAAATTAGAACTACTTTTGAGATACATGAAGAAACTATTCTACTAGCTGATTTATCTAATCTTATCTTGAACTATTTTTTTAGTTCCTTCCCGCATTTAATTTATCACATCCAAAAACTCTCATTCCAATAACCTTCCTCTTCCTCACACAGTCTCAATAAACTAAACTGTATTGATTAATTTAGTTTCGATTATATTTCGATTTCACCTCACAGTACAGTTTTGATTAATCAGCACAGACCCGTCGCCTCAAGTTAGGATGTTTTGATTAATTTTGAGGGGTGAAGTTTTTTTTAGCTCCAGTTGTATTCTTGATTGGGTATCGGAATTAGGATGTTTTTTTTTGTATGAAGGAAATTCCAGTGGATTGGGTGAAGTTAATTTTGAGGATGTTTTGTATGCTCAATTTTCATTTGTATGCTCAATTTGTATGCTCAATTTTCATTTGTATGCTTAATTTTGCTCAACCTTAGGATGTTTTTTTTTGTATGTTACTGGATTTTAGGATGTTTTTTTTTGTATGCTCAACCTATACTTTCATGAAGGAAAATTTTCATTTGTATGAAGGAAATTCCAGTGGTTTGATGGGTTTTTTTTGTATGCTCAAAATCTTTCAAGTAAAAAAAAAATTGATAGGTGCTTTAGGGGGAGTTAACCGGCCAACCAAAAAATTGGGGGGAGTTAACCTGCCAACCAGAAAATTTTCATTTGTATGCTCAACCTTAGGATGTACCAAAAAAAACATCCTAATTCTGCTGGATTTTTTTTTGCTCCTAATCCTTCTTGATTGTATCGGAATTAGGATGTACCAAATTAAGCTATTAATGAAATTTATTTGTATGCTCAACCTAAGCTACCACATCTGCGTTGAGGTTTAGTAGTAAGGCCATGTTTCTTTTTTCAAATGGTTTGTTTGTATGTTACTATTATAGTTCCGCAATATCTGCTTTCAAAAGAAAAAGGTTCCACAATATCCAAAATTTTTATTTGATCATCATGCTATGTAATGTTGAAAAGTTGATCCCAATGTGTGTGTTTCTTAAAAATATATAGTTGTTCCAATTTTTTATTATCATTTGGATGACAAGGAACTTTAAGATTATACTTTGTTTGTTACAATTGATAATTCAAAATTATGATAAGGAACTTTAAGATTATACTTTGTTTGTTCCAATTGATTTGCAAGGATTGTGAAGTATAGGTTGATGGGTTTCCAATTTGCGTTCAAATTTTTGAAGGAAAAAAAAATTTGATAGGTGCTTTGGGGGAAGTTAACCTGCCAACCAATATAGTAGGTCTCTGAGGTTGTAGTGAGTGTTGATGGATTTGTGTTTATGTTCTACCAATATTATGCCAATTGATGTATTTAGATTTTAGAGCTTGGAGAAGGAAGAGGGGAGAGGTCTCTATGGAGAATGTGGTTTGGGATCTCGGAATTCACTAAAAGAAATTACAAATAGATTGTTATATCTTTCCGTTAGTTACGGATGAGCTTAATATGAACCAGCTAATATTAACATAATTACGGGAGGATAACTAATATTAACATAACAGAGAATAATACGGGAGGATAAAAACGCTTTGCGAATAAGAACTATTTCCAATTTGAGTACATTTCCAAGAATTCTAATACTAGCCGTTGCTCCATCAGACAGATACGAAAAACAATTCATAAGAGAAAACTGAATCAACCAACTTTATGGTATATTTTGAAACAAACTTGATACAACCTATGGTTAGTTTATAAATAAATAAAAAAGTGCCCAAAGCGCCTAAACCCACTAATACCTGTGCCCGTAGAATAATTGTCAATTATAAGTTTGATTCACCCACTCGAGGTTTAGCGCCTAAACATGAATTAATCCTAAAAAATTACAGATGTTTGATTTATAAAGGACTATTTGTATACTTTACGTTGCTGTTAGCTATGAACCATGACTCATTAGTGAAAAGAAAAGAAAAGAAAGTTATAAAGGTCAAGTATTTTTTCTGACCAGCTTTAAGCATAAGTGACAATGCAACGCCAACTATCTTTGGGTTGAAGCTATCATCTAGAGAAGGCAAACACTATTAATCCGTTATGTTAGTTACTGGGAAGGTAGTCACTCACTTTACATGGAACCATCCAAAGTCCCTATGGAAAGAAACCAGCTGATCACCAATATAGGGTGTGGACGTACACAACTGTTTCAATTGAAAATCTATCGATTAACAAATACTATAAATATTGTAAATCAAAGGTCTGTATCACTTATTCATTCAGTTGCATCCCCCTCTCATTTCCCTCAAAACCAACCACTCAAAAGATCAGACTGACCGAGAAGAAAAATGGATATGGCATGACTAAAAAAAAAAATATTTTTGCAAACAGTCTGCTGTGAATATGGAATGTTTGGCTTGATAATTTGAGTAAAATGCAGAAATACACTAAGTTCAAATTTCACACGTTGAGACATCACATGGACACTTGGTTAGGTTTTCATCATAATCGAATATTAAGGTTCTTCTTGGACCAAAAAGATAAGTTATATCTCCAAATGTGCCTAACGGATACTAATAAAATGTATACGAGTCGTCAAAGAATTTTTAAAATTATATATCCATTTGAGAAGTGCTTAACTAATATCCAAGTAAACCCATTGATGACTACATTTTAGAAGTGATCCTACCATATTAAATGAACAATATGACCTAAAGGATCCTTAACCAAGCCAGAATATCTAACATCTTAACATGAATCTGCATGCAAAACATATTAGCATTTGCATGCTGATTCCAAATAAATGGTTGCAAATTGTGTATTTGTGTTGTACAAAGCACACGTTACTTCCAAGATTCACTGTCACAATTAAAGATGAAAGCCATAAAACTGTACTCGCACCTGCTGTTCTAGCAAGTAATGCTACATAGATTTATCAAGTCACAATACAATTAGAGACACATTAATAAGATTGCAAAGAAGTATTATGAAATGGCAATTTTGATCTGAACCAAACCTGAAGGACCCAATGAGCACAACTCAGAAACCTGGCAATCCCCAATGCAAATACATAGTGTGCAGTAAATGGTTCAACAATCTGTTGAAAAGATATGAAATATTTTAGAACCAAAACAAAGTAACCTAATAAACACAGTTATGAGGTTTAAACTTTACCTTGGTGTTCTGCATCGAACGTAACTGAGGTAACACAGAGACGGCTTCAAGATAAACACAGAAGGCCCAGGAAATCCTGTTCACTATATTGTGAGATGTTGATGGGTGAACCAGAAATGCTAGAATTGGGAGTAGATTATGAAGTTACAGTGAAGACATAGATGTAGTTATTATATGAGAAGTTTTTGGTGACGATCTCAGTAGGCATACCTAAAAAAGATCAATCAATTCAGCTGTGGATTAATTAACTAAGTGGAGCAGTAGGGGAAAATGTCTTTGTTAACTAAGTGGAGCAGAAGGAGAAAATGTTTGTGTTGTGCTCTAGGAAGCTTTCTTTAATTATGTGGGGAGATTCATAATTGCAATATTAGATGGTGCAAAAGTAGACTTTCTGATACTAATACTACCTAATAAGACACTAAGAAAAAGAAGAATTTCTCTACATTGTTGCTAAGTTCTGGCAATAAACAAAATAAATAAATCCTGGCTAAGACACTATAATGTGCTTGATAATTCTTTTTTAATTGCCCAGTTAACTTTATATAGTTTAAAGGACTATGCTCAAATTTCCAAGTTATCTGTTAAAGGTAATCACTTTTCAAGTAAGAAATATTGACACCATATAAGAGACAACCCTCTTTCTATTTCAAATAAGAAATCAATAATGAGCCGGCAAACTCTTCAAATCAATTAACTTTTCAGTAATGAAATATTGACACCATATATAAGAAGAAAAAAATAGAAAGAGGGTCGTCTATTAACTTATTATTTTTCCTGTAATGAAACAAGATGAATTGTATATGATAGATTTATATATGATAGATTTATCATACTAAAACTTATTTTCATTGTTGTTTTGCTTTTGAACTTTAATAGAACTGGGAAGCAGCTGACATGGACCTCAAATTTATAAATGCAACTACATTGATGAATTGGGGTTGCAATAAGGTAAATTTCTATTTACTACAACTACACCCTATGTTAACCGTTAATTGCTGCTAATTTAATGTTTCTTCTTCTTTTCCCAGATTGTCGTCCACACTCAAAACCGTCATGTACATATTGACAGTTTAACTTTTTGTAGGGTGATGAGGAACATGTTTGGTTGAAGCCATTGTTCTATTTGAAAGGTAATGGTTTCAAAACTATTACTATTGTTTTAATTGTTTATTGTAAACTCTTACTATTTGATTCAAAACTCTAACTGTTTTTTTAGGTTCAATGTTTGGTCCTATTTTGAAGACTTCAACCATTGTGTTCTCCTACAACCATGTAATTTTTTTTTTATTCAGTTGGTTGGTGTTTAGTATGGTGGAGGATGTAATAGTTGTAATAATTGTAATATTTAGCATTTTTGGAGATGATGTAAGTAACTGTATATAATAACTGTAATGTTAATACCCGTACCCGCAATTTTGTGGAGTATTGGGTTCTGTGTTTGGTTTTTTAAATGTTTTTCAAAGGTTTTTCAAAAAAATTATTACATTTTCAAAAGAATTATTGGTTTTTATTTTGTATCTTGCATTATATTCTGATTTCCCCCCCCAGAGCCTTATATATATGTTGCTTGTGTGATGTTGCTCGGTTGAGCCTGGGGAGGATTGATATTTATTGCGTGTGATATCATATATTTAATTGTTAGTAGAATTCCGTAAGGAATTTCTGTAAAAGGGCTAATATTTTAGGGGAGGTTCTGCCAAATTTTTTTAAAATCTATTATGTTTTCAAACGATATCATATATATAATGTCTATATGATGTTGCTTGGATTGGCCTGGGGAAGATTTATATTTCTTGACTGTGATGATAAACGTTCACTTGATTTTGTAAGCAGAATTTCGTAAGGAGCCTAATATACTTGAAGCTTCATGTACTTTTACTACTTACTTGAAGCTTCCTGTGAGATTGTGAGATTGTGAACATTTTGTGAACATTTTGTAAAAATTCTGAACAGTGGACCACATTCACTTGAAGGGTATGTTTGGTTCAGGTACTATTTTTTTTTGATGAAAAGTTCATGTACTATTAATTCTGTACTATTAATTCTGAACATTTTGTAGCTTGAAGCTTCATGTACTATTAATTCATGTACTATTAATTCAGAATTAATCTACATTTTGTAGCTTGAAGCTTCAGGTATGTTTGGTTCATGTCGGTTCAGGTATGTTTGGTATGCTCCAAGCTTCAGGTATGCTTGAAGCTTCAGGTATGTTTGGTACATTTTGTACATTTTGTAGCTTGAAGCTACACTTGAACCTTTAGTCCAGGAAGCTTTATGCTCCAAGCTTCAGGTATGCTTGAAGCTTCAGGTATGTTTGGTACATTTTGTACATTTTGTAGCTTGAAGCTACACTTGAAGCTTTGGTCCAGGAAGCTACACTTGAAGCTTTTGTAGAATTAGATTCCCGGATTGACCTACACTTGAATCATTTTACTATTTTTAATTAAATATACTTGAAGCCTAATATATATTTCCCAGAGCCAAAGGAATAATATTTCAGGAGATATTCCATCGAAATTTTTACTAAATATTTTAAAGAAAGTTAAGATGTCGCGATAACATGCCGGATGAAACATTTTAAAGACGTCGTATTAGAAAAACATTTTAAACACCCACCCTTTTTGTTTACAGCCTCCATTTTTGTTTTAATTTTTTTAAACACGACGTGAGCTTCCTGGATTGTGAGATGTAGTCCCAAATACGTGTCGTAGGCACGTCCCACGGGCAATCCTAGTATATATATATATATATATATATATATATACTTTTAGAGAAAGTTTTTTAATGATTTTTATGTTGTTGCTTTCGTTAATTATTGAAATTAATGTAATACGTGAAGCTTTTTTTAATCGTGTATTTCCTGTGTTGCAAGAATATGAAGATCCTTAACCATATTTATTCTATTTCGTCTTAATTGATGAGATGACTACTAGGTATTAGAGCCTCCAATGATATAAAATTCGAAAGGTATTTTTCAAATGAATTTATATAAACTTTTTAAGATATATAGAATGTACCATACTCATATTTTCAAATGAATTCGTATATATATATATATATATATATATATATATATATATATATATAATAAAACACAAAGAAAGTTGTTAAGTGGCTCTCATTCAATAGGGTTGAAATCAATGGTCCAGATCTAACCTCACAAAACATAATTTTCCGCCCAAAAGTCCCCCCCCCCCCCCTCCCCCCAAAAAAAAAACTCAAATTCAAATCCCTAAAACAACTTCTTTATTTATTTATTTATTTCTCTCATTCTCTCTCTCTCTCTCTCTCACTCTCTCTCTCTCATTCTCTCTCCAGTTATTTATTTATTTATTTATTTTCAGATTTCAGGTTTGTAAATTTTCAGATTTTTTATGCATAATTTTATTGCTCATGTTACATTGAAAATAGCAAATATCTCATCAACAGTTAAATTTCATTATTTTCCACACTCAAAGTTCTAAGAAGTTGGATTTTACACCCCCATTTATAATATTTTTCAACATATACTAATGGAAACATGGACTTTTATTTACAACTAATTATTGTTTTACTATTCAAACTTGAGCTACATAATTGTTGTTTTACTGTTTACAAGACTTTCATATGCTATATTGTTCCGAAGACATGCCGTAGGCATGTGCCCACAGGCAAATATAGTATATATATATATATTAAAATAAAGTAAAATTAGTATTAGAATATTTAAAGAAGACCCATTTTTTCTTTCCGCACAAGGCCCTATAAATCTCAGGATCGGCCCTGAATCTATGATCTAGTTCTTTGCTCACCGACGTCTATTGAAAAGTCATGCTTTGATGGCTTATTAAACTTTCACCCAATCATATTAAATCTAGAACAATACCTCAAAATAGGGGTGGCATTAGGGCCGGGCTAGCCCGGGACCAGCCCGGCCTGCCCAAACCCGGGCTGAACTGGGCCAACCCGCCTAACCAACCTGGTTCGGTCCGATCCACCATTTTTCCCCAAAAAATTGAATCCGGCCCGACCCACTCAGACCCGGGACCGAGTTGAACTAGCCGTTGGATTTTCTGTTTTAAAAAAATAAAAATTATCATCGTGTTTGTGTAATTACTAACCCCCCACCCTCCCGGCAAAAAAAAAAAAAAAAAAATGAATCCGGCCCGACCCGTTCAGACCCGGGACCGGGTTGAACCGACCCGGACCGGCCGTTGGATTTTCTGTTTAAAAAAAAAGAAAATTAGTATTGTGTTTGTGTAATTACTAAAAAACCCCCCAGCGGATCTATATTAGATAGTTTTGGGGGGTATTTTGAAAAATTCAAAAAAAAATGCAAATTCTATATATAAAACCTTATTTTATTCAATTCTCTTCACAAATTTACTCAATTCTCTCTACTATCTTTCATCTCTCTCAACAAATCAATAACAATCAACAACATTCAATTACTCTCTTGCAAGGATCTACATCAACAACATTAACAACAATCAACAACATCAACAACACTACATGATCTCAACTCTCTCTGCCTTCATTCTCCAAACTACATTCTATACTCATACGGTATTTTTGTATTTGTATAATTTTTAGAATTAGCATTGTTGTTTGTTCTCATTTATTTCTCTTAATTTGATTGGTTTTGTTGTACTTTTTGTTCTTCTTCTTATTAGATTTATTTTTTTTTATTTGGTAAACATACACTAGTTTATTCATTTAATTGTTGTTGTTTAATTGAAATATTTGTTCTTTTTGTTTAGACCTTTTTTATTAACAGACACCAGTTTATAGTAGAATTTTATTTAACTTTATTTGTTTTGTATAATCATTTTCTATAACATACACTAGTATATCTATCTTTACTTTTTTATAGAATTATATTTTAAAACATACACTACAATTAATTTTTAAACATACACTAGAATTAATTTTTAGAACATACATTAGAATTTTATTAACATACACTAGTTTAGATGGCATCTAACCGATCACATGGTAGGCATAGTAGCCAAGTGTCCACTAGTAGTCGTCGCATTCCTTCCATTCCAACTTTATTTGTAGAGAGTGAAGAAACACTTATGAATTATGATACTATTCCTGATTTTCATGAAACACACATGGATTAAATAGAAGTGGAAGACATAGAACCACAACCATCGGAACAAGGCTCTTCTCAATCCTGTAAAACAAGAGGGAACACTTTCGAAGTACACAAATATTTTGACTATGTCCCTGCAAAAAATGATAAGTGTAGAACTAAAAATTTGTAAGAAGTGTCAAATACCCTATAAGTTTAAAATATGATCGGGAATGGGTACACTTCAACGTCACTTAAATAAATGTCAACCTGAAATTTGTAAAGACAATCTCACACAACGAAAAATACACCATAAGATCGGTCAAGTAGATAGTCATAGCTACGATCACGATATCGTTCGTCAGAAAATGACTAAGTTAGTAATTTGAGATGAATTACCTTATTCGTTTGGTGAAAGTAGGAATGTAGAGACTTTTGCACACCCGTTATAATAAAATTTCTAGGAATGTAATTAAGGGTGATTGTAAATTAGTTTACAATGAGGCTAAGAAATTTTTAGTAGCAACACTAACAACACTAAACACTATATTTTCTTTGACATCGGATGGGTGGGTATGAGTAAACGGCGTACCAATGATGTGTATAACATATCATTGGATAGATTCCGATTGGCTACTTCAAAAAAGAATAATTTCATTCGAATTTGTTAGGTACCCACATAAGGGTAAAATAATTGCCACACATCATGGAAGCATGTAATAATTTCGGTATTTTTGTTCAAGTTTTTACTATTGATTTTGATAACGCCTCTAATAATACTAAGGAAATCTCTAGTTTGAAAGTTACATTAAATCCTATAGAACCGAAAAATTTTCATGTTAGGTGTGCTGGTCATATTTCAAATCTTTGTGTACAAGATGCACTAAAATATGGACACGATAAAATTGAGGCAATAATAAATTGTTTTCATTCTATTATGTTGAGTGGTCCAATATATCAAGCTTTTCATGATTGGTGTCAACTTACGAGAATTGTATTTAAACATTTTCCTAAATATGCTAAACATCGTTGGAATTCTACTTATGATTTATTAGGTGTTGTTCTTCACTATCATTTTAATCATAGAGAATTTTGTGTTGCAATGAGTATGCAAGATTGTATGTTAGATGATGATTTTTGATTTTTTGCCAATAGTTTGTACAAATTTTTATAACCTTTTAATGATTATACTTTACAATTTTCAAAAACATATACATCTACATCTAGTGGCATTTTACTTGCAATTGTCAATATGATGACAACAATTAAAGATTTGATAAATGACCATTTTATTAGAGAAATGGTTTGTACCGCTTATATTAAAATTTTAAAATATTTTCATCCATTTTCTATGTTATATTGTGTTTCTAGTGTAATGAATCTCATGATTAAGTTAGAGTGCACAAAAAATTTAATTGAGATTTTTTTATACTTATGCTCCACATGATGAAATACAAGATTTTGGTCATGTTGTTTTCACTACAAATTTTGAGCATGCTCTAACTAGTTTATATGTTAGTTACGATAGACTTTATTCAACTAACACTTCACAATCACAAAATGTTAGTTCTTCTTCTTCTTCTATATGTTCAAAGGGAAAGGGTCTTGCAACTAGTAGTGTTTTAAATCTCATAAAATCAAAAAACCAAGAACCAATTCACCAAATGAGTTGAATTGGTATAATGCACAACCTCCCATTGATGATGTAGTAGATATGTTTCATTTTTGAAAAACCAATGGAAATATTTTTACTATTCTTTCTCATATGGCTAAAGATTGCTAACTATACTGGTGTCAATCGTTGCATCGGAAAAATGTTATTTCTCTTGGTGACAGGATTATGAGCCCGAATAGAAATCGCTTGACATCAAAGAATTTGAAGATGTTAGTATGCACCGAAGATTGGATGAGAGCGGAAGAGCGGATCCCAGATTTACATGAAGCACACAATGACTCAACAAGTAGCGATGAATGAACATCTAGTACAATGAAGTTTGGATAATGTACCATAAATATTTAGGAAATTTAGGGGGATGAGATTCTATATTTAGGTTAAGTAGAAGTGCACGACAATAGTTCACAGCCTTCTCTTCAATCTAAATAGAGGCTATCTCGATCTCTAAATATAAATGCACTCATATTGTAAGTTGATGAAACTTGTATCGAATGTTACTAATCTATTTGATTGTATATTAAACTTTATAATTCATAAAAATAATTTAATTTATGAATATCTCTTTTATCTATATGTTCTTGATAATTCTTAACAAATTTTCTTCTTTTTTGTCTTTGTAAAAAAAATTAAATAAAAAAAAATTCGTCCCAGCGCGGCCCCCGAGCCAGGGGCCAAGGACCAGGTCCGGGCCGACATTTCACCTCCGAGGCCCGGCCCGCCAATTCTTCCAGCCCGACTATTGAAACCCCAGCCCAGGTCAAAACCTACAGATTTCGAACCGGCCCAGCTGCTAGGCCCGAATGCCACCCCTACCACAAAATTATTGAAGTCTCCTAAATATGTGGAACAGAACTACTATGTTTATCCTTCCTATATATATCAGCATTTATTCTTTGACTCATTTGAGAAATAAAAAGTTACAATAACTATTTAGATTCCTGATTTTGTTGAACAAAAATGAAGATGTTAAATTATGGAATGTGTAAACAGCCATTAAGTACTCGGTTTTGAACATATGCATTCCTTTCTGATTTAATAGAGATTGAATTAATAAGAGCAACAAATAGCGAACAATGTCACTACCACCTAGAGTTAATCCATCGGATCAACTAACATAATTTTAATCTTGTGCAAATTGCACATACTAACATAATTTTAATGGACTCATAAAATTATATGAAACTTTGAAAAAATGTAAGAGATTTGAGAGAAATTAACTTTTTAACTGTATAATTTAGTAAAATTTACTCTAAAAAATACGCTCACAGTCCGGCCTTTGTATACATCCTGACCGGCAACACCCAGGCGTTGACCCGCCTCATCTCAACCTTCTCCTCCCCTCCCCTCCCCTCCCCCTCCCAAATTCACACCCTATCAGATGACTTCTCCCTCATCTCCCGCGTCTCCGTTGTGTTCCACGCAGCGACGTTCTCTTCTCCAACATCCCCCTCCACCTCTTTGTTCGCCTCCTCTACTCTCCGCCACCTACCTCCTTACCAAATCTCCTTCTTGGACCCGATACCACAGTCATCCCCATCTTCAACCCGTACTCTTTCCCATATTCAAATTTCAGGATTTCAAAAACACAAATTAGAAATTGAAATAAAATGTGGTAGTAAATCAGGGTTTCAGAAATTAATACATACACCATACATAGATACAGTTTATTTAGTTAAGAAAAAAATTTCAAAACAAATTTTCCACAAAATACATTGTGTGCTACATAGGCATTTTATCGAACACTTAATGAGTAAAGCATAGTTCTAGTAATTAAGTTCCACATTTATAGGTTTGAGCCTTTTGTATTGTATTTTTTTTAATGAAAATGTGCATACTACACGTGTTATTGTATTGTTAATAAATGTGAATTCCTCATTTTGCTTATCTTTCTTTATTTCAAAATGGAGAAAGGAGAAAGATTGACACTCTTCTATTAGTGTAATATATATAGATAATTGATTTTGAAGGGATCAAACAAATGCGATAAGAAAAATCGAAGTCCAGAAGATACACAATTTTGAAGTCCAACAAAAACCCCCTTAGACCAGAAGATACACAATTTTGAAGTCCAACAAAAACTAGGTGTGGGCGGTCGGTATCCGACCTAATATGGATCATACACCACCGATTCAAAGAAGATCGGTTTTTTAATTTTCTCATTCGCAACCAATCCAAACCTTAATTGGATCGGTTTCCATCTAAGCTGATTAAGCTCGACTTGGATTGGATTTGATGGTCGGTTTGGCGTGCTACTTTTCACCTTCAATATCATTCATAATATTGTTGAAATTTAAAAGATCAATTTCAGTCAAACTTAAGAAATAACCTGATATTTGTTATTCATAAATGAATTTAAAATGAAGATTCAAAAACCACAAGTTAATGAATTTTGCACTAATTGTTTGAGATGATGACATTTAAATGAGTGAGATAAATTACTTTTTCACTTGCATACTTATGTAATCTTAGTTTATTATCATAAAAGAAACATCAATAATCATACCTAATTGAATTTCAGGTACAATAAAAAAAGATTTAGAAAACAATTTTTGCTCGGCTTGATTAAAATAACTACTAAATGTTACATCAACCTCATGATTCTATTAAGTTAGGCCACACTGTAAATCAAGTATTTCTCAACAACATAACACACAGAATTATGCCGAATTAAAACATAGGTAGAACAATTGCTCGGTTTGTATTAAAGAAATTAAAGAAGATTGTTTGCAACTCCAAGAAAATGAGAAATAACTATTTTTATATTCAAGAAATTAAAGGAGAACTAGATTTTTTATGAACTTATGCATAGAATTACGGTCGGTTCGGTTTCATCAGTTATTTGAAAATCTCATCCAACAACCGAACCGGTCCAGTTGGTTATTGATGATCAAGAACTGGGCCAACCCAAACTTCCAATTGGTTCGGTTAAAAACCGGTCGGTTCGGATTAGATTGGTTTGGATTGGTCGGTTCGGATAATAGTTGTCCATCCCTAACCAAAAAAAAAAAAAAACCCTTAGATAATTATTAAAAGAGGCTACGTAATAGAATTTCCAATTGACAGTTCTAGTGATAATGATCCGCTGTATACATAACTAGTATCATGCACGTGCGATGCACGTGAAGGAAGAAGGAAAAAGACCCCAAAAAAAAACGGATGAAAAGGATTAAAAAAAAATGCACGTGCGATGCACGTGGAGGAAGAAGGAAAAAGACAAAAAAAAACCGAATGAAAAGGAGAAAAAAAAAATTAAAAACAAAAAAATTTCCAAACTGATCCACTTTCAAAAATATTTACCAAACTGGTCCACTTTCAAAAAAATATTTACCAAAGTGAGTCATTTTGTCACTAAGCCCTTCTCACATTATAATAGCAGAGATATATTTCCGCAAAACAAAACTCTTTATGTAAAATATATGTGAACATGATAAGGCTTAGAATCTCTTTCTATGGTAATCATGTCAGATGTACTAGTTTTGGCTTCCATGAACTATATAAATATAGTGATATAACTGTATCAATATGGAAGATTAGTATCAATCAAGAGAAATCAATAACGGAAGGCGACAAAGAATGACCGTGATATCTTACACCTAAAATAAGTATTATTATTATTAATTATAATTTACATGTGTCATGCACGTCTTAATAAATATATATATTTTTAAAGTAACTGACCTCGAACTTGAGACATCTTTTATAATTGTTATGTACGGACAATGCACGTCTTAATAAAAAAAAATTTAAAATAAAAACTCTGGTGTAGTGAGGACTCAAACCTGAAACCTCAGTTATATTAGTTATGTATGATAGATTGCCAAATCACACTAAGGCCTTCTCCCATTGTAATATTAGAAATTAGAGATTAGAGATTAGAGATTAGAGATTAGAGATGAGTGACACTTTTGTAAATAATTATGTCGTAAAGAAATTTAAACTTTGAGGGTATTATGGTAACTAACAACAGTTGAGTAAATAAATAGTCAATATATCTCTCACTTAAAAATGAATGGTTGAGATTAAAAGGTTGAATGAATTTCTATAAATTGCAAGTTGTCTTCAAATGACATGTGCAATGCACGTTCATATATATATATATATATATATATATATATATATATATATATATATATATATACTAGTGGAAATTTACCGTGCACCAAGTGCACGTGACTTGGTGGACGCTGCAAGTTGAATATTTTAACAATATTTTATATTGTTGAGAAAATTAATTATAGAATAAATCTCAATAAGAACTCAATTGAATACATAGTGTAATCATTGTATATTAATTATGTACACAAAATACTTAAAAATTTTAAAATTAAAGAAATATTATATCATGTATATAATTGTCTTATCTAAAACATAAAAAATTATAATAATAAAAAATTAGTAAATCCTAAACTCATATCATCATATTTTTCATATGATCAATCATCATTTTCTACTTTAACTTTCTTGAACTTAAAATTTCTCGTAATTTCTTGTGCATCCTTTTTTTTTATTTTACATCGAATCAATATTTTTGTAATTGTTCTTCCATACGTGACATCCTCTGAATGATAAAAAAAAAAAATTATACTCATCTACAATGCATTTTTTGGTTCTTCTATTAAATTCTTCAATATTTTTTTCCTGCATATATAATTAAGTAATCAGCTCTTGATTATTTTTAACATTATGGGAATAACATATTATACCTTATTATTTATATGTTCTAGGACTTTTGCGGAACAGCCGATGACTCATCTTGCTTTCTCATTAAATAAAGTCAATTATGTCTCCATACTTGTATCTTTTATTGTGATTTTGAATACATATCTTAAACAATTTATTCTTAATTAAAATTCTTTTTTATATTTGATTGAAGAATAGAAAAAGGAAAACTAACAATATGGTATGGTCTTATTTTAAGACTCGGACCCATATAGATCGGTTGGTTCCGGGTATCGGTTAAATGCGACAGTGCTGGCTAGTATTACTCATAGCAATAAAAAAGCCGCTACCCCAAAATCTGAAGTCAGCAAAATTAACTTTTATATTTCAGTACTAAATCTGTCATGGGTAAATTTTTTTATAATATTATGCTAGACTACACAAAAGGACTACAGTAACATTACTTGATTGGACACACAAAATATTTAACTTTCATAGAACAAGAAATTAAAAGAAGGTTCTCTTTCTTGAATCCTAAATACAGAATGATGTTTGCCATGATACAAATTAG
Source organism: Hemerocallis citrina (assembly GCA_017893485.1). Taxonomy (NCBI): domain Eukaryota; kingdom Viridiplantae; phylum Streptophyta; class Magnoliopsida; order Asparagales; family Asphodelaceae; genus Hemerocallis; species Hemerocallis citrina. The sequence continues at coordinate 147,280,149 of CM030364.1, read as the reverse complement.
TACCACCCCAACCTTTGTTCTTACTATGTACAAAATAAACTTCCCCCCCACACATGGATAAATTGTATTACCTAGAGGACAAAAACATTGAGAGCAAAAGACCATTGTTTAAGGGTTGGCAAATGCAGAAAGCAGGGACTTTTTGGAAAGTGAATGCCAGGAATTCTAGCAAAAATGGGGAGATAATCAGTTGGAAGGAAGAGTTTTGACAGAAATCTGGTTGAAAAGCCAAATGCACAGCATACTAACACTTTATTAACGACTCCGCTGCAGAAGAGATTGTAAATCCAGTTGAGTTAACAGTAACCGAATACAAATAAAAAATGACCATTATCCAAATGACTAAATTTAGTTACACTGCATCGAAGAAAGAATATAGATTTCTAAGTATATCACATGCTTAATAAATAGAAGTGTAAGTGAAGCGTTGCATAGAAAGAGGGCCTAAGGAAATATGTCAAGCTGATAACAAGCAGTTGGAAGGAGTAGAAAATATAAAAGTTCTTTATCAGCATTAACAGCAACATTCCCAGGTAATCATAATCAGCATTATGGTTCGATAAAAATAATGGTTTTGGTAAAGAAAATAATTTGAGACCATGCGTACTAAACTACCAGAAGAACAGAACAAGAATTTATTTAAAATGAGATGGTGAATCATCAGGCCCTCGGAATCAATCTGAGGACCCTCAGCACTGACGTTGTCAAAAAAAAAAAACATAGAACAGAAGTTTTCTTTAAATCCATTAAATTGCTTAAGATCAAATAATCAAAGAAGTTGTCAGAAACAAAGAACTACATCACCAATTTGTCAATACAAAAAACAAAATCACACTTAAAAAAACACCATAAATAACTAAATCACTATGGTTAAAAAGTGTCTAAGAGAATATACTTCAAAACGAAGACAAAAAATAGTTTTATAATTTCTTGCGCATCAGAGAACTCGATTTTGCATCATCCAATTTTGTCCTGAAAGGGAATCCGTTATTCATCATATGCTATTAAAAATAAAAATTTATCAAGAAAACATAGACAAATCTTAAAGATATCATAGAAACCGAAAGAAAACTGTTTGCAATAAAGAAAAATAGCATTGCACATTCAGAAGCTCTAATTTGCATCATCCAGTGATGTCCTGAAGGGGAATCCGAGCAACAATCATCATATGCATCATAGAAAGAAATAAAACAAAAATATATCATAATTCAAAAAGAAACTATAAAAAGGAGCCATTGTTATCGAGAGATTTCTAGTAAGGAATCTATGAAAAGGAGCCATTGTTAGAATTAACATCTTTTGCAATAGAATCTAAATACATCATTTTAAACTCACAAAATGTCTATATATCATCTTATATATGAAGTGGCACATGATGATGATGGAGATGTATCAAGTAGACTTATCTTCTTCTTCATCTCTTCAATCTAATCTATTTTTTTCCTAATCTTGCTCTATCTTCTGAACATTTTGTTACATACATATATGTATGTATGTATGTAGATGGATTCCCATATTTTAATCAAAAAAAAAAAAAAAAAAAAAAAAAAAAAAAAAACAAAGGAAAAAACTTGAACTTGATGCTTTTACTTGTTGTGTATATTTTGAAACTAAACATGAGTAGCTTGGCAAGCAACATTTAGTATCACTTGTTGTATTATTACAATGTTAAGCTTTCCTTTTGTTTAATTATATCATATAACGAAATATCATAGGAGTATCTCCATTTTTTCATTTGGTAATTAATAGCTAAGCAATATTGCATAAATAATGAGCCAACATAAACTATATGATGGAAATGTTCAGTCGTCATTGCTAGAGGTGAAATCAACGTTACATTTTGGAAAAGAAAATTATTGAATTTAACTCCATATACAGCTACTTTGTCATAGTACCTACATTTATATTGGTTATCATTTAGGTTGTCAAATACTTATAGACACACTGACAAATTTTCCTCGGACAAACAAGAATGGAACGTAACGTTGTAAATGGTTGTAACACCAATAGTTGTCCCAGCAAAATCGATAGTGCTGAGCATGCTCAGAGAATTCACCTATCTTAAAGAGTGGATATCAGGGAGTTGAGAAAGCAACAGCTCACAGACACCGAACAAAATGATAAAGTCCTGGTGATAATATTTGTAAACTGCTTGTGAATACTGGAGAATAGCAAATTAACTGTTAATTACTCTTCGCAAAAGCAAGATCAAGCGCAACAATTAACAGAACTTTTACCTTAAGGTTGTTACCAGCAGCAATTTGAATGGCGATGTTATTACAAATATCCCCGATAACCTATAGGATAAAATGAAGAGCAAAAAAAAATTTTATAGAAAGAGGAGAAAAATGTGACAATTGGTTCTTTTATATATTACAATTTCTTCACCTCCTAGCTCTTTGCAATTTTCCATGTACTATGTATTAATTCTCCAATGATTTAATATCTACAATAATCAATTAATTTAATTAGAATCTAGGTAGATAACCTTAGTTTAGAAATACTACTTTGTAATCAATTGTAGAAATAGGAGAATGGCCAAATATGAGCTACATAAATAAATTAATTGGACATGCACTAATCATCCCTCAACTAAAATTGTACATTACCTGACGAAAAAGAGTTGAAGAATCTTACTTTCTCATGCTTTGAGAGAGGCTTCATGAATGATTGTACAGCTGTTCTAACTCTGGTGTTTATTTGCTGAGTCCTCTTCTGTCTCTCTTGATTGAATGAACTGAACTGCGATGATAGCAGATCGATTTCGAGGGGCGCGAACGATGGCGACGGCGGTGGAGGTACGAGATAAGGGTTAGGGTTAAGGTTTGGGGGTTCGGAGGGATTGGGGGCTTCGGATTGGGGAGGGATGTCGGGATTGGGAGACGAATTGGGGTTAGGGTTAGGCTTTTGAGAGATTGAGAGAGATCGGGATTTGGGGGAGAGAACGGGAGAGAAGTGATTAGAGCAGTTAGGGTTTAGGTTTAGAGAACAATGGGAATTTGGGGGGGGGGGGGGATCCAGTGAGAAGAGATAGATAAGATTACGGTCCAGATCTGCTCAGATTCGATCGACGGTTCAGATCTACTCTGGACAGATTTATTGTGGCTTTTACAATAGAAAATAGATATATATATATATATATATATATACAGGGAAATGCTCAACAACGGCCTATGTTGTTTTCACGGATTTTCACAACATTTGCGTTTTCAACTGAGCATTTCCCATATATATATATATATATATATATATATATATATATATACTAGTTGGAATTTACCGTGCACCAAGTGCACGTGACTTGGTGCACATAAATGGTGAAAATTTTATTTAAATATACTTGCATTTTGCACACTCGTATTCTTCAAACTACAAATTCAAAGAAGTCAATCATCTTAAAAAGCAAACCATGAATTTTAAAATTACTCCAACGACAACAAGTTCAGCGAAATCAGATTTGAAGCAAGCATCAAGAACCCAGTTTAATTAATTCTTGCAAAATTTCAATCAAAACAAAGCGCAAATGGATCAAAATTCGAACGATGTAAGAGAGAGCTATATGCGTAATAGTTTCATCTAAAACATATCGATATAATCATTGTATTTTTTCATAACATATATCATCATTTTCTACTTTAACTTTCTTGAACTTAAAACTGATATTAAAAAAAAAATTAATAAAAGAAACAAATTAGTAAATCCTAAATTGATATCATCGTATTTTTCATAAGATCAATCATCACTTTCAACTTTAACTTTCTTGAGCTTAAAATTGCTTGTAATTTCTTGTTCATCCATTTTAATTTTGCATCCTGTCAATATTCTTGTAGTTGTTCTTCCATATTGGACATCTTGTGATTTGATCAAAAACGTATACTCATCTCCAATGCATATGATGCTCAAGTTTGAGTTTAAGATTTACTAATTTGTTCTTTTTAATATCTTTTTTAATATCTTTTATGTTTTAGATTAGAAAATTATTTACATGTTAGTTTGTATTTTCTCAAGACTATATATAGTACTTAGGAGTCTTTAATATTAATTTACATGTATCATCATTATACATTGACATATTTGAGCATCATATGCAAAGTCCTACTATCTAAATTTATAAATAGTACATACAATGTGTAAGATTTAACAATCATATCACAGGTTTCAATGTTATGAAAAGCAGCAGATTTCATAAAAGATATTACCATAGCGATGTTTCAAATAATTTAAGCAGAGAATGAACAAATATTAAACTCAACCTTCTCAACTGGACCAGTTATTGCTTGAAGAGTTATTATATATTCCATAGTGCAAATAAAAAAATCTATTCATTATTAAGGTTTAGCATTGGTCTTTCTTAAACTGATGTTGTGCAACTTCTTAGTTTATGCTTTTGATTGTTTGATAGTTTTTATTTTTTCTCCCATTGGTAAAAGTAATGTCCTCAAATTGTAATACTTGACCTTCCGTTTTGCAACCAGCATATGAAATGAACTGAGATTTTGTAATGCCCTAATTTTTCATTTAAAGAAAAATTATTTATTTTGCAAGTAGTGTGCACGTGCAATATTTTTGGTTAATATTTTCATCAAGATGAGTATAGATATTTAAATATGTTCCTTTAATTATTTTTCTATAAAGCCTTCTTTCAAAAGCCTTTTCTTTTAAAAGCCCAAAGTTAATTTAATTTATTATTTTTATAATAATTATTTTGACCCATAAACTAAAACCCATGGACTATTTTTATACAACTTGTCATGTAGAATACAATTTAAAGACTATTTTATTTTTATACAAAAATTTAATGTACAATTTTTGGACCAAGTGGCATGCACGTGCATTGCACGTACACGTGCAATGTGCATTCCTACACTAGGCCGGTTTTGATCTTTTGGGAGGGAAAACCAAAATTTTTAATGGAGATCATGGTGTGGTGGTTGCTTGGTTGTGGGTAGTTAATGCAACTCCTACTTTCATCCTAGCCCTCCATCTTACAACCAACCAATTGATCCTAGCCCTCCATTCTCTTCGATTTTTAGTATAAATACCCCCCCATGGCTAGTTATTCTTGTGTAATATTATTCTCTTCCAAATCTATAGTCTAAATTATATTATCTACTAGTATTTTGTGAGTTAAAAGATTGAAAGTGTGTGGGATCTTGTGCTTGCAACATCAAGGGGAGGCCGGCATCAAGAAGAGGGAGCATTCGGTGAGGTGTGCTTGGAGGCTTGGGTGCACGTGTTCAAGGAGGAGCAATTCGTCGCAAGGACATTTGTCTAAGGATTGCTAGTGAATTTTCTCTCCATACAAGGTGGGTAAATTTTCTATATTCTAATTAGGGATGCATGCTAGATTAAATTGAATGAATGAGGCATGAAAAATATTAATAAGAGTACACTTTTAATTGGACATTGACCTATGAATTGATTGGAATGTGGGTGTGCAAATTGTATGTGATTTGATTAGTAAAAATCTAAGTTTGTATGGATTAATTATAACCAGGGATTGTTAAAGAAAGTCTCATTATTCTACATCACAAATTATATACACAAGTTAGTAGATTGGCAATGCTACTTCATGTGAATAAATGGATCTTTGTGTGATATTGAAATAAATGAAATAAATTATAGATTTGTATGCATGATAAAGGGTTAAAAACAGAGAATTAATCCTTAGTTGCTAATAAAAGGATTAATGGTATTAGTTGTTAATAGATGTCGAAATAAAGAAGGTGTGATTATCATGTAGAATTCGAATCAATTGTATGAAAATATGTTTTGATTGTGGAAAAGAATTATTTTTTTCATACTGATATGTAAATTAGACAAGAAATAATTAATCTGGAATTTTACAGTTATTTTCATGAAAGCAAATTGAAATGAGGACTAGTTGAACATCGAGACGTTTTAACAACAGAGGAAATTGGTTCAAAAAGAATTTAAGTTGTACTCTGACAACCTGAGCACGTAGCTTAAGTGGTCAGAGCGTGCGTTGGGTTCCCTGTGAAGGCCGGTTCGAATCCCTGTGGTGCACTTTTGTTTCACAAATTATTTTAGTATATAGAAATCAGAGGTCGAGAGTATTTAATACTCTCAGCGCTCCTTTATACCGCTTAGCACACTGGCCTTGTGGTCTGTGCTTTCGGCTGTGTCTCTGGGGTGCTGGGTTCGAATCTTGCCCTCGGCAAGATTGAAAAACTAATTTTTTTGGGGTTTTTAATTGTCCAAAAATTATGAAAAAAATATGACTATTCTCCTAAAAATACATGGGACTTTATAAAAATAATTTGGGAATTATGTGCATGAAATAAACTATGATTTGAGAATAAAATGCATAAATAGAACTATGGTTCTATATGTATACTTTGTGAAAATTATATCTTGCAAAAAGAATTAGAGAATTAATGTGGCAAGAAGAAATTATATTGTGTGATGTGATGCAAATTATTCTCATTTGAGAATAGTGTGAAAAATGTGAAATGTGAATATTCTTTAGTGATGTGAAACTCAAAGTGAAATTGATAATTGATAAAGCATATGAATTTTTATGTATAGTTATGGACTATTTGAACGAATTAGAAATCATGATTGGAAAAGAGAAATACTTAGTATGACAAATCAACAAATGAATTTATGAGTGGAAATGCTCAAATTGGAAATTGTGAATTGGAAATTGAAACAAAAAAGTAGCTAAGTCTCCCCCGGCATTTGGAAATAAATGATATGAAAATTGAAAAGAAAGACCAAGGTTGGTCATGTTTGAATGAATGAATTAGTCCGGTTTAGTGGAGAGGCTAACTCTAGAGCTTTGATTTTTGTACATGATTTTAATAAAACCTAAGGATTAGTACATAGTGAAGACGTGATGAAAGTAAGAGAAAAACATTAAGTATGAGGGCCATTGGATAGCGGCGAGAGCGTATCCCAGGATGTCCCATGATGAGTCTGGACGAGGATACTGCTCCATAGTACCGTCCCGGTGGCGACGCTCGTAGGATGTTTGAAGACTACGGGTGGTGTCATGTCTATGGTAGGCGCTGAATTACCACAGGATGTCTGCATGATGAGTCATGTCAGCGATGGGATTCCCTCCAGGGCGCCTAGACATGAGTTCGTAGGTCAGAAAACATCTAGGATACTTACCGTAATTACAGTAGTAGATTAAGTCATAACGAGGGATTGAACTCTACAAAGATGAAGAACGATTAAGAGCTTGCCCTCGGACCTATGTAGTATGGGATACATAGAATCCGAACAAGTGCGCATTAGTGTCATGTAAAATAAATAAATGCATTAAGGACTAAGTGCACAATCACAACACGACATCAATAGGGTAGTCCCTTTAGTTTGATATGTGACAAGTTTGTGTTTGCTAAATATGGAAAATAAGTTATACTATTTCCAGCATAGAGAGGATGGCCGTGTATAATGATCGTCGGTTGAATAAACTGACGTAACCACAGTCTTATATGCAGGTAAATGGCTTGATACAGATTAAAGAGGAACAAATGCTTAAAGATTATTCAATGTTGTTGTACATTCGTTTCATTGTTGTATAGTTTACTTCCGCTGTGCAGTGTAAATTGTAATGTATTCATATAAACTCTGATGTAAAGTGAAAAGTTCAAATTTCCCTGTAAAATTGTACTAAAGGAAGCGGAAAGATCCTGTAGAACATCTCGAATTCAGTGTATTTGGGATTCGGGGCGTTACAGAGTGGTATCAGAGCCACGCTTCCACACTTGTACAAATTTGTAAGGAACGAAATCCTAGAAGTGGACATTAGAGTGTGTGTTTGAGTCTAGAGATTTAAATGTAAGTGACTTACATTTGTGTTGCTCTATGACTTATGCTTCTTCCTCTCTATTTCTAAGATGGCTGATCACTTCGACCCTACTGGAGGCGACGACTGGCATATCATTGAGGAAGAGTACCATCCTGGACAAGCTGATTTCGAGGGCGAGTACTACCCAGGGCAAGCAGATTCTGACGGAGAAGAATGACCTGAATCCCAAGAGATTACCCCACCTCCGGATTCATCTGATGACTCTTCTGACGAAGAAGAAGAACCAGTTCCGAATAGTCTTGTGACTTCTCTTCAGAGGAAGGTAGAGACACTGCGCGAGAGAGTCGGATTATTGGAGGCTCAACTGGCAAAGCGTAAGGACGACTATTCTGTTCTCAGTCATCGTATATGGAAACTCGAGAAGAGGAAGAATTTGACCGATGTACTGAAGGATGAAGTCGATGAACTACGGAGAGAACTTCGAGAAGCAAAGAGGAACCGTAGGAGTTAAACTGTTGTAGCTTCTACTATCTTTCATTCTGATGTCAAGAAATATTTTTCAATTCGAATGTATAAAGTTTGGAATTCAATGAAATGCAAGTTGATCTAAAATTCATGTCTTATACTTCGAATTTGATAGACCTTTTACATCAGAATATGGAATGAAAGCTGTTGTGTTGTTCGATACTGGATCCTCTCATACTTTTGTGTCTCCTAAATTTGCTAAAGTGTTAGGAGTTGAACAGAAGATTTTTCCAGGCAAGATCTTAGCAATAGCTACTCCATCAGGGGAAACTTTAACCACTGATCGGTATTATGCTGATTGTGAGATTGTGATTGGAGATCGAATCTTTGGCATTGATCTAATCGAGCTGACTATCTTGGGAGTCGATGTTATCATTGGCATTGATTAGATGTCGGTGTACAGTGCAAGCATCGAGTGTAAGACCAAGACGGTAACAGTGAAGGCTCCAGGTGGACCTGAAGTCACTTTCCAAGGAAAGCAGAAATGTTCTAAGCGGGTGGCAACTATCCGCAAGGAAGAGACTCCTGTGGAAGTGCAAGGGATTCCTGTGGTTCGGGACTATCCAACTGTGTTCTTGGATGATTTTCCTGGGTTACCCCTACATCGTGATGTAGAGTTCAGCATCACTGTTCAACCGGAAAGTGCACCCATTTCTAAGGCACCGTATAGGATGGCTTCAGTGGAACAGGATGAAGCGAAACGGCAGATTGAGGAACTGTTGGAGAAAGGCTTTATTCAACCTAGTGCGTCACCTTGGGGAGCACCAGTGCTTTTGGTAAAGAAGAAGGATGGATCGATGAGAATGTGTATCGATTACTGGGAGCTGAATAAGGTCACTGTTCAGAATAAGTATCCTATTCCTCGAATTGATGATTTGTTCGATCGTCTACAAGGAGCAGCTGTTTTCTCCAAAATAGATCTTCGATCAGGATATCACCAAGTTCGAGTGAAAGCTGAAGATGTGCATAAAACTGCATTTAGAACTCGACATGGGCATTACGAATTCTTAGTTATGCCATTTGGAGTGACGAATGCACCCGCAATCTTCATGGATTTGATGAACAGAGTTCTGAGGCCGTTCATTGATTCTTTCATCGTGGTGTTCATCGACGATATCCTCGTGTACTCCAAGTCAGAGGAGGAGCACACCGAGCATCTGGCAGCAGTTTTGAAGAAGCTGGAAGAGCAGGAGTTGTATGCCAAGTTATCCAAGTGTGATTTCTAGAAATCTGAAGTGGCATTCCTAGGTCACATCCTTTCTAAGGAGGGAGTGGTAACTGACCCTCAAAAGATAGAGGCAGTGAGAGATTGGGCTAGGCCTACTACAGTAAAGGAAGTCAGAAGTTTTCTTGGAATGACTGGATACTACAGGAGATTCATTCAAGGTTATGCTCAGATAGCCGTGCCGATTACTGGTCTAACCAAGAAGAATGTGAACTTCAAGTGGACTGAGCAATGTGAGGCGAGCTTTCAGGAGTTGAAAGAGAAGCTGACTACTGCACTTATTTTGGCTTTGCCTAGAGCAGGTGTTGAGTATGATGTTTATAGCGATGCTTCACATCGTGGGCTTGGTTGTGTCTTAATGCAAGAAGGAAGAGTAATCGCTTATGGGTCTAGGCAACTACGATAGCATGAGAAGAATTATCCGACTCATGATCTGGAGTTGGCTGCGATTATCTTTGCCCTGAAGCAATGGAGGAACTACGTGTACGGTGAGAAGTTGAACATGTACACGGACCACAAGAGCTTGAAGTACATATATCAGCAGAAGGATCTGAATTTGAGGCAGCGGAGATGGTTGGAAGTGCTTGAGGACATGCGACCTGAGATCAAGTATCATCCTGGGAAGGCTAATGTTGTGGCTGATGCACTCAGTCGCAAGAGCAGCTTAGCCAGTTTGATTACAACTCAGAAGTATCTGATTGAGGAATTGGATCGAGCAGACAGAAAAGCTATGCAGACAACCGGAGAAGGGACCTTGAGTTTGAGGTCGGTGATTATGTCTTTCTGAAAGTATCACCCAGTAAAGGTGTGGTTCGATTTGGCAAAGGCGGGAAGTTAGCCCCGAGGTTTATAGGCCCGTACAAGATATTGAAAAGGATCGGGAAAACTGCTTATCGGCTTGAATTACCGGAAGAATTATCTCAGGTGCACAATGTCTTTCATGTGTCTATGCTGAGAGGTTATATTCCAGATCCGAGTCATCATTTGCCTGAAGTGCCGGAAGGTTTGCAATTGGATCTGAATTACATCGAGTCTCCTGTCGAGATTGTTGACCGTCGAGAGAAAGTCTTGAGGAATAAGACGATACCGATGGTCAAGGTAGTTTGGAGAAACCATTTGGTTGAAGAGGCTACTTGGGAATCGGAGGAGAGGATGTTGAAGGACTATCCTGAGCTTTTTGCTTGATTGTATCTTTGTATCTTTTTGTTCCTGTTGTGAGTGTTGTATTTTTGTTTCTCACTCTTGACTGTAGTTCCGGGGACGGAACTATTCTAAGGAGGGAGTGTTGTAATGCCCTGATTTTTCATTTAATGAAAAATTATTTATTTTGCAAGTAGTGTGCACGTGCAATATTTTTGGTTAATATTTTCATCAAGATGAGTATAGATATTTAAATATGTGCCTTTAATTATTTTTCTATAAAGCCTTCTTTCAAAAGCCTTTTGTTTTAAAAGCCCAAAGTTAATTTAATTTATTATTTTTATAATAATTATTTTGACCCATAAACTAAAGCCCATGGACTATTTTTATACAACTTATCATGTAGAATACAATTTAAAGACTATTTTATTTTTATACAAAAATTTAATGTACAATTTTTTAACCAAGTGGCATGCAAGTGCATTGCACGTACACGTGCAATGTGCATTCCTACACTAGGCCGGTTTTGATCTTTTGGGAGGGAAAACCAAATTTTTTAATGGAGATCAAGGTGTGGTGGTTGCTTGGTTGTGGGTAGTTAATGCAACTCCTACATTCATCCTAGCCTTCCATCTTACAACCAACCAATTGATCCTAGCCCTCCATTCTCTTTGATTTTTAGTATAAATACCCCCCCATGGCTAGTTATTCTTGTGTAAAATTATTCTCTTCCAAATCTATAGTCTAAATTATATTATCTACTAGTATTTTGTGAGTTAAAAGATTGAAAGTGTGTGGGATCTTGTGCTTGCAACATCAAGGGGAGGCCGGCATCAAGAAGAGGGAGCATTCGGTGAGGTGTGCTTGGAGGCTTGGGTGCACGTGTTCAAGGAGGAGCAATTCGTCGCAAGGACATTTGTCTAGGGATTGCTAGTGAATTTTCTCTCCATACAAGGTGGGTAAATTTTCTATATTCTAATTAGGGATGCATGCTAGATTAAATTGAATGAATGAGGCATGAAAAATATTAATAAGAGTACACTTTTAATTGCACATTGACCTATGAATTGATTGGAATGTGGGTGTGCAAATTGTATGTGATTTGATTAGTAAAAATCTAAGTTTGTATGGATTAATTATAACCATGGATTGTTAAAGAAAGTCTCATTATTCTACATCACAAATTATATACACAAGTTAGTAGATTGGCAATGCTACTTCATGTGAATAAATGGATCTTTGTGTGATATTGAAATAAATGAAATAAATTATAGATTTGTATGCATGATAAAGGGTTAAAAACAGAGAATTACTCCTTAGTTGCTAATAAAAGGATTAATGGTATTAGTTGTTAATAGATGTCGAAATAAAGAAGGTGGTGATTATCATGTAGAATTCGAATCAATTGTATGAAAATATGTTTTAATTGTTGAAAGAATTATTTTTTTCATACTGATATGTAAATTAGACAAGAAATAATTAATCTGGAATTTTACAGTAATTTCCATGAAATCAAAATGAAATGAGGACTAATTGAACATCGAGACGTTTTAACAACAGAGGAAATTGGTTCAAAAAGAATTGAAGTTGTACTCTGATAACCTGAGCACGTAGCTTAAGTGGTCAGAGCATGCGTTGGGTTCCCTGTGAAGGCCGGTTCGAATCCCTGTGGCGCACTTTTGTTTCACAAATTATTTTAGTATATAGAAATCAGAGGCCGAGAGTATTTAATACTCACAGCGCTCCTTTATACCGCTTAGCACACTGGCCTTGTGGTCTGTGCTTTCGGCTGTGTCTCTGGGGTGGTGGGTTCGAATCTTGCCCTCGGCAAAATTGAAAAACCAATTTTTTTGGGGTTTTTAATTGTCCAAAAATTATGGAAAAAATATGACTATTCTCCTAAAAATACATGGGACTTTATAAAAATAATTTGGGAATTATTTGCATGAAATAAACTATGATTTGAGAATAAAATGCATAAATAGAACTATGGTTCTATATGTATACTTTGTGAAAATTATATCTTGCAAAAAGAATTAGAGAATTAATGTGGCAAGAAGAAATTATATTGTGTGATGTGATGCAAATTATTCTCATTTGAGAATAGTGTGAAAAATGTGAAATGTGAATATTCTTTAGTGATGTGAAATTCAAAGTGAAATTGATAATTGATAAAGCATATGAATTTTTATGTATAGTTATGGACTATTTGAATGAATTAGAAATCATGATTGAAAAAGAGAAATACTTTTGAGTATGACAAATCAACAAATGAATTTATGAGTGGAAATGCTCAAATTGGAAATTGTGAATTGGAAATTGAAACAAAAGAGTCGCTAAGTCTTCCCCGGAATTTGGAAATAAATGAAATGAAAATTGAAAAGAAAGACCAAGGTTGGTCATGTTTGAATGAATGAATAAGTCTGGTTTAGTGGAGAGGCTAACTCTAGAGCTTTGATTTTTGTTCATGATTTTAATAAAACCTAAGGATTAGTACGTAGTGAAGACGTGATGAAAGTAAGAGAAAAACATTGAGTATGAGGGCCATTGGATAGTGGCGAGAGCGTATCCCAGGATGTCCCATGATGAGTCTGGGCGAGGATACTGCTCCAGAGTACCGTCCCGGTGGCGACGCTCGTGGGATGTTTGAAGACTACGGGTGGTGTCATGTCTATGGTAGGAGCTGAATTACCACAGGATGTCTGCATGATGAGTCATGTCAGCGATGGGATTCCCTCCAGGGCGCCTAGACATGAGTTCGTAGGTCAGAAAATATCTAGGATACTTACCGTAATTACAGTAGTAGATTAAGTCATAACGAGGGATTGAACCCTACAAAGATGAAGAACGATTAAGGGCTTGCCCTCGGACCTATGTAGTATGGGATGCATAGAATCCGAACAAGTGCGCATTAGTGTCATGTAAAATAAATAAATGCATTAAGGACTAAGTGCATGTAGCGCCCCGATTTCCAATACTGGAAAACCGTGACACGAGCCAAGATTTTTTCTTCAATTAGTCTCAATACACAGAAAAATAGTAGAATTTAAAACTTTTCATTCAACACTCAATACATTACAATAGAGTTACAATATTACCTTTACATTTTCAAGTATTACAACCTTCAACATCTTACATCAGAGTACAAGGAATGAAGAACAACACTTGGTAACTTTCACTTGAGTACTTCTCAACTAATAGATAATCAATACACATACTGCAGCGGAACTAAACATAACACTGACTCCTTGCTTTCCTTGCCTTGAGTCCTCCTGAATCTCGCCTTTGTACTTCGGCGATCCAGTACCTATGGAAGTGGGGACGTCAGTATTCACTGACGCTTAAAGGCTGATCATATAGCAGCGAATCTCCCAAACAATATACAAAATATAACAATGGTGTTGGTGTAGTTTAAGTGTTCGTGAGTGCTATGACTAGACTCTAATGCGGTACTTAAATAGAACTAGGATGCTTCCTATTCTAATGTCAGCCAAAACTAGACGATCCCAGTGTATCGGGCCTCGTTTCAAAATCAAACCATAGGGTTTCGCAAGCGCAGGGTAGCGCGAAGCCTACCCTGTGGCACCCTCTGGGGTCTCGCAAGCGCAGGACTGCACAATGCATCCTGTGGCACCCCGGCCACGGTATTTCAGGAATGATGTTCCTATCCTAATGTTGGCAAGTCTCCGAAAGCAACACGCAGCCCATACTACATGCGACTCCATCTCAAGTCGTTTCTCCATATATATAGGGATTTGAACCCGCGTTACGCATTCTAATTGTACACAACCTGTTCCTGACACCTACTCCATGACTCTGTGAGGTTGCAGAAGGGGTCAAGTCCCCCTATGCAGTCTGCTTATGGTGTCTCCGTTTTCCACTACTACCCGGCATGCCGGACCTCACTCGATCCCAGTATATCGGGCATCGTTCCAAAATCAAACCATAGGGTTTTGCAAGCGCAGGGTAGCGCGAAGCCTACCCTGTGGCACCCTCTGGGGTCTCGCAAGCGCAGGACTGCACAATGCATCCTGTGGCACCCCAGCCACGGTACTTCAGGAATTAACAGAGCGAGATACGCAACCCGTGTCCTCAACTTGTGAGACGGCACCGTACGTATCCCTTTGACGGGAAGGTACAACCCAATGTCACCACCTAAGGCCTGCCTCAAGGGACAAGTTGGTCGTAAGGCGCCCCCTACAACCAACTCCTCTCTCTTCGGCTAGGGTCTGAGGAAAATGATCTTTATAAGTCACTTCCTTAATGATGTCCCTGACTCAACAATCCTAGGGACGATAACATTATAACATAACATGCTAGGCCTTAAATTAGGCTTTGCAAGACAACTCTACTAGGCTGCTCAACCTAGACTCACCAGAACCCCTCAGGATCTGGTTCGTGGCTCATCGATCCAAGACTTCGGCCGTGCGAATATACATGCATGCCGCTATCCTAGACTTGGATTCTGTCTATACTCCGGTCCTCGATCAACCTACCCTGGTTAAGATTCGACGGTACACAAGGAGTGACTCCTCCACAATTCCTTAGGGTAAGAAAACATATGTCTTGATGGTCGATAGCCCTTAGGGTGGTAATATCACCCTAGACGAACACAACGAACTGTGTACTAGCTAACAAGCTATACACGAGTAACAACTACATACGAGCCAATAAGCTACGTATGAAACAATAACTACCTACGAGCCAGGCGGGCCTCGTAAGAGACAACAACGTGCATACCAGCCAAATAAGCCGCGTATGAGACCAACAGCTACGCACGGGCCGGTCGAGCCGCGTACGAGACAACAACCTACATACGAGTCAAATAAACTACGTATGAGACCCACAGCTACATACGGGCCAGTCGGGCCATGTACGAGCACAACCATAGGCAAACAACCATACAGGTAATCAATCCTAGAAGCAACCAAAAGTGCTTACTAACAAACTTGATCTTCTATTATTAGAAGCAACAGAAGAATTTACTAATTGTCTATGATTGGTATTCTACTAAGGAAGAACCGAAGGCGACATAACAGCCTTTATCAACTAACTATTACTGGTGGTCTTCCCAATCCTTATTACTTCAACCTATAGTGCCTTAAGCATGGCATACAATCGCAAGCATCTTCTTACGACAATCTAATTATATAGCAGAACCACTCACCATAATACTCCTAAGTACGAATATGATTAAGCATGTGCTTATATCAATCTTAGCATGAAAATCACTATGATCTAGACATAAAGTCCACTACGGTCAAGCATAGGTTATGACTTGAGCGTGAATGCTTACTACTTTTCATGACTAATCACCACAACCCAAGCATGGATATATAAATAGTATAGACATACAACATGCCAAGGCATGGTAGGTAATCTAACATTCACTCTACAACATTCTAAGCATGCATTTAAACTTTAGCATGGTATGCCTCATTCCTAGACATGGTATGCTACTTTAACACTAACATATGGCATGGTGTACATTTTAGTAACACTCTAGTCATGTATACTAGTTAAGTATCAACCTACAACATAGTATGAGTTTCTACAAGCATGGGTAAAATCACCACAACTAACCATGGGTAGTTACTTTAATCTAAGCATGAATAACATTGGTATGGATACCATTAACTTAATATAAATCATCATTAGCATGGTCATCCACTAACTTATCATAACAACAATTAGCATGACGTCTCCTAACTTAGTATGAATAATGATTAAGCATGATCGCTTACTAACATAACATGAACATATACTTATCTAGGCATAGATATCATGTAAGCATGAATATTTATTTAATCTAGCATGGTATACAACTTACCTATAAGCATGTGAGTATGGATAATTTAATCTAGCATGATATACCACTTTCCTACAACTATCTAGGCATAGATAAATGAAACTAGCATGGTATACTACTTTCTTATAATCATCCAAGCATGAATCTTTATTAAGCATGAATAACTACTAAGCATGAATGTCTTACTAAGCATGGGTAACTACTAGTATGAACATACAACATTTCTAAGTATAGATATATATATACTTCTAAACATGGTAGATTAATTAGCATCAATCCTACAACAATGTGAGCATGGCATTTATTTAGTGATTCACCTACAATATTCTAAGCATGTAGAGCGACTTAGCATGGTACATATCATCCCTAAACATGGTAAGTAATTTTATCATGGATCCTACAACATTCTAAGCATGTATGTCACTCTTAATCATGATAGACAATTTTGGCATGAACCCTACAACATGTACATCATTTCTACACATGGTAGGCAATTTTTAGAATTAATCCTACAATATTCCAAGCATAAATAACCTTCCTAAACATGATAGAAAATTTTAGAATGAATCCTACAACATTCTAAGCATCATTAAACATGCTAGGTATTTTTAGAATAAATCCTACAACATTCTAAGCATCATTAAACATGCTAGGTATTTTTAGAATAAATCCTACAACATTCTAAGCATCATTAAACATGCTAGGTATTTTTAGAATAAATCCTACAACATTCTAAGCATCAATAAATTAATCTAATCCAATCTTAGCATGGTATTTACTTTATTTTAGTAAGAACACAAGAATAACATCTACAACTATCTACTACTACTACTACTTCATAAAGCATCTACAATTACCTCTTTTTATCATCTACTACTACTACCACTTTATGTTAACCATGAATATAACATAAGCATCTACAACTATCTATTATTACTACTACTTCATTTTAACATAACACAACATACAACTATCTACTACTACTTCTTTTAACACTTACTACTACTTCTTTATTTTAACAACATACTACTACTACTTTATTTTAACAACATGCTACTACTACTTTATGCTACTACTACTTATTTTAACAACATACTACTACTACTTTGTTTTAACAACATGCTACTACTACTTTATTGTATTAACATACTACTTAAATGTCTACTAATCTTTATTAGCATTTATCTATTACTAGTGATCATAAAAAGAGATCTTTTTATTTATTCTACAACTAGTGAATTAAATTAATTTCTTTTTCATAAATCAAAACTAACATCTAATGTATGTTCTTTTTACTTGAGATTATTAAAGAAAAATAACAATAACAAACTAAAGTAAGAACCCTCATTTGGTTCAACCAACTATATGCTTATCTTTTAGTCCAAGTCCAATACAAGTCCTACAACCAAAAATGGTTGTATAAAATGTTCATATGCTTTATGTAGTTCATATTCAAGTCCTACAACCCCAAAATGGTTGTATGTACAAGTCCATATGTATGTGTCATTTTAGTCCACAAAACAACTACTACTACTACAAAGATTCGATCTTTATGTGTATTAGCACTACCATTTGTTCTTTTCTTTTCATGTGGTTATTACTCTTAATATTCACAAACATACAAATAAGAATCCCATACAACCACATTACTAAAACAACCACACCAAAAAAAGAAAGTAAAACAAGGAGGGTAAGAAGAAGAAGAACATCAAAATAACCATTCAAACAAACAAACAAACAAACAAATATGGAGAAACCCCCACCTAGTTCTCTTTGTTGGAAGAACTTGCTAGCTAAAACTTCTCCTTCCCCTAGCTTTTAGAATCTCTATGGAATACCTACAATGGAAAAACTCTCAAATTAGTATCAGGTTCTCTCTTTCTTTTCCTTTCTTTCTTTCTTTCTTTTTGATCTTTCTAAAAAGAGACAAAGGTGGAAGAAGGGGGTATTTATAGGTGGAAAAAGGGGTGGAAAGTGCAAATGTTCATGCACACATTTGCAAAAGGGACCTCCCCCAAAATAGGGGCCGGCCATACCCTTGGGGAGGTGAGAATTGGTGGAGGTAGGATGTGGTGGAGGCATTATGTGAGTATGGTGTTATGTGAGGGTTTCTTGAAGGATTTTCTTAACCTCTTCATGCACACTTAACCTAGGTTAAACACTTATAAACCCTAACAATCTAATAGGTTTTGTCATAACAAAACAAGTGTTGTCCAAAAATACACAACACACAATTTGTATAACGTACTAATCGACATACTACACGTATGTGCGCATATATGTCTGTATACTGAAAATCTTCGCATAATCCGTATAAAATGATTTAATCTCGGAAATAATAATAAAATAAATTCTATTATTAGTTCGGAAGATCGCGGTATCAATTTGGTACAATACGGATGTATACTGACCGGTATCTGGGTACAGATAACGTCTATGAATAAACCGGGTGAAAATCGCCAAAATAATTTAATTTTGGAATTAAAACAAAATAATAATAATAATAAAATAATAATTTATATAAGGTAATATCTGTCCGGGATATTACAGTGCACAATCACAACACGACATCAATAGGGTAGTCCCTTTAGTTTGATATGTGACAAGTTTGTGTTTGCTAAATATGGAAAATAAGTTATACTATTTCCGGCATAGAGAGGATGATCGTGTATAATGATCGTCGGTTGAATAAACTGACGTACCCACAGTCTTATATGCAGGTAAATGGCTTGATACAGATTAAAGAGGAACAAATGCTTAAAGATTATTCAATGTTGTTGTACATTCGTTTCATTGTTGTAAAGTTTACTTCCGCTGTGCAGTGTAAATTGTAATGTATTCATGTAAACTCTGATGTAAAGTGAAAAGTTCAAATTTCCCTGTAAAATTGTACTAAAGGAAGCGGAAAGATCCTGTAGAACATCTCGAATTCAGTGTATTTGGGATTCGGGGCGTTACAGATTTACCCCCAATATTCACTGTAAAAAGTAACATAACCTTCTAGCATTATAAGATCATATAATCAATTATCTTCATCTAAAGCTCTTAGTATAAGAGCAAAGGAATGTCATATGGAAAAGAAAATATTAAGAGGATATCTATTGTAAAAAAACCTTAGTAAAATAAAGTCTAAACATTGACATCTTTGAGCATCATATTCAAAGTCCTACTATCTGAAGTTATAAATAATACATAAAATGTGTAAGATTTTCAATTAAGCATCATATGCCAGGTATGAATATTATAAGTAGCTAGCAAATTTCATAGAAGTTATTTCCATAGCGATGTTTCAAAAAGATAATCAAATAATATGATATAATATAATTTAAGCAGTGAATGAACGAAAATTAAACTCAACATTCTCAACTGAATCAATTATTGCTTGAAGAGTTATTATATATTTCATAGTGCAAGCAGAAAAATCTATTCATTATTAAGGTTTAGCATTGCTCTTTCTTAGACTAATATTGTCCACAATAGCTTGACTAATAGATCGTTCACCTGATATTCAGAAGTGGTCAACTTTAACCATCTTGTCTGGCAATCATATAATAAGATATGCAGTGATATCTTTTGATTTTTGAATCCTTTCATTTCATTCATAATTTTCAGAATAATGGTAAGGAAGAATCTTTTATGATTGTTATCCCAACAACCTTCACCAATCCTCTCAAAATAAGCTGAGAAAATTGCGCTGCATGTTGTCCAATTTAAGAATTTCTTCACATCAAAAAGCTTCAATTCCAAATCTGTGCTCATTGAAATGAATTGAATGGGTGTATATTCAAACTTTTTTTATCTGAAATTTCTAAACTAAGTTTGGTAGGTTAAGAGCATTCCCAGTTGTGTGGTATATTTGCATATTATGCATTTTATAGAATTTGTTGCACAGCAATCGTGTGTTATTTATGCATTTTATCCCAAGTTCGCTACAGTATATTGCTATATATGAGAGAGGATATATTAATAAGCATGTTATACAGGACGAAACTTCAAGTTCATCAAAAATATTTTATATTATTTTTAATCCATTTGACGAAACTTCAAGTTTCGTCGGAAGCCCTTTGTGAATTAAAAGAAAAATCCAGGACATACGTGTTAAATTAGTTAAGGAGGATAATTATTTAGTTAATTATTTAAACTTACTTACCTAATTAGGCTAATTAATCATCAAGTTTGGTGGATTAATCATGAGTTAATCGATGTCAGAAAGGAGATTTTGTTTTTTTTGCAAAAAAGTCCGGACAATTCAAAAAATATATTTTTTAATTTGTTTTTTGTTCCGACGAAACTTCAAGTTTTGTCCGTTCTATTCTTCCTCCACTTTGTGATGAATTTCTATTTCTATTTATGCATTTTGCTATTTTTTAGCTTGAACGGCTGTGGATGCTCTGAGAAATGCCCTGAATGGACGATATACCATTTTAATATGAAGAACACATACTGATTCTATATATATAATTTTTGTTTTGCAAACATTTGATTAAAGCACTTTCTTAAATAGAAAATTAAAAATCTTACTGCATAATCTGGTCGTCTTTCTCACGTTCACTTCAAATTTCTCACAGCATCCAACTTCAATCCACTTTCCCATTTGAGGAGACCAACCAGTTCCTTGAAGCACCATAAACTTCTCATGCACGGTTTGGTTTTTCTATAATCATTTCAAGTTAATTATTGACTACTTATTAGGATTCTCACCAGAAAATAAATAAATAAATACCGATTAGGATAATATATAAAGAAATGCAAAAGGAATTTATTTTTTATAGAACTACAGTAAAAGCTAACCGCTCCTACCAATTTATAAATCTAGTTTGAAGATTCTCAACTTTTTGTAAGATATTTCACTATATTACAAAGCACAATAAAGAAGACTAACTTAATAGATTATATAGAGAAAACCCGATAACTGAAAGTTAGGGAAACCAAAAATTTTGGACTTTTACTTGTAAGCAAGGATTTACTGGATTATAATTAAAATTCTCAAAATAAGACAAGGCATTACAAGTAATTACAATTTAGAGTACCAAAAAAATAATGATATATATATATATATATGTTTAAATCACAATAACTTGATATAGAGCATTGTGTTACTCATGCCAAATATGAATTGACCTTAACTACATCCATTGGTATCCTACCTAGGAAGTTTCAATAGATCTCCTAATTGAAAGGGGAATCATTTACAAAATAAAAGAGAAAAAATAAGGAAAAGAAGGTAAGAAAGAAAGAGAGAGTAATATTTAAAGGTAAGAGATATTTAAAGGTAAAAGATATAGTATGAAACTCATTAATCATCAAATGAGTAGATCTTTACATTGTAGCACTCAAACTCCCAAGTAGTTTCAAAGTTCAAAATTTTGAACTCATTGAGTAACCAATTAATGAGTAAATCTTTACATTGCAGCACTAAAACTCTCAAGTAGTTGCAAATTACAAAAAAGCAACTGATATGTCTTGCTTAAACTTATGGGACGAAATAGTCATCGTCACAACGTTGTCAAGATCTATCTGCAAATGCCCAACAACATGTGGGCCCCTCTGAATCCCCTCCAACATCATCTGCTGAGCAGCCACCTCCTCCTCATAGTGTTTTCCATACGAAGCATGCTTTTTCTCAAGCACCTCAGCCAATTCCAACGGCTTCATAGAAGCAAGAAGCTTCTTCTCTGCTCTCTTGCTATTCTCCAACTATTCTAACCTCTCTTACACCAGTTTATCTATCTCATCCCCATTGTCCCCTTCGCCCACAATCTCTCCATCGATGTCCCCTTAATCTTTCCACTGATGTCTCCTTCATTAGAGGCTTCCTTATCATAGTGATAACGTAATTCAACTTCTTCGTTGTGCATTTCAACTTCATCTGTTTGTTCATCTTAAACTGGAAAATCATCATCCCCCTGGGATGCAAATGAAAGTGACATACAACCCAAACTAATATTAGAATTAAACAAACTCTACAAGGAAATTTGCTTTTATACAAAAGCACTCCTAAAAACCAAGATGGTTTTATTTTGGATAGAAATGTACAAATTTATTGGCAAGAAATATATACAAATTACTGTTACATAAAATATAACATGTATTCTGAAGAATACTTACACAAATTCTTGCATTTGTGTTATGTACATGCTCAATAACTAAATTTTCAGTGCTTCCAATAACCATAAAATACATCACAACTTAACAACACATTGGTGTTACATTGATGTTACTGAATGTAATCAATATATCAAAATTACACAAAAGAAAAGCTTCTGAGTAAACTATTTAACTCCATTGTAAGTCAAAATATGCACTGCCGATCTTGCAATTCTCAATTAAATCCTTAGTAACTTCTTACTTGCAGTATACACTTTGCACTATTCAGGGTGAACATATTAAGGTATAAAATGATTTAACAAAGAACAGAATAGAGATAAAAAAAAAGTATCTATGGATTATGAGTTCAATAGATCATGTTTAGCAGAAAAATGATTTTCTTTAAGCTTTCCATGGGAAACAAAAATAAAAATCCTTTTTTCAAAATGAAGGGCATTACAGCTTCTTGTGCTTGCTCCACAAATTAAAGAATATCTTCCATTCTCATGATAAGCCTTGCATTTGATCAAGATAGAAAGGTTCAAAAAGTATGCATTAAGCTTTACTACAGTAACTACAATAACTTTACAAACAAGGTTGCAGTTCTTTAATTATCTCTTATCCTGCGAGATGGCATCTGCAGATCCAAAAACAATGCATAACTTCATTTACAATCTTCTTATCGGTGCTTGAGTGGAATCCATCTTATGGGATTCTTCTCCATGCTCATCCAAATGTCTCAGGTGCTGACACTGCCTTTCATAACTAACTCGCAACTTTTCTTCAGCCTAGAACAACCACTGTAAGAATTTAGCAGATATACTGCACTTAAAATAAAAATAAAAGTTCTTTATTCAATTTTTTTCCAAGAAAAATAATAGTAATAAAAAATATATATATAAAACAAGAAAAAATAAAATGATTTGTCTGTTATATGCTTATAGCATCAAACTCATGGACATAATGAGAATGCTTTAGTAATAAAAGAAAAGGAGATTCCTATGCTATTTACTTGATACACTTATTATTCATTGACTTTAGCAAGCAAATTTGAGGAACAAAAGAAAAAAACAATTTCCTTTCTCCAAAAAACAATGCAGCTTATCAATGTATAGTTCTATGTTCTTGAAGTAATTGAATTCTGAAGTATGTAGTGTACCTGAACTTCCATGTATAGTTTCCTTTCCCTTACATACAACTTCTCCAAGTTGATGACAAGTCGCCACTCTTCATTCCAAAGCAATTTCCAAAGGCTGCAGGGTTGTAGCTACTCTTCAGTGCCCTTCTTGTTGAAGTTTGTGAATGCCTAAAAGGGTGTCTCAATGCGAAAAACCCCATTGGCTCCAAAATCAATGAGGCAAACTCCATTGGATCCAAAATCCTACAAGATACCACTATAGCAATATTCATTAGATTAACTAAAAACATACTTATAAAATGGAAGCAACGATCCACACACCTAATTTTGCCAAATGATACTTATTTTTTATTTTGAAGTTGTCTTTTAATGTGGAAATTTCTTTTCATTTCATTTCTCATATTTCCATTAATAGGTTGTATACCGTAGATCCACCCGAGAGAACTTTGAAAAACATATGATGTTCCATTTGAGAGTAGAGAAATTCGCTACAGAGCTAACTGTAATCCTGCACAGTTGACCCTTGCAAGGGATCTCTACCCAGTAGACAATGTGGAATCAATGTCTTCCACATTGTCAATAACAAATAGTAACATTTGCCCACATGAACAAAATTTAATTTGTTGTATCCAGACCCAGTCGATTTCCCACCTCCAATTGTAGTCCTGAACTTAAACCCCAAAAAAAAATAGAGTTCTCATCCTTCACATCATAAAGCTTTTCCATCCTTCAACTTAACAAAATCAATTATCAACAAACAAATTGAATAAATAAACCCACAACATTAATCAAACAAAACTTGCTTACTTTCTAAAGATTCTCTCTTGGCAGATGCAAAATATCAATAACGTAAATGAAAAGAAAAGAAATAAAACATCAATGAAAAAGAAATAATTGATGAATTAGCAATTTAGACAAATAAACAAAGATTATGGAGAGGGGATCAAAAAATATGAGAGAAGAACAGAGAAAGAGGAAGAGGAGGTGGAGCGTCCAGGAAAATGTTAGATCAACTTGAACTTGATGAGAAAGGATTAGATCAACTTGAACTTGATGAGATTAGATTATATGACTTTGAGTATCCAACATGTCAAACTATACACAAGATGCAAGATAATACCAAATTTATCAATGGTTCCTAAGCCGAAAGGAATTTGAATTTCATTTGGCAAAGAAATGGTCAATCAACACAGTAAAATATATAAGGGATATAACCACAAAACTCGAATTTTATCACTGATTGAATGTCTGCAAAAAACAATTACAAGGCTATAAGTTGATTTATAATTTTTTAACAATCAATTAATGACCAATAACATATGGTTTATAGAGTTGAAGATCTTTCACATAAAAGAAAGAATAACTAAGATGAAGAGAAGCCAATCGTGGATTGACAAGTTGTAAATGGATGGTGTTTTCCCATAGGAAGATTTCACATACAACCTTAATTAGGTACATCAGAATTCAGTGCTGCACACTACAATCAAACTATGGCACATTAAACTATCACCAAATTGAAGGGAAAAATAAAATTGTGCTCAGATAGTTGTTTTGGAACAACACTGCCAATTACCAAACCGTCCAAAGCCGACCTAATGGAAGCAAAGAATGTTTGTAACTCTTGGTCCATACAGCAAGGAGCTTGACAACTATATAAGAATTTACTAATTTTGCACATATTGCAAGTTGGAAAACATAAGAAGGTAAGCAGGGAAAGCTTGAAAATAATATGTACAATATCTTTATACATATGATCAGCAAATGCCCCATTTCGTAGCATCTATTAAGATAAGAATTCATTTAGAATTTTGAACAACATATAAATGAAGTTCTTTTTCGAGAAAAATTTTTAAGATAATATTACCTATGCATAATCAATAGTAGCCAAATCATCGATATGAAGCCTGAACTCATACATGACCCAATCCGTCATTTCTATGCTTGGAGGCTTTCCTAGATGAAAAACAGAAAAATCAGTGTTTTCTTCATCCCAAATGTCTAAGAATTATAGACAATAGGCATGTCTTTACCGGTAGCTATCTAGTAACCAGTTTCAATAGCATGGTTAGTCCTAGAACCATGTGAATATTTCTTATCTTGAGGGGAGAAGAAGTACTACTCGAGATCCCAACTTTGCAAAGTAGCTTTCCCTGCAAAAATACCCAAATTAAGCAAAGCTGAAACAAATATCACCGTGTAACTAAACCAACAATAAGCTTGAGAAGATAAGCTAAACCAACAATCTAAGTCCTGCAGTTTTGATATGATTGAAGAAGATACAGAACTATCTATCAAGACGAATTCAGAGGGTTGGCTTTCTTGAGCACCAACAATAGAACTTCCCTAATCCATTTCTCCCTTGAATTTCTCTATACGATAAGTAAACTTATCAAGAAGCCTAGCATACCTGTAACTCATTTGTTTGGATAAAAACAAGCATCTTGTCTAGCAGATCAACTCCAGGATATATGTAAGTCTCTCTTAAATTTTTTTGCTTCAGGTATTGAGGAAGTTGCCTCACATTCTTCTTGCATCGTCTCTAAGGGAAAAAAAAAAAACAAGGCTTGAGTGGTCATATTGGTTTTTTTTATTTTTGGAAGAAAATAAAGAATAAGTTATGCAAATACCTGCCGAGGGTTCTCTTCTCCAGCATTCTTAATGAACAATGCCTCCTCAAATAATAAAATCCAAGAAAGGTACCAAACAAACACATTCGGGCATAAGATCAAACAGTTGGTAGGAAAAACCTCAAAACCCTTAATTAAAAATTAAATTTATAAAAACCTTTATGAAGTTTTCAGCTTGTAAAACAAAGAATTATGTCATACAACAAAAACTGTAATTCTCGAAGCAAATCGCTAATTCATAGTAAGAAATGCAGTAAGATAACAAGTAAAGTAAATCGCTATTCATAGTAAGGCACGTACATGTAAAGTAGTATTTCAGAAACGATTCTCATCTAATCACAATACACAAAACCAGTGAGTGATCTCTTCTCTAAAATTCATAATGAACAGCCCAAATGATAAAATTCGGCAAACCTAGCAGATAAACACAACCAGTCATTAGATCAAACAGTTGGCACGCAAAAGCTCAAAACCCTAAATTAAATATTAAATTTATAAAAATAGTTCCTCATCGTCACCTCATCTTAGGAGATTTACCCAACCTGCATATTACAATAATCAAATACCTGCAGTAAAAAATAAAGTGCATGATTAAAAAGCAATGAAAAAAATTGAAAAATTAAAATTAGTGTATCTTTCATTTAGGACTTATTGCCTTGAGTTATCTGTGATTTGAAAGGTGGAGATTGGACATCGACTCCATTAGCGGAGTTAAACGAATCCAAATGTCAAAAACCTGAAACAAATTTGCTCAGTAGATGGCATTTTACAAATATATCCTAAAGTCTCTACCAACAATCCTAGGGTGGCTCCATCTTTGTCTCAACGAAATAAGCTCTTCCTAAAAGGCCGTAAAGGCTTGGGGAGGGGTGTCGGGATTGAGAACGAAATTGGGGTTAGGGTTTTGGTTTTGAGAGATTGAGAGAGATCAAGATTTTGAAGAAAGATCGAGAGAGATGAGATTGGAGCGATTAGGGTTTGGGTTTTGATCAGGATTTTGAGGGAGAGATCGGAAGAGAAGAGATCGGAGGGGATGGGTATATTAGTGATTTTAATTAGGGAAGAATAAAATATGAGGATTTGGATGGCCGGGATTTAATCAAGAAATATCAGATCTACAGTCCAGATACGCTCTGGACAGTTTTTTTTATATTGTGGCTTTTATAATAGAGATAGATATATGGGAAAAATGGGTATGAGCAACTTGCTCATTTAGTAAATAAGCAATTGATGATGTGGCATACATGTGATTGGAAAATCCTTCAAAAGGGTTAGTTATCCAATGTATCACATGCATGCCACATAATCAATTGCTCATTTACTAAATGAGCAAGTTGCTCATATCCCTTTTACCCTATATATATATATATATATATATATATATATATATATATATATATATATATATATATAGTAAAACACAAAGAAAGCTATCAAGTGGCTATCCTTCAATCCCCTCAAAATCAAAGGCCCATATCTAACATCACAAAACACATTTTCTGCCCAAAAGTTATCAAGTGGCTATCCTTCAATCCCCTCAAAATCAAAGGCCCATATCTAACATCACAAAACACATTTTCTGCCCAAAAGTTTTCCCCCAAAACTCAAATTCAAATTCCCCCACCCAAAATAACTCCTTTATTTATTTAATTATTTCTCTCTCTCTCTCTCTCTCTCTCTCTCTCTCTCTTTCTCTCTCTCTCTCCCCCCCCCCTCTCTCCCCTATTTAAACAATTAAGAAAATAAAAATTTTAAAAATTCTAAAAAAATAAAAATACTTTAAAACCAAAAAAATATTTAAAAACTTTAAAAATAATTCAAAAATATCAAAAACTTGTAAAAAAAATTTTAAAACATAAAAAAATATTTTAAAATTGAAAAAAATTTTAAAAAAATTTTAAAATATAAATTTTTAAAATTAAAAAAGAATAAAAATTTTGAAAATTTGTAAATTTGAAAATTTGAAAATCTCAAAGCAAATCCAAATCCAAATCCAATGTCGAACCCCAATTAAGAGGTCGTCACCGATATCTGATCCACTGCTGATTCCGTATCGGTGACACCTCTCCACCAAATCAAGTGCGATTATCAAGCCACTCCGTATCGGGGACTCCCCTCCACCGAATCGAGAACCTCTATATGCGATGCGACGACTATAATTTCATCTCATTAACGGAATTCTCATTCTAATTTTAATTTTGTGTGTGCACGGATTACTCAGTTTTTTGCCGACTCGAATTTTGTGTGCGCTTGGGATCTAAGTTCAGAGATGTATGATTGTTTTATTTTTGGGTTTAAAAAATTTTAATTAGTGATTTATTTGATGAGTTTTTTATTGGTTTTGATTTAAAGTGTACGCAAGTGAGAGATGGATTATTTGGTGGTCTCATTTTGGGCTTCCAAACCATAGCAGGACAGGTAAGCTGGCCAGCAACTTAAAATAATTTGGTAAATATGCAACATTATTTTCTTGACTACAAGAGAAAATACTATTGTGAAGTGTTCTCTTCACTGGTTATTAGAAACCATGGATAATATAACATATAAGAACTTTTAGTGTATGTTTGGATATATAGGATTGGGATGATTGGAGTTTACCAGTGAAGGGTGCAAACTCTCCACTTAAGAAAGACAGCTAAAGTAAATTTGTTATTTATCCATTTTGATTTTTTTTTTATAAAGGTGCAATGGGGAGACAAAGTGGAGATAAAAGAAATGATTAGCTTGGATTAGAGTTTTGAGAACTTCATGTATTTGGTTGAAATAATAATAAGAGGTATTTTAATTGCAAACTGAGTCTAATACAAAGAAATATTTAGATTATTGGTATTGTAGATACCTTCACACCTGCACTTGCATTATCGTTGTATTTAGACATGCTCATAGTGGTTATGGGATTAGAGTCAACTCTATAAAACCTATATGATAATGTCTTTACATAACGATTACAAGTATCTAAAAGTAATGCTGAAGTTAAAAAAAACTCTATGCAGTGTTTCTAACAAACTATATGCATTCTAGGTAAGTTCAAGCTAATGATCAAGAAGGCAATGGTTGAGCTTAAAGGTAGATATACTGCTTTCTCATATTATTTGTGTGCTACTTCAATTAATTTGTTGGACCTCCAAAACTATTTTATATAATCAAATCAGGTGCACCATTACGAAGAAGTGCCGTAGGCACGTGTCAACAGGCAAACCTAGTATATATATATATAGTAAATAATAGGACGCAATTTGGCCACAAAACTGAGACCTCCCTTTACTCATCACATACTCTTTATAAATTACCCATAGGGGTACAAACTTTTATCTTATATGAGTGATACTTTTGTAAATAATTATGTCGTAAATAAATTTAAACTTTGAGAGTACTATTATGGTAATTAACAATAGTTGAGTAAATGAATGGTTAATATAACTTCCACTTAAAAATGAATGCTTGAGATTAAATGGTTGAATAAATGTCTATAAATTATGGGTTGTCTACAAATGCCAACCCAAATTATCCCATTTTAATATTAGAGATTAGAGATTAGAGATTATTATTATCATTATTATTATTATTATTATTATTATTTAATAACACTAACAGCGATTTGAGCTGCTGGGTAACCATAACCCTTCACGGGTTAACCCTTACACCACTCATTCTCAATGACACAATATAATTAAAGGTGGATACGACATTCACATAATCATCTATTCTTCAACAACTGATGCGATTAGTTTTTGGGGTGTGGATGCAACAGGTGTGAGTTCTATTTGTTTGTTTAGTGGAAGGATACGGTACTGACTATACGCCCGACCCTCGGATAGGAGGTCAGCTTTGTGGTTGCGGGAGAGAGGCAGGAGACGATGGTTCGGCTCGGATCTAGTAGCTCGGCTCATGTACCTGCACAATGCCTAGGAACACCGGGGTTGGTCCCGGTGGTAGGCCCTCCGACGGTCTAGTTTGCTACATAAGAGTAACAGTAGAGCTAGGGTTTTTAGAGGGAAAGATTCATTACCTTTTAAGTGAGGGAGGGGGTGAAGTGTTTATAGGTAGTGGTAAACGGGTCTGAGGCCTAACGGGTAGGGTCAGACCCATTTGCCTGTGGGCCTGAGCTGGCAGAGGCCCAATTGACTATTGTTGACCTGATTATCCTGGGTGAGCGCCTTTTTAGGAGATCTGGTGGCCTAGGATGGGCCACACCATTTTACCCTATGTCACAAGCCCCCCACTCCTGTAGGGATGTACGAGCGAGCCGTGGAGGAGTAGTCTTGGTTGTGGAGGAAGAGCAGGGGGAGGTTCCTGAAGGCATTCCTGGTCGTCGCTGAGGCAGAGGTTGGCTTGGAGGCCGAAGGATTGGTCTTCGGTTGTAGGCTTTCGAGGAAGCGCATGAGCATGCCCTGAGCTGAGCAGAGCCTTGGAAGGCCGAGGTTCTGTGTTCGATGGCCGAGGTGTGGCTGAGCAACTTCGGCCAGAGAAAGCTACCCTGGTGCTCGACCTGGCCTCGGAGAGTCGAGGGCTTAGGGGTCGGCACGGTGTGCGGCGAGCCGGTGGGATTTTCCTTGAGAAAGCTACCCTTGTGCTCGACCTGACCTCGAAGTGTTGAGGGCTTAGGGCTCGGCAAGGTGTACAGCAAGCCAGTGGGCTTTCCCTTGAGGAAGCTACTCTGGTGCTTGACCTGACCTCGGAGCGTCGAGGGTTTAGGGGTCGGCAAGGGGTGCGGTGAGCCGGCGGGCTTTCCCTTGAGAAAGCTACCCTGGTGCTCGACCTGGCCTCGGAGCGTTGAGGGCTTAGGGGTCGGCAAGAAGTGGGGCGAGCCTGTGGGCTTTTCCTTGAGAAAGCTACCCTGGTGCTCGACCTCGCCTCGGAGCATTGAGGGTTTAGGGGTGAGCAAGGGGTGCGGCGAGCCTGTGGGCTTTCCCTTGAGAAAGCTACCCTGGCGCTTGACCTGACCTCGGAGCGTCGAGGGCTTAGGGTTCGACAAGGTGCACGGCGAGCCGGCGGGCTTTCCTTTGAGGAAGCTACCCTAGTGCTCGATCTGACCTCAGAGCATCGAGAGTTTATGGTTCGGCAAGGGGTGCGGCGAGCCGACGGGCTTTCCCTTGAGAAAGCTACCCTGGTGCTCGACCTGGCCTCGGAGCGTCGAGGGCTTAGGGGTCGGCAAGGGGTGCGACAAGCCGTTATGCCTTGCAGATTGCTCCTTAACTGTGGACTTTTCATCTTCCGATGGAGAATTAATGTGCGGCGCTCCAACTCCCCAGGGGAATTAATGGCGCGACGTTTCGTCTTCCGATGAAGAGTTAGCGTGCGACGCTTCAACTCCCAAGGAGAATAAATGGCACGATGCTTTGCCTTCCGTTGTTTGGCCTCCCTGATGTCATAAGTGCGTCTTTTAGGGGGGGCTATATATACCCCCTCCCCCCTAGTATTCTTTCGCCAGAAAAGGACTGGTGGCTTGTGCTATTAGGGGTGCCTACCGAAGGCGGGCACCCATAAGTGAGATTTTTAGGCAAGGGATCTCGAATCGGTGGCTCCCCTCCTGTTCTCTATCTTCCTTTGGGTAGAGTGCTCCGAGGGCATTCTGCCCGAGGCGACAGCGTATGGGCGGCGTGCCGACCTTGGTTCAGGACCTGGGGAGCTGTGGGACGAGTCTGCCGTCCTCTGGCATTTTTTGGGTAGATCAATCTGAGCCAAAATTTTGGCTCAGATGGGTCTACCTCAAAAATGCTAGATTCAGTTGACGAAGGTTCGGGTTCGAGAGCCCGGGTACGGTGGCTCTCTTCCCGCTCTCGAACAATTCGGGGTTTTGGCTTCGAGGGCCGTAAATCTCGAATTGTTCATGGGTGAGAGGCGTGTCGACCAAGGACCGGAGCTCAGGGAATTTGCCGAAGGCGAGTGCCCTAAACCTTTAACGTAAACTTTTGGGGGGTTGAGTAGCTGAGGGTCATCACCGAGCATAGTAGGTCACATGGCCTGAAGAGGCCAGGGCCCTGCTCGAGGTCGATGCTGAGCGTCCAACCCTTTGTTTGGGGGAGCAGTCCTGGTCCTCGAGTGGCCTCGGACCTACGAGCACTGTGCGGAAACCAAAGAGTCGCCTATCACGTGTATTGATGAAGTCCCTTTTGCGAGTTTCTAGGAGCCGTTATTGCGGAATTCTAGGAACTGTTTTGCAAAAATCGAGGAGTCTCTTGGCCTCTCTATATATATCCCCCCTAAACCCCCCCCCTTTTCATTCTTCACTTTCACTCTCTCTCTCTAGAAAAAGGTGCCATCAGAGCTTCTCTCTAGAGCTTTCTGTCTTCCGTTTGTCCCTCGCCGAAACCGAGCAGGTTAGTTAGTTCTTTTTCTTTAGTATGTCTAGGGCTCAGTCCGGCTCTTCGGCCTCGACTTCGAGGGAGGAGGAGGACCCCCGTATGGGCCTATCCGATTCGACGTCTTGGGAGGACATCATGGTGTACGATGCGAAACCACTCCGTGCTATGAAGCCGTTTGTCGTAGAGAGTAGTGACTCGAAGGAGGGGGATAGCGACGGGTCAAAGGAAGTAGAGGTGTTGGACTCGGAGGAGGGTTCGGACTTTGAGCATGACAGTAGTAAGGAAGAGGAAGTGGAGACGGGTCGAAGGAAGGACAAAGGGATCGGTTCCTCTTCGGCGGCGACCGTACTCGAGCCACTGGCCACACCTTCTCCTGAAAAGGCCAAGAAGAAGAAGAAGAGGAGGAAGTGGACGATGCCCAGAACCCCGACAGGTTGGTCCCCGTTCAGGACCTGGGGACAGGCTTCTTGTCGCAGCCAAGGTCGATTAGGCAGTACCCGGACGACCTCGCAGATAAGGTCCTATATGGGATTCAACCCTCTTTGTCGAGTCGTCAAAAGATAAAGATGGAAGCTATGCAGTCAATCCTGAAGGCGGAGGACTTGCCTACCATCCGCTTGACCTTTCACATTGGGAAGGGATTTGAGTTGATGTTGCCGAGCCCGGGGCTCCGGCCAACCGATCCTCTATCCGAGTGGTATTGTATTTTTCCGGCCGATGCATTTAGCTCCGGCCTACTACTGCCGATCCACCCATTCATCTGAGAAGTGCTGAATTGGGTGTCACTGGCTCCGATGCAGTATGGGCCGAACTCTTGGAAGCAGATGGTGTGTTTCGTGCTACTGTGTGAGGAGAGGAAGGTGCCGTTGAGGCTGGGTGTCTTCCGAGCGATGTTAGGGATCATCTCATCCGGTGAGTTCGAGGGCATCTACTATGTTTCTCCTCGGAGCGGGGGGAAAGTAGTCCATGGCCATCCGGATTCGATAAAGGAGTGGAAGAAGAAGTACTTTGTCATTCGGAGCAAGAAGCCTTAAGATATTCCCACTCGATGGAATTTTTACAAGTCGAGGGATCTGTCGCTGAGGAGTGGGGATATGTAGAACCCCTTTGGAAGGGCAATAGTATAAGCTGGCCGAAGGTGACAGAAAGTCACATGGCCTGCGTCGGACTGAGCCCGGCTACGTCTAGTATGTTGTTTGTTCCATTTTTCACATTTTAGTATTCTTTTGTGCTCATTGTTTTTAATGGGTCTTTTTGCAGGTATGGACCTCGATCCTGAATCGATCAAGGCAAGGAGGATCGCCCTGAAGAAGCAGAAGGCCGAGCAGGCTGAGCCGGGGAAAAGGGCTAGGGGGCCTTCGCAGGTGGTCTTCGATGTGCCGAAGGAGCCGAGGGTGAAGAAGGTGCATCCTGAAGCGAGCAAGGAAGTGCTCGTCCCGCCGAGCCCCACCACGATGAGGGTAACTGAGTATGTGAAGGGTAAAGGTTACCTCGCTCCGAGCCGACGCTGTTGGGATTGTGGGCAACGAGATGTTGCAACCATGGGCCCCGGACTGGTCGATAAAGAAAGGGGACAGCTTGACCGAGGGGGCCTTGGCCATCGAGGTCACTGATAAGCTGGCGACCCCCTGCGATCGGCAGAGTATGAGTAATGACACCCTGGAGGTGGCCTATATGCGGTTGGCACAGGAGAACGTGCTGGTAAGAACTACTGGCCCCTTTTTACAAATTTTTATACGATGCGACCCCTTTTCCGACCCCTTCATCCTTGTGTTGTAGGCTTGTCTGGAAGGGGCCCAGGTGATGAAGCTTCATGAGAAGGCCCTGGCGCACGAGAGGGAGCGAGCCAACATTTACCAGCGGGAGATGAAGGAGATGAAGATTGAGCACGAGGGCTCGCACAAGAGGGAGCAGGAGATGAAAGCCGAGCTTGCTTCTATGGAGAGCGAGTGTGCTCGGAAGGTGAGCTCGTTGAAGAATCGGTTCACCGCGGAGAAGAAGATGCTCACCACGAAGGTCCAAGATTTGATCATCGAGGCCCAAAACGAGATCTACGAAAAGGCACTGAGTCACATGAGGCACGTCTACCCGACCATCAATCTGACCGGCTTTGACATTGACATGGTGATCGAGCCGCTGCCCAAAACCCCCGAAGGGGGCGAGCAAGACGACCCGCCTATCGACCCAGCTGTGGATCCTCCCCTCGACTAGACCGATCCAGAGGTGGGGAATTAAGCAGTTTGCCTCCTTGTTTTTGTTTCTTGCTTCTTTTTTGTTTTATCCATGTATTTGCCGACTGCGAACTGGCCACCGTACTTTTTGTACGCCGAATTCAATTTATGGGAAAAAGGATTTTTGTTTGGCCAAGTATTTTGACTTCGACTACTTTGTTTTGGGGAAGTGTAGCTTCGCCGACCAAACCTTTTGACTTATTTTGAGATTTTCACTTTGAGATCGGTAGGCCTCAGAATGATGGTTGTTTTTCCCTTGTTAGGTGTCAGCCCCCTTTTCCGAGGCGGACCCTCATCGATCCGATGTGACTTGGCTCCAGAGTAAGATCAAGGTCCTTGAGTCCACTTTAGTCCGTTATCGGAAGGAAGCTCGTGATCAGAACACTGCTTTTCACTCTTATCGGAACAAGTCCGAGGCTCTAAGTGTGGAGGCATCCAAGCTTAAGAGAGCAATGGTAGACCGCGACCTAGGCAGCGCCGGTCTTGGGCACACCATATCGAGTGCATTGGTGCAGCGACCCTCATCTTAGAGGCTCCTTCGCGACGTTATAGTGGAGAAAGAGATGGAAATACAGCGTTACAAGACGATGTTGGGCATGTTCGGGGCGAGGACGGGCTCATCTTCGGGTGGTCGCCGAGTGGAGGGCGCTTCTGCGCCAATTATGTTACTGGAGTATACCCGGCCGGTCGATGCCCAGAGCTCCGTGGCTGGCTGTATTGCCCTGATTTTTCAATTAATGAAAAATTATTTTATTTTGCACGTAGTGTGCACGTGCAATATTTTGGTTGAATTAAATCTTATAATTATTTTCATTGTGATGGGTATAAATATTTAAATATGTGCTTTCAATTATTTTATACAAAGCCTTCTTTTAAATAGATGAAAAGCCTTCTCTTTTAAAAAGCCCAAAATGTAATTTATTTTAAAATAATTATTTTGGCCCATAAACTAAAGCCCGTGAGTCAATTTATTTTTAAATACAACTTGTAATGTAGAATACAAACTAGAGTTTATTTTTATATAAAATAAAATGTACAATTTTGAACCTAGTTGCTTGCACGTGCATTGCACGTACACGTGCAACATGCATTTCCTTTCTAGGCCGGTTGTGAGCTTGGAGGGAAACCAAAAATTTGAGTGGGATCATGGTGTGGTGGTTACTTGATTATGGGTAGTTAGTGTAACTCCTCATTAAATCTAAACCATTTGTTCCTAACTCCTACTTCAATCCTAGCCCTCCATTTCCCTAAATTTTTAGTATAAATACCCCCCCGCCCATGGCTAGTTATTCTTGTGCTAAATAATTCCTCCAAACCTATAGTCTAAATTATATTATCTAGTAGTGATTTTGTGAGTAAAAGATTGAGTGTGTGTGGGAGTTGTGCTTCAATCAAGAAGAGGAGGCCAGCATCAAGGAGTGCTCTCGGTTTTGGCTTAGAAGTGCTCGGTTTTGGGTGTGCTTGGAGGTTCGTGTGCGCGCATCTAGGAGGAGAAGCATTCGGTTGCAAGGACATTCGTCTAGGAGGTTGCTAAAGTGTATTTTTCCCTCCAAATTAAGGTGGATAAATTCTCCATATTTCTAAATTAGAAATGCATGTTAGAAATGAATGAATGAAGCATGAAAAAAAAATTAAGAAGAGTACACTTTAATTAGGAAAGATAACCCATCGAATGATTGAAATGTGGATATGCAAATTTGTGTGTGGTTTTATTATTTAAGTTGTATTGAATTGATTAGAATCATGGATTGATTGAAGGAAACACATTTATTACCATCAAGAATGACATACCAAAGTTAGTAGATTGATAATGCTATTTCATGTGTTAAATAGATCTTTTGTGTTAATGTAGGCATGAATAATTTAAAATATGAGTTTGTATGTTGGGTAAATGACTAAAGACAGCGAATTAATGTGAAATTTGTTGATAAAGAGATTAGAATGCTAATTGCTAAGAAATATCGAAGAAAGAAGAAGTGTGGTAGTTATAATGTAGAATTCGAATTAATTGTATGAAAATATGTTTTAAGTGTTACAAAAATTATTTTGTTCATACTGGTATGTAAATTATACGAGGAAGAATCAATCTGGATTTTTACAGTAATTTCTATAGAAGCAAAATGAAATGAAGACTTGTTGAATATCGAACGTTTTTAAATAACAGAGAGAATTGTTTTAAAAAGGATTTCGAATTATACTAGACGACCTGAGCACGTAGCTCAAGTGGTCGGAGCGCGCGGCCTGTTTCTCAGAGGTCTGCGGTTCGAATCCCGTGGGCAACATATATTTTGTTCGTTTTTTTAAAACAAAACCAACTGCAGCCGAGAGCATTTAATGCTCTCAGCCGTAATTATACCGCCTAGCACCTTCGGCCTAATGGTTTGTGCTGTCGGCTGTGTTCTCCGTGGTTCTGGGTTCGAATCTTGCCCTCGGCAAGATTGAAAAAACATATTTTTTTGGGGGTTTTAGTTATCAAAAAATTATGAGAAAATTATGACTATTCTTCTAAAAATATATGGGACTTTATAAAAATAATTTGGGGATTATTTGCATGAAATAAACTATGATTTAGGAATAAAATGCATAAATAGAACTACGGCCCTATATGTATATTTTTGTGAAAGTTATATCTTGCAAAAAGAACATGGAATGCATGATTGGAAGATTAATATAGTCAAGAAAGAAATTTTATTATGTGATGGATGTGAATAATGTGAAAGATATTAAATGTGAATATTCGTAGTGATGTGAATTTTAATGTGAAGCTGATAATTGATGAAGTATCTAATTCCATGTATGATATGGACTCATGAATGAATTTAGAGATCATGCTATTGAGAAAGAAACCTATTATGATTATGAATATGAATTTATGAGTTAGAGATGCTCAAAATTGGAAATTATGAATTTGAATTGAAACAAAAGAGTAGCTAAGTCTCCCCCGGCATTTGGAAAGTGATGAAATGAAATATTGAAATGAAAGACCAAGGTTGGTCATGTCTGAATAAATGAATAAGTCCGGTTTAGTGGAGAGGCTAACTCTAGAACTTTGATTTTATTCATGATTCTATTAAATTAAGAATAGTGCATAGTGAAGATGTGATGAAAGTGAGAGAAAACATGAGTATGAGAACTAGAGTTTACGGTGCGGGTGTGTGAGCCACAGAATGCATGCTTGATGAGTCAAGACATGGCGTGGGCGCAACTCAGTAATGATCGGACTTTAGCCACGCTTGTGGGATGTTTGGTGACTGCAAGAGGATCGTGTTCAGGGAGGAGGCTGAATTGCCACAAAATGCATGCTTGATGAGTCAAGACATGGTGTGGAATTCCCCTCCAGGGTCCGGTGCACGTGCTTGTACTCATAGATCATCTAGGATACTCACCGTAGTTACAGTACTAGATTAAGTCATGGCGAGGGATTGAACCCTACAAAGATGAAGAACGATTAAGAGGCTTGCCCTCAGACCTATGTAGTATGGGATGCATAGAATCCGAACAAGTGCGCATTAGTGCCTTCTAATATAAATAATTGCATTAAGGACTAAGTGCACAATCACAACACGACATCAATAGGGTAGTCCCTTTAGTTTAGTATGTGACAAGTTTGTGTTTGTTAAATATGGAAAATAAGTTATACTATGTCCGGCATAGAGAGGATGGCCGTGTATAATGTTCGTTGGTTGAATAAACTGACGTAGCCACAGTCTTATATGCAGGTAAATGACATGATAAAGATTAAAGAGGAACAGATGATTAAAGATGATACAATGTTGTTGTACATTCATTAAATTGTTGTAAATTTTACTTCCGCTGTGCAATGTAAAGTGTAATATTTTATGTAAACTCTGATGTAAAGTGAAAAGTTTAAATTTTCTTGTAAAATTGTACTAAAGGAAGTGGAAAGATCCTGTAGAACATCTCGAATTCAGTGTATTTGGGATTCGGGGCGTTACACTGGCGTGTCGACTTGGCCGACCCCAAGGATCATTGTGATGAGGCAGGAGCCCAGCCGTTCGGTCGCGTTCGGGCTGTCTTCCGTCGGCCTCGAGGGCCGCTAAGAACGTTCTTATTCTTCCAATGTTCTTGTTTTTTCTTAGCTGAGTGGAGTAGCATGTAACATTCTTGTTCTTTCAACGGTGCTTAATCAATAAAGGAATATGAATAAAGAGCTTATTCTTGTCTCTCTCTCTCTTTCTCTCTTTTTTTGTAATCTGTTTTAGGCATCTTGCCGAGGAGGTGTGGGTCGGCGCCAAGTGTTCTGACTTGGGCGCTATAGCTTGAGAAAGCTACCCACGTGCTCGACATTGGTACGGAACTGCCGAGGAGATGTGGTCGGCACCAAGTGTTCTGACTTGGGCGCCATAGCTTGAGAAAGCTACCTACGTGCTCGACATTGGTACGGGACTGCCGAGGTGATGTGGGTCGGAGAGATAAGGTTTATGAAAGCTATTTTACTTGAGTTTCTTTTTATAAATGAAGAGAGGCGCGAATGGCCTATTACACAAAGTAAACTAAAACTAAAGTGTTATTTACATAGAGTAAACTAAAACTCTACTTCTGCCCTTCCAAAAACATGATCAGATGTTCGGCGTTCCGGGGTCTTTTGACTGCTCGGCCCCCCATGTCCACGAGTCGGTACATGCCTGGTCGTACCACCTCAACTACCTTGTACGGGCCTTCCCAGTTGGGGGCCAGCTTTCTCTTTCTCGTGGGGTCGGAAATGGACAGCTTGCGGAGCACGAGGTCTCCGGCCTTGATGTCAGTGGGGCGGACTTTCTTTTTGTAAAACCTTTCGACCCGCTGTTGGTAGATGCTCCTTCTCACGGCGGACTTCTCCCTGACCTCGGCAACGAGGTCTAGGTTGGCTCTGAGGCCTGATGAGTTGTCAGCTTCGTCAAAGGCCATGATGCACGGAGAAGGGAGACCGACCTCCATGGGGATAACCGCCTCCATCCCGTAGGTCATGTTGAACGGTGTTTCCCCCATGGGGATTCTCTTCAAAGTCCTGTGCGTCCATAGCACACTTGGCAGTTTTTCTACCCACTGCCCCTTGGAGGAACTGTCGAGGCACTTCTTCAGTCCTGTCGAGTATCGACCGGTTCGCATTCTCCGCTTGGCCGTTTGACTGGTGATGGCATATGGCGGAAAACCACTGTTGGATGCCAATATCTTCGCAGAAACTACAAAAGTTCTGGTCTGCAAATTGGGTTCCGTTGTCTGTGATGAGGACCTGTGGAATTCCGAACTGACAAATGATGTTCTTCCAAAAGAACTGTTAGGTTTGACGCTTGGTAATTGTTGACAGGGGCTCCGCCTCGATCCATTTTGTGAAATAATCGATGGCGACTATCAAGAATTTTCTCTGTCCGGTCGCCATGGGGAAGGGGCCGACCAAGTCCATACCCCACATAGCGAAGGGTGTCGGATTGGCCGGCGAGCGAAGGTTGGCCTGTGGAAGTCTCCTGATTGGGAAAAATCTTTGGCACGGACCACACCTCTTAACTAGATCCTGGGAGTCTTGCAACATTGTCGGCCAATAATACCCGTGGTTTAGGGCCTTTTGGGCGAGCGATCTGCTTCCCATGTGACATCCGCCGATCCCCTCATGAAGTTCTTTAAGCGCGTAGCTAGCCTCTTCCTCTGCGAGGCAGTGGAGGTAGGGTTTTTCGTCCGCCAGGGTGTACGAGCGTTTGAAGAGGACGTTGTTGATCATGGCGAATCTTTCAGATCGAACCCTGATCCTCCTCTCCTCGGCCCAGGTCTTCAGGGAGCTCGCCCTTCAGCAGGAACCTTCGGATGGGGGTGCTGCAATCGTCCGGGCGAGCTCCGTCGTTTGCACACATTGCCTCAATGAGGTCGATGCTTGGCTTCAGGAGGACTTCGATGAGAACTGTTCAGTCGAGACCCTCGAAGGATGAAGAGGCGAGTTTTGACAAGGTGTCCGCCTGGGCATTCTGCTCTCTCGGAACCCTAAGGACTGTGGAACAGTAGAAGGATGTCAGGAGCCGCCGGACCACAACCAGGTATCGGATCATTCGATCATCACAAGCCTCCTACTCTCCGGTGATCTGATTGACCACGAGCTAAGAGTCGCTGAAGGCCCTGATTTGTTTCGTGCCAGCCTGGTGTGCTAGGGTTAGTCCAGCAATCATAGCCTCATATTCCGCCTCGTTGTTGGAGGCCGGAAAATTAAGGTGGAGAGAGTACTGGAGGAGGAAGTTGTCGGGGCCTCACAGGATGATTCCAGCACCACTCCCTGGTTCGCAGGAGGATCCATCGACATAGACTTCCTTGGTTGGATCCGAATCTTCAATGTAGGGCTGTTTAGAAATGGTGCATTCGGTGATGAACTCGGCGAGTGCTTGCCCCTTGATTGCAGTCCTCGGCTGGTAGCTGATGTTGTACTGGCTCAGCTCGATAGACCACTTGACCAAGTGGCCGAAGTTCTCTGGCTTGTGAAGGACGACCTTGAGGGGTTGATCGGTCAGCACTTGGATGGAGTGCACCTGGAAGTAAGGACGAAGCTTTCAGGCAGCCATGACCAGGGCGTATGCCACTTTCTCTATCCTCGCATACCTCGTCTCGGCCGGGAGCAGGACCTTGCTCACATAGTATAGTAGTTTCTGAACTCCACCATCTTCCCGGACGAGGACTGCGCTGAGGGCATTTTCCGAGGCTGACAGGTACAGCCAGAGTGGCTCGCCTGACTCGAGTTTGCTAAGGAGAAGAGGGTTGGTTAGATACTCCTTCAGGTGTTCGAACTGCTTCCTATTGAGTGGCACCCCATTCGAAGCCCCCCATTCCGCATAGAGCCTTGAAGAAGGGGAGAGACTACTCTCCAGATTTGGAGAGGAAACGGCCGATGGCTGCCAATCTTCCCGTAAGCCTCTGGACTTCCTTAACATTCCGGGGGGGAGCCATGTCTATTATGGCCTGGATCTTCTCAGGGTTCGCCTCGATGCCGCGCTGGCTGACGACGAACCCGAAAAATTTTCCGGAGGAGACGCCGAAGGCACAGTTGGTGGGATTGAGCCTCATATTATGTGTCCGGAGTATGCCGAAGGCTTCTTCGAGGTCGGCGATGTGGTCCCGGCCCCGCCGGCTTTTGACGAGCATGTCGTCGACGTAGACCTTCATGTTGCGACCGATCATGTCCTTGAAGATTCGGTTAACAAGCTGCTGGTAAGTAGCACCGACGTTCTTCAGCCCGAAGGGCATAACGCGGTAGCAAAAAAGACCTTGGTCGATGACGAAGGATGTCTTTGCTATGTCCGGTGAGAACATCCGGATCTGGTTATAGCATGAGAAAGCATCCATGAAGGACAGGAGCTTGTGACCCGATGTCGCATCGATCAGGGCATCAATGATGGGAAGAGGGAAGGGATCTTTGGGGCATGCATTGTTTAGATCAGTGAAGTCTATACAGATCATCCAGCTTTCGCTCGCCTTCTTCACCATGACCACGTTTGCCAGCCACTCGGGATAACTGACCTCTTGGATAAATCGGGCGGACAAGAGTTTGCCCACCTCCGTTTTCACCGCTTGCTGCCTCCCCGGGGCAAATTTGTGCCTTTTTTGGACGATCGGCTTCGATCCCGAAATCACGCTCAATTTATGCATGATTAGGTCTTCGGATATCCTGGGCATATCGGACGGCTTCCAGGCAAAGAGGTCGATGTTGCGGCGGATGTAGTTGATTAGGTCCGACTTCAGATCGCTGGCGAGGGAGCGGCTCACTCGGAACCACTTCGACTCGTCCTCTACCTTGAACGAGACTTCTTCCAATTCGTCTGCTGGTTCAGGATCTGGTTGGCCTCTTTCTGGCTGAAGCTCGACGGCGTCGAGGGAAAACACACCCCCTCCGACCGCCATCATGTAGCAGGACCGCGCAGCCTCCTGGTTACCTCGGATGACACCGTCCCCCTGCTTTGAGGGAACTTTCCGTTTCAAGTGGTAGGCCGATGGCACAGCCTGAAGGGAGCAAAGACTGGGTCGACCGAGTATAGCATTGTACGCCGCCTTGACGTTTACTACCATGAAGTCTCCGCCAGAGGGGAGTCGTATCCGCGGTGACATCGAGGGTCACGATCCCCTCTATCACAATCGGGACACCGGAGAACCCGTGTAAGGTGTATCCAGCCAGTTTGAGCTTGTCCCGGGGTAGTTTCAGGTTCTCGAATGACTTCAGGAAGAGGATGTTCACCGAACTCCCATTGTCTACGAGGATCCGACGAACCACGAAGTTTGCCATGTCGAGGCTTATGACGAGGGAATCACAGTGTGGAAGACGGATGCCTTCCAGGTCCTCTCCTGAGAAGGATACGGGGAGTTACTGGATTTGGGAGGACGGGAGGTCTCGAACGGCATTCACCTCTCTGACGAATGCCTTGCGGGAGATATTGGATTCCCCTCCTATGGGACCCCCATGGATGCAATGCAGAATAACTCATCCTTCGGTCTTCCCGTGTTTAGGTTCCCGTTTGGGAGGATGGTTAGGAGTGCGAGTAGGAGGCGAAGGCCTCCGGTTCCTCGTATCCCTCCAGTCCCTCGGGCTTTCCCTGGTAAACTCTCGGAGGTATCCTCGTAGGATGAGGGCCTCGATTTCATCTTTCAGGGCCCGACACTGGTCGGTTTCTTGCCTATGATCTCGGTGGAAGCGACAGTAGCATCGCTGGTCTAGCTTTTTGTTGCCGCTTGGTCGAGGGGGTAGTCTAGCTTTTTGTTGCCGCTTGGTCGAGGGGGTAGTCGCTGGTCTAGCTTTTTATTCCTCTATTTCTAAGAGTATTGCCGACACGTTCTGTGTCAAGGCCGTGTATCTCTCGAAGCGGGGGACTGGTGGTACCCTCTTCATGCTGACCCCCTCTTTTGCTACTTTCTTGGCGTGCTCGGTCTCATCGATCTTGCGCTTTCCTTTTCCTGCGGCTTCTTTGGTACCTTCTGGGTTTAAGGGCCTCTCCCGCCCGTATGTACTTCTCGACCTGGTTGAGCAGGTCGAAGAAGTCCAGGGGTGGCTTCTTGGCAAGGGAAACCTTCAGCAGGCTGTGTCGGACATTGTGCCGGAAGGCGGCTGAGGCAACCCCGGCGTCGAGGGAGGAGACAGATCTCGCCTCGGTGGTGAACCTCCGGACGTTGTCACAGAGCGACTCCCCTTCCATCCGTCGGAGATCTAGTAAGGATGCGCTCGTCTTCTAGGCCTTCCGGCTGGGACGAAGTGGGCCAGGAAGTTGGCCTCCACTTGGTCGAACG
Organism: Hemerocallis citrina; assembly: GCA_017893485.1. Classification (NCBI taxonomy): domain Eukaryota; kingdom Viridiplantae; phylum Streptophyta; class Magnoliopsida; order Asparagales; family Asphodelaceae; genus Hemerocallis; species Hemerocallis citrina. Next base: position 147,236,033 of record CM030364.1, on the reverse strand, counting down.
AGAAGATTAAGCCGGGGACAAGCTTAGAGAACCATTCCTGAGCCGGATCCCAGAGGGTGGCCGGGAACGCGCGGCACAACAGGGGATCCGAGGCGCTGTGAATCATCATGAAGATCTTGAAACCCACCATGTGATCAGCAGGATCACCTTCGCCGTCGTAGGTTTCAAACTGGGCTGGCCGGAAACTCCGAGGAATTTCAGCTTCTAGGATGGGAGCCGAGAAAGGTGGCCGGGTTTTCCTGCGGCCCTAAGCCGGATTCGGAACGCCTTCACCGAGGTGGTCGAGGCGATTTTCCATTTCCAGCAGGCGTCGGAGCACTGCATCTTCGCGCTCCGGGGGATAGGTTGGGTTGTGAATGTGATTGGCCCCATCGCCCGGTCGCGAGTGGGATTGGTTGAATGTTTCGGTTCTGGTGGCTCCATGGATGGCCTCCATGATTTCGTCCCGAAAGTTTCGGAACTCGGCCCTTGTGACTGGACCCTGCTCGACCGAATCGTGCTGGGGCGGCAATCTTCGAGCGATGCGACTGAGCGCGAGCTCTTGCTCTCTGGGCCTCTGTCGGCGTTGGTTCGGGACCGAGTCGGAAAGCGGTCCCTCCCCTTGCTCGGCTAGCCTGTTAGCTTTCGATGACGTAGCATAGGTCGGTCCGGGCCGAGCGAGAGGCGCCAGATCCGACTCTACGTTCGCCATTGGTCCTTGGGTTGTTGGACCCTTGCGCGTCGGCATGACTGTTGACGGGGTGATCTTCTGGATGATGCCCAGAGGCAGTATCTCTTTCGGCATGCGAAGTCATGTAAGAGCCCGGATTCTGAGGTGACATCCCTGGTCGGGATCGGGCTGTGGTCGGTACCGACGGTTTCCCACAGACGATGCCAACCTGATGCGGTTAGTTTTTGGGGTGTGGATACAACAGGTGTGAGTTCTATTTGTTTGTTTAGTAGAAGAATACGGTACTGACTATACGCCCGACCCTCGGATAGGGGGTCGGCTCTGTGGTTCGCGGGAGAGAGGCATGAGACGATGGTTCGGCTTGGATCCAGTGGCTTGGCTCGTGTACCTGCACAATGCCTAGGAACACCGGGGTTGGTCCCGGTGGCAGGCCCTCCAACGATCTAGTTAGCTACTTAAGAGTAACAGTAGAGCTAGGGTTTTTAGAGGGAAAGATTCATTACCTTTTAAGTGAGGAAGGGGGTGAAGTATTTATAGGCAGTGGTAAACAGATCTGAGGCCTAACGGGCCGGGTCAGACCCATTTGTCTGTGGGCCTGAGCTGGCAGAGGCCCAATTGACTATTGTTGACCTGATTATTCTGGTGAGCGCCTTTTTAGAAGATCTGGTGGCCTAGGATGGGCCACACCATTTTATCCTATGTCGACAACTAATATATTAGTGGTTGTAAATATTGTGAATGATAACTAAAAGGAGCAAAAAGATGCTCGTTCGAAGAACAAAATTTTTGGTGCTGAGGGTGTGGGTGATAAGAAGGCGGGACCCACAGGAGAGGAGATTTGAACCATGACTGGAGCAGACTTTCAAGATACAATTCAACCAGCAATACTAGTAATAATTTCAGAAATGCTAAAATGATTGGCTCTGGCGCAGAATGGTTAGGATCTTGTGGGCTTCAAATAAACAAGTAGTTTACGCGTGCGATGCACGTCTTAATAAATATAGTTTTTTTAAAGTTAAAATTCAGACGAAATGTGGATCTGATCTAAAATCTCATTTACAATAGCTATGCACGTGCATTGCACGGGTTGGTAGATGGACAAATTACACTAAGGCCTTCTCCCATTATAGTAGTAGAGATAATACAGTAAGACTTTAGAGATTGATCAATATGACATGGGCCAGCAAAATATAGATAATATGGAGAGAGAATTGGATCTTCTTGAACTGGGATTGTACAGGGACCATAATAAGGCCGAGAATAAGATGGGCCCCTATTACACACTTATTTGATTAACCTAATTAAATATATACTCTTAGAGGAATCTAACCAAACATTTGTTAATCAACAAAAGCACTACACTTCAAATAGATTAAATTGTTTCTAATCTTATCAAAGAGAAACAAGTAAGCACAACCTAAGAAACAAACTATGATCTTTGTAATGTTATAAATCACTTGCTATATTCATTCTTTTCAAAAATCAAACATGCCCATGATAAATAATAAAATTCTCAAGTGGGTATTGCTCCGAACCCCAACTCCCATCAGAAACACACAGAGATGAGTATTAAACATAGGATCTTACACTACGTGAAGAAACGGAAGTACAAGATAAAGCAATAACTGAAACAAAGGGCTTATTGATACATACTTGTATAAATAAATAAAAAAACAGAGAAGGCAGCATATAGTGTGTACAAATTGATATTGTTCTCCCACAACTTTAATCTGTTTGAATTAAGATACTAAGAGTCATATATTCTTCTTAGAATGAAAACAACATTAATCTGTTTGATTGAGGATATGAGATGAATGATATACATGAGAGTTATTTAGTTATTGCTCTAGGGGTGCACCTTTTGTGAGTGAATTTTGATGTCATGATCATTTGTTAATACTTGGATAATCATGGTCACTCGTTAACACACCCATCTTATACAATTTATCAGAGAATCTCATTTTATTATTTTTTAAATTAGTGAAGCTATTTGTCTTTTATCCTGCAAAATCCAAGTTGTGATTTAATGGATAGATTTTATCCTGCATTTGTTTGCAAAATCACAAGATTCACAACCAACAAACTGTTAAGATATGATCAAATCTAAAATCAAACCATGAAACTAAACCAAAAACCAACCTATTTGATCAAAACCAAGAAACCAAACTACAGCTTCTTATTCAAAATTCTTCAAAGGGTTGAATGATCAGCCAATAAAAAGACATGGGTCTTAATCAAAATTCAAACCTTTTCATTCCTAACAGAAAATAAGAATATGAAGTAATGAAGATCATACCATGAGAATTTGAAACACATGACAACAGGAAACAACAATGAAGGAAAGCTAAAGTGCGGCCAGTTGAACAGGAGACTCAGGAGAGAGATAGAATATTTTTTTGAAGATGAAGAGGCGCAGGAAGCAGAGAGAGAGAGAAAGAGATCTACTGCATTGATAGCCTGCATGCCATCTACATGACTGCATTGGGCCCTCCCCTAATATTAATTACGAACTCATTAACTCATTATATTAATAATTACAAATCCATTTAACATTTATACTTAAAAAAAATTGGGCCCTTCCCTGAAGTTGGGCCCTAGGGCGTCGCCCAGCCAGCCCTGGGCCAAGGCCGGCTCTGGAAAGACAATGGAACCATTCTCAGCTTATGGAGGTATGTTTCATGCCAAGATTTTCATTTTGAATTATATTTTTGATAACATGCTTCTCTGTTGTGCAAGTATGATGGGTCTAGCCATGGGCTCCACAAGTTTAGAACAAGTTGAGAGAGTGAGAAAAATTACAGGTGAAGTAGATAGACTCAATCTATAGACTTCAACATAGATGGCAGGTTTTTAGACAACAGAGTTTTTTTAATTGTTATCCATGTTATACATCTTTTGGAATGTTAGGGGGATGCGACAAAGCAGAAAATGTGGACTAATTAATGACACAATTGCAAATAAAAAACCGTCCATTTGTGCCTTGCAAGAAACCAGGATTGTGACTCCTAGGAAAGAAGACTTTGACTCGGTTGGGTTCTTTTGAATGGAAGTTTAAATCAGCCAGGGGTTTGTCTAGGGTGTAGCCCTCAGGGCTGACGATAGAATTTTTGAGATTGTGGATGACTTTGTAGGGAACTTCTCGATCACCATTAGACTAAGACGAAGGAGTAATGGTTGGGAGCATATGGTTTCTTCTGTATATGGACCTTATAACCCTAACCTTAGAAGTCACTTTTAGCTAGAACTTAGAGCGATTCGAGATATATGAGTAGGACCTTAGGTAATAGGATGAGATTTCACAATGAGCACAAGGGTAGGGGGCTAGCCAACAGAAAGAAATGAATTCAACAGTACCATAAAGGCGATAGATAGAAAATTTACATGGACCAATATGCAAGCCAACCCGACCTTAGCTAAGCTAGACAGGATTTTGGTGTCTACAGATTGGGAGGAGGTCTTTCCCTCTGGCATTTGTTAAGACTACAGCTAGATTCATCTCGGATCACACTCCTCTTTTATTAGACTGCTGAATTGATAGGGGAATTCTCCTTAGACAATTCGAATGAGAAGGCATGGCCCCTTAACAAGAAATTGGAAAAGACTGCAGAAGAATCTTGGAATACACAAGTTGACAAGAATGATACTATCAGTAAGTGGTGTCTCAAGAAAAGATGATTATGTAAAGACCTTAAGATATGGGCAAAATGGGAATACGGACAGGGAAAAGTGAAAAAAGAGATGTTAGGAGATAGGATACATGAACTAGAAATCATTGAAGAAACAGAGACTTAGAGGGAACTGAATTTGAAGAACTGGCAAACAAGAGAGGGAACTCTACCAAATTGGAGAAATGGAAGAATACTATTGGAGACAGAGATCGGGGATTCAATGGCTTAGAGAAGGTGATACTAACACGGATTTCTTCCATAAGATTGCCACTAGTAGAAGAAGACATAATCACATCGCCGGAATCTATTTGGGCGACAATTGGGTGACGGATGAATCACAAATAAGAAACCATATAGATGAAAGATTTAGAGAGACGATGGGAATGAGGAACCTGGGTAGGAGTAATCTGGACATAGACATGTGGAGCGAGGGTAGAATTGATGTAAGCGAAGGCATGGAAGGAGTATTTCTAGAGGAGGAGGTTTTGCTATGGGTGGGCATAATATGGACTATCCACCACCAATCCAAATAAGTTCGGTTTTTTAATTTTTTTCATCCGCAACCAATCCGATCTTAATTGGATCAGTTTCCATCTAAGTCGGTTAAGCACGGTTTGGATTGAATTGGATGGTTAGTTTGGCGTGCTACTTTTCACCTCCAATATCATTCACAATTTCTTTGAAATTTAAAAGATCAACTTCAATCAATCTTAAGAAACAACCTCTTAGCAGCTTGTTAATTTTTTTTCTTTCAGAAATGAATTTAAAATGAAGATTAAAAGATCTACCCAGGAAGAGATTAAAAGAACAAAAATTTTGTCAAATTCAGTACATAGTAAATAAAATTGATATTGGTAATGCAAGTGCTGAGCAAGTCCATACTAAACCTTTTACTGCACCAAAATTTTCAGGAACAAAAAAATTAGATACCAATCAAAACTGAAATGCCTTTGTTAATACCGAGCACCCACACGTCTGCAGATTTGCAAAGAGTTCCCGATATATAAATATTTGGACAACAAATCTACCGATAAATATAAATGAACAGAGAAGACTACTTTAAAAACCATAACAATATGCAAACAATTCTTCCATTTTAATATAGCTGCACACAAACAAAACTACAACAGGGAAAGTTACAGTTACACGTTCAAGCCACGAACAACAACACTACCGGCTGTCTACTTGGCCATCATCTTCCATTGAACCATCACCAGAATGCCTTCAAGCATGAGGGAGGAGTCAGTTTCACCATGAACTCATAATAATAGAATAAGTTAGTTGGTTTTTTTCTTTTTTTCAGAGGTATGCATGGACCGACTCAGTTGAGTTTTAAAGAGAATTAAATCATGATCTCAATTGGACATCTGCAACTGAGACATTAGACGAATATAAATATATAATAAGTAATAACTAATCAGTTAAGATGCTGATTAGTAAAAAGGCATTGGAAGAATTGTTGAAGAATGTGTTTGGCATGTCGTTATATACAATTGTCTAAAATAAATAGTTCAAAATCTGAAAATGGAAGTCGCTTCTAAGGTTTTCAATGATAATTTGCTTTGCTTTACTTACCATTGCATAAAACCTATAACCAATCAATCATCATGAAGTGTAGTTTCTGCTACACTAGCACCTAAAATATCTTCAAATGGGAGAAAAAAATTTGTGAGCAAACCAATTTAAAAATTGATACAAACAAAAAAAACTAAGGGAGTACCTGACTCAATTTCTTCAATCTCCTCCATATAGCCATTAAAGTAAATATCCGCCTCTGTGTGTTATAACACCCCGTAAAATAAAATGTATTTTTGGAATTATTAATTAATATTGAATTAGTGAAATTAACTATTTTGACCATTTTCTTGAAATTGCTGTTGCACGTGCAAAGCACGTGCAAGGTTAGAAAATTTTTGATTTCTCAAAATTTGGTTGTCAATAATTGATGTCCCTCATTTATGTATTATATATTTTATTTTTTAGATTACTTGATTAAAGAAACTCAATTTTTGACTCTATGTTGATATAATTGATTTTTTTTACGAAGGAATTACATTCCAGCCATAAAAGAGATAAAAATTAAATCAAAAGTATTTTATATTAATGATATATCATTTTGAATTAATAAATGATTTTAAATTAAATTATTTTATTAATTTGGCTATTTTATGAAATTGTTGTTACACGTGCAAAACACGTGCAAATATTTTTGAGGTGCAAACTTTCAATTTTAAATTCTAAATAAATTCTTCTATTTATAATTGAGTATATTCTAAATTTTGGTATTATTCTGAATAAAGAAATTATTTTTGTAAATACCTTGAAAGAAAATGGTTTTTGTGCAAAATATCCTTTGGAAGTAAAATTTGAATTAAAAATTTTGTTTTGCGGTTTTGATAGGCCGATATGGTAGTGGAGAGATTGGGGGAGAGATTTTCATCCATCTAAATTGATTTGATTTGATTTTATTGAGTACATATATATTTATGCAATTTTGGGATTGTTGAGGACTTTATTGCAAATATTTTTCCTGGAGAATAAAGTCAGAAAATTTATTTGGAAAATCTAATCTTTATTAGTGGATAGTAATTCTAAATCTTCTGGATTTTTATGAATAATATATAGCATATTTACAAATATTTCAAAGTGAATGACTTTTTTGTAAAATTGCCATTCAGGGGCAAAGTTTTGAAAATTGATTTCTGGGCTGTCGTGGAGGCCGGACAGATTGGAGGAGTTAAGGGATTATATTTTATTTTTATTTGATTTGATTTAACTACTTAAATTGGAAATATCTATACATGTTAAAATTATTTTTTTTAAGGTAATTTTTTGTAAAATCTTCGTATGAACCCTAAGGAGTGATCCCAGCCTATATTAACAGCAGTAGCATCCGCTCTCCACTGTGGTAAACAAAAAAAAGTTCTCCTTATTATTTTCTTTCAGTTTGGAGGCTTGAATCTCTCAATTTTCGCAAGGAGGAGGAGGAGGAGCTTTTCTTTTCTTCTTATTATTTTCTTTTAATTGGTCTTCTTTGAGGTGGGTAATCTTCCAACTCTCTTGATGTATTTTTTTTCGGTTTCTCATGATCAATATCGAATCACTTGATTTTCCCGTGGACACGTGCCTACGACACGTCTTCGGAACAATACATCATATGAAAAATCCTTGTAAATAGTAAAACAACAATTATGTAGTTCAAGTTTGAATAGTATGACAACAATTAGTTATAAATAAAAGTCCATGTTTCCATTAGTATATGTTGAAAAAATAATTATAAATGGGGGTATAAAATTCAACTTCTTAGAACTTTGAGGGTGGAAAATGATGAAATTTAACTATTGAGAAGATATTTGCTATTTTTAATGTAACACGAGTAATAAAAAAAATCTGAAAATTTACAAACCTGAAATCTGAAATTTTAAATTTCTGAATAATTAGAGAGAGAGAGAAAGAGAGAGAGAGAGAGAGAGAGAGAGAGAGAGAGAGAGAGAGAGAGAAATAATTAAATAAATAAAGGAGTTGTTTTAGGGGGGGATTTGAATTTGAATTTTGGAGGGAAATTTTTGAGAGAAAAAATATGTTTTGGGAGGTTAGATCTGGACCATTGATTTCATTACCATTGAAGGAGAGCCACTTGATAGCTTTCTTTGTGTTTTATTATATAGATGCTAGGGTTTACATTTTGTGAGATTATGATTATTGGCATGAACACGATGATCATTTATGAGTTGATTGTAGAGATGGATTATTTAGATAAAGATGGTTTGTTAATATGATAAAAATTAAATCTTGATGGCATGATACTCTTATGTTGATTCTCTTTTGAATAATGGATATTTGATGCATGAAAAATCATATTTTATTTGTGGAAATTTATTTTTTTGAACCCGTATATTATTGTGGATGATTAGAGCTGTCATACGATCTAAATATTCATGTACAATAAAAAAAAGTTGCTCTTGAATAGTAGAAATCTTCTATGTAAGAAAGATCAAATTTTGTTTGTAGAATTAGATCTAATAGACCTATATGTTATTGTAGATGTGTAGATCTATTTGCATGATTAAAGAACCTATTTTGATTAATTAAAAGATGAAAATTTTGAGGGTTATTCACTGTTTGGCTCTCTGGTTGGGGTGTTGGACTCGATTTTTGAGGAGTTTTGTGTGTGGGGATTGTGTGCTATGGTGGGGGAATACTAGTATACATATAGAAGTTTATATGTATGTATTTAATCTAATGTTATGTGAGATTCGATTGATTTTTGCTTAAGTATCGAAGTTGTTAAATTTTAGATTTTGTTTTGTTGAACCTAGTTCCATGTTTTTTTATAAATTTAAATAATGTTTTGAGGAAATTAAATCTACGTTTTATGAGATTAAATTCTCAGTTTTGAGGGACAACTTACTTCAGTTTTTAGAGACGAAAACTTGAGTTCTAAAGGGGTATATTTCAAATTCTAAAAGAGGCAAGTTTCACATTTTTGGGAAAGTACGAGTTTCAGTTTACTGATGATTTGGGGCTCTTATTTTCGTGCGAATGGATTATAAATTTGGCAACAAATTATATGTTTATGGAGTAAATATAAACTAAATTTTATAGAATTTAATTTCTTTAATATTATAATGGGAGAAAGACTTAGTGTCATTTGTAAATTTGTAAATCTATCAACACGCGCAACACACGTGCATAACTATTATAAAGGAGGTCTTAGGTTCAAACCCACACTACATCTAATTTTTTACTTTAAAAAACTATATTTATTAAGACGTGCATCGCACGTGTAAATTACTAGTTCACTTTTAAATGGACTGTTCTTAAGGAAAAGAATGTAAACTTTCAGATTTTTGACAAAAGATAGTTTTCAGAATTTGTTGAATTTAAACCCTTTAAATTAATTTGTTTGAGTCCAGATTTTTATGGTGAGCTCCTTGATATGTGCTAGATTTAAATTAATTTTTCTAGAATTTAATATTTATTTTTTAATGGACTGTTCTTAAAGATAAGAAGGTATAACTTTTAGATTTTGGATAAAAGATAGTTTTCAGAATTTGTTGAATTTAAACCCTTTAAATTAATTTGTTTGAGTCCATATTTTTATGGTGAGTTCTTTGATATGTATTGGATTTATAGTAATTTTTTCAGAATTTAATATTAAATTGGAGTGTACTATTTTGAAGAACAAAATCACCTAACTTTCAGATTTTGGATAAAAGATAGTTTACAAAACTTGTCGAATTTAAACCCTTTCAATTAATTTGTTTGAGTCCAGGTTTTTATGGTGAGTTCTTTGATATGTACTGGATTTAAAGTAATTTTTCTAGAATTTAATATTAAATTTGGAGTGTACTGTTTTGAATAACAAAATCATATAACTTTCAGATTTTTTGTGAAAATCTATATTTTCTTAAGTTGGATATGTTTCCATATATGATTGGTTAAAAAGGAATATGGTTAATGAGGAGTGTTTTGTATAATAAAACCAAGTTGGGTTTTGATTTGAGGTTTAGGGTTATGATGTGGACCCTCGAAGATTGTTGATGATATTTGATTTAGGAGACTCTAGAGGTTGGGTGGGACCCTAGCATACCGACAAATGAGATTGGTTGGAATTTGGCCAGTGGGGCTTTTGTTTTGATTCAGTAAAGTTAAGTCCGATAGGGTACACCAACTCTAGAGAGACTGTGATTCTAATTGAACATACTAAACATAAGGGCAGACACTAGTTGGAGTTGTGACGAAATAAGAGCAAACATGGGTAGGGGACATCATATGATCGGATGATGGAAGATAATCCCAAGAATTAATGGGGTGTGATCACGAATGGCATGGGTTTCAATTTCCAGAATTCCCGGGGTGTGAGGGAGTGTACCTAAAATCACGGACGGTGGGAAACTGATTCTCAAGAATTATCGAGGTGTGAACACGGACGGTGTGGATGTATCTTCGGAATTATCGGGGATCGGGGCGACCCTTATGGGATATTCGTGTGATGAGGCACCATCTAGCCGGACGGTGTGGGTTTCAACTTTCAGAATTATCGAGGGTGTGAGGGAGTGTATCCAAAATCACGGACGGTGGGAAGTTGATTCTCAGAAATTATCGGGGGCATGACACTAGATACTCACAGAATAATCTAAATCTTAAAGTAATAGCTCATAAGTAGTGAGGGCATGCACTAGATACGCCGCGGTGCTAGCTAAGGTTTTCTCAAATGTGTCTTTTCCATAGATATGTATCATATATATATAGCTGCAATAAATCAACCCTAAGAGAGTAACGAGCTTGTTGGGCTCATAATCCGACCTGGGTCAGATTCGTGTGTGGACCTCTGAACTTTAGTCAGCCCATTTAATCTAATTAAATGTCCAACCAATGTCAGGAGTCCAAGTCTTACTTGGATTCCTAATTATACTCATCTTATGAATTTAAATCCCAATTTTGATCCATTCTAAGTGTGTGACCCTTTAGGTTCCCATTACGTTGACAGTGATACTAAAATCATATTCTAGTATTACAAACAGTGAGCAGTATCTAGCAATACATCACTGCTACTCAAGTAGTGGGAATGTCGGTGACTAGTAACCTATCTGTGACCAATGTTACCATGTAGTCTAGTACCTTTGTCCAGATATCTTAATTGACCACAAGGCATAGAGTGTGTCACCCTTGTATAGTTCAATTTTTGGTTTCTTGAAGTTCGATTAGACTTACTAAAAAATGAGCTCAATATCTCACATTGACTCATTTGAGCACGGCCATGCATTTTGCAGTCTCATTCAATCAAGGGGCCCGTACATATCGCTCTTGTTATGTAAAAGGGACAAATCCTATCTAAGTCACTCACATCCCTTCGTATGATTTGTAGTATATCCAATAGTCGACTTTATAATCACCTTATTGCAAGTAATATTTCACGACATTAAAACATATAACTTATCATGTAGGAAACCGTAGTGACTTCAAGTCAAAGGACTACATACACCATGGTCACTATGAGAACCGCTTATGACACTCACGTAACGATCTATGCAGTGTTCTTATGGTAGGTCAGTCTAGTACATTATTACTCTAATATGTACCCATGTGAAGACGTGATATCTCATATCCGTGACCCGTGAGATATGGTCATCAGTTTACGCACATACTAGTCTTTATGCATTATTGTTGTCCTAATTCACAATAATACTTGACTAGGGACATTTAAAAATAGTGTTCAGATTACAACCAATAGGATCTCACAATCAAGTCATGCACTTGATATCCTATGGTATTGCCTACTATTCTAAGAACTTTATTATGCACATTTAATCACAATAAACAATACAATAAATGAAATGCCTTATATATGAAATAAATATCATAATGCAATGTAAGCTAGTAATGTCATTACACCACCGACCTTTAGGGCATACACCAATAATTTGGAATTACCTTTCCTAAGGAGGAGGGGGCATGGTATTTATAGGCAGAGTAATTGCATATCTGACCCTAATGGACCAAGTCAGACATGCTTGTCTATGGGCCTGAAGATGTAAAAGGCCCGTTAGACCTTTTGACCTGATGATCTGAGATGAGGAGATATGACGGTCCTGATTGGGCCACGTCACTATACCCATATCATAAGCCCCCCACTCATTGAGAGTTGTGTGCTTCAGCTATTAAGGAGTAGTCCCTTCTTGTGAGAAGATCGGAGGAGAGTTTATTTATTTTTTTTATTTTTTTTGCGAAGATGAGATAGTGAGGTCCTGAAACAAGTGTTTTGGGTCGAGGCGAGCTGAGCTTGGTAGACTGGTGCCGAGCGCTTCGAGCGAGGCGCTTTGTGAGGGAGCTATGCGCCTGCTCGAGGTACTTGCCGAGCTCTGAGCTTGGGGGTCGGTGTCGAGCACTTCGAGCAGTCGAGCTCCAAGCTTGGGGGTCAGTGATAAGCGCTTTGAGCGAGACACTTTTTGGGAGAAAGCTGGTTGCCTGCTCGAGGCACTTGCCAAGCTCCAAGCTTGGGGGTCAGTACCGAGCACTTCGAACGAGGCGCTTTATGAGAGGGAACTGCATGCTTACGCGAGGTTCGTGCCGAGCTCCGAGTGCATGAGGTCGGTGCCGAGCACTTCGATCGAAGCACTTTGTGAGAGGAAGCTATGCGCTTGCTCGAGGTACTTGTCGAGCTCCGAGCATAGGGGTTGGTGCCGAGTTTCAAGCCTGATGGCCTTTCTTTAAGGACTTTTATGAGGAAGCTGGCTGCCTTCTCGAGGTACTTGCCGAGCGCCGAGCTAGGGGGTCAGTGCCGAGCGCTTCTATTGAAGCACTTTGTGAGAGGAAGCTACGTGCCTGCTCGGGGTACTTGCCAAGCTCCGAGCATGGGGGTCGGGGCTGAGCGTTGAGCCTGATGGCCTTGCTTTGAGGCACTTTTTAGGATAAAGCTGGTTGCCCGGCTTGAGGTACATGCCGAGCGTCGAGCCTGATGGCCTTACTTTGAGGTGCTTTATAAGAGAAAGCTGACTTCCTGCTCGAGGTACATGCTGAGCGTCGAACATGATGGCCTTACTTTGAGGCACTTTTTATGAGAAAGTTGCCTACCTGCTCGAGGCACAGGCCGAGCGTCGAGCCTGATTGCCTTGCTTTGAGGCATTCTTTGGGAGAAAGCTGGTTGCCTGCTCGAGTGACATGCCGAGCGTCGAGCCTGATGGCCTTACTTTGAAGCACATTTTATGAGAAAGCTGGATGCCTGTTCGAGGCACATACAAAGCATCAAGCCTAATGGCCTTGCTTTGAGGCACTTTTTATTAGAAAGTTGGCTTCCTGTACGAGGCACATGCCGAGCGTTGAGCCTTGGTGGCTGATCAAAAGTTTGTTTTTTTGTTGGCGGGCTCAAAGTGTATGTCGAGGCTCGAGCGTTTTGGACTTGGAGAAAAATTGGACTTGGAGAGGAGTTGCACTGTGCGTGGACCACTTCTGGAGTGACACGTGTGATGCTGACGTCATGTTTGCGGATATCGAAGAATCGCTCATTTTGCAAAAATCGAGGGGTTGCTGGGTTTATTATATATCCCCCACCCCTTTCTCACTTTTCGCTTTAGCTTTCTCTATCTAACTCCAAGCTTTTCTCTCTAGCAAAGCTTAGTAACCGGCGGTGAACTTTTTGACAAATTTCCGACACTTTAAACAGGTTGGTAATTTCATAATGTCGAGGGCTCAGTCCGGCTCATCGGCCTCTACCTCGGTTCGGTGCGATGACCCACGTATCTCCGACTCCACGTTTTGGGAGACAAGGGAAATGGTTTTTGACGTCCAGCCACTCCGCAGCAGAAAAACTTTCGTAGTGGAGTCGAGCGACTCATAAGGAAGTGTGCGCATGGAGGAGGAGGGTGATGAAGTGTTGGGTAGAGTGGAGAAGGATGAGGCAGTTGAAAGAGTGGATGAAGATGAGGCAGTTGAAGTCGGCCCCTAGCAGAGGATCCCAACCTGGCGCCTCTGGCGACGCCTTCCTCCCCAAAGGGCCCCCGTGTCCGACGGAAGAAAATGAAGTGGACTTTTTCGGATAGTCCGGATGAGATGGCTACAAAAATCAGGATCGACATTCCCTTCCTTCGGTAGCCGAGCTCGATTAGAATGTATCCGGATGACGTCAAGGAATTGGTCCGGTGTGCAACCGTCTTCACCTAGTCGAAAGAAGATCTCAATGGATAAAACGCCAATTGTTTTAACCTCGGATGATCTTCCGGTCATCCGAGCTAGTTACTTCATTGGTCCAGATTACGAGATGTTGATCCCTAACCCGGGCTCCAACCCACGGATAACTTAGCTCCATGTTTCTGCGTGTTCCCTATGGATGCATTCATTTTGGGCTTGTGTCTGCTCATCCACCCCTTCATTGAGAAGGTACTAGCCATGGGCGTCGTTGAGTCCCATGCAGTATGGGCCGAACTCTTGGAAGCAGCTTGTGTGCTTCATGCTTCTCTGCAAAGAGAGGGGGTGTTGCTAAGATTGAAGTACTTCCGAGCTGTTTTGGGTATCAACTCGTCGGCGAGTAAGAAGGGATCTACTATATCTCACCCCACCAAGGAAAAAAAGGTCGTCCATAGCCACCTGGACTCGATAAAGGGGTGGAAGGGGAAATACTTCGTCATTTTAAGTCACCCTGGGCAATACTGACAATGTGGAATTTCTACAAGCCCAACATTAAGGGTCCCCGAAAGGCCGATCTGACGGCAGAGGAGTGGGCGGATGTCGACCAGATATGTGCATGCAACAACATTGGTTGGCCGAATGTGACGGAGAGACATCTGGCTCAGATCGAATTGAGCCCTGTTAATTATAGTATGTCTTTCATTGCCTTTGTCACGCCCCGGCTTGGTTATTTTATTATTATTAGTAAACAGCCATGCATGTGTCACAAACAGAGCAAAAATAACATGATGTAAACAAGTAACAAGTTCAGGATGAAGAATAAGCATGTTCAGGTGAAAGATAACTCATAACAGGATAATACAACGAATATTCTAGTTCAGGACAGCAAGACAGTACTATACTAAAACTGGGATTCCCGTTGCTACAAACATGAAAATCTGAATCTGTCAAAGAATCTGGAAAATAGACTCTCGGCCGAATCCATCAATTATACATAAGGCATATAGTATTTCATAAAATCAAGTCTCAAACTGATTTGAATCCAGAAAACATGTTCAGCCAAAAATCAGTAGTTTGTATTCGAAGTCAGGAAAACAGCATGAAAACTCATTAATTAAATCCACGAAAAATCTGGGGTATTCCCTTATATGTGTAGTAGCAGAAAATCAAGTTTCATAATTTTTCAATATAAATAGTTTAGTCAAGTAAAATCAGAAAACAGCAAGACACGACAGTTTTGTAAATCTGGAATATCAAACACTGCAGTACGAAAACAGCAATATCTCACAAAGCATAAATCAAAATCCAAATCCGTCAAAAGGGTGATAAAATAGATACAGTAGGCTAACTTTCATATTACGAAGATTTTAGAAATAGCAAGTAAAATTAGGTCAAAAATCAGGTTCTTTACTGAACAGTATGAAAAATCTGCTAGTATAGTAATTGTTTGGAAGTATAGAACGGTTTGTAAAACTCATCAAATAAATCCAAAAAAATTCAGGGTTAATCCCAATCAGGTCTAGTTATACTGTGTAAAATATTGGATCAAAATAATACTTTTAACATCATGATAATAATAGATTACTCTTTATAATTCATAGAAAACAAAATATGGGAATCTCTCTACACCTCTGTAGTAAAATAGACATAACTCACAAACCATAAAACGAAACTGAGATCTGTCATAAGGGTTAGAAAATAGACAGAATTTTGTACATTTCATGTTCACAAAATATTTTTATATACTGACCTTAGTATTAAAATACTGATTGAAAATGGGGTAACGGAAAATACAGAACTCTTCCTCATGCACAAATCAACATAGACATACGGAAATTGTCCAAATCATAACCAAACATGAAATATGGTGTGCTAGATGTCCAAGCAATATGGTATATGGTGTATCACAAGTCCACAACAAGTCTACCACGAATAACACGAACGAGCACATCATATTATATGAATAACATGCATATATACAACAAGAAGTGGTCAACCCTAGGTTATTTCATGTCATGTATGTCATGAGGCAACTATGGTCGAATCAACACAATAGAGACAAAATCAACAAGGGGTTTCACACACGAATTGTTTCTAGAACCCAACAACACTACAGACGGTATTTAGTACTTGTATTACACAAAGAAAAGAATACAAGTTACTTGCCTGAGAGACGATGATGGGAACAACACAAAAGCAAGAATAACGGGAATGGATTTCTACGGCGACGAACACAATAACGATCAAGAACGAACACACGAACACAATAATGAGCACGCGAACACACGGCAACCGAACACAACCCACAATCACAAGGAACGAGCAACAACGACCACAAAGGACTAGTAACCCACGAGCACAAGGAACGACGTCACACACCCGCACACCAAGAGAGGCAGCGGAGGGCAGTGCTTCCCTATCGGCTGTGCATCGGAGGGACTGCACACAAGAAGGACGGCAACAGAGGGCACTGCAGAGAGAGATGATGGCGGCCAAGGAATACGGCGGTGCGCTGGCTACAGGCAGCACAGCGACGAAGTGACGGGAGGTGCCGGAGGTGGCATGGACTTCAGGGCGAGGCTGCGAGCAACTCAGGGAAGAGGAGGGGAGACAGGCTCAGGGGAGGAGAAGGGAGAGAGAAGAGCAGCCGTGTCACGGCTTTGCATCGCGAGGTACTATAGGGGAGTGACTGGACGGAGGGGCAGTGCAGGGAGGGGGGTCACGTTGCGGCGCGGCGATCAGGAGGGAGCACAGGGAGTGCAGGGGCTGGCTATCGCTGACGCTCAGATAGAGCCGGGGAAAGTTGAGGGTTGGAAAGGGGCAGTCCGCTACAGGAGGGGCTTCGGGGGAAGGAGTCGGGGATGAGGGGAGGAGCACGGGAAGATGCACACGGGATGGGTTGATAGGCGGCTAGGTGTAGATGGGAAGATGAATATGCATGCTTGGGTTAAATAGGGTAGGGTTAGGTGGGGTGACAGTAGGGTTAAACGGGTACGGGGATTGTTAACAGGTATGGGGTTGTAAAAGGGGTTTTGGCTGAAAGAGGAGTAACAGGTTTGGGTATTTCGGGTGTGGGTAGATTATTAGGTAAATGGGTTTGGGTATTAATTAATGGGTATTTGGGTTTGGGTTTTAATAGGGCATAGGGTTTAGTAGGATCTTAACATATCCAATAAGGAAAATAGGGAAACAAATATAAATAAAAAATAGGATTTTTAATATACAATCAAAATGGAATAATAAAATATAATAATACTAATAGTAGTAAAAATAACAACAATAATAATAATAGCAGAAAAAATAATAGTAACAAGAATAATAGGTTTTGTATCATAATATAAGAACCATTTGAAAATAACAATAAATACAATTAATGAATAGAACAGGTTTTAACAGGAGATACAAAATATTTTTGGAATAAAATAAATTTAAGAAAACGAAATTTTTTTTTACAGTACCCAAACCCAAAATATAGAAACAAAAAATAGGGGTTACAAATCCTACCCACCTTACAACAAAATTTCGTCATCGAAATTTGCTTAGGCGGTACATATGATAAGGCAAAAGCAAACTGGAGGGGAGGGTAACAAAACAGAGGATTAAAATGAAAGGAACAAAGTAGTGGCAATACCAGAAAAAGAAGGAAGTGGATAATAATGAGATTAAATGGAATGCAGGAAAGAAGAAAACGGTATCAAAAGGAAAGAAACAGCATAAGGCAACAAAGCAATATAGGGAGTAGGTAGAACTGAAATAAAAAAAGAGAAAAGACGGGAAAGAATTGAATCAAATAGTGAATGAGAGCATGATGGCAAAATGAAATGCAAGAAAGAAGTAACAGGTATCAAAAATGAAGAAGAAACAACACAAGACTTGCAAAATAACAAAGCAAAGAGATGAAGAAATAAATAGAGCTGGAATCGAAGAAAGGATGGATAAGGAAGAGATGAACCAAGCAATGAGTCAACGAATGAAGACGAGTACAAAGAATGGAGAGAAGCAAACAATGCAAGAAATAGAAAGAAGCAAACAATACAAGAGAGGAGAAACAACAAGAGAATCTTGGGACCTATGGGTTATGGGCCCACACGCTTCCGCTGTGCCACTCTAATCGGGGAAGACTCTGCCAATAGCATCCAACGATGCCAACCGAAGATCCAAGCAGGAAGAAAAGAATGGATGACACAAGAATAAAGAAATATAGGTACGAAAAGAAACAATTCATACCCAAGAAGAAATCAATCAAAGAGGACGACTGAAAAAGATGGAAGAATCAAGGAATCAAGGGATCGAATAAGAAGGGATAAAAAAGAATGGAATAAGACTCGTATCCAGATCAATGTTGATTATAATTTATTCATGCATGCATGGTTTGTGAACTGTTGAGCCAATCCCAGATCGAGCCAAGCTTGTCTAATATATCAGTCAAACTAATATATTAGCCAAACCTGAGCTCTGATGCCAATAAAAACCTTGTCACGCCCCGGCTTGGTTATTTTAATATTATTAGTAAACAGGCATGCATGTGTCACAAACAGAGCAAGGATAGCATGATGTAAACAAGTAACAAGTTCAGGATGAAGAATAAGCATGTTCAGGTGAAAAATAACTCATAACAGGATAATACAACGAATATTCTAGTTCATGATAGTAAGACAGTACTGCACTAAAACTGGGATTTCTGCTGTTACAAACATGCAAATTTGAACCCGGCAAAAAATCTGGAAAATAGACTCCCGGAAGAATCTAGCAAATATACATAAGTCATATAGTATTTCACAAAATCATGTCTCAAAACTGATTTGAATCCAGAAAACATGTACAGCTAGAAATCAGTAGTTTGTATTCGAAGTCAGGAAAACTGCATGAAAACTCATTAATTAAATCAACGAAAAATCTTGGGTATTCCCTTATATGTTTAGTAACAGAAAATAGAGTTTCATAATTTTTCAATATAAATAGTTTAGTCAAGTAAAATCAGAAAACTGTAAGACACGACAGTTTTGTAAATCTGGAATATCAAACACTGCAGTACGAAAACAGCAATATCTCACAAACCATAAATCGAAATCCAAATCCGTCAAAAGGGTGATAAAATAGGTACAGTAGGCTAACTTTAATATTCACAAAGATTTTAGAAATAACAAGTAGAATTAGGTCGAAAATCAGGTTCTTTACTGAACAGTATGAAAAATCTCAAGTATAGTAATTGTTTGGAAGTATAAAACGGTTTGTAAAACTCATCAAATAAATCCACAAAAATTCAGGATTAATCCCAATCAGGTCTAGTTATATTGTGCAAAATATTAGATCAAAATAATACTTTTAACATCATGATAAAAATAGATTACTCTTCAGAATTCATAAAAAACAAAATCTGGAAATCTCTCTACACCTCTGTAGTAAAATAGACATGTCTCACAAACTATAAAACGAATGAGATCTATCAGAAGGGTTGGAAAATAGAAAGAATTTTGGTCACAAAATATTTTCATATACTGACCTTAATAGGATCTAAAATACTGAATGAAAATGGAGTAACAGAAAATACAGAATTGTTCCTCATGCACAAATCAACGAAGATCTTACGGATATTATCCAAATCATAATCAAACATGAAATATGGTGTACTAGATATCCAAGCAACATGGTATAGGGTATATCACAAGTCCACAACAAGTCTACCACGAATAACACGAACGAGCACATGATATTATATGAACAACACGCATATATATAACAAGAAGTGGTCAACCCTAGGTTATTTCATGTCATGTATGTCATGAGGCAACTATGGTCGAATCAACACAATAGAGACAAGATCAACAAGGGGTTTCACACCCAAATTGTCTCTAGAACACAACTACACTATAGGCGGTATTTAGTACTTGTATTACACAAAGAAAAGAATACAAGTTACTTGCCTGAGAGACGACGACAGGAACGACACAAAAGAAAGAAAAACGGGAATGGATTCCCAGGGCGACGAACACAATAACGATCACAAACGAACACAAACACAATAACGAGCACGTGAACACACGGCAATCAAACACAACCCACGATCATAAGGAACGAGTAACAACGACCACAAAGGACTAGTAACCCACGAGCACAATGAATGAGGTCACACATTCGCACACCAAGAGAGGTAGCGGTGGGCAGTGCTTTGCTGTCAGCTGTGTGTCGAAGGGATAGCACACAAAAAGGATGGCAACAGAGGGCACTGCGGAAAGAGACGATGGCGGCCAGGGAATACGGCGGTGCGCTAGCTGCAGGCAGCACAACAACGAAGCGATGGGAGGTGCAGGAGGTGGCGCGGCCCTCAGAGCTAGGCTGCAAGCAACTCGGGGCAGAGGAGGGGAGACAAGCACAGGGGAGGAGAAGGGTGAGAGCAGGGCAGTTGTGTAGCGGCTGTGCATCGCGAGGTACTGCAGGGGAGCAACTGGGTGGAAGGGCTACGCGGGTGGGGGGGGTCGCACTGCGGCGCGGTGATCAGGAGGGAGCATAGGGAGGGTGGGGCTGGCTATCGCTGACGCTCGGACAGATCCGGGCAAAGCTGAGGGATGGAGAGGGGCAGTCCGTTGTTGGAGGGGCTTCGGGAGAAGGAGTCGAGGATGAGGGGAGGAAAGCGGGAGGAAGCACATGGATGGGTTGATAGGCGGCTAGGTGTAGATGGGAAGATGAACAGGCATGCATGGGTTAAATAGGGTAGGGTTAGGTGGGGTGACAGTAGGGTTAAAAGGGTACGGGGATTGTTAACAGTTATGGGGTTGTATAAGGGGTTTTGGCTGAAAGGGGAGTAATAGGTTTGGGTATTTTGGGTGTGTGTAGAGTATTAGGTAAATGGGTTTGGGTATTAATTTATGGGTATTTGGGTTTTGGGTTTTAATAGGGTATAGGGTTTAGTAGGATCTTAATAGATCCAATAGGGAAAATAGGAAAATAAATTAAAAAAAATAAGATTTTTAATATATACAATCAAAATGTAATAATAAAAAATAATAATACTAATTGTAGTAAAAATAACAATAATAATAATAATAGCAAAAACAATAATAGTAACAAGAATAATAGGTTTTGTATCATAATATAAGAATCATTTGAAAATAACAAAAAATACAATTAATGAATAGAACAGGTTTTAACAGGAGATACAAAATATTATTGGAATAAAATAAATTTAAGAAAACAATTTTTTTTAAAGAACCCAAACCCAAAATACAGAAACGGAAAACAGGGGTTACAACCTTTTATCCAAGATATTTTCTTCGTCTTAGGCATTTTCCTTTCATTTGCAGACATGGACAATGTAGAGATTGCCGTGCTGAGGGCCTTGCTGAAGAAGAAGAAGGCCGAACGGGCCAAAAAGGAGAAGCTGGGGAAGGTCTCCTCCCCGGGGGGTTCCGAAGAACCTACCCAACCGGGGCAGAAGAGACAGAAGACTCGGGCGGTCCCCGGTACTCTCGGCTCTTCTAAGACGGCCCCAAGCTCATGTAACCCCACAAAATTGAGTTATGAAAATTTTGCCCACGGGTGTTACGTACATGTATTTTGTACTATTACGAGAAATATCCGTAACGTATTTTAATAGGAATATCCTGCGTATTTTGTATTTAGATTATTTACATATTTTTCTGTCATTTCAAAATTTATTTTTTATCCTATTCTGAGCCAACTTAAACATTTATTTTAATCTTTGTATTTTACGTGCATTGCACGTGCTTTCAAAACACGTGTCGATTATGCCTGTTTTACCGTTACATGAAATATTCATAACACTACCAATATAAATATTTTCGTATGTTATATTTCAATTGTCTATAAATATTTTTCCGTTGCACAAATATGTTTCATATTTGAATATTTATCTATACGTGTGACACACGTGTTTGCAGTGCACGTGTTGGTTGTGTTCTTTTTCAATATAAAATTTATGAGGTGTGTATGTTTTTATCATTTTAAACTATTTTTACGTGAAATATGGCTCTTTCTAAATTTTTATTTGCTACACGTGCTCTACACGTGTTTTTTCTTCTATGCATGTGATGATTACGTTATTTTTATTAAAAGTTGTGCACTAAAAATTTTCATTAAGATTTATGGAAGCAAAATATACTAAAATTTATGTTAAAAAAATAAATGTAATTAAAGATGAGGGTTTAAAATGAAATAGAATAATAAAATGAGAGTAAAATGAAAATTGTACAAAACACGTGCACACGTGTATACGTGCACATGTACTTTGCACACTAGATAGGAGTTGGCCGGCCATTTCTTGGAGTGTGGGAGAGTGGGGAGTGTGTGAGTGGGTAGTGGGGTGGTTAGTTGCTAAAACTACTCCCAAATTCCCATATAAATACCTCCATATTCTAACTCAAATGAACACAAAACAAAATCAAACAAAAAGAGAGAAAATCTGAGGTGAAGCTGTTGTTGGCTTTCATGATTGCTTAGGAGGAGAAGGCCGGGTGCTTTGTGGAGTTTCTTGCAGCAATTGCTAAAGGGTTCAACTATTAGGAGCTTTTTGAGGTGGGTGTTTCTCCAACTTTCAAATATAATTTTATTAGTACAATGCTAGATTGTAGAATTTATATATGTGAATTGTTAGATGCATGATAACTTATAGATTGATTATTCATTTTTAGATTATGTGTTGTTGATTAAAGGTGCGAAATTATGATATGATTGATTTGGAGGCATTTTTATAAGTTTCTGTTTTAAGTTTTAGTTGCACTTCAGAAAATTATATCTATTAAACTAGATGGAATCTAGAGCTAAAAGTTTTTTCGAAGCATCTCGTTTATGTCAAGAACATCTCCTTAAAATTTCATAATATTTGAATGTCATTTAATGTTTTAATAAAATACAAACTTAGGATTGGTTGGCAGTTGGCTAGCTGCTGGAAATTTGTATATATTACGGATATGATCATTTTGGCATATTAGATGCAATATTTTGAGAAAGGTCAAAACTAAGAAGTTGAAGTAGACTCGTAAATATTTCTTTCGAGTCTAAGAAATCAATTTTCCATGATGAATTAAATTTATAATGAATTTTACAAGTTTGGCCAAGTGGCAATACTTATAACATTTCGACCCTACTGTAGATTTCAAAGAATTCAGGGTTATAAACACAATATTTTTGAGAAACATATAACTACAAAGTTATAGTAGACTTGTATACCTTCAATATGATCTAAAGAACACAAAGTCTTATAAAGTATAGAATTTTTTATGATTTTTACAAGTAGCATGAGCTGCAGTTTTCAGATTTTGAACCTACTGTTTTGCAAATGAATTTAGACAAAGTAATTGAGGATGATTTTAGATGATCATAACTACAAAGTTGTAGTAGACTCATTTATGTTTCCTATGAAACTAAGAAATCTATTTTTGGAGTAGTAAACTAAGAAATCTATTTTTGGAGTAGTATTGGAATTTATATGATTTTTACAATATCATTGGGTTGATGTCTTTTATCTAGTTGTCCTAAACCTTTTACAACGTATAAATTGAATTTAAAATTGGAATGTTAGTAAGATGTACCTTATGAGGAATTAAGAAGTAATTAAAGGATGAATTTGGGATATTAAACATGTGATGTTTATAAGGGTTTTAACTCATCAAGTGTTATTGAATGTTGCTATAAGAAGATTGGTTACTTCATGATTAATAATAGCAAAGATAATGGATAAAAGAAGTTAAAAAGATGTTTAATGAATGGAAACTTTTATAAGAGGTTAGATATAACCTAGTTGATCTCTATGTTGAGATTGATGGAATCTAGGGGCTAAGCGAGACCCAGAGTACCGACAGGTTATGATATGTAAAAATTTGAGAAGAAGTCAGTATGGGTTAACTTTCTCTTTGAGAATTGGCCAGTGTGGGTTAACATTCTCAATGTTTGATTTAAGTCCGGTAGGGTAAGCTAGCTCTAGGTGACAATTATTTATGTTTGAACTTAAGGACAGACACTAGGTGGAGTTATGGCTGAAAACAATGACAAACATGTCCAGTAAAGAGCTTGTGGTTCCTAGGGGTTCGGGACACGACGGAGGATACGCCCGGTAAATCTACATGTGTGGGCTAGGGGTAGGTCGGTGAGGTCGATGAAAAGGCCGGTAAAGGACTGCGGTCCCTAGAAATGTTCACGACTGAGGATACACTCAGTAAATCTACATGTGTAAGCAAGGGGTATGTCTCATCTGTTTGCGAAAAGGTCGGTAAAAAACTTGTAGTTCCTAGGAATGTTCGGGGCGGACAGGATACGCCCGGTAAATCCACTACGGTGGGCTACGGGTAGGCCTGGTTCGTAGTTGCAGGAGATTGACTTGCTAGGGTTCGTGGCTGAGGATATACACGGTAAATCCACGATGTGTGGGCTAGGGGTATGTCGGTAAGGTCCAATATCTTGGGAGTGCGACTCACACATAATTACGAGTTGGAGTACAGTCATCGGGTTAGGTTGCATAACATGGGATTTAACTTTATAATGAGGAGAATGTTAAGGGTTTTTCCTCAGACCTATATAGTATGGGATGCATAGAATCCGAACAAGTGCATTAGTGTGCATGCATTGTGTGCATTTGTTACTTTATTGGATACTTGTTTTATGCCATTGTTTTATGCATTTAGATTATTGTTTCATAACATACACTTATACACTTAGATTAGATTCATTATCTGTTTTTATTCATCTTTGTCATTATTGCTTTTGTTCATCAAGTTTGTGATTGTTAAAGTAGAAGAATCGCTATATTATAGCATTGTGTTAGTTGTAGGGTGTAAAAAAATACCATATTACCGTACCATACACGTACCATACCATTACCATACCAAACATTACTGAAACTTGGTAATACTGTACCGAAATCTCAGTATTGTATCATACCGAATTTTTATGGTATGGTACTGGTACCCAATACTAATACCGTTGGTATACCGTACCGTACCGAATATATTTAAGGTGATTTAAGCTTATTATAAATACAATTAGTAAAGATAATTAGTTGGCTGGGAGGGTGTACTATACTTAAACAGTCATAGGTAAATCAAATTTTATATTTCAGATTATATTATAACATGTATCATATTGATACTAAAGATACATTAACAATTCTGTCTTGAAAATGAGTAGTTGAATCATGAACGAATGTTTCACAAGCTCAAAAAAATATATATATATTATAGAGAATGTAACAGAGTGAATGATAGCATATAGCCAATAATTCTATCCAGAGAAGCTTCTGAAGTCCGTTTCAATTCGTGCAAGATTTTATCAGTGTTATTATTTCAGGATATTTGATTGGTATCGTGTCAATAGTCAAGTAGTGTTATGTATTTCTGTCTTTTCCTTGAATTTTTTTTGGTATGTTTTAGAAGTATTACTTCCAGTTTCCTTGTTTCCTTTTTTCACTGCCTGTAGTGAAAACACAAGAATTTAACTTGTATATATTAAAAGGAAAAGAATCCCAACTTTGATTTGGGAGTGGTTTTAATGAACAAGTACCTCAAATAATGTGTTAAAGAAGTAATCTATCAACATTCGTCGAGAATTTATGTGCATGCATGATTTGAGACTTACTTCACCCATTCTTTGTGGAAATTTTCTTCATCTTTTATATAAACTATAACCTTGCCTTGGCTTAAAAGCAGGACTTTCTTCTTCCTTTTTTTTTCTGAAATTGATGCATGAAGACCTTATGAGAGTATATATATATATATATATATATATATATATATATATATATATATATATATATATATATATATACAAGATTGCCTTTCTTGTGCCTTTTCTTCTACCTTTTTTTCTACAACTTTAATTCTTTACTCTTTTTCTGTTGTTATATTTTCTTCAGTTATATGAATGTTAATTACTTAATTTTATGAATTAATTGATGTCCGGTACTACCATGGTACTACCATTACCATACCGATATTTCAATATTACCGAACTTGGTAGTACCGAAATTTAGGTACGGTATTGGTAAAGAAATTTGTGTACCGAATATTCTGGTACGGTAGATGGTAGAGTAATGATAGTATGGTATGGTACGGTATACCACCCCTAGTTATTTGTATGCAACTGACATGCCCAAAGTTTCCTAGTTATAGGATTGGACTTGGCAGGAACTTGAAGTCACTGTGATGGGTTGTCATATGATTAAAGAGCTTCCATTATTACACATTGTATTGTACTGATTCATTTCTACTGTGTTATTGTAAAGAACAATATTGTAAATGAAAAAGTGTTAAATTCCTTGTATTTTTGTACGAATTTGAAGTAAAAGATCCTGTTTGTGCTACGAATTATATGTGTTTCAAATTCGGGGCATTACAAACCTGAAGGTTACTGAGGTGGTGAGGGGTGGCCTCTCTCCCATCAATCCGGAGTCCTAGGAGGTCCTGGGCGATGCGAGGCTCCGACCGTGGGTCCCTGACTGGGCCGTTCGGGTCGCTAATACCCTGTCCGAGGGTCCTATGGAGATCGAAGTTGTTGAGAAGTTTGCTCCGCCTCAGGACCAGGCCGCCATGGAGTGTAATACCATCGAGTCCAACTATATGAGGTGAGCTCAGGCATGCGTGCAGTTAACTATTGTTTCGTTCTGCTTTCCTTCCATGCCTTGGTTGCTATTGCTATATTATTTTTTCGTCCAAGTCTTATTCCCTCGGCTGCAGGCGTGCATGATGGGTGCCCATATGATGAAGCTGCATCACTGGGAGTTGAAGAGGGAGGTGTGGAACGCTCAGCGCTATGAACACGAGATGAAGGACCTCAGTTGAAGCTGTTGGCGGCCGAGTCTCGTAACCAAGCTCTTCAGGCCGACCTAGCTTCCCAGACCGATACTAGCCTGAGGAGGGAGGGCGAGTTGACAAAGGCGGTGGCCCTTGAGATAAAGAAGATCAAGCAGGCCGGCATGGACAAGGTCATCGAGGCCCAGGACAAGGTCTACGCCTTGGCAATTAGGCACGTCAAGTATTACCACCCCGAATTCGAGCTTGATCATTTCCACTATGACATGAAGCTGCCCAACCACCCACCGACTCCCGGAGGTGGTGGTGATGAAGATGTTGCCGTGACCGACCCTGGTGCAGAGACGGCTGTTGACGATGAGGTTCACCACCTTCCGAACAATAGCTTTCGTATTTGCCTTCTCTTTTTTTTTCTTTGCATTTTGTAACTACCGAATGCGGACTGGCCACTGCACGTTTGTATGAAAATTTTTATCAATGAAAAGTTTTTTCCTTTTGCCCGAACCTTTTGACTTGGATTTCTAAGGCATAGTCATCCTTGTAAGATTTCGTGAAATTAACAAAGTATATAGAGCTCGAAATGATGTTTCTTTTATCTTTGCCAGATGGGCGCGCCCTCGGGGGTAGGCCCTGATCATGCTGAGATGGCGCGGCTTAGGAGTAAGGTAACGGTGTTAGAGTTCGCACTGACTCGATACTGTAAAGAGGCTCGCAATCGAGAAGCTGCTGTCCAATATTTTATGGATAAGTCAAAGGGAGTTAACATGGAGTTGGCACGCTTGGAGAAGTTGATAGACGACCGAGACATGGGGAGCACGGAAGCTGCATTTTCATCGTCCAGCACTTCCGTCCGGCGACCATCGTCCGAATCTTTCCTTCGTGAGGTCATCGTGGAGAAAGAGTTAGAGTTACAACGATACAAGATAATGCTCGGGATATCAGGATCCCGATTGACTTCTTTCAGTGGTGCCTGCCCTTCGGCCGGAGTCTCATGACCGACACTGCGGCTGGGAACCATGAGGCCAGGAGATGCCTAAAGCTCTGCTTTTGGTGTGTCCACCTTGGCGACCCCACGAGATCTCGTAGAGGAGTAAACTAGTTCAACCGATCTTGAACTGGTTTGTACCAACCCTACGGCCCCATAGTAGGAGCTTTATTTCGATTGCGAGTGATGTAATAAAGTCTTGCCGATTGTATTGATACACTTTTGTTGGTTGAAATAATAATAAGAAAACATGATCGTATTAGCCTTTTATGAGTTCTTTTCCCATGTGCATGCATCCGAAATCTGAGCCAAGGGGCGAAGAGGAGAGAATGGGAACTCCCACGTAGGGGCCAGAGTCCAAGATAGGGTTTCGGAGTCCGGCCCGAGGGGTGAGGACAAGAGATTAAGAAATCTCCCCTAGACTTTCGACGTCCAAGCCGATGGGCTAGGACTTGAGATATCGAGAAATCTCGCGAAACCCATGTGAGACCAAGGGATCAGGAGATTAGTTCGAGGATCAGGTCGAGCATCGAGCCCTATTCGCTTTGTGAGAATGCCGGGTTCTCGTTCGAGATGCATGCCGAGCATAGGCCAATTACGTGACTCGTAATGGGGGACGTTTCGTTTTCCAATGTCATAAATGCGCCTGATAGACGTTTCGACTTTCATGGCCATAAATGTGCCTCACCTTGGGCTATAGGGCTCGAGGCACATGCCGAAGGCGAGTGCCAAAAATAAAAATTTTAACCAAGGCTTACGATGACTGGTGGCTCTCCTACCACCCTCTGACAGTTAGGGGTAGCTGCGATGAAGGTTTCTCTACCACTGGCTACCAGCAGGTGGAAGGGGTTCAACTTAATGCATGGGGCTCGAGGTACTTGCCAAGGGCAAGTGCCGAAAATAAAAATTTTAACCTAGGCTTCTTATGACTGGTGGCTCTCCTACCACCCGCTAACAGTTAGGGGTAGAGGCGATGAAGGTTGCTCCACCCCTGGCTGCCAGCGGGTGAAAGGGGGATCAACTTGGCGCATGGAGCTTAGAGGTCCTCGCTAGAGGCGAGGTCCACAAATCAAAATAAAACTTGGATAAGTAGTGAGTCGATGCCGAGCTGGAGGTCTTGGGTGAAAGCTGATAGCTCGCTCGAGGTAAGGGGCGAGGGGCGAGGACAAGAGGGATTGAAAAATCCTTCATAGGTGGTCAAACTCCATGCCGAAGGGCGAGGACTTGAGGGATTAAGAAATTCATCGTAGGTGGTCGAAGTCCAAGCCGAAGGGCGAGGACTTGAAAGATTGAGGAATCCCTCATAGATGGTTGAAGTCCAAGCCGAGGGCGAGGACGTGAGGGATTGATTAATCCCTCGTAGGTGGTCGAAGTCCAAGCCGAGGGGCGAGGACGTGAGGGATTGATAAATCCCTCGTAGGTGGTCGAAGTCCAAGCCAAGGGGCGAGGACTTTAGGGATTGAGAAATCCCACGTTGGTGGTCAAAGTCCAAGCCGAGGGGTGAAGACGTGAGGGATTGAGGAATCCCTCGTAGGTGGTCGAAGTCCAAGCCGAGGGGAAAGAACGCAAAAGATTGAAAAATCCCTCGTTGGTGGTCGAAGTCCAAGCCGAGGGGCGAGGACGTTAGAGATTGATAAATCGCTCGTAGGTGGTCGAAGTCCAAGCCGAGAGGCAAGAGTGTGAGGGATTGAGGAATCCCTCGTAGGTGGTCAAAGTCCAACTGAGGGGCAAGGACGCGAGAGATTGAAAAATCCCTCATAGGTGGTGGAAGTCCAAGCTGAGGGGCGAGGACTTAAGGGATTGAGAAATCCCTCATAGGTGGTCGAAGTCCAAGCCGAGGGGCGAGGACGTGAGGTTTTGAGGAATCACTCGTAGGTGGTCGAAGTCCAAGCCGATAGGCGAGGACATGAAAGATTGTTTTTGCAGCTTCAAGCCCATAGGCAAACGGGTCTAACCCAGTCCACTAAGGTCAGATACCCATTTACTCTGCCTATAAATACCAGACCCCCTCCTCCCTGAGAAAGGTAATTCCAAATTTCTTACCTGAACCCTAGTTTCCTTCACCTTTTCCAATGACTGACTAGATCGTTGGAGGGCCTATCGCCGAAATTTCTCTCGGTGTTTCTAGGCACTTTGCAGGTATTCCGGTTGGCCAGCCACCAACTACTTTTCCGAACCGACCTCGAGTAACCGAACGAATTTGCGGATGAGATTTGTCCCTTCTACTTCACAAATTACAAGAACTCACACCTGTTGCTCCTGCACCGAAAATAAGAAGCATCATGTTGGCGTCGTCTATGGGTTGGCTTGATAGACCCAAAACTAGATTCATCTCTCTACACTCCACCCCTCCTATGGCCCCTAAACCAAAGAGGGTGGCAATGGCAGGGCGGTGTGCCGAGCATCATCACCAGACCCTCAGGCAGGAGGGCACACAGGGTTACTGAAGGCATCGACTCGAGAATCCCTCGAGTCACGGTCCGAGCACATCACGCTCAGCTGCTGGGCGATCCCAATGCCAAGAAGCCGGTGACCTTCAGAAGATCATCAACCATCGGAAACCTGAGGATGACCTCCGAAAATAGCTCGATCATTCCAGGAGCAGAGCTACCTCCTCCATCCAGGTTCCGACCCATATCCTACAACATCGAGAGCAACATGCAGTCGCTCACCCGGAGATCGACGACCTCCGACGGTCCAATTCAAAGATGTCGCGGTCACGAGGACCGAGTTCCAAGAGTTCAGGAACGAGGTCCTCCTAGCCATCTGAGGCGCACCCAGGGCCGATCAACAAGTCGACGACCCAATCCAGGAAGAGAAAAACCTGGGTAGCGAGTCACAAGGCTCGACCCGACCACCGAGGAGGGATGACGTTGTTTTTAGGCTACTCCAGGAGATGGAGAATCACCTTGCGGTGAGGGTGGTGGCCAATCCAGTCGGGGGTACCATCCTACCGAACCCCCATTCTCTGCTCAAATTCTTGATGCCTCGATCCCGAGGAATTTCCGACCGCCTCAGTTCTAGAAATACGATGGAGAGAGTGATCCAGCTATTCACATAGAGGGGTTCAAAACCCTCATGATGATTCACAGCGCATCGGATCCTCTCCTCTGTCAAGTGTTCCCCACCACTTTGCGTGACCCAGCAAAGGAATGGTTCTCAAAGCTCTGCCCCAACTTGATCTTCTCTTTTGTATAGCTCGAGGTAAACTTTCTCGCTCACTTTGTGACCAGTCGCAAAGTCGAGAAGACAAGTGCATCACCTCTTAATCTCAAACAGAAGGAAGGGGAGTCCTTGCGGGACTTTGTGCGGAGGTTCACCACCGAAGCCAGGGCAGTCTCTTCTCTCGATGTTGGCGTAGCTTCCGCAGATTTTTGACATAACGTTCGCCATGGCCAGCTAAAGGCCTCCCTGGTAAAGAAGCCCCCGATCGATTTTCCTGACCTCCTTTACAGGGTCGAAAAGTACATTCGAGTCGAAGAAGCTCTACACCCTTAAGGTCTAACAGAAGTCCCCGCTAAGGAGAAGAGGAAGGTAGATGGTCCAGAGCCCATTTAGAAGTCTCAAAAAGATCTCCTTGGCCAAAAATGACGTCTCCTGTCCCCCACTTTGAAAAGTTCACCCCGCTGACTCATAGCATGTAGACCATCCTTATGGAGATTGAGGACAAGGGGATTGTCCTCCATCCTCCTCGACCCAACAACAACAAGAAAGGGACCAGAGATTTTACTGTCAGTTCCACGGGAACCACGAGCACGAGACGGATTCGTGTTGCGCTCTCAAAGACGAGATAGAGGCCCTCATACAGAAGGGTTACTTAAAGGAATTCACCCGAACCAATCAACGAGACCAGCGGGCTTCACCTCCTCCTCGAGCGACCGGTCAGCGTCCAGAGGCGGAACTCGAGCCTGACGAGGAGGGAGGGCCAGCCATCCTTCACCCTGTTCATGGTGGCCCCAGGGGGGGAGATTCGAATACTTCCTGCAAGGCCTTCATGTGGAAGGTTAACTTGGTCCATGACCACCCCCCCCCCCGGGGACCCAAGCCTAGCAGTCTCATTCTCCAACGACGACCTGGAAGGTATCCGACTACCTCACTGTGATGCCCTGGTGATCAAACTTGGCATGGTGAATCACGAGGTTCGACGTATCTGCATTGACAATGGAAGCTCAGTGAACATCCTGTTCCTTGCTGCATTCGAAGCTTTCAAACTCTCTAGAGAAAGACTGAAGCGGACGGGTACACGCTCCAGGAGTTTTCTAGAACTCATGTCCACATCGAGGGGACAATCATACTCGATGTCACAGCCGAAACAGTCCCGAGCATCCGAATAGATGCCATGGATTTCATGGTGGTCAATGTCAAAGCCTCATACAATGTGATTGTAACGCCCCTGCTCCTGCCCCTGCCCCTGCCCAGACAATTTTATACAATTTATCAGACAAATTATTTATAGTATAGTACAATTTCCCACCACAGGCTGCCTCTCAAAAGGTGGTTAACCGGATTGGTGACTCTTGATCATAGGCATTATTATTTATCATTATTTAATCCTATTATATTCCCGATATGGGATAATATAACTCACATTCCCTCTCTCCTGCGAGCACAGGAAGCCCACGTCAGCAAGAGGCAGCCTCACAAGTCTTCCGGGTGGGCCCCTTCCTCGCTGACGTCGTGATGACGTCAGCCTCAACCAACACAGCCTGTGGTTGTTTTCAACTGGTGGGCCCCTTCCCGTTACCACATAATTACCCTAAATGCCATCAACCTCTTTATATATATATATAGGAGTGATCCAATGAGATACATGTTAAAATGAGATTATGAGATACATCGATTATGACCATTAGATATAAGAGAATTGAAATGAGTGGCTCTCATTTATTTGGATTAATTCATTGAGAACCTGCACTGATCGACTACGTTGGTGTGAAATTTTGAGGGAATGAGCTGAGGTTTGACGGAAATGTACGCGGGAAAGGAGACGAAATGTTTGGAAGTGTAATTCTGGAAGGATCCGGAACAGTATCAGTCTGTCCTTGTAAAATTTGCCCATAGATCCACCAATCTGGAGCACTTCCAAAATGACTGGCATTTATCTGACTGTCGAACGCTCTTGGTAGCCCACAGCCTTCCTGTATTCTGCCACCACCCAAATGCCATGGATTTGTCTGATCACCGAATAATCTTGAGAGTTCATGGCCCCCTTGAATGTTTCTTCCACCCCCAAAAGGGCTTCCAATATTTATCTGATCTCTAGATGATCTTGGTAGTTCATGGCCTTCCTGTATGCTTTTCCCAGCACTTGAGTGCCATTTGGTATGTATCTGATCACGGAATAGTCTTGGTAGTTCATGGCCATCTTGTGCGGTTGACTCACGCCCAAAAGGGCTTCCGGTATTTATCTGATTTAGAAATGATCTTGGTAGCTCAGGACCATTCTGCATGATTTTCCCACCTCCAAAAGTACTTACGGTACTTATTTGATCCCTGAATAGTTGAAGGCCTTCTTGAATGTTTTTGCAAGATTCAAAAGGGTTTCTGGTACTTAATTATCTGATCATCAGTTAATCTTGGCAGTTCGTGGTCATCCTGCATGATTTTCCCACCTTCAAAATGACTTCTGCTATCTGTTTCATCATCGAATGCTCTAGGTAAATTAAAGCCTTCATGAGTGTTTAGTCCACATGAGAAAGGATTTCTGGTATTTATCCGACCATCAATTGATCTTGCGTCATTGCCTTCCTGTATGCTTTTCCCACGTCCAAAATGATTTCTTGCATTTATCTGATCCCCAAATAATATTGGAAATTCAGAGCAGTGCAGTTCTCGGATCAATTCTTGGTAAGAGTTGCTAGAATCATTAGTCCAGTAATTAAAATTTGATTCGATTTTTTTTTCTGGTTTTTTTAAACAGATATATGTAGAAAAATAAACCAGGTTCTCAATTAATTAATCCAAATAAATGAGAGCCACTTATTTCAATTCTCTCAAATCTAACGGTTATAACTGATGTATCTCATTATCTCATTTTAAGATGTATCTTATTGGATCACTCCTCTATATATACTAGTATCATGCACGTGCGATGCACGTAGAGGAAGAAGGAAAAAGACAAAAAAAAAACCTACAAACACGTGCGCTGCACGTGTTTTTTTCCGCACGTGTGGAAAATGGGGAGGGGAATGAAAAGGACCCCAAAAAAAATCTGGTATTATACACGTGCGTTGCACATGGAAAGATGGGGAGGGGGAATGAAACAGGACAAAAGAAAAAAAGCCAACAAGTGCGCTGCACGTGTTGACAAAATGACATACAATGACAAATCACACTAACCCCTTCTCCCATTATAATAGTAGAGATTTATATAATAAATTACAAAGAAAGCTATCAAGTGGCTCACAATCAATCCCCCCAAAATTAAAAGCCCATATCAAACCTCACAAAACACATTTTCCCTCCAAAATTTCAAACCCAAAAATCAAATTTTTTCCCCTTAAAAACTCATTACTTTATTACTATCTATCTCTTCTCTCTTTACTTTTTCATATTTCTCTCTTTCTCTCTCTCTCTATCTCTCTATCCCATTCTTTCTTTATTTACTTGGAAATTTAGATTTTAAGATTTCGATTTTGTAAATTTTCAGAATTTTTAATAGCAAATATCTCTTCAACAATTAAATTTCATTATTTTCCACATTTAAAGTTCTAAGAAGTTAGATTTTATACCCCCATTTATAATTATTTTTAAACATATACTAATGGAAACATAGACTTTTATTTATAACTAATTATTGTCATACTATTCAAACTTGAGCTACATAATTATTGTTTTACTGTTTACATGGCTTTTCGTGTTTTGTATCATTTCGAAGACGTGCCGTAGGCACGTGCCCACGGGCAAATCTAGTATATATATATATATATATATATATATATATATATATATATATATATTAATTAATATTATATCTTTTTAGAAATTACGGGGTGTTACACTGATCCTGGGCAGGCTCAGCCTTTGTTCCCTTCAAGCAGTACCCTCCGCATACCACTTGAAAATGAAGTTCCTTACCGACCACGGAGTCCGTGTCGTTCAAGGCAATCAAGAATCGGCCAGGTCATGCTACATGCCGCAGTGGGAGGCAGTGTTTTCCCCTCGAAGCGGTCGAACTTCTGTCCGAAAGGAACTCATTGGGCTCCAAGCCCGTCGACCAATTGGAAGAAATCCCCTTCATCCAGGATGACAGATCTAAGTGGTTCAAAGTGAGCCAGTCCCTCTCCCCAGACCTAAAACTGGCGATCACTGATTGCATCAGGCAGAATGTGGATCTCTTCGCCTGGATGCCCTCGGATATGCCAGGAATCTCAGAGGACCTTATCATGCACCGATTGAGCGTCCACCCGGATTCAAAGCCCGTCCAACAGAAGCACCCAAATTCGCCCCGAAAGGTAGCTGGCAACTAAAGAAGAAGTGAACAAGCTCCTCTCGGCTCATTTTATCCAGGAAGTTAGCTATCCCGAATGGCTGGCTAACGTAGTAATGGTGAAGAAACCAAGCAGGAAGTGGAGAATCTGCATAGACTTCAAAGACCTCAACAAGGCCTGCCCCAAAGATCCGTACCTTCTACCGAGCATCGATGCCCAGATTGATGCGACTTCTGGCCACGAACTGCTGAGCTTCATGGACGCCCTTTCAGGCTATAACAAAATCAGAATGTTCCCCTCTGACATTCCTAAAATTGCCTTTGTGACTGACCAGGGCCTATACTGTTACGCGTCATGCCCTTTGGGCTAAAAAACGCCGGTGCTACCTACCAGAAGCTCGTCAATTCGGTGTTTAAGGAACAAATAGGTCAGAACATGGATGTCTATGTCGACGACATGCTCATCAAAAGTTGTCGAGGCCAAAACCATGTCACCGATCTAGAGGAAGCCTTCAGAGTCCTAAGGTCCCACAACATGAGACTTAATCCCTCCAAATGCACCTTTGGCGTCACTTTGGAAAAATTTCTTGGATTCGTGGTTAGCCAGCGGGGCATTAAGGAGAACCCCAAAAAGATCTAGGGCATACTGGACATGGCCCTCCAAGGAATGTCAAAGAGGTCCAGAGGCTTACGGGTCGGGTGGCAGCCATCGACCATTTTCTTTCGAAATCTGGTGAAAAGTCGCTCCTGTTCTTCAAAGCCCTAAGGCTGGCAAAAGGCTTCGAATGGGAAGAACCCCAATAACAGGCTTTCGACCAGCTGAAGACCTACCTGGCCAACCCCCCGCTGGTCAGCAAACCAGAATCGGGCGAGCCCTCTACCTCTATCTAGCTGCATCTGAACGCACGCTTAGCACCGTACTTGTTAGGAAGGAAGATGGGGTCCAGAAATCCATCTATTACGTCAGTAAAGTCTTGCATGAGGTGGAGCTCTGACATGCCCGCATGGAGAAAGTTGCTTAGTCATTGATGATGGCAGGTCGGAAACTCCGATCGTATTTTCAAGCACACTCCATTTAAATACTAACAGATCAGCCGCTCAAGCTCGTCCTTATCAAACCAGAAAATTTCGGGCGACTAATCAAATGGTCGATTGAGCTGAGCCAGCATGACATCAGCTACCAACCTCGGACATCCATCAAGGGGCAAGCCCTTACATAATTCATCACAGAGTGTACCATTTCTGAAGCAACCAAGATCCTAGAGCAGGATCCCACTTGGGAGATTTATGTAGATGGATCGTCCTACGAGGGTGGAAGCAGAGCTGGCATTATACTTTGTGGCCTTGATGATTTCGTCATCCAGTATTCCTTGCGCCTCAATTTCCAGGCCTCTAATAATGAGGCAGAATACGAAGCAATGATCGCCGGCCTCACACTAGCCACAATGAGGGAGCAAGAAAGTAAGGGCCTTCGATGACTCTCTGCTCGTGGTTAGCCAAATTTTGGGGGATTACGAGGCCCGTGATGCTTCCATGGCCCGATACTTGGCACGCGTCAAACTCATCCTGGAAGCCTTCGAGCACGCCACCGTCGAGCGGATACCTAGGGAACTGAATAGTCAGGCAGACGCCTTGTCCAAGCTCACCTCATCATCATTGGAGGGCCTCAATCACACAGTCCACATCGAGGTCCTCTACGAGCCAACCATCAAGAAGCCCGAGGTCATCTGCCTCAATGCATGCATGCAGCCGAATAATTGGATGAATCACATCCCCAAGTTCTTGGAAGAAGGCCAACTACCTAAAATCTCCGCCGAGGCTAAGAAGATAAGGGTTCGGTCACAAAGGTTCACCTTAATTGAAAATATCCTCTTCCAACAATCATACACCAGGGTGGACGGCAGACTTACCTCCAATGTCTGCATCTCGATGAAGCGAGGTATGCGCTTGAAGAGTTACACGAGAGAATTGGAGGGTGCCATATGGATAGTAGGTCACTCGCAAGGAAGGTGCTCAACCACAGGTAATATTGGCCAACCATATTGCAAGACGTCCGTGATCTCATTAAGTGATCCAGCCCCTACCAGAGATTCTCCTCAATCAGACACTTGCCCCAAGATGAACTCAGGTCGCTGACCAGTCCAGCTCCCTTGGCCATGTGGGGGATGGACCTGGTCGGCCCATTTTCGAAGGCCACAGGCCAAAGATGTTTCCTCATCGTGGCCATCGACTACTTCACCATATGGGTCGAAGACAACCCTGGCCACAATCACCGAGCATCACTCCTAACAATTCTTCTAGAAGCACATTATTTGTCGGTTCGGTATCCCGTGCATGCTCATCACGGATAATGGGAATCAATTTGCTGGCAAAAAATTTCGAAAGTTCTGTGATGACCTCGGAATCCAGTAGCGGTTCTCATCAATAGCTCATCTCCAGTCTAACGGCCAAGCAGAAAATGCCAACCGTCAAATTCTTAAAGGCCTAAAAAAAATGATTAGACCAATCTCCCAAAGGACTGTGGGTCGACGATTTTCCCAACATCTTATGGTCGTACCGAACAACCAAAAGAATTCATACGGGCGAGTCCTCGTTCAATCTGACATACGGGACAGAGGCTGTCATCCCACTGGAAGTAGGGCTCCCTTCGTCTAGGATCATGGGCTTCAATGAGGAATCCAACTCGAGCGACCTCAGGGCCAACTTGGACCTGGTCGATGAAATTTGCAAAAGATCCTCCATCTGACGAGCCATATACCAACAGCGAGTTGACAAAATTTACAACAAAAGTCGAACTTAAAGAATGTGACCTCGTACTCAGGAAGCTTGCTATTTCCGACACCAACAACAAAGGCAAACTAGCCCCGAACTGAGAGAGCCCGTATAAGGTCTCCCAAGTGGTACGTCCAGGCACGTACGGACTCAAAAACCTGGGAGGCAAGGCAGTCAGAGCATCTTATAAAATTTCGCAAGGAGAGACGTCCGCCGAAATTGTAATAGGCACTACGTGTAACGACCCGAAAAATAGCATATGGCTATTTTGCATCGAAATGTGTGTGCGATTGAGAAATTCGCGCGAATATGTATTTTTCGATAATAATTATTTTTATCGAGAAATATAAGATATATTGTCTACTTTATTTTATTATTATTTTCGAAATTAAATTATTTATTATACGGATTATTACGAAGTAATTTTAATGTATTTTGTATTGTTTGGATTATTAAAGTAGAAAGTTGGGTATTAATTGAAATGTATTAAGACTAGGGGGCTTATACGAAATATCCATTTACATTATTCATCTATCTATTATCTATTTATTTACTTTACAACCCCCCCCCCCCTCCCTTCTCCTTCCTCCTTCTTCTTCTTCCTTCTTCTGTTGCTTCCCAAACCGAAGGAGAAGAACCCAAAGCCCCCGGCCCTCTCCTCCTTCCTCCCCCTTCTTCGCCGTTCCTTTCCCGATCGAATGGAAAACCCCATCCCTCCATCTTCTTCCTCCTCCACCTCCTTCCCATCCCGTTCGATGCCGACCCCAGAGAACCCCACCCCCGGTCCCGACGTCCTCTCCCTTCCTCCTTTCTCCGTTCATGCCCAGCGATCGAAAAGAACCCCACACCCATTTCCCTCTTCCTCCTTCTCCTTCCGTCCGATTTCCTTTCCGATCGAAAAGAACCCATCGCCGATCGATCTCCCCACCTCAAATCCCCTCCGATCCTTCGTCAAATCCAAATTAAATCGAGGGGTAGACTAAATGAGGGATCCTCTACATGGTGGTAGCGTCGGATTTTCGAATGGATTTGGGAAGGTAAAACCCTAATTATTTTATTGTATAAAATTTAGTCGGGTTAAATTTTATTGAGTAGGAATATTGGGGTAGAGAGATTTGGAGATGTTGGAAGTGGTAGATGTGAGAAATTAGTGGACTGTTAAAGAGATTGTAAGTTATTAGTAAATTGGGATTTTGGGTTTGTAAAAGAGAATTATATGGATATGAATTAATTCTCGTATAGTAATAGAAATTGTAGTGGGGCTATTAGAATATTTTGGGGGTGATTGAATAATTGTTTGGAAATAAGAATCTCGTCGGCATTAGTTTATTACGTGCATCGCACGTGTAAATCCCAAGCGTTCAATAAACGCTTGTGTGATATTTGGGATGTTGTTATTAGCTTTTATAATTGGTTTGGACGATTTGAGTGATTACGTGCAAAGCGCGTGTGCATCCTAGGCGTTCAATAGAATGCCTGTGTGATATTGGAGTTAGTATTATTATTTTCCCGTAACTGTTTTGGATGCTTGAGCCTTGATTGCTTTGAACAGTGATGATAGGATATACTAGCGGCTTTGGATGCGTGGTGGCGCTTCGAGCCTTCGCGGGACAATTTGTGAGTATGATTATACTAAATGCATGTTTATTGTTGTGATAAAATCTTAGGCGGTTTGAAGCAATCCTTGTTTAATTCAGCTAAAATGAAGTTTTAATTTGAAATATTGAAGGTTCTTTTGTTAAAAGTTGTTATGTGGTAAATGGGTGTGTATATGGTAAATGGATGTGATTTTAATCATTCAGTGTGATGGGGACGTATTGTGTAGATATATATATACATGGTGTTGTGATGTGTATGTGAATTCTTAGCCTATGGGAACGTTGGAGAATTTTGATTATCATTGTATGATAAGTGGAATGCTAAGAGATAAAGTTGTATGGTAAATAACAACTCATTTTTTTAAGCTTTGTTAAGAAGCATGCTTTTAAGGCAAGTTTGGGAAATTGACCAACTAGAGAGTCGTAGTAGGGAGTCATAGCTTTCTAACATATCTGGAATTTTGTAATTCCAGTTTATAGGTTGAGAGTTATGATTTTCCAAGGATGGAACGAACCCAATCTTAGTCGAAGTATTATTGGCTAAGTAAACTAGTTTCTCTCCGTTCGTACACCTGATGGAACTTGTGTTTTCGAGAACTCAATGATAGAGTCTAAAAGAGGTGCTGAACTAGGAAGTTGAAATAGACACTCCCACCTCTCCATAGGACCCGGAATCGAGAATTTCCGATGAGTGAGCAAAATCTTATGCTATTGGAAAGGTGCAGCGAGTGCAAGAAGAATGTGCTATTGAGAGTATATGAGGTTTTACAGTATCAAGTAATTTTGTATCGTGTGTTGGAAGTTATGGACGTTGCAAGCTAGCAACCTGCTGATTCGACTAAACGTCAAGTTTAAGTTAGTTTGGGGACTTGAGCTCCTAAATAGCTGAGAGTCGCCCACTAGGGGATTGCTGGAGATCTCCCCACCCTTCTAGAAGTCTGATTGTGTTAAATTCCGATGAGCGTAGCCTGGGTTACAGCTACAGCTACTTCTTGAATTATTTCATCGGATAATTGATGAGGAGCCATCTGCATATCGCAGTGTGGTAATTATGCGCTATCGGGTTTCAATGATGTTTTAGCATTTTATCTGGGACTTAGATAAGTTCCTGTACTTAGTACTCATAGTGGACACGAACGGGTTGTACGGACTGCGGTCCGATAGAAAGACAATGCTATAGGTATACTGCGGTATATCTTTAAGTTCGTCACGACTGTTAAATGGGATCCAGGTATATGCTAGTGGACACGAACGGGTTGTTCGGACTGCGGTCCGATAGAAAGACAATGCTATAGGTATACTGCGGTATATCTTTAAGTTCGTCACGACTGTTAAATGGGATCCAGGTATATGCTAGTGGACACGAACGGGTTGTACGGACTGCGGTCCGATAGAAAGACAATGCTATAGGTATACTGCAGTATATCTTTAAGTTCGTCACGACTGTTAAATGGGATCCAGGTATATGCTAGTGGGCACGAACGGGTTGTACGGACTGCGGTCCGATAGAAAGACAATGCTATAGGTATACTGCGGTATATCTTTAAGTTCGTCACGACTGTTAAATGGGATCCAGGTATATGCTAGTGGACACGAACGGGTTGTACGGGATGCGGTCCGATAGAAAGACAATGCTATAGGTATACTGCGGTATATCTTTAAGTTCGTCACGACTGTTAAATGGGATCCAGGTATATGCTAGTGGACACGAACGGGTTGTACGGACTGCGGTCCGATAGAAAGACAATGCTATAGGTATACTGCGGTATATCTTTAAGTTCGTCACGACTGTTGAATAGGATCCAGGTATATTCTAGTGGACACGAATGGGTTGTACGGACTGCGGTCCGATAGAAAGACAATGCTATAGGTATACTGCGGTATATCTTTAAGTTCGTCACGACTGTTGAATGAGATCCAGGTATATGCTAGTGGACACTAACGGATCGTACGGACTGCGGTCCGGTGAAATACGATGCTATAGGTATACTGCGGTATATCTTTAAGTTCGTCACGGCTTGAACCCGACCATGTCCTACTATCAGGAACAGGAAGTAGACCAAATTAGAATGCATTGCATAGCAAGGGTTCGAATCCCTAACTTAGAAATAACGGCTTGATTTGGAAAGTATGTAGTATGGGATGCATACATTTCCAAGTCTCTCTTGCATTGGACTAAGAATGTTGGCTTGACCTGGGTCACATGTAGTATGGGATGCATGTGCAACCAGAATCTTGCTGACATTAGATTAAGTGCATCTGTTCTATATTCTGTATTGTTGCATTAGACTCAGGCCATGGCATACAGAAACACTAGGAAATTAGGATATAAGTTTATATTCCATTTAAGATAAATTATGAGTGTGAAAGTGATGTATTGCGAGACGTGATGATATGTGTTGTAAGAATGAATGAATACGATGTTATGTGATATGAAATTGGAAAAGAATATTTGCATAAGGCGTAAAGTGATGGGCCTTAAGCAATTAATTTGGAAATGATTTTCCAAATTAAAGTTAAGTATGTTTGTGAGCAGGTGTGGATATGCATACAGGAAGTGATGCAGCGAGTATTTGATGTGAAATTCCATTTATGATATTTACATGCTCAGGTTTATTTTGGTATTCGTAAGTTCATTCTGTTTTACTTATAAGTTTAATTGAGTTGCTTATTAATAAATTATACTCACACCAGAAGTGGCTAACCCCTTAGTGTTTGGGGGGTTAGGGAGTCTCTGGACTACCTAGGCCCCTACTGTTACAGGTCCTCAGCGGTGCAGAGGTGAGGTGTAGACTCTGAGGACGGAGCTTCATTTTTACCATGGTCACTTAAGGTTTAATTGTGTGAATAGTGCATTTTATGATTTAAATTATATTTTTGCTGTATAAGTATGTGGATGATGATGGAGAGTAGAGTGTGGAGTGGCATGGTATGGTTTGGACCCGTACCCATCTCGTTGTGGAGTACCAGGCGCTGTGGTAAGCTTTTATAAGTTATTTTCTAAAAACTTACTACGTTTTCAAAAGAATTTATGGTTTTTAATTAATAATTGATAAACCGTCTTGAGTTCGGCCCCCAGAGCATATATATATATTGCCTGTGTGATGATGCTCATTTTGGCCTGGGGAGCCCGTGATATTATTGCCTGTGATGTGAGCTACGGAGTTTAGAGCAGAATTCCGTAAGCTTTTTGTGTTTCGGGGTAAAAATTACAGGGGAGATTCTGCCGAAATTTTTCCTGAAACACAACTATCTTAGTTTATGGTTAAAGTGATATAGAAATTGGAAGAATTGAGTTGGGAGTCAAAAAGGAAAAAGGGCAGGCGCTACAGCTGGTATTACAACTGATATTTGTAATTACTGCGGGGTAACTCTGTATTGAATAAAAAGTTTTAATTTCCAGCATTTTGTGTATCGTGACTAATTGAAGGAAAGATCTTGGCATGTGTCACGGTTTCCCAGTTATATGGGAATCGGGGCGCTACAGAGTGGTATCAGAGCTGACTTCAATTTACAGTCCAACACAGTAGGAAGGTTAAACTTGAATGCCCTTTCGGAGTCGGGTTTTAGCTAGTTGTAGATAGTTATAATTCATATTGTTGGCTCTTTCAACTTATGTTTTATAATTTTTCTATATCTGGACTAATCCTAGTGTATGGGTTACCATCCTTTAAACACATGAATGATGTTCGAGGATGTCCTAACCAAGGAGGTGTTGATGGAAGAGAGTGAACCGACATCGATGGAAGATCCGATAACCTTGAGCGAGGAGCCAAGGAGACTTCACCACCACAAGGACTACAACATGAATGGGAGCAAATTCCAAGGACCACGAAGGTTGTAGTATGCAATCTTGCGAGAGAGTCAGGCACAAGAAATTAGTCTATCCACGACTACAAGGGACAAGCTCTGCACCAGCATCAGGGTTCCAGGACCAAGGTCAGAAGCAGAAGACTCAGAAAACGGAGGGCAACCTTGGAGGCACCAAGCTCAGGAAGTTGTTTTATGTGGTGAGCATGGTCATCTCAAGAACCAGTGTTCGAGGAAGGACGCTTAGATAGATACCAGTGCATGTCACAAACGTGGGAGGATTGGTCATATCCGACCAGATTGTCCCCAGCTTCATAAGAAAGAACAACAGATCAACCCCAAAGGTGAACAACAGAGGAAAAGAGCCTGTTCACCAAGGGTAGAGTTCGCACTTATTACCAGTAAGCTGTAGAAGACAGGAGTGCTAGTACCGGTATGTGCATATAGAACTGCAACTAAGTTTAAAAGTTGTATTTTTGGAAATTATTTTGGACTAAGAAGTATGGTATGATGAAACACTTTCGTAACCAGATGGATTTATATATATATATATATGGAATCCATACAACTGTTTTGTTCAATTGTGGTTCATCACATTCTTTGTCTGAATTATTTTTCAAGTGTTGAGATGTGTGCGGGAGGCGACTCTAGAGTTGATTTGTTTGAATGCACCATCTGGAGCATCAGCTTCAAGCAAATTACAGAAGAGAATCCTGAAAGTTTGAAGTAATGATTATAGGCTATGCCCTATTCTAAGGAGGGAGTGGCTACTGAACTATAAAAGATCGAGATAAGTGAAGGATTGACCTTAACCAAAGACCGTGAAAGGAGCAAGAAGCTAGATGGTGAGATCAAGTAAGTCATTATTAGAGTGATTACTCAAGTTTAGAGCTCAGTTTTGGCACGATGGGAGCTACAACCGAGCCCGAGTGAGCAAGTCAGAAGGCTTAAGCAGGAGATGCAGGGATTGAAGCGCTGAAGCGACAGATTCTCCAAGATCAGCTTATGATTAAGCAGCCACTAAGAACACGCCCAGGGAGGAAATCTCGCTCAGACAGGGGGCAATCTTGTTAACTATTTAGCAAGGTCACCGAGAGGAGCTGCTCAGGGGCTGAAGTAGCAATGTGTGACTTCGTCCTTT
Organism: Hemerocallis citrina; assembly: GCA_017893485.1. Classification (NCBI taxonomy): domain Eukaryota; kingdom Viridiplantae; phylum Streptophyta; class Magnoliopsida; order Asparagales; family Asphodelaceae; genus Hemerocallis; species Hemerocallis citrina. The sequence continues at coordinate 147,191,575 of CM030364.1, read as the reverse complement.
CTAAGGAGGGAGTGGTCACCAACCAATAGAAGTCGTAATCAAGGAGTAAATCGACATCACTTATAGACAAGGATAGAGTAAGGTAATGCAGCCATTGTCTACTCTAGAGCAAGAGCAGAGGAAGGTCAGCATCAAATTCATAGTGGGTCTGTCCAGAAGGCTGAAGGACAACAGTTCAACTTGGTAGAAGACCAGTTTTCGAGAATATCGCTCGAGGAACTGGAGATGGTTCAGGGAAATGTCTCATGAACCATTGATGTTGTGGTTGCCTTCCTCTCCACTAGCAGCGTTCTGAGGACAGAACGATTCTAAGGTGGGAGTGATGTAATGACCCGAAAAATAGCATATGGCTATTTTGCATCGAAATGTGTGCGCGATTGAGAAATTCGCGCGAATATGTATTTTCCGATAATAATTATTTTTATCGAGAAATATAAGATATATTGTCTACTTTATTTTATTATTATTTTCGAAATTAAATTATTTATTATACGGATTATTACGAAGTAATTTTAATGTATTTTGTATTGTTTGGATTATTAAAGTAGAAAGTTGGGTATTAATTGAAATGTATTAAGACTAGGGGGCTTATACGAAATATCCATTTACATTATTCATCTATCTATTATCTATTTATTTACTTTACAACCCCCCCCCCCCCCCCCCCCCCCCCCCATCTCCCTTCTCCTTCCTCCTTCTTCTTCTTCCTTCTTCTGTTGCTTCCCAAACCGAAGGAGAAGAACCCAAAGCCCCCGGCCCTCTCCTCCTTCCTCCCCCTTCTTCGCCGTTCCTTTCCCGATCGAATGGAAAACCCCATCCCTCCATCTTCTTCCTCCTCCACCTCCTTCCCATCCCGTTCGATGCCGACCCCAGAGAACCCCACCCCCAGTCCCGACGTCCTCTCCCTTCCTCCTTTCTCCGTTCATGCCCAGCGATCGAAGAGAACCCCACACCCATTTCCCTCTTCCTCCTTCTCCTTCCGTCCGATTTCCTTTCCGATCGAAAAGAACCCATCGCCGATCGATCTCCCCACCTCAAATCCCCTCCGATCCTTCGTCAAATCCAAATTAAATCGAGGGGTAGACTAAATGAGGGATCCTCTACATGGTGGTAGCGTCGGATTTTCGAATGGATTCGGGAAGGTAAAACCCTAATTATTTTATTGTATAAAATTTAGTCGGGTTAAATTTTATTGAGTAGGAATATTGGGGTAGAGAGATTTGGAGATGTTGGAAGTGGTAGATGTGAGAAATTAGTGGATTGTTAAAGAGATTGTAAGTTATTAGTAAATTGGGGTTTTGGGTTTGTAAAAGAGAATTATATGGATATGAATTAATTCTCGTATAGTAATAGAAATTGTAGTGGGGCTATTAGAATATTTTGGGGATGATTTAATAATTGTTTGGAAATAAGAATCTCGTCGGCATTAGTTTATTACGTGCATCGCACGTGTATATCCCAAGCGTTCAATAAACGCTTGTGTGATATTTGGGATGTTGTTATTAGCTTTTATAATTGGTTTGGACGATTTGAGTGATTACGTGCAAAGCGCGTGTGCATCCTAGGCGTTCAATAGAATGCCTGTGTGATATTGGAGTTAGTATTATTATTTTCCCGTAACTGTTTTGGATGCTTGAGCCTTGATTGCTTTGAACTTTGATGATAGGATATACTAGCGGCTTTGGATGCGTGGTGGCGCTTCGAGCCTTCGCGGGACAATTTGTGAGTATGATTATACTAAATGCATGTTTATTGTTGTGATAAAATCTTAGGCGGTTTGAAGCAATCCTTGTTTAATTCAGCTAAAATGAAGTTTTAATTTGAAATATTGAAGGTTCTTTTGTTAAAAGTTGTTATGTGGTAAATGGGTGTGTATATGGTAAATGGATGTGATTTTAATCATTCAGTGTGATGGGGACGTATTGTGTAGATATATATATACATGGTGTTGTGATGTGTATGTGAATTCTTAGCCTATGGGAACGTTGGAGAATTTTGATTATCATTGTATGATAAGTGGAATGCTAAGAGATAAAGTTGTATGGTAAATAACAACTCATTTTTTTAAGCTTTGTTAAGAAGCATTCTTTTAAGGCAAGTTTGGGAAATTGACCAACTAGAGAGTCGTAGTAGGGAGTCATAGCTTTCTAACATATCTGGAATTTTGTAATTCCAGTTTATAGGTTGAGAGTTATGATTTTCCAAGGATGGAACGAACCCAATCTTAGTCGAAGTATTATTGGCTAAGTAAACTAGTTTCTCTCCGTTCGTACACCTGATGGAACTTGTGTTTTCGGGAACTCAATGATAGAGTCTGAAAGAGGTGCTGAACTAGGAAGTTGAAATAGACACTCCCACCTCTCCATAGGACCCGGAATCGAGAATTTCCGATGAGTGAGCAAAATCTTATGCTATTGGAAAGGTGCAGCGAGTGCAAGAAGAATGTGCTATTGAGAGTATATGAGGTTTTACAGTATCAAGTAATTTTGTATCGTGTGTTGGAAGTTATGGACGTTGCAAGCTAGCAACCTGCTGATTCGACTAAACTTCAAGTTTAAGTTAGTTTGGGGACTTGAACTCCTAAATAGCTGAGAGTCGCCCACTAGGGGATTGCTGGAGATCTCCCCACCCTTCTAAAAGTCTGATTGTGTTAAATTCCGATGAGCGTAGCCTGGGTTACAGCTACAGCTACTTCTTGAATTATTTCATCGGATAATTGATGAGGAGCCATCTGCATATCGCAGTGTGGTAATTATGCGCTATCGGGTTTCAATGATGTTTTAGCATTTTATCTGGGACTTAGATAAGTTCCTGTACTTAGTACTCATAGGGGACACGAACGGGTTGTAAGGACTGCGGTCCGATAGAAAGACAATGCTATAGGTATACTGCGGTATATCTTTAAGTTCGTCACGACTGTTAAATGGGATCCAGGTATATGCTAGTGGACACGAACGGGTTGTTCGGATTGCGGTCCAATAGAAAGACAATGCTATAGGTATACTGCGGTATATCTTTAAGTTCGTCACGACTGTTAAATGGGATCCAGGTATATGCTAGTGGACACGAACGGGTTGTACGGACTGCGGTCCGATAGAAAGACTATGCTATAGGTATACTGCGGTATATCTTTAAGTTCGTCACGACTGTTAAATGGGATCCAGGTATATGCTAGTGGACACGAACGGGTTGTACGGACTGCGGTCCGATAGAAAGACAATGCTATAGGTATACTGCGGTATATCTTTAAGTTCGTCACGACTGTTAAATGGGATCCAGGTATATGCTAGTGGACACGAACGGGTTGTACGGGACGCGGTCCGATAGAAAGACAATGCTATAGGTATACTGCGGTATATCTTTAAGTTCGTCACGACTGTTAAATGGGATCCAGGTATATGCTAGTGGACACGAACGGGTTGTACGGACTGCGGTCCGATAGAAAGACAATGCTATAGGTATACTGCGGTATATCTTTAAGTTCGTCACGACTGTTGAATAGGATCCAGGTATATGCTAGTGGACACGAACGGGTTGTACGGACTGCGGTCCGATAGAAAGACAATGCTATAGGTATACTGCGGTATATCTTTAAGTTCGTCACGACTGTTGAATGAGATCCAGGTATATGCTAGTGGACACTAACGGATCGTACGGACTGTGGTCCGGTGAAATACGATGCTATAGGTATACTGCGGTATATCTTTAAGTTCGTCACGGTTTGAACCCGACCATGTCATACTATCAGGAACAGGAAGTAGACCAAATTAGAATGCATTGCATAGCAAGGGTTCGAATCCCTAACTTAGAAATAACGGCTTGATTTGGAAAGTATGTAGTATGGGATGCATACATTTCCAAGTCTCGCTTGCATTAGACTAAGAATGTTGGCTTGACCTGGGTCACATGTAGTATGGGATGCATGTGCAACCAGAATCTTGCTGACATTAGATTAAGTGCATCTGTTCTATATTCTGTATTGTTGCATTAGACTCAGGTCATGGCATACACAAACACTAGCAAATTAGGATATACGTTTATTTTCCATTTAAGATGAATTATGAGTGTGAAAGTGATGTATTACGAGACGTGATGATATGTGTTGTAAGAATGAATGAATACGATGTTATGTGATATGAAATTGGAAAAGAATATTTGCATAAGGCGTAAAGTGATGGGCCTTAAGCAATTAATTTGGAAATGATTTTCCAAATTAAAGTTAAGTATGTTTGTGAGCAGGTGTGGATATGCATACAGGAAGTGATGCAACGAGTATTTGATGTGAAATTCCATTTATGATATTTACATGCTCAGGTTTATTTTGGTATTCGTAAGTTCATTCTGTTTTACTTATAAGTTTAATTGAGTTGCTTATTAATAAATTATACTCACACCAGAAGTGGCTAACCCCTTAGTGTTTGGGGGGTTAGGGAGTCTCTGGACTACCTAGGCCCCTACTGTTACAGGTCCTCAGCGGTGCAGAGGTGAGGTGTAGACTCTGAGGACGGAGCTTCATTTTTACCATTGTCACTTAAGGTTTAATTGTGTGAATAGTGCATTTTATGATTTAAATTATATTTTTGCTGTATAAGTATGTGGATGATGATGGAGAGTAGAGTGTGGAGTGGCATGGTATGGTTTGGACCCGTACCCATCTCGTTGTGGAGTACCAGGCGCTGTGGTAAGCTTTTATAAGTTATTTTCTAAAAACTTACTACGTTTTCAAAAGAATTTATGGTTTTTAATTAATAATTGATAAACCGTCTTGAGTTCGGCCCCCAGAGCATATATATATATTGCCTGTGTGATGATGCTCATTTTGGCCTGGGGAGCCCGTGATATTATTGCCTGTGATGTGAGCTACGGAGTTTAGAGCAGAATTCCGTAAGCTTTTTGTGTTTCGGGGTAAAAATTACAGGGGAGATTCTGCCGAAATTTTTCCTGAAACACAACTATCTTAGTTTATGGTTAAAGTGATATAGAAATTGGAAGAATTGAGTTGGGAGTCAAAAAGGAAAAAGGGCAGGCGCTACAGCTGGTATTACAACTGATATTTGTAATTACTGCGGGGTAACTCTGTATTGAATAAAAAGTTTTAATTTCCAGCATTTTGTGTATCGTGACTAATTGAAGGAAAGATCTTGGCATGTGTCACGGTTTCCCAGTTATATGGGAATCGGGGCGCTACACTACGCCTCTTTTATGTTGTACCCCATTGTAAACTTGTACAAAAGCAATAAATTTCTTTCCAAAACATGTAAACATGTCAAAACTCAACATCGAGCAAGCTACCACCTATGAGGGATTTATCAATCCCTCACGTCCTCGCCCCTCGGCTTGGACTTCGACCACCTACGCGGATTTTTCAATCTCTCACGTCCTCGTCCCTCGGCTTGGACTTCGACCACCTACGAAGGATTCCCTAATCTCTCATGTCCTCGCCCTCGGCTTGGACTTCGACTACTTACGAGAGATTTCTTAATCTTTCACGTCCTCGCCTCTCGTCTTGGACTTCGACCACCTATGAGTAAGGGTGGGCATCGATCGGTATCCGACCTATTATGGACCATACACCACCGATCCAAAGAAGATCGGTTTTTTAATTTACTCATCCGCAACCAATCCGAACCTTAATTGGATTGGTTTCCATCCAAGCCGATTAAGCTCGGTTTGGATTGGATTGGATAGTCGGTTTGGCGTGCTACTTTTCGCCTTCAACATCATTCATAATTTTGTGAAATTTAAAAGATCAACTTCAATCAAATTTAAGAAACAACCTCTATTTGTTATCAGAAATGAATTGAAAATGAAGATTCATAAAACTACAAGTTAATGAATTTTGCACTAATTGTTTGAGATGATGACGTTTAAATTGGAGAGATAAACTATTTTTTCACTTGCATACTTTTGTAATCTTGGTTTATTATCATAAACGAAACATCAATAACCATAGCTAATTGAATTTCAGGTACAATAAACAAGGATTTAGAAAATTATTTCTGCTTGACTTGATTAAAGTCACTAGTAAATGTTATATCAACTTCATGATTCTATTTAGCTGGGTCACACTGTAAATCAAGCATTTTTCAACAACATAACACAGAATTATGGAGAATTAAAACATAGGTAGAACAACTGTACGGTTTGTATTAAAGAAAAATACTGTTTGTATATCAAAGAAAATGAGAAATGACTATTTGTATATTCAAGAAATTAATGGAGAACTATATTTTTTATGAACTTATGCACAGAGGTATGGTCGGTTCGGTTTTATCGGTTATTTGAAAGCCTCATCCAACAACCGAACCGGTCCAGTTGGTTATTGAAGATCAAGAACCGGGCCAATCCAAACCCCCAATTGGTTCGGTTAAAAACCGGTCGGTTCGGGTTGGATTGGTTCGGATTGGTCGGTTCGGATAATAGTTGTCCACCCCTACCTATGAGGGATTTATCAATCTCTCACGTCCTCGCCCATCGGTTTGGACTTCGACCGCCTACAACGGATTTTTCCCGTTGAACCTTTTGACCTGATGATCTGAGATGAGCGAATAGTGAGGAGATCTAATGGCCCTGATTGGGCCACGTCACTTATACCCATATCATCTACGATATTTTTTTATCAAACATATCTGATGCAATGCTATTTACTTCAATATATAGTCGTTTAGAATTTTCATATGTTGATATGTATATATGTGGGGGCACATCATGTTTGCGTTGCTATGTCTAGGGTTGTGTTTCTTAACATTGAATTGCTTGCAATAATTAGAAAGATAAGAGAAGGTGCAATCTTATGCCGATGAATTTAATTCAAAAATAAGGTTCGGAGCATCCTCCCTTATCATTATTTTTACTGGAGAATAAGTCGCTTATCCACTATCCATTCTAGTAAATATAGGACTAAGAATCACGCATTTTTGTACCAATATAAAGCAACACCATACACAAAAGAATCTAGTAGACACCGGAAATAGAAAGCTGTATGTCGGGCATGTGTGTTGGATATGTTTGTGCCAGTTCAAAAGGAGGAAATACAAGTATTAGATACATGTCTCATGATAAGTTGAAAAGGCCCACGGAAGAATTTCTGAATCAATTGGATCATTAGAAGTCTTTGTGATCAAATCAACCCCACCAGTTCTTTAGGGATAACTTCAACCTTAAGGAGGTTTTTACTTTTGACTGGGTGGAGTTGCAGCCTTACGGGTGCCATGACTTCAAATTCATAAGGATAATCCAGGCTTCTACAACACATCTAATCACCTAAAGATCACTGGAGCAGGTCCCCATACCCAGATTGGCATCCCTGAATCGTAGCAGCTGTTTAGACAACTAAATTTTAGCACAACTCTTTGGTTATTATTTCTTATTTACCTGTTCTCTTTTTCAGTAGTGTCCTACTAAGTTTTGCTTCTCCACTAAAAATTTTCCAAGTTTGTTTTTCCCATCCCCTTTTTCATCCTCCTTTCTTACTTGAAGATATTATCCATTCCTCTCATAATTTCCATAAGCTAATTTATCAGAAAAAAACAATAAAGTTTACTACATTTTATTGTATCTGCATTTTGTTATTTACTACTACCCTAAAGCCTCTCAAATCCAGAGTGGCGTTTTACAAAGGACAGTAATAAAAATGCGAGAGTATCATAATTAGTTTGTGGATCATCTATTAGGATTGTGTGGTAATGAAGATTAAAAACCTCATTAGGTAACTCCAGATAACAAAATGCAAATCATGGTATTTTCTAATAAAACATAGTAAACTACAATGGTATTTATCTCGGATAAAATAGCCAATTTCTATATGTACATGTACATCTTGATGTTTTAAATTAGTACTCCTCTCAACTTCTTTTGATTGCGACAACCATTTTGTTGCTATCTGCGTTTACAATTCCTTCTAATCAATTCTTAATTTTAGCCGCCTCTCTTTAACAACATGTCAATAATGCCAACCGATATGTGTCCATCGCAGTCAGTCAGCCGCCGCCAGGCCCACCACCTTGACCTCATCACCACCTCATTCTTCAAAAGTATCCCATCCTAAATCTCCCTGTAATATCCCCATATATACCACACAAACCCTCCCAGAAAAATGGAGACAAACACAAACAACTATATTCCTATTGCTATTATATCCATATAATAGTAATATTCTTAATGGAGAACATCTCTCTTTTCCTCCAACTTCAACTGCCTCATGACCAATCCGAAACCAGTGCAAACATAACAAGCAACCAACCACCATCACCACCACCTCAGCCACCTCACACTGCTATGCTCCACTCTGTCAAAAAACCTCCAGCAAAGCCATGGAGGCGCCCACAATCACCTCCGCCCAAAGTGTACCATGTGGAACCACGAGGATTTCGCAAACTAGTACAAAAACTAACCGGTTCAATGCAAAAACAACAACCAGAAGTGGAGACTAAGATTGTTAGAAAATTTGCACCACCACCACCTCCACTGGCTTTGGCACCTCGAACTCTGCCACCACCACCACCTTCGGCTTTTGACTTTGGGGACCGAACTTCTACAAATAGTTTGGGCGTTGAGAAGGGGTTTATAGGGCTGTTCTTGCCTTCCGTGTGTTCACCATACTCCAAATGGTGTTCATTCCCTGGACTGAGTCCACTCAGTCCAGGGACCATGGCTTCTTTGGAGCTTAGCAATAATCCCATTGTTTGATCCGTTTGACTAATGTTCTTCCTAGTATAAGAAATTATAGCTAGTAAACATATGTTTGTTCATTGATTATTAAGTTCATTGTACTATAAGAAGCAAATAAGGAGAGTATGTCAGTTTTATCTTTTATGATTTATTAGATGCAAGGCCTTATATTATTGCTGTTATTATTGCTCATATGGAATGAAGTATAACAGATGGATTATCCTTGTGGAAATTGCATAAATGAATACTACAGAATATTTAGGGAATAATTTTTAACTACTAACAACAGGGTAAACTCGAGGCAGTCTAGAATGCTTGCCTGCTCGATTTGCCACAAGGAAACAGATTGAACTGATCTTAATGTGACTCCAAAATGTAAAAAAACTTGTTCAGCTCAAATTCAGCTACAATAGAAGTTGATCCGTTAGATATTATAGTCCCACATTGGATAGTTGGCTAGTTTTGTATTTAGTTCCTCCTATATATAGGAGATATTGTACTCAGTTATTTTTCAATTCAATATTCAGTATTGTCTTCATTTCTCAATAATTTATCTTAACATGGTATCAGAGCCAATTATAAAAAATTTCTTCTCCTAAATTTCTACATCCAAAAATTCTCAAATTCCAAGAATAAAAAATAAAAAAAAATCCCATCGTCATCTTCACTACAAAGATCCATTTCTACATCCAAAGATCCATCATCAAATGCCGTCGTCCAGATCGAGCCGTCATCAACCCCAAATTGCTCAGATCGATCATCAAACTCCCATCATCTTCACTGCAAAGATCCATTTCTACATCCAAAGATCCATCATCAACTGCCGTCGTCCAGATCGAGCCGTCATCAACCCATCGGCATCCAGATCCGATTGTCCTCGTCAGATCGCCGATCCTGAGCCACCATCCAGATCCAGCCGCTTACGTCTTCATCCCCATCCTAACCTCTCCCTTCCTTCGTCCCAACGCCGTCTCGCCGGCAGCAGCCAGCGCTTCCACCTTCGTCGCACCCCTGCGACAGCATGTCGCGACAGCCAACATCAGCGCAGCCCAGCCCCGATGCCCATCATCCCAGTGCCTCCTCGACAAAGATGCCATACTTCTGTTACTCTGTAACCCTACTTCTCTTGTAACCCTACCCAAAACCCATTACCCGTATCAACCCGAAACCCTACTTCTGTTGTAATAAAAAAAAAAAAAATCTTCTTGCAGGTACTTGAATCCCTCATGGAGCTTCAATTTCGTTAGTACCTTCCAGTCTCCACTGATTTCCTTCTTTCCTCTGCTAAGGATTGGACTGATTGGTCTGCTTCTATTGAGGCCACTCTTCTCGGCCATTCTTTATGGGGTCACATTGATGGTTCCACTGTTCGCCCCAAAGATCCTGATACTACCGCTTCCGCTGCCGATAAGCAATTGATTCACATATCTCAAACCACTTGGGATGATCATGACCGTCGAGTTATTTCCTTCCTCATATCCTCTGTTGACCGTAGTCTTCGTGCTGATCTTCTTCGAGTTCGTCCTGCCAAGGCTCTTTGGCAACACTTGGTTACCTAGTATGTTCAGAATAGTGGGGCTCGTGAGTATCAGCTCCTTGTTCAGTCCGTTCTTGATCGGCAGGCTGATCGCAGTATTCAGGAATATTACACAGCCATGCGCAATATCTGGCGCGAATTACAACAACTAGAGAACAGTGAGGTGCATGTCACTCATGAATGTCATCAGTTTATATTCTTCATGATGGGTCTTCGACCAGAATATCAGTCTTTATGCAGTCAATTGATCCATCGGGATCCGATCCCTTGTCTTGAAGCTGCTATTGCAGAGCTTGTTTCTAAAGGTTACGTGCTCTCCCAATTCCTACTTCTCACTCATCCTCTACCAGTGAAAGTGTCCTTGCCATTGCTCATCGTCCATCCTTCTCACGCAAGCCTCGCCCCAGCTCTACACCTACTCCTTCCGCCTATCGCAGTGTTGCTGATCGTTGTTCCCATTGCACCCACTGTCAGCAGGATGGTCATACTCATAGTAACTGCTTTATTCTTCATCCTCAGCTCCTAGCTTAGGCACAGCAGCACAGACAGCAACTGGGTTTACCTCCTCTCCGCACACCTGGTTTGATGGTCATTACTCCAGCCATGCCTTTTCCTGCTCCCTATGATATTCCACAACACCGTCTAGCTCAGCTGGATCTTCAGAACTCGGATCAGTCTATCAGTGCTGGTTCATCTGCCCCTACTTTCTCTGTCACTCCTGGTATGTCTTCTTCTTGACTTTTAGATTCTGGTGCTTCACATCATCTCACTAGCAATTGTACACTTCTCACCACTCGCACTTCACTTACCTCTCATTCACCGTCACTTTACACTGCCGATGGTTCACTACTTCTCACTACACACTCTGGATCTATTAACACTCCAACTCTCACTTTACCTTTTGTCCTTTATGCCCCTCGTTTATCTACGAACTTTATTTCCATAAATGCTTTATATGATAGTGGCATTACCGTTACCTTTACTTCTTTGGATGTATCATACAGGATCCTCAGACTGGTCATATGATTGGACGCGCTAGTAGACATGGACGTCTATATCATCTAGATTTTCTTCATGCTTATGATTCCACTTCTAGTTTTGCTGGTGTTGTCAGTTCTGATGCCAATTTGTGGCACAGACGCTTAGGTCACATTAGTGCGTCTCGTTTGAAAGATTTGGTTCGTAGTGGTGCTCTTGGTCGTTTTAATTTTACTTCATTATCTGTTTGTCAGGGTAGTAAGTTGGAAAAACACTTAGCCCTCCCTTTTAACAATAAAAGCATTTTTCATTCTACTCATGCTTATCAACTCATTCACTCTGACATATGGGGTCCATCTCCCACACCTTCTCAAAAAGGTTATCTCTATTATGTTAGTTTCATCGATGATTTCACTAGACACACATGGGTATTTCTTATGCGCCAACGTTCTGAGATACCTGAAATTTACCGATTATTTACGACCATAGTTCACACCCAGTTTGGGGTTCGTATCAAAACTTTTCGCTCAGATGGTGCTCGTGAGTACACCTCTGCTACTATGCGATCGATTCTTCAGTCCCATGGCACTCTTTTTCAGCAATCATGCCCTCACACCCATGAGCAGAATGGTGTAGCTGAACGCAAGCATCGTCACATCCTTGAGACGGCTCGCGCTCTTCTACTCTCCTATTCTGTTCCTCGTTCTTTCTGGACTGAAGCTGTCATGACTCCCGTCAGTCTCATTAACATTACTCCTTTGTCTGTTCTCTCTAGCATCACTCCTTATGAGGCCCTCTATCACTCATCCCCTAACATCAACATGCTCTGTATTTTTGGTTGCACATGTTATGTCCTTCTCCCTCCCACTGAGCTCACGAAACTCACTGCTCGCACCGCTAAGTGTGTTCATCTAGGTCTCACTCCTGAACATAAAGGCTATCGTTGTTTTGATCCTGCGACAGGTCGTATTCGTATTTCTCGACATGTCTTCTTTGTAGAAGACTCTCCCTATTACTTAACCTCTCCTCAGGAACTAGTTTTCACGATCCATCACCTGTTGGGCTTACCTCCAGTCCACCTATTCCTTTTGATCCCACTCCTTTGGCTCCTTTCGCTCCTGCTATAGACAGTCCCCCCATTATTCCTACAGAGACACTCCCTATTTCTCCACCACCTGCATCCCCACAGTTGCCTACACACACACCACCTACCTCACCTCCATATACTGCCCTCCCACCACCAGTGCGTCAGTCTACACGTTCTACTGCGGGCGTCCCTCCACCCCGCTACACACCTGATGCCACTGGTCCTTCTGACCAATTTGGTTTTGCCACACTAGCTTCTTACTCACCCCAGTTTCATGCATATCTCACTGCTATACATTCTACATCTAAGCCCAGAACCTATAAGGAAGCCGTTCAATGCTCCGAGTGGTAGAAAGCTATTGCAGAGGAGTTCAGTGCCTTTGATCAGACTGGTACTTGGGATGTTGTTCCACTGCTTATGGGTGCTCAGCCTGTTAGCTGCAAGTAGATCTTTAAGGTAAAATATCGATCTAATGGCTCCATTGAGCGGCACAAGGCTTGTCTAGTTGCCCGAGGATTTACTCAGGAGCATGGCATTGATTATGATGAGACTTTTGCACCAGTGGCTCAGATGACTACAGTTCGCACTCTTCTTGCTGTTGCCACTGTTCGCCAGTGGCCGCTATACCAGTTGGACGTAAAGAATGCTTTTCTTCATGGTACCTTATCTGAAGTAGTTTATATGCATCCTCCTCCTGGCCTTACTACTCCTCCTCGTCATGTTTGTAGACTTCACCGTACTATATATGGTCTGAAACAGGCCCTGCGAGCCTAGTTTGAGTGTTTTTGGCTTGTCATCACCAAGGCTGGCTTTCGTTAGAGTTCCCAGGACCATTCTATGTTTATACGGTTATTACCGCAGGGAAGGGTACTTCTACTACTATATGTTGATGATATGATCATTACTGGGGATGACTCCGCTGGCATTGCATCCACCCAGAAATACCTTCACCAGCAGTTTCATATGAAAGACCTTGGTAAGCTACGTTGCTTTCTGGGTTTAGAGATTGCTCATGGATCTCAGGGGATACTCATTTCTCAGCAGGAATACACATCAGATATTATTTCCGCTGCATGTCTCTCTAACAGTCGATCAGCTGATACACCCTTAGAGCTTCATGTGAAGCTTCGTTCCACAGATGGTGAGCTCCTTCCTGATCCCACTAGATATAGGTAGATTGTTGGACAGCTTGTCTACTTATGCATGACCAGATCCGATATTGCTCATGCAGTTAGTATTGTCGGTCAGTTAGTTTCTGCTCCTACATCAGTTCACTACGGTGCTCTTCTTCGGATCCTCAGATATCTTCGGACCACTATCACTCGCTCATTATTCATGCCTTCTACATCCAAACTAGAGCTCAGTGCATACTCTGATTCTGATTGAGCAGGTGATCCGACTACCAGAAGGTCTACTACAGGTTTCTGTCTATTTCTTGGTGATTCGCTGATCTCATGGCAGAGCAAGAAACAGGCAGTTGTTGCATGTTCTTCCACCGAGGCTGAGTACAGAGCAATGGCAGCTACTACTAGAGAGATTGTTCATGTTCGTTGGCTGCTATCAGATATGGGTGTCACTCTTACAGGAGCTACTCCCCTTTATTGTGATAACCGGAGTGCACTGCACATTGCAAGCAACCCGGTCTTTCATGAGCGAACGAAGCATATTGAGATTGATTGTCATTATGTTCGTGCGCGTTTCGAAGCAAGGACAATCTCTCTCCATTCTGTTACTTCTTCCCAGCAGACTGCAGATTTCTTCACCAAATCCCATACTGTTCAGAGATTCTGACATTTAGTAGGCAAACTCACATTGTTTGACCCATCGTGAGTTTGAGATGGGGTGTTAGATATTATAGTCCCACATTGGATAGTTGGCTAGTTTTGTATTTGGTTCCTCCTATATATAGGAGATATTGTACTCAGTTATTTCTCAATTCAATATTCAGTATTGTCTTCATTTCTCTCTGATTTATCTTAACATGATCATATATAGCAGCTGGGATCAAGCAAAGAGCAGAAGGACATGACAGGCAAAAAGAAAGCCTGTGCAAACCCTAGTTGATTAAGGAGTTCACAGAAATAGCAAAAGGAATGAAGGCGCATGATGAGTCGGTCTAAATTACCAATTTACAGTTTCGACACTCATCATGGTGGATACATCTTGAAAGTTTTTAATGATAACAGAAAATTTCTAAGATGTTAACTTGTGAATGAAGAGTTAAAAATAAGACAGTGATGGAAAAGCAGAAGCGATAGATTAAACCCAACCAAAGATGATAAAAAAATACTTCTAGAAGCTCTGACAAAACCCACCCAAGAAAGAGAGAGGGAGAAGACCGGACACCGGGGAGGGGGAGGACTCCCTCCTCCTCTGTTAGGATTAAGTCTTGCATACTCATTGTTCAATTAGAAGAAAAGACGACAAAGTATGGAGGTCAAAGTGTCGAGTGGATGCGAAGTCAGAAAACAGAGCAACAGCAGTCAGCAGACCTTGTACAGTTGATTGTACATATGTATAGTCGACCGACATTTGCTCTGGAATTTCCAGAGGTGAATGCAGTCGATCGACCCTTTTGGGCAGTCGACTGCACGCGACAGTTGAACTGTTTTAGGCTTTTATCTTGGTCATATTTTGGGCCAAATCTTCAACTCCAAGTCAAATCGTACGATGCCTATTCAGTGATTTCTTCTACATGATACATTGGACGACTAAGATATCAAGACTAACATAGGATTATCACTATTCTTTTTCTATTTATTGCAATGGCCTACAATATGAGATGTTAAGTACTTCATTGATATTATTCTCCATTGCAAGTGAGGCTTGAGAGATAGTTCATGGTGAGTGGGTTTAATTTCTTGTATTGAGTGAATTTGTAACTCCTTCTAATCTTCTTTAGTTGAATATTATATCTGCCTGTATTTTCTTCCAGATTAAGAGAAAGCTAACCAGGTCAAATTCCTCATGTGTTTTGTGTTGGATTGGTGGATCTATTTCTTTGGTTGTTCGATTGATTTGTATCATCTATCTTGCCATTCTCATTGCTCTAATTAGTTCCGCTGTACCACATGTGTTCGACGAAATTTTCCAATGAGAGCTGTGGTGAGATTCCTCTCCCTATCACAACGCCCCAACAAAATAGTATTAGAGCTTCAGGTTGTCGAGTCCCTTAGTGAAGATGATAGGTCAAGTCTTTTGAAGATCAAATAGTTCGATGGAAAGATTAACTTCAATATTTGGAAGGTAGACATGTATGATATCCTAGTTCAAGAACGTATACAGTTAGCCGTTAAGAAGAAGAAAAGTCATCCGATATGAAGGAGGATGTTTGAGATGATATTTGTGAAAGACCCGTAAGTATAATCCGACTATCATTGGCGGACGAGGTGAAGTGCAAATTTCTTGAAGAAACTAGCGTGACGAGTTTGTGGGAAAAACTCATAGCTGAATACTCTGATTCGTCATTACTAGATCAGATATATTAGAAGAGGAAGCTATTCGGTTATCAGTGAAGGAAGGTATCAATCTTCAAGATAACATCACAGAGTTCAACAAGGTGTTATATGAACTCAAGATGATAAACGTGGATGTGAGTGAAGAAGATAAAGCTTTCAACTTGATATATTCACTGCCAAATTTGTACAAGAATTTGATAACTACCATGCTACACAGTAAATATGTCAATGAGAGTATTACAATGGATTGTGTAAACAAAGTCTTGAAGGAAAATCAACTTAGGAAGGAGACTAAAAAATTATCGTTTACTCCCACAGGTTGTTTAGCAGTGAAATGTCCTTCAATTGGAAGTCAAAGTGTTTTACAAAAAGAATCGTTCCATTACCGATATTGTAAAAGGTCAGGGCATATCAAGAAAGACTATTAAAAATTGCAGAAGCAAAAGAGTGCTAAGGACTATAGTACTACAGCAAATGTGGTTTACCCTTCTGAATAGAATGATTTGTGTCTTCGTGTTTAAAGTTCTTTAGAAGTGAATTCTGATTGGTTTCTTGACTCTGGGAGTTCTACTAATATTGCTCCAAGAGGAAGTTGTTTTCTACTTATAAATCTACTACAGGGTGTTGTGTGAGAATGAGAACTGGGAAGATTTATAAAGTAGTAGGTGAGGGGACAGTTGAGTTAGAGATGCAAGGTGGGAACAAGTACACTCCAATTAAGGAAAATCCTGCATATTTCTGTGCTGAAATAGAATATGATTTCCTTGTGAACTCTTGAAGTACGCGGCTGTAGGTACACAACTCAAGGTGGAGTTATGTCTATTTTTCATGGTCGTCATAAGGTTATTATAGGTACTAGAGTTGTTGGGCCAAGCCAACACAATCTTTATAAACTTTGGGGGATCCGAAATGCCGGCGCAGGTGTTGTTACTTTTCCCGATATCCCCGCAAATCATCTAGCTGCCACAACTTGCATTATCAACGCGAGACCACGACATTCGAATATCGTCAAGAGGTGGAGAGTGCCTCAGGGTAGGTGGAGTTCGGGCAGAGGTTGGCAACTCCATGTTAATGCTTACTGAGGTGTGCCCTTGAAGGGGTATACTGATCGGTGAGATGAGGTAGAAGATTTGTTCAACTAGCTGTGGAAACTACCGTTCCAAGTATGTTTGCAAATAAAGATTAGTAGAGTTCAGAGATGATGAATCACATCATGTTAATAGCACTCGTATGCAATCCAAGGTGGAGATTGTTAGGATTATGTCTTGCATACTCGTTGTTCAATTAGAAGAAGATACGACGAAGTACAGAGTCAAAGCGTCGAGTGGTGTCAAAGTCAGAAAAAAGAGCAACAACAACTAGCAGACCTTGTACAGTTGACCGACATTTGCTCTAAAATTTCTAAAGGAGGAGGCAGTCGACTGGCCCTTTTGGGTAGTCGACTGCACGCCGCAGTTGGACTATTTTGGGTTTTTATCATGGTGATATTTTGGGCCCAATCTTCAACTTGAAATCAAATCATACGACTCCTATTCAGTGACTTCTTCTACATGATATTTCAGACGACTGAGATATCAAGACTAACCTAGGGTTCTATCTATTCTTCTTCTATTTATTGTAATGGCCTCCAATATGAAAGGTCAAGTAATTCATTGATATTATTCTCCATTGCAAGTGAGGCTTGAGAGCAAGGGTGGACAACTATTATCCGAACCGACCAATTCGAACCAATCCAACCCGAACTGACCGGTTTTTAACCGAACCAACTGGGGGATTGGATTGGCCCGGTTCTTGATTTTTAATAACAAACTGGACCGGTTCGGTTTTTTGATGGGGCTCTCAAATAATTGATAGAACCAAATCGACCGTATCTCTATGCATTAGTCCATAAAAAATTGAGTTCTCATTTAATTTCTTGAATTTACAAACCATTATTTCTTGAAGATACAAACAATCTTCTTTTAAGTTCAGTTCAAAGTTCAAACCCTAAGTCCTACACTCCAAATTCCAAGGCGGCAACCCAATAGCCAACAATAAGATTATAAGAGGAAAGGATTCAAAGGAAATGGAAACTCTAACTAAATCAATAAATAATTCATCTTATTCCTCCTCCAAAGCTCCAACAGTCTTCTCCTTATTCATATTCTTCCTCTGTCCTCCTCCAGTTCCGACCAACAACACACCAGTATAGCACCCCATTCGTCTCTCCTCAGTTCCCTCCAACAGCACCCCCTTCGTCCTCCTCCTCGAGTTCCGACCAACAAGGCAACAACCCAGCACCCCCTTCATCTCTTCTTCTTAATTTTGTTTCCTGTTTTTTAGATGTGTAGGATTGAAATTGGGCAAAAAAATACTCTAATTGAGTTGTATGATGAGTATAAATTGCTTTATTGTGAAAGTGCTGAAAATACAAATGAGTCCAATATTGCAGATGACATGGAAGTTAATAGTCATGAACCAGATATTGAGGTTTTACTTTCAAAAGGTTATGATAAGGTTGTGAAACAGTCTAATAATGATGACTGCAAAACATAGGTTGAACTATATTTTATGGAATCATATGAAAGTCGTTCCAATCTTGACTTTGACATCTTGAGTTGGTGGAGGGATAAGTCTTCTAAATACAGAATTTTACCACTCATTGCACAAGATGTTTTGGTTGTACATGTCTCTACCGTAGCCTCTGAGTCGGCATTTAGTACTAGTGGGTGTATTCTACATCCATTTCATAGTACTTTGCTTCCAAGGACAGTAGAGGCCCTAATTTGCACGCAAAATTGGTTACTCACAAAGGTGTATATTGATCTTCGTGGCTATATGGAGGAGATTGAAGAAATTGAGTTAGGTATTCCCGTAGTTTTTTTTGTTTGTATCAATTTTTAAATTGCTTTGCTCACAATTTTTTTTTTCTCTCACTTGTAAATATTTTAGGTGTTAGTGTAGCAGAAACTATACTTCATGATATTGATTGGCTATAGGTTTTATGCAATGGTAAGTAAAGCAAAGCAAATGATCACTGAAAACCTTAGAAGCGACTTCCATTTTCAGATTTTGAACTATTTATTTTAGACAATTGTATATAACGACATACCAAACACATTTTCAACAATTCTTCCAATGCCTTTTTATAATCAGTATCTTAACTGATAGTTATTACTTATTATATATTTATATTCCTCTCTGGTCTCAGTTGCAGATGTCCAATTGAGACCATGATTTAATTCTCTTTAAAACTCTACCGAGTCATTCCATGCATACCTCTATAGTCAAATTAAAAAAAGAAACTAACTTATTCTATTATTATGAGTTCATGGTGAAACTGACTCCTTCCTCATGCTTGCAAGCATTCTGGTGATGGTTTGATGGAAGATGATGGCCAAACAGATAGCTAGTAGTGTTGTTGTTTGTGGCTTGAACTTGTAACCGTAACTTTCCCTATTGTAGTTTTGTTTCTGTGGAACTATATTAAAATGGAAGAATTGTTTGCATATTATTGTGGTTTTTAAAGTAGTCTTCTCTATTTATTTAAATTTATCCCAGATTTGTTGTCCAAATATTTATATACCGCGTGTGGGTGCTTGGTATCAATAAAGGCATTTCGTTTTTGTTTTGTATCTAATTTTTTTGTTCCTAGAAATTTTGTATCTTAAATGATAGTTATTACTTATTATATATTTATATTCCTCTCTGGTCTCAGTTGCAGATGTCCAATTGAGACCATGATTTAATTCTCCTTAAAACTCTACCGAATCATTCCATGCATACCTTGTTGACTCTTAGTTTGGTGTGCACAAAACGTGTCTATAAATACTAATAAATTTAAATTGAGTTATTCAGATTTTCAGGATCAAATAATATCAATAAGAGATCCAAGAGAGATTCAAGAATGTTCAAAGAAGGAAAGTAATAAAGAGAGATTGCAAAATCAAGCAAAAGAAGAAGATATTCGAAAAGAGCACATGATTGATTAGTGTCCAAGAAAGCAATCAAGACCAGTTGCTATCATTCTATATTTGTGAGATTTTATCTGTATTTAATTGATTGGTGATTGATTAGTTTTTGGTAAGAATATAAAGTGGATTCGTTATGAACAACACGATAACGGTCAACCGCACCTCATGACGGTTGACTGCATCGTAGTCGACTGCACTTCACAGTTAAGTAAGAAGCAGTCGACCAGTCAACCCTTCATCTCTCGACTTTACGTCAGAGAGATGAACGGTCGACTGCATCGTAATTGCGGTCGACCAAACTTTGCGCTGTTCACATTTTTGGAATGTATCGTTTCTATTTTTGATCGATACACTTTCCAGTCTATATATTTGGATGAACCCACTGTGTATTCTTCACCTATTACTTCTGAGAAAAATCTTCTGAACTAATCTTTCAACAATCAATCCGAGTGTGTGTGATAACTATTTGTATTCTTCAGTCAGGATCATTAAAGATCTTGAGCTTTTTTTTTCTTTCACTTCGGTGAGATTGACGGGACTTGTGTTAGAAGTCCTGTGGGTGTAATAGGTCTATCGGCGTGAATCCGAGAATCACTATACAAGGGTTTGAGTATAGTGGAACGCTTTTGGCGGAGAATTGCTACAAGTAGGTGGTGTGGACATAGACTAGGGGGTCGAACCACATTATATCGCTGCGTCACTTTTGCTATTTGTGTTTGCTCTTCTTATATCTTTTTATTTACTCTGCACTTTACTTTAATTATTTTTAATTCCGCACAATCACCCTATTCACCCCCCTAGGGTGATTTACAGTGGTATCAAAGCGAGGTTCTTATCAAAAGCTTAAAAGCTTAAGCAAAAGGTCCAATGGCCGAAATCCCTCCTCTCATTGGAGCCATTCATATCCAATGGGACAAGTCTTACACGCTCACCATTATTTGATGGAAAATGCTATGATGTTTGGAAAGTTTGTATGTTTCATTTTCTACAGATGCTTGGAGAAGAAGTATGGAATGTGTGCATTAATAAAACAGACATTCCGGTTAGCGACCGAAAGACAGCTTTGACAAAAGCAAAGCTAGCGCTCAAGACGGCAAATTCCAAAGCTATGATGGCTCTCTATGCAAGGTTGAATAACGAAGAACTAATGCGATGCGGGCAAAACTGTAAGACAACATACGAGATCTTTAACAACATGCTGAAGCGACATGAGGGAACCGCCTCTGAGGTAAAAGCTAAAGTAAATTTATGTTTTTATAAGTTTGAAGTATTTCGTATGTTGCTAGGAGAAAATGTGGATCAAATGCTTGCCCGCTTTGATATCATTGCCAACGAACTTGAGAGCTTAGGTAAGGGGTTGGATGATGACCAAAGGTCGGAAAACTCATAAGCTGTCTCATGTCAGAGTGGGATGTAAAGGCTGCTGCAATGAGGGAGTCCCTTGAAGAAAAGGGATTCGACTACTACACATTCCAAGGAAAGCTGAAGACATACGAGATGGAGATGACGAAAACCAAAAGATACCGACAAAATATCGGGATTGACTAAAAAATCGAAGGGAAAACCATTACACTGAAAGCAGAAAAATCCCGACCATCAAAAGGAGATTCAGACTGTGAGGAGTCAGACGAAGATATCGCCCTCTTGACCAAGCAATTTTGTAAGTACCTCAAATATAAAAAATATGGCAGGTACCAAGGAGAAAGAGAGAAGGATAAAGATGACGTGTGTTACAAGAGCAAGAAGCCTGGACATATCTATACAAATTGTCCTGTCTCACAGAACAGGAATAGAGACTACTACCGCTCAAACCCGGGCCTGAAAAAGAAGGCATTGAAGGCAACATGGTTAGACTTAGATTCAAGTGAGGAAGAGGAAGGTTACAACGATGTCGGTTTCATGGCTCTTGGGAATGGTGAGGTGTAATCACCATCTCAAGAAGAGGTAATCGAAGAACCTACTTATGATGAGCTAGTAGACAATTGTAATGGATTAAAAGACTATGCTAAGAAACTGAGTCGTGAGCTAAGGCAATATAAACAAATTTCAAATGAAACACATGAATCTTGTATCGCTAAAAATCAAAAACTGAAAAATAAAAATGCTTTGATCATAGAAAAATTTGAGTCATTTAGAAAAGATCATGATGTGTTGCTAGAGGAAAATGAACCTTTAAAACAACAAATTCAAGAATCCTTAGAAACACATGATGAACACTTAAGAAAAATTCATAAGAAATCTGTTTATATTACCAAACTTACAGATGATTTAAAAGAATGCAAAAGAAAATCTCATGAGGTAGTGGAAGGATGTAATGAAGCCTTTGAACAAAATAGAATACTTGATGCTACACTAGACACTCTTCGTTGGAACACAAAAGACGATGAGATGACTAGAAAAAAACTTTGTAAAAGAGTAATTGAGCTTGAAAAAATTGTTGAAAAATATGAAGGGTCCAGTTACCTTATTACAAAAAATTCAAGATCTTATCATGATAATCGAGGGCTTGGTTACGAAGAGCCAATACATCATCAGAAATATATATCATCATGTCATACACACTTGCATAGACATCAACATAATTACAAATCAAATCCAAACTATATAAGTGTGCTTGATCCAAGGCATAATCGTATCACATGTCATTACTGCTGTAGATTAGGGCATATTTCTTATAACTGTTCATTAAAGGAATACTAATTTTATGTGGATAATAAAGGATGTAAATGCAGGTTCAAAACAAACTAGGGCACACAAAATTATACCTACTATCATTGGTACCTTGATAGTGGATGTTCAAATCATATGACAGGTGACAGCAGATACTTTACATCACTATCAAGGGAAAAAGTGAAGGACATCATCTTTGGAAGTAATAGCACTGGTCAAACCATTGGTGAAGGTAAAATAAACTTTGGTTCCTCATGCTCCATTGAGGATGTTCTATTGGTAAGAGATTTGAAACATAATTTAATTAGTGTCAGCCAATTATGTGATAAAGGTTACACCGTTATTTTTGATAAAAATACATGGAGTGTACTAGATAGTAATAAATCTTGTTTACTTATCGTTAACTGATGTAATAATGTATATGTTATAAATTCTAATGAATTAGTACATGAAAATATGAGATGCTTTGTCGCAAGAAATGAGGATGGTTGGTTATGACATCGAAGACTTGGACACATGGCTATGGACAATCTCAACAAACCTAGGCTAGGTAGGATACATGTTCGAGGGTCTAATAAAATCAAAATATCAAGAACGATGAGAATTCCAAATCTGGACAGCATGACGTTGCTGCACCAAAACTGCGATTTCCATTGCTACAAGAATGCAAATGTGAATTCGTTAGAAGGTCTAGAAACTAGACTCCTGCTCGGTTCTAACGCATATAATTAAGACACATGAAATTTGTAGCAATTGATTTCAAAACAGCAAACTATACACTATTTGTGTTCAGCCAGAATTTGTGAAATTGAGTTTATACATATGAAACAGGGTTGAAACTTCATTAATTAATTCTGAGAAAATTATAAAATGTTCTCTAGGGTGTCCAGTATCAGCATGAAAAATTTCAAGTCATTTACTTACTGGTAGCATAGTTAAAATAATTGCAAACCAAAGTGGTACAGCAGTTTTTATGAATCTGCGATTACGGACACAGCAGCAGTAAAACTGCGATATCTTCTAAACCGTAACTCAGAATTCAATTCTGTCAAAAGTTTGATAAACTAGACATATGGGAATAATGTTCATATTTAGGACTCGAGTTCAGATTCTGATTTAATCGGGGTCGAAACAGCAAGCCAAGACAAGACATAAACCAAACAAGACACTTTTTGCATGAAATGTATCGTATTTATACTAGTTGTGAACAAGGGTATCAACGAAGGTTTGTGACTCTTAGACCATGTAATAGATAAGGCGAAATATGAGATCATCAACGATAAACAAAGAGCAGTCACAATTTACAATCTACTTGCAGTATTTTCAAGGAAAAGCTTGTACTAGAAAATGAAATGTATAAGAAGATACTTATGTTAGGGTGTAGACGATGAATCCGATGGAGAAATAATGGGAATGGATCCCGACACGAATCTTGATGGTGATCAAGATCAGACCAACAGACAGCTCAAATCGGATCCTTGATCAGATCTGGATGATGGAGATCAGATCAGATCAGATAATGTCACGATCTTGATGAGATCGGATGGCCCAGGAGCAATCTGATTGATGATCACGATCTAGATCAGATCGGATGTCCCAGATTCAATTGAACACTTCTTTTCTTCTTCCCTCTTTCGATCAACAGCAGCGACACGGCAGAGGACGACAACGGAGCTGCCATATGCTGCATCGACGAGATGAGCACAGGCTGACGGAGCTGGCATTGCTTGGGGGACTCTGGCTATCGTTGGCTTGGCATTGTGCAGTTGCAGCATCGGGAGGAGCAGGACAAGAATGGGCGGTACTGCAAGTGGCTGTAGGCGAGGAGGCTGAGCGACGGCTGCTACTGCGCATCGACGGAGGGTCACGGCATGGCTGTGTGTCGTGAGATGGTCGCGATAGGGAGCCGAGGTGGCTGTGCTGGCGCTGCAGCAAGAGATAGGGATAGGGGGAGGCGCCTGGTGGTTGGGGGTGAACGGGGTGAAGGAGATAGAGACGGGCGGGAGGAAGGTGAGAAGGTGAGCAGGTGTTAGGGGGCGGCTGCATGGGGGGAAAATATATGGGTAGAAAGTTTTAGGGTTTCGAAGGGGTTGAGGGTAACGCGTTAGGTATAGGTAAAAGGGTGGGTTGGGTTAAACGGGTCTGGGGGGTTTGGGTAGATTAAAGCTAGCAATGGTAACGGGTTGGGTTGGGTCGGGTACTTCAATTCCCAGACCCAGACCCGGACCCGTTCAATGACAGGTCCAACTTCTGGACCCGGACCCAGACCCGTGAAATTCGGGTCCGGGTCCGGTTCCGGTTCCTCAAAAAAAATTATTACCCATTCCCATTCGGGTCCGGGTCCAGTTCGGGTCCTATTTCTTTTCACGGGTTCGGTTCGGTTCCGGGTCTTTCAAGCATAACACATAAATTTACAGAAGCTAGATCAATAATACATATTGTTGCAAATATATATTATTGATCTATGATCTTTCAAGCTCATGGTCACGCCATTTTATTTCCTGTTATGATCTTCCCTTTTCTATTCAAATTTTTGAAGACGCCATGGAAATCAAGCTGTTGACAAGTGTATATGTAGACCATCTTTCATTTGGTCATTTCTTCTAAGTACCTTGTTGTTTGTTGACACCATTCTTAGTGGTAAGATTCATAGGAATGTCTCTGTAAAGGCTACAAAATCTTGTATATGTAAAAAGAAATATTCATGAATAATCAAATAACTGCCCCAAACTGAAAATATTGATTTAAGAAGGTAATGAATCTTTGAGCAATTTCACTCATTCAATTTGAATGAAGTTCATGTAGTATCTTGTATTTTGATTGGTCAAAAATAAATCAAAATACAAGATACCACTGTAACTTCTCATGATAAGCATATGCATCATGCTTCTATAACATTGAAACCCCCTTGGAGTCTGAGTCTGAGATGCTCGGGCTCATACCACTGAGAAATTACAGTGGTAGCATACCACTAAGAGTCTGAGTCTTTCTATGTATTTATATTACGGGTAACGAGTCGAGTCCGGGTCGGGTCTGTTAATTTTATTTGTTATTTCATTAATGCGGGTCCGGTTTCGGGTCCGGGTCGGATCCAATCTTAATGGACCCGGACCCGATCCAAAATTTCAATGGGTATGTATTTTGGACCCGTTCCCTACCCATATTACATCAGGTCGGTTCCGGTCCAACATCGGGTCCAAGTCGGGTTCGGGTCTCGGGTTTTAATTCCAATACTAATTAAAACAGTGGGTATAGGGTTTTAATAATGGGTAATGGATTATCCAATAAGAAAAATTAAATAATCATATACTAAATTAGTTAACACTCAAAATAAAAAATAATAATAATTATAATAAAATAAGTGGCTTTCAAAATAAATGGCTATATATAATTTGCAAGATACATTTTGTTTTAGTCGAGTTAAAAGAATAATAATAATAATAAGAATAAGAATAACCAAAATAATAATAATAATAACAAAAGTAACAAAAATAATAGGATTTGAATTACTACATAAATTCATTGGAAAATTGCCACAAATAAAATCATCGATTATAAATAGACTTTAACAGAAGATCAAGAATACATTTTAAAAAGAATTTGAAAGCAGAAAAATAATTTACAAGAATTTTAAATACAGAAAATACACAGAAAATACGTATTTACGAAAAAAGGGGTTACAAATCTTACCCACCTTACAACAAAATTTCGTCCTCGAAATTTACTTAGGCGGTACATAGGAAAAGGCAAAAGCAAACTTGGGAAATAACAAAACGAATAGTTAAAGGGAAAGGAACAAAGCAGTGGTAACACCAGAAAAAGAAGGAAGTGGATAACAATGATGCCAAATGGAGTGCAAGAAAGAAAATAAACAGTATCAAAAGGGAAGAAACAACACAAGATAACAAAGCAAGATAGGGAGTAGGTAGAACTGGAATCAGAGAGAGAAATGACAAGGAAGAATTAAACCAATCAAGGAATCAACAGATGAAGATGAATACAAGGAACAAGGGGAAGCAACAATGCAGGAAAGAAGAAACAAGAGGATCCTGGGACCTGTGGGTTATGGGCCCTACCGCACTTTCGCTGCGCTACTCCGATGGTGATGTTCCAAGCAGCATACGTGTCGTTGTAGGCCACATGACACCAATCGACGAACCAAGCAGGAAGACAAGAATGAAACACCAGGATCAAGGAGAGTATATGCTCAAGATAGATATAAATAAGGGCAAAAGCCAAAGTATCACCCCAACATTTGGCCCGAGTACAAAATGCCCCTACAACGTTTGAAAAAATACAATAAACACATTCTTCCGTTAACTTAACCCTTTCCGTTAAGTTATAATTATTAAATTACTTTTTTACCCTTACCCTATTCCTTCCCTTTCTTCATTCCTTTTTTCTTCCTTAATTTTGTATGGATTTTGTACTATCCCCAAATCTTCCTAGACAGACTTTCACCAGACACTGAAGATTATAATGTTTATGCTGCTATCATTACATTAATGATGTAGTAACATAATCACAAAGATAATATTGGCCATACCTTGCCTTGTCGAGAGTGTCTTAATGCTGCTATGCCCCTATTTGAATTTAACCTCCACATAGGATGGAGTCAGATGCCCCATCCTGTGAAGGGTGTGTTGTATTTTATGCACAACACTGGCGAAGTTGAACCTCCATAGAACCTTGACTTAAATAAGAACAATGGCTTCAATCTAATTGCCAATCCCAACACTTTCATAATGATTCACGTGCTCTAAATGTCAATAGTTTTAGCTTCTATCTCTGTGAGAAACCTTTTAGGCATTCAATTTTACCAATTGTTTAGTGAAAATAAATCTAGTATCTGCTTAAAGGTTGTGTTCCTGCCCTTCATGTTTGTACGTTATTGCAATTTGAAATGAAAATTTACCAAATTCTCTCAACTTATTTGTAGGGTCCAGATGACGATCTTTTCCCAACTCAGGAAGCACTTTTACATATTCAGACCCACATTGTAGATCTTGGTCCTGACAATGATAACATCATCACAACAAGGCTTTTGATTCCTGCCAATGAGATTGGATGTCTAGAGGGAAGGGATGGTTCGTTATCTGATATAAAGAGATTGTCCAATGCCAAAGTGCAGATATTGCCAAAAGAAGATCTTCCCTCCTGTGCCTCAGAGTCAGACGAGCTTGTTCAGGTATGTGCTCGTTTGGCCATGATAAAGATAGCTATTGTTTACTAGAGTATATAGGTGTGTTTTCCTTTATATTTTAGTTTCCTCCATATCACTCAAACTAGGAGTGGCAGACATGGACTCTACTGTGTGTACTGTAGACTAATATCTCATTCATCAATACAAGTCTCTCCTCATGTTCTCTAACTCTGATCATTAAGAATGCTTTTTCCAGTTCTGTGTGAACTAAGCTTTCTCTAAGTATCTGCACTTCTAAATTTGATTTTCTTTAGATGGCTAAGCTTATAGCTTTTGAAGTATGTGACTTGATATGTATAGATTGGTATATTCTTACAGATGTGTTTTGGAAGTATCTTAGGTGGTAAGATATCTGTCAAGGTTGTTAGGGATCTGGTAACATACATGCAGCTAGGAGTTGGAAGGGGAGGTGTGAAACGTGCAGTTAGTGATACCTGCTGCTGTTATGACCGCTGCCTAAATTCCATTTGATATCCAAAGGTTCCTTTCAATGCTACAATTGAGTCTGGCAATTTGCGAATATTGTTGGAGTTCAAGAACATTTCAGTCCAGGCTATCCAGTTACTGCCTTTATCCCCATCCTTCTACTCTATTTGATTCTTTCGTCGGCATACATGTCTTTTGAAATAATTCCTTTGTTCGATTTTCCTTCTCCTTCCTAAACTAGAAGCTGGTCAAAACCACTTGAAATGACTTATTATTATGCTAACTTAGTTGATTTAGTTGGCTCATAAACTAAATGCCTATTTCCATTGAAGTGAGTAGTAATTCATGGAGCACGAAATTGAGTATAGTACAAAATCCATACAAAATTAAGGAAGAAAAAAGGAATGAAGAAAGGGAAGGAATAGGGTAAGGGTAAAAAAGTAATTTAAAAATTATAACTTAACGGAAAGGGTTAAGTTAACGGAAGAATGGGTTTATTGTATTTTTTCAAACGTTGTATGGGCATTTTGTACTCAGTTCAAACGTTAGGGGGGTACTTTGGCTTTTGCCCTATAAATAAATAAAGCATAATGAATATAAAGTTTGGCTTCAATTTAAATAATTAAAAGATATGTTATAGATCAAAACTAATGGGCTTGAACAAAAATAATAAAAACAACAAACATTAATAATAAAAATAATAATATCAATAATAATAGAATAGTAATAACAATAATAAAGTAATAATAACAATAATATTAAAAATAATAATAGCAATAATAATAACAGTAATAAAAATAATCATAATCATACTGGTAATAATAATAATAATAAAATTAAAAAAATGTTAACAATACCGATAATAATGATAATACATACATAATAGAATAGGATTCAACACATTCATGAAAATAATGCAATAATAATAATAATAATAACAATATATATATATATATATATATATATATATATATATATATATACATATATATATATATATATATATGTATGTATGTATATATATATATATATATATGTATGTATATATATATATATACATATATATACATATATATATACTAGATTTGCCCGTGGGCACGTGCCTACGGCACGTCTTTGGAACGATACAAAAACACGGAAAGCCCTGTAAACAATAAAACAACAATTATGTTGCTCAAGTTTGAACAGTATGACAATAATTAGTTGTAAATAAAAGTCCATGTTTCCATTAGTATATGTTGAAAAATAAATGGAGGTGTAAAATCTAATTTCTTAGAACTTTAAGTGTGGAAAATGATGAAATTTAACTATTGAAGAAATATTTGTTATTTTCAATATAACATGTGCAATAAAAAAAATGTAAAAATGATGAAATTTAATTGTTGAAGAGATATTTGTTATTTTCAATATAACATGTGTAATAAAAAAAATATAAAAATTCTGAAAATTTTACAAACCTGAAATTTTTAAATCTAAATTTCTAAGTAAATAAAGAAAGAATGGGAGAGAGAGGGAGAGAGAGAAAGAGAGAAATATAAAAAAGTGAAGAGAGAAGAGAGAGAAAGTAATACAGTTAGGAGTTTTTTAGTTTTGGCGGGAAAATTTTTAATTTTGGGCTTTGAAATTTTGGGCGGAAAAATATGTTTTGTGAGAATCAATATAGGCCATTAATTTTAGGGGAGATTGAATGAGAGCCACTTGATAGCTTTCTTTGTAATTTATTATATAGATATATATATATATAACAATACTGGTAAGAATAATAATGCAAGACAGAATATAATTTGGGTTCAACATTTTTTGTATGAAGGTAATTCAAGATTAACAACAATAATAAAATAATAAAAACAACAATAATAATAGCAATGGTAATATCAATAATAATAATGATACCAATAATAGTAACGAAAACCATAGCAATAATAATAACATTATAAAACAAAATAAGAATTTGGCTTATCAACTCTATAAATAGTCGATCAATTATAAATGGAAAGTTAAGTCAAAATACACCATTAATCCCCAATCGTAAGAAAACAGAAAAGCTATTCACATAGAATAAGAAGTCAAAAGTGAAGAGATAAAGCCCAAATATAAAATGGTTGATAACCATACAAACAACAAAGGAGCACAAACTTTAAAGGTGATATACAAAAATAGTTTTGGGAAAATTACCAGTCAAGATACATTGAAATACGAACAAATTTAGCTAAGTAAAGAAAATATTAATAACAATGAATGTAAAAGACATATAATAACTAGTGAATGTTGACATTATAATCAATACTCGAAAAACACATTAAAGGGTAATGAGCAAAATAGAACAAATATGTATATGCAAGAAGAGTTAAAAGGAGTTCATTAAATAATACAAAAGTAAGCATCAAACCATTAATTAGGATATAGAAACAAAAGTAAGTGAGAAATCTAAATTGTTAAAGAATTAGAAAACGGTGGCGATAAATAGTAGTTCATAAAAGAACGAAAACATAGTTCATAGTTGATGTAATCAATCTTAACATAAATGAAAAAAAAATTGTAATCACAAAATAAAGTAAAATCAACTATACTAGTTCAAATTGTATGGAAACATAAAGTGTAATTGTATAAACAAAATGTCATAAGAAAATATTTCTTTACCATTAGTTTCATTATATAAGTAAAAAGTCTTGAAATATCAATTAGCGAATAGGTAGAAAATCTTGCCTCCTTAACATCAAGTTGCACGTTTGCCTTCACGACATCAGGTTGCAGGTTGCCGTCTGGATATTCGGTTGTACATTTTTCCTTCCCGACATCTAGTTGCAATTTGCCTCCATTGACATCGAGTTGCATATTTGCCATCTCGACATTATGTTGCACCAAAATGGTGAAATGGAAGATTTAACCTTCCATATGCACATGGATATAGAACATTTAATTTAAGTATGATGTTAAGTTTTGAAATTCGTGATATAAAAATAGAAGAAAAGTAAGAAATGAAGATGAAAGTCACACAATGGAATATCAAAATAGATATATAGATTATAAATATCAAGCACAATAGTACATAATAGTAGTTGTGAAAATGGTTTATAAAAGTAGAGAGAAAAACGGAATGAAAAACATGCATAAGCACAATGCAAAGTGAATGAGAGAATAAATATGCAGTGTAGCAAATTTACACAACAAATATATCATAAAAATATACAGTAACGTATGAATTAAACAAGCAACATGTCGTTGAAGATGCACCGATGCCGATCGACGAACCAAGCGGGAAGAAAAAAATGGATAGCAACGGAATTAAAGGAGAACAAGATAGGGAAAAACAACTAGTATGATACACAATATGAATCAACAAACGAAGATGAATGCAAGGCACGAAAAGCAATGAATGACACATGAGCTGAAATAAGAAGGGATCAACGAGGCAAGCAGAAATAAGAGATTGCTTGCACCGGAATCAAAAGAACATGGTACGGAAAGAATAAATTTATACCCAATATGGAATCAACAAATCAGGATGACAGTAAGAGATGGAAGGAAATAAGGAATCAAAGAATTGAATATAAAGGAATCAAAATGAATGGGATAAGACTAGTGTCCAGATCAAGTTGATTATCAAATTGTTGATGAGATTGCATGGCCTGTTTAATGTTGAGTTAATCCTGACTGAGTGAAGCCTGTCTAATGTATTAGTCAAACTAACACACTAGCCAAACCTGGCTCTGATACCACTAAAAATCTTGTCACGCCCTGCTTTCCAAAAATATGGAATACAAGTGCGTGACGAAGCCCAACGAGTGGTTTTCATCATTCATAAGCTGTATGCATCATAACAAGAAATATAACAAGAGATACATAACCACGCATGCATGAACAATTTATTAATCAACAGAAACAATTGAAACAAAATAATAATATCTCAAATAGTTTTCAAATCTGGATCAAAAGATAAAAACTCGGGACTATAAGCCTATTACAAGATTCAAGTAGCGAAAGAAATAAATAACTCAAAAACAAAATATTTAAAGCAAGTCTTTTTTCCAAGCGAAACCTAGAACGTTTGCTCACCAATTCCAGCAAGCAATTCGTCCCCAAAGTCTCTATATATAAATATAAAAAAAAGAAAAAAAAATAGAGAAAACAAGACAAACGCCTTTAGTGCAAATTAGGGCCGCAAATCGTACAAGCAAGGGTATGAAAACAAGTTCAAAAAATATGGAACAAGATTTGGAATCAAGAATGTATAACATAATATAATAGGGATGCAACAAGTAGTGGGATTCAAGAAACTAGCTAGCAAGAAAGACAACTCAAGTGACAAAATTGGGTAACAAGTACTAGTAGTAGAACAAGTGGCAAGTGAACATGTAATTGTATCAAGCATCAAGTAACAAGTATCACGTTCAAGTATCAAGTAACAAGTAAAAAGTCTCAAGTAACAAGTCTCAAGTAAGGTATCAAGTGTGTACAAGTGACTAGTTAATCTTAAGTAATGTTTAATTCAATCTAGGTAGCACTTCATGCATCCATACTATTACTACATGGTTGCTATATACAAATAGTTTTGTTTAGGCCTAGTGGTGGATTTTATAGGGCGGTATACTCAGGTATCAAGTACCAAGCAAGCATGGTTCATGAATACGAAATAATGTAATAAGTTCACGAACCAAGTTCGTGAATACACTAACAAGTTCAAGAACCAACCGTGGGTTCATGAATGCACAACAAATTCATGAACCAAGTAATGGGTTCATGAATACAATTAAGATATAACAAGTTCATGAGCCAAGTAGTGGGCTCATGAATACACTCAAGATATAACAAGTTCATGAACCAAGTACTGGGAAACACGGGCCCCCTTCCGAGTACACTTACCTATATTGTCCACTACTATGGTCTTTCCCTTAAATCCCGGCTTGTTATTTATTATTATCATCAAGCAAGCATAAAAGTGTGCGAAACAGGTCAAGTGAACATAATCAAGAACATGGAACAATTCTAGGCTAAGGATACATGTTCGAGGGTCAAAATAAATCAAAATATCAAGAACGACGAGAATTCCAAATCTGGACAGCATGACGTTGCTGCACCAAAACTACAACTTCCGTCGCTACAAGAATGCAAATGTGGATCCGTCAGAAGTTCTAGAAACTAGACTCTTTTTCAGTTCTAACGCATAAAATTAAGACACATGAAAGTTGTAGCAATTGATGTCAAAATAGCAAACTATACAGCATTTGTGTTCAGCCAGAATTTGTAAAACTGAGTTTATACATATGAAACAGGGTTGAAACTTCATTAATTAATTCTGAGAAAATTAGAAAATGTTCTCTAGGGTGTCTAGTACCAGCATGCAAAATTTCAAGTCATTTACTTACTGGTAGCATAGTTAAAATAATTGCAAACCAAAGTGGTGCAGCAGTTTTTATGAATCTGCGATTACAGACACAACAGCAGTAAAACTGCGATATCTCCTAAACCGTAACTCAGAAATCAATTCCGTCGAAAGGGTGGTAAACTAGATATATGGGGCTATGGTTCATATTCAGGACTCAAGTTTAGATTCTGATTTAATCGGGGTCGAAACAGCAAGCCAAGACAAGACATAAACCAAACAAGACACTTTTTGCATGAAATATATCGTATTTATACTAGTTGTGAACAAGTGTATCAACAAAGGGTTGTGACTCTTAGATCATGTAATAGATAAGGCAAAACATGAGATCGTCAATGATAAACAAAGAGCAGTCACAATTTACAATCTACTTGCAATATTTTCAAGAAAAAACTTGTACTAGAAAACGAAATGTACAAGAAGATATTTGCCTTGGGGTGTAGACGATGAATAACGGGAACGGATCCCGACAAGGATTTTGATGGCAATTAAGATCAGACCAACGGACGGCTTAGATTGGATCTTGATCAGATCTGGATGATGGAGATCAGATCAGATCAGATGTTGTCACGATCTTGATGAGATCGGATGGCCCAGGAGCGATCTGATTGATGATCACGATCTTGATCAAATCGGAAGGCCCAGATTCAATTGATCACTTCTATTCTTCTTCCCTCCTTTGATCAACAGCAGCGACACGGCAGATGACGGCATCAGAGCTGCCGTCTGCTGCATCGACGAGATGAGCACAGGCTGACGTAGCTGGCATTGCTTAGGGGCTCTGGCTGTTATTGGCATGGCATTGTGCAGTCGCAGCACCGCAGGTGGTTGCAGGCGAGGAGGCTGAGCGACGGCTGCTGCTGCGCATCGACGGAGGAGCATGGCGTGGCTGTGCATTGTGAGATGGTCGCGACAGGGAGCCGAGGTGGTTGTGCTGGCGCTGCAGCAAGAGACGGGGAAAGGGGGAGGCGCCTTGTGGTTGGGGGTGAACGGGGTGAGGGAGAGAGAGACGAGCGGGAAGAAGGTGAAAAGGTGAGCAGGCGTTAGGGGGCGGCTGCATGGGGGAAAAATATATGGGTAAAAAGTTTAAGAGTTTCGAAGGGGTTGAGGGTAACGGGTTAGGTATAGGTAAACGAGTGGGTTGGGTTAAACGGGTCTGGTGGGTTTGGGTAGATTAAAACATTGGGTATAGGGTTTTAATAATGGGTAATGGATTATCCAATAAGGAAAAATTAAATAATAATATACTAAATTAGTTAACACTAAAAAAATATATAATAATAATAAAATAAGTGGCTTTCAAAATAAATGGCTATATATAATTTGTAAGATACATTTTGTTTTAGTCGAGTTAGATGAATAATAATAAGAAGAAGAATAAGAATGACCGAAATAATAATAATAATAATAACAATAGTAACAAAAATAATAGGATTTGAATTACTACATAAATTCATTGGAAAATAGTCACAAATAAAATCATCGATTATAAATTGACTTTAACAGAAGATCAAGAATACATTTTAAAAAGAATTTGAAAGGAGTAAAATAATTTACAAGAATTTTAAATATAGAAAATACGTATTTACGAAAACAGGAGTTACAATATAATGCCAAGAAAAGTGGATGGAGTTTTTGAACTTGATCCTCTTACTACTTTAACTGCAAAAATTAATATTTTATCTAAACAAGTAGGTAATATGAATGTTAATGCTATTCAAACTAATTTGATTTGTGATCTTTGTGCAGGAAATCACTCAAGTACAGATTGCCAAGTGGGGAACCCATTTGCTCACCCATAGTCCTATCAAGCAAATTACGTGTCCAATTTTCAACATCAAAACAATCCTTATTCAAACACGTATAATCCAGGATAGAGAAACCACCCCAATTTTTCATGGAACAACAATCAAGGAGCAATTAGACCACCTCAAAATTTTTCACAGCAATAAAAGAAGCAGACACTTAAGGAGATGTTCATGCAGTACATGCAAAAGACAGATTTGGCAATCCAAAATATTGCATGTAACCCCTGTTTTTCATTTTCTATATTTTTAAGTGTATTCCTTTTTCTGTGTATTTGATTCAGCTTGTATTTCTTTTGGACCGTATATTGGATCTTCCTTTTCAATATATTCATTTTATTGGTTTGTCATCTTTTATTAGAGTTTTTGGTCCTGTTGTCTCCCATTATTTCTCCTATGTTTGATCGAGCCATTATTTGTGATCCTCTTTATTTTATTTGTTCGTGCCTATATTGTTGAACCAGTTTGTGCCATCTTGATATTTCGAATCTTTTTTTTTCTTTTCCCTTAACCCTATTTTTATTTGGATCCTTGATAACCCAATACTAAAAAAAATTATCCTATTCTATACCCATCTACTTGAGCTCTTTAACCCTATTATAGCTATACCCAAAAACCCTACCCGTTTAAACCCTATAGATCCGAAACCTAACCCTAAAACCCATCCCCCTATATATACTTACTGTTCTCTCTCCCTCTCTCCATCATCCCAGCCGCTATCCCTACTTCCGAACCTTCACCCTGTGCACCCCAAACCCTAGTTCCCTCTTCATCCCCTACCCCTCTTTAACCCATCCCGGCTGCTCCGTCCACCGCATTCTCCTCCTTTCCACTGCGGCACGCAACGACAACATTGCGTTGTCGACCTCCCAAAGCCTCACAGCCCGATGCCCCTGCATCGCTGTGCCATCCCCTCGTCAACCCCCTGCGACCCTCCGGCACTTCCCTGCCTCCCTGCCGACTTCGCAACAGCCAATAACAACCAGTCACACCCCCCATCGCTATTTCTCTCCCACACAGACAGGCATCGAGCAGCAGCACCTTGCTGTCCATTACCGTCTTTCGTGCACGATCATGGTCCTCTTTGGTGTGCGTGTGTTGGATCTCGTTGTTCGGTTGGTTGTGTGCGAGTGTTGCTTTTGGTTGCATGTGATCTCGGGTTTTGTTCGTTGTTCGTGGTTCGAGTTTTGTTTGTGTTTGAGATCGTTGCCCCGGAATTCGTTCCCGTTATTCTTGCTCCATCATTTTTGTCGTCATCTCTAAGGCAAGTAACTTGTATTCTTTTCTTTATATAATACAAGTACTAAATACCGCTTGTAGTGTAGTTATATTCTAGCTAGAGATAATTCTTGTGTGAACCCCTGTTGTATATTTTCTCTATTATGTTTACCCGCCCGTAGTTGCCACATGACACATATGACATGAAATAACCTAGGGATAACAACTTCTTGATGTATATATATGCATGATATTCATATAATATCGTGTGCTTGGTTGTGTTATTTGTAGTACACTTGTTGTAGACTTGATAAATACCCTATACCATGTTGTTTGGAAATTTAGTACACCATATTCTCCATTTTTTATGATTTGGATGAATTTCATATGGTCTATGTTGATTTGTGCATAACGGACAATTCTGTATATTCTGTTACCACGTTTTCATTCAATATTTTAAACCCTATTAAGGTCAGTATATTAAAATTATTTATGAACATGAATTGTAAAGAAATATGTCTATTTTCCAACCCTTCTGACAGATCTCAGTTTCGTTTTATGAGTTGCGAGTTATGACCATTTTACTACAGAAGTGTAGAAAAATTCCAGATTCTGTTTATAAGAATTTTGTGTAGTAAACTAGAAGTATTATTTTGAACCAATATTTTGCTGAGTATAACTAGACTGGTTTGGGATTAACCCAGAATTTTTGTAGATTTATTTGATGAGTTCTATAAATTGTTCTATACTTCCAAATAATAGCCTTACATGCAGAATTTTCAGACGGTTCAGTACAGATAAATAATTTCGACATGATTCTACTTGCTGTCTATAAAATCTTTGCGAATATGAAAGTTATCCTACTGTATTTATTTTATCAGCCTTTTGACGGATCTAGATTTCGATTTATGGTTTGTGAGATATTGCAGTTCTCGTACTGTTGTGCTTAAGATTCCAGATTTACAAAACTATTGCATCTTGATGGTTTCTGATTTTTATTGACTAAAGTATTTATGTTAAAAAATTATGAAACTTTATTTTCTAATACTAGATATACTAGGGAATACCCCAGATTTTTCGTGGATTTAATCGATATGTTTTTATACTGTTTTCCTGTTCTTGAACACAATCTTCTGATTTCTGGCTGAACACATTTTCTGGATTCAAATTTGTTTTGAGTCATGTTTTTGTGAAATACTATATGAATTATATATATTTGCTGGATTCAGCCGGAAGTCTATTTTCTAGATTTTCTGACTGATCCAGATTTGCATATTTGTAGCAACAGGAATCCCTGTTTTAGTGCAGTACTGTCATGCTGTCCGAACTAGAATTTTCGTTGCATTGTTCTTTTATGAGTTGTCCATCATCTGTATATGCCTGCCTTTCACTCTGAACCTGTCATTTGTTTATACCATGCTATTCTTACTCTGTTTTATACACATACATGCCTGTGTGATAATAATAATAAATGACCAAGCTGGGGTTTAAAAGAAAGATCTAGTAGTGGAAAATATAGGAAGGTGTTTTTGAAGGAGGACCAGCAGGTTATTATTTCTGATTACTATTACTGATTACATGAATTAAAACTTCCCTATAAGAAGGTGTACTCGGAGGAGGACCAGTAGGTTCTTACTATCTGATTACTGTTACTGATTACCTGACTGCACACTTCCCTATAGGAAGGTGCTCTCGGAGGAGGACCAGTAGGATCTTACTATCTGATTACTGTCTGATTAATGATACCTGACTACACGGCCTTATATGATCCCCTACGAAATCTAAAACATAATTTGTTTGAATGTATCAACTATGTGGTAAAAGGATGGACGCATGAAGTGCTTGCTAGCTAGTTAGAAATAAACACAAGACTGTAAGAACTGACATCTGTTACACTGTTATCTGTTATCATCTGACTGTTATCTGACACTGTTATCTGTTAGTATCTGACTATTACCTTACTTTGCTATCTGTATATCTGTCTGTATACTGTTTGACACCTAACACATGCTATCTGTACCTGTTAGTATACCATGCTACCTGATTCTGTTTTTCTGATTTTTGTTCTACTCTGTTGACATGCCTACTCCATGCTATGTTTGTTCTACTGTTATTTTATATTTGTTTATCCATTCGTGTACTTGTGCCTGCACTACAAGCGGCCCGTAACTTGCATTGACGGGAGTTTGTTTTTTTTTTCCTCTTCTTGCAATTTATTAAATTGCAGAACAGGGTGATCAGCTTCCAGATGGTGTAGGTGATCTGAGATATTAGATGTTGGAGTTTGCTATTATTATTTCCTGTTGCTTATTTGAACAATTGTATTTGACACTTGGATTTATTTGTATTTGGCCAATGCAACCCAAGATTATTGACTTGTTTAGATCTGATTTATTTGAGATTATTATATTTTGGTTTCAAGTAAATTTCTGTGGGTTTATTGATTCAATTATGCATGCGTGGTTGATTCTTTTGCTTCATACTCTGATTATTACTGTGGTATGTTGTAAAGATTGCAGACAGCTTATAGATGATGATAATCATTCGCTGGGCTTAGTCATGCATCCGTATTCCGTATTCTCTTTTTGGGAAGCGGGGTGTGACATTGCAACTTCAACTTCAGATTCAATCCGAAATCTTGAGGTTCAGATTGGTCAACTTTCAAATATTCTTAAAGAGAGAACAATAGAAACCTTATCCAGTAACACTGTAATAAATCCCGATGAGCATGTCAAAGCAATAACACTAAGAAGCTGGAGAACAATTGAGCAGCGACAAGAAGAAATTGCCGACCAAAATGTGGTTAAAAAGCAAAGTGAGATCGAGCAAATTATGGAGGAACAAACGCAGCAGGTGACCTATCACCATTCTAAGAAGGATAAAGTAGTTTCAAGCCAAACAATTTCAGGGGAGTCCAATTCTGATACTTATCCTAATTCACCTTATGATCCACCTATTTCTTTTCCACAAAGACTTAAAAAGAACAAGCTTGATAATCAGTTTTCAAAAATTTTAAATATTTTTAAGCAATTGCATATTAATATTCCTCTTATTGAAGCTTTAGAAAAAATGCCTAAATATGTTTTTTTAAGGACATTTTATCAAACAAGCGGAAGTTGGAGGAGCATGAAACAGTTATGCTAACCGAAGAGAGTCGTGCAATTTTTCAAAAGAAGTTGCCTCCTCAACTTAAAGATCCAAGGAGTTTTACAATTCCTTACACTATTGGAAGTTCTTCTTTTCATAAAGCATTATGTGATTTAGGAGCAAGTATTAATCTTATGCCTTTCTCGGTTTTCAGGAAACTAGATATTGGAGAAGCAAAACTCACTACAATTTCTTTGCAATTGGCGGACAGATCTATCAAGTACCCAAGAGGAATAATTGAAGATGTTTTGGTAAAGGTAGACAAGTTCATATTCCCAGCTGATTTCGTAGTGCATATGGAGGAAGATGAACAAATTTCATTAATTTTGGGGCGACCTTTTCTAGCAACAAGTAAAGATTTAATTGATGTCCAACAAGAAAAACTTATTTTGAGGATTGAGGATGAGCAAGTAATGTTTCATGTTTTTAAACCCATAGAGGTTGCTGCTGAAGCTCATTCATGTTTTCAAGTTTGTGAGACTAATCTAATTGTGGGAGAGACACATAGAGCGGAAGTTGAGAAATTATCAATTAATGTGTGTCCAATAAATTAAGCAACTCTTGAATATGAGAAAGAAAAGATTTTGGAATACGTTCAAGTTGCACCATCTATTTTTTTTCTCAACTGAAATTCAAAGAGGTGGGGATATCAAAGATACCATCTTCAAGAATGAAATGACTCAAACTCGAGCTTGAATCTAATCCACACCTAAAGAGAAGTATTAGAAAAGATGTTCTTATGTTGTTGATCTTGGCGTTACATAACCATCTCCGCTATCAAGTCTGGCTGGAGACTTAAAACTTAGCGCTTCTTGGGAGGAAACCCATATTTTCTTTTTACCGCATTAGATTTTATTTATCTTTTTGTTTAGTTTATTTTTAATTTTTTTAATTATATTTTATAGGATTGCACAAGTTTGGAAGTCGCCGGGCGAAGCTGTTTTCTGAACCGACATTAATGGCTGCCTTTAAGTTAGATACAGTCCGAATCTGGAAAAGTGTATAAAATACTGATCGAAGAAAATTTTCTTAGCTTTCCAGAATAAAAAAGAATCAGGCAATTTGGAAATCTACAGCTCCAGATATCAGTAAAATAATGAACTTCGCACGCCCAAAATTTTAACATGAATTAGGGGAGTAATTCTGAACTTTTCTCATTATTTTTGTTTTTCATTCTTTTTACCCATTGAGGACAATGTGATATTCAAGTTTAGGGAAAGGGGTACAATTTTTTTATATTATATTTTATATATATTTGAAAAGAAAAACAATACAAAAGGGATTTCAATTAGGCTTACCATTACACTTTTGAGTTCTTTATTGTGCTAAAGCATTGAAATAATTTTTTTAGGATTGAAAATATCTTATAAAGCAAGATTAAGAATACTTATTTACTTTAGGATTATTGAAGTTTAAAATTCCTCACAAAATTCTGAGTCATGTGATTATACATAAAAGAAAAATGCGATATTTTTTCTTGTGATTATCCTCTTTGATCTAGTCCTAAATAGAGTTTAAGTAAATAGAGTAATATTTTTCAAAAATTGAATGAATAAAGTTCTATCTAGTCAAATATTTTGAGTTGCTTAGTAACTAGGGGTATTCATCACCAATATTTATTTTTACGTCAAACGGCAACTTAAAATATGAGTATGCAAAAGCATTCTAAGTTTGTGACTAGTTGAGTAACCGGGTGAATTCATTACAAATGTTTGCATTCGCGTCAAAAGGCAAGTGATTACTTAGAGAGAGACAAAAAAAAAATCTTAGTTTGCTACTTAGTTTGTAGTAGTGAGAAGGGGGATCACAAAATGAGTTATTATATGATATAATTACATTAAATGCATGGCAGATATGATTGGGTTGGAAATTATGAATGAAAAATTGAATTGGGAAAAGTGAGTATGTTTAGTTTTACTTTATTTGCTATTGTTTCTCTATTAAGTTGAAATTTTGATACTTGCATAATAAGACCTTTTAGTGTGATGAGTGAGCCTAATTATGATTACTATCCCTTCATTAATGGTTTTACTTTTTGCTCGAGGACAAGTAAAATCTTAAGTTTGGGGGTATTCCATGAGTGAAATTTATATATAATTTTTAGTACTCTTTCATGCACTAAAATTGCGAGTTCTCATTTATTTCTTTA
This sequence comes from Hemerocallis citrina, assembly GCA_017893485.1. Classification (NCBI taxonomy): domain Eukaryota; kingdom Viridiplantae; phylum Streptophyta; class Magnoliopsida; order Asparagales; family Asphodelaceae; genus Hemerocallis; species Hemerocallis citrina. Next base: position 147,149,891 of record CM030364.1, on the reverse strand, counting down.
AAATTTATATTCTTTCCACTTATTTTATTTTATTTTTGTGATTTTGAAGGAATGAGATTTATAAGTGCAAAAAGATATGCATTTTGATAAAATCAAGTAATTAACAAGGATAAAGATTACAAAATTTTAATATGATTTTAAGTGAAGATTGTTGAAAAATTAAAGTGATGAATCAATAAAAAATATTACGGTCAATTAGGGGGTGGAATAAAATTATGTAATAAAATTTTTTTAAAAAAGGAAGAAAAAGAGAAGGAACAATATGGATATGTGTATGTAGTTTAGTTTATTAATTAATTTAGAAGTTATAGATTAACCTTAATATATATGTTTTAATTAATTATTTGATCCTATATTTATTAAACTAACCATAATCTTAACCTACTGTTCCTATATAAAGGCAAGACGGGGGTGCGGAAACAAAAGTGGCTTTGTGTAGGTGGGGCGGCACGCAAAACGAGGAAATCAAAGGGAAAAAAATTAATAATAAAGAAAAGAAGGAGGGTTTGTGGTTAGAGGTTAGCGACGCGGCTCGAGAAGAAAGGAGAAAGAAGAAATTGCAGCACAGACTTCGATTTGGGATTTTTTTATACCAAAAACAGAGTTTTTTCTTCTCTCTTTTAATTTTAATTGTGCAATCCATGAATATGTTTGTTAGTTGCAAATTTATTATGAACTAATTTTATTTTTCTAGGATTTTGATGTAGCCTAGTTTTGAGAACACAATTTTAGTTCCATATTACTTTTCTATTTTTCCATGCTTGTGTGTTTGATTTTTGTTCTTAATGCTTACAATTGTTTGGTCAACTATTTTATGATTTTTTGGATCATGGAGAGACCGAACTAGTAATTTGTGATTTCGAATTAATAAAATTAAACACTGTTACTAAGCGAACCGCTGTTAATGTGACTGCTAAGAAATCCATAGATCTTAATGAATTTTCAATTAGTAATTTTTGCATGAACTATGACAAATAATTAGTTGAGAATATTTTTTATATTACTTGAGAGAGAATATTGAATAATTTGGAGATTTTGGTCTACAACTTGGAAAAATAATATTTTTATTTCACATGGAGTTATAAATTGTGTGGGATTAACTAGGTTAAATCAAAAGCCCTAGAACTAATTTTTGCAATTAATAAACAACAAAATTTCAGATCTCTTTCTTTTTAATTAGTTTAGTTATTTCATTTAGATTAATTTAATTTAGTCATTTTCTTAATCAAATTTCGATTTTCCAAATAGTAGTTAATCTAGTAAGTTTTGGTACTCAATAAAATAATTAGTCATTGTGGGTTCGACTTTGTTTTCACTTTACTATACTACTTGTTGCAATTTTGTACACTTGCAAATAAATCACATTAGGTACCTTCCTTCATTAAGAACCAATACAGATTCCTCTTCTAGTACATCCGATCTAGCAACGAAGATCCCAAGTAGTCAGATTTGAGTCTCGCCTACAGACTCGCTGCACTTGTTTCCTCAAGAATATTGCACTTGACATCATCCGCCAATTGCAACCAAATTAAACTGAAGACCCTCAAACAAATCTCATCCCACTTCTCCTTCTTCATGTCGGTTGGCTTCTTCTCTTCTAAGGAAATGTACTAGTCCTTCTAAACCAATACATCATAACATGTCTACCTTCCATACATTGAAGTTGATCTTACCGTCAAACCGCTTGATCATCGTCTTTTGATCTACCATCTCCTCCAAGGAACTCGAATAAATCCACGAACCTGATTGCTCTGATACCAGTTGTTAGGAAACAAGCGGTGCTACAATACTACTTATTTAGGGAGCGGAATTCTATCCTTTCGATGAACGTGTTGAGTCTTCAACACAATCAATGCAAACCACCAAGCAAAACCACCTTCCGGAGAGAAAGATCCGAGATGTTATTTCAACTAGAGTAGATACAAGAATTACAATTCTCATCACGATTTTCTCACCCTAGATTTATATATTCTTTGTAACGGCTCCAAGAAACATATGATTCTATTAAGTGCCGAATAGAAGAAGAGAGTACTTCATCTAAGAGGTGTAAATAGTGTAATATTTTTCAAAATTTGAATGAATAAAGTTCTATCTACTCAAATGTTTTGAGATGCTTAGTAACTAGAGGTATTCATCACCAATGTTTACTTTTACGTCAAACGGTAACTTGAAATATTAGTATGCAAAAGCACTCTAAGTTTGTGATTTGTTGAGTAATCAGGTGAATTCATCACAAAAGTTTGCATTCGCTTCAAAAAGCAAGTGATTACTTTGAGAGAGAAAAAAAAGAAAAATCTAGTTTGCTACTCGGGTTGTAGTAGTGAGAAGGGGTGATCACAAAATGAGTTATTACATGATATAATTACATTAATTGCATGGCAAATATGATTGTGTTGGAAATTATAAATGAAAAATTGCACTGGAAAAAGTGAGTATGTTTAGTTTTACTTTATTAGCTATTGTTTATCTATTAAGATTAAATTTTGATGCTTGCATGATAAGATCTTTTAGTGTGATGAGTGAGCCTAATTATGATTACTATCCCTTCGTTAATGGTTTTACTTTTTGCTCGAGGACAAGTAAAATCTTAAGTTTGGGGGTATTCCATGAGTGAAATATATATATAATTTTTAGTATTCTTACATGCACTAAAATTGTGAGTTCTCATTTATTTCTTTAAAATTTATATTCTTTCCACTTATTTTATTTTATTTATGTGATTTTGAAGGAATGAGATTTATAAGTGCAAAAAGATATGCATTTTGGTAAAATCAAGTAATTAACAAGGATAAAGATTACAAAATTTTAATATGATTTTAAGTGAAGATTGTTGAAAAATTAAAGTGATGAATCAACAAAAAATATTACGGTCAATTAGGGGGTGGAATAAAATTATGTAATAAAAAAGTTTTAAAAAAAAGGAAGAAAAAGAGAAGGAACAGTATGGATATGTGTATGTTTGCATTCGCATCAAAAGACAAGTGATTACTTAGAGAGAGACAAAAAAAAAATTAAAAAAATCTTAGTTTGCTACTTAGTTTGTAGTTGTGAGAAAGGGGGTCACAAAATGAATTATTATATGATCTAATTACATTAATTGCATGGCAAATATGATTGGGTTGGAAATTATGAATGAAATATTGCACTGAGAAAAGTGAGTGTGTTTAGTTTTACTTTATTTGCTATTGTTTATCTCTTAAATTGAAATTTTGACGCTTGTGTGATAAGACCTTTTAGTGTGACGAGTTGAGCCTAATTATGATTACTATCCCTTTATTCGTAGTTTTACTTTTTTCTCGAGGACAGGCAAAATCTTAAGTTTGGGGGTATTTGATGAGTAAAATTTATATATAATTTTTGGTGCTCTTTTTTGCATTAAAATTGCGAGTTCTCGTTTACTTCTTTAAAATTTATCTTCTTTCCACTTATTTTATTTTATTTATGTGATTTTGAAGGAATCAGATTTATAAGTGCAAAAAAATATTTGTTTTGTTAAAATCAAGGAAGTAACAACGATAAAGATTACAAAATTTTATAATGATTTTATGTGGAGATTTTTGAAAAATTAAAGTAATGAATCAATAAAAAATATTACGGTCAATTAGGGGATGGAATAAAATTATGTAATAATTTAAAAAAAATATACTAAAAAAATGAAGAAAATGAGAAGGAATAGCATGGATATGTGTATGTGGTTTAGTTTATTGATTACTGTAGAAGTTATAGATTAATCTTAATATATATGTTTTAATTAATTAATTGAAACTATATTTATTAAACTAACCCTAATCTTAGCCTACTGTTCCTATATAAAGGCAAGAGGAGGTGCGGAAACAAAAGCGGCTCTGTGTAGGCGGGGCGGCACGCAAAATGAGGAAGTCAAAGGGATAAAAAATAATAATAAAGAAAAGAAGGAGGCTCTGTGGTTAGAGGTAGGCGACGCAGCTCGAGAAGGAACAAGGAGAAAGAAGAAATTGCGGCACGGACATCGATTTCGGATTTTTCACCGAAAACAGAGTTTTTTCTTCTCTCTTTTAATTTTTATTGTACAATCCATGAATAAGTTTGTTAGTTGCAAATTTATTATGAACTAATTTTATTTTTCTAGTGTTTTGAGGAGCCTAGTTTTGAGAACACAACTTTAATTCCATATTACTTTTCTATTTTTTCGTGGTTGTGTGTTTGATTTTTGTTCTTAATGCTTACAATTGTTTGGCCAACTATTGTATGATTTGTTGGATCGCGGAGAGACCGAACTGGTAATTTGTGATTTCGAATTAATAAATTTAAACACTGTTACAAAAGCGAACCACTGTTAATGTGACCGTTAAGAAATTCATAGATCTTAATGAATTTTCAATTAGTAATTTGTGCATGAACTATGACAAATAATTAGTTGAGAATATTTTTATATTGGTTGAGAGAGATTATTGAATAATTTGGGGTTTTTGGTCTACAACTTGGAAAAATAATATTTTTATTTCACATGGAGTTATAAATTGTTTGGGATTAACAACGTAAAATCAAAAAGCTCTAGAACTAGTTTTTGCAATTAATAAACAACAAAATTTCAGATCTCTTTCTTTCTAATTACTTTAGTTCTTTCATTTAGATTAATTTAATTTAGTCATTTTCTTAATCAAATTTCAATTTTCCAAATAGTAGTTAATCTAGTAAATTTTAGTACTCAATAAAATAATTAGTCCTTGTGCGATCGACTCTGTTTTTACTTAACTATACTACTTGTTGCGATTTCGTACAATTGCAAATAAATCACATCAGGTACCTTCTTTCATTGAGAACCAAAATAGATTCCTCTTTTAGTACATCCGATCTAGCAATGACGACCCCAAGTAATCAGATTTGAGTCTTGCCTACAGACTCGCCGCACTTGTTTCCTCAAGAATATTGCACTTGACTTCATCCCACTTGACTTCATCTGCCCATTGCAACCAAATTAAACTCAAGGCATTCAAACAAATCTCATCTCACTTCTCCTACTTCATGTCGGTTGGCTTCTTCTCTTCTAAGGCAATGTGCAGGTCCTTCGAAACCAATACATGATACATGTCTACCTTCCATACATTGAAGTTGATCTTACCGTCAAACCTCTTGATCATCGTCGTTTGGTCTATCATCTCCTCCAAGGAACTTGAATAAATCCACGAACTTGATTGCTCCAGTTGTTAGGATACAAGCGGTGCTACAATACTACTTATTTAGGGAATTAGCAGAATTCTTCCCTTTTGATGAACATTTTGAGTCTTCAACACAATCAATACAAACCACCAAGCAAAACTTGATCACACAAATCACACAAGCACACAAGAATTGTCCCGGTTGGGGCTATCACCTTAATTCGGAGAGAAAGATCTGAGATGTTATTTCAACTAGAGAAGATACAAGAATATTACAATTCTCATCACGATCCTCTATCAAGCCTAACTGGAACTTGCATGCTGTTTACAATGGAGAAATTTCTCACCTCTTAGATGAAGTACTCTCTTTTTCTATTCGGCACTCAATAGAATCATATGTTTCTTGAACCCGTTACAATGAATATATAGATCTAGGGAAACCCTAGTTTAGATACACTTGACACACTAACCATCCTATTACTTCTGAATAGATAACTTTGCATTAAGATTCGTACGATCTGACTTGAAGACGAAGTTGGGCTTCTTACGAATCAGCCATACCCAAGCCCAGAAAGCCAATCAGCTCAGCGTACGGTCGACCAAGATGCGTTCGACTGTCCCTCTCGTGGGAAACCCTGTACAGTCAGGCGATCGACCGCAACTTGCGCCAGTTACAGCTGCTGACTAGTATCTTCTCTATCTTCAATCATTCACTTCGATCCTTCTCATCGCTTCATCATCATCTTCACGAACATGTGTATGCAAGACATATAAACTCAACACATCCCCCTTCCACCCCACCTTCGGTGTGGTGATTTGATTGTTGACGTCGCCATCGAGAGGAGTAGAAGAGGGTGGCCTCCTCTTTTGGGGGAATTATTCGGTGCCCACTAGATGGGGCACGACCGTTGGTCGATATGGGGGCTTTGGGTTCTCTGACATCAATTGATCTTATTTTCTCGCAGTGTGAGTGCTTCCCACTTCGCCAGAGTTGTGATTGTGGGCTTTATTAGTGTTTTCACCAAGTTGGGTGTCGGGGGCTACCGTTAGGCATTGATGTGGTCAATAATGGTCGGTGGTGTAGTTGTTAGTCGGTGGCGTGGTCAGTGATGGTCGATGGAGATTTTGAAAGGGGGGTTTTATTTTTGAAATTTGAATTTCAAATTTGAGTTGTGTGGGCTTTGCTGTGAGCTTGTGGGTTGTGAGAATGGGGCCTTTGATGTGGGCACTTTTCATATTGCTCAATATGCGGCCTTCCGATGAATTTGAGCTTTCATTTTGAGTTGCCTAAGTTAGTTTCAAATTGAACGATCATGGTGAATGTGTGAATCCTCACCTGTGCGGTTGATGTATTTGTCGTCATCGTTTTGGTTGATGTGCGAGTCGTCGATATGGTGGTGGATGTACGAGTTTTTGCTATTGTGATAGATGTGCAAGTCGTTCCTATTGTGGCTGATGTGCGAGTCGTCGCTAGCTTTGGGAGTTGGAGCATGTTATTGCAGTGGTGAGAGATTGTGTGAGCCGTTGTGTAACCCCTGTTTTTCATTTTTTGTGTATTGTTGAAGTGTATTTTTTGTTTTGGTGTATTTTCTCTCTTGTATTTTTCTGGACCGTATATTGGATTTGTTTTCAATATATATATTCGTTTTATTTCATTTTGAGTTCTTTGTGTTTGATTGGTTGTCTCTTTTGTTTCGTTCTTCATTATTTTGTTCATTCTTCATTTTCGGTCTCGTTATCTTTATTTTATTTTCTTGGGTGCTTGTGGTGGTGGTTGGGTGTTATCTGTTTCCCAATCCTATTTGTTGATCCCTATTTGAGTACCAAAGCCAAATTTAAATCCCAATCCTATTGGTATTCCTATTTATTTGAACCATGTTTTAAAACCCACAACCCAATACCTATTAACCCACAACTAAACCTTATATAAATATAAACCCCTCTCTCTCTCCACCAAACCCTAACCCTAACTCTAGCACACCCGGCCTCCTCTCCCTCCTCTTGTGCACAGCCAACCCGACCCCAAGCCAGCCCTAGGCCGACCACTTCCCCGGCCTGTGTGCCCCATCCCGACACCCATCTTCCTCCCTCTCGGCCTGCATCCATCCCGGCAGCATCTCCTACACCCGAGCCACTACTCCCGATCATCCCTCTTGCATATCCCGACCACCTCACATCACACAAATCCTAGTTCTCTCTCGTGGTGTTCTCTTGTGGCCGCAACCCACTATTTTTCTCTGGCTTTGTGGAGTTTTGTTCGTGTGGAGATTTTCACTAGAGTTGCTTGGATTCGTTGATTTGTGGATTTTCGTTCGTGGGTTTTGCTCGTTACTCTTGGTTTTCGTTGTTCTTCATCTTCGGTTAAGACAAGTAACTTGTACTCCAATTTATTTGTTTGATATAATTCAAAAATACTACCTATAGTGTAGTTAGGTCTAGAGACGACTCTTGTTTGTGTTATCCTTAATGGGTTTTGTCTCTATTGTAAAAATTTGACCATAGATGACTCACAACACAATATGGACATGAATTAACTTAAGTTTTACCCGTTCTTGATTTTGATCATGTATGTGGGATTTTTGTGAGAACTCGTATTTTGGTTGAGACCCATGTGATATAATTGGTGTGGACATGCTATATACCCCAATTTATGATGTTTAGACACTTGGTAGACTCGATTTCATGTTTGGGTGTGTTTGGATCAATTTTCTTGAATCAATGTTGATTTTGTTTTTAAGGGAAAAATCTGTATTTTGTCGCTGATCTGTTTTGTTTGCTGTTTTGGACTGTCTTGAAGTCAGTATCTTAATTTCGGTATAAAACATGAGATTTAGAGAATTTCGTCTATTTTCAAACCCCTCTGACCATGCTTGATTTTGTTTTCGTATGACTGAGTTATGACTGTTTTACTACATATGTGTCGATCTTTTCTAGATTCTGTTTTCGGTAATTTTGATGACAAAATTATTTTAAAGAAGTATGCTAAATATATTATTCTGATCCAAAACTTTGGTCAGTGTTTCTTTATCTAGTTAGGGATTACCCAGAATTTTGGTGAATTTTGGTGAATTTTATTGATGAGTTTTATGTGTTGTTTCATGCTCGTTTATGAAATCTATACTTGCTGTATTTTACTCGTTGTTCTGTAAAGAATCTCATTTTCACTATGATTTCTTTTACTGTATGGAAAATATTTGTGAAATATGAAAGTTATTATATTTTATCTATTTTCATATTCCTTTGGCAGAATTGTATTTCGTTTCACTGGTTGCGAGGTATCATAGTTTTCGTACAGCAGTGTTGGGAATTCCAGATTTGCCAAGCTATGGTTTATTGATATTTTCTTATTTTTGATGGCTGACCTAATTTCACTAGAAAATTTTGAAACTTTATATTTGGATATTGGACATATAGGGGAATACGCCAGATTTTTCGTGGATTTATTTAATGTGTTTTCATGCTGTTTTCCTATTCTTGAATTCGTTTTCCTGATTTCTGGCTGAACCTATTTTCTTTATTCAAATCAGTTTTGAGCTATGATTTTGTGAATTAATATATGACTTATTTGTATTCTCTAGATTCGTGTGGAAGTCTATTTCTCAGGTCCTTCGACGGATCCAGATTTGGATGTTTGTAACATTGGAAATCACTGTTTTACTACAATATGGTCTTGCTGTCCTGAACTTGAGATTTGTCTATTTTAGTCTTTTATGAGATATCTTGCACTCGTACATGTTTACCTTGCAACTTGCACTTGTCACATGATCATGCTATATCATTCTTGATATATTTTGCATATATACATACTTGTTTGACATTAATAATAAATAATCAAGTCAGGATTTAAGGGACAGATCTAATAGTGGATAATTCAGAAATGTGTACTCGGAAGGGAATCCACTGATCCTACGTGATTACTTGAGACATGATACTTGACATATGCTTACTTGATACTTGCACGCAAGACACAATACTTGTCACATGCAAAACTTGACACGTGATTACATGATACATGATACTTGGAACTTGGTGTTCGATTACTTGACTTGTCCTCGAGTATACTGTCCTCTATGGTCCACTATGAAATCTAAAGCGAAACTGTTTGCTGTAGCAACCATGTAAGGTGGGCTGCATGAAGTGCTACCTAGATAGTAATCACTACAAGACCTGAACATACTACTTGAATATGATACTTGAACATAATACATGCTTGCTTGATACTTGACTACATGATACATGAGACTTGAAATTTAACACTTGATGCATGTTTACATGATACTTGACCACTTCACACTTGATTTATGCCATGTACACTTATTCACTTTACCAAGCTAGTTGTTTATGTCGACATCACACTTATACCATGTTGCTAGTTAGTTTTTCCCATGTACTTGTATCTTACATTATAAGTGGCCCGTAACTTGCAATTGACGGGTACTTGTTTTTCTCTTTTTCTCTTTCCTGCATTCGTTGAATTGCAGATTTTGGAGAACAAGTTCTAGATGGTATCGGAGACATGAAGTATTAGTGCTGCATTTTATTATATTATTTCTTGTAGCTTGCTTGAACAATATTGTATTTTGAGACTTGGATTTATACTTGTATTTGGGCGATGAAATCCAAGATATTTGTTTTATTCAGATCATGACTATTTGAGATTTATATATTTGGGTTCAAGTATTCTTGTTGGTATTTTGGCTCATTATGTGTATGTGGTTGATTCTTTTACTTCCGACTCTGATGATTCTTGAGAATGTTGTAAAGATTTCTTGAACAGCTTATGGATGATGAAAAGCATTCGCTGGGATTTTGTCTCGTATCCGTATTCCGTATTCTTTTTGGGAAGCGGGGCGTGACACGTTGCTGGTTTGGTGATGGCCATGCCGTCGCAGAGTTGGCGTTCGGGGGCTAGTCATCATCGATGTGTTAAACGGGGAAACTTCCATCGTGGGGGTGAACAAGCTTATCATTCCAGGGTAGAGAAGAGGCAAGTCGTCACCGGAAGGGTGGATGGGCAAGTTGTCATCAGAGTAGTGAATTGGCAAGTCTTCTCCGCTGTGTTGTCCTGGCAAGGTGTCGCCAAATGGGGTTTGGGGATTCATCGTTGGAGTGGTGTTCGGGTGAGTCGTCGCTAGGAAGTGAAGTGACAAGTCGTCACTATGAATGGTGTTCGATGAGTCGTCATTTGGTTGATGGGTAGAGACTTAGGTTGTGCGACATTTGAGGGTTTGGAAAGCAAGTTGTATGTTCTTTTTCTACAATTTTAGCTTGGGAAGGGACAAGTTAATGTTGTAGTCTTTGTTGTGTAATGATGTTTTCTGATATTTCTTTTTTTAGGAACATTTTTATATAAATTATTTGGTCTACTTTGTTTCGTTAATATATTATTAATGAACCGGTGACGCGGTCACCTTTAATTTATTTAAAATAAAATGTTTTAAAAAATAACTAAATAGGTCAACAATTTACTTGTTTGATTTTTTTATCCATATGATGGACTTAGAGCATCCACAATGGTTTTCTAAATTTCTCATTTTGCCATTTTTTGAGAAAAGAAGAGCTGCAATGGTTTCTCATATTGCCATTTTTTAGCAAGCGGAGCTATTCTGTTTCTCAAATATGAGAAACGATTTGAGAATTCTCATATTATAGAGGACGGGGAATGATTCCCCGTCTGAGAAATTTTAATATTTTTTTTATGAACAGACGGTATATCATATACCGTCTGTCAATTTTTATTATTTTTTATTACAAACCGGGGTCAAACGGGATATGTTTCCCCGTCTCTCACCCTTTTTTTATTTATTATTATTTTTTTAAACGCCCCCCTCCTCAGACGGGACATCATGTCCCGTTTGGCTCAAACGGGATATGATGTCCCGTTTGGGAGGATTTTATTTTTTTTTCTTTTTTTTTCTTTTTTCCAGGATTAATTAGAGTTTCCTAAAATACCACTGTGGATGCCATATTTGCCTGTCACCTAATCACACTTAACAGATTCCAAACTCACTGTTGATTGTTGACTTCGTTTTCTTTCAAGGCAAAATTAATCATATTTAATTAGAAATATAATACATTAGTTGTCGACGTAAATCTTAAAATATATATAAAACTAATGAAAAATACTACTAATATATATAGTATGAGTAGATCCAGTTCTCAGTCTCTCACAAAACGACATCCCATCTAAAATATATATAGTATTTAATTAGAAATATAATACGGACGGGATATGTTATCCCGTCTGATGCTTTTCCTAATTTTTATTTTTATTTTTATAAATCAAGAGACGGGGAATGATACCCCGTCTCTCATTTAATTATAAAAAAAAATTAACAAACGGTACATCATATACCGTCTCACGCTTTTTTTAAAATAAAAAAAGAGAGACGGGATATCAAATGACCACTGCAGCATCGCCCCCTATTTGCTATTACTGTAGATGTCATATTATAGAAAATGAGAAACACCACTGTGGATGCTCTTAGTGAATGGTTTGAATCACGTCGCGTTTATTAAGTCATTCAATCAGTACTAATTAAAAGATATAATTTCGCACTTACGCAGGTAACAGTTGACAAAAATCATATTGTGAACTAACTTCCAGGCTGGCATTAATAGTTTCCTAGTAATTTACACGTGCAATGCACGTTTTAATAATTTCAAAAAATAAAAATAAAAACTCTGACTTAGAGAGGATTCGAACCAGAAATCTCCTTTATATTAGTTATGTACGTGCGTTGCACATGTTGGTAGAATGACAAAATGACAAATGACACTATCCCATTATAATATTAATTTATATATATATATATATATATATATATATATATATATATATATATATATAGTAGTAGTTGAAACTTTGACCATTAAATTTACAGTCGTAGCTAACTGCAACTTGTGAAGAGATTTAGGAAAATTTTGCTCGTACTACCCCACTTTTTGAAAACATTACCCCACTTTCCAAAACAATTAGCGATATACCCTTATTTAAGACACGTCAGTCAGAAACGTTATTGGAAAAAACGGCATAGGTTATTTCGATGCCGTTCTTCCCAATAACGGCATCTATTTGAAAAAAAGTGTCATGCCGTTATTTAGAATAACGGCATAGGTTGTTTTGTTTTTCGACAGCTTGTAGTCTCCACTTAGAGAAAAAATTGCAAGTGTGAAAACATTATAACAGATGCCGTTTTTTCAAATAACGGCATTCTCAATACTGATGCCGTTATTTAGAATAACGACATCAATTATAAATTTTTTTATAAAAAAGTAACTTATTATTCATCCTCTCTGACGAATAAGTTAAAAAAAAAAAATTATAACTGATGCCGTTATTTAGAATAACGGCATCAGTTATAATTTTTTTTTTTTTATTTTTTTGAACTTTTTATTCATTCTCTCTGTTTCCAAACAACGACAAGAGTTCATATTTATATATAACTGATGCCGTTATCTCCAATAACCGCATCAGTCATTCGAATGCCGTTATTCAGGATAACTGCATTATTTACAAGTTTTTTTTCACACTTAGAACTTTTTGAAGTTAGAAGATTCACACTTGTAAGAGAAATATACTGATGCATGAAAAAAAATGTAAAATAGATGCCGTTATTGGGAAGAACGGTATCGAAATAACCTATGCCGTTTTTTTCCAATAACGTTTCGTGCTGACGTGTCCTAAACAAGGACATATCGCTAATTGTTTTGAGAAGTGGGGCAGAGCGCTAAATATTTTCAAAAAGTGGGGCAGTACGGCAAAATTTTCGAGATTTAGATCAAACAGTAATAGCACTCCGACACAGAAGTCAAAGGGAAGGTAGGAGTAGCATACTACCGATGCCAAGTGAATTGGGTTCAAAGATGTGACCATCACCTAGAACTCCAAAGCTGTCTGGAAATGGTGTTAGAGTTCGGTTAGCATAGTTAATAGTTCCCCAGTCCCCACAAGACGGTTACAATTTGCCATACCAAATTATAGTCTTCTATATAGACTGTTTTGTAGTTTACAAGAATTTGGATCTATCCAATATCCTTGTTTTAAACTGTGCAACAGATAATTTGTTGCCATATAGTGTTCTGATAAGTATTCCTTCATTATTTTTTATTTTATTTATTTCAATTTTCAAACATTCCAAATTAGTTTTATGTAAGACTGGACTCGAACATGTCCCCTCTCTCACTTCAACGCGAGATCAACTTAGGCCAACTGCGCTACAAGTGATTGGTGTGTCATCAAACTTGTTGAGAAGTTAATTATCAGACTTAAAAGTGGTACTTCTGACAGAATGGGTCACCTCTTGCCCTAACCAATAATTGGAAGTTTCCTCCAATAAAAACAATACAAATAACTATCAGAAAATAAAAACACTGCAAATGCTAATCTAAAATGAAATTTTCTAGCATACTCAACATACATCAAGCATGCAAAGTATAGAACTAACTAAACGCAACTATTGCTAGCATAATTACAGGAAACTGGGAAAAAAAGTTATTAAACCTGAGTACCTGATGTAATTTGCTGAAATTACACTTCATATTTGCACAATTGCACCTCTGTATAGCTTCGTAAACCTTCCGAGTACTACTTACTGACCAGATCCTGGAACTTTCAACGTTCTAATCTGGTCGGTTCACTTTTACCAACTTTCACTTTATCACACTATCTGAAAATGAAGGTCATTCCAATCTGAACATTACATGAAAGTAAGGGTGGAGCCAAATATAAGTTTCCAACTAAACTAATAAGACAATTAAAAAGAAATTTGAGCTTTGTTAGAGCCAAGGCAATTAGCACATCTAGGTCAATCTTTCTCATGGAATACTGGCATGAACAAGCACTAGGAGATGGACCCAAACTACTAGAGTTGATTTTGGGATATTTGCAAACCTATCATTAAACACAATACACAACAAATGTGAGGAAGAAAAAGGACAGTTCAAACATGGACAACGAGATAGAAATCAAATACACAGCCAAAGGGAGGAAGATAAGGAGAGTTTAAACATAGCAAAACGAGATTGAAATAAAATGTCATGAGTATACTAAATCCAATCTAGAATTCAATACCATATTTTGACATGCATTTAGCTCTGATGAGATGTCAATTTCGTAGTTAGAATCACTTTTTTTTTCCAGTTAATTATCAATTCAATTCAAACATTTTTTTTAAAAAAATTCAATATTAGCAAACTTTTACGAGCTTGAACTCGAGACTACTGAAATCTTTGGCCAAGGAATGGATACTAGCGAGATTAACTTCCACCTTACTGTTTTACGAATTTTTTGATCACTTCAATATGGCTCTAATTTCAAATGTAAACTGTAGAAACAGTGACGATCTCAAATAAGGTCCGTAATACCAGATAGCTATGCCAAGGTTAATTTCACTCAAACAGCATGCGTGGACAAAGGAAAAAAATTACAGCTTTGGCAGATACTTGTCATGAAATGTTTTATGGTTTAGGTAATTATTAATTCTTATAAGGTACTTCAATAATCAATATCCAGTCTACTCAGATGCAATGTTTAAGCTCAAACAGTTTTATATTAAAAGGAAGAAAAGTTTCTGGTAGGAGTGGTGACTGGAAGGAAATTGTCGACCTCTCCCCTCTTGAGGGATGGAGACAACCTTCTAGCTGTGAGTCCCCCCTCCTATGTCACCCCTTGGTTCCTCGCTATGACCGTGACTTTTGCTGCCAGATCTGGTTCGGGATGTTGTTTCCCGCTGCTGACTTGGACTCACTTCTGGAATTTATCGTGTTGTGATTTGTTCATGTTAAGAGTTGTGATCCATTGTGACTTTGTGTTGTTGCTTTAGACCAATATTTTTGTGGGCATTCGGCGAGGGCAGGGTGGTCTATGCACCGCCTACCACCTTACTGCCTAGGCTATTAGCTCCTTTTTCTTTAATAATAATAATAATAATAATAATAATAATATATATATATATATATATATATAGAGAATATATATATATATATATATATAGAGAGAGAGAGAGAGAGGAAGAGAGAGAGAGAGAGAGGGAGAGAGAGAGAGAGACCCCTTCCGTTGTGCACTGGGCCGCCGTGTGCACTCGGCCTTTTCGTCTTCGTATTGACGATCCGAACCGTTCACATTGATTTACACATCTAAATTAGTCTAAATATATAAAATCAAATCATATGAAATTTATTTGCCCATCTATTGAAGTGTTACAAAATTGTATGGCTAAAAATTGTTGTTTTTTATAGTCACATGATGGATGGGCAAATAAATTTCAAATGATTTGATTTTACATATTTAGACTAATTTAGATGTGTAGATCAATGTGAACGTTTCGGATCGTCAATACGAAGGCAGGAAGCCCAGTGCACACGGCAGCGTAGTGCACAGTGGAAGGGGACTCTCTCTCTCTCTCTCTCTCTCTCTCTCTCTCTCTCTCTATATATATATATATATATATATATATATATATACGAAGGCAGGAAGCCCAGTGCACACGAGTGCACACGGCAGCGTAGTGCACAATGGAAGGGGACTCTCTCTCTCTCTCTCTCTCTCTCTCTCTCTCTCTCTCTCTCTCTATATATATATATATATATATATATATATATGGGAAATCTTTCGTTTCACACTACTTTCCGTGATCACTCACGGAGTAAAGGCCCCATGAAAAATCCGAACCGCTCATCTTGTTCTTATTAAAATATAGTAAGAATAAATCTATATATTATGTTTCCTATAAATTAGGAAATAGATTCCCTCAAATCTCTCATCTCCTTGATCTTCTCCTCAATTGATTGTACTCATTTCCCAAGAATGTAATGTATAAATAAAAAGGTGCACAGAAGAAGAAAATAACAAATAAAAGAAAATATAATTTTTGCCAAATATTATTTCAATATGGTATCAGAGCCTAAAATATCCTAGGCAAAGTAAAGAAGAGGAAGAAGAAGAGGCACTGTTTAGCCTCACCGATCACCGACCTCTTCCCCATCTTCAGATCCAGATCCGAACCCAGAAACACTGAGTCACCACAGTGCGACTCCCAAAGCTCCGAAGCCCGGCTCTGCCGCTCCCATAGCGCTGCTCCCGTTCATCTTCAATCCCATAGCGCCGCTCCCGCTCTGAAGTCATCACCGCTCCAGCTCCGCCGCTCTCGTTGCACCGATCCTCGTCGCTCTCTGTTGTCGCCCTCAAATCCAACGATCCCCGTCACCCCCTGATGTCGCATTCTCCACTGTTAGCCTCACTCGCAGTCGTCGTCCACCGCTGTACGTCGCCGCAGCCCGAAGCTGCCGTCCGTCGTCGCCATCGTCGAACCCTGGTGCTGTCGTCACTGACCACAAAATCAAGCGACTGCTCCGTCTTCTTCTTCGCAATTGATTAGGTGATGTTTGTTAGATCCCATACACAGTCAACCCCAAAACCCGACCCACAAAGTAGATTCCTCATTGGTCTATTTTGTTGTTTGCTGTCTGGACTTTCGATTACTGTGTGGAGTGTTGTTGTGTGTTGTTTGCTGCCGTCTGCCATAGTACTTGTTGTCAGTATTGTTTGTAACAACACCTTGGGACCAAAACTACCGTATGAGTCGAGGAACTATACTCATTAGGGGCAAGATCGGTCCCACGAAAGCTCGCTGTTATGAGATTATCGGCTACCCGAAAACTGGGATCATAGCAGGGATCCTTAGAAGAAGAATTGCAACCAATCCACTGTCGTCGTTGGAGCTGAGAAGAGTTTTAGACACGCCTCTATATTAGTTACAGCTGCAGGTAATGATGGTAAGGTCTTTAATATTTCAGCTTATGTTATAAATAATGCATGGATAATTGATTCGGGTGCTATTGATCATATGACTTTTGATTCTAGACAAGTCCAAACCTTACAACCATCCACCAAATCAAAAGTGTCCACTGCCAATGGAGATCCTACAATCGTTACTGGCGAGGGTTCCATATATCTTACAAAAAAACTAAACTTAGATATTGTGTTAGTTGTGCCATCCTTCAATTTTAATATATTATCTGTTGCTCAAATAACTACTGGCTTACATTGTATTGTAATTTTTTGGCCCTCCCATTGTGTGTTTAAGTATATTGGACTCAAGACGATTGGTTTTGGGGTTAGACATGGGAAGCTCTATTACATGGATTTAGAATTTGAAAGTTCAAGCACGTTGACTCAAGATCTATCTGTGGAAGGATCTGAGGGGGAGAAGAAGAAATTAGAGATTTGACTATGGCATCGACGTCTAGGGCATGCTTCTTTTGGTTATCTAAATAAATTATTTCCAAGTTTATTTTCGAACTTGGATATTTCTACCTTTCGGTATGACGTGTGTGAACTCGCAAAAAGTTGTCGTGTCTCTTTTCCTCCAAATCTAAATAAAAGCTCTCTCCAATTTATGATTATTCATTCTGATGGTTGGGGTCCATCACAAAACACTACTTTATGAGGAGCAAAATGGTTTGTGACATTTATTGATGACTGTACCCGTATGACTTGGATTTGTTTGATGAAGTCTAAAGTAATGTTAGTAGTTTATTTCAGAAATTTCATAACTGGGTTATGACGTAGTATAAAGCGTAGATTCAATTTCTTAGGAGTGATAATGGTGGCGAGTATCTGGGTTCAAATCTGCAACAATATTTGGTGGAATATGAGATTGTTAATCACACTACATGCTCGTATACATCTCAACAGAATGGGGTTATAGAAAGAAAAAGACACTTGCTCGAGGTGGTCCGTGCTTCCCTTATTCATGACAATATGACACTCATGTATTAAGGGGGACGCTCTTACTTCTGTAGCATTGTAACACACTAGATTTTTTAAATGATTTTTTTTGGATTAATAAATGAATTAAAATAATTTTTGGTGATTTAATAAACTTTTTCTGAAATTTATCTTTTACACGTGCAAAACACGTGCAAATATTTTCTTGGGAAGTTCAAAGTCAGAAATTATTTTAGGAAAACCTAATATTTTTTAGTACGTAATATTTATGAGTTTTTTGGATTTTTTTGATATTTATTTGGCATATTTGCAAATATTACAAAAAGATGGGCTTTTGTTCAAAATTACCACTCGAAGTAAAAACTTAAGAATTTTATTTTTTTGGGCTGAGTATGATTGCTAGCCAACTCAGAGGTAAAGAATTCACTTTTTATTCTAATAGATTTGGTTTATTTCACAAAATTGTTAACTAATAGATTTGGTTTATTTCACAAAATTGTTAAAGAAGGAGTCTTTTTGCAAAATTGCCACTTAGAGGCAAAAATTACAAAATGATGTTTTTGAATTTGAAAACAGTGCCGGCCAGATTAGGGTAGTTATTTTTTATTTTAAATCTCAATTGAATTGATTAATCAAATTTCCTAGTATAAAGATTTATATATGCAAAGATATATTCTAAAATGATATTTTATAAAATCGTTTCAAAACCCTAATACCTGATTTCCGGCCTATGTAAAAGAGAGGTGCAGCCGTCTCTTTGCTGCACTAAAACAAAGGGTTTTCTTTATTATTGATTTCTTGGAGTTTTGAAGTGAGGATCTTGGATTTCTTGCGAAATGAAGGACTTTTCTTATTCTCTTTATTATTTCGGTTGATTCTTTAATAAGGTGAGTGACATATGTTGTTTCTTATTATTCTATGCATGTTGTATATGATGATTTGTCTATTAGAAAGCATGTTAGGGGTTTGTATGATGATTCAATAAATTATTGATGGATAGACGAATAAAAATTGAATCTTTTCTTGAAAACTATGCTATTGATGATTAAAACTCTATATAGATGACTTGAGATTATTAAGAACCTAATACAGATTAGGGGTATGATGTTTTCTTTTCTATTCTTGCTGTTTTGATTTTCTCTAATGAATAGTATGACGATTATTGCATAAAAGTGAATAAAAAGTGAAACTTTACTATGTATGTATATGCATGATTGTTTTGGGTATTTTGATGAAGTAAAACTTTATTATTTACATGTCGTAGTTGCATATATTCATTGATAAACTATTGTAATCAATGGGGTATGTGTATAACAAATTGTAGAAGGAGTTTATGGATACAAAAGATCAAGTTTTGAGAGTTGGGGAGTTTCTTGATTTCGGGTCTAATGGGGGTTTCAGCCAAAATTTATTTTGATGCCTTTTGTGAAATTTTGATCGAATCTTGAGTTGTTTTGGATACTGAGATTGATTGAACAATATACTACTTATATTTGATGAAGTCTTGATGCTACTAACTGATGCAATTACACATATATACACTTATATATATATATATATATATATATATATATATATATATATATGGAAGAGTTTTGAAGAAAAAATGCTCTTTTATGAATTTGAAGAGGCTTTGATTAGTTTTATAAACTCCAGTATGTTATACCAATTATATTTGATTATCTCAGGATTTTTTTTTTTACAAATTTATAATTTTACAAAAATTAAACGAAGTATTAATAAAAATGTGCACGAATATTAAAGCTGTGTATTTTCGAACTTGACAGTCAACTGCATGAAATTGCACATGAAATGTCGGTCGACTGACAGTTCTTGGGTTTTTGGATTTTGGCTTGACAGTCGACCGCCCACTTTTGAATTGTATTTGACAGTCGACTGTCAGTGTTCTTGCTGATTGTTTTCTTGAGTTTTTCTGTCGTTTGCTTGAACGATTATTTATTCGAACTTATGGATTATTGATATATTGTTTTAGTTGATATTTTTGCTACAGATTACAGCATTTTACAGAGAGTTATGATTTGATTATAATAGAATCTGAATTGTATTTCTCGGACTTTATATAGTGAAATATATACGGTTTTCGAAGGAATTGATGTTTTGTGATTTTTCTACGACTCCAAAATATGATTCTCAGTTATTTAATGGATTTAATGTTTTATTTCAGTTATGGAAATTGGTGAGTGTATTGAATGAAATAGGATTTTTGTTGATTAAAGAATTTTTTTTGATATGAATGTTTTGATGATGGAATTAAGAGTTTTAATGAAAGATTTTGTGTTGATATTCGATTCGTGTGTCTCTAGCAGTTGAGTGGGGGTCCTGTGAACCGACAGTTGAGATTTTATGGATTTTGACCAGTTGGGGTCTTGGGTTTGTTTGTGGAATTAAGTCCGGCAGGATACACTAACTCTAGAGAAAGGGAATTTGTGTTTTATTAATAATAACCAACTTAAGGACAGACACTGGTGGAGATGTGATGGAACTTGGAAAACGTAAGTATATGCTCTAGGGGTCTAGTCCAATGGATGCATTCCAGGACTGTGTGTTTTTCTGTCTCGAGAGGACATTGGTATGTTCGCGTGTAGAGGGTCTGTAGTGCATATTCACGGAACATACAGGTGCCTTTGCATGTCGATGGTCGACAGACCTATTCATGGGATGTACTAGTGTATCTACACATCGCGGGTCTACGGGCCTATTCGTAGGGTACACGTCTGGGGGGTGATTCTCCCTAGGGTTCAGAGCTATCCTTACATGATGCTTGCGCATCGAGGGTTGTCAGGCCTATTCGCGGAGTATTTTAGATCTTGTTTCTATCACCGTAGTAGGATTAGTTGCATGACGAGGGACCTAACCCTATAAAGTGGAGAACGATAAGGGCTTGCACCAGACCTATTAGTTGCATGACGACGAAATTCTTCTAGTTAGGTAGTTAGGATTTCTAACCCCTGTGACTCATTTTTATATTTTTATTTGTATTTAATTAAATTCCTAGTTATTTTATTTTATTTCTGATTATATCTCTTTTCGTCCCTTTTAAATTGTATGTTGTTGTTCTCCTTATAATTCATTCCTTGCTTTGATTCAGTTTTTATTTGATTTATCTACATGTTGTTCTCTTTTCTTCCTATTGGATACTATCCAATTAACCCAAACCCGCTTTGACTCTATATAACCCCACTAAACACCCTAACCGTAATTACCAAACCCTAATCATCTCTCCCCCTCTCTCCCTATCAGCAGTCACCCTACCCTCTCTCCCCTTTACTATTTTACTATACCCCCCCGTCGCCAGTCGCCCACCTCCCACCGGCAGCCCCTTCTCATCGTCGTCTCGATCCCCGTGGTCCCCTCCACACCCTGACACCCTGCTCCTTTCCTCTATCCTCGCCCCATATCCAACACGCCTCTTCCCCGTCCCCATCTTCTTCTTCGTCTGCTGTTGCTGTCACTGTGGTCGACCGTCGCCACCGCCCAAGCCGCCCTTGTCCCTGCTCGAGCCCGTAGCGCCGTGATTCCCCCTCCTATCGTCATTGCCATTGATGCCCTGCAGCCTCGCCGTTGTGCTGCTGTCATCGCCGTGTAGTGCTGCTGTCATCGCCTTGTTGTGCTGTGCCGCTGTCGACCCCCCTTGCTGTGGACGTCTTGCTGTTGTTGTCGTGTATGCGTGTGAGACACGTGCTCCGCTCGTATTTTGATTGGTGTTCATTCTTGCTCTTGTTCGTGTTGTTCGGTGTTGTGTTCGTTGTTCAGGATCTGTTCCTGTTATTCTTTCTTCATCTTCATCTTCGTCGTCATTTTCAAGCAAGTAGCTTGTATGTAATTTTTGTCATACAAGTTAAATACCATAAGTAGTCTAGCATACATTTGTTTTGTACCCTCTTGATGATCATATTTTGTTAGTTGATTCGTTCCTCCATCTCTTGATCATGATTAGTTCACATTAGTTGTCACTCATTGCATGAAAACAAATTAGTTTAGATGGACATCTTGATTGTATGCTTGGTTGTGACACACCGTATGTTATAGATAATTTGTACTTGGTTGCTTGTTAGGTATATTATCTCCTTTTAAACAGTTTATACACATGTCATGCAAATTTGAGTTACCTATATACCATGCTTTGTATGACATCTTAGATTGGATCGTTTGTAATTAAACTATTTGATGAATTGCATAAAAAACTTTTGTTTTTACTGCTGCCCTATTTTTGTACAGTAAATTCGACGCTGTTAGCATCTGTAAAATAAATAAATTTATGAACATGATTTGTAGGCTTTGTCTTCTAGTTTTCAGAACTTTCGACGGATTTGAATCCCGATTTTCGATGCATGAGTTATTGCTGTTTTACTGCAGTCATATCGTAATTTTCAGATTCTGAAATATATGATTTCTGTATGAATTATTATTTTAAAACTGATATTAAAAGTAGAACTTTATATTTTTCGGGTATGTTTAGACATGACTGGATCAATCCCTAATTTTGTGGAATTATTTAATGACTTTTGTATCTCATTTCATGCTTATGAAACCAATCGATATATTTCCAAACTGCATGTTGGTCAATAAAGAATTATGTTTTCGACATGATTCTATTCATTTTTTATGAAAACTTTGTGAATATGAATTGTAGCCCGATTTATCTATTTATTACCCTTTTGACGGATCTGGATTTCGAATTATATTTTGCGAATTATCTCTTTTTGGGTACAACTATGTCTGAACCTTCAGAATTGAAATTTTGTTGCATAACTCTGTTTTCCCAATTATATTGACTATACTATCTGTAATATTGTCACGCCTCGCTTTCCAAAAAGAATACAGAATACGGATACGCGACAAAAGCCCAGTGAATGATTTTCATCATCCATAAGTTGTTCATGAATCTTTACAACATATCACAATATAATCAGAGTCGGAAACCAGAAAAGTCAACCACATGCACATTGTTAGTTCTTGATTTTGATGATCACAACACATTGCAACATGTGTCTATATTATACATCTAACATTGCAGTTCAGAGACAAAAGAATTCTAGCTGATCAAACAAACAAGCTCCAACAGATATAGATGAAGAAGACAAGGATCTAACTCAAGACTCAAGACTTCAAGCTCAAATGTGTTATATTATTGTAAACATTGTTTTATTTCTTGTTGAGTCTTAGTATGATGTAAAGCCTTGTCAACACACACACACACACACATACTTAAAATTTCTTAATGTGTGTTTCTTAAAAACCCCTAAAAAATAAGTCAAAACAGTTTGAACAATTTTAACTTTTAAGTACCAGTCGACTTAAGCTTTTTGCCAGTCGACTGATAAGTACAAAACTGCTTAAAATTATTCAAACTCTGATCAGTCGACTCTTATGGCAACCCAGTCGACTGTTCGAGAGTTTTTGACCGTTTTCTGATTTTCAAAAACGAATTTTTTCAAACTCAAACGGTCTGATCCGTTGGTTGACAGTTATGTAACTGCTTCCCAACGTTCAGAAGAACAAAACTCTTTATATAGAGTTTCTTATCTCACAGAAAAACTCACTTGATTTTTTACATACATCCGAGCACTCTTGAGAAAAACAATTTTAGTGATTTTCTGTGAAGAACAAAGCTTTCAAGTTCACACACTTTGGTCCTCTACATTCAGTCCAGTATAGCATTGAATTCGCTTTGGACTGAGTATAGAAGTCAACCTATTCTTTTAGCCACGTGCATCAACACATACAAACAACAAGGCTATAGGTTGATTGTAAAAGTTCTCTTGTACTCTTGCTCTCGGTTGGAGAGTGTTTTTGACTCTTGGTTGTAGAGTCGGTGTCTTTTCACTCTTGGTTGTAGAGTGGGTCTGCTTTCTCTGGTTGAGAGAAAGGACTACGGGTTAGACAAGGTTGTTGTCGTAACGCCGTAGGGTATTCTTGTAATTTTTCAAGAATAGTGGAAATCTCAAGTGGGTTGCTTGGGGACTGGATGTAGGTCGGGAGGACCGAACCAGGATATATCTTGTGTACTCTGTGATTGATTATCTTGTGATTGCATTTACTTTTGTTAACTTAAGTTCTGCAAAACTTGTCTGGCCAGTCAACTCAGCTTCGTATCAGTCGACTGATCAGTCTCGTATTAGTTATTCTCTTTGTCTCATCAGTCGCCTGCCTTATCTGTAAGTCGACTGCATCGAGAGTTTAAAATTTCCTTTATTTTGGCTATATCAGTCGACTGGTTCACCACTAAGTCGACTGTGCCGAGAGAAATTATTTATTCCGCAATTTAATTTTGATAAACACTATTCACCCCCCCTCTAGTGTTTGTTGCTTAGCCTACAGGATCCTACACTTGGTATCAGAGCAAGGTTACAGGCTATGGCAACTACTTCAAATACAAATCAGTACCATGAAGGGCAATCTACACAACGGCCGCCACTATTTGATGGAACGAACTACAACTATTGGAAGTGCCGAATGCAAATCTATCTCCAATCAATCAACTACGAGATATGGCAAATGACAGAGATGGAATATACTGCCCCTACCATTCCATATGCACAATGGAATGATGATCAAAAGAGTCAGACTATGAACAATGCCAAAGCAATGAATGCTTTATTCTGTGCACTGACGAAGGAAGAATTCAACCGTGTATCCAATGCTACAACAGCATATCAAATTTGGCATACACTCGAGGTAACACATGAAGGAACAAATAAAGTAAAGGAGTCTAAAATTTCTGTTCTTGTCCACAGGTTTGAGATGTTCAGAATGAAGGACAATGAGACTGTGTCTGAGATGATTACAAGATTCACAGACATCACAAATTCTCTTGTGGCACTTGGAAAGACTTATACCCAAGCAGAGATGGTCAGAAAAGTTCTACGAGCACTCACTCCAGAATGGGAAAAGAAAACCACAGCAATAGAGGAGGCGAATGACTTGTCAACACTTTCTCTCGAGAATCTTGTTGGTAATCTCATGGCATATGAGGTCCAACTTGAAGATCGGAAGAAAGATACTGAATCACAACAAGCAAAGAAAAAATCATTGGCTTTTAAAGCCATGACAGACTCAGAAGATGATGAAGAAGATGAAGAAGAAATAGCAATGTTCACTCGGAAATTCAAGAAGTTCTTAAAGAAGGGTAAGTTTCATTCTAAAATTAAAGATTCTAATGACCCTCCTACATGTTTCAGGTGCAATAAAATAGGTCACATGAAGAAGGATTGTCCCTTAGAAAATGCAAAGAACAAGGGAAAATCATCCAACTTCAAGAAGGACAAATATCCAAAGAATAAATTTGCCAAGAACAAAAAGGCCTATCAAGCTACATGGGATGATAGTGATTCATCTTCCGAAGAGGAAACAGATGAAAATAACGAAGTGGCAAATGTATGTTTTATGGCTGCACAACAAGAGCATGTAAGTAATGATTATGATTCCGAAGATCTTCTTGATGCATTTAATGAAATATTTCAGGAGTTAAAGAAAGAAAAGATTAGAGTTAAGAATCTTGAGAAAGTGAATCAAACACTTAATCAAGAAAATCTTAACCTTGATAAAGAAGTAAAATCCTTAAATTCTCGCATTGCAAATTTAGATACTGATCTTGAAACTCTTAAAAAGAATTATGAAGAGATTTCAACGAACGTGTCTAAGTTTAACAAAGGCAAAGAGAATTTAAATGATATGCTTCATCATCAAGTTACATCTAGTCAAAAATTTGGTCTTGGTTTTAAAAAGACCTCTGTAAAAGAATCTCCTGTTTTAAACACTAGTAAGAATAAGTCAGCACCTATTTCTAGTGTTACACATAAGTTATATGATTTCTTTGCAAAACCAAAAGTTGTTCAATTCAGTGATAAAAGAAATACTAACATTCGGGTAAGTCGACTGAACCATACCATCAGTCGTCTGTCCAGAGAAAGTGGATCTTATTCCACGAGATCAAAACCTCTTATAAGTCGACCTAGTGCATCTACCAGTCGACTGATACATACCAACAGTCGACTGAGAAACACTGGTAAGTCGACTGGACAGAACAAACTAGTATGGGTTCCAGTCAATCTTAATCAGAATGATAGAATTGCTTATATCAATTCTTATATGCTGAATGTGTGTACTTCTACAAATTATATTCCTGCTTATGGAGGAAGATCAAACTCTACATGGGTTTGGTTTCCCCCAAACTAATGTGCTTTGGACCCAATAAAAAGGGTACCATATTTACCTTAAATTTTTTATAGGTACCCAAGAAAGAACGCTGGATATTAGACAGCGGATGTTCAAAACACATGACAGGGCATGCCAACTTACTATCCACCATTCAAAATATAGATGGAGGAACCGTCACCTTTGGAGATAACAACAAAGGCAAAGTCATCGGTATTGGCATGGTCGGTAAAATATCTAACCCTATTATAGAAAATGTGCTATTAGTTAATGGTTTAAAGCATAATCTCTTAAGTATTAGTCAAGTATGTGATAAAGGTTATAAAATAGTTTTTGAAAAAGATGCATGCTTAATTTATGATTCTACTATGCAAAATATTATTTTTCAAGGCTTTCGTAAAAACAATATTTATGAATTATGTTTGAATGCAATTGATGTTTCAAATGATTTTTGTTTGATAGCCTCTAACAATGAATCTTGGTTATGGCATAGAAGATTTGGACATGTGAACATGAAAAATCTCTCAAAATTATCTAAATATAACCTAGTTAAAGGACTGCCAAAACTATCCTTTAAAAAGGATAAGTTATGTGATGCATGTCAACTAGGAAAACAAATCAAATCCACTTTTAAAACAAAAGACGTAATCTCTACTGGTAGGCCACTTGAATTAATTCATATGGATTTATTTGGCCCTACTAGAGTTGCTTCTTTAAATAAAAGTAGATATGTGTTTGTTTTAGTAGATGATTTTTCAAGATTCACTTGGACATTCTTTTTAAAACATAAAAATGATGCTTTTGAAGAATTTGCACACTTTTGTAAACGTATTCAAAATCAAAAATCTCTAACCATAGTCACTATTAGAAGTGATCATGGTGGAGAATTTGAAAATAAAACATTTACAGAATATTGCAACAAGAATGGTATAACACATTCATTTGCATTTCCTAGAGCTTCACCACAAAATGGTGTGGTTGAAAGGAAAAATAGGACTTTGCAAGAATGCCCACGTACTATGCTTGTTGAAAGCAATCTACCAAAGCATTTTTGGGCTGAAGCTGTTGCTACAGCTTGTTATGTTTTGAATAGAATTCTTCTAAGACCAAAACTAAAGAAGACTTGTTACGAGTTATTTTTTAATAAAATTCCTAAAGTCTCTTACTTTAAGACATTTGGTTGCAAGTGTTTTATTCTAAACACAAAAGATAATTTAGACAAATTTGATCCTAGATCTAATGAGGGTATCTTTTTGGGATACTCAAATAGGAGTAAAGCATATAGAATCTTCAATAAATCTACAATGACTATTGAAGAATCAATGCATGTTACATTCGATGAATCTTTACCTTCATCAACATTAAATAAAGATGATGAAACTGATTTATCACCTTTAGATAATGTGATTAAATCCTTAGAGCAAACTAATCTGTCTGATAAGTCGACTGATAAGGTCTCCCAGTCGACTGACATAAAGCAGTCGACTGAAGAACAAGTCAAGTCGACTGATCCGATCGAGATATCTTCAACTTTACCAAAGTCATTTATTGAAGTTAAAGATCATCCTCATGACTTAATAATTGGTGACATCTCCCATGGTATTCAGACACGTTTACATGTTAATATGATCTCTCATACAGCATTCTTGTCGGATTTTGAACCGAAAAATATACAAGAAGCTTGTGAGAATGAATATTGGATGAATGCCATGCAAGATGAACTAAACCAATTTATAAGAAATGAAGTATGGGATTTAGTTCCTAGACCTCCTGATCAGACTATCATTGGTACCAAATGGGTATTCAAGAATAAGTTAGATGAATCAGGACAAGTTGTAAGGAACAAGGCTAGATTAGTTGCCCAAGGATATAATCAAGAAGAAGGTATAGATTTTGATGAAACATATGCTCCTGTTGCTAGACTAGAATCTATTCGTATTCTATTATCTTTTTCTTGCTTTATGAATTTTATACTTTATCAAATGGATGTGAAAAGTGCCTTTCTTAATGGGTTTATTAAGGAAAATGTTTATGTTAAACAACCACCAGGTTTTGAACATGAACAATTTCCAGATCATGTTTATAAATTGAAAAAGGCTTTATACGGTCTTAAACAAGCACCTCGTGCCTGGTATGATCGTCTAAAAACTTTTCTTTTAGAAACAGGATTCGAAATAGGTAAAGTAGACACTACTTTGTTTATCAAAAGAGTTGAGAATGATATCTTAATCATACAAATATATGTTGATGATATAATTTTTGGTTCTACAAATAATAATCTATGTCAAGAATTTGCTAATACCATGAAAAATGAATTTGAGATGAGTCACATGGGTGAACTCAATTATTTCCTTGGATTGCAAATTAAGCAATCTTCAAATGGCATATTTATCAATCAAGGCAAATATGCAAAGGAATTACTCAAACGTTTTCACATGGATAGTACTAGTAGTAAATCCACACCTATGGCTACTACTACTACTCTTGACAAAGATTTATTAGGTAAGAGTGTTGATCAAAAACTCTATCGAGGTATGATTGGTTCACTCTTATATATTACTGCAAGTAGACCAGATATTATGTTCAGCGTATGTTTATGTGCTAGATATCAATCTAGTCCTAAAGAATCTCATTTAAAAGCAGTGAAACGAATTTTAAGATATATTAAAGGCACATCTGAATATGGTTTATTTTATCCACGCACAGATAACTTTCAACTTTTGTCTTATAGCGATGCCGATTTTGCTGGAAGCAAAACTGATCGCAAGAGTACTAGTGGTACATGTCACTTTTTGGGACATTCCCTAGTATCTTGGTGCAGTAAAAAGCAAAACTCCGTATCCCTATCAACCACAGAAGCTGAATATATCGCTGCAAGTTTGGCATGTGCACAAATTTTATGGATGAAACAAACCTTGTTAGATTATGGTATTTCATTTGAGAAACCCTCAATTATGTGTGATAATACCAGTGCAATTAATCTATCTAAAAATCCGATTCAACATTCACGTACGAAACATATTGATATTCGACATCATTTTCTACGTGATCATGTTTTAAAAGGAGATATTTCTTTAGACTTTATCTCTACTGATAAACAAGTAGCAGATATATTTACCAAACCCCTTAAAGAAGATACTTTCATTAAGTTAAGAAGAGAACTTGGAATTTGTGATTTTATTGATACTTGTTGAACTTGGTTTCTGTTAAGTCGACTATCTCTGTGTATAAGTCGACTGAACTCCCTTTTAAAACATATACAGTTTTTATTATCTAACCAGTCGCCTGGTTCATAGACCAGTCGACTGATTAATAGATATATCTGTATTTGCTCTTCTCGACTCAGTCGACTGATCATCCCTACCAGTCGACTGTCGCGAGATAAACTGTCTTCAGCGAGTCTTCATCAAAATTTTTGAGATAAAACCCTTCGATTCCTCACCCGTGACTTCGGATCTCAGTCGTTGATATCTTTACATTGAATCTGAGCCGTCTATTCTCAGTTAAAACCACCTCTTACCAGCCACTCTCTTTCACTTCTACCGATTCCAATTTACCCCCAATTTGCAAACCCTAAGGCAAGAGAAGAAGAAGAAGAAGCTCCAATCCGACTGATTTCAAGTCGACTGCTGTTTGCATTTGTTTCTCTTCCATCTTGGTAACATCTCCTCTTCTTGTTTCCCTTCAAAACCTTAATGGCACCCAAGAGATCAAAAAGAACTCATGAGGGTACATCCTCTAACCAAGAGTATACCCAATACCTCTTAAGTCCCGATCTTCTTGATCGATGGTATCTATTTTGCACCATTCAAATCTTCCCTGGAAGATTTGTCAATTTTAATGACTTAGATCGTTTTAATCTTACACCTCTCTTTCAAAACTGTAGCCTTTATGAATTCCTATCCCTATCCAACCAACCCAATTACTACCCACAACTCATATATTTGTTTTATACAAATATGAAAGTTGTTCAAAAACCTAATGGGGAAGTTTTAATCCGATCGTCTGTGAAAAATCAGAAAATGACTTTAACACCGACTAGGATTAATGCTATGTTGGGTATAGATGATGGTGGGCTGCATCTTGATGATGTAATTCTAGATGATGCCTCAATATTATCTAGAATTCTCATACCGAATTCTCAACTTCCTATGACTAGTAGAAATCTAAAACCGATTGCAAAGCTTGTCGGTAGAATATTAGCTTATAACATCCTTCCAAAAAGGGGAAGTTATGATCAATATTCTATTGAATTACAAAAAGCTATTTATGCAATTTTTGGGAGAATAGCTATTGATTGGGGTCAAGTTATATTTTTCAAACTTTCTCAAGACCACACTCATTTTCTACCCTTTGGAGGTTTCCTTACTAGAGTCTTTCTTTCTTTTGGAATTGATATAGATTCTGAGACAAATGTAGTCTCTCGATATGACTGTTTCGATCGTGCTAGTTTGGCACGAATGAAACTACTTGATGCACCTACTCGCTCACCTCCTAGGTCTCCTCCAATATCCCAAGCTCCTTTAGGTTCAACTTCTAGACCAAGAGCCCCTCAACCTTCTACTTCTACTGATCTACCTCTCCCTCAAGCCAATTATGATGATCCAAGAACCATGTACGACTGTGTGTCATACCTAATGAACCATTCAGTCACTGTTGATAGATATCTTTCTTCTCTTGGTTCCCAAATTAGCCAAGTTGGTTCTGAGGTAGCCCATCTCACTCATCTCTTCACTAATCAATTTCCTAATCCTTCTCAATATGAAGATAAAGACTCTGACGAAGATGATGATTGAAGATTTTTTACTTTTTATGTATTTGTTCTTTTCTTTCAAATGGATTTCCTTTCTATGTATTAAACTTTCTTTTTAAATGCATTATCTTGTTATCTTATGCTTTTTGATGACTCCAAAGGGGGAGAGATAGTTTCTGTGTTTATGTGTTATTATTATTATTTGTGAGTTCTGTGTTTTTCTGTGTTTTTCTGTGTTATGTTTTATATGTGAAACAACTGTTCAGTATTAGTATTATATCTCTGGTCAGTCGACTTAACCAAGACTATAGTCGACTGATGCTACTGCAGCTATGAAAAATGCAGCATCTATGATATAATGTATGCAGGTTCTGCTCAGTCGCCTGGTCTATTCTCTCCAGTCGACTGATACATTCTGTACATCAGAGTTTTTATTTTATGCATATTGTGTTTTTCATAGGGGGAGTTTTCAAAGCTTGTATGTCTGTGTATAAACTGTTATCAGCTATTGTGTTGTCATCATCAAAAAGGGGGAGAATGTTAGTTCTTGATTTTGATGATCACAACACATTGCAACATGTGTCTATATTATACATCTAACATTGTAGTTCAGAGACA
The DNA here is from genome assembly GCA_017893485.1 of Hemerocallis citrina. Lineage (NCBI taxonomy): Eukaryota > Viridiplantae > Streptophyta > Magnoliopsida > Asparagales > Asphodelaceae > Hemerocallis > Hemerocallis citrina. Next base: position 147,118,474 of record CM030364.1, on the reverse strand, counting down.
AAAGAATTCTAGCTGATCAAACAAACAAGCTCCAACAGATATAGATGAAGAAGACAAGGATCTAACTCAAGACTCAAGACTTCAAGCTCAAATGTGTTATATTATTGTAAACATTGTTTTATTTCTTGTTGAGTCTTAGTATGATGTAAAGCCTTGTCAACACACACACACACGCACATACTTAAAATTTCTTAATGTGTGTTTCTTAAAAACCCCTAAAAAATAAGTCAAAACAGTTTGAACAATTTTAACTTTTAAGTACCAGTCGACTTAAGCTTTTTGCCAGTCGACTGATAAGTACAAAACTGCTTAAAATTATTCAAACTCTGATCAGTCGACTCTTATGGCAACCCAGTCGACTGTTCGAGAGTTTTTGACCGTTTTCTGATTTTCAAAAACGAATTTTTTCAAACTCAAACGGTCTGATCCGTTGGTTGACAGTTATGTAACTGCTTCCCAACGTTCAGAAGAACAAAACTCTTTATATAGAGTTTCTTATCTCACAGAAAAACTCACTTAATTTTTTACATACATCCGAGCACTCTTGAGAAAAACAATTTTAGTGATTTTCTGTGAAGAACAAAGCTTTCAAGTTCACACACTTTGGTCCTCTACATTCAGTCCAGTATAGCATTGAATTCGCTTTGGACTGAGTATAGAAGTCAACCTATTCTTTTAGCCACGTGCATCAACACATACAAACAACAAGGCTATAGGTTGATTGTAAAAGTTCTCTTGTACTCTTGCTCTCGGTTGGAGAGTGTTTTTGACTCTTGGTTGTAGAGTCGGTGTCTTTTCACTCTTGGTTGTAGAGTGGGTCTGCTTTCTCTGGTTGAGAGAAAGGACTACGGGTTAGACAAGGTTGTTGTCGTAACGCCGTAGGGTATTCTTGTAATTTTTCAAGAATAGTGGAAATCTCAAGTGGGTTGCTTGGGGACTGGATGTAGGTCGGGAGGACCGAACCAGGATATATCTTGTGTACTCTGTGATTGATTATCTTGTGATTGCATTTACTTTTGTTAACTTAAGTTCTGCAAAACTTGTCTGGCCAGTCGACTCAGCTTCGTATCAGTCAACTGATCAGTCTCGTATTAGTTATTCTCTTTGTCTCATCAGTCGCCTGCCTTATCTGTAAGTCGACTGCATCGAGAGTTTAAAATTTCCTTTATTTTGGCTATATCAGTCGACTGGTTCACCACTAAGTCGACTGTGCCGAGAGAAATTATTTATTCCGCAATTTAATTTTGATAAACACTATTCACCCCCCCCTCTAGTGTTTGTTGCTTAGCCTACAGGATCCTACACACATATGAACCAAATACCAATAAGAATACTTGAAATAAAATATATTAATCTCAAATAGTCATGATCTGAAATACACAAATAATCCTGGGTTACATTACCTAAATACAAGAATAAATCCAAATACATGAATACAATTATTGTTCAAACAACTACAAGAATAATAACAAGATCCAGCACTAATACTTTATGTCACCAATACCGTCTGGAACCTGTTCTCCAAAATCTGCAATTCAACGAATGCATCAAAGAGAAAAAGAGAAAACACAAGTATCCGTCAATTACAAATTACAGGCCACTTATAATGTAGGATACAAGCACATGGAAAAACTAACTAGCACATGGTATAAGTGTGATGTCAAAATAACAACTAGCATGGTAAAAGTGATCAAGTGTACATGGTATAAATCAAGTGTCAAGTAATCAAGTATCATGTAAACATGCATCAAGTGTCACGTATCAAGTCTCATGTAAACAAGTCTCATCTATCATGTAGTCAAGTGTCAAGCAAGCATGCATCATGTTCAGGTAACAGGTATACAGGTAACAGGTAAACAGGTAATCATGTAACAGGATAATTAGGTATACAGAAAATCAGATTATGTCATGTCAAGTCTTGTTATTTTACTATCTAGGTAGTACTTCATGCACCTCATATTATAACATATGGTTGCTACAACAAACAGTTTCGCTTTAGATTTCATAGTGGACCATAGAGGGCAGTGTACTCAGGTACAGGAAACAGAAACAGGAAACAGGTTCATGAATCAAAATAGGTACACGAATCATCCGATTCATGCATCAACCGGTTCATGAACCAATAGTTACACGACCAACAGGTCCGTGCATCAACAAGTAACAGGTACACGACCAACAGGTCCGTGCATCAACAGGTAACAGGTACATGAATCAACAGATCCATGCATCAAAAGGTAACAGGTACATGAACCAACAAGTCCATGCATCAACAGGTAATAGGTACATGAATGAACAGATCCATGCATCAATAGGTTCATGTATCAACATGAATTAAAATAGAAAATACGGGCCTCCTTCCGAGTACACGTTTCTAAATTATCCACTATTCGATTTTTTACTTAACCCCGGCTTGGTTATTTATTATTATAATCAGGCATGCATGTATGTGTCGCAAAATAAAGCAAGAATACCAGGATATAAACATGTATTAGGTTCAGGGTGCAAGATAAACAAGTACAGGTACAAGATAACACATAACAGGGTAAAACAACTAGTTTTCTAGTTCACGACAGCAAGATAGTGTGGTACTAAAATAGTGATTCCCGCTACAACAAACATCCAAATCTGGATCCGTTGAAGGATCTGGAAAATAGACTTCTACACGAATCCAGCGAGTATAAATAAGTCATATAGTAATTCACAACATCATAACTCAAAACAGATTTGAAAACAGAAAACATGTTCAGTCAGAAATCAGGAAAACGAATTCTCAGTCAGAAAAACTGCATCAAAACCATTCAAATAAATTCAAGAAAAATCTGGGGTATTCCCCTATATGTCTAGCATCAAAATATAAAGTTTCATAATATTCCAGTAAAATTATTTTAGTCATCAAAATTAAGAAAACATCAAGAAACGACACTTTGGAAAATCTGGAAGTCCCAACACTGCTGTACGAAAACTGAAGTATCTCGCAACCAGTTAAACGAAATCCAAATCCACCAAAGGGGATGGAAACAGATAAAATAAACTAACTTTCATATTTCACAAATATTTTCCATACAGTAAAAAGAAACATAGTGAAAATAAGGTTCTTTATAGAACAACGAGCAAAATACAGCAAGTATAGATTTCATAACGAGCATGAAATAACACATAAAACTCATCAATAAAATTCACCAAAATTTTGGGTAATCCCTAACTAGGTAAAGAAACACTGACCAAAATTTTGGATCAAAATAGTATAGGTAGCATTAGTTCTTTAAAATGATTTGTTGTCAAAATTACCGAAAAACAGAATTTGAAAAAGATCAACACCTCTGTAGTAAAATAGTCATAACTCAGTCATACGAAATCAAAATCAAGTAAGGTCAGAGGGGTTTGGAAATAGACAAAATTATCTAAAACTCATATTTTATACCGAAGTTAAGATATTGACTTTAACACAGTCGAAAACAGCAAACCAAACGGAACAGCGGCAAAACTACAAATTTTTTCCCTCAAGAACAAAATCAACATAGATTCAAGAAAATTGATCCAAACACATCCAAACATGAAATCGAGTCTACTAAGTGTCTAAACATCATGAATTAGGGTTATTAACATGTCCATACCAAATATATCTCATGGGTCTCAATCAAAACACGAATTCTCACACAAGTCTCACATACATGCTCAAAATCAAGAACGGGCAAATCCTAGGTTAATTCATATTCAAATTGTGTCGTGAGTCATCTATGGTCAAGTTTTCACAATAGAGACAAACTCATCAAGCAGAACACAAACAAGAGTCGTCTCTAGACCCACTACACTATAGGTGAATTTTTGACTTGTATCAAACAAATGAATTGGAGTACAAGTTACTTGCCTTAAATTGGGATGAAGAACGATGAACTCAAAAGTAGGAACAAAGCCTACGAACGAAAATCCACAAACTCACGAACGATCCACACGCGCACTCGAGCATGCGCAAGAAAAATCCAAGAGCAAGAGAGCGTGAGACGGCGGATAGAGAGAAAACGGGAGAGAGATAATGGCGCAATGGTTAGGAAAATAAATATATATGCCGTATGTGGTTGTAGATATATATATATATATATATATATATATATATATATATATATATATATATATATAAAATAGGGTTTGAAGGAGGGGAGAGCTCAGCAGAGGAAAAAAAAAAGAAAAAAAAAGGGTCGGGTAGGCATGAGTACATGGGTTGCGGTAGTGATATCAAGTAAGGTATAAAGTATGAGGTGTAGATAGTTAAAGGGTATAGGATTAGTAGTTGGTTTAGATATGTGTGTGGTTTTGGGTAAGTAAAAAAACAGGGCTTTAAGTTATAATGGGTAATTAAAAGCATATTCTCTTATAAAATAATAGAAACAATAAACAAAAGAAATAGAGACAAGAGGAAAGAAGATTATTCTCATTCATAATATTTTCATCTCACTTATAAATGATTCACCCAATGGTCTATTTATAGGCTTACAAAGAATACAAAGAGACAATTACATAATTATTACATATGAATAAATATGAATGAATGCAATGTGGTGGTGGAGAATGTGGAAAGAGTGGGGGGGAAGTTCAATAGACAATTCACACTTAATTTATTTATAACACTCCCCCTTGAATGTTTATTGAATGTAAATAAGAATATGCCTCGTTAAAACCTTACTAGGTAAAACCCAAATGGAAAAAATCCTAGTGAAGGAAAAAGAGTACATAATCTTTAACAATGATATGCAATGAAGATGCTACCTCATTAAAAACCTTACCAAGAAAATCCAGTGGGACAAAACTTGGTGAAGGAAAAAAGAGTGCAGCGCATATCATCTCTCCCCCTGACGAGATCATCCGATTAGGACTTTCAAAAGTCGTATCTCGAATCTCGATCAATTCTACCATCCTTTCCAAAAGTTGAGGTGATAGGGTCATAGCGAGCAATCTTCTGGATTGTCGCTTGATTCTATTTGGTTAACAATGATTTCACCCTTTTAATTGAAACATGAGTGAAGAAGAATTCTGGTGAAATATGTTTCAGCTGATCGCCTTTGATGTAGCCCTCCTTTTATTGAGCTTTAAAGCTGTATTATCTTCAAATAACGTTGTGAGTACTTCTTGATCAATTGAGGATGACACATTCTCCAAATATATTAAGAAGTTAAACCGATCAAAACACATCTATGCCTTGCCTCGCATGGAGCCAATATCTCTTGATTGATATCTGGCTTTATAATGATATGATAAATACTCAGTCCAATGACTTCGAGTTGGTGAGGGCTTCATCTTACTAGTAAACCAACTTTTAATTTGAAAAACCTGAAAACAAAAATGATGACAAAACAAGAAATTTGCTTATCCAAGGTCTTTTCGTCTTAAGATATTTCTTTAAATATTGCACGGCTTTTACAACTCTTCAGGAGTTCTAACAGAATTTGACATTGAATATTTAATAAATATATGTGAGCTTATATGACCATTATTATGGTCCCCTTTATCGAAAACTCACTAAGATGGTTATATCACATTTGTTCCGATTGTTTTAATCCATACAAAGCTTTGTTTAACTTAATTGAGTAAATTTTCCCGGGAATTATCATTATGTGCTTCTGGCACTTTTAAATCCTTCAGGGATTTTCATATATATATATATATATATATATCATGGTCTAACGAACCATACAAATAGGCCGTGACCACATCCATGAGGCACATTTCAAGTCTTTCATGCATTGCCAGACATATCAAATATCGAAATATTATTGCATCCACCACAGGAGAATATGTCTCTTCATAATCAACACCAGGCATCTGGGTAAAATATTGTGTGACAAGCCGTGCTTTATATCTAGTAATCTCATTTCGTTCATTTCTTTTTCGTACAAATACCCATTTATAGCTTACTGGTTTGATCTCTTTTGGTGTTCGAACTACAGGTCCAAAAACTCCTTGTTTTTCAAACGAGTCTAATTCAGACTTAATTGCCTCTTTCCATTTTGGCCAATCATTTCTACTTCTACACTCTTCCACAGAGGTAGGTTCATGATCCTCGTTTTCATTTATGATATCGCGCGCTATATTATATACAAAAATATTGTCGACAATTATATTATTCCGGTCCCATCTTCTTTCCGTAATGACATAGTTAATCGAGATCTCTTCATTTTCATTAATTTCAGGTACCTGATTCTCTTCATTATTAACTATGTCAATGGTCTCTTCTGGAGAGACATCCTCGATTTGACAATCATGGTTATTTGCTCCTTTTCTTTTTCGAGGATGTTTATCTTTGGAACCAAGTGGTCTACCACGCTTCAAGTGTGCCTTAGTCTCACTAGCAATTATAGGTTATCCTTCACGGACATCAATTTTGACAGGAGCATTTACAGCTGGAATATGAGATTTTATTACTCTTTTGTGGTCAGTAAATGCGTCTGGCAGTTGATTTGCAATACCTTGCAAATGAATTATCCTTTAAACTTCTAATTCACTTTCTTTTGTTCGAGGATCTAAACTTTTTAATGATAATTCATTCCATGAAATCTCTTTTTCCAACTGTTCATTATCTCCCCCTAATGTTGGGAATAGTGATTCATCAAAGTGACAATTTGCAAACCTTGCAGTAAACAAATCTCCAGTTATCGGTTCAATATACTTGATTATAGATGGAGATTCATACCCAACATATATTCCCGTCCTCCTTTGAGATCCCATTTTTGTGTGTTGTGGTGGATTAATTGGGACATATACCGCACATTCGAAAATTCGTAAATGGGAAATATTTGGTTCCTGACCATGAACCAATTGTAAGGGAGAATTATCATTATAACTGGTTGGCCGGATGCGTATAAGTTGTGCTGCATGTAAAACAGCATGTCCCCAGGCCCAAACGGGGAGATTTGATTTCATAAGCATTGGTCTAGCAATCCATTAGATCCATTTTATAAATGATCATGCCAAACCTTAAATATATCTGTAAATTTCTAGTTTACAGTATCAGTAAACTTCATATTTACTATATTATATGATTCAACAATTCTTATAGGTGTATAATACAATCCAGATGAGAAAGCTGGTAATTTTTCTAACACACACTTTTTACCCATCATAGTTGAGGTAATACAAAAATATTCAATACCTCTTTCATTCATAGTCTCAATATGATATTCATTTAGATGAATATCTTTAAAACTTAATAAGTTTATTTGAGACTTAGGCAAAAATAATGCATTTTTAATTATGAATTTTGTGCCTTCTCGCATTATAAAATTTGCTCTTCCGGAGCCTTCAATTATCTTTGCACAGCCTGATATATTATTGACATGTGCTTGATCATTTCTCAGATTAGAAAAATATTTCTTATCTTTAAGAATGGTGTGTGTAGTAGCATTGTCTACAAGACATATATCCCCAACTTGGATCTTGGATTGATACATATTCATAATCTCGAATATTGTAAATAGTTTCAACATAAACAGGGATATCTAGATATACTTACATACTTGGTATGTGTCAAAGAAGTGCTATAAGCCTATAATAGTGGTTGACTTTTAGTCCCATTATTTTACATTCCACTCATTCGTATATAAGGAGACCTTGTATTCTCCAGTTTTCTAATCAATAAGTATTTTTTTTTCTCATTTATACTGTCAAAATCAGTAGTATGCATATGACAGTTTGTGTATTCATATCATTCCTGAAACTAACACTGTTACAATGTTACTTATGGTTGTTTTGGTTCTAATTCCATTATTGATACCTCAAATAGACATTCCGACTTCACACATCTAGCTAAAAAAATTTTATCGTAGCTCCTACCTTAACAGTGCTATTATAGAGTGTGTGTGGTAATAATGTCTTCATGACATTTGTTCCAACTTGAATCTTGAATGTATACATAAAAAATATATAAATAAATAAATAAATAAATAAACAAACTTGTAAAGCAATATATCAAGCATATATGATAATATTAAACTTAAATAAACAGAATATTATCATAACTCATAAGAGACATGAAAAATAAAAACAAAACTTATAAATAAAGTAATTTGAAATGATAAATCATTTTGATCACTTCTGGTGATCATGATTTTTATCTTCAGGATAGTATACTTCTAGTGATTATCACTTCCATCTTCAGAATGGACAGAGAAATTTGCCACCTTTAAGTGTATCATATTATTGAGGTTATGACCATCGGTTAATTCTTTCCTTTATTCTTTAATGATTCTTGATATAGATTAACAAAATACATTACCGTACTACATGTACGCGACTGATGGTCTTGCATCATACGCCAGTGATGGATTGTTTATACATTTTATTTTCTTTTCATTATCCAAGTCCACATCTATGGCCACGATGATGGGTACCCTCATGGCTAAAATTACTAGAACAATTATATAGCATCACATTCTCTTCGGGGAATGGAGCATGTCCAATATATAAGACGAAATTGTCATTTTTTCATACATTTGTAGTTAGCTATAGTTATACATATTTAGATTTACAGGATTGTCATAAATTCATACTCATTATATTGTTATTATACAAACAATATTTTCTTCATTTCGAGAGATCTTCGGGATCTTTAATTTTGATATATCAAATTCTCACATAATTTCTTTTGCTAGATGAACAATATTTTATTTAAATTTCAAGAGATCTTCAGGATCATTGATTTTGATACAATCATCTTTCACTCTTTCAAGGAGATTGTGACAAAAGAAAATTATAGTTTTCGTTATATCTTTCGTATGATCTCATTTCGATGATTCTTTGAATCCATCAATTGTCTCTTTGAGACTTTCGGTATTTAAATGAATTTCAACATCCAAAACTCATGACAAGTAATTCTTGTCAGTTATTATCAAGAGCTTTGAAAAATAAGAACATAATAAAATTATATGCATAATTAGAAATTAAAAAAAAAACGAGATCAAAATATAACTTTTCTGATACACAAGATCCATAAAAAATGGCGAGTGTAGAGCATACTAAGTTATATTGAACTTAAGGAATTGATCAAAAGTAAAAAAAAAAATAATAAGATGAACTCGAGATTAACATACTTACATATATAAGACCAAACATTTTTTTTCTTCGGATGAACTTGAGACTCGAAAGGTAGAGACTCGTGCTGATAACGTCTTATAAAATAATAGAAACAATAAACAAAAGAAATAGAGACAAGAGGAAAGAAGATTATTCTCATTCATAATTTTTTCATCTCACTTACAAATGATTCACCCAATGGCCTATTTATAGGCTTACAAAGAATACAAAGAGACAATTACATAATTATTACATATGAATAAATATGAATGAATGCAATGCGGTGGTGGAAAATGTGGAAAGAGTGGGGGGGGGAGTTCAATAGACAATTCACACTTAATTTATTTATAACATATTCTGATTAGTATGGATTAACAAATGGGTTTATGGTGTAGGATGTTTAGAAGTGGGTTATTGGGTAGGATATGAATGGGCATGGGTATAATAAATGGGTATTTGGGTTTAAAACGGGATAATGGGTTTTAAAAAAAATCCAATTGGAAAAATTAATATAACCAATAAAAATATTGTTCAAAATAAAAATGCATTTTGCAATACAAAATATAATTTATTTAAAATACTACAAATACAGCTAGAATATAAAAGTGGATTTTTAATAACTAGTCGAAAATAGCAATAATAACAGTAATACTAATAATAACAATAATAAGAGAAATAATAACAAAATATAATAATTATATTACAATATAAAAACTCATATAAGATAGTCACAAATAAAATTTTTGAACGAAAGCAAAATTTGAATACGAGATCCAACAATACATTTTGACAAAATAATTTGAAAACCGAAAAAAATAATTTACGAAAATTTGAAATACCAAAAATACACAGAAAATATATTTTTGGAAAAACAGGGGTTACAAATACAATTTCATGATATTTTATATGTTGAGACTAGATATGCTAGGGAATCTTCCATATTTTTCTCAGATTTAATTATGATATTTTTAAACCTCAAGATTTTGCTTTTTCTGGCTGAACATAAGTTCTGTATTAAACGTTGTTTTCAACTATGTTTCTGTGCCTGATGTATGACTTGTATATATGCGCTGGATTCGTCAGAGAGTCTAGTTTCCAGATTTTTGGACGGATCTAGATTTGCAGTTCTGTAGCAACGGGAATCCCAGATTTGGTATAGAAGTGTCTTGCTGTCCAGAACTGAAAGTTTTGTTGTTTTGACTGTTATAAGTTGTTTTGGTCACCCATTTGTGTTTCCTATTCATCTTAGACTTGTTCTTTGTTCTTACCATGTCTTTAGCCCTGTTTGTGTTTGTTCACAACTATATAATTATAATGAAAACTAATCAAGCCGGGGTTTTAAGGAAAAGATCTAGTAGTGGACAATATAGAAATGTGTATTTAGAAGGGAACTCGTTTCCCCACTGTTTACTATGGTACCCACTGTTTTTCTCTGAATGCATGAGGGCATGATCCATGACACCATTACTGTTTGTTGTTACTGTTACTGTTACTGATTGTCAGAATATACGACCCTATAGGTTCCACTACGAAATCTTAAAACGAAACTGTTTGATGTAGCAACCATGTGGTATAATTTGGGATGCATGAAGTGCTACCTAGATAGTAATGAATAATAGACATAAGAACAACTGTTTCACTGTCACATCCTGTTACTGTTACTGTTGATCCTTACTGTTACCGTTGACTTCACTGTTTTGTTTTTTTTTTGAGGAAAAGGTGGAATAAGGCCACCCTGTTTCATTAATAAGCAGTTAATAAAACAACCCCGGCGTACCGGGAGAAAACAACAGTACAGTACAAAAAAGAGCAATGCAGAAAGAAAATGCAGGAAAAGAACACATAAACCCCCAACAAGCTCTGAGGGATGGGTCAAATTACTCAAACGTCAATCCACCCGAAAGAACAGGGGCGGAAACAGAAAAACACCAGCTGGACAAGCACAGTCATGACTGGTGGAGCCAGGCCCTCAGTCCAGCGTCGGGCCGATCTCTACCTCCTCATCATCGAACTCCTCAACCTGGAAAACTCTGGCTATCCTCCCTCTCGCCCCTGTGGCCGCAGCTGTAGCCCAAAAAGATATAAGATGCATAATGTGAGACAGGTTACCAGAAATACTATTACATTTAGCACGGAAATAAAAATTATTTCTGTCAAGCCATAACACCCAAGTTGTTGCCGCAATTACGATGTACCACGCATCCTTCATATCATGGCGAATCATTGCAAATTTGGGACCTATCCACAAGTCTTCATATACTAAGGGGTAGACGTCTGTTCCTAAGGCTCGAAGAACCTCGACCAAGGTTGCCTTACTTCTGGGGCAGTGGATGAAGAGGTGATTTAGATCTTCCATATGAAGATCGCAAAAACCACAGTTGGTCGCCACCTGTGGTTGTCTCTTGGCGAGGTTTTGCCTCGTAAGAATAGCATCATTAAGCACTAGCCATAAGAAGACTCTGACTTTAAGGGGGGTTTTCGCCTTCCACAACACCTGTGCCCAGCTGGGTCTGCATCCTCGGAAATGGATCCTATGGTACAGAGATCTTACTGAAAACACCCCCTTGCTCTCGAGTCCCCATCGTTTCTGGTCGGGACCTAGAGTACACCTGGTGCCAGCCCGGTTAATGAGAGCTTGCATATCAAGCAATTGCTGTTGTAAAAACGGGGTGAGCGTTCCTCGGATCGCCGGATTCCATCCTCCCCTTCTCCAACCTTCGGCCACAGACTGATTCGGACGGCTCGTCCTCTCGAACAGCTCTGGGAACAATTCCTTCAGGGTGTAGGACCCACACCACCTATCCCACCAAAATCTGGTAGACCGGCCATTGCCAATAAGAGACGAAACAGCCGAGTTGAAAGGGCCGCTAGCTTTGGCAATTCCTTTCCAGAATCGCGAGACTTTAGTCCCTACTCGGAAGCCAAGGCTTCTTGTACCCTTACCCCTGAGATAAGGTTGAATGAAGTCCTGCCAACCTTCCCCACTGTTGTGGAACATCTTCCACCACCACTTTCCCAGCAGAGCAAGGTTCATATCTCTGAGATCTAGGATACCAAGTCCTCCATGCTTCTTCTTCATGCAGGAAATGCTCCATTTGATGAGGTGGTAACCTCCTTTACCCGAGTCTGCTCCCTTCCACAAGAAACGTTTACGAATTCGATCAATCCTCTGGATCACCCACCTCGGAGCTCGAAGTAAGACATGTAGTAGATTGGCAGGTTAGATAATACTGAGTTAATGAGAACCACTCTGCCCCCTAGGGACAGCGATTTACCTTTCCAACCTGACAGTCTGCTTTCTACCCTGTCAATGATAGGCAACCAGTCTGCTTTAGATAATTTTCCGGGTCTGAGCGGTAGTCCCAGATATTTGATAGGAAAGCCACTCGTCGTACAGTTCAAGATATTTGCGTGTTCCCCTGCTTCAGCATCAGAAATGGAGATTGGAGTCAGTGCACTCTTATTAAAATTAATCCTAAGACCTGACCAGGCCTCGAAACAATATAGGGTCCCTTTAAAGCAGGCAGTCTCTCGCCTAGATCCGTTACCAAAGAGTATGGTATCATCAGCATACTGAAGGATCGTACACCCTTTAGTTGACGCGGAACAGGCCACATGCGTGATCCAGCCTTTTTCCTGGCAATTCACCAGCATCACCCTCAACACATCCGCTATGATAGTAAACAAAAGCGGAGAAAGCGGGTCCCCTTGTCTGAGGCCTTTCCGACATGAGAACGGCTGTCCTGACCGACCATTCACTGCGATGGCCATTTTGCTTGACTGCAAGCACTGTCTGATCCAGCAGATCCATCTCTTCCCGAAACCCCTGCCCTTGAGGGCTTCCAGCAAGCACTCCCAATCGACCGAGTCATAGGCTTTCTCGAAGTCTAGCTTAATCAGGAAACTCTTAGAATTGGTCGTGTGACAGCGGTGGATAACTTGTTCTGCCATTGCCACACAGTCTAGGATATTCCTGCCCTTAATGAAGCCTGATTGGGTTTTGTCGATGAGGTTGTCCATGATGCCCCCAAGGCGGATAGCAAGAATTTTGGTAAGAATCTTCGCCGAGCAATTAATGAGGCTGATTGGTCTAAAATCTCCCACTGTGGATGCCCCTTCTCGTTTGGGAATCAGGACCACATCTGCAAAGTTGAACATCCCCAGTCTGAGTTTATGGTTAAAAAAGTCTTCCAGAAGAGCCATATAGTCGTCTTTAATTTTGTCCCAGAAAATCTGGAAGAACATCATTGGGAAGCCGTCTGGCCTGGGCGATTTATCTGCTCCCATTTGACTGATGGCCTTCTTCACTCCCTCCTCTGTGAACGGAGACTCCAGACAAGAAAGTGACGGCGCCGACTCGATCTGGTAAGAGTGCCAGAAGTCATTCTTGAGAGGGACCCGGAAGTCATTCCGCTTCCCCAAAAGCTCCCTATAGTGCCCTTGGAAGGCTGAGGATATCAGATGTTCATCTTGAACCGTCCCCGAAGTAGTGTCTAGGGATAAGATAAGATTAGACCTACGTCTGGCACTTTCCACTCTGTGGAAGAAAGCAGAGTTCGCGTCTCCCTCTTTGAACCACGAAATTCGAGATCTTTGCTGCCACTTAATTTCTTCCATTTTATAGAGATTGGCAATGTTACCTCGGAGCTCGAGGAGTCTATTTCTCTCCTCCTGTGCTAGGTCTCTCGCTTCCTCCACCCTTTCAAGTTCATCAATTTCTTCCAACATGGAATCTTTGGCGTGCCAGATTGCCGAGAACCTAGATCGGTTCCATCTACGCAGCCGTTTTCTTAGTCTCCGAATTTTTTCACACCATCTAGCAGCTGCATCAGTGCCCGACACCGGGAGCGCCCAATTTTCCATCACCAAGTGATGGAACCCCTGAATCTCCAGCCAGGCCTTCTCAAAACGGAATTTTCTCTGGCATTTCTCTCCCTGAATCCCAATGTCAAGAAGGATTGGGGAATGATCTGACGTAGGCCTGGGGATCGACCTAGCCGTTGCAAGTGGGAATTTAGATTCCCACTCCATAGATACAAGAATCCGGTCCAATTTAGCCATAATTGGATTGGCTTGCATATTAGACCACGTAAATAATCTATCATTAATAGGGATGTCAATCAATTCCAGCTCCGAGATCACCCTATTGAACTCTGCTCTGTGCCTGTCGCTGGAACCTCTACCCTTGTGTTCGAATGCAAATCAGGTAATATTGAAATCCCCACCGACGATCCACGCCCCCGGCCACCGGAGTCGGATATGGACAAGTTCTTGCTAGAAGGCCTCACGTAGTGAAGCAACGTTCGGTCCATAGACAACAGTGATAGTTTGCACAAACTTATCCGTTCGACGTTCAAGTCGGACAGACAGAGAGAAATTACCATGAAAGACCTCAGAACAAGAGAGCAGGTCTGAGTTGAAGCCAATGGCAATTCCCCCTGAAGCCCCAGCGGACGGGTGTACGACCCATTCCTTGATTCTATTCCCTCCTACCCTCTTAAACTTGGTCCCATTACTGAGTTTGGTTTCCTGAAGTCCCACAACGTCCACCTTAGACTTTGTGAGAACATCTCTAACCATACCTCTTTTACCTTTATCCCCCAACCCCCGAACATTCCAGAACAGTGTATTCATTGGGGAACAATGACCGAGGCAACAGTAGGTGGGGGACTCGGGCTAGGATCGCCCACAGAGATCGTACTCCCCCTGGAGTTGGATCCAAGATCCACTAAAGCACTATGATTGGCCCTAACAGATTCCCAACCCCTCATTTTGTTAAGAAGAAACGCATTGCGTTCTTTATCACAAACTTCCAAACCACAGGTAGATGCTAATAGAAAAATTTCGGCATCTGACATGAAATTTAAAATATTAGCGAGAAAAGTTTTAGTACCTCCATTGACGTGTTTAGCCGCTTTGGATGCCGTAGCTCTCTCCAAAAAGTCATCCAAGGACTCCGCATGAGCCCTCTTGGGAGAGCGAAGCACTCTAAACCCCATAGACCGCTGAGACGGCCCATCGTTCCCTCTAGGAGCCGACTCTGGAATAGTGGAAATAACCATTTCGGGTGAAATTACCCTCTGAGTGTTGGCAATGAACTCAAGATCCTCAGATTCATCATCCGTGAACGAGAATTCTTCATCAAGGTTGAGCCGCCCTTCTAAGTCCTCCTCGCTATCTGTGAGTTGTAACACCTTCTGTGGACTCGACACTCTCACAGCGGACTCCTCTTTGAGCCCGCAGCTTGAAGATACATTAATAGCAGGAATGTCCCCCAAAGTGGACCCCTCTGTTGGCCCACTCCCCAAACTAGCTTGTCTAACACCGCTCAGGACTCTGGAGTTATCTGACCCAACCACAAAAACCGTCTCTATGGACCCCTCATTGGGCCCAATAGACCCTATACAGGGCCCAAAGTTGGACCCCTGTAAGAAACCCATCGAAGCAGCATAAGAGTTCCCCAACCCGCGGTGCACCTTAACTCCTGCCTCGACCACAACGAGACCAGTCTCTTCACAGCTGTCGCTCGAGACAGCTGGCAGCGCCCCATTGGGGCTCATTGCGGCGCAGACAGCAGGCGGTAATATCAAAGCCTCTGCACAGCTGTCGAGCGGGACAGCTGGCAGTGCCCCATTTGGGCTTACTGCGGTGCAGACAGCAGGCGTCAATAACGAAGCGCCCAGTTTAAGTGAACTTTTAGAAACCATTGCAAAAGGCACTGTTTCTTCATCCTCTTCCAAACCAAAAACGCTCGTCCCCTGCTCACCAACTCCTCTGCCATCTTTCCCCAAATCACCCCCTTCCAAAAGCAACCTCCTCCCACCTACTCCCTCAGTGAGCAGCTCGCTCGCCAGAGCACCCTCTCTCCTGGGTTTGGTGACCTCTTGGTGCGCCACTTTAACCAGTGGTCGCTCTGGCTCCTGACTCAACAGCTCTTTAGCTATTTCTTTTGCTTTAACTGGCGCATGCCACAGCTTTTCAACCCACTCTTTGGTCGAGAGCTTCCTAACTTCTATCGCCTTCCCTAAAATTGTCGCCAAGCCATTTTGAGGAGCAAACCCTAACCCTTTCCTCTGACCTCCTGCCGTACCCACCAAAACAGAATTGTCGCTCGGAACCACCGTTCGATCCAGCGTGTTGAGAGTCCCAAACGACTTTTGACCGTTGGGTTGGACGGGACGGTCCCTTCGGCGATACTCCTTGTTCGGCAGCTCAAGATCTGGCCACTGGCTCCCCTGAGCTGTCGCCGCCATGAAACTTTCCTTGTGAGATCCTTCAGAGGTGATGCCGTCGGTGATGGAGGGTTGCGGCAGCTTCAGTGGATCTGGGATGGTGGGTGACTGGCTGTAGGATCCCTTGCAACGTCCTCGTCGCAGTTCATTGGCGTCCCTCCCTGACTCTGCCGTCTCAGATCCATCCCTAGCCCACCCTTGAAGCGCCTCCGCCTTTCTGGCCGCCTCAATCACTTCTCGGTGGGCCCTCTCGATCTCGTGGGAGCCATCAATTGTGAGATCCCATACCGGCGCTGCCACTTGTTTGTAGGTCCTCCCGTCCCTGAGGGAAGATTGGGGTGCAGGGGCGGATATGGATGGCTGCACCAACTCCTCATCGGCGCATTTGTCCAAGACAAATCGAATCAAATATGAGTCCTCATAAGAGAAGACCTTTGCAAACCTCGGCATCAAGGTTATGTCCCTACTCCTTAACAGCACCCTCACCGAAACAATATCCGATCTTCGACAAGTCTTCTCATCAAGTTCTTCGATAGTTTCGAATTCGGACACCATCTCTTGCAAAGATTCTTTCTTCCAGAAATGAAGAGGAACGTTATGTATCCAAACCCAATATCTTGAACCTTGGGGTTTTTCCGCACCAAAGCTCGGCGACCACGCCTCAAAGTCAAGCTTGAAGTGCCCAAAGTCGAAGGCAATGGCCCCGGTGGCCTCTAGCATTTTCTGAGTGGACGGGAAGGAAATCAGAAACCTGAGGGGGCACATCCTTTTGACGACCCAATCGCGGTGAGCCTTCATTGGCCATTTCTCGTTCAGCGCTTTGAGAACGTGGGCCTCTGACGGTCTCCCCGCCGTCACACGAGCCACCGCACACCATAGCTTGAGCCAGTGTTCCTCTGCTTTAATGGTCTGGAGGCTGCTCGCCAGCTTGATAGTAGCCGGTGACTCCGGAGAACGGCCCCTATATACCCTCCTGGCTGCATCATCAGTGGATGCTGCCGCATTGGTGCAACTGTAGGATAGGTGCCCCCATTTCAAGCACCGGAGGCATCGCACATCTTTGGTACAATCCGTGCGGAAGTGGCCCAATTCACCACAATTAAAACATGGTAATGGCTTTCGCTTACCCCTTCTTTTGGATTTTTTGAGAGAAACTGGAGATGTCGGGGGTGACTGTGAGTTTCTTTTTCTCTTGTGAACCACTTCCTGCCACTGCCCATCTGAGTCCCCAACTGGCGGTAGACGATTGGACCCCCGGGAAGCCTCATTTGGTCCCCTTCTGTGGGCCCACATGTTGCTTACTCTAGGGGGTTCGTTGGTCGGCCGC
Organism: Hemerocallis citrina; assembly: GCA_017893485.1. Lineage (NCBI taxonomy): Eukaryota > Viridiplantae > Streptophyta > Magnoliopsida > Asparagales > Asphodelaceae > Hemerocallis > Hemerocallis citrina. The sequence continues at coordinate 147,100,852 of CM030364.1, read as the reverse complement.
CTTGGCGGTAGAGGATCGGGGTTGTGAGGTGGGGGGGGATGACTTGTCTGGGGATGTGTGCGGTTTGAAGTAGTTGGAGTATCTGAGTGTAGAGGGTGGGGTAGCTTGGTCGCATCAAGAGGCCCTGGGGGAGATGTGGAACGCCTTGGTTGAAGTAGAGGTCGACGGGACTGCAGCGCATCGAAACGTTGCAGTCCCTGTTGGGAATGTTGTTGAGAGTATCTGCTGTGTTTCCTGTTGCTCCTCTCCTTCTCAAATTCTTTACTGTTTCGGTTATTGAGTGATTGATGGTCCACCCTGCTGACGCGCTCTATGGTGGGACGCCGGCTCGAAGATGGGGAACCCCTACGCCTTGAGTGGCTAGAAGGGGGACCCCTTCTTTGGGCCCTCCCTTCCAAAAGACACGCGTCATAAGAGCGATGATGAACGGAGCCCTTGCCCTCTCGCCGTGGACGCGCATCTCGATGTGCCCGCGGGGGGGAAGGAGCCAATCTGAGCTCGGCGGATACCCCCTCCGGCAACACATGAGGCTTAGGGTTTTCCTGGGAAAGATTTTGGCTTTGGTTATCGTTTTGTTTTTGATGTGTTGAGGAATCCAGTGGTTTTGACGGAGAAGTAGCAACGGAAACCACATGTAGGGGGAGTGGTGGCACAGGAGGGGGAGGGCCAGATGAGGTGGGGCGGCCCCTCTCTACGGGGTCGCAACCACTCATCTCCCTTTCAGAGAGGAGATACATGGCAGAGAGAGGATAACTGGGCTATTAAGGAAAGCAAAGGACTGCACTAAGGTTGCAGTTGTAGAGCATTAGTTGTGGGTGAAGAAGAAGGTGGGGAAGAGGAGAGGGACAGGGAAGAGCATGACGATCAGAGAAGGAGGGGTTAATGGCCGGAGAAGAAAGCTGGGGATGTGGTCGGAGATGTCTCAGGTAGGAGGAGTTGGTAGGAGCTCTTGTTGTTACTTGTTGTTGTTGTTGTTGTTGTACTACAAAACACAATACAAGGACGTAAATAAAAATAAAAATAAAACTACAAGAGAAGTCCTCCCCAGACACTGCTGATCCCGTTGACTTCACTGTTACTGTTACTGTTATACTCTTTACTGTTTATCTACTGTTTACTGTTATTCGTATACTGTCATCCTTTGTTGCTTTTCCTCCATGTTAGTACTTCCTGTTTTGTATTATTTTTTCCCTTTCCTTTTCCTGCTTGTACTACTTGCGGCCCGGAACTTGCAACTAATGGGCATCATGTTTTCCTGCCTTCCTATTTCCTTGTAATTAATATATGAGCAGGTTTTGGTGATCATTTGCCTGCTGGAGTTTGTGAGCAAAAGTTGTGAGCTGCGCATTGGAAAATTTTGCTTAATGATTTGATTTGAACTATCATATTCATATTTCTGTATTGAGACTTGTATTTGGGCTTGTAGACCCAGAATATTGTTTTGTTTCAAATCTCGTATTTGTTTGGAATATTCATTATCGTTGCAAATAATTACTGTTGATTTATAATTGTTTATGCATGCTTGGTTGAGTATATTGTTATATTTACTGTTGTGCTGAGTTAAGTAGATCCGTACAGCTTATGGATGGTGAAAACTATCCGCCGGGCTTAGTCACGTACCGTATTCCGTATTCCTTTTGGGAAGCGAGGTGTGACAAGGTTTTCGATTGTATCAGAGCCTCAGGTTTGACTAATGTGTTAGCTTGACTAATACATTTGACACGCTTGACTCAATCAGGATTTACTTAACTGCTAACTGGCTATGCATTGCACAAAAAATTAATAATCAACTTGATCTGAATGCTAATTGTTTTGGGGTTTTGTGCAGACTATGGCTTATGGGAATGCTTCGTCTTCTCGCTCGCAAGAAGACCATCCTGAGTTGGCAGCTATTACTCAGGTGCTCCAGCAGATTGCTCAGATGCAACTGGAGCACATCGAACTGGTTAAGGCTGCTTTGGAGACTGCTAGCCGGAATGCTGTTCCAACCCTCGTTGTGACTGCCCCGGTAGTTTTGCCCCTTGTTCGGGTACCGTTGTGGACTTCATGAGGCTGCACCCTGATAAGTTCGCTAGTACTGAGATGCAACTTGAGGCTGAGCAGTGGCTGATATGGATGGAGAGTCTGCTACAGGCAGCTAGGGTCGCCGATGCGGACCATGTGGATGTGGTATGCATCCATTCAGTGGATTTGGCCCACATCTGGTGGAGGGCAGAATCCGAGAGGCTAGAGCGGCCTATTACTTGGGCCGTTTTCGCTCAGAGCTTCCTAGAGAAATTCTTCCCCCACATAACCTCGGTAGAAATAGGGCATCAGTTTCTTGTCTTGAAGCAGGTTGGTTGGTTGGTTGTCTGGTTGATTTACTAGTGCCATGTTTTGAGATTTTGTTACATATTATATATGTAGTATTGTAACTCCAAGTTTTTCTTGGAATAGGGCACTAGATCCATGGACGAGTATGCCGTGAAATTCACCAGGCTGAGCCGCTTCCCTACCACCTTGGTGGCGAATGAGGAGGATCGTGCTCGGAGGTTCCTTTTGGGTCTTGATCAGGGTATTCAGGTACACTTGGCCACCCATCGTCTCCGTACCTATGCGGATGCCTTGGAGGCAGCTCGAGCAACAGAGCAGACTCGAGCTCGAGAGACCCCTTCTCAGTGGGTTGTGCAGTACCCCGCTGCTTTTGCTGCCAGGCCTACTGGAGACCCGATCAGGAGGCCAGCTCCGGTCCTTACCGTCATGACAGCTCCATACCGTCCTGCTCCTCCACGGATGGATGTTGTTTGCGACTTTTGCCAAACCCCTGGGCACTTGCGCAATGATTGCTGGAAGGCCAACCACCGGTGTCTCGATTGTGGTGCTATCGGTCACTTGGTTCGAGATTGTCCTCGGAGGAGGCACGACCAGGCCACAGTCGCGCAGTCCATAGTCAGGTCAAACCGCCACTTCTCCCACAGCGTCAGATCGTCGTTCAGAGGACCGCTACTATAGGGAGAGGTCAGGCTTTTAACTTGACAGCGGAGGAAGCTGAGATCACGGAAGAAGTTGTTGCAGGTATTCTTTTATGTTTTCTTTTGTTGTTCTGTTATTTGTTCCTTATTTTATTTATTTCTTTTGCATCTTTCACTCATGTTGTCTTTCCTGCACAATTTTCCATATTCCTTGGTTATCTTTCATTTGTTCATCTTTTTCCCTTGCTTTGACTCTATCTTAGGTGTTATTCTTGTTCATTCCTTTCCTGCTCGTGTTCTTTTTGATTCTGGGGCAACCCATTCCTTCCTATCCTCTCGCTTTGTGAATTAGCATCAGTTGGAGTGCAGTGAGTTTCCGGTAGCTTGGAGCATAACCACAGGTGGCAGTGTTGTCGTCTGTTCTCGGGAGTGCAAGCAGAGTCCCGTGGAGATTGGAAGTGCTGATTTCAGAGAAAATTTGACTGTAATCGGCAGTTCAGGGTTTGATGTGATTCTCGGCATGGATTGGCTGGGTGAGACCCACACTATCATTGATTGTCGAGCGAAGAATGTTGTTTTTAGGATGCCAGGCCATACAAAGTTTGAGTTCCATGCTGGGGAGTTACCCCTTGGGCATGGTCAGGAAGTAGTTGTCATGCTGGTTGTGCAATGGAGTTGCACTCAGGCTGTGAGGCTGCGCCTCTTGTGGTGCGGAAATTTTTGGATGTGTTTCCAGAGGAGTTCCCTAGACTACCCCCAGATAGGGAAATGGAATTTGGTATTGAGGTTCAGCCGAGTACTGCGCCGATATCGAAGAGTCCCTACCGGATGGCACCAGTTGAGCTAGCGGAGCTGAAGGAGCAGGTCCAAGGATTGCTGGATTTGGATTTCATCAAGCCTAGTGTGTCCCCATGGGACGCTCCTATCTTGTTTGTTAGCGAGAAGGAAGGGAGTCATCGTCTGTGCGTGGATTACCGTGAGCTAAACAGTGTTATAGTGAAGAACCGATATCCGCTACCCAAGATCGATATTTTGTTTGATCAGCTGGGTGGAGCTGCTGTCTTTTCGAAGTTGAGCCTTCGCTCTGGTTATCATCATGTGAATGTGAAGACAGCTGAAGTGCAGAAGAATGCATTCAAGACTAGATACGGGAACTATGAGTTCATAGTGATGCCTTTCGGAGTCACGAATGTGCCAGCAGTATTCATGAGTCTGATGAACAAAGTTTTCTCTCCATTTCTAAACAGATTCGTGGTGGTCTTCATAAACGACATTCTGGTGTATTCTTGGAACTGGAAGGATCATGCTGATCATCTGAGGTTGGTTATGCAAACCTTGAGGGAGAATCAGCTCCATGGGAAATTCAGCAAGTGTGAGTTCTGGCTTGATCGAGTTACCTTTTAAGGGCACATTATCTCAGGCAATGGTATCTCTGTTGATCCGTCCAAGATCTCTGCAGTCAAGGATTTGCTTGTTCCTAAGTCAGTTTCCGAGGTGAGAAGTTTCCTTGGTTTGGCCGGGTATTATCAGAAGTTTGTCCAAGACTTTTTGAATATTGTTGGGCCGTTGACTAAGCTAACTGGGAAGGATTAGAAGTTCGTATGGGATGGAGCTTGCAGTGGAGCTTTTGAAGAGTTGAAGAGCCGGTTGACGTCAGTGCCAATGTTGACTATTCCGGATGGTTTGGGTGGTTTTGTGGTTCACTATGATGCTTCTGGCAAGGGCCTAGGTGCAGTGTTGATGCAGAAGGGTCGAGTTGTTATTTATGCGTCCAGAAAGTTGAGGTCGCACGAAAAGAACAACCCTACCTGTCACGCCCCGCTTCCCAAAAGAGAATACGGAATACGGATACATGAGTAAGCCCAGCGATTTTCATCATTCATAAGCTGTTCAAGAATCTTTACAACATTTTACAAGAATAATCAGAGTCGGGAGCAAGAGAAACAACCAGGCATGTATAATCGAATCAAGATACCAGCAAATTTACTTGAAACAAATTTATAATTTTCAAATAAACCAGATCTGAACAAGTTAATCCTTGGGTCACATCGCCCAAGTACAAAATAAATACCCAAGTACAAGAATACAATATTGTTCAAAGCAAGCTACAAGAAATAATAATAATAAAATTCAGTACTAGTACTTCATGTCACCAATACTGTCTGGAACCTGATCTCCAAAATCTGCAATTTAACAATTGCAGGGAAGAGGAAAAAAGAAAACAAGTACCCGTCAATTGCAAGTTACGGGCCGCTTGTAATGCAGGATACAAGTACATGGGAAAACTAACTAATAACATGAAATATACATGATAACAAAATAGAATACTAGCATGGCAAGATGAACAAGTACAACTAGCATGTATCAAGTGTCCAGTGAACAAGTATTATGTAAACAAGTATCAAATGTCATGTATCAAGTATCACGAAATCAAGTAACAAGTAACAAGTGTCAAGTAGTCAAGTACAAGTGTCAAGTATCATGTTCAAGCATCAAGTCTCATGTATCATGTAATCAAGTATTAAGTAAGCATGTATCATGTTCAAGTGTCGTGTATTAAGTCTTGTAGTGATTACTATCTAGGTAGCACTTCATGCATCCCAGCTTTTACTACATGGTTGCTACAACAAATAGTTTCGCTTAGATTTCATAGGGGACCTTACAGGGCAGTGTACTCGGGTATTCACAGAATCACAGAACTTGGTCGGTAAACTTGATCGGTAACTTGATCGGTAACTTGATCGGTAACAGAATATTAACTTGATCAGTAACTTGATCAGTAAACTTGATCGGTAACTTGATCGGTAATATGTCATACAGAAAACACAAGTCTCCTTCCGAGTACACATTTCTACACTATCCACTACTAGATCTTTCCCATTAAAACCCCGGATTGATTATTTATTATTATTCTCAAGAAGGCATGTATAAGTATGAAACAGTGTCAAAATAACATAGTATAATCAGTATCAGGTCTAGGATAACAAATAAGCACGCATAAATGATAGACAGTCACATAAACGAGCAAAACAGTGTATGTTCATATTCAGGACAGCATGACAGCACAGTACTAAAATGGTGATTCTCGTTACTACAAAAATCCAAATCTAAATCCGTCAGAGAATCTAGAAAATAGACTTCCACCTGAATCCAGCGAATACATATAAGTCATATAGTGTTTCAGAAAAACATGAGTAAAAACTGATTTTTATCCAGAAAATAGGTTCAGTCAGAAATCAGAAAATCGAATTCACAGTCAGAAAAACAGCATCAAAACATATCAAATAAATCTAGGAAAAATCTGGGGTAATCCCCTATATGTCTAGTATCAAAATATAAAGTTTCATAATTTTCCAGTAAGATTAGTTCAGTCAACAATAATTGGAAAACCTCAAAAACGATAGTTTGGCAAATCTAGAATTCCCAACACTGTTGTAAGAAAACTGTGATATCTCGCCAACCATAAAACGAAATCCAAATCCGCCAAAGAGAGAAGAAAATAGCTAGAATAAGATAACTTTCATATTTCACAAATATTTTTCATACAGCAAAAGGAATCAGAGTGAAAATACGATTCTTTACAGAACAGTGAGCAAAATACAGCAAGTATAGTCTTTATAAATAAGCATGAAACAGCATATAAAAATCGTCAATAAAATCTGCCAAAATTCTGGATAATCCCTAAATGGATATAAAAATACTGATCAAAGTTTTAGATCAAAATAATATGTGTAGTACAAGTATCAAAATGATTTAGTCATCAAAATCACAAAGAAACGAAATCTAGAAAAGATCTACACCTCTGTAGTAAAACAATCATATCTCGCACATACGAAAACGAAATTGAGTAAGGTCAAAGGGGTTGGAAAGAGTAATGCCCAGATTTTCGGTAACTAGAAAACCGTGACATAAGCCAGAATCTTTTCTTCAATTAGCCACAATACACAGAAAAATAAGAAAATTTAAAACTTTTTATTCAACACAAATGTATTACAAATCCGAATGTTACAAAATTGCGATACATTACAACAGTGTTACAATAATACCTTTACAATCCCAAGTGTTACAACTTTCAATATATTACATCAGAGTACAATGAATAAAGAACAACACTTGGTATATCACTTGGATGCTTTCCAACAAATAAATAGATTACAAAATTGTTACAATGGAACAATAGTAAACAACATATGATGCAGCGGAAATAAAAACGGCTCTTGCTGCTCTCGCCTTGAGTCCTCCTAAATCCTGTACCTGTACTTCTGCAATCTGGTGCCTATTGAAATGGGCACGTCAGTACATATACTGACGTTTTTAAGGCTGATAACTAGCAGCGATTCTCCATTTAAGCAAACAGATTGATGAAAAGAGAAACGTGTATACATAATTGATGTGTCAGTGTATACTATGCCTTAGAATTTAATACCCGATTAACTAATGCGATTCTGCACTTATTCTAATGCAAGCAAGTCTCCAGAACAGTATGCAGCCCATACTACATACGCCCCATCTCAAGCCGTTTCTTCATATATAGGGATTTGAACCCTCGTTATGAATTATACATTGTACACAATCATGTTCCTGATAATACAACGTGACTGTGAGGTTGCAGGTGGGTCAAGTCCCACCAATGCAGTACGATTATGGTGTCTCCGTTTGTCACTACTACCCGTGTAGAACCCTGTATTTTCAAATATTATTTTAATTATTTGAAAAAGAATTTAAATAATTTTGAGGATTTAAATAAATATTTTCTAAGAAATCTATCTTTTGTACACGTGCAAAACACGTGCAAATGACTTTTCAGAAGTTTGAAAAATTTAGTTTTCGTTATGAAAAATCATTATTTATTATTTGAGAATTATTTAGTATTTTTCCAGATTTTTCTGAAATTAATTAGTACTATTTGCAATTTTTGAGAAAGAAAAAAAGGGACTTATTTGCAAAACTGACATTTTGATGGATTAAAATGCAAAATGTATTTGCTGGACATTACGATCAGTATTTTTGAGGTTTGGAAGAATATTCTTCTATTAGATCCTAATTTAAATGATATTTGATTGAGTTTTCAAGACTAAACCTATGTATGTAAAATTGTATTCTTAAAAGGACTATTTTGCAAAGTGGGAATATAACCCTAATATTTTACCCGGCATATTTAAGGGAAATTCTTTCCCAGCCGTCATTGAGTATATTCAGAATTTCTTGAGATTATTTTGGAAGAACAAAGGAGAATTCTTGGATCTAGCAAGGAGGAGCTTTTGCGGATCTTTTCTTCAAAACAAAGGTGAGTGGTTTGTTTTGTTGTTTTGTTTGCTTTGCTTGTTTTGTTTGTCTTGATTGATGGATGACGTAAGATCCTTGTTATGCTTGTTTGTGATCATTATGCCATTATTTGTTAGTCTCATTGTAAATATGATATGGATCTATTAGTTGATATGGAGGATGAGAACTCTTATTGATAATTGGGTCATGTATGAGGAATACTAAGATTTGTTGATGGAAAAGTTTGATTTATGAGATCGTATTGTTGGGAGACATATTAAGAATTGATTATGTCGTGATCAGATGATAAACATCTGGATCTTGTGAGTGTAGTTCAGATTTTTGATTGAGTTGAGGAAGACATTTTGAAGAGAAAAACCCTAATGAAAGGATTAAGAGTTTAGATCGTGAATATGTGAGATTTGAGTAATTGATTTATGGAATAATGTATCCATGATGGAGATTATTGAGAGATGTTTATTTGCCTGGACACAATTTTAATTTCATGATCAGTGAATCTTTAGAAAACCCCTGTTTGATTTGTGTTCAGACCTATTGTTAGAAATCTGTAGCCGACAGTCGTCTGGCCTATAGAGCAGTCGACTGGCACGAGCCTACTGTGTATTTTCAGTCTTGAGATTTGTTCGGGACAGTCGACCTAGACTAAGGTCAGTCGACTGGTCCTCTGTTTGTGATTTTGTTCAGTCCTTTCGGGACAGTCGACCTTTGACCTTTCAGTCGACTCACATACTTAGATTATTTGGACGAGGATTATTTGAATTTGTCTCGGGGCAGTCGACTGATGACTTGTCAAGTCGACTGGTCATGCCTTAGATTATTTTTGTAAAATGTTGGGATATGTCCTCTGGACAGTCGACTGGTCCTTTATGCAGTCGACTGGTCCTGAAGGATCTTTGTATTTGAATTGAGATATTTTGTTTAGTGTTTGATTTTGGAGACATTTGTTCAGTACTTGATGTTGAGATATTTGTTCAGTATTTGATTTTTGAGATGTTCAGTTAAGAACATGATTTTGAGATATTTTGTTGAGCCACTTGTTAAGTGGAATTTATTCAGATATTTGTTTTTGAGTCTCTAGAGGTAGGTGACCCTAGTATACCGGTGTTTGTTCAGTTATTTGTTGAGGCCCATCGAGGCAAATTTTCAGTTATTCAGATTTTTAGTCCGGTAGGGTACACTACTCTAGGAGATTTGTTCAGTAACCCAAATTAATAAGGACAGGCATTGGTAGTGTCATGACGAATGGGAACTTGAGTTATGCACCTCAGTATGGCTTTTGATGTAGGATTTAATCTCCTGAATTATCCAAGTAGTTAACTTGTGATGTGTGATCTATCTCCGGAATTATCCAGGCAGTTAACCTGTGATGCGAGATATTTCTCCTGAATTATCCAAGTAATTATCTTGTGATGTGGGATTGAACTACGGAATTATCGGAGTCGAGGCGACGCTTTTGGGGTATTCTTGTGATTATGAGTCTATGTTTAGATGTGGGATGATCTCCTGAATTATCCAGGGAAAATACCTGTGATGTGGGATCAATCTCCGGAATGATCAAGCATGGGCAAATTATCATAGTTTATCTTCATCTCTTAGTAGTCATCGTTGTCAGCATGTAGTCATGATGTTTTTTTGAATCACTTTTATGCATTCGGATTTCCTGTTTTTACACACTTGGCTTTTGGTTTTGGTATCACCCATTATTCTTTGTCGTACTTCATACTTTAGTGTTTGATTATTATTTGTTGGACATTATGTGTTAAGTTCATTTATGCTATTTGTTGATTTGTCACCACTCACACCATTTATGGCTGACCCCGTAGTTTTGGGGTTAGGGTTCAACTCTAGCCTCACATGTTGCAGGTTATTGCTTAGATTGGAGGTTGGATGCTTGAGTAGGCAGTTTGAGACAATTGGATTATTTAGGGATTGGTGTAAAACTGTAAAGGATATTTGAGATCATTATTGAGTTGTAAATAAAATATTAATGTGTGTTGAGATGTTTAGACTTCCGCTGTAATTGTAATAATTGTTGTAATAGAGAAAGAAAATTTTAGTGGTGTTGTTGGTATTTATTGTTGTATTGAAGTGGATTGCTGGGATTTCGCCACTTATTTTCTAACCTCTCATATTAGAAATTTGGGGCGCTACAGAGATTGGTATCAGAGCTCCGCTTCAATGTAATAATAGACATAGTATGACAACCAACCTAGGTGTGGACACTAGAGAGTGAGTACCTAGGTGTGGACATCAGAGTGTGAGTATCACATAGAATTAAATTATGATGTTTGGTTTGAAATTATGGTTTGGGGTATGGTTATGGCCTTGCCATAGGGTAATGATTTGAGTTTGAATTGTATGTGTGCTCTAACTTTACCCTCGTTTTGCAGTATTCAAAATGGTTGCACCCAGAGGTAGAAATGGTGGCAATAATGAGGATGGATCGGGTAGTTCTCGAGGAGCGGGAATTGACCTAGAGGCTGAGTTTGCTAAGGTTTATCAGACCTTGAACACATTGATGGCACTCAATGTGGCGCAGCAGCAGAATCTGCCGCCCAATCATGGAGCTGGGCATGGATTGGTGAATGCCGACCCCATCAAGCAGATTGAATCCTTTAAGAGGATGAGGCCGCCAGTCTTTGAGGGGCAAGCTGATCCAACAGCAGCAGACGATTGGATTCGGAAGATGGAGACGATCTTCGAAGTATCGGAGACTCCAACAGCCAGCAAGGTGAAGTTGGCTTCTATGCAGCTCGAGAAAGATGCAGGTGTCTGGTGGGAGTCACTGAAGAGGACTCTGGGAGATCAGCCTTTGACATGGGAAGCTTTTCTGGAGGAGTTCAGAGATCGCTTCTTTCCTCTTGATGTTCAGGAGAAGAAGGCGACTGAGTTCATGAACCTTCAGCAGGGGAGCATGACTGTTCGGGAGTATGAGACGAAATTTGCTCAACTTTCGAGGTATGCGCCAGAGTTGGTCACGGATGAAGCAAAGAAGGCCAAAAAGTTTGAGCAGGGCTTGAGGCCGAACTTGAGGTCAAGGATGGTTCCGTTGGGTATTAGGAGATTCGAGAAGCTGGTCAGGAGGGCCGCGATGACTGAAGAAGATATGGAACTGTTTCAGAAGAAGCAGGATACTTGGAATAGGAACAAGAGGCCAGCATCAGGCCAGAGTGGGAAGGGATTCCCCGCGAAGCAGGCGAAGTTCAGTGGACCGGTGCAGAAGGCACCTGGAGCTCAGGGAGTGACCTGCTACTACTGCAAGGAAGTAGGACATTACAGGTCAGCATGCCCGAAGTTGGCAGAGCATGTTTGTTCTCAGTGTGGGCAGACTGGACACTCAAAGCCCCATTGTCCACAACTGAAGAAAGATGGTTCGGGTGGAAGCAAAGTCCCGAAGAGGCAAGGGCGAGTATTTGCATTGACCGAGGAGGATGCGAGGAACTCGGAAGATGTAATACAGGGTATGCAGGAATTTTGATTTCTTTCATTTTTGAATCAGTGTAATGAATAAAAGCTTTTATTTCAGAACAATTTAAGATTGAGCATCATTCTTATTGTAACAGGAGTTGTTTTAATAAATGGAATAAAAGCGAAGGTTTTGTTTGACACTGGTTCATCGCATACATTTGTATCGCCAAGTTTTGCAAAGATCTTAGGTTTGGAACCTAAGTTATTTCTAGGCAGGGTTTTGTCGGTGGCAACGCCGTCAGGTGAAGAGCTAGTAGCGGATCGATATTAGGAGGGCTGTGATATCGAGATTGGTGGAAGGATTTTCGGCATCGGCTTGATCGAGCTACAAGTGTTGGGAGTGGATGTCATCGTAGGCATCGATTGGATGGCTATTTATGATGCCACAATTGATTGCAAGCAGAAGGAGGTGTTGGTGAAAGCACCAGGTGGACCTGCAGTAACTTTCCAAGGGAAGAAGAAGATCCCGCAGGTGGCTGCAATGGTATCTAAGAAGTCTATTGCAGATGAAATCAAGGGCATTCCGGTGGTTCGAAAGTTCCCTCAGGTGTTCTTGGATGACTTTCCAGGATTACCGCCACAGAGAGATGTGGAGTTTTGCATCAATGTTCAGCCGGGGAGTGCGTCGATTTCCAAGGCTCCGTACAGGATGGCACCTGTAGAGCAGGATGAAGTGAAGAAGCAGATTGAGGAGCTTTTGAGCAAAGGGCTTATCAGACCGAGTTCATCTCCGTGGGGAGCGCCAGTGTTGTTGGTCAAGAAGAAGGATGGATCGATGAGGATGTGTATTGACTACATGGAGTTGAATAGGGTGACTATTCAGAACAAGTACCCACTGCCGCGGATAGATGATTTGTTCGACAGGCTTCGAGGAGCAGCGGTATTTTCGAAGATTGACTTGAGGTCAGGATATCATCAGGTTCGAGTCAAGGAGGAAGATGTGAGCAAGACAGCTTTCAGGACTCGTCATGGGTTGTATGAGTTCTTGGTGATGCCATTCGGGTTGACGAATGCGCCAGCAGTGTTCATGGACATGATGAATCGGGTGTTGAGGCCATTCATTGATTTCTTCGTGGTGGTCTTCATCGATGATATTTTGGTATATTCGAAGTCGGAGGAGGATCATTCTAAGCACTTGACAGCGGTATTACAGACATTGCAGGAGCACAGCTTGTATGCCAAATTGTCGAAGTGTGAATTTTGGAAGTCTGAGGTAGCTTTCCTTGGTCACATTCTTTCTAAGGAGAGAGTGGCTACTGATCCTCAGAAAGTGGAAGCAGTGAAGGATTGGCCCAGGCCGACGTCAGTGAAGGAAGTGAGAAGCTTCTTGGGATTAGCTGGTTACTACAGGAGGTTTATTCAGGGGTATTCTCAGATTGCAGTTCCATTGACAGGTTTGACCCGGAAGAGTGTGGCATTTGTGTGGACAGATAAGTGCGAGGAGAGTTTCCTAGAGTTAAAGGAAAGGTTGACTACTGCACATATATTAGCATTGCCGCAAGCAGGGAAGGATTATGACATCTACAGCGATGCATCTCTCAGAGGTTTGGGTTGTGTCTTGATGTAGGAAGGCAAGGTCATTGCTTATGGTTCGAGGCAGTTGCGTCCGCATGAGAAGAATTATCCGACGCATGACTTGGAGTTAGCAGCTATTATATATGCCTTGAAGCTATGGAGGCATTATGTCTATGGTGAGAAGGTCAATATGTACACTGACCACAAGAGCCTGAAGTATATCTATCAGCAGAGGGATTTGAATCTTCGTCAGAGAAGATGGTTGGAGGTATTAGAAGACATTCGTCCTGAGATCAAGTATCATCCGGGCAAGGCGAATGTAGTGGCTGATGGACTTAGCAGGAAGAGTAGTTTGTCAAGGTTGATCACTACTCGAAGAGAGTTGGCAGCAGAGATCGATCAGGCAGGTATCGAGGTGCTACTGCGAGGTTTGGGGGCATCTTTGGCTCAGTTGAGACTGCAGCCGTCCTTGAGAGAGAAGATTGTGGAAGGTCAGAGATCAGATGCAGAGATCCAGAAGATGTTGCGGCAGGTTTCAGAAGGCAAGTTATCAGAATTTCGTGTCCAAGATGGAGTTCTTTGGTTGGGTGAGAGGTTGTGTGTTCCAGATGATGCAGAGTTGAGAGAGAGTATCTTGCAGGAGGCACACAGCACATTGTTATCAGTTCATCCAGGAGGTACGAAGATGTACAGGGATATCAAACCCCACTTTTGGTGGTCCGGCATGAAGCGAGATGTAGCAGATTTTGTGGCAAGGTGTCTGACTTGTCAGCAGATCAAGGCAGAGAACCAGAGACCTGGAGGTTTGTTGCAGCCGTTACCCATTCCGGAGTGGAAGTGGGAGAATATCAGTATGGACTTTATTACGGGTTTGCCGAGGAGTTCGAAGGGCAATGACTCGATTTGGGTTGTTGTGGACCGATTGACTAAGTCGGCACATTTTCTAGCCATGAAGATTACTTGGTCGATGGAGAAATTGGCTGAGTTATACATTGAAGAGATTGTGAGACTTCATGGAGTTCCTGTTTCGATTGTGTCTGACAGAGATCCGAGGTTTACATCAAGGTTTTGGAGAAGTTTACAAGCAGCTTTGGGCACCAGGACTGATTTCAGTACAGCATTTCATCCGCAGACAGATGGTCAGACGGAGAGGGTGAATCGAGTGCTGGAAGATATGTTGCGAGCTTGTGTTATGGACTTTGGTGGTAGTTGGGAGAGATACTTGGCATTGGTTGAGTTTGCTTATAATAACAGTTACCATGCAAGTATTGGGATGGCACCGTATGAGGCTTTGTATGGGCGGAGGTGCAGGACACCTGTTTGTTGGTATGAGGTTGGCGAGAGGCAGATGTATGGTCCTGAGATCGTGCAGCAGACGTCAGAGCAGATTGAGCTGATTCGCAAGAGGTTAGTTGAAGCTCAGAGTCGGCAGAAGAGTTATGCTGACACTCGACGAAGAGACTTGGAGTTTGAGGTTGGGGATGCAGTTTTTCTCAAGGTTTCTCCGACCAAAGGAGTGATCAGATTTGGTAAGGGTGGCAAGTTGACGCCAAGGTATATTGGGCCATAGAAGATCGTGGAGAGGGTTGGCAAGACCGCATACAGATTGAAACTTCCAGAGGAGTTAGCGCAAGTACATGATGTGTTTCATGTATCATTATTGAGGAAGTATGTTGCCGACCAGAATCATCAGTTGGTGGAGGTTCCTGAAGATCTACAGGTGAACTTGAGCTACAAGGAACAGCCTGTTGAGATCATTGATCGAAGGGAGAAAGTCCTTAGAAGCAAGGTGATACCTATGGTCAAGGTATTGTGGAGGAATCAACAGTTCGAGGAGGCTACTTGGGAGCCAGAGGATCGCATGCTGAATGATTTTCCTGAATTGTTTGAATGAATGTATTTCTTGTATGTGAATGGAATTCTTTGAATGATTGAACTATTGATTGATACATGATGTAATCTTTAATTTGATTGTGATGTTATATGAAATTGTTTGGATTATGATCTATTTATGAAGTATTGTTTCCTTTTGTTGGTATGTGTTTGAACTCATTAGTAGTAGTTCTGAGGACAGAACTCTTCTAAGGAGGGAGTGATGTAGAACCCCGTATTTTCAAATATTATTTTAATTATTTGAAAATGAATTTAAATAATTTTGAGGATTTAAATAAATATTTTCTAAGAAATCTATTTTTTGTACACGTGCAAAACACGTGCAAATGACTTTTCAGAAGTTTGAAAAATTTAGTTTTCCTTATGAAAAATCATTATTTATTATTTGAGAATTATTTAGTATTTTTCCAGATTTTTCTGAAATTAATTAGTACTATTTGCAATTTTTGAGAAAGAAAAAAAGGGACTTATTTGCAAAACTGACATTTTGATGGATTAAAATGCAAAATGTATTTGCTGGACATTACGATCAGTATTTTTGAGGTTTGGAAGTATATTCTTCTATTAGATCCTAATTTAAATGATATTTGATTGAGTTTTCAAGACTAAACCTATGTATGTAAAATTGTATTCTTAAAAGGACTATTTTGCAAAGTGGGAATATAACCCTAATATTTTACCCGGCATATTTAAGGGAAATTCTTTCCCAGCCGTCATTGAGTATATTCAGAATTTCTTGAGATTATTTTGGAAGAACAAAGGAGAATTCTTGGATCTAGCAAGGAGGAGCTTTTGCGGATCTTTTCTTCAAAACAAAGGTGAGTGGTTTGTTTTGTTGTTTTGTTTGCTTTGCTTGTTTTGTTTGTCTTGATTGATGGATGACGTAAGATCCTTGTTATGCTTGTTTGTGATCATTATGCCATTATTTGTTAGTCTCATTGTAAATATGATATGGATCTATTAGTTGATATGGAGGATGAGAACTCTTATTGATAATTGGGTCATGTATGAGGAATACTAAGATTTGTTGATGGAAAAGTTTGATTTATGAGATCGTATTGTTGGGAGACATATTAAGAATTGATTATGTCGTGATCAGATGATAAACATCTGGATCTTGTGAGTGTAGTTCAGATTTTTGATTGAGTTGAGGAAGACATTTTGAAGAGAAAAACCCTAATGAAAGGATTAAGAGTTTAGATCGTGAATATGTGAGATTTGAGTAATTGATTTATGGAATAATGTATCCATGATGGAGATTATTGAGAGATGTTTATTTGCCTGGACACAATTTTAATTTCATGATCAGTGAATCTTTAGAAAACCCCTGTTTGATTTGTGTTCAGACCTATTGTTAGAAATCTGTAGCCGACAGTCGTCTGGCCTATAGAGCAGTCGACTGGCACGAGCCTACTGTGTATTTTCAGTCTTGAGATTTGTTCGGGACAGTCGACCTAGACTGAGGTCAGTCGACTGGTCCTCTGTTTGTGATTTTGTTCAGTCCTTTCGGGACAGTCGACCTTTGACCTTTCAGTCGACTCACATACTTAGATTATTTGGACGAGGATTATTTGAATTTGTCTCGGGGCAGTCGACTGATGACTTGTCAAGTCGACTGGTCATGCCTTAGATTATTTTTGTAAAATGTTGGGATATGTCCTCTGGACAGTCGACTGGTCCTTTATGCAGTCGACTGGTCCTGAAGGATCTTTGTATTTGAATTGAGATATTTTGTTTAGTGTTTGATTTTGGAGACATTTGTTCAGTACTTGATGTTGAGATATTTGTTCAGTATTTGATTTTTGAGATGTTCAGTTAAGAACATGATTTTGAGATATTTTGTTGAGCCACTTGTTAAGTGGAATTTGTTCAGATATTTGTTTTTGAGTCTCTAGAGGTAGGTGACCCTAGTATACCGGTGTTTGTTCAGTTATTTGTTGAGGCCCATCGAGGCAAATTTTCAGTTATTCAGATTTTTAGTCCGGTAGGGTACACTACTCTAGGAGATTTGTTCAGTAACCCAAATTAATAAGGACAGGCATTGGTAGTGTCATGACGAATGGGAACTTGAGTTATGCACCTCAGTATGGCTTTTGATGTAGGATTTAATCTCCTGAATTATCCAAGTAGTTAACTTGTGATGTGTGATCTATCTCCGGAATTATCCAGGCAGTTAACCTGTGATGCGAGATATTTCTCCTGAATTATCCAAGTAATTATCTTGTGATGTGGGATTGAACTACGGAATTATCGGAGTCGAGGCGACGCTTTTGGGGTATTCTTGTGATTATGAGTCTATGTTTAGATGTGGGATGATCTCCTGAATTATCCAGGGAAAATACCTGTGATGTGGGATCAATCTCCGGAATGATCAAGCATGGGCAAATTATCATAGTTTATCTTCATCTCTTAGTAGTCATCGTTGTCAGCATGTAGTCATGATGTTTTTTTGAATCACTTTTATGCATTCGGATTTCCTGTTTTTACACACTTGGCTTTTGGTTTTGGTATCACCCATTATTCTTTGTCGTACTTCATACTTTAGTGTTTGATTATTATTTGTTGGACATTATGTGTTAAGTTCATTTATGCTATTTGTTGATTTGTCACCACTCACACCATTTATGGCTGACCCCGTAGTTTTGGGGTTAGGGTTCAACTCTAGCCTCACATGTTGCAGGTTATTGCTTAGATTGGAGGTTGGATGCTTGAGTAGGCAGTTTGAGACAATTGGATTATTTAGGGATTGGTGTAAAACTGTAAAGGATATTTGAGATCATTATTGAGTTGTAAATAAAATATTAATGTGTGTTGAGATGTTTAGACTTCGCTGTAATTGTAATAATTGTTGTAATAGAGAAAGAAAATTTTAGTGGTGTTGTTGGTATTTATTGTTGTATTGAAGTGGATTGCTGGGATTTCGCCACTTATTTTCTAACCTCTCATATTAGAAATTTGGGGCGCTACAACCCGGCATACTGGACCTCACTCAAAAACAAGGTTGTAGGTACGGTCTAGTTCCGTTACTACAGTCATATAGTGGTGTCCATGTTTGCCACTATTGTCTAGCATATCTGGCCTCATTCGAAAATCAAAAGAACATAGGGTCTCGCATGCACAGGATAGCGCGAAGCCTACCCTGTGGCACCCCTGGGGTCTCGCAAGCGTAGGACTGCACGCTGCATCCTGTGGCACCCCAAGTCACGATATTTCAGGAATTAATAGACGAGATACGCAACCCGTGCTCCCAACTCGTGAGATGACACCGCACGTATCCCTTTGATGGGAAGGTATAACCCAATAACACTGCCTAGTGTCGGCCTATAGAACAGGTCGGATCATAAGGAATCACCCTTAATACCAACTCTTTCCCATCGGCAAAAATAATAATAAGTAAAGTTTAAGTAGTAATAGCCATAAGTTACTTCCCTAACTATGTCACTAAGCCCAAACAATCTCACGGGGTTTTCAATAACTTTTTTATGATTATCCCGATCTAACTCATGGCCTATCGATCCAAGACACCGGTGACGGAAATCTCTCTCACTCATCATTATCCCTAACTCGGATCTCGTCAACATTATCGGCCCACGATCAACCCACATCAGTTAAGATCCGTCGGTGCTCGAGGTGTGATTTATCTACAGTTTCTAAGGTGGTAAGATGCGATTCTTGATGGTCGATGGCCCCTACAGCAATTATGAGACCCTATCACTACCCCTAACTTGGATCTCGTCAACACTCTCGGCCCGCAATCAACCCACATCAGTTAAGATCCGTTGGTGCTCGAGGTGTGATTTATCCACAGTTTCCAAGGTGGTAAGATGCGAGTCTTGATGTTCGATGACCCCTAGGCTATCTTTTATCTAGCTAACAATACTAGTGGCTTTTCCAACCATTATTTATCATATATTGAAGATGAAGCATGTGCACATCATATGGTCCAATTTCAATTAGAAACGCATACAACTAGAACTCATGGGTTCTTTTCGCAAATTTGAACTAGAACAATATGCGACTAGGTTCATGGGTTCCTTCTCAAAGTTGAACTAGAATCACCTAGAACCTAATTGCATGTGTTCCTCGCCAATTCGAGCTAGAACTATCATGGAGCTAGTTTCAAGGGTTTCTCCTTAAAAATCGAACTAGAGCAAATGTGGAACATGGGTTCATTTCAATAATTCAATTGGGTTATCATGCCAGCTAAACTCATGGGTTTCTTTTAGAATTTAACCAAAACCACTACAATCATATAACTCAAACATGCATGGGTTCTTTTGAGTCTAAAGACAACTACACATCTCAAACATGGGTTCTTTACTAGAACTACTACAATAATACAAGCATGCGTTCTTTACTTAGAACAACTACAATAACTTAAGCATGGTATCTTTACTAGAATTACTACAATAACACGAGCACGCTTATGGGTTTCCTTACTACAATAATCTACAACAACTCAAGCATGAATACAATTTAGGCATGGGTTTCCTTCTACAACAACTCAAGCATGGTATCTTTCTACAACTCATGCATGGTATACTTACTATAATCAACTCAAGCATGGGTTTCTCACTATAATCAACTCAAGCATGGTATACAACTTAAGCATGGTATATAACTTAAGCATGGGTTTCACTACTACATCAACCTACAACAACTCAAACATGGTATACTTACTATAATCAACTCAAGCATGGGTTTCTCACTATAATCAACTCAAGCATGGTATACAACTTAAGCATAGTATATAACTTAAGCATGGGTTTCACTACTACATCAACCTACAACAACTCA
The DNA here is from genome assembly GCA_017893485.1 of Hemerocallis citrina. NCBI lineage: Eukaryota > Viridiplantae > Streptophyta > Magnoliopsida > Asparagales > Asphodelaceae > Hemerocallis > Hemerocallis citrina. The sequence goes on along the minus strand of CM030364.1, from coordinate 147,080,942 downwards.
AGCATGGTATACTTACTATAATCAACCTACAACAACTCAAGCATGGTATATAACTTAAGCATGGGTTCCTTACTAAAATAACTCAAGCATGGGTTGCTCACTATTGTCAACCTATAACAACTCAAGCATGGTATAGAACTTAAGCATGATGGGTTTCTTACTACAACAACTGATAACAACTTAAGCATGGTCCTTTACTAAATAATTAGCCACTCAAGCATGGTATCTTTACTACATCTCAAGTATGATGGGTTTCTTTACTATAATCAACCTACAACAACTCAAGCATGAATACAATTAAAGCATGGGTTTCTTTCTACAACAACTCAAGCATGGTATCTTTCTATAACTCAAGCATGAATACAATTTAGGCATGGGTTTCCTTCTACAACAACTCAAGCATGGTATACAACTTAACATGGGTTCCTTTACTACATCAACTTATAACAACTCAAGCATGATGGGTTCACAAGCATGAATAGGTTCATAAGCATGAATGGGTTTCTTTGCTACACAAAATAAGCATGGATGGGTTTCTAGAAACTTATAAAAGTTTAGAACATGCTACTAAAAGACTAAAATTAAATTATTACAAGACTACTCTTTTAGGAAATTACAAGTCCTATATATTACAAAGGCTACATTTATTAGTCTACAAATTAGTACATACTACAACCCACTTTTTCTTCAATCCTACAAGTTCCTACATACAATAAGAACAACCTTTTATGAACAAGGGTTAGTAAAGAATAATTTTTTAACAAAGTAGAGAGCAACATACAATAAAACTTATCTTTAAAAAAATAGCTAGATGGGTCTACAACCCCTAGAATGGGTAGTAAATATTCTTACTACACTAATCTTTATATGCACATAGTTATTGTCCAAGTGGTCATTTGTGTTAACAAAATAACCATAATAACAACAATAAACATACAAGGTTAAAGAACAACCTTTATGTGTTTTATTTAAGTTCCACAACCCCCCTTTTTTCATGGGATCCTTTTGATCCCTATAACCACCTTATGCTTAATACTTAGTCCAAGTCATTTTTAGAACACACATATAACAAAAGTGGACAAGAATTCACACAAATAAAAAGAGAGAACTTTGATGTGAATATTTGCAAGTGTACAAAATCACAACAAGTAGTATAGTTTAGTGAATAGAGTGTCGAATCCACAGGGACTAATTATTTTATTGAGTACCGAATTTACTAGATGAATCACTATTTGGATAATCGAAATTAATAAATGATAAAATAATTAATCTAATTAAAGCTAACTAAATTAGTGAAGAGGGAGCGGGCTGTGAAATTCTTGTAATTTGTTAATGGAAAAATTAATTCTAGGGCTTTTGACTTCACCTAGTTTATCACACACAATTTGTAACTCCTTATGAATAAAAATATTATTTTTCCAAGTTGTAGACTAAAATCTCAAAATTATTCAATACTCTCTCGCAACTGTATCAAAATTATTCTCATATAATTATTTGCCTTAGTTCATTCACAAATTATTAATTGAAAATTCATTAAGATCTATAGATTTCTTAACGGTCACGTTTTCCTATAATGGTGTTTAATTTTTATTAACAACAAATTACCAGTTCGGTCTCTTTATGATTTAAAAAATCATACAAATGTCTATCCACCAATTGTATGCATTAAGAATAAAAATCAACACACAACTATGGAAAAATAGAACAATAATAAGGAATTAAAATTGTGTTCCCAAAAACTAGGCTACATCTTAGCCCTAGAAAAATAATATTTAGTTCATAATGATTTTGCAATTAAAAAATTTGTTCATGGATTGCATCATAAAAAAATTAGAGAAGAAGAGATACAATAAGATATAAAAATATTGCAAACCGAACTCCTAGAACCGAGCCCAAGCATTTCTCTCTCCTCTTTCTCTGTCTCAAAAAGTGCTGCACTGCTGAGTCAGCGTCGAGTGGGTCCCGCCTGTCAGCGCCCAAGTGCGTCAGGTCAGAATGCCATGTCAGCACGCTGTCGCTGTCCTCTCTCTGTCTGCCTTGCCACGTCTGCACGTCAGGAGTTGCTGTCAGTCCTGCGCCGCCTCGAACCACATGCGCAAAAACCAGGACGCCGTCATGTCTGTCGCCACGTCAGCACCTGTCTTTGTCATGCCTGGTCCCCGTCACCTATTGTTTCACCTCGAACCGCGCGTCCACCAGGCCACGCCACCTGCTCCTTTGCATCTTGAACACCACATGAAACAGAGAGAGAGAACGCTCCTATTTCGTTCTTTTGTCTATTTTTTTCTTTTTTTATTTTGTAGCTGTCACCTCTTAGGAACTCGTGTTCCACCTTGAATGTATTTATAAGCAAACGGAAGGGAGAATTAGGGTTTGCTCTTTGCAGAAAAATCTCATCCTTTTTATTTATTTCCTTCCTTCTTTAACCTGATCTTTATTTCTTTCTCCTTCTTCTTCTCTTTCCTTTTCTTGCAAACACGTGCTGCATACACAAAAAATTATACCAGAAATTAGGTTTTTAAAAATAAAATAAAATTAATTGGTTTAAAATTAATTAAACTAACTAAAATCATATTAGCTCATTTAAACCCTTTTAAAATTGTTTATCACACTTTTAGCTCAATTAGCAAATTAAGATTCAACAAAACAATAAAAAAAAACACGTGCTGCATACACAAAAAATTATACCAGAAATTAGGTTTTTAAAAATAAAATAAAATTAATTGGTTTAAAATTAATTAAACTAACTAAAATCATATTAGCTCATTTAAACCCTTTTAAAATTATTTATCACACTTTTAGCTCAATTAGCAAATTAAGATTCAACAAAACAATAAAAATTAATAAATCAATAGTTTTTCTTTGTTTGTTGATTTATACAAAAAATCTTCACTTTTTTGCATCAAAAATCTTATTTCTTCAAAAATAATTAATTAATTGTAATCTTATAGAAATAAGATGAATTATAAACAACATAAACGAAAACAAGCAATTTTAATGGGTAAATGAGTAAAAATATTTGTATAAAAATTAGACACATCAAATACCCCCAAACTTAAGATTTTGCTTGTCCTCGAGCAAAAACTAAAATCATGAATAAGAGAATAATAGGCTCAACCCATCACACTAAAAGGTCTTATCATGTAAGCATCAGAATTTCAATTAAAAATATAGACAGTAGCAAATAAAGTAAAATCAAGCATACCCACTTTCTCCAGTGCAATTATTTATTCATAATTTCCAACCCAATCGTAATTATCATGCAATTAATATAATTATAGTATGTAACGACTCCATCTATGATTATCCCTTCTCACTACTACAAACCTAGTAGCAAACTAGAGGTTTTTTTTTTTAAATTTTTTTTTCTTTTTTTTAAGTCTCTTCTCTAAGTTGTCACTTGTCTTTTGATGCGAATGCAAAACATTTGTGATGAATTTACTCGGTTACTCAACAATTCACAAGCTTAGAGTGCTTTGCATACTCATATTTCAAGTTACCGTTTGATGTAAAAGTAAACATTGGTGATGAATACCCCTAGTTACTAAGCAACTCAAAATATTGGATTAGATTGACTTTACTCATATAAATTTTTTTTTTCATTATTACTCTATTTACTTAAACTCTGTTTAGGACTAGATCAAAGGGGATTATCACAAGAAAAAGCATCACAATTGTTTTTTTATGTGTAATCGCATGACTCGTACAATTTTGTAAGGAATTGTGAAACTCAATAATCCTAAAGTAAATAAGTATGCTTACTCTTGCTTTATAAGCAATTGTCTATCCCAAAAAAAATTATTTCAATGCTTATCACAATAAAAAACTCAAAAGTGTAATGGTGAGCCCAATTGTACACCTTTTTTATTTTGTTTTTCTTTTCAAAAATATATAAAATAAAAATAAATTTGTAAAACTTCTCCCAAACTTGAATATCACATTGTCCTCAATGGGAAGGAAAAACAAAAACAAAAACAATGCAAAAAGTTTAGAATTTCTCTCCAGATTCATCTTAAAATTTCTGCACGTGCGGCGTTCACTATTTTTGCGATATCTGGAGCTGTAGATGTCCAAATTGGCTGAATTTTTTTTACTGGAAAGCTAAGACGATAGGCTACAATTACTCTTTGAATCAGTTTTCCAGATTCTGACTCCATACTGCTCAAAAACAGCCATCAATGTAGGTGTATAAAACAGCTCCGCCCGGCGACATTCAAAACTCATGCAATCCTACAAGATAAAATCAAAAATTTAAACTAAAATAAACTAAAAGAAAAATCAAATCTAAATGCAGTAAAAGAAAACATGGGTTGCCTTCCAAGAAGCTCTAAGTTTTAAGTCTTCAGCCAGACATGGTGGTGAGATGGTTATGTAACGCCAAGGTCCAACAACATCAAAACATCTTTTGTAATTCTTCTCTTCAGGTGTGGATCAGATTTAAGCTCTAGTTTGAGGCATTTCCTTCTTGATGATGACGTCTTTGATTCCCCCACCTCTTTGAATTTATGCTGAAAAAATGAATGAATAGAGGGTGCAACATTCAAATACATGACATTTTCAAAAATATTGTCTTTTTTAGTTTCAAAGGTTGCTGAATTTGTTGGACATACTTCTATAGGTAACTTTTCAATTTTAGCCTTATGTTTCTCGCCCACAATTAAATCAGTTTTACTTACTTGAATACACGACTGTTCTTTAGGAGGAAACTTTATAGAATTAAAAACATCATACATTACTTGCTCATGCTGAATTTGTTCCTCCACAATTTGTTCAATCTCACTTTGCTTTTCAACCACAGTCTGTTCGCCATTTTCTTCTTGTGGTTGCTCAATTGTCCTCCCGCTTCTTAGTGTTATTGCTTTGACATCTTCCGTGGGATTGACAACTGTGTTGCTTGGTAATGTTCCTATAGTTTTTTCATTAAGAATATTTGAAATTTGACTAATTTGTACCTCAAGATTGTCAATGGAAGCCGAAGTTGAATTGGCAACATTTTGAATTGCCACATCTGTCTTTTGCATGTAGTGCACAAATATATCTTCAAGTGTTGTCTTCTTTTCTTGCTGTGGAAAATTTTGAGGTGGTATAACTGCTCCTTGATTGTTGTTCCATGGACAATTGGGGTAGTTTCTCCATCCTTGATTGTATGTGTTTGCATAATGATTGTTTTGCATTTGAAAGTTTGACACAAAATTTTCATGTTCGGCATTTGATGGAGCAAAAGGGTTCCCCACTTGGCAATCTGCACTTGAATGATTTCCCGCACAAAGATCACAAATCATATTAGATTGAATTGCATTAAAATTCATATTTCCTACTTGTTTAGATAAAATATCAATTTTTGTATTTAAAGTAGAAGTAGGATCAAGTTCAAACCTCCATCCACTTTTCTTGGCATTGTTTTCTCTGAAGACCACTGGTAATTATTTGATGCCATCTCCTCTAAAAGATCATATGCTGCTTTGTAAGTTTTACTCATAAGTGCACCACCAGCTGCTGCGTCAACCATAGATCGATGTGTAACTCCCAAACCATTATAGAATATTTGAATTTGCAGCCATTTCGGTAGTTCATGATTAGGAAACTTTCTTAATAACTCTTTGTACTTCTCCCATGCATCATACAAGGACTCAGTCTCAAATTGAATAAATGTGACAATTTCATTCCTTAGTTTTGTTGTCTTTGATGGAGGAAAATATTTGGCTAAATTTTTTTGTGTAAGTTCCTCCCAAGTAGTAATACTACCGGGTGATAGATAATGTAGCCAAGCCTTCGCCTTATCTCGTAGTGAAAAAGGAAAGAGTCTCAATCTGATTACATCATCTGATACTTCGTTGTGCTTGAAAGTGTCACAAATTTCTAGAAAGTTTGCAATATGAGCATAAAGATCCTCGTGCGGTAGTCCCCAAAATTGAACAGTCTGTTGAATCAATAGAATAATCGCCTGTTTAATCTCAAAATTGTTAGTTTCAATCACCGGCCTCTTTATGCTTTCTTCATAAATTGAGGGCATAGCATAGTCTCTCAAAGGCCTGTTTTCATCGTTCGCCATGATAATGTATGTGTATGTCCTGAAATATAAGTATCGAAAAAAATAGAAAAACTAAAAAAAATAAACTAAAATAAGAAAAATAAATAAAAATAAAAGTAAGTCATAAGAAAATAAAGAGGTAAAATAATAATGAAATAGAAATAAATACAAAAAAAAATCCAAACTAGTAATAATCTAGCAATTTTCAATATCAATAAAAGAATAACTAGTCCTCAGTAGCGGCGCCAAAAACTTGATGTGAATATTTGCAAGTGTACAAAATCACAACAAGTAGTATAGTTTAGTGAATAGAGTGTCGAATCCACAGGGACTAATTATTTTATTGGTACCGAATTTACTAGATGAATCACTATTTTGATAATCGAAATTAATAATTGATAAAATAATTAATCTAATTAAAGCTAACTAAATTAGTGAAGAGGGAGTGGGCTGTAAAATTCTTGTAAATTGTTAATGGAAAAATTAATTCTATGGCTTTTGACTTCACCTAGTTTATCACACACAATTTATAACTCCTTATGAATAAAAATATTATATTTCCAAGTTGTAGACCAAAATCCCAAAATTATTCAATACTCACTCAACAGTATCAAAATTATTCTCAACTAATTATTTGCCTTAGTTCATTCACAAATTATTAATTGAAAATTCATTAAGATCTATGGATTTTTTAATGGTCACGTTCTCCTATAACGGTGTTTAATTTTTATTAACCACAAATTACCAGTTCGGTCTCTTCATGATTTAAAAGATCTTACAAATGTCTATCCACCAATTGTACGCATTAAGAATAAAAATCAACACACAACCATGGAAAAATAGAACAATAATAAGGAATTAAAATTGTGTTCCCAAAAACTAGGCTACATCTTAGCCCTAGAAAAATAATATTTAGTTCATAATGATTTTGCAATTAGCAAATTTGTTCATGGATTGCATCATAAAAAATTTAAAGAAGTAGAGATACAATAAGATATAAAAATATTGCAAACCGAACTCCTAGAATCGAGCCCAAGTGTTTCTCTCTCCTCTTTCTCTGTCTCAAAAAGTGCTGCACCGCTGAGTCAGCATCGAGTGGGTCCCGCCTGTCAGTGCCCAAGTGCGCTAGGTCAGAACGCCACGTCAGCACCCCTTTCGATGTCCTCTCTCTGTTTGCATCGTCACGTCAGCACGTCAGGAGTCGCTGTTAGTCCTGCGCCGCCTCGAACCGCGTGTGCAAAAACCAGGATGTCGTCACGTCTGTCACCACGTCATCACCTGTCTCTGTCATGCCTGGTCGGTGTCACCTCTTGTTGCGCCTCGAACTGCGCATCCACCAGGCCACATCACCTGCTCCTTTGCGTCCTGAACACCACACGAAACAGAGAGAGAGAATGCTCCTGTTTCGTTCTTTTGCATTTTTTTATTTTTTTTATTTTGTAGCCGTCACCTCTTAGGAACACGTGTTCCACCTCGTATGTATTTATAAGCAAACGGAAGGGAGAATTAGGGTTTGCTCTTTGCAGAAAAATCTCCTCCTTTTTATTTATTTCCTTCATTCTTTAACCTGATCTTTATTTCTTTCTCCTTCTTCTTCTCTTTCCTTTTCTTGCAAACACATGCTGCATACACAAAAAATAATACCAGAAATTAGGGTTTTAAAAATAAAATAAAATTAATTAGTTTAAAATTAATTAAACTAACTAAAATCATATTAGCTCATCTAAACCCTTTTAAAATTATTTATCGCACTTTTAGCTCAATTAGCAAATTAAGATTCAACAAAACAATAAAAATTAATAAATCAATAGTTCTACTTTGTTTGTTGATTTATACAAAAAATCTTCACTTTTTGCATCAAAAATCTTATTTCTTCAAAAATAATTAATTATTTGAAATCTTATAGAAATAAGATGAATTATAAACAACATAAACGAAAACAAGCAATTTTAATGGGTAAATGTTAAATCTCGTAATGTCATATTTTGGGCCAATAAAATGAATGAAAACAACACTTAATCTTTTTATCTCTGGTAATTTATACTTCTTTTCTCTTTGTGTAGGGAAACAACCCAGAAGTGACCAATTGATTGGATTCAAGGCTTAGAGGGGGAAGCACCAGCAAGCAACTAATTTTGCATCAAACATCTTCTTTCAATCAAGCAAAATCAGAATCATGCATGATGGGGAGTTGTTGTTAACAAATATCAAGAACCATCATCCTCAAGTGAGTATATACTGTGCTGGTTGTAGGCTCAAAGTTAAGAAGATGGCCAAGTTGGGCAAAGAGGCTGAGTTTTGGCCTCAAAAGTCCAACTACAACAACAGCAACAATTCCAAAGGCCATCTCTTTTTCACCTCAGCTATGTATGTATCAGCTGTGTATATATTAGCTGTGCAATTGTCAGCTGTGCATACTTGAAACCTCCACCCTTTTGGCTCACACACCTCCATTTCTTCACTCTCCAACTCCATTCTTCATCTCCTAATGAGTGTAGCTTTACACCAACTAGCAACTAAAGAGTGTTGAAGTTCAATATAGATCAAAGCTTCAATTCAAGCAAGCTCTCAGAATTTCGAAACCAAACTGTAGATGAAGTTGCAAGCCTGTCAACAGCAACTATCCATTACAAGGAGTGTATTTGAAGGGCACAACAACTCAAGTATCACCTGTGTATCAGCTGTGCAGGTATCAGCTGTGTATCAGCTGTGTATCAGCTGTGCAAGTATCAGCTGTGTGTGACTCTACTAGTGGTTGAAGCTCCAAATTGATCAAGCCTCAAATTAACCTCCACTTCAAATAGCAGATTGCAATTGAAGTAATTTCATTCATGAGCTGTGCTACAATATCAGCTATATGCACCACAGATACATGAGTTATGTAAGTTGCTTTCATGTGCACAAACTGCTTCAGTTGTGCGGTAGCACAACTAGAGACTCTCTTAACAGTGAATTACACAAAAATGTATAACTGCTGGATCTCTAAATCAGTCGACTGCAAGCTAAGAGGGAGAGCACAAAATCTGTGGGGAGCTATAGATTTGCACAGTTGACACAAATAAAGATTGAGCTGTCAAAATCCTGGAAAGTTGCAGAGAAACAAATAATGTACAACTGCAAATAACAAACTTTCAAAAATCAAGCTAGTTAGTTGGCTAAAAAATTTTGTTACAAACTCAGATTCTGGCAGTTAATGAAGGGGATTCTGACTCAATCCATACTCGATAGTCAGGAGATTTCAACTAATTAAATGGGGAGCTAGAGATCTACAGAAGGGTGTGGAGGTTATAAAAAGAAAACACAGAAACTGAAAAGGGAGATCGAAAAAAGAGGAATTGAGAATTTGAGAAGATAGAAGATATACAAGCTGATTGAAAAAGTTCATTCAAGATCATCTACCATCAGCTACGGTTAGAAAAGGAGCAAACAACTACGGTGTTACTTCTCTATCATGTTTTCTTCTAGTTTAATTGATGTATCTCTTAACACTTGTTTGAATAGACCTATGATAAAGTGTAACTAAATTTGTTTGGGGCATGAAGGAAGCTTAAGTCATGTATTTTAAACCCCTTTGAATGCACAGTTAGCTCATTTGGATGCTCATTGATTAAACCATACTTATAGTGTCACTCTTGATAATTGTTGTGTTATGATTGATCACCATATACATCATATATTTTGAGTTTGTTACATGAGCAGATTTAGAAGATCGAGTCTAGTGTTCATGATTAGTAACACAAAAACTCATTTGGGTTCTAAGTTTAATCAACATAAAGAGTTAAAATAGATACCATGTTCTAGCTCTTTATGTGTTGTCAATTTCCATTGTTGTTATGCTTTCTTGAAGTGTAATTAGTAGATATCATGCTAAATACTTTACGGAAGTAAAGAATTAGTGTAGATACCCATGCCTAATTCAATGCTTAGGAAAATAACCAATTTTAAAGTGTAGATATCATACCTTTAGAATTGACAACATGAGCAAGTCAAAATAATTTATAGTTGTGCACTAGTATGGTTTAGAATACATGACCAAAAGTGGAGATCAATACCCCATCTCTTGATAGATTTCTTTTTGCTCTCAAATTACTTGATCTCTTTCTTAAGTAGGAGTTGTTATCCTTTAAAATTTTTATCCTCTTCATTCATAAAAAAATAAAAAAAGGAAGTTACCAAAACAGAAGTGAAAAACAACAATCAAGCAAAGAAAAATCAATGAATTGATTAGTGAGTTATTTACTACATTCTCTGTGGATTCGACCCTTGCTAATACTACATTTCTGTCAAACGATTCGTATACTTGCAAGGTTTTAATTTGTGTTCAGATTATTTATTTACCTAGATACTCTGAACAATCAACAGTAAATGAGTACAAATATTTGTATAAAAATTAGACACATCTTCATCTTGATTTCCCACTGTTATTATGCACAAATCTTAGTCCAATTAGTCCAAAATAATTATCACAACAATACTAACCTTACAAGGTCTCAAAAATCAACCTTTATGCCATTTAATTAGGTCTCACCATGCATCTTTTTCATGGGATCATTTTGATCCCTACAAACATGCTTATGCTTAGGAATTAGTCAAAGTTATTTAGGAACATAAACACACCACAACACATCATAAAGATGGGTTCTTTTTAACCTACAACCACTTATATGCTTAGAAAAATAGTCCAAGTTATTTAGAACATCCACCATAAAAAAGATGTGTTCTTTTTATCCTACAATAAATAACCATCAAAGGTGGGTTCCTTTTCACATAGAACTATTATTAACCCTAAAAGATGGGTTCTTTTCTATATTAAAAAAATAAAAGAGAACAAAACAACCTAAAAAATTAGAAGTAGAGAATCCCCACCTTTTTTATCTCTTGTAGCAAGGACTAACTAGCAACCTTCTCCTTCCTCCTAGCTTCTACTACAACTCCAATGAAGAACACTTATGAAAAACCCCAAATGAATAACACTTAGGGTTTCTTCTCTTTATTTTCCTCTCTATCTCTTTTTCTTGTAAATGAGGCAAAAGGTGAAGGGGAGGGGTTTTTATAGGACAAATGAAGGGTGGAAAGTGCAAAATACACCTACATAATTGCACATACCCCCTTGGGGTTAATTTCCGGCCTAGAATGGTAAGGAGGTGGAGGGGGTGAGGTGGCATGGTGAGGTGGAGGGGATTGTTCTAGTAGAAAACACATATTAACTCATATGCATCCCTAATTAATCCTAACCCTATGTTTAAGCCTCCAAACAAATCCTAGCCATCCAAATTTGATTAATCATGACAAAAATAGAATATTTTTGTCCAAAACACATACTACATGATTTCTACAAACGTACGAAATCGGTACAATACGCATACGTATGTATATATCTATATACCGATAATTTCCGTTTGTAAAACCGCTCAATCCGTACAAAAGTAAATTAATTACGAAAATAGTAATAAAATAAATTTTATTATCAGCTTGGAAGATTCCAGTACCAATTTGATATAATACAGATGTATACAGACTGGTATATATATACCGATAATGTTTGTTAACAAAACCGGGTGATATCCACCAAAATATTTCAATTTTGAAAATAAAAATAAAATAATAATAAAATAATAATTTTAAATTCCTGTCCGGGATTCTCCAGACATTTTCTCAAAAATGCGTTTTTCATGGTTTTGTACATGTGCACAAAACTGATACAATATTGTATATACACTAGGTTTGTCCGTTGACACGTGCCTACGGCATGTCTTCGGAATGGTGCACCTTATTTGATCATGTAAAATAGTTTTGGAGGTCCAGCAAATTAATTGAAATAGCAAACATATTATATGAGAAATTTTTGGGGGTCAAGCAAAAAACATATTATATGATTTTTTTGATTTTTTTGAATTATTTTTGAATTTTTGAATTTTTGAATTTTTGATTTTTTGAATTTTTGAATTTTTTGAATTTTTTTTAGTTTTTTTAATTTTTTTAACTTTAAAATTTTTTTAATTTGTTTAATTTTTTTAATTTCTTAATTTTTTTAATAGAAGAGGGAGGGAGAGAGAGAGAGAAAAAAAAAATTAAATAAATATAGGAGTTGTTTTGGGTGAGGGATTTGAATTTGAGTTTTGGGGGAGAATTTTTTGAGGGGAAAATATGTTTTGTGATGTTAGATCTGGGCCTTTAATTTTTGAGGGACTTGAAGGAGAGCCACTTGATAGCTTTCTTTGTATTTTATTATATAGATACTAGTATATATGTCCAGGTAACTTTTTTTGAGTGAAACCAAGAATTCCATAAAAAATATTTTAATTTAAAAAATAATAATTTATGTAATATAATATTCGTCCTGGATATTACAGAAAGAAGACAAATTTCTCTGAAAATCATGTTTTATACTGAAATTATGATTCTGACCTTAATATGGTCTAAACTACTGATCAAGACAGATTATCGACAAAACACAGAATTTCCTCAAAAATCAAAATCAACATATATTCAACGAAACTTGATCCAAATACAACCAAATATGAAATCGAGTCTACCAATTGTCCAAACATCATGAAATAGGGTAATTAACATATCTAAAACAAGTCTATCACATGGTTCTCAACAAATACCTAAATTCTCACAAGAAGTCTCACATACATGATCAAATCAAGAACGGACAAAACCTAAGTTGTTTCATGTCAATATTGTGTCGTGAGACAACTATGGTCAATCACTATAGAGATAATATCAACAAGGGGTTTCACACACGAATTGTCTCTAGAACCTAACTACACAAGCGATACTTTTGACTTGTATCATACAAAGGAATTTGAGTACAAGTTACTTGCCTGGAAGACGACGATGGGAATGGAGAAAGGAGAATAACGGGAATGGATTCCCAGCACGAACACAACAAACGGATCGAACACACGAACACAATCCAACGAACGGATCGAACAGCTGAGATCGAAGATCAAGATCAAGATGATCTGATCAGATTGGACAGTCAAATTTCCCTGATGATGAAAATAATGATGAAGTTCAAGATCGATCAATCGAATGACTGCGATCAAAGGAAATTGATGATCATCATGATCGTGATGATCAAGAGAGATTTGATGGCTAGGATCTAATCTGATGATCAAGAGGAGATCGATGGCCCACATCCAATCAAGCATGATAATCAAGATCCAATGAACGACCAAGATCACTTCGATGGTGATGATCAAGATCAAATCAACGGACGAGATCAAAGGATCAAGCAATCGACGACCGAAATCAAGAGATCAAGATCAAGATCGGATCGAACGGCCCACAATCAATATGATCAAAACCCAACACAAATAGCAAACCCACGGGCAAGGTGGCAGACGGCAGGTGGCAGGATGGCACGTCAAGGCAGAGGACATGAGGGCTGGCTGGCAGAGCGACGACGGCCGGCCGTCAACGTGGGGAACACAGCACGGCGGTTGTCTGCTGTCGAAGTAGATGGCAACGGAGGGTGCAATTGGCTGCCGTTGCTACTGCAGCACGGAGGAGAGGACAACACAATAGGGGTGCTCGCCTAGGTGTTGCTGCTGGCTTCAGGAGAACAGCACAACGCATAAGAAGGCAGTGCGCACAGGGGCGCGACGCTACCGTCACTGTAGAGAGGGAGAAGCACCGGGAGACGGGGCATAGGAGGGGGATGAGAACGGGACGAGGAAGATGAGACACTGCTGTAGGGTTTGGGAGAGCCAGAGAGAGGGGGAGCGGCGGAAGGGTAGAAGACGAACAGGCGGATGGGGGCATGGGTTTAAATAGGGTGGTTTTAGGGTTAGGGGATACAGGGGTAACGGGTGTATAGTTTAGAATAGGGTAAACGGGTTTGGGAATTAGTGGGTTTGGGGTTTATTTAAAATGGGTAATGGGTTTAAAGTATAATGGGTTATTGGATATGGGTTTTGGGTAAAAATAAATAAATAAATAAATAAAATAACAAATAAAAATATAAAATTTGGATTTTATAGAAATATAATAATAATAATAATAACAGTATTAAAAATAATAGTACTCATAGTAATACCAATAACAATAATAATAATTAGAGAAATGATAAAAGATAATAATAGTAGTAATAATAATAGAAACCCAGGTAATAATGAAAATAATAAGATTGGTATTACAATATAAATTCGTTGGAAAATAGTAACAAATAAAGCCATTGATTAAAATAGACTTCAATAGAAAGTCCAATAATACATTTTAACAAAATAGTTCAAAAGTGGAAAAACTAATTTACAAAAATTTGAAATACCGAAAATACACAGAAAATACATTTTTGAGGAAACAGGGGTTACACTACCCATGATTTGGAGTTGGCTGCAGTGATCTTTGCTTTGAAGTTGTGGAGACACTATCTACTTGGAGACCGAGTGGTAATCCTTACTGACCACAAAAGTCTCAAGTATGTCTTCACTCAGAAGGAACTGAACATGAGGCAGAGGCGTTGGTTGGAGTTATTGGCTGACTATGACATAGTTTGCAATACCATCCTGGTAAAGTGAACTTGGTGCCAGATGCTTTAAGTAGGAGACCAGTCGCCATGTTCCTGAATCAGCAGAGAGAGCTTGTTGAGTAGATGAGGAAGTTGGATTTGGATGTGATCTTGCCAGGTTCTGATCGGAGTGGCATGAAGCTTCAGTTGTAATCTCTTGTTAAGCAGATTAAAGAAGCTCAGGCAGGTGATGAGCAATTGCAAGGGTTTAGATCCGAAGTTGAAGCAGGTACGAGGACCGATATGGTTGTTCACTTAGATGGATTGCTTCGTTTTAGGTCCAGATTGTGTGTTCCGAAGGGTGAGGTTTGTCAGAAGTTGCTTAAGGAAGCCCACCAATCGTCGTACTCTATTCATCCTGGTGGTACGAAGATGTATCGGGACTTGAAGCTTCACTTTTGGTGGCATGGTATGAAGAGGGCAGTGGCGAGATTTGTGTTATAATGCTTGATCTGCCAGCAGGTGAAGGCAGAGCATCAGAGGACCGCCAAACTTCTTTAGCCTCTTCCTATTCCGGAGTGGAAGTGGGAGCACATCACCATGGATTTTGTGACCGCTTTGCCGAGGAGTCCTAAGGGTCACAACGCCATTTGGGTGATTGTGGACAGGTTGACGAAGAGTGCTCACTTCGTTCCCTTCAGAGTTGGACGGTCGGCTGAGAGCCTAGCTGAGAAGTACATGCAAGAGATTGTCAGACTTCATGGGGTTCCAATCAGTATTGTATCCCACAGGAATACGAGGTTCAGATTGTAGTTTTGGGAGAGTCTTCAGAGTATTCTGGGGAGTAAGTTGAAGTACAGTACAACTTTTCACCCTCAGACAGATGGATAGTCAGAGAGGACCATCTAGATTCTAGAGGACATTTTGAGGTCCTGTGTGCTGCAATTTGGAGGTTCTTGGGAGGACCACTTGCATCTTGTAGAGTTCTCGTACAATAACCGCTTTCAGGTCAGTCTTAAGGCTGCTCGGTATGAGGCACTCTATGGTTGGAAGTGCAGGTCGCCAGTGTGCTGGGATGACATTGGTGAGAGGAAGTTGTTGGGCCTGAAGTTGATCACCAGGACGGTGGATGCGGTGAGTCGGATTAGGAAGCATCTTCAAGCTGTGCAAGACAGGCAGAAGAGATAAGCTGATGTCCATAGGAGATCCTTGGAGTTTGAGGTGGGAGACCATGTATTCCTTAAGGTATCGCCGTGGAGAGGTGTCATTCGTTTTGGTGGCGAAGGCAAGTTGAGCCATATGTTCATTAGACCGTTTGACATCGTGGAGCAAGTAAGAAATGTGGCCTATCGTCTTGCATTGCCACCGACTTTATCGGGAGTGTACGAAGTCTTCCATGTCTCGCAATTGAGGACGTATATTCGTGATGAGAGCCACGTGATTGACTACTCGGAGTTATCCGTGAGGCCGGATCTGTCTTGTGAAATTCCGCCAGTTGCTATTTTGGACCGGTGGGAGAAGGTTTTGAAGAACAAGGTGATCAAGCTTGTTCATGTTTCTTGGAATCCTCACTCGCCGGGTGAGTCGACTTGGGAGCTGGAGAAGGATATCCAGCGGAGGTTTCCTCATTTGTTTGTGTAGCTCTTGTTTTGTTGTTTTTGTTTTTGTTGATTGTTCTCTCTTCTTTTCGGGGTTACCCTATGTTTTTCTTGTTGAATTTCGAGGACGAAATTCTTCTTGTTAGGTGGGTAGGATTTGTAACCCCTGTGAATCATTTTTTGTATTTTTATTTGTATTTAACTAAATTTCTGGTTATTTTATTTTATTTCTGATTATATCTCTTTTCGTCCCTTTTGAATTGTATGTTGTTGTTCTCCTTATAATTCATTTTTTGCTTTGATTCAGTCCTTATTTCTCTATTTGATTGATCTACATGTTGTTCTTGTCCTTGTGTTTTGTCTAAACCTAATTCATGGCCTATTTATCTTATATTGGGCTCTTTTCTTCCTATTGGATACTACCAATTAACTCAAACCAGCTTTGACTCTATATAACCCCACTAAACACACTAACCATAATTAACAAACCCTAATCATATATCTCTCTCTCCCTATCAGCCATCACCCTACCCTCTCTCCCTATCTCGCCTCTACTGTACCCCCCCGCCCCCCTCCCCCCGCCCGTCGCCAGTCGCCCACCTCCTCGCCGGCAGCCCCTTCTCATCGTCGTCCCGATCTCCGTTCTCCCCTCAACACCCCGACACCCTGCTCCTCTCTGCTGTCTTTACCCCATCCCCGTCCCTGTCTTCTTCTTCGTCTGCTGTTGCTGTCGCTGTGGTCGACCGCTTTCCCTAGCATCGCCACCGCCCAAGCCGTCCTTGTCCCTACTCGAGCCTGTAGCACCACGATTCTCCCTCCTATCGTCACTGCCATGATGCCCTGCAGCCTCACTGCCGTGCTTCTGTCGTCGCCTTGCTGTGTCGTGCCGCTGTCGACCCCCCTGATGTCGGCATCTTGATGTTGCTGTTGTGTGCGTGTGAGACACGTGCTCTGCTCGAATTTTGATTGGTGTTGATTCTTTCTCTTGGTCATGTTTTTCGGTGTTGTGTTCGTTGTTCGGGATCCATTCCCGTTATTCTTTCTTCATCTTCATCTTCATCGTCGTTTTTAGTCAGGTAGCTTGTATGTAATTTTTGTCATACAAGTTAAAAACTGTAAGTAGTCTTGCATACATTTATTTTGTACCCTCATGATGATCATATTCTGTTAGTTGATTCGTTCCTTCATCTCTTGATCATAATTAGTTCACAGTAGTTGTCACCCGTTGCATGAAAACAATTTAGTTTAGATGGACATCTTGACTGTATGCTTGGTTGTGACACACCGTATGTTATAGATAATTTGTACTTGGATGCTTGTTAGGTATATTATATCATTTTAAACTGTTTATACACATTCCATGCTGATTTGAGTTACCTATACACCATACTTTGTATGACATCTTAGGTTGGATCATTTGTAATTAAACTATTTGATGAATTGCATAAAAAACTTTTGTTTTTTACTACTGCCCGATTTTTGTATAGTAAATTTGACCCCGTTAACATCAGTAAAATAAATAAATTTGTGAACATGATTTGTAGGCTTTGTCTTCTAGTTTTCAGAACTTTCGACGGATCTGAATTCCGATTTTCGATGCATGAGTTATCGATGTTTTACTGCAGTCATATCGTAAATTCCATGTTCTGAATTATATGATTTCTGTATGAATTATTATTTTAAAACTGATATTAGAAGTAGAATTTGAACTTTATATTTTTCTAGGTATGTTTAGACATGACTGGGATCAATCCCTAGTTTTTGTGAAATTATTTAATGACTTTTGTATCTCATTTCATGTTATGAAACCAATTGATATATTTCCAAACTCCATGCTGTTCAGAAAAGAATTATGTTTTCAACCTGATTCCATTCTTTTTTTATGAAAACTTTGTGAATATGAATTGTAGCCTGATTTATCTATTTTATTACCCTTTTGACGGATCTGGATTTCGAATTAAATTTTGTGAATTATCTCTGTTTTGGTACTGCTGTGTCTGAACTTTGAGAATTGAAATTTTGTTGCATTGCTCTATTTTCCCAATTATATTGACTATACCATCTGTAATATAATTTCATGATATTTTATATGTTGAGACTAGATATGCTAGGAAATCTTTTAGATTTTTCTCAGTTAATTATGATGTTTTTAAACCTTTTTCATGCTTATGAACAAGAGTTTACATTTTCTGGCTGGACAAAAGTTCTGTATTAAACGCTATTTTCAACCCTGTTTTTGTGCCTGATGTATGACTTGTATATATGCGTTGGATTCGGCAGAGAGTCTAGTTTCCAGATTTTCTGACGGATCTAGATTTGCAGTTTTGTAGCAACGGGAATCTCAGATTTGGTACCGTAGTGTCTTATTGTCCAGAACTTAAAGTTTTGTTGTTTTGACTGTTATAAGTTGTTTTGGTCACCTGTCTATGTTTCCTATTCAACTTTGTCAATGCTCCGCTTCCCAAAAAAAATACGAAATACTAATACGTGAATAAGCCCAGCGAATGATTTTTATCATCCATAAGCTGTTCAGAATCTTTACAACATCTCATAGAAATAATCAGAGTCGGTAGCAAAAGAATCAACCACATATGCATAATCAAATCAAATATACCAACAGAAATTTACTTGAAACCAAAATATATTAATCTCAAATAAATCCGATCTGAATAACTCAAATATCCAGTGTCACATTGCCCAAATACAAAATTATATCCAAGTATCAAATACAATTGTTCAAGCAATAACAGGAAATAATAATAAATGCAAACAAACTCCAGCACTAGTATCTCATATCACCAACACCATCTGGTACATGATCTCCAAAATTTACAATTTAACAATTGCAGGAATAGGAAAAAGAAAACTAACTCCCGTCAATGCAAGTTGCGGGCCGCTTGTAGTGTAGGATACAAGTACATTGGAAAAGATAACTAATAATATGGAATAGGCATGATAACAAAATATAACAACTAGCATGGCAAGATGAACAAGTCTAAGTAGCATGTATCAAAGTGTCAAGTGAACAAGTATCATGTAGGCAAGTAACCAGTATCAAGTGTCAAGTATCAAGTAACAAGTATCAAGTAAACAAGAAACAAGTGTCAAGCAAACAGGTAAACAGGTAACAGGTATTAAGTATCAAGTACAAGTAGCAAGTATCAAGTGTCAAGCAAGTAGGTAAACATGTAACAGGTATTCATGTATGTCAATTATAACATGTCAAGTCTTGTGTTTATTACTATCTAGATAGCACTTCATGCGCCTCGTTTTTTATCACATGGTTGCTACATTCAAACAAGTTACGTTTTAGATTTCATAGTGGACCATAGAGGGAGTGTACTCGGGGACAACCACTCAAGTAATCAAGTATCAAGCTCCAAGTAACCAAATAACAAGCTCCAAACAAGTTCCACATAACCAAATAACAAGCTCCAAATACCCAAAATATCAAGCTCTGTGTCAAGTGTGCAAGTGACAAATAATCACGTGTCAAGCTTCAAATAACCAAATATCAAGCTCCAGATATCACGTAGGATCAATAGATCCCCTTCCGAGTACACATTTCTGTATTATCCACTACTAGATCTTTTCCTTAAACCCCGACTTGGTTGTTTATTATTATTAGTGTCAAACAAGCATGTACGTGTCACAAACAGGCCAAGTATATCATGGTATAATTAAGTAACAAGTTCAGGTTGCAAGATAAACACGTACGGGTGAAAGATAATACACAAAAGGATAAAATAACCCAATTTCTAATTCAAGACAGCAAGACAGTGCTGCACTAATACTGAGATTCCCGTTGCCACAAAAATGCAAACCTGGATCCGTCAGAGAATCTGGAAAATAGACTCCTGGACAAATCCAACAATTATATATAATTCATATGGTGTTTCACAAAAATAAGTCTCAAAACAGGTTTGAATCCAGAAAATGTTCAGTCAGAAATCAGAAGATTGTATTCAAGGTCAGGAAAACAACATGAAAACTCGTTAATTAAGTCCACGAAAAATCTGGGGCATTCCCCTATATGTATAGTAATAGAAAATAAAGTTTCATAATTTTCCACTAAAAACAGAGTAGTCAAGTAAAATCAGAAAACATCAAGACACAACAGTTTTGCAAATCTGAAGTCACAAACACTGCGATACGAAAGTAGCAATATCTCACAAACCATAAATCAAAATCCAAAGCCGCCAGAAAGGTAAGCAAATAGATACAGTAGGCTAACTTTCATATTCAGAAATATTTTAGATACAACAAGTAGAAATAGGCTGAAAATCAGGTTCTTTACTAAAAAGTATGAAAAATCTGCTAGAATAGTAGTTGTTTGGAAACATAGAACAGTTTGTAAAACTCATCAAATAAATTCAAAAAAAATCTGGGTATACCCCAATCAAGAAGTATTAAGAAAAATTTCAGATCAAAATAATAATTTTAATACCAAAATAAAAATAGATTACTCTTCAGAATTCATCAAAAACAAAATCTGGAAATCTTTCGACACCACTGTAGTAAAATAGACATAACTCGCAAACCAAAAATCGAAACTAAAATCCGTCAAAAGGGTTGGAAAATAGACAGAATTATCTACAAATTATGTTCACAAAATATCTTCAAATCCACTAGTTCACATAGAACTCATCCAAACCTCAACCAAACACGAGATAGAGTATACTAGATGTCCAAGCAACATGTTATAGGGTATTTCACAAGTCCACAACAAGTCTACCACGAAAAACACGAACGAGTACATGATATCATAAGAACAACATGCATATATACAACAAGAAGTGGTCAATCCTAGGTTATTTCATGTCATGTATTTCGTAAGGCAACTATGGTCAAATCATCACTATAGAGACAATAACAAGGAGTTTCACACACAAATTGTCTCTAGAACCCAACTATACTACAGGCGGTATTTAGTACGTGTATTTGCAAAGGAATTTAATACAAATTACTTGCCTAAGAGACAACGACGAAAACGACACAAAAGCAAGAATAATGGGAACAGATTCCTGGGCACGAACCATGAACACGGAATCACGGAATCACGAAACAATCACGGACACAAAGAATAATCGATCGCAAACACGATCGGACGGCTGAGATCGAAGATCAAAAGATCCAATGACTAGATCCAAGAGCTGACTATGATCACGATCAGATCAGATTGTCCAGATCTCCCTAATGATGAAGATTAAGATCGATCATTCGAAAAGCTACGATCAAGGAAAATTGATGATCATAATGATCGTGATGATCAAGAAGAGATCGGACGGCCTAGATCAAGGGATCAAGATCACGGGTGATCGACGGCCGAGAATCATTCAAATCATAATCAAACGGACGGCTCACATCCAACATGACCAACCCATGATCAACAGCACCGGCTTGGCGACACCCGTCGGCGGCGGCGGCGCACAAGGGAAGGGCATCGCATACAGGGGTGCACGAGGACGATGGGGTAGGCTGCCAGTGATGTGTGGAGGTGCGATTGGCTGGAGGGCAGTACATGGGGAGGAGCACAGGGCGACTGTGTCGCGGCTGCTGGTTGCAGTCACGCTGTTGACGGCACGACGGGAGGAGACTGTCGAGGAGGGGTCGCGACACAGGAAGGTCGCAAGGCGGCTTCTGCAGACAGGAGGAGCACAGGGGAAGCAAGAGGTAGGGGAGCTTGCGAAGCTGCGGGAGTAGGGCAGAGCGGCGCTAGCGCTGCCTCGACGCCAGGAGGAGGAAGGAGAGGAGGCAGCACGAGAGAGATGGGTTGGGGGAGAAGATGAGACAGCGGGGTAGACGAAGGGTCAAATATATAGGGTGAGCAGGGTTTTAGGGTTTAGGTGGGTTACGGGTGGGGTTTTAATTGGGTATGGGCATGGGGGATTGTAAATGGGTTTAGGGTAAAGTAATGGGTGCTATTGGGTTTTAGGGGTTTAATACGTATTTGGGTTCACAAGCTATTAGGTTTGGGTATCTTGGGTTCAATAAGAAAAATACAATAACTAATAAAATATAATTTTATAAAATAATGTAATTTAAATTACGATATAGAATTTATTTTGAAATGACTACAATTGAAATTACAAATAGAAATGGGTTTTAAAATTCAATAGGGGACAAGATAACAAAATATAATTTGCATTAAAAGTACAAAATTTATTTGAAATAAGTACAAATATAATTAATACATAAAAATGGACTTTTAATAAACATTCAAAAATTAATAATAATAATACATATATATCAAAAATAGACATTCAAGTTAAATTGACTTATTAAAATAATCCAAACAGTAACAATATGTAATATAATTAGTTGATCACTTAGAAATGTAAAATAAAATTAAAATACACCGTCATAAATATAATTTTCGAATAATAAATGAAATAGAAAATTTCTTAGAAACCGGAATAATATTTTGTTAAAATTCCATCAGTTGAAAAATGTAATTGGTGTAAAAGAATTTAAAAGTGAAAAGAAAGTTATAGAAATGTTTAAATATAGAAAATACACGGAAAAAGAAATACACCCAATATACAAGAAATGGGAAACAAGGGTTACAATCTTAGACTTGTCCTTAGTTCTTACCATGTCTTTAAACCTGTTTTTGTTCGTTCACACCTATTTAATAATGGTGAAAACTAATCAAGCCGGGGTTTTAAGGAAAGATCTAGTAGTGGACAATATAGAAATGTATATTCAGAAGGGAATTAGTTTCCCCACTGTTTACTGTGGTATGCACTGTTTTTCTCTAGATGCATGAGGGCATGATCCATGACATCGTTACTTTTTCTTGTTACTGTTATCGTTACGGTTTTCTGACTATACGGCCCTATAGGTTCCACTACAGAATCTTAAAACGAAACTGTTTGATGTAGCAACTATGTGGTAAAATTTAGGACGCATGAAGTGCTACCTAGATAGTAATGAACAATAGACATAAGAATTTCACTGTCACATCCTGATACTATTACTGTTGACCCTTACTGTTACTGTTGACTTCACTATTACTGTTGCTGTTATACTCTTTACTGTTTACCCACTGTTTACTGTTATCCGTAGACTGTCATCCTTTGTTGCTTTTCCTCCATGTTAGTACTTCCTGTTTTTGTATTACTTTTTCCCTTTTCTTTTTCTTCTTGTACTACTTGCAGCCCGAAACTTGCAACTAACGGGCATCATGTTTTCCTGTCTTCCTATTTCCTTGTAATTGATATATGAGCAGGCTTTGGTGATCATTTACTTACTGGAGTTGGTGAGCAAAAGTTTTGAACTGCGCATTGGACAATTTTGCTTAATGTTTGGTTTTGAACTATCATATTCATATTTCAGTACTGAGACTTGTATTTGGGCTTTTAGTCCCAGAATATTGTTTTGTTTCAGATCTCGTATTTTTTTGGAATATTCATTATCGTTGCAAATAAATACTGTTGATTTATAATTGTTTATGCATGCTTGGTTGAGTATATTGTTATATTTACTGTTGTGCTGAGTCAAGTAGATCTGTACAGCTTATGGATGGCGAAAACTATCCACTGGACTTAGTCACATACCGTATTCTGTATTTCTTTTGGGAAGCGGGGCGTGACAATAGAATCCGACAAGTATGCATTAGAGAGTCATCATACTGCATCTATGTTTTCTTGACTTGGTTTTAAGCATGTTTGTTTTCTGTTTTCCTACACTTGACACTTAGTCTAGTTTCACTCAATGGCTTCATGCTTCATTTATTGTTATTTCATTTCCATTCGTTACTACTGTTGGTATGTGTTGCTTATGACAAATTAATAAATATTATTCTGAGTAGGAGATAGTGTAAGTAAGAAGTAGATTAAGTAAGAAATTGTTTAAGTAAGAAATGGTTAAAAAAAGCAATTTGGGGTGTTACACACATGTATAATAGAGGGTTAGATAATTGATAATTTGAAGGATTTACTTGGTCCTAGCAAGATGTTAGAAATTTTGGAATTCGGGGTTGAAAATAACCCTAAAAATGATAATTTTAATTGAAATTGGGCTTAAGCCCATAACCCTGACCTCCTTACTATTTAAATTCACCAAAATTACAACCTTGCCATTGTCTCATTTTCTTTCCCTTCTTTCTTCTTTTCCTGGCCGAATCCCCCCCCCCAATGGCTGACCGAAAGCCATTTACCCCATACCTTCGGGTTGTTCAATCAACCCTCCTTATCCACTTCATGCTTTGATTTGTTTTTGGATTTTGGTAGAGTTTTGCGTGCTCTTTAGCATGGTGGTGTTGATTTGTGGAGAGAACTCTGTGAATGTATACCAAATTGTATATTTTTATATGGTATTGCATGATTTCCAAATTTTTTTCATGAAAATCGTAGTAGGATGATGTTTAGAGTATGTGTAACATGCTTAGGGTGGTGAAAGATTTCAATTTTAATGGTGATAATATGGAAATTTATAAAACCTAGGGTTTGAGTTCAGGAAATGGAAAGAGAATTGCATCTATAATATGCTTGTAATTGTTTTGGACTATGTGGAATATTGTGGGAATATTTAGAAACATTTTCAATAAATTTTAATAATTATTTGACAATTGTAAGGAATTTTCCGGTATCGGGAAATTGTGAAAGTAGGTTTTGTAGGTATAAAAACAAGATAATTGTGGGAAAATATGTACAATAGACATTATTCCCGAAGTGTATATGTAAGTTAATTTTGGGATATAAAAATTTATTTGAGGTAATTTGTCGATAAAATACAAAATATCGATTAGAACTCCTCTGATTGAGGGGTAAATTTTGGATTTGGTTATAGGATTAGAGAATGGTTGCCTTGGAAGGCTTACGTATGTTATTTATGACATATGAGTAGCTCTGATGTGAATTCGGAGGTAAATATTGTGTGTTTTGAGTTAATGGCTTATGGGTTTGATAATTTTTTTAATAGGTGTGAAAAAGTGAAGTTTGATTAGCAACTGGGCGAGCGAGGAGCGTATTTCTGTCGGCTCATCAGGTGAGTTTAATCATCCTAGATATACTTTATGTTGTGGTAAAATTTTAGACTTATCTAATGTGAATTGTGATAGTTATGACCGGATAAAGAATTAATGGAAAATATGGAATTTTGATTGTTGAAATTGTGCTAGGTGGTGTAGTTGCATGATTTTGAGTATTTGGTGCTATTAGTGATATATTGGGTTTATATATGATAGTATGAAGTAATTAGGGCATCGTGTACATGTGTTATGTGGGTGATAATTAGAAATTATATATATATATATATATATATATATATATATATATATATATATATATATATATATATATATATATACTTATGATATTATGATGTGTTAAATTGCATGGTGCACGTATGACATGTAGGTGATACATGAGAATTTAATATGATAAAAAATATGAGATTAATGACTTGGTATATGTATGATATGTAGGTAATTAAAGTGAAATAATAGGTGGTAAAATGATAAGATAGATATTCCGTGATAATATGATAAGATAAATAACATGGTATATGCATAATATGTGATAAAAAGAGAAGATAAATAACATGGTGTATGCCGAATATGTGATAACTTATTGAGATAAAAGATGAGATGATATGAAATAATAAAATGGGATAAAATGATGAGATGAAAATGATTACAAAAAAAAAAAAATTTGTTTACCAGTGCCTACAGAAATCCTGGGGGGTTTGGGCTAGACCTCCTAATACCCAAGAACAGGCTTGGGGTGCGGTGTTTATTACCCAAACTATGTTTGGGGTGTGGTGTTTATATTGCCAAAGCTATCGGCTTGAGGTTCGATTATTACCCTGTTTACTTGGGGTGCAGTGATTATTATCCAAGCTATCGGCTTTGGGGTGGGGTGTTATATTGCCTAAGTTTTACTTGGGGTGCGGTGATTATTACACAAACAATGTTTGGGGTGCAGTTTATGTAACCCAAGTTCTGCTTGGGGTGCGATGTATTCCCTGGCTGGCATAGGCTGAGAGGAAGACATAGACTCGGATGCGTAAGACCCTTGGTGGGCAGTGGTCGCATGTTTACTAGGATATCGAATTTAAGAATTTGGGATGATGTGGGGCACTGGTTGACAAATTAATAAAATTGGTAAATATGAAAAGAAAATGAAAAAGTAAAGAAAGTATGTCATGTGAATGAATATGAAAGGTAAAGAAAGTATATATGAGAATGAATATGAAAATTGAAGAAATTGTGCTATGTGAACGAATATGAAAAGTGAAGAAAATGTGTTTCGAGAATAAGCATGAAAAAAATAAAGAAAGCGTGTTATGTAATGCGTGAACGAAAAGTGAAGAAAGTATATTATAAGACTGAAAAGTAAAGTAAGATGTATTATGAGAATGAAAAAGTAAAGTAAGATGTATTATGAGAATGAAAAGTAAAGTAAGGTGTATTATGTGATGAAAAAATAAAGTAAGTGGTATTAGGTGATGAGAATGGTTATTACAGTAAAAATATGATATAACATGAGTTTGGTCTGCATGGGGATTGTGTCAAGGAACTACTCGCCTGCTATTTCAGTCGAAATGGTGGGAACTACCTGCCTAGGCACTACTCCAAGGTGGATCGGTGGGGTGTTGATATGATAGTTGTATTGTGAGATGAGAATAAGAAGTAAAGTAACCTGTAAGATGAAGACGAGAAAAATAATGTAAAGTACTACCCTAGCTATCGGCTTGAGGTGTGATGTTATATTATCCAAGTTATCGGCTTGGGGTGCGGTGATTATTACCCAAACTTTGTTTGGGGTAAGGTGCTATATTATCCAAGTTATCAGCTTGGGGTGCGGTGTATTACCCGTTGAGAATGAAAAATAAAGTAAGTTGTAATATCAGATGTGATGAATATTAAAATAAATTATTTGATAACATAAGAATGAGAAGTAAAGTAAGTTGTACGATGTGATGATAATGAAAATCTATAATTAGAATGAGAATTAAAGTAAATAGTATGATGTAATAAGAATAAAAAGGAAAGTAAATTGTATTAAGAGGAGAGAATGAATGTTAATGTGTTGTGGTATGTTATGAGATGAGAATGAATGTGAATATATTATAAGATTGAATGGATATGATGATATGAGATGTGAATGAATGTGATGTTATAAGACATGAGTGAATGTGAATAAAGTTTAAAACTGAATGATTGTGATATTATAAGATTGAATGAATGTAAGATGATGAGATGGGAATGAATGTTAATGTATTACGAGATGTGGTGAGATGTGAATGAATGTGATGTTATGAGACGTGAATGAATGTGAATATAGTATAAGATGGGAAGGGAAGAAAGAGAGGGGTGCTGAACGAAGAGTTGAACAAAGAGAGGGGTGCTGAACGAAGAAAGAGAGCGACGGCTACTCTATTATTAAAAAAAGAAAAAAAAAAGAAAAAAACACAAAAGATAAGAGAGAGAACGGGACAGAGAGCATGTGAAGGTGTGCCTTGTGTGCGGCTGCATGAAGAACGAAATAGAGGCAGAAAACGACAGCACGTGGGACCTGCTGACGTGGCGTCTGGGATTCGGGCTGACGGTGACAGCATCTGACGGCGACAGCACTAGACGACGTGACGACCTGACAGCGCTGACGTGGAGGTCGTACGGATCGAGCAGGAGACAGGAGAGAGAGAGAATTGATTGACTTGTTTGGGCATTTTTCGAGGCTATTCGGTTTGCAATTTTTATTACAAAACAGTCCTTTTTGTATCACTCTTCTTTCTCTCTAATTTTATAATGCAATCGAAGACAATATTTGTTAGTTGCAAATTGATTATGAACTAAAATTTATTTTTCTAGGGTTTTGATGTAGCCTAGTTTTGAGAACACAATTTTAATTCCATATTACTTCTCTATTTTTCCTTGCTTGTGTGTTTAATTTTTGATCTTAATGTGTACAATTGGTGGACAGACATTTGTATGATTTATTGGATCATTGAGAGACTGAGAGATAATTCGTGATTTAGAACTATAAAATTAAACACCATTGATTGAGCGAAATTAGAGATGATTTTCTGCGATTGATGTGACCGTTAAGAAATCCACAGAACTTAATGAGTCTTAGATTAATTAAATTTGCATAGAGATATGACAAACTGTTAGTTGGAGATATTTTTGGTGTTGTTCGAGAGAAAGCATTGAATAATTTGGAGATTTTGGTTTACAACTTGGAAAAAAAAATCTTTATTCATATGGAGTTATAAATTGTGTGTGATTAATTAGGTGAAGTCAAAAGCCCTATAATTAATTTTGCCATTAACAAATTACAAAATTTCAGATTTCACCTCCTCTTAATTAATTTAGCTAGTTTTTCTTTAGATTAATTTTATTTAGTCGCTTTCTTTATTAATTTCGATTTTCCAAATAGTGATTCATCTAGTAAATTCGGTACTCAATAAAATAATTAGTCCTTGTGAGTTCGACACTCTTTTCACTAAAACTATAATACTTGTTGCGATTATGTACACTTGCAAATATTCACATCAAGTTTTTGGCACCGTTGCCGGGGACTAGTTATTCTTTTATTGATATTGAAAGTTGCTAGATTATTACTAGTTTGGATTTTTTTTTCTTTTCTTTTATTATTATTTTACTTCTTTATTTTCTTTTGACTTACTTTTACTTTTATTTATTTTTCTTATTTTATTTTTTAGTTTTTCTATTTTTTTCAATACTTATATTTCAGGACATACAAATTCATTATCATGGCGAACAACGATGAAAACAGAGATTTGAGAGATTATGTCATGCCCTCAATTCATGGAACAATATCAAGCATAAAGAGGTCGGTTATTAAAGCTAACGATTTTGAGATTAAACCAGAGATTATTCAAATGATTCAAGAGACTGTTCAATTTTGGGAACTACCGCACGGGGATCCTTATGCTCACATTGCAAACTTTCTTGAAATTTGTCACACTTTCAAGCACAACGGAGTATCAGATGATGCAATCAGATTGAGACTCTTTCCTCTTTTGCTACGAGATAAGGCGAAGGCTTGAGTACATTATCTACTACCCGATAGTATTACTACTTGGGAGGGACTTGCAAACAAAATTTTGGCTAAGTATTTTTCGCCAGCAAAGACAGCAAAACTAAGGAATGATACTGCCACATTCATTCAATTTGAGACCGAGTCTTTGTATGATGCATGGGAGAGGTACAAAGAGTTATTGAGAAAGTGTCCTTATCATGAACTACCGAAATGGCTGCAAATTCGAATATTCTATAATGGTTTTGGAGTTACACATCGATCTATGGTTGACGCAACAGCTAGAGGTGCACTAATGAGCAAAACTCACGAAGCAGCCTATGAACTTTTAGAGGAGATGACATCCAATAATTACCAGTGGTCTTCAGAGAGTACAATGCCAAGAAAACTGGCTGGAGTTTTTGAACTTGATCCTATTTCTGCTTTAAATACAAAAATTGATATTTTATCTAAACAAGTAGGAAATATAAATTTTAATACAATTCAATCTAATATGATTTGTGATCTTTGAGCAGGAAATCATTCAAGTACACATTGCCAAGTGGGGAACCCGTTTGCTCAATCAAATTTCAATCAAGTAAATTACGTGTCTAATTTCCAACATCAAAATAACCCTTATTCGAACACGCATCATCAAGAATGGAGAAACCAACCCAATTGTCCATGGAACAACAATCAAGGAGTGATTAAACCACCTCAAAATTTTTCACAGCAAGAAAAGAAGCCGACACTCGAAGATATGTTTATGCACTACATGTAAAAGACAGAACAATACATACAAAAGATAGATTTGGCAATCCAAAATATTGCAAATTCAACTTCGGCTTCCATTCACAATCTTGAGGTACAAATTAGTCAAATTTCAAATATTCTAAATGAAAGAAATGTAGGAAAATTACCAAGCAACAGAGTTGTCAATCCCAAGGAGCATGTCAAAGCAACAACACTAAAAAGCGGGTGGACAATTGAGCAGCCACATGAAGAAATTGCCAAACAAAATGTGGCTGAAAAGGAAGAACAGTACGAACCAAGTGTGGAGGAACAAACACAGTATGAGCAAGTAACTTTTGATGTTTTTAATTCATCAAAGTTCCCTACCGAAGAACAGTCGTGTTTTCAAGTAAGTAAAACTGATTTAATTGTGGGCAAGAAACACAGTGCTGAAATTGAAAAGTTGTCAATCGAAGTATGTCCAACAAATTTAGCAAAACTTGAAACTAAGAAAGAAAAGTTTTCAGAATGTGTTATGTATTTGGATGCTGCACCATCTATTCATTCATTTTTTTAGTAAAAATTCAAAGAGGTGGAGAAATCAAAGATGTCATCATCACAAAGGAAACGACTCAAACTAGGGCTTGAACCTGATCCATTGTAACCCCTGTTTTTCATTTTTGTGTATTGTTGGAGTGTATTTTTCGTTTTGGTGTATTTTCTCTCTTGTACTTTTCTGGACCGTATATTGGATTTATTTTCAATATATATATTCCTTTTATTTCATTTTGATCTCTTTGTGTTTGATTGGTTGTCTCTTTTGTTTCGTTCTTCATTATTTTGTTCTTTTTTTTATTTTTGATCTAGTTATCTTTATTTTATTTTCTTGGGTGCTTATGGTGGTGGTTGGGTGTTATCTTTTTCCCAATCCTATTTGTTGACCCCTATTTGATTACCAAAGACAAATTTAAATCCCAATCGTATTGGTATTCCTATTTAATTGAACCATGTTTTTAAATCCCAAACTCATTGGTAAACCTACTACTACTCCTAAATCCCACAACCCAATACCCATTAACCCACAACTAAACCCTATATATATAAACCCCTCTCTCTTTCCACCAAACCCTAACCCTAACTCTAGCACACCCGACCTCCTCTCCCTCGTCTTGTGCTGCAGCCAACCCGACTCCAAGCCAGCCCCAGGCCGACCACTTCCCCGGCCTGTGTGCCATATCCCAGCAGCCCATCTTCCTCCCTCTCGGCCTACATCCATCCCGGCAGCATCTCCTACACTCGAGCTCCTACTCCCGATCATCCCTCTTGCATATCCCGACAACCTCACATCACACAAACCCTAGTTCTCTCTCGTGGTGTTCTCTTGTGGCCGCAAGCCACTATTTTTCTCTCACTTTGTGGAGTTTTGTTCGTGTGTGTAGCGCCCCGATTTCCATGTACTGGGAAACCGAGACACGAGCCAAGACCTTTCCTTCAATAAGTCACAAAACACAGAAAACAGGAAAATTTAAAACTTTTTATTAACTCAATATTACAGGCCGAGTGTTCCCATCAATACACTGGATTACATCAGAGTATACATGAAATAGTTATTACAGCGGAAATTAAAACTTGACGTTGACTCCTCACTTTCCTTGCCTTGAGTCCTCCTGAATCTCGCACCTGTATTCTTGCGGTCCAGCACCTATGGAAGTGGGGACGTCAGTATTCACTGACGCTTAAAGGCTGATCATATAGCAGCGAATCTCCAAACAATATATATACAACCATAGTAAAATATGTCGGTGTAGTTTAAGTGTTCGTGAGTGCAATGATTAGAATCTAACAATGTCAATCAAACTGGAATACCAATGCACTGTCCATTAAACTAGAACACTAATACACTGTCAACTGAGTTGGGATACTCGTATTCTAATGCCATGTCAACTAAACCAGATGCTCACATCCTAATGCCATGTCAACTAAACCAGATGCTCATACTCTAATGCCATGTCCACTAAACCGGATGCTCCTACTCTAATGCCATGTCCACTAAACCGGATGCTCCTACTCTAATGCCAGCAAGTCTCCGAAAGCAACATGCAGCCCATACTACATGCGACTCCATCTCAAGCCGTTTCTCCATATATCGGGATTGAACCCGCGTTATGAATTCTAATTGTACACAACCTGTTCCTGACAATACTCCATGACTCTGTGAGGTTGCAGAAGAGGTCAAGTCCCCTTATGCAGACTGCTTATGGTGTCTCCGTTTTCCACTACTACCCGGCATGCCGGACCTCACTCGACCCCAGTATATCGGGCATCGTTCCAAAATCAAACCATAGAGTTTCGCAAGCGCAGGGCAGCGCGAAGCCTACCCTGTGGCACTCTCTGGGGTCTAGCAAACGCAGGACTGCACCATGCATCCTGTGGCACCCCAGCCACGGTATTTCAGGAATTAACAGCGCGAGATACGCAACCCGTGTCCTCAACTTGTGAGACGGCACCGCACGTATCCCTTTGACGGGAAGGTACAACCCAGTACACCACCTAAGATCGGCCCTAAAGAAAGGTATGGTCGTACGGTGCACCCTACTACCAACTCCCCTTCTTTCGGGCAAAAGGTTAAGGGATGATTTTATAAGTCACTATCCTAATGAGGTTATTATCTCTATGCAATCTTGCATAGTTTCCAATCATGGTCCAACTCGTGGTCCCTCGACCCAAGACTCTAATAATAATATTTCTCTCACTCATTCCTACCCCTAACTTGGATTCTACCAACACTCTCGGCCCACGGTCAACCTACATTGGTTAAGACCCGTCGACGCCCGAGGTGAGATCTATCCATTTTACCCTAAGGGGGTAGGATGTGGTCTTGATGGTCGATGACCCTTAGGGTACTTGAAGACCCTAAACTAGCTTTTTCTCAAGCTACAACTACTAGCACTTCTCAACCCTTATTGCTATGAATGAAGGGTGCTCATATGCTATGCTTTCATACTAACACTAACTACAACAAGGTAGTCATTCCTACAATTTCCACATGGCTCTTTCTTATTGCTTATCCTATGGCAATTCGATCATGGTATGCAATTGCAAGCATCAACCTACCACTATTAAAACATGGTATATATGACATAACCATCAACTTATAACACTCTTGATTGTGGATGTGTTTTAGCATGCATTTGTAGCGATCCCAAGCATGGATACATATATAACTAGTATGAACACATAGCATTCTCAAGCATGTATACACATCACTAGTATGAACATACAACATTCTCAAGCATATGTATATACTTCTACATCATCCCTAAAATATGGCAAGTAATTTTACATCAATCCAACAATCATTCTAAGCATATATATCATTCCTAATATGATAGATATTTTTAGAATAAATCCTACAACATGTAAAGCATGAATATGGCTTCTAATATTTTTAGAAGTGATCCTACAACATGTAAAGCATAAACATGGCTTCTAATTATTTTTAGAAGTAATCCTACAACATGTAAAGCATAAACATGGCTTCTAATTATTTTTAGAAGTAATCCTACAACAATTGAAGCATAAACATGGCTTCTAAATATTTTTAGGAATGAGCCTACAACATGTAAAGCATAAACATGGCTTCTAATTATTTTTAGAAGTAATCCTACAACAATTGAAGCATAAACATGGCTTCTAAATATTATTAGGAATAATCCTACAACATGTAAAACATAAACATGGCTTCTAATTATTTTTAGAAGTAATCCTACAACAATTGAAGCATAAACATGGCTTCTAAATATTTTTAGGAATGAGCCTACAACATGTAAAGCATAAACATGACTTCTAATTATTTTTAGAAGTAATCCTACAACAATTGAAGCATAAACATGGCTTCTAAATATTTTTAGGAATGA
The DNA here is from genome assembly GCA_017893485.1 of Hemerocallis citrina. Lineage (NCBI taxonomy): Eukaryota > Viridiplantae > Streptophyta > Magnoliopsida > Asparagales > Asphodelaceae > Hemerocallis > Hemerocallis citrina. The sequence goes on along the minus strand of CM030364.1, from coordinate 147,047,217 downwards.
GCCTACAACATGTAAAGCATAAACATGACTTCTAATTATTTTTAGAAGTAATCCTACAACAATTGAAGCATAAACATGGCTTCTAAATATTTTTAGGAATGAGCCTACAACATGTAAAGCATAAACATGACTTCTAATTATTTTTAGAAGTAATCCTACAACAATTGAAGCATAAACATGGCTTCTAATTATTTTTAAGAATGATCCTACAACATGTGTAGCATGAATCTCATCCTTATATATGATATAATACATCTACTACTTTAAATGAAACATACATCTACTATTGCTACTTAGTAGAAGTATACATATCTACTACTACTACAACTTTATTAGAAACATGCATTTCTACTACTACTACAACTTTATTATAAACATGCATATCTACTACTACTACAACTTTATTATAAACATGCATTTCTACTACTACTACAACTTTATTATAAACATGCATATCTACTACTACTACAACTTTATTATAAACATGCATATCTACTACTACTACAACTTTATTAGAAACATGCATTTCTACTACTACTACAACTTTATTATAAACATGCATTTCTACTACTACTACTATAATTATCAACTAAAATTTATCCTAAACATCTACCATTAAATTACTACATAAGTTTCTTACTAGTGGGCATAAAAGAAATCTTTTTAATCTTTTTACAACTAGTGTTTAGAAAAGAAAAGATCTTTTTATTTAGTTATTCTACAACTAGTGATTTAGTTAGTTTCTTTTTCTTTCTTTAAGATTAAACTAAACAATGATACAATCAAATAAGAACACTTTATTTTTTTGTTTAATCAACATATGCTCTCAAGGTTCAATCATAGGTCCTACAACCTTACATGGTTGTAAACAATATTCATATGCCTTATGTATGGTCTCACATTCAAGTCCTACAACCTTACATGGTTGTATGCAAAGAGTTTATGTGTATGTATTCTTTTAGTCCAAGTAGTTTACTTTTTATCATACAACAACAAACAAAGGAACTATTTTTAGATGTTTCCTACTATAACATACAACATAATAACCATACCAAAAAGAAAGGTAAACAAGAGGGTGAGAAGAAGAAGAACATCAAAAACCATCATTCAATAAACAAACAAACAACAAACAAACATACAAACCATATGAGAACCCCCCACCTTGTTTCTTTCTTGATGGAAGACTAGACTACTTTCCTTCTTTTCTCCTAGAACTCTTCTCAACCTACAATTAAAACTCTCAAGTTAGAACACTCATTCTTTTCCTTTCTCTTTTTTTTTTCTTTGATGTTTCTAAAGTAAGATTATGGAGAAGGAAGGGGGTATTTATAGGAGGAAAGGAGGGAGGTCCTTACAATTGTGCACCCACACAATTATCCAAAACCCCCTCCCTCTTTTATGGGCCGGCCTCATCTAGGGAAGAAGGGAGAGGTGGGGGAGGTGTTATGTGAGGGAAAATAGTTCTAGAAGAATTTTTAATCCTTGTGTCTTTGTAATCCTAGGTTTAGTTACATAACCATCTCTAATTATTTATTAGATTGTCATGGCTAAAAGATAACACAATGGTGAAAGAAAAATAAAATAATCAAGTAGTCGGGTGTTAATAAAATAATATTATTAATAGTCGATCGGGATATTACAATACTCCCTCCTTAGAATAGTTCTGTCCTCAGAACTGCACTAAGTGGGGCGAGGAGAAACAACGATACTCAAAACAACTCGGGAAAAGAGAGCTTCATCTGGCTTTCTGTCTCCCAAGTGGCTTCTCCCACGAGTTGGTTCTTCCAGAGAACCTTGACCATTGGAATAATCTTGTTTCTTAGTACTTTATCCTGACGATCGATGATCTTCACCGGCCGCTCCTTATATGTAAGGTCCACTTGTAGGTCTTCAGGGACATCTGGCAGCTGGTGACTTGGATCTGGTACGTATTTCTTCAGCATTGAAACGTGGAATACATCATGTACCTGGGACAATTCGGCTGGTAGGTCTAGTTTGTATGCCGTCTTCCCGATCCTTTTCAAAATTTGGTAGGGTCCAATATATCTTGGTGCTAGCTTGCCGCCTCTTCCGAATCTGACCACTCCCCTTGTAGGTGAGACCTTCAGGAATACCAAATCACCTTCCTCGAATTCTAGGTCTCGCCGGCGGTTGTCAGCATAGCTCTTCTGTCTTGTTTGTGCTGCTCGCATCCTTTCCCTGATTAGCTCGATCTTTTCGGACGTTTGTTGCACTATTTCAGGTCCGAACATTTGTCTTTCACCCACTTCAAACCAGCACACTGGGGTCCTGCATCTCCTTCCATACAATGCTTCATATGGAGCCATCCCAATACTTGCTTGGTAGCTGTTATTATACGCAAACTCTACCAATGCTAAGTGTCGTTCCCAACTTCCCCCGAAGTCCATTATGCATGCTCTCAGCATGTCCTCAAGAATTCTGTTAACTCTTTCTGTCTGCCCATCCGTTTGTGGGTGAAAAGCCGTGCTAAAATCTAATCTTGTTCCCAAGGCCTCTTGCAGACTCTGCCAAAATCGGGACGTAAACCTGGCATCCCGGTCGGAAACGATTGACACTGGCACCCCATGTAGCTTCACAACGCTTTCTATGTAGACTTCGGCTAGCTTTTCTACTGACCAAGTTGTCTTTACTGGGAGAAAATGTGCGGATTTTGTCAAGCGGTCCACTATTACCCAAATCGAGTCGTTCCCTTTTGAACTTCTGGGTAGTCCCGTGATGAAGTCCATGCTGATGTTCTCCCATTTCCATTCTGGAATGGGTAGGGGCTGTAGCAGACCTCCTGGTCTCTGGTTCTCCGCCTTGACTTTCTGACATGTAAGGCATCTGGCCACAAATTCTGCCACATCTCGTTTCATTCCAGCCCACCAAAAGTGTTGTTTTATATCCTTATACATCTTTGTGCTTCCTGGGTGGACTGTGAGTAAGGTGGAGTGTGCTTCCTTCATGATTTCTTCTCGCAACTCGTCGATTTTTGGCACACACAACCTGCTCCCAAGCCAAAGCGTCCCTTCCTTTATACTGAACTCTGGGGTTTTTCCTTCGTTGACTAGTATTTTTTGTGCTTCAATCTCTGCATCACCCCATTGAGCCTTCTTGACTTGGTCGTTCAGACTAGGATGTAGCTCTAGATTGGCCAAAATGGCACTTAAATCTTCAACCACTAGTTCAATGCCGGCTTGTCTGATCTCATCTTGTAGTTCTCGTCTCATCACAGTGAGCATGGCTACAATTCGTTTTCTGCTGAGTGCATCGGCCACGACATTGGCTTTTCCCGGGTGATATAGAATTTCTGGTCTTATGTCTTCCAGAACCTCCAACCATCGCCTTTGCCTGAGATTCAGATCCTTTTGTTGGTAGATATACTTCAGGCTTTTATGGTCGGTAAACATTTCCACCTTCGATCCATAGACATAGTGCCGCCACGATTTTAAAGCAAAGATTATTGCAGCCAATTCCAAGTCATGTGTCGGGTAATTCTTCTCGTGTGGCCGAAGTTGCCTTGATCCGTATGCTATGACTCTTCCCTCCTGCATCAGAACACAGCCGAACCCCAAAAGCGAAGCATCACTGAAGATTACATATCCCTTGTCTGGTTGAGGCAGAACCAAAACTGGTGCAGTAATCAGTCTGTTCTTCAGCTCTTGGAAACTATCTTCACACTTCTCAGTCCAGTCAAAACTTACGTTCTTCTTGGTCAGGGCAGTAAGTGGTACGGCAATTCTGGCATAGTTCTGGATGAACTTCCTGTAGTACCCTGTCATGCCTAAGAAGCTTCTGACCTCCTTCACAGTTCTCGGCTGAGGCCAATCTTTTACTGCCTCTATCTTCTGCGGGTCCGTAGCCACTCCCTCCTTAGAAAGGACGTGACCCAAGAATGCCACTTCTGGCTTCCAGAATTCACATTTCGTCAGCTTGGCGTATAGCTGGTGCTCTCGTAGCTTGGCCAATACTGCAGTTAGGTGCTCAGCATGGTCCTCTTCTGTTTTTGAATATACCAAGATGTCGTCTAGGAAGACAACTACGAAGGAATCGATGAATGGTCGCAAGATGCGGTTCATCATGTCCATGAAGATTGCTGGAGCGTTTGTCACTCCGAATGGCATTACTAAAAATTCGTAGTGACCGTGCCGAGTCCGGAACGCAGTCTTGGGTATATCTTCTTCTCTGACCCGAACTTGATGGTAGCCTGAGCGCAGGTCAATCCTCGAGAATATAGCCGCTCCCTGAAGCTGATCAAACAGGTCATCGATCCTGGGAATGGGGTACTGATTCCGAATCGTCACCTTGTTCAACTCCCGATAATCGATGCACATTCTTGAGGTTCCATCCTTCTTCTTTACGAGTAGCACGGGTGCTCCCCAGGGTGAAGCACTTGGCCTGATGAATCCTCTTTGTAGCAGTTCTTCAATTTGCTCCTTTACTTCCTTCTGCTCTACTGGTGCCATCCGATAGGGTGTCTTTGACACTGGTGCGCTGCCCGGCTGGATAGTAATGCTGAATTCCACATCCCTGTGTGGTGGGAGTCCAGGTAATTCTTCCAAAAATACGCGGGGAAATTTTCGTACGATTGGTATTGCCTTGACTTCACTTGGCACTGGTATCTTAGTCGTAGCTGCGAGAATTTCCTCGTTCTGTTTCTTCCTTCCTTGGAACACAAGCTCCCGTCCTCCGGATGGGGTAATGGTGACCCTCTTCTCCTTGCAATCGATGCTAGCATTATGCTTGGACATCCAGTCCATCCCGATAATCACGTCCGTCCCTACAAAGCCCAACTCTAGCAAGTCTATACTCAGGGTCTCTCTGTCGATCCTGAGATTGCATCCCTGGTAGCATGAACTTGCGGGGAGAGTTGCTCCGGACGGGGTACCTACTAGCAAAACTGATTCCGGAGTTGCCTCCTGGGTGCGTTTCAACTTCTTAGAGAATGCTCCAGACACAAAGGAATGAGATGACCCACTATCAAATAAAACAGTTGCCTGGATTTCATTTATATTAATCCAACCTGTTTACAAAAGCGGTTACATCAATACTAACTTATGCCAAAATATTCAAAATACTACAAAAGCTTAGTCATACTCCTTCACCTACCGGTGATAACTCCCTCGTCTTCATTGGCGTCTTCTTCTGTGAGCGCAAATACTTTCCCCTGGCGGTTTATCCCCTTCTTGTTTGCCCTGGGAGCCGGCCCTCCATAGCCCCTTTGAAGTTGGGGACAGTTTGGCCGGATATGACCGACCTCCCCGCAATTGTAACAGGAGCGGGCACCATTCAGAGGGTTCCCATTCTTGGGGCATTGGCTCTTGAAATGCCCTGGTTCGCCACATGTGAAACAGCTCCCTGGCTTGATGTTGCTGGTGTTGCTAACCCTCTTCTGAAATTTTTGGTTCCCACCCTGGCTTCGGAATCCTGACGCTGGTGCAGGCCTTTTTCCCTTGTTCCACCCTCCAGTGTTTCCTTGCAGTTCTGGCCCCTTATTCATGTCTAACTCCGTCGTAGCTGCTCGACGGACTAGCTTCTCGAACCTCCGGATGCAAAGCGGTATCATCTTGGTCCTAAGTGCGGGCCTGAGCCCCTGCTCAAACCTCTTGGTCTTTTTGACTTCATCTTGTACCATTTCCGGGGCATAGCGGGAAAGCTGGGTGAACTTGGTCTCATATTCTCGGACCGTCATGTTTCCCTGCTTCAGGTTGTGGAACTCCATGGCTTTTTCCTCCTGCACGTCTAGTGGAAAATAGTGTTGTCTGAATTCTACCAGAAAATCCTCCCAGGTAATGGGCCCTTCGCCCATGCCTCTCTTTACTGATTGCCACCAGACTCCGGCATCTTTTTCTAGCAGAATGCTGGCCAACCTGACCTTGCTATCCTCTGGCGTCAGCATCACCTCAAACACTGTCTCGACTTGACGAATCCAGTCGTCAGCCATTGTCGGGTCTGCCTTGCCTTCAAAAACAGGCGGCCTCATCCTTCGGAATGATTCGACCATCTTAACAGGGTCGGTAGCTGCTACTCCCCGATTACCTCCGGGTGCTCCTGGATGTTGCACATTGTTTCGGCTCGCTTCTGCGAGGTCACCCAAGGCCTGGTACATACGAGCAAATTCCATCTCCAAATCAAGGCCTGTGCCATTGCCTCCACTACCCTCGCCTTCCAGATTGTCGGTCCTACCACTCCTGGTCCTGCGTGACATCTGGTAGAAGAGAGTAACGGAATACACAGGGCATCATAATTGTTACAAAAATAACATTCATTCAATTTATCATGCACATAAGATTTGCAGAAAACATAAAGCTAACTTCATTATATCATAACCCCAGGTCTTACATAGTCATTACCTTCCTTACATTTATATCTCACAGTAGGAAGCAAAATATCCAAAATAACAAAATAGCCTAGGGTGCCTAGCTACCTAGTCAGTGCTACTAGAGGTCCCGTCCCCTTCACCAGGTGGTGCCAACAGTGCAAGTAGCTGCGAAACCTGTGCCTGCAGCTCCGCGCATTTGCGCTCCAGGCGCGCAAATTGCACACGGTGGGTGTGCTTCAGGATTACTATCTTGCGGTCTGCCCTTGCCCTTGCCCTCCTTAACTCCGCTATTTCCTTCTCATTGTTGAGGACTGCAAACTCACATGAATCCATCCTGTTTTCCAGGCAGACATGGCACCATCCCCATGTTTCCAGATCCTGAAAGACCTGGTCGAAAGCTTGCTGTATTGGGTTAGGTGGGGGAGGTGGTGGCGGTGGTGGTGCTGGGTTCTGGCCATTGGCAGGGGCACCCCCTACTGCGGCAGCTGCGGTGCCTCCATTGGCCAATCCTACCCCAACCGGTGACTCGTCCCCATCTGTGAGGGGTTCCAAGTCCGAGCCCACCTCAATTGCAACTCCGTGTGTCACTCCATTCCCTGGGGGAACTGCTCCGTTCGACATCCTGTATGGAGTGGATACGGAAATTAGCATAGATATAGAACATCATAATGCATAAGTTGAAGGAACAACAGTATGAATTATAACTGTCTACAGCCAGCTAAAAGGAAGCCTAATCCCTACAAGGCACCTAAGTGTATTTTCCTTCTATGTTTGGACTATAAATTGAAGTCGGCTCTGATACCACTCTGTAGCGCCCCGATTTCCATGTACTGGGAAACCGAGACACGAGCCAAGACCTTTCCTTCAATAAGTCACAAAACACAGAAAACAGGAAAATTTAAAACTTTTTATTAACTCAATATTACAGGCCGAGTGTTCCCATCAATACACTGGATTACATCAGAGTATACATGAAATAGTTATTACAGCGGAAATTAAAACTTGACGTTGACTCCTCACTTTCCTTGCCTTGAGTCCTCCTGAATCTCGCACCTGTATTCTTGCGGTCCAGCACCTATGGAAGTGGGGACGTCAGTATTCACTGACGCTTAAAGGCTGATCATATAGCAGCGGATCTCCAAACAATATATATACAACCATAGTAAAATATGTCGGTGTAGTTTAAGTGTTCGTGAGTGCAATGATTAGAATCTAACAATGTCAATCAAACTGGAATACCAATGCACTGTCCATTAAACTAGAACACTAATACACTGTCAACTGAGTTGGGATACTCGTATTCTAATGCCATGTCAACTAAACCAGATGCTCACATCCTAATGCCATGTCAACTAAACCAGATGCTCATACTCTAATGCCATGTCCACTAAACCGGATGCTCCTACTCTAATGCCATGTCCACTAAACCGGATGCTCCTACTCTAATGCCAGCAAGTCTCCGAAAGCAACATGCAGCCCATACTACATGCGACTCCATCTCAAGCCGTTTCTCCATATATCGGGATTGAACCCGCGTTATGAATTCTAATTGTACACAACCTGTTCCTGACAATACTCCATGACTCTGTGAGGTTGCAGAAGAGGTCAAGTCCCCTTATGCAGACTGCTTATGGTGTCTCCGTTTTCCACTACTACCCGGCATGCCGGACCTCACTCGACCCCAGTATATCGGGCATCGTTCCAAAATCAAACCATAGAGTTTCGCAAGCGCAGGGCAGCGCGAAGCCTACCCTGTGGCACTCTCTGGGGTCTAGCAAACGCAGGACTGCACCATGCATCCTGTGGCACCCCAGCCACGGTATTTCAGGAATTAACAGTGCGAGATACGCAACCCGTGTCCTCAACTTGTGAGACGGCACCGCACGTATCCCTTTGACGGGAAGGTACAACCCAGTACACCACCTAAGATCGGCCCTAAAGAAAGGTATGGTCGTACGGTGCACCCTACTACCAACTCCCCTTCTTTCGGGCAAAAGGTTAAGGGATGATTTTATAAGTCACTATCCTAATGAGGTTATTATCTCTATGCAATCTTGCATAGTTTCCAATCATGGTCCAACTCGTGGTCCCTCGACCCAAGACTCTAATAATAATATTTCTCTCACTCATTCCTACCCCTAACTTGGATTCTACCAACACTCTCGGCCCACGGTCAACCTACATTGGTTAAGACCCGTCGACGCCCGAGGTGAGATCTATCCATTTTACCCTAAGGGGGTAGGATGTGGTCTTGATGGTCGATGACCCTTAGGGTACTTGAAGACCCTAAACTAGCTTTTTCTCAAGCTACAACTACTAGCACTTCTCAACCCTTATTGCTATGAATGAAGGGTGCTCATATGCTATGCTTTCATACTAACACTAACTACAACAAGGTAGTCATTCCTACAATTTCCACATGGCTCTTTCTTATTGCTTATCCTATGGCAATTCGATCATGGTATGCAATTGCAAGCATCAACCTACCACTATTAAAACATGGTATATATGACATAACCATCAACTTATAACACTCTTGATTGTGGATGTGTTTTAGCATGCATTTGTAGCGATCCCAAGCATGGATACATATATAACTAGTATGAACACATAGCATTCTCAAGCATGTATACACATCACTAGTATGAACATACAACATTCTCAAGCATATGTATATACTTCTACATCATCCCTAAAATATGGCAAGTAATTTTACATCAATCCAACAATCATTCTAAGCATATATATCATTCCTAATATGATAGATATTTTTAGAATAAATCCTACAACATGTAAAGCATGAATATGGCTTCTAATATTTTTAGAAGTGATCCTACAACATGTAAAGCATAAACATGGCTTCTAATTATTTTTAGAAGTAATCCTACAACATGTAAAGCATAAACATGGCTTCTAATTATTTTTAGAAGTAATCCTACAACAATTGAAGCATAAACATGGCTTCTAAATATTTTTAGGAATGAGCCTACAACATGTAAAGCATAAACATGGCTTCTAATTATTTTTAGAAGTAATCCTACAACAATTGAAGCATAAACATGGCTTCTAAATATTATTAGGAATAATCCTACAACATGTAAAACATAAACATGGCTTCTAATTATTTTTAGAAGTAATCCTACAACAATTGAAGCATAAACATGGCTTCTAAATATTTTTAGGAATGAGCCTACAACATGTAAAGCATAAACATGACTTCTAATTATTTTTAGAAGTAATCCTACAACAATTGAAGCATAAACATGGCTTCTAAATATTTTTAGGAATGAGCCTACAACATGTAAAGCATAAACATGACTTCTAATTATTTTTAGAAGTAATCCTACAACAATTGAAGCATAAACATGGCTTCTAAATATTTTTAGGAATGAGCCTACAACATGTAAAGCATAAACATGACTTCTAATTATTTTTAGAAGTAATCCTACAACAATTGAAGCATAAACATGGCTTCTAATTATTTTTAAGAATGATCCTACAACATGTGTAGCATGAATCTCATCCTTATATATGATATAATACATCTACTACTTTAAATGAAACATACATCTACTATTGCTACTTAGTAGAAGTATACATATCTACTACTACTACAACTTTATTAGAAACATGCATTTCTACTACTACTACAACTTTATTATAAACATGCATTTCTACTACTACTACAACTTTATTATAAACATGCATTTCTACTACTACTACAACTTTATTATAAACATGCATTTCTACTACTACTACAACTTTATTATAAACATGCATATCTACTACTACTACAACTTTATTATAAACATGCATTTCTACTACTACTACAACTTTATTATAAACATGCATATCTACTACTACTACAACTTTATTAGAAACATGCATTTCTACTACTACTACAACTTTATTATAAACATGCATTTCTACTACTACTACTATAATTATCAACTAAAATTTATCCTAAACATCTACCATTAAATTACTACATAAGTTTCTTACTAGTGGGCATAAAAGAAATCTTTTTAATCTTTTTACAACTAGTGTTTAGAAAAGAAAAGATCTTTTTATTTAGTTATTCTACAACTAGTGATTTAGTTAGTTTCTTTTTCTTTCTTTAAGATTAAACTAAACAATGATACAATCAAATAAGAACACTTTATTTTTTTGTTTAATCAACATATGCTCTCAAGGTTCAATCATAGGTCCTACAACCTTACATGGTTGTAAACAATATTCATATGCCTTATGTATGGTCTCACATTCAAGTCCTACAACCTTACATGGTTGTATGCAAAGAGTTTATGTGTATGTATTCTTTTAGTCCAAGTAGTTTACTTTTTATCATACAACAACAAACAAAGGAACTATTTTTAGATGTTTCCTACTATAACATACAACATAATAACCATACCAAAAAGAAAGGTAAACAAGAGGGTGAGAAGAAGAAGAACATCAAAAACCATCATTCAATAAACAAACAAACAACAAACAAACATACAAACCATATGAGAACCCCCCACCTTGTTTCTTTCTTGATGGAAGACTAGACTACTTTCCTTCTTTTCTCCTAGAACTCTTCTCAACCTACAATTAAAACTCTCAAGTTAGAACACTCATTCTTTTCCTTTCTCTTTTTTTTTCTTTGATGTTTCTAAAGTAAGATTATGGAGAAGGAAGGGGGTATTTATAGGAGGAAAGGAGGGAGGTCCTTACAATTGTGCACCCACACAATTATCCAAAACCCCCTCCCTCTTTTATGGGCCGGCCTCATCTAGGGAAGAAGGGAGAGGTGGGGGAGGTGTTATGTGAGGGAAAATAGTTCTAGAAGAATTTTTAATCCTTGTGTCTTTGTAATCCTAGGTTTAGTTACATAACCATCTCTAATTATTTATTAGATTGTCATGGCTAAAAGATAACACAATGGTGAAAGAAAAATAAAATAATCAAGTAGTCGGGTGTTAATAAAATAATATTATTAATAGTCGATCGGGATATTACAGTGTGGATATTTTCACTAGAGTTGCTTGGATTCATTGATTCGTAGATTTTTCGTTCGTGGGTTTTACTCGTTACTCTTGGTTTTCATTGTTCTTCATCTTCGGTTAAGGCAAGTAACTTGTACTCCAATTTATTTGTTTGATACAAGTTAAAAATACCACCTATAGTGTAGTTGGGTCAACAGACGACTCTTGTTTGCGTTATGTTTGATGGGTTTTGTCTCTATTGTGAAAATTTGACCATATATGACTCACGACACAATATGGATATGAATTAACTTAGGTTTTACCCGTTCTTGATTTTGATCATGTATGTGAGACATTTTGTGAGAATTCGTATTTTGGTTGAGACCCATGTGATATAATTGGTGTGGGCATGCTAGATACACTAATTTATAATGTTTAGAGACTTGGTAGACTCGATTACATGTTTGGGTGTGTTTGGATCAATTTTCTTGGATGAATGTTGATTTTGTTTTTAAGGGAAAAATATGTATTTTGTCGCTGATCTGTTTTGTTTGCTGTTTTGGAATGTCTTGGAGTCAGTATCTTAATTTCTGTATAAAATATAAGATTTAGAGAATTTCGTCTATTTTCAAATCCCTCTTACCTTGCTTGATTTTGTTTTTTTATGACTGAGTTATGACTGTTTTACTACAGAGGTGTCGATCTTTTATAGATTCTGTTTTCGGTAATTTTGATGACAAAATCATTTTAAAGAACTATGCTACATATATTATTTTGATCCAAAACATTGGTCAGTGTTTCTTTATCTAGTTAGGATTTTCCAGAATTTTGGTGAATTTTATTGATGAGTTTTATGTGTCGTTTCATGCTCGTTTATGAAATCTATACTTGCTGTATTTTACTCGCTATTCTGTAAAGAATCTCATTTTCACTATGATTTCTTTTACTGTATGGAAAATGTTTGTGAAACATGAAAGTTATTATATTTTATCTATTTTCATATACCTTTAACGGAATTGGGTTTCGTTTCACTGGTTGCGAGATATCATAGTTTTCGTACAGCAGTGTTGGGAATTCCAGATTTGCCAAGCTATGGTTTATTGATGTTTTCTTATTTTTGAAGACTAATCTAATTTCACTGGAAAATTTTGAAACTTTATATTTAGATACTGGGCATATAGGGGAATATCCCAGATTTTTCGTGGATTTATTTATTGTGTTTTCATGCGGTTTCCTGTTCTTGAATTCGTTTTCCTGATTTCTGGATGAACCTATTTTCTGTATCAAATCAGTTTTGAGTTATGATTTTGTGAATTAATATATGACTTATTTATATTTTCTGGATTCGTGTGGAAGTCTATTTTCTAGATCCTTCGATGGATCCAGATTTGGATATTTATAACACTAGAAATCACTGTTTTACTACAGTATGGTCTTGCTGTCCTGAACTTGAGATTTGTTTAGTCTTTTATGAGATATCTTGCACTCGTACATATTTACCTTGCGACTTGCACTTATCACATGATCATGCCATGTTATTCTTGATATATTTTGCACATGTACATGCTTGTTTGACATTAATAATAAATAACCAAGCCAGAGTTTAAGGGACAGATCTAATAGTGGATAATTCAGAAATGTGTACTTGGAAGGGAATCCACTGATCCTACGTGATTACTTGAGACATAATACTTGACACGTGATTTCTTGATACTTGCACGTAAGACACGATACTTGCCATTTGCACAACTTGACACGTGATTACATGATACATGATACTTGGAGCTTAGAGCTCGATTACTTGACTTGTCCCCGAGTATACTGCCCTCTATGGTCCACTATGAAATCTAAAGCAAAACTAGCAATCATGTAAGGTGGGCTACATGAAGTGCTTCCTAGATTGTAATCACTACAAGACTTGATACATGCTACTTGAACATGATACTTGAACATGATACATGCTTGCTTGATACTTGACTACATGATACAAGAGACTTGAAATTTAACACTTGATGCATGTTTACATGATACTTGACTACTTGACACTTGATTTATGCCATGTGCACTTGTTCACTTTACCATGCTAGTTGTTTACGTTGACATCACACTTATACCATGTTGCTAGTTAGTTTCCCATGTGCTTGTATCCTACGTTATAAGTGGCCCGTAACTTGCAATTGACGGGTACTTGTTTTTCTCTTTTCCTCTTTCCTGTATTCGTTGAATTGCAGATTTTGAAGAACAGGTTCCAGATGGTATCGGAGATATGAAGTATTAGTGCGGCATTTTATTATATTATTTCTTGTACCTTGCTTGAAAAATATTGTATTTTGAGACTTGGATTTATTCTTGTATTTGGGCGATGTAACCCAAGATATTTGTTTTATTCAGATCATGACTATTTGAGATTTATATATTTGGTTTCAAGTATTCTAGTTGGTATTTTGGCTCATTATGTACATGTGGTTGATTCTTTTGCTTCCGACTCTGATGATTCTTAAGAATGTTGTAAAGATTTCTTGAACAACTTAAGGATGATGAAAATCATTCGCTGGTCTTTTGTTACGTATCCATATTCCGTATTCTTTTTGAAAAGCGGGGTGTGATAGAATTTTTAGTGGTATCAGAGTACCAGGTTGGGCTAATGTATTAGTTGCCTAATATATTAGACAAGCTTGGCTCGAACTGGAATCTGCGCAATATTTCACCAACCATGCATGCATAAATGAATCAAATATTATCAACAGTGATCTGAATGCTAACTATTTTTGGTTTTGTGCAGAGTATGGCTCGCAAGGGTTCTACTTCTCATTCGCAAGGTGACCTGATTGAGGCGGTCACTGCGGTGCTTGAGCGCTTGATTAATCAGCAGCAGAACCATAATGATTTGGTGATGGCTGCTTTGGAAGCTGCTCGAGTTACTCCGCCTGTTGCGCCTAGGTAGGATGTTCTTCCTCCCTATCCGGGAATGGTCACAGAATTTATGAGGCTGCATCCCCACAGATTTCTAGGCACTGAGACGCCTTTGGAGACTGAACAGTGGTTGATTCGGATAGAGCAACTGCTTTTGGCAGCTAGAGTTAAAGATGCAGATCGTGTGGATGTGGTTACCATCCAGTTGGTGGACTTGGCTCATATCTGGTGGAGGTCCGAGTCCGAAAGGCTCGAAAGACCGATCACTTGGGCCACTTTCACTAGGAGCTTCTTGGAGAAGTTCTTTCCTAGCAGCACCGGAGTTGAGATGGAGTAATAATTCTAAGCCCTGAAACAGGTTGTTCATTATTTCTAGTAATGAAATTTTGTTACATATTGTTCACGCAATGTTGTAACATGAGACTTTCTTGAAACAGCGCTCCAGGTCTGTGGACAAGTACGCAGCAGAATTTATGAGACTTAACCGATTCTCAGCCGTTCTTGTGGCGAACGAAGAGGATATGGCTCGTACGTTCATTTTGGGGCTTGAGCGAGACATCAAGGTGTAGCTTGTCTCTCTTCGCTTGCGTACCTATGCTGAGGCTCTTGAGGCAGCTAGGGCCCAGGAGCAGGCTCCTGGTGGTTTGGCTTCTTCTCAGCAGGACTATTCCGCACTCAGTTGTTGGGTCTTCTGGTGGGCCTATTCGGAGACCTATTCCAGCCCCTCCAGTCAGGGCAGCTCCTTACTCTTCTGTGGGTCCTCCGAGAGTTGGTTTCTGCGACTTTTGCCGTATTCCAGGGTATGATGGCAAGGATTGCTGACGTGCCAATCATCGCTGTTTTGGATGTGGTGCTGCTGATCATTCGGTGCGAGACTGCCCGTGGTTAGCTCCCCCAGTCAAGGGTCCTGTTCAGCCAGTTGTCGCAGCTCGTGGTCTAGTTAGACCACTGCTTCCCCCGTAGCGTCAGATGGTCGGTCAGAGGACCGCTGTTCTGAGAAGAGGTTAGGCTTTTAACCTGACTGCTGCAGATGCTGAGTCAGCTGAGGGTGTGGTTGTAGGTATCTTTTATTTTATTGTTTTATTGGTTGTTGTTTCCCTTTGTTTTTCTCCATTTCCTTTCTTTATTTCTTTCTGTTGTCTTCTGCATTTTGTTTTCCTCACCCCTGTTCAACCCTTCTTTTCTTGGTCTCTTTTGCTTTCTGTCTTAGGTGTTGTGCTTGTGTTCTCTTTCTCTGCTCATGTTCTGTTTGATTCTGGGGCAACCCATTCTTTTGTCTCCTCTCGATTTGTCACTCTCCATCAGTTGGAGTGTAGCAACATGTCAGAAGCTTGGAACATTGTGACAGGTAGTGGAGTTGTCATTTGTTCCCGGGAGTGCAGGCAGAGTCCTGTGATCATTGGTAGCGCAGAGTTCAAAGCCAATCTGATTATAATTGGGATTTTAGGGTTCGACGTTATTCTGGGTATGGATTGGTTGGGTGAAACCCATGCCATTATTGATTGCCGTTCCAAGAAAGTTGTGTTTCGGATTCCAGATCATGAAAAATTTGAGTTCCATGCCAGGGAGTCTTCCCTTGGTCGAGCTGCAGTTGATCAGGTGGATTGTGTGATGGAATTGCAATCAGGCTGTAAGGCCGCGCCTCTAGTAGTTCGGGATTTTTTGGATGTTTTTCTAGATGAGTTGCCTGGCTTACCCCCTAATAGGAAAGTGGAATTCAGTATTGATGTTCAGCCTGGAACAACACCGATATCGAAGAGTCCCTACAGGATGGCACCGGTTGAGCTAGCAGAGCTTATGGTGCAGATTCAGCAGTTGCTTGATTTGGGTTTCATCAGACCCAGTGTTTCATCGTGGGGTGCTTCGGTCCTTTTTGTTGACAAGAAGGATGGTGGTCGTTGAATGTGCATAGATTATTGAGAACTAAACAGAGTTACTGTGAAGAATCGGTATCCGTTGCCCAGAATTGATGATTTGTTTGATCAGTTGAGTGGGGCTGCTATTTTCTCGAAGTTGGATTTTCGTTATGGGTATCACCAAGTCAAGGTGAAGGGTGAAGATATACAGAAGACTGCTTTCAGGACTAGATACGGGCACTATGAGTATCTTGTGATGCCGTTCGGAGTCACGAACGCGCCGGCTGTATTTATGAGTCTTATGAACCGGGTCTTCTTTCAGTTCTTGGATAGATTCGGGGTGGTCTTCATTGATGATATTTTGGTGTATTCTCGAAATCGGAAAGATCATGCTGAGCATCTTAGAGTGGTTCTGCAGACTTTGAGTGAAAATCTGCTCTATGGAAAACTTAGCAAGTGCGAGTTTTGGCTCGACAGGATTTCATTCTTGGGGCACATTATCTCATGTGATGGTATTTCTGTGGATCCCGCCAAGGTTGAGGCTGTGAAGGTGGCCTATTTCCAAGTCAGTTTCAGAAGTCAGGAGTTTTCTCGGTTTGGCTTGCTATTATCGGAAGTTCGTCTAAGATTTTTCGAAGATAGCAAGACCGTTGACTAAATTGACTGGGAAGGATCAGAAGTTTTGTTGGTCTAATGAGTGCAATGAGGCTTTTGTTGAGTTGAAGAACAGATTGACATCAGTGCCTGTGTTAACTATTCCCGATGGTTCAGGCGGATTTGTAATTCACTGTGATGCTTCTGGTAAGGGTCGTGGAGCAGTTTTGATGTAGAAGGGCTGAGTCGTTGCGTAAGCATCAAGGCAGTTGAGGCCGCATGAGAAGAACTATCCGACTCATGACTTGGAGTTAGCGGCAGTGATTTTTGCTTTGGAGCTATGGAGACATTATTTACTTGGGGACCGAGTGGAGATCTTTACAGACCACAAAAGTCTCAAGTACGTCTTCACCCAGAAGGAGTTAAACATGAGGCAAAGGCGTTGGTTGGAGCTTATGGCCGATTATAACATCAGTTTGCAATACCATCCTGATAAAGTAAACTTGGTGCCAGATGCTTTGAGCAGGAGACCAGCAGTTATGTTTCTTACTTAGCAGAGTGATCTCATTGAGCAGATGAGGAGGTTGGAGTTAGAAGTTTTGTTGCTGAGTTCTAATCGGAGTTTTTTGGTGCTTCAGCTGAATTTATCTCTTGTTGATCAGATTAAAGAGGCGCAGGCTAGTGATGCACAGTTGCAGAGATTTCGAGCTGAGGTTGAGTCTGCGTCCAGGACGGACATGGTTATTCATTCTGATGGATCGCTTCATTTTGGGTCCAGATTATGTGTCCCGGAAGGTGAAGTTCGTCAGAGGTTGCTTGAGGAAGCCCACCAATCTTCATATTCTATCCATCCTAGCAGAACTAAGATGTATCGGGATTTGTAGGTTAATTTCTGGTGGCAGGGTATGAAAAGGGTTGTGGCTCAGTTTGTTGCTCAGTGTTTGATCTGCCAGCAGGTTAAGGCAGAGCATCAGAGAACCGCTGGACATCTTCAATCGCTTCCTATTCCAGAGTGGAAGTAGGAACATATCACTATGGATTTTGTGACCGCTTTGCCGAGGAGTCCTAAGGGTCATAATGCCATTTGGGTGATTGTCAACCGTTTGACGAAGAGTGCTCACTTCATTCCTTTTCATGACGGGCAGTCTATTGAGAGCCTAGCTGAGAGGTATATGTAAGAGATTGTTAGACTTCATGGGGTTCCAGTCAGTATTGTATCCGACAGGGATACGAGATTCAGATCTCAGTTCTGGGAGAGTCTTCAGAACAGTTTGGGGAGTAAATTAAAGTACAGTATGGCTTTTCATCCCCAGACTGATGGACAGTCAGAGCGGACTATTCAGATTCTTGAGGACATGTTGAGGTCCTGTATGCTTCAGTTTGGTGGGTCTTGGGAGGACCATTTGCATCTCGTAGAGTTCTTGATAACAGCTTTCAAGCCAGTATTAAAGCTGCTCCGTTCGAGGCACTCTATAGGCGGAAGTGCAGATCACCAGTGTGCTAGGATGACATTGGTGAGAGGAAGTTGTTGGGTCCGAAATTGATCACCAAGACAGTGGATGCAGTGGTTTAGATCAGGAAGCACTTGCAGGCAGCTCAGGACAGGCAGAAGCGATGGACCGATGTCCATCGGAGAGCTTTGGAGTTTGGTATTGGTGACCATGTTTTCCTAAAGGTATTGCCGTGGCACGGTGTCATTCGGTTCGGTGGTAGGGGCAAGCTTAGCCCTAGGTTTATTGGATCGTTTGAGATTTTGGAGCGAGTAGGCAAGGTGGCCTATCGTCTTGCATTGCCGCCAGCTTTATCAGGAGTGCACGATGTTTTCCATGTCTCACAACTCAGGAGATATATCCGAGATGAGAGCCACGTGATCGACTATTCTGAGTTGTCCATTCGGCCAGATTTGACTTGTGAGATTCCGCCAGTTGCTATTGTGGATTGGCGGGAAAAAGTGCATAAGAACAAGGTCATCAAGTGGATTCGTGTTGCTTGGGATTCTCACTCGCCTGGTGAGTCAACTTGGGTGCTGGAGGAGGAGATTCAGCAGAAGTTTCCTCATTTGTTTGGGTTGTTTTGTTTTGTTTTGTTTTTTTGGTTGTTTTGGGGTTACCCTATGTATCTTCTTTTTGAATTTCGAGGACGAAATTCTTCTTGTTAGGTGGGCAGGATTGTACCCCCCTGTTTTTCATTTTTGTGTATTGTTGGAGGGTATTTTTCGTTTTGGTGTATTTTCTCTCTTGTATTTTTCTGGACCGTATATTGGATTTGTTTTGAATATATATATTCGTTTTATTTCATTTTGAGCTCTTTGTGTTTGATTGGTTGTCTCTTTTGTTTCGTTCTTCATTATTTTGTTCTTTCTTTATTTTTGGTCTCGTTAGCTTTATTTTATTTTCTTGGGTGCTTGTGGTGGTGGTTGGGAGTTATCTTTTTCCTAATCCTATTTGGTGACCCTTATTTGATTACCAAAGCCAAATTTAAATCCCAATCCTATTGGTATTCCTATTTAATTGAACCATGTTTTTAAATCCCAAACCCATTGGTAAACCTACTACAACTCCTAAAACCCACAACCCAATACCCATTAACCCACAACTAAACCCTATACATATAAACCCCTCTCTCTCTCCACCAAACCCTAATCCTAACTCTAGCACACCCGGCCTCCTCTCCCACCTCTTGTGTGCAGCCAACCTGACCCCAAGCCAGCCCCAGGCTGACCACTTCCCCAGCCTGTGTGCCCCATCCTAACAGCCCATCTTCCTTCCTCTCGGCCTGCATCCATCCCGACAGCATCTCCTACACCCGAGCCCCTACTCCCGATCATCTCTCTTGCATATCCCGACCACCTTACATAACACAAACCCTAGTTCTCTCTCGTGGTGTTCTCTTGTGGCCGCAAGCCACTATTTTTCTCTCGCTTTGTGGAGTTTTGTTCGTGTGGAGATTTTCGCTAGAGTTGCTTGGATTCGTTGATTCGTGGATTTTCATTCGTGGGTTTCACTCGTTACTCTTGGTTTTCGTTGTTCTTCAGCTTCGGTTAAGGCAAGTAACTTGTACTCCAATTCATTTGTTTGATACAAGTCAAAAATACCACCTATAGTGTAGTTGGGTCTAGAGACGACTCTTGTTTGCGTTATGTTTCATGGGTTTTGTCTCTATTGTGAAAATTTGACCATAGATGACTCACGACACTATATGGACATGAATTAACTTAGGTTTTACATGTTCTGGATTTTGATCATGTATGTGAGACATTTTGTGAGAATTCATGTTTTGGTTGAGACCCATGTGATATAATTGGTGTGGGCATGCTAGATACCCTAATTTATGATGTTTAGACACTTGGTAGACCCAATTTCATGTTTGGGTGTGTTTGGATCAATTTTATTGAATCAATGTTGATTTTGTTTTTAAGGGAAAAATCTGTATTTTGTCGCTGATCTGTTTTGTTTGCTATTTTGGACTGTCTTGAAGTCAGTATCTTAATTTCGGTATAAAACATGAGATTTAGAGAATTTCGTCTATTTTCAAATCCCTCATACCTTGCTTGATTTTGTTTTCGTATGACTAAGTTATGACTGTTTTACTACAGAGGTGTCGATCTTTTCCAGATTCTATTTTCGGTAATTTTGATGAAAATCATTTTAATGAACTATGTTTACATATATTATTTTTATCCAATACTTTGGTCTGTGTTTCTTTATCTAGTTAGAGATTACCTAGAATTTTGGTGAATTTTATTGATGAGTTTTATATGTCGTTTCATGCTCGTTTATGAAATCTATACTTGCTGTATTTTAGTCGCTGTTCTGTAAAGAATATCATTTTCACTATGATTACTTTTACTGTATGGAAAATATTTGTGAAATATGAAAGTTAGTATATTTTATCTATTTTCATATCCCTTTGGCGGAATTGGATTTCGTTTCACTGGTTGCGAGATATCATAGTTTTCGTACAGCAGTGTTGGGAATTCCAGATTTGCCAAGCTATGGTTTATTGATGTTTTCTTATTTTTGATGACTGATCTAAATTCACTGGAAAATTTTGAAACTTTATATTTAGATACTGAAGATATAGGGGAATACCCCAGATTTTTCGTGCATTTATTTAATGTGTTTTCATGCTGTTTTCCTGTTCTTGAATTCGTTTTCCGGATTTCTGGCTGAACCTATTTTCTGTATTCAAATAAGTTTTGAGTTAAGATTTTGTGAATTAATATATGACTTATTTATATTCGCTGGATTCGTGTGGAAGTCTATTCTCTAGATCCTTTGACGGATCCAGATTTGGATGTTTGTAACAGAGGGAATCGCTGTTTATCTATAGTATGGTCTTGCAGTCATGAACTTGAGATTTGTCTATTTTAGTCTTTTATGAGATATCTTGCACTCGTACATGTTTACCTTGCCACTTGCACTTGTCACATGATCATGCCATGTTATTCTTGATATATTTTGCACATATACATGCTTGTTTGACATTAATAATAAATAACCAAGCCGGGGTTTAAGGGACAAATCTAATAGTGGATAATTCAGAAATGTGTACTCGGAAGGGGATCCACTGATCCTACGTGATTACTTGAGACATGATACTTGACACATGATTTCTTGATACATGCACACAAGACACGATACTTGCCACTTGCACAACTTCACACTTGATTACATGATACATGATACTTGGAGCTTGGAGCTCGATTACTTGACTTGTCCCCGCGTATGCTACCCTCTATGGTCCACTATGAAATCTAAAGCACAACTGTTTGCTGTAGCAACCATGTAAGGTGCGCTGCATGAAGTGCTACCTAGATAGTAATCACTACAAGACTTGATACATGCTACTTGAAGATGATAATTGAACATGATACTTGAACATGATACATGCTTGCTTGATACTTGACTACATAATACACGAGACTTGAAATTTAATACTTGATGCATGTTTACATGATACTTGACTACTTGACACTTGATTTATGCCATGTACACTTGTTCACTTTACCATGCTAGTTGTTTACGTTGACATCACACTTATACCATGTTGCTAGTTAGTTTTCCCATGTGCTTGTATCCTACATTATAAGTGGCCTGTAACTTGCAATTGACGGGTACTTGTTTTTCTCTTTTCCTCTTTCCTGCATTTGTTGAATCGCAAATTTTGGAGAACAGGTTCCAGATGGTATCGGAGACATGAAGTATTAGTGCAGCATTTTATTATATTATTTCTTGTAGCTTGCTTCTTCAATATTGCATTTTAAGACTTGGATTTATTCTTATATTTGGGTGATATAATCCAAGTTATTTGTATTATTCAGATCATGACTATTTGAGATTTATATATTTGGTTTCAAATATTCTTGTTGGTATTTTGGCTCATTATGTGCATGTGGTTGATTATTTTGCTTCCGACTCTGATGATTCTTGAGAATGTTGTAAAGATTTCTTAAACAGCTTAAGGATGATGAAAATCATTCGCTGCGCTTTTTTTGCGTGTCCGTATTCGTATTCTTTTTGGGAAGCGGGGCATGACATCCACACCTAAAGAGAAGTATTAGAAAAGATGTTTTGATGTTATTGGATCTTGGCGTCACATAACCATCTCACTATCAAGTCTGCCTGTAGACTTAAACTTAGCCCTTCTTGGGAGGCAACCCATGCTTTCTTTTACTGCATTTAGATTTTAATTTTTTATAGTTTGATTTTATTTTGTAGGATTGCATAAGGTTGAAAGTCGCCGGGAGGAGCTGTTTTATATACCCACATTGATGGCTATTTTTGAGTAGTATGGAGTCAGAATCTGGAAAAGTGCTTCAAAGAGAAATTGTAGAAAATTGTCTTAGCTTTCCAGCAAAAAAAAACTCAGCCCATTTGGACATCTACAACTCTAGATATCGCAAAAACACTGAACGCCGCATGTGCAAAATTTTTTAAGACGAATCAGGGGAGAAATTATGAACTTTTTGCATTCTTTTTGTTTTTCTTTTTTCCTTTCCCATTGAGGACAATGTGATATTCAAGTTTGGGGGGGAATTTTTACAAATTTATTATTTATTTTGAAGAGAAAAACAAAATAAAAGGAATTTCAATTAGGCTCACCATTACACTTTTAAGTTCTTTATTGTGATAAGCATTGAAATAAATTTTTTAGGATTGACAATTTCTTATAAAGCAAGATTAAGCATACTTATTTACTTTAGGATTATTGAATTTCAAAATTCCTTACAAAATTGTATGATTCATGTGATTATACATAAAAGAAAAAAAAATGTGATACTTTTTCTTGTGATTATCCCCTTTGATCTAGTCCTACACAGAGTTTAAGTAAATAGAGTAATAATGAAAAAAAATTTATATTATGAATAAAGTCAATCTACTCTAATGTTTTGAGTTGCTTAGTAACTAGGGGTATTCATCACCAATGTTTACTTTTACGTCAAACGACAACTTAAAATATGAGTATGCAAAGCACTCTAAGTTTGTGACTTGTTGAGTAACCGGGTGAATTCATCACTAAAAAAGGCAAGTGACAACTTAGTGAAGAGACAAAAAAATAATAATAAATAAAAAAATAAAATAAAATATAAAATAAAACTAGTTTGCTGCTCGGTTTGTAGTAGTGAGAAGGGATAATCACAGTTGGAGTTGTTACATACTATAATTACATTAATTGCATGTCAAATATGATTGGGTTTGGAATTATGAATAAATAATTGCACTAGAGAAAGTGTGTATGCTTGATTTTACTTTATTTTCTATTGTTTATATTTTTAATGCTTGCATGATGAGATCTCTTAATGTGATGGGTTGAGTTGATTATTGATTATTATTCCCTTATTCATGATTCTACTTTTTGCTTGAGGACAAGCAAAATCTTAAGTTTGGGGGTATTTGATGTGTCTAATTTTTATACAAATATTTGTACTCATTTACCCATTAAAATTGCTTGTTTTCGTTTATATTATTTATACTTCATCTTATTTCTATAAGATTTCAATTAATTAATTATTTTTGAAGAAATAAGATTTTTGATTCAAAATGTGAAGATTTTTGGAAAAAATCAACAAACAAAGCAAAACTGTTGATTTATTATTTTTTATTGTTTTGTTGAATTTTAGTTTGCCAATTGAGCTAATAGGATTTTTAGTTAGTTTAATTAATTTTAAACTAATTAATTTTTTTTTAAAAAAAATCATAATTTCCGATTCTATTTTGTGTGTGCAGCACGTGAAAGAGCAAATTAAAGACGGAAGGAAATAAAGAAAGAATAGAGATTTTTCTGCATAAGTAAACCCTAATTCTGCGTCTCCTACTCCTATAAATACAACAGCAGATTGAACAAAGAGAGGGGCACTGAAGGAAGAAAGAGAGTGATGACTACTTTCTATTATTATTAAAATAAAAAAAGAAAAAAGAACACAGAAGGCAAGAGAGAGAATGGGACAGAGAGCACGTGAAGGTGTGCCTTGTGTGCGGCTGCATGAAGAACGAAACAGAGGCAGAAAACGACAGCACGTGGAACCTGCTGACGTGGTGTCTGGGGAATCGGGCTGACGGTGATAGCATCTGACAGCGAAAGCACCGGACGATGTGATGACACGACAGCGCTGACGTGGCGTATGGATCGAGCAGGAGACAGAAGAAAGAGAGAACTAATTTGACTTGTTTGGGCATTTTTCGAGGCTGTTCGATTTACAATTTTTATTACAAAACAGTCATTTTTGTATCTCTTTTCTTTTTCTCTAATTTTATAATGCAATCCGAGTCAATGTTTGTTAGTTGCAAATTGATTATGAACTAAATTTTATTTTTCTAGGGCTTTAATGTAGCCTAGTTTTGAGAACACAATTTTAATTCCATATTATTTCTCTATTTTTCCGTGGTTGTGTGTTTAATTTTTGATCTTAATGCACACAATTGGTGGACAAACATTTGTATGATTTATTGGATCATGAAAAGACCGAGAGGTAATTTGTGATTTAGAACTATAAAATTAAACACCATTGATTGAGCGAAATTAGAGATGATTTACCGCGATTGATGCGACCGTTAAGAAATCTATAGAACTTAATGAGTCTTCGATTAACTAAATTTGCATAGAGATATGGCAAACTGTATGCTGGAGATATTTTTGGTGCTGTTCGAGAGAAAACATTGATTAATTTGGGGATTTTGGTCTACAACTTGGAAAAATAAATTATTTATTCATATGGAGTTATAAATTATGTGTGATTAATTAGGTGAAGTCAAAAGCCCTAGAATTAATTTTGCCATTAACAAATTGCAAAATTTCAGATTTCGCCTCCTCTTAATTAATTTAGTTAGCTTTTCTTTAGATTAATTTAATTTAGTCGCTTTCTTTATTAATTTCGATTTTTTAAATAGTGATTCATCTAGTAAATTCGGTACAAAATAAAATAATTAGTCCCTGTGGGTTCGACATTCTTTTCACTAAAACTATACTACTTGTTGCGATTTTGTACACTTGCAAATATTCACATCAGACGTTCCTGCTAAATGCTTGGCAGTATCCTTCTCCGTCTTTGGCACTTCATCCTCCTTGACGCGAATTTGTTGGCAGCCCAACTATAGGTCGATCTTGGAGAATACTGCCGCTTCCTGGGGTCGATTGACTATGTCGTCGATGTATACTTCCTCGAGTCAAGCCTGGTTCACTCGTGTTGCTTGATGCGCATCCATGCCGTCCTCCATTCCTACAAGGAAAACAGTGCTTCTCAAGGCGAAGCACTAGGCATAATGAACTTTGCCAGTAATTCTTCCATCTGCTTGGTGCTTGAATAACTCGACCATCTGGAACATCGGTTCTTGGATTTCCGCCTGTAACACCCCAAAATTTTAATTTTTTTTAAACACAATTTCTTACTTAATTTACTTCTTATTTACACTATTTCTTACTCAGAATAATCTTTATAAATTTCAATTAAAATTCTGGCAGTCTCCCCTGAAATATTAGTCATTTTACCGAAATTCCTTACGGAATTCTGCAAACAATTACCTGTAACCCAACACAAACAATATATATCAATCCTCCCCAGGCCAATACAAGCAACAACACATAGGCAATATATATAGGGCTCTGGGGGCATATCTCATCATAATATGCAAGATACAAATTAAAAACCAAAAATCGTTTGAAAAACAAAAAGGGCTTTTAGAAAAACCTTTGAAAAACCTTTCAAGAACAAATCCAGAGAACCCAATACTTCACAACGAGGCGGGTACGAGTTGCATTATCTCATCACATCACTATATATCATCATCCCATATAGTTATATACATTTTCTTCCAAAATACAAAATATTACACAAATACTATCACATATCCCCATACATACACCACCAACACTACTACGAGAAAGAATAACTATAAAACTCAATACTACTAAGATATCTCACCTCACTGCGACTGAAAACCTGCAAAGAGGGTCAGGTACGTCCTCCCTCAGGGAGGGACTCCGCTAACCCCTAAAAACAACAGGGGTCAGCTATAACTGGTGTGAATATAATCTACTAGGTTAGTTACTAAAATAAATAATAAGAAAGAAATTAAAAAAAAATACTAACATGATGATAATTAAAGATAACTTGAGAGTAAACACGAAAACATAGTAAATGAAAACTGGAAATTGCACAAAAGAAATTTATTAGGCTTCAACCAATCTACCATATCAACATTCATTCTATCTACCATATCATATCATATTTCTGCTTTAATGTCCCTTCCCATCTTATACAATATTCATAGTTATTCACGTCTCACCACCTCACATTGTTTCACATCTCACATCACATTCATTCCATCTAATAATATACTCACATTCATTCTCAGCTCATAACATATCACAGCACTTTAACATTCATTCTCTTCTCCTCATACAATTTACTTTCCTTTTTATTCTTATTACATCATATCACTTACTTTAATTCTCATTCTCATTTTAGGGTTTCATTATCCTTTCATCATACCACTTACTTTACTTTTCATTCTTATGTTATGATATAATTTACTTTAATATTCATTCACACCTCATATTACATGTAACCCCTGTTTTCCCAAAAATGTATTTTTGTGTATTTTCTGTATTTAAAATTTCCGTAAATTATTTTTCCAGTTTTCAAATTTCTTTTGTCAAATTGTATTATTGGACTTCCTATTAAAATCTGTTTTCGATCAATAATTTTATTTGCAAATATTTTCTATGATTTTTTTTATATATTGTAATACAGTTCGCATTTTTGTTATTATTACTCAAATTAGTATTATTCCTACAAAATCCCAATAGTATTTTTTTATTGGTTGTTTATTTATCTATTTATTTATTTAATTATTTTTCAAAACACAATTAAATTCTATTTTTTTAAAATCCATTTACATAAACCCTATACCCATTATAAAACCAATAAACCAAACCCATTTATATATCCATTAATCTGTTTTACACTAAAACCCATATACACCTGTTACCCTATCCCTCACCCAGACCCGTTAACTTATACCCAACCCGAAACCAACCTAAACCCTAATATTACCCACCTATATATATTAAAACCCCGATGCCTGCATGCCTCTTCATCTTCCTATAACATACCCGCCGCCAACCTCTCTTCTAAACCATCGTCTTCCTTCCCCTGTGCCGACTCTTCGCCTCCCTCTCGCTCTTTTCATCTCTCTCCGTTCATTCTCCAAGCCAACCCCCCTATGACCCCATCCATCCGGCATTGCCTGTTGCGGTGCTTCGTCCCTGGTCACCTGCAGCAGCGCCAGTACCTTCGGCCGTCGCGCCCCTCGCGACCCCTCGATGCCGCCCCCTACAGCGCCCAGGCGAGCAGCGCCACCCACCCAGTCGCGTTCCCTGCTCTTTCCTCCCGTGCTGTTTCCTCCGACGGTAGCGCTTCTCCACCCATCTTTTCCGTCTGCATCGTCTCAGCTAGCCTACCGCGATGGCCCCCGTTTCCCCCCTCCGGTGGTTGCGCCGCGTGTTAGCCACAGCACAGCAGGAGCAGCCCCGATCCCCTCGACGTCGATAGCAGTAACTGACGGCACCTGCAATAGCGACAGTGAGATCCACTACCGCTGCCGCTGGCCGTTGTGGTCGACGTGTCTAGGCTCCCTTAGCCGTGCCGCTAGTTCTCCCTCTCGCTATCTTGTTGTCACGTGTGAGAGTTGCTCATGTTACGATGTGATCTCGAGTTTTGTTCTTTGCTCGTGTGTTCATGTCTGGTTCGTGGTTAGTGTGTTCGTTGGTTCGTGGGTTTTGAGTTTGTGTGTTCATTTTGAGTTCGCAGGTTCGTAGTTGAGTTAGTTTGCTTGTTCTGGTTCGTGGACTCGTAGTCGTTCGTTGCCGGGATCCGTTGCTGTTATTCATGGTGTTCTTCATT
The DNA here is from genome assembly GCA_017893485.1 of Hemerocallis citrina. NCBI lineage: Eukaryota > Viridiplantae > Streptophyta > Magnoliopsida > Asparagales > Asphodelaceae > Hemerocallis > Hemerocallis citrina. The sequence continues at coordinate 147,019,161 of CM030364.1, read as the reverse complement.
TTCGTCTCCGATTAAGGCAAGTAACTTCTATTCTAATTCCTTTGTTTGATACAAGTCAAAAAATACCACCTATAGTGTAGTTGGGTTTTAGAGATAATTCGGGTGTGTGTTATCTTTGATGGGTTTGTCTCTATTGTGAAAACTTGACCATAGTTGCCTCATGACACAATCTTGACATGAATTAACTTAGGTTTTGCCCGTTCTTGATTTGATCATGTATGTGGGATTTTTGTGAGAATTTGGGTATTTGTTGGGATCCATGTGATAGCCTTGCTTTAGATATGTTAATTACCCTATTTCATGTTGTTTGGACACTTGGTAGACTCGATTTCATGTTTGGGTGTGTTTGGATCAATTTTCTTGAATCAATGTTGATTTTGTTTTTTGAGGAAATTCTGTGTTTTGCTGATATTCTGTCTTGATCAGTAATTTAGACCATATTAAGGTCAGAATCTTAATTTCAATATAAAACATGAATTGTAGAGAAATTCGTCTGCTTTCCAACCCCTCTGACATTAGTCGATTTCGCTTTTGTATGTGTGAGATATGACTGTTTTACTATAGAGGTGTAGATCTTTTCCAGATTTCGTTTCTTGATGATTTTGATGACTAAATTATTTTGATACTTGTGCTACACATATTATTTTGATCTGAAACTTTGGTCAGTATTTCTATACCTATCTAGGGATTACCTAGAATTTTGGTATATTTTATTGATGAGTTTTATATGTCGTTTCATGCATGTTTACAAAAGTAGTACTTGCTGTATTTTGCTCGCTGTCCTGTAAAGAATTGTGTTTTCACCCTGATTCCTTTTACTGTATGGAAAATGTTTGTGAAATATGAAAGTTAGTTTATTTTATCTATTTTCATCTCCCTTTGGCAGATTTGGATTTCGTTTCACGGCTTGCGAGATATTTCAATTTTCGTACAGCAGTGTTGGGAATTCTAAATTTGCCAAACTATCGTTTCTTGATGTTTTCTTATTTTTGATGACTAAACTAATTTTACTGAAATGTTATGAAACTTTATATTTTGATTCTAGACATATAGGGGAATACCCTTGATTTTTCCTCGCTGGATTCGGCTGGGAGTCTATTTTCTAGACGTTTCGATGGATTCAGATTCGAATTTCTGTAGTAACGAGAATCACTGTTTTAGTACTGTACCGTCATGCTGTCCTGAATCTGAACATACACTATTTTGCTCGTTTTTGTGACTGTATATCATCTATGCATGCTTGATTGTTTCCCTGAACCTAATACTGATTATACCATGTTAGTTTGACACTATTTCATGCACCATCAAGTCTGTTTGATAAGTATAATAAAAGTGATCAAGCCGGGGTTCTTAAGGGAAGATCTAGTAGTGGAAAATATGGAAACGTGTACTTGGAAGGAAACTAGTGTTCCATACTGCTACTGTTACTGTTACTGCTACTGTTACTGTTACTGTTATCTGACCCTGTCTATATATTACTTCCTATAGGAAGGTGTAGAGGAGAAGAGAACCATTAGGTTCTTACTGTTACTGTTACTACTACTGCTACTGTTACTGATACCTAAGTACACTAGCCCCATTATGGTCCACTATGAAATCTAAAAGCGAAACTGTTTGTTGTAGCAACCGTGTAGTAAAAACCGGGATGCATGAAGTGCTACCTAGCTAGTAATACACACAAGACTTTAAGAACATAAGACTGATACTGGTAGACTGATACTATTAGACTGATAATGTTAGATTGATACTGTTAGCCTGATACTGTTGGACTGATACTGTTATATTATTACACTGATTACTGAGCTTACTATTACTGGACACATGTTAGTATACCATGCTAGTTTATTCTGCTAGACCATGCCATACCTGTTTCTGCTATTATTTAGATTTGTTTAGTTTCCCATGTACTTGTATCCTACATTATAAGTGGCCCGTAACTTGCAATTGACGGGTACTTGTTTTCTCTTTCCTTCTCCTACAATTATCAATTGTAGATTTTGGTGATCAGCTGCCCGATGGAATATGTGATCTAAAGTTCTAGGTTGGCTGGAGCTTTTGCTATCTTCATTTATTTCCTGTTGCCTATTTTTAACATTGTATCTTGTACCCGGATCTATTTTGTATTTGGGCAGTATGACCCATAATTTTGACTTGTTCAGATCTGATTTATTTAAGATTAATCAATTTTGTTTCAAGTAAATTCTGTTGGTTTATTAATTCAATTTTACATGTATGTAGTTGATTCTTTTGCTTCCGACTCTGATTATTTTGTGAGATGTTGTAAAGATTCTTGAACAGCTTATGGATGATGAAAATCATTCGCTGGGCCAATGTTACGTGCTCGTATTCCGTATTTTTGGGAAGCGGAGCGTGACATTAAAACTTACTTTATTTTTCATTCTCATCGGGTAATAAACCGCACCCCAAGCCGATAACATGGATAATATAACACTACAGTGCAAACATAGTATGGGTAATAATCACCGCACCCCAAGTAGAATTTGGGTAATATAACACCGCACCCCAAAGCCGATAGCTTGGGTATTACATTACTTTATTTTTCTCATCTTCATCTTACAGTTTACTTTTTATTCTCATCCCATAATACAACTATCATATCAACACCCCACTGATCTACCCTGGAATTGAGCCTAGGCAGGTAGTTTCCACCATTTCCACCGAAATAGCGGGGTGGTAATTCCTTGACATAATTCCATGGTGTACCAAACTCATGTTATATCAGGCTTTTACTTTAATATCCATTCTCATCACATAATCTCACTTACTTGCATTTTTTTTATTATCGTATATTACACCTTATTATGCTTTTCATTCTCATAATACATCTTACTTTACCTTTTTATTCTTATAACACATTTTTTTTACTTTTCATATTCCTTCACATACTTATAACACATTTTCTTTACTTATCATATTCATTCCCGAAATACAATTTCTTTACCTTTCATTCTCATTTCATATCATGCATTTTCTTTACTTTTTCCTTCTCATTTAATATCATTCACTTTCTTTACTTCTCATATTCATTCTCATTACACAATTTCTACACTGTTCACTTTCATTCACATACATACTTTCTTTACTTTTTCATTTTCTTTTCATATTTACCTATTTTATTAATTTGTCGACCAGTGCCCCACAGCATCCCAAATACTGAAGCCACTAGCCCAAGCAAACACGTAGACCACTGCCCTCCAAGGGTCTTACGCATCCGAGGCGACGTCTTCCTCCCAACCTATGCCAGCGAGGGAATACACCGCACCCCAAGTGGAACATGGGTGATAAACGCCACACTCCAAACATAGTGAGTAATAATTAGCGCACCCCAAGTAGAACTTGGGTAATATAACACCGTACCCCAAACATAGTTTGAGTGATAATCACCACACCCCAAGTAGAACTTGGGTAATATACACCGCACCCCAAAGCATAGCTTGGGTAATAAACACCGCACCCCAGGTAAATTGGGTAAAAACTAAACCTCAAGCCGATAGCAATAAAAACACCGCACCCTAAACATAGTTTGGGTAACAAACACCCTACTCCAAGCCGATTCTTGGGTATTAGGTGGTGATATGGCTAAAAATAAAGTTAAATCGGAACCGTTCAAATTGGGCACGAATCTTAAAGTTACAGTGGCAAAACGGTAATTTCACTTACAGATGGGTCCGAATTGGGAACCGGGTCTCTCCTCTTAGACCAGCTAACCTGTGAACGGATCTGTTCAGCTGAGAATGAGTCTCAACCCGTTAAGGACCAGTTTAACAGGATATGAGGAAATCCTGGCTCGTCCTTATCCACTAGAGGTTGTTTCAACCACTTCTATCCAGTCACACCGGAAAGTAGGGATTCGTTCTTATCCCGAAGCAGATCCCCACCGTGACTATAAGTACCCCCCTACCTCCTACCGTTACAAGGTGATCACTCTTTGTCTACCTAAGCTCTTTTCCTTTCCTTTTCTAAGTATTGACAAAAGCGTCGGAGGGTTCGTCGCCGGATCCATCCTGGTGTTTCGAACGTTTGTGCAGGTCCGCGGAAGCACCAAGGAGTCAGCCTATCAACTAGTGAAGAAGTCAGATTTGGCCTGTTCGAGTTCCTACGAATCCATAAATTCTATATATTGCCCCCACACCAGATTTAACGGCAACAGATTGGCGCTGTATGTAGGAAACACTCGAATAGCAATCCAACCTTCCTCCTTCAACCAAAGCTACTCCTAGCCATGCCTCCCAAGAGGAAGTCTGCAAACTCCAACCGAAGAACTACCTCCACTATTCCTCTTCCTCCTCCTACGCCGGAGGATCTACCTCTGCCCATCCAACCAACCCAACAGCTCGAACAGCTGAACCCTCAATCTGTTCAGCAGGCTCTAGGGCCCCAAGCCACTGTTGGGGAGCCCTCTCGGCAAAGTCGCCAGAAGCATCCTCTCCACCAAGTTCGGGTCTCTATCCACAATGCCTCCATAGTTTCCATGGCCTCCCATAGCCATCCGACGCCAAAGGATCTGCGGGATGTGCTCAACAACCGATAGAGTGAGCTCGAGCCCAAGCCCGACCTTCGGGTCCATTTGGAGGAGAGGCGGACCCGCGAAGCAAACCTTCGCCGAGAGCACCAGAGGGACCAGTCTCCCCGCCGAGCAGACCGCAGGGGGTCCAACTCTCCTCAAAGGCGGAGAGAGTCACCCCAGCATCGCCCAAGACGAAGCCGCTCCCGGGCTGGCCGTCCTGCAGCTCGAGTCCATCGCGAGTAAGAGGCCACCGTCACGAGGGCAGAATTTCAACAATTCTAGGAGGTGGTCCTTTGGGCGCTCAACGCTTCCCCCAACAACGGCCATCGGGTTCCCAGCCTTCAGCCAGCTTCTCGCCATCATTGCCACTCTCGCATTCCTCGGCAGGCTCTGAGCCATCACCGCCATTCCCTAAGTCCTAGGCCGGCTCCGAGCCATCGCCGCCCTTCTCCTGATCACCGCCACCGCTCACGAAGTCCGCGGCCCACTCTGAGTCACCCCCGTCATTCTATCAGTCCCCCACCTACTCAGAGCCATCGCCGCCGCAGCCCCAGACCACCTCTGCGTCAGGATGAGTCTCGGGGCTCAGCGAGGTACGACCGAAGGGAGGACTCGATCTACCACTATCTGCACGAGATGGAGAGGCACCTCGGCCAGCTGGACAGAGACGAGGAGCAATGGGAAAGGAACCTCCGCCCGAGCAGGCCCCCATTCTCCCGCACCATCATGGAGGCCCCTGTCCCAGATAACTTCAAGCCCCCACACTTCGAGACTTACACCGGGGAGTCGGACCCCGCAGATCACATCGAGAGTTTCAAAAATCTCATGATAATCCATCATACATCAGACGCCCTCCTCTGCAAGACCTTCCCGGCCACACTCAAGGGGCCGGCTCGGGAGTGGTATTCTCAACTTGCACCGATGTCTATCTTCTCCTTCGACTAGTTCGAAGGCCTCTTCCTCATGCATTTCGTGAGCAGTCGTCGCTCCGAGAACACTAGCACCTCGCTGCTCTTCCTCAGCAAAAAGAAGGGCGAATGGCTGAGGAATTATGTCAAGAGTTTCACCGTAGAAGACAGGTCCATCGCCTCCCTAGATCAGTCAGCAACTTTGGCTGCCTTCCAATCCAATGTCATCAACCCCGACCTCAGGGCTTCCTTGGCCAAGAAGCCTCCTCGGAACTTCTTCGAGCTACTCCTTAGGAGCGAGAAGTACATCCGAGCTGAAGAGGCTTTCAATCACCCCACTCTGGAGGGGTTGTCTTCCGGGAACAAACGAAAGGCTGCAGAGAAAGGAGCTAAGAAGCTCCAAAAGGATAACGGAGATCAGCGGCGCCGTTTCCCCCGCTTCGAGAAGTTCACTCCACTCAATGCGAGTGTCTTCGCCATCCTGATGGAGATTGGGATTGAAGGTCTCCTGCTGCCACCTTCCGAAGATGAACATCCCCATAAAGAAGAGAAACTAGAACAAGTGGTGTTGCTTCCACCGAGACCATGGGCACGACACTGATGATTATCGGGCCCTGAAGGACGAGATCGAGGCCCTTATCCAGAAGGGGTAGCTCACTCAGTTTGTAAGGAGGGACAGAGCCGATCCACCTCCACCGCCCAGGGAGCTAACAGGCGAATAGAGCAGTGCGTGGAGACCCCGGAGGCCGAAGCAGAGGCCATCTTGCACCTTATACACGGAGGCCCAATGGGGAGAGATTCTAACTCCTCCCGAAAAGCCTTCGTTAGGGAAGCCAACACCGTGCAGAGCCATCCTCCCCCAAGGGCCTAGGATTCCCTGTGACGTTCTCTGATAGGGACTTTGGAAGGCGTTCGCATGCCCCATTGCGATGCCCTCGTCATTAACCTCAAAATGGCCAATTTCGACGTTTGCCATGTACTAGTGGACAATGGAAGTTCGGTCAACATCCTCTTCTTGGGGGCGTTCAAAGGCCTCCAGCTATCAAGGGACCGGCTCAAGCCAGCTAGCTACACCCTTCATAGGTTCACCGGGGTGCAGGTGAAGATCGAGGGAGTTATAACTCTCGACATCACCGCTGGCAAAACCCCGGTCACCTGCACAGAGCCAATGGACTTCATGGTGGTGGACATGAAAGCCGCCTACAACGTGATTCTGGGTCAACTAGGCCTCACCGCACTCCAAGCCATCCCTTCAGCTTATCGCATGAAGATGAAGTTCCCTACTCCCATAGGGGTTGGGGAAGTGAGAGGGAGTCAAGAGGCGGCTCAAAAGTGCTATATGATCTCAATGGGAGGACCAGTCCTCTCCCTAGAAGCCCTCGAGCTCCCATCGAAGAGTAGCTAGACCATCTCCGAACCAGTGGACGAACTAGAAGAAGTGGCCTTCTCAGAGGAAGACGCCAACAAGACGTTCTGGGTCAGCAAGGCCCTTTCGCCCTCCATCAACGAAGACATCTCCCAGTGCATAAGGGAGAACCACGATCTCTTCTCCTGGACCGCGACTGATATGCCTAGGATCTCCAAGGAGCTCCTAATGCACCATCTCAGCGTTGCCCTGGGTGTCAAGCTCGTTCAGCAGAAGCGACGCAAATTCGCTCCCAAGCGTCAACAGGTGATCAAAGAAGAAGTCAAAAAGCTCCTCAATGCCCGATTCGTCCAGGAGGTGAACTATCCCGAGTGGCTATCCAATGTAGTGATGGTCAAGAAAGCCAACGGGAGCTGGAAGATATGCATCGACTTCACCTGATCTCAATAAGGCATGCCCAAAGGACACCAGCATCGACGTCCTGATCGATGCGACCTCCGGGCACGAGCTCCTTAGTTTCATCGACGCTTTCTCGAGGTACAACCAGATTTGGATGTTCCCTCCCGACATCCCGAAGACCTCGTTCGTGATGGATCAGGACCTATATTACTTCAGTGTTATGCCGTTCGGCTTGAAGAACGTGGGAGCTACTTATTAGTGCCTCATGAACAGGGTCTTCCGAGACCAGATTGGCCGAAACATGGAAGTCTATGTAGACGACATGTTGGTTAAGAGCACCCAAGGGCAGGAGCATGTTCATAACCTCCAAGAAGCCTTCGGGGTGCTCAGGAGGCAAAATATGAGGCTGAACCCGAACAAGTGTGCGTTTGGAGTCTCATCCGGCAAGTTCTTGGGGTTCGTGGTCAGCCAGAAGGGCATAGAGGCCAACCCCGAGAAGATCTAGACCATTCTCAAAATGGCTCCCCCTCTAGTGTTAAAGATGTACAAAGGCTCACTAGGTGCCTCGTGGCAATTGGGCAATTCCTCTCCAAGTCTGGGGAGAAGTGCCTCCCCTTCTTCAAGGTCCTCAGGGGGGGTAAAGGCTTCGAATGGGGGCAACAGGAAAAAGAGTCCTTCGACCAGCTCAAGGCATACTTAGCTAACTCTCCGCCCAGCGCCTGGGGAGGTCCTCTACCTATATCTCGCTGCTTCGGAGCAGACCCTCTGTGCGGTCTTTGTAAGAGAAGAGGATAGAATGCAGAGGCCCATCTATTATGTGAGTAAGGTCCTCCGGGATGCTGAACTCCGTTACTCGAAGCTGGAGAAGATGGCTCTCGCCTTGTTTATGGCGGCCCGAAAGCTGTGCCCCTACTTCCAGTCTCATCGGTGGTCGTTCTTACTGACAAGCCGCTCAAACAAGTTCTCCACAAGCCCGAGACCTCCGAGCGCCTTATGAAGTGGTCCATCGAGCTCAGCCAACATGACATCAGCTACCAGCAAAGAATAGTAATCAAGGCCCAAGCTCTTGCATAATTCATTGTGGAGAGCCCCATTCCCGACTCTTGCGAGTCATCTGCCGACCCCATGGTTTGGACCGTTTATATGGATGGATCTTCTTGCACCGACAGAAGTGGGGCCGGCATCATCTTGACCGGCCTAGATGCTTTCGTCCTCCAATACTCCCTCCGCCTAAACTTCCCGACATCAAACAACGAAGCAAGGGTATGAGGCCCTCATAGCGGGGCTCTGTATGGCTCGCAAAGCAGGGGCCAAGCACGTCAGAGTCGTCAATGATTCGCAGTTGGTCGTCAACCAAGTTTCAAGGGAATACCAAGCAAGGGACGAGCGTATGGCCAAGTCTTGGCAAACGTTAAGGAGCTACTAGCCTTATTCGAAGACGTTCAACTCCAACGGGTTCCTCGTGAGGAAAACGCACAGGCGGACGCTCTCTCAAAGCTCACCTCCTCGTCCCTTCAGGGTCTAGAACAGGACCGTCTTGATAGAGGTCCACCTCAGACCAAGTATTGATGAAGATAACCCGGAGCCAATGGAAGCCTACCCCCTAACACTTGGGGAGAACTGGATGAAGCCTCTCCTTGAGTACCTCATAGACGAAATCTTTCCTGACAACCCGAAAGAGGCGAGGAGGATCAGGACACGAGCCGAGCGGTACACACTCCTTAACGGAGTCATGTACAAATGCTCTTACACTTAGGTTGACGCCCGACCCTATCTGAGGTGCCTCTCCCCAGAGGAAGCGCTCTATGCCCTAAAGGAGGCCCATGACGGTCTGTGTGGTGCGCACTTGCGAGCGAGATCCCTCACCCGTAAACTCTTAAATTACTACTACTTCTGGCCCACACTACTGAGTGACTCCGAGGAGTACGTCCGCCAGTGCGACTCCTACTAGAAATTTGCCCCGATCTGTCGCCTGCCTCAAGCACAACCCACCTCCTTGGCAAGTCCAATCCCCTTCGCAATGTGGGGGATGGATTTTCTTGGACCCTTTCCTCCAGCACCGGGCCAGCTGAAGTTCTTAGTCGTGGCGATAGACTACTTCTCAAAATGGATCGAGGCTGAACCTCTTTCGACAATTACCGAGCACAAGGTCCAGAAGTTCTTTTGGAGGAACATCATTTGCCGGTTTGGGGTCCCCCTCATCCTTGTAACTGATAATGGGACTTAATTCACGGGATCAACCTTTCGTAACTTCTGCACTGACCTCGGCATCCAGCAGCGGTTCTCCTCGATAGCCCACCCTCCGTCCAATGGCCAAGCGGAGAACGCCAATCGACAGATACTCTTCGGTCTGAAGAAGAGGCTCGACAAGTCCACCAAGGGGTGGTGGGTCGAGCAGCTCCCCAATGTGCTTTGGAACTATTGCACCACCAAGAGAGCTCCGACAGGGGAGTCCCCCTTCAACCTCGCCTATGGTTCCGAAGTTCTCATCTCCATAGAAGTGGGCCTGCCTTCACCCCGACTGATAGCCTACAGTGAAGCATAGAATACGAACCAACTTCGCAACTGCTTAGACCTCATAGACGAGGTTCGTGAGAGAGCTGCCATTTGACAAGAGACCTACCATCGTAGGATCACTCAGTCTTACAAAAAGAAGGTACGACCAACTAATCTTAAAGAGGGAGACCTTGTACTCCGGAAGTTGTCAATCTCCAATCCGAGCAAAAAGGTCAAGTTGGCACCTAATTGGGAAGGGCCGTATAGGGTCTCCAGAGTTATTCACCCAGGGTGACAGGAGAATACCGAGGACATGGAATGCGGAGCACTTGATGGAGTACCAAGACGGTGTCTAAACACCGCTTGTAAGCCCTATTTTTAGATTTTATTGTATTTTGTTTTCTTTTGATTATTGCAATTGGATTCTTTATTGTAGTGTATTTGTCTTTTCTTAGGTTCTTTTGTTCTCTCTTGATCAATCTGTGTTCTTTTGGTTGGATTCTGTTCTCTTTGCAAATTTTGCTCTTTCTATTCTGAGTTTTATTTGTTCTCCTTTGTGTTCGTCTTATCTCATTGCATTTATTTTTCTCTTTTTGGAGCCAAAACGGATACCCAGAACCCACATAATCTCAACCCAAAACCCTAATTCTTGATTCCCTATATATACCCTATTAATAAACCCTAAAATCTATTCTCTCTCTTTCTCCGCCGTTTCTCTCACCCTGCACCGCCTTCTCCTTCTCTGTTTTCATTGCACCCAAACCCATAACAAAAACCCTATTCCCATTGGCTCTTCGATCGCCTTTGACCTCCGTTACCACCATCACCATCATCGTCTCCATCCCCTTTGCCCTCATCGTCGTCGTGGTTTCCCCGTCATCATCCCGTTCTCCTCGCCGTAACCCATTACCCAAGTTCTCTGATCGTCGTTCCTCCACTCCGTGCACCCATTGTCGTTGCCATCCATAAACCTGATCACCCTCGCAACCACCGCAGATCCCCTAGCGTCGCCGTTCGAGTCCCCAAACATTGCCATTGTCGCTCTCTATTTCCAACCGAAAAAACAGAGCCGAGGCTGCCGTCGCCGTCGTCGCTTCCCGACCATGGTGCCGACGTCTTCGCCGTGGTGCCCCGCCGCAGTGCCACTCCATCGCAGTCACCGCCGAGTCATGCCGTGCTCTCTCTCTCTCTCTCCTTGCCGAGGAAGAAGACGGAGCCCCATTGGTTGGCCCCGCTATTCTGTGTTCGGCGCATAGCGGATCCCCTATCACTGTTCGCTGTTTGGGCCGATGTGGTGTGAAGAAGATTATCCATTGGACGGAATTGCTGTCCCGTATTTTGGCACATCAGATCCCGATCATTGTCCCGTGTTCTGTCCGATCGGTGTGGGGTTTTCCTTTGGCTGTGTGTTGATGATGTTATTGCTTGTGTTTCCTAGCACGTGTCTCGTACGTGCTGTTAGTATTTTCACCTGGGATTCTGATCCCGTTATTCTTATTAATTGTATCTACAATATAACAGGCAAGTCTCTTCTTGAACACGCATTTTATTCTATTCAAGTTTATTTGATCTCTTGCAAGTAGATCTTGTCCATTTCGTTATCAAACTGCTTTTGACAATTCCGTTAAGTTTATCGAGGGTTTACACGAGCTAACCTGACATACTCATAACATCGTGCTATCTCTTTGATCTTAAACCCAAGTCTCGATTGTTTCATGCATATGCACATTTAAATAACTACATTCATGCAGAGGACTGCTTGATAAATTGGACATGTTAAATTGTATACGTGCTAGATTGAAGTTGATCGATTAATTGACACAATGCCTATGATAATTGTATCTTAAACTTAGAAATTTGCATGTTGACACCTAGGATCACTTTGATTGCCAATTTTCATGCTATATGTGATCGTATGATTTATTTGTTGCCTTTTTATGTTAAGTTAATTTCTGGTCTGCTGGAAGTTTCACTTTGAATCAGATTTTTTACCATGGACGGCATAATTTGAAATAACTTGCTGAACATAAATTGTATCACTGGATGTCTAGATCACTTTTCCCTGATGCGGATTTAAATTCCAATTTGTCATCTGCTAGATATCATCTTTTTAGTACAACTGTGTTAGAAATTCCAGACTCATAATTTCATGCTTATCCTACTATTCTATATCTTATTTGACCCTGTTAATAGTAAGAGAAAAATCTGAAATAAATTAGGCTGGATTTAGACATGTATAGCTACTTCTCTGAATTTTTATAGATTTTATTAATGAGTTCTCGAACCTGAAATGATTAGTTGAACACAACTTACTGCATGCTGCCTGAACATAAAACCTAATTATAATAGAGTTTTCACCCTAGTTTCGGTATCTTTTATATGCCTTAATTATACTCACTGGAACCGTGTGGAAATCTACTTCCTAGTCCTTCCGACGAATTCAGGTTTGTTATTTTGTAGTGACCATAATCCATGTTTTAGTACAGCAAGGTCATGTTGTCCTGATTTTGTGAAATGTGTTTATATGATGTGTTCGCCTCATACTTTGTCTTTAATGCTTAGAATTAGTCACACATAGTAATATACAATATTGACACCCTCTTGCATGCTCACATAGGATGAAAATAAACTATTAACAAGCCAGGGTATTATGGGTAGACTTGGTAGTGAACAATCGGAAAATGTACTCGGTAAGGCCTTCTCGCCCGCACGAATACTTGACATAGAAGGAGGAGTATTGATTCCAATGATTGAATGATGATTCATGCACGTAAATTATTGTTATCAATGCCGAGTACAAGATCCCTGAATTCACCATCGGTCTAAAACGATCACTGTGCTTGCGCCGAACTTGTGGAATGGGACGCAGTAGTACGTGCACTAGATAGGCTAATAAAATACTTAACAACCTGCATCTCATGCTTGATCTTGACTTGACATCACTCATTACATGTGTGATTATTGTACACCTTTGATATTATTGCTTGCTCTTTGTTTTGTTCTTTGTCTTTGACTATGCCCCATTTCTTTGACATATATATGCTTTCCTATTATCCTCTGTTTTTCTCTACTTGCCGTCCATGACTTGCTCTAAGGGCACTCTTTTCTTTCTTTTTAGATCAAGATTTTACAGGTACTGAAGGATCTGTTCCCGAAGGAATTGGTGAGCAATGTTTCTAAAGTTGGAACCAGTCTCCGCTGCATAGTTTTAATTGCTGCTAGATTTATTTTCTCGAACATTGATATGACTTGTACTTTGTTTTTGGCTTTATGACCCGTAGTTTATTTTGATCCCGGATGTTGGATATTTATACTGTTGGATTATTTCATTTATTATTGGAATTTATCTTTGATTCATGTGGTTATATTTCTTGCATGGTTGTATTTTGTTGTTCTTATTGCTGAGTTAGTCTGGTACAACTTATGGATGGTGTTTACATCATTCGCTGGGCCTACGTTACGTACTCATATTCCGTATTTTGGAAAGCGGGGTGTGACACCGCTCCAAGCAACTTCCCCAAGAGCGCTCCATAAAACATGTCAAAAGTTCTTATTTGTATTTTCTTTGTCAAAGTGTAAAAGCGGCTCTCAACTTAGAAGCGGTCGCCTAATTGTTTTCAATAAAAGCAATCTTTCCCCGCAAGTTCTCTATTTTTGAGTAGTCCAATTGTACTTAAAAATATTTTTTGCATTAAAACGGCACGCTCGGAGTCCAACACTTGGTTCGACTCTGCTTCAAATACTTGCTTTTAAGCGAGTACGAAGTGGTTCACCATTCGGAAGCTACTGAAATTCTTCAAACGACGCGCTTGGAGTCCAACACTTGGTTCGACTCCGCTTCAACTACTTACTTCTAAGCGAGTACGAAGCAGATCACCATTCGGAATTCCTCCTACATCTGTTGATATTCTCTAAATGACACGCTTGGAGTTCAACACTTGGTTCGACTGCGCTTCAACTATTTTGCTTCTAAGCGAGTACGAAGTAGATCACCATTCAGAATTGCTCCTATAGCTGTTGATATTCTCTAAACAACAAGTTCGGAGTCCAACACTTGGTTCGACGCAACTTTTGCTGTTCGCGAACGAGTGAGTACAAAGCGTCCCACCATTCGGAATTGCTCCTACAACTGTTGAAAATTACAAACGCTAGCAAAACACACAAGTTCATGAAACAAGTACTATTTCATTAAAGTTTGAGATACAAGTCTAATTACAGACAAACGACTCAGCTTTACATCGAGATACAAAACTTGTGAACCAAGATTACAAGATTATAGAAAGCTACTTCAGCCCCTCCTAGGGGCAGGGATGCTTTGGTTAAGAGACACTCTTGGGCGACCAATGTTGTGCTATCGGCCCTACTTCAACGGACGTCCCTGGGCTGGCGAGCCGAGAAGCATCGTCCGCACCCAATCTAACGGTGGCCCCAACAGATGCTCCGCTCGACGAAGCTACCACCCTACTTTGCGCATCTCTGGGGTTTCGATGTTGATATGGCTGAAAATGGGGTTTAATCGGAGCCGTCCAAATCAGGTACGGATCTTGAAGCCCAAGGGTAAAACGGTAATTTCTCTACAAAAGGGTCCAAAATGGGTATTGGACCTTCTCCCCAGGAACCCAATAACCCACGAATGGATCCACTAACAAGAGGGTGCGGGTTCTAACCCGCTGCTCACCTAATCCAGCAAGATAAAGTCAGGATCCCTGATCAATCTTGATCAACGGTCCTGATGTATCTCAATCTTTTCACTGGGATTTGGGGATTAAATTCCTTATCTGATTACAGGAATATACCTTATCAGATTACATTCCTAATCTGTTTACAAGGAGATTATTCTATATCAGACCACGGGGATTACATTCCTAAACGGTTCTCTAAGACGCCTATAAATACCCCCCATCCATCTCCATTAAGAGGTAATCAATCTTTCACCAGTTTTTGCGTTCATTCATAGTCTTCCTAGATTACTGACTTGAGCGTCGGAGGGTGCGTCGCCGGGAACAACCCCGGTGTCCCGCACTTTTTTGCAGGTCTACGGCGGGATCGACGATCGAAGCCCGACGGAACAGGTATACAGGTTTACTATTCAGTTTCCCTAAGAATCCACAAATTCATCTGTTTGCCCCCACACCAGATTTAGCGGCAACAGATGTATAGGGGGCGAGTGAAGAGTGAGCTCACGGAACGTTATCCTCCTATCATACTCCTCCCGAGTGCAAGAGGTAGTTCTGATAGTGCTTCCCTCAGTTCGCGGTCAAAGACGAGTGTTCTCCGCCTCAAGCTCGACAATTCGCTCTTTAAGCGAGTCGTCTGTCATAGTTATCTTCAAATGCAACAGTCGCATCGAGCCTACACCACGAGAGGCATCGGTGATTGTTTGCCGAAGATGAGCAACCTTCATGCTCTTATCGATAGTTACCTTCTTCAGTTCGTCCCTCTCTGCTGCCACCTGATGAATCCAATAATATCCACATTTAGGAGCAATAATCTTAATGCAATTAGACATTTAAATGCTCTATATGTGTTAATTTACTCTTCTTTTCTCTTTTCCATAGGAAACAGCCTAAAAACAGCTAAACGAAGCAGATTCAAGATTTACTCCAGATTGTGAGGATGATACACAGAAACGGCAGAACACAGGTCGACTGGTTCTTCAAACAGTCAACTGAACAGAGGAGGTTGAAATCCCGAAGCTACGCAGTACAGTCGACTTACTCTAAAGGCAGTCGACTTGACAGATTAATTATGAAACTACAGACGTCTCGACACAGTCGACTGATGACAAAACCAGTCGACTGGTATTCAGCCGAGTCAGAAGATAAGAACAGATGAAGATGCATCCTCATCCAAATCCGAAGCAAGATTAAGTTATCCAAACCCAGGTTGTCTGCAAATAACAACTCTTCATTAATTAAGATGGGAAACCAGGATTGGCAAGTGAGAAGATCGACTCATCTATATTCAACATGTAAAGAGATAGAATTGAAATCTGTAGATGTGGGCAAAAGAAGTATAAGAAGGCTGGAATAAGAAGTTGAGAGTATCACTTAATCTCGGAATCATCAATCATCAACCAACAGGCATTATTCTATCAGCATCGAAAGAAGAAGGAGATCAAGTACACTGAAGGGGACGAGCCAGTCGACTTAGTGACAGCAAGTCGACTTCTCAGGCCGAACATCATCAGTTTATTTCTTCTCTTTCTAGTTTTTATTTTAATCATGTATTCGAAACTGTTAGTCAATAAAAGTTTTATTATGTGGAACTAATTTCATAGTTGGGTAGATTGAAACCGTAGTCATGTAATGCTATATTCTTCTGAATGCTACTCTATTACTTATTGATTAAACCTGATTGAATTGGTATAGATTTATAATAATCAAACTTGTTCAGAAGTCTAAGAGCAGTCGACTGAGAGTGACAGCAAGTCGACTGCCATGCAGAACCTGAGTTTATCAAGTTTGCGTATTATAAATCTGAATCTGTTATATGAGCATAGAGACGACCCGTATCTCGTGTTCATAGCTTGTAACACAGGAATCCTTAGGGATTCTTGGTTTAATCAACTTGAAGGATCTAGATCTGATACCAATTTCTAGAACTTCGAGTGTTTGTTCGTTTCCATTGTTCCTATGTTTTCTTTAAGTGCAACTTAGTAGATACCATGCTAAATACTTAAGGAAAGAAACGAATTAGAGTAGATACCATGCCTAATTCTTGGCTTAGGGAAACAATAACTTTAAGGAGTAGATACCATGCCCTTAAAGGAACGAACATGAGTAATTAGAGTAGTATAGAAGGTGACTTAGCATTATTGACTATAGGTGGTGATCAAAGCCCAACTACTTTAATAGATATTTGTGACTCGATTTGTGATTCTAATTGATTTAGATTTTAATCTTTTCATTTCTTTTCGAATAAACTTTTAGAGCAAACTTTATGATTTGCATTTTCTTTTGTTTTATTGATTTGTGAGTTAAGTGCTACAATCTCTGTGGGATCGACCCTTGCTTGTCACTACACTTCTATAAACGATTCGTACACTTGCGAGGTTTTAATTTGTGTCTAGTTTATCTATTTATTTAGATCATCTAGATTGCACAACAAGTTTTTGGCGCCGCTGCCGGGGATTGTTTAGTATTTTAACTTGCAAATCAATTTTTAGCTTTTTCTTTTTTCTTTTTCTTTTATTATATTTTCTTTCAGGTTACATTCCAAAAGCAACAATGGGTGAGGAAGTACCAAATCGAGTACCAATGCAAGACAAATTCACTCCGAAGAATATTGAGCAACCTTCTTGTATAGCTTTTCAACCTAATGTCATAGGGAATATGCATCTATCACCTCAATTACTCAGCATGGTTCCCCACTTCAGTGGCAGACTAGACGAGGATCCGCATCTACATTTGCAAGATTTCTTTGATCTTTGCAGAACACAAAGCGTCCAATGGCTTACCCCCGAACAAATCAGGTTAATTTTGTTTTCATTTTCATTAAAACTTAATGCTAAATTGTGGTATAATTCTTTGGAATCAGGATCAATTCAATCATGGGAGCAATTGGCAACAAAATCCTTGAAAGAATTCTTTCCAGCCCAGAAAACCAAATAACTAAAAAGGAAAATTTTACTCTTCCAACAAAAAGATGGCAATTTATTCTTCGAGGCATGGAAGGACTTCAAGAACAAGCTTCTCAAGTGTCCTACGCACAAGATACCTAAGGATGATCAGGTACAAGCATTTTATGAGGGTTTAAATGACACTAACAAAGCAATTGTAGATTCAGCTTGCAATGGAATCTTAATGAGGAAGAGTCGTGAGGAGGCCATCGAACTATTTGAAGAACTCAGCGAGAACTCACAACAATTCTCAACAAGGGGAAGAGGCCTTTCGAAAAAACAGGGAGTTTACGAAATTTCTAGTGATAATAGCATGCAATTAGAAATGGAAATTATGAACAAAAAGATTGATATGCTTGTTAATGCAATTTCAACGTTGGGTGGCGTAAAAAACCAACCAAAAGAAATTTGTGCAATTTGTTCTCATTCTGATCATACAACTAATACATGTCCCATGTCTTCTTTCACAGATCAGGAGCACGCAAACTACATAGGACAGGAAATGTACCCGCCCCAGAACAACCCTTTTTCAAACACGTACAACTCAGGGTGGCAAAACCATCCAAATTTCTCATGGACCAATAATCAAAACCATCAGGGCAATCATTACTCACAAGGGCATGTGCAGCAATTCCAGAGTGGGAATGGGGTTGATCGGCCAGTGCAAGAATAGAAGAAGTTGGATTTCGAATCCACCGTTCTTCAATTACTCCAACAGCAACAACAAATAAGCAACCAACAAGGGCAGGCCATTCAAAATTTGGAGACTCAAATTGGTCAAATTGCTAAGGAGTTAAGTGAAAGAAAGGCAGGAGAACTCCCACCACAAACCATACCAAACCCTAGAGGACAAGAACAGCTCCAATCGGTGACAACCCTAGAGGACAAGATTGAGTTTAAAATGTTTGATGCACCAAAATTACCACACGATGATCATGAATGTTATAATGTTGATGTGGTTCAGGAAATTTGTGACCAAACATTTCAGGAACATAGTGTCGATTCATTACAAGCCACAATTACACACCCTCTAATACTATCTCAAGTTGAACAGGAATATGATGATTGGAGGATTGCAGAGACAGTACATTACCTTGGAAATCCAAAATCATATTCAGGTAAGTTTGCACCTGTATTTGAAAATCTTGTGTCTAATAATATTTTTGTTTCTTCTTTTGCCAGGACACTAGATGTGGAGCTAAAGCCGCTGCCTGAACATTGGAAGTATGCATATGCGGGTGAAAATCAGACATTACCTGTGACAGTTGCTTCAAACTTAAGGATGCAGGAAGAAGAGACGCTGCAGGGAGTCTTGCAAAAACACAAGGGTGCATTAAGGTGGACCATTGCACATAGGCTTATGTCAAGATGGTACGGTCCGTACGTTGTTACAAAGGTTTCCCCACATGGAGCGCTGGAGAAAAATCAAACGTTCAAAGTGAATGGGCAGAGTGGGAATCCTTATAATAAGATGAGTTTTGAGCCGCGAGCCATTCAATACATTGCATAAACTCATCATGTCTGGCTGAAGACTTAAAACTTAGCGCTTCTTGGGAGGCAACCCAATTCTCAGGGGAGTACTTACACTCTCTCTTTATTCATTTCTTTAATCATTTCTTTATTTCTTTTATTGCATTTAGATTTGATTTATCTTTTAGTTTATTTTATTTTAATTTTTGGATTTTATATTGTAGGATTGCAGAAAATTTGAAGTCGCCAGGGCGGAGCAGTTTTGAACACATGCATTGATGGCTGTTTTTGAGCAACTTGGAGTCAAAATCTAGAAAGGTGATTCAAAGAAAAGTTGTAGCCTATCTTCTTAGCTTTCTAGCAAAAAACAATTCAGCCCATTTGGACATCTACAGCTCTAGATATCGCCAAAATACCGAACGCTGCTCGTGCAGAATTTTCAAGACGAATCAGGGGAGAATTTCTAAACTTTTGCATTCTTTTTGTTTTTATTTTTCCTTTCCCATTGAGGGCAATGTTGTATTTAAGTTTGGGGGGGAAGGTTTACAAATTTATGATTTATTTTAGAAAAGAAAAAACAAAATTTTATAAGGATTTCAATTAATCTCACCATTACACTTTTGAGTTCTTCATTTAGATAAGCATTGAAATATTTTTTTGGGATAAACAATTTCTTATAAAGTAAAAGTAAGTATACTTATTTACTTTATGATTGTTGAGTTTCATAATTCCCTACAAAATTGTACGAGTCATGCGATTATACATAAAAGACAAATGTGATGCTTTTTCTGGTGATTATCCCCTTTGATCTAGTCTTAAACAGAGTTTAAGTAAATAGAGTGATAACAAAAAAAAAAAAAAATTTGAATAAACTCAATCTACTCCAATATTTTGAGTTGCTTAGTAACTAGGGGTATTCATCACCAATGTTTACTTTTACGTCAAACGGCAACTTGAAATATGAGTATGCAAAGCACTTCAAAGTTTGTGACTTGTTGAGTAACCGGGTGGATTCACAAATGTTTTGCATTCGCGTAAAAAGGCAAGTGACAGCTTAGAGAATGTGACTAAAAAAAAACCTCTAGTTTGCTACTCGGTTTGTAGTAGAGAAAAGGGATAATAACAGATGGAGTTGTTACATACTATAATTAAAATTAATTGCATGACAAATATGATTGAGTTTGGAGCTATGAATAGATAATTGCACTGGAGAAAGTGGGTATGCTTGTTTTTACTTTATTTGCAATTGTTTATATTTTTTAATTGCAATTTTGATGCTTGCATAATGAGAATTCTTAGTGTGATGGGATGAGTCTACTATTATTTTTCCCTTTTCATGATTCTACTTTTTGATTGAGGACAAGCAAAATCTTAAGTTTGGGGTATTTGATGTGCCTAATTTTTATACAAATATTTGTATTCAATAACCCATTAAAAATACTTGTTTTCAACTATAAGTCGTCTTGTTTCTCTAAGATTTCAATTATTTATTTATTTATGAAGAAATAAGATTTTTTATGCAAAAAGTGATTTTTAATTTTTATAAGGGTGTAAAAAGAAAAAAATAAATTTACATGGATTTGGATAAGACGAAAAGATAAAAAACTGTTATTTTAAGTTTATCTAATTAAAATTTAATTTAAAAATTAAATTCTGATTTGTATTTTTATCTACAGGTGAGATGATGATACATCATAATCCTAGTACACATCCACACCTACTCCTGTAAATAGAGAAGCAAATACAAAGAAGAAGGGGGCCGGCGAACAAAAAGCAAATACAAAATAAGCAGCCAGCATTAATTACTGATTAATGAAACAGGGTGGCCAGATTCCACCTTTTCCTTCAAAAAAAAACAAAATAAGCAGCCAGCAAAGTAAAAAAAAAAAGCCAGCATACAAACAGCGAACATACAAAGAAACAGAAAGAAAAAGTAGAAGAGAGAGAGAAACAGAGAGAGAAAGTAAGAGATGAGGCATCTCTCTCTGTCTCTTCTGGTCAAAGTAGCAGCAGGCACACGAGGTCAGGAGGCTGACTGGGCAACGATCACGTGGGCTTCAGAGTGCTGCGAAGGTGACTGGGTGCACGTTTCGAGCAAGCACCACGTGTGCGAAGTTGACCGCGCGCGTTCTCCAAGGCGACAGAAAGCTTCGATCTGACTGGCTCTTCTTCTTCTTCGTTTTGGTTCGGCGCAGTTTTCAAGAGCATTCGGGTACAATTTTTAAGACAGAAAAAAAAGGTTTGAATTAAATTTGTATTTTTTTTTATCTTTTCTTTTTCTCTAATTTTTGTAATGCAATCCTTGAACAAATTTATTAACTGCAATATTTTTATTATGAATATGTGCAACTAATTTCATTGTTGGGCTGATTGAAACCGTAGTCATGTAATGTTATAATCTTCTAAACACTATTTCCTACCACTTATTGATTAAACCTGTTTGTATTGGTATAGATTTATAATATGAATCAAACTTGTTCAGAAGTTCTTAGAGCAGTCGACTGAGAGTGACAGCAAGTCGACTGCCATGCAGAACCTGAGATTATCAAGTTTGCGTATTATAAAACTGAATCTGTTATATGTGCATAGAGACGACCCGTATCTCGTGCTCATAACTTGTAACACAGGAATCTTTAGGGGTTCTTGGTTTAATCAACTTGAATGATCTAGATCTGATACCAATTTCTAGAACTTTGAGTGTTTGTTCGTTTCCATTGTTACCATGCTTCCTTTAAGTGCAACTTAGTAGATACCATGCTAAATACTTAAGGAAAGAAACGAATTAGAGTAGATACCATGCCTAATTCTTGGCCTAGGGAAACATTAACTTTAAGGAGTAGATACCATGTCCTTAAAGGAACAAACATGAGTGATTAGAGTAGTGTAGAAGGTGACTTAGCATTCTTGACTATAGGTGGAAATCAACGCCCAACTACGTAATAGATATTGGTGATTCAGAACTACTTGATCTAGTTTTAATCTTGTCATTTCTTTTAGAACAACACTTTATGATCTTTATTTTTGTTTTATTGATTAGTAAGTTAAGTACTACAATCTCTATGGGATCGACCCTTGCTTTTCACTACGCTTCTATAAACGATTCGTACACTTGCGAGGTTTTAATTTGTGTCTAGTTTATCTATTTATTTAGATACCTAGATTGCACAACATCACCTTAGACAGAGAGTGACGAAGGTGCCTAAGTGTCAAGCCGAGGTTGGCAGCCACCGTCGAACCCACCTCATCACCTTCGGAGGTCGTCCCGTTAATCCTCTGTTCTAATCGTCTCCTCTCTATATCTCAACGAACTAAGATCAATCTCAAATGACCCAGCTCCCACTCTGCTTTACGAAGCTCCCACTCCACTTCACGGAGCCGCTCTTAGCTCCTAGTGAGCCCCATCTTAACGGTGCCGAGCTCTGCGCAGAGACGGTTGGCGCTGCTATCCTGAAGGAGGTGAACAAAAGAGGCAAATGTCTTAGGACCTAAAAGCAAGTCCACGAAGATAACCAAAACTACGAGGCGACTCAAAAACAAGACAAACATAGTTTTGCAACTTCACCAACACTTGGTCAAAATAGTTTTTTCATTAAGTAATCAGAAATACAAGCGGTGGCCAGTCTGCGATTCGGCACTACATAGTCGAAAGAAAAAAAAAGAAGCAAAACACAAAACAAATCAAGGATCGACCTTTTGCAAGCAATCCACTGTTGAAGACGCTTCCTCAGGGGCCACGATGGCCAGGGGCGTAGCCTCTGACGGAGCATCTCCTTCGGTCTCGACACCTCCTCTCTCGACCTCCTCAACCTCCTCAACCTCTTCTTCTTCTCCACCCTCCTCGTTGCCCTCCGAGACGTCATCAAACCCTGGAGATGGGGTCCGGAAAGAGGTGCCATCCGGCGCAGTCCACTTCAGGGAACTTCTCCCTCACCTGGTCGATGGCTCGAGCATTTGCCTTCGCCATGTTTACATAGAGAAACCCTCGTGCTTTCTTCATGGCCTGCTCCTCGGCCACCGTCGCTGCCTCTTGCCTCGCTACTGCAACTGCATCTGCCTTTTCTTTAGCTGCTAGCTCGGCAGCTTGAAGAAGCTGGGCGTTGTCTGCCTTCAGCTTGGCGACCACAGCTTCGAGGTGCCTCAAGCTCGAGTTCTTCGACTTGGCCTCGAGCCTTGCCTACTCGAGGTCCTTGGCAATCCGGACCTTCTCTGCTCGAGCCTTATCCGCCTCGAACTTCAGCTCTTTTTCCTGCTCGGCCATCTTCTCTATCAGATGGCCGAAGTGGCAAGTGATCTGCGAAGAGTAGGACTTGGGTAGTTAGCAAAAAAGACTAAGTGCTCAGCCAAAAGAAAACTCAGTCTTCGATACTTACCGACACCGCCAAGCGGGCGACCACGAGCACGTCGTCCCCCACGCTACCCGCCTCTATGGCTACCTTGTCCTTCGGCATTGCAAGGTGCTGAAACGCCTGCATACACGCTAACGAGTCGCTTAGGAACCCATCGAGCTTGCGGACCTACCAGTCCGGGACGAAAATCTTTTGTGCGCCCTCAGCTAGGAACACTTCGGCTTCGTCAATCAGTGGCGGAGCCTCTAGCCCTAAGGCTGCCGATATCGAAAAGACCCTCTGTAGCGCCCCTGATTTCCATACACTGGGAAACCGTGACACGAGCCAAGACCTTTTCTTCAATTAGTCACAATACACAGAAAAACAGGAGAATTTAAAACTTTTATTTTCAACACCCAATGTATTACAAGTCTGAATATCATACAACTGCAATACATTACAATAGTGTTACAATAATACCTTTACAATTCCAAGTATTACAACCTTCAACAAATTACATCAGAGTACAAGGAATGAAGAACAACACTTGGTAACTCTCACTTGAGTACTTCTCAACTAATAGATAATCAATACATATACTGCAGCGGAACTAAACATAACACTGACTCCTTGCTTTCCTCGCCTTGAGTCCTCCTGAATCTCGCCTTTGTACTTCGGCGATCCAGTACCTATGGAAGTGGGGACGTCAGTATTCACTGACGCTTAAAGGCTGATCATATAGCAGCGAATCTCCCAAACAACATACAAAATATAGCAATGGTGTTGGTGTAGTTTAAGTGTTCGTGAGTGCTAGGACTAACGTCAGCAAGTCTCCGAAGCAACATGCAGCCCATACTACATGCGACCCCATCTCAAGCCGTTTCTCCATATATAGGGATTTGAACCCGCGTTACGAATTTTAATTGTACACAACCTGTTCCTGACAATACTCCATGACTCTGTGAGGTTGCAGAAGGGGTCAAGTCCCCTTACGCAGTCTGCTTATGGTGTCTCCGTTTTCCACTACTACCCGGCACGCCGGACCTCACTCGATCCCAGTGTACTGGGCCTCGTTCCAAAATCAAACCATAGGGTCTCGCAAGCGCAGGGTAGCGCGAAGCCTACCCTGTGGCACCCTCTGGGGTCTCGCAAGCGCAGGACTGCACAACGCATCCTGTGGCACCCCAGCCACGGTATTTCAGGAATTAACAGCGCGAGATACGCCACCCGTGCTCCCAACTTGTGAGACGCCACCGTACGTATCCCTTTGACGGGAAGGTACAACCCAATGTCACCACCTAAGGCCTGCCTCAAGGGACAAGTTGGTCGTAAGGCGCCCCTTACAACCAACTCCTCTCTCTTCGGCTAGGGTCTGAGCAAAATGATCTTTATAAGTCACTACCTTAATGATGTCCCTGACTCGACAATCCTAGGGACGATAATATTATAACATAACATGCTAGGCCTTAAATTAGGCTTTGCAAGACAACTCTACTAGGCTGCTCAACCTAGACTCACCAGAATCCTTCGGGATCCGGTTCCTGGCTCATCGATCCAAGACCTCGGCCGTGCGAATATACATGCATGCCGCTACCCTAGACTTGGATTCCGTCTATACTCCGGTCCTCGATCAACCTACCCTGGTTAAGACTCGACGGCACACAAGGAGTGACTCCTCCACAGTTCCTTAGGGTAAGAAAACATATGTCTTGATGGTCGATAGCCCTCAGGGTGGTAATATCACCCTAAACGAACACAACGAACTGTGTACTAGCTAACAAGCTATACACAAGTAACAACCACATACGAGCTAATAAGCTACGTATGAAACGATAACTACCCATGAGCCAGGCGGGCCTCGTAGGAGACGACAACGTACATACCAGCCAAATAAGCCACGTATGAGACCAACAGCTACGCACAGGGCCGGTCGAGCCGCGTACGAGACAACAACCTACATACGAGCCAAATAAACTACGTATGAGTCCCACAGCTACATACGGGCCAGTCGGGCCACGTACAAGCACAACCATAGGCAAACAACCATACAGGTAATCAATCCTAGAAGCAACCAACATGCTTACTAGCAAACTTAATCTTCTATTATTAGAAGCAACAGAAGAATCTACTAGTAGTCTATGATCGGTATTCTACTAGGGAAGAGCCGAAGGCGACATAACAGCCTTTATCAACTAACTATTACTAGTGGTCTTCCCTATCCTTATTACTTCAACCTATAGCGCCTTAAGCATGGCATACAATCGCAAGCATCTTCCTACGACAATCTAATTATATAACAGAACCATTCACCATAATACTCCTAAGTACGAATGTGATTAAGCATGTGCTTATATCAATCTTAGCATGAAAATCACTATGATCTAGACATGAAGTCCACTACGGTCAAGCATAGGTTATAACTTGAGCGTGAATGCTTACTACTTATCATGACTAATCACCACATCCCAAGCATGGATATATAAATAGTATAGACATACAACATTCCAAGGCACGGTAGGTAATCTAACATTAACCCTACAACATTCTAAGCATGCATTTAAACTTTAGCATGGTATGCCTCATTCCTAGACATGGCATGCTACTTTAACACTAACATATTGCATGGTGTACATTTTAGTAACATTCTTGTCATGTATACTAGTTAGGTATCAACCTACAACATTGCATGAGTTTCTACAACAATTCTAGCATGGATAGAACATAACATAAAAGTCACTACAATTAACCATGGATAGTTACTTTAATCTAAGCATGAATATCATTAGTATGGATACCATTAACTTAACACAACCAATAATTAGCATGACACCTACTAACTTATCATGAATAATGATTAAGTATGATCATCTACTAACATACCATGAACATATACTTATCTAAGCATGGGTATCATGTAAGCATGAATATTTATTTAATCTAGCATGGTATACAACTTTCCTATAAACATGTAAGCATGGATAAATTTATATATCATGATATCCACTTTCCTACAATTATCTAAACATAGATAAGTGAATCTAGCATGGTATGCAACCTTCCTACTAGCATGAATCTTATTAAGCATGAATAACTACTAGCATGAATATCTTACTAAGCATGGATAGCTACTAGTATGAATATCTTACTAAGCATGGATAGCTACTAGTATGAACATGCAACATTCCTAAGTATATAGATATATACTTCTAAACATGGTAAGTAATTTTAGCATTTATCCTACAACATTCCAAATATGGTTATACACTTAGAATGGTATACATCATTCCTATACATGGTAGGTAATTTTAGAATAAATCTTACAACATTCTAAGCATAAATAACACTCCTAAACATGGTAGATAATTTTAGAATGAATCCTACAACATTCTAAGCAAAAATATCATTCCTAAATATGGTAGATAATTTTAGAATAAATGCTACAATATTCTAAGCATAAAAATCATTCCTAAACATGATAGGTATTTTTTGAATGAATGCTACAACATTCTAAGCATAAATAACACTCCTAAACATGGTAGATAATTTTAGAATGAATCCTACAACATTCTAAGCATAAAAACATGATAGGTAATTTTTAGAATGGATCCTACAACATTCTAAGTATAAATAATTTAATCTAATCCAATCTTAGCATGGTATTTACTTTATTTTAATATGGACATAAAATAAACATTTACAACTATCTATTACTACTACTACTACTTCATTTTAACCAAAAACATAACATACAACTATCTACAACTACTACTACTTCATTTTAACCAAGAACATAACATTCAATTATCTACTACTACTACTACTTCATTTTAACCAAGAACATAACATACAATTATCTACTACTACTTCTTTTAACACTTCTTTTAACACTTACTACTACTTCTTTATTTTAACAACATACCACTCCTACTTTATTTTAACAACATACTACTACTACTTTATTTTAACAACATGCTACTACTACTTTATTTTAATAACATACTACTACTACTTTATTTTAACAACATACTACTACTACTTAAATGTCTACTATTCTTTATTAGCATATGTTTCTTATTATTACTAGTGGACATAAAAGAGATCTTTTTAATCCTTTTACAACTAGTGATTAGAAAAAGATCTTTTTATTCATTCTACAACTAGTGATTTCTTTTTCATAATTAGAACTAACATCTAATTTAGGTTCGTTTTCTTAAGAAAACAACAATAATAAAAATAAGGTAAGAACCTTCATTTGGTTCAACCCACATATGCTTATCTTTTTAGTCCAAGTTCAATACAAGTCCTACAACAAAAAATGGTTGTATAAAAAGGTTCATATGCTTTATGTATAAGTCCATATTCAAGTCCTACAACCCCAAAATGGTTGTATGTACAAGTCCATATGTATATGTCATTTTAGTCCATAAAACAACCTACTACCACTATAAAGATTCAATCTTTAGGTGTATTTAGCACTACTATTTATTCTTTTCTTTCATGTTGTTATTACTCTTATCATTTACAAACATACAAATAAGAATCCATAAACCACATTACTAAAACAACCACACCAAAAGAAAACAAAACAAGGAGGGTAAGAAGAAGAAGAACATCAAAACAACCATTCAAACAAACAAACAAACAAACAAAGAGAAACCCCCACCTTAATCTCTTTGTTGGAAGGACTTGCTAGCTTAACCTTCTCCTTCCCCTAGCTCTTAGAACTCCTAGGACAAACCTACAAGAAAACTCTCCTGTTAGTCTCCTCTCTTTCTTTTTCCTTTCCTTTCTTTCTTTGTGTTTTCTAAAAATGAGACAAGGTGGAGGAGGAGGGGGTATTTATAGGATGAGAGAAGGGTGGATAGTGCAAAATTGCACATACACATTTGCACAAAGGCCCTCCCCTAAAATGGGGGCCGGCCATGCCATGGTAGGGGGTAGGGGTGAGGTGGAGCTAAGGTGAGGTATGGTGCTATGTGGTGGAGGTGTTATGTGAGGGTTTCTAGAAGGGTTTTAATCTTCTCATGCATACAAAACCCTAGTTTAGGCCTCCTAATCAAACCCTAACCATCCAATTAAGTTATCATGACAAGATGAGTACATTGTCCAAGAGTACAAGCTACATATTTTGTACAATGTACTAAGTATAATACAATTGTATGTATATGTATATGTATGTGTATACCAAAAATCCTCATATAATTCGCATAAATAGTTTAATTTGAAAATAATAATAAAATAAGTTTTATTATTAACTCGGAGGATTGCATTACCAATTTGATGTATTTCAGATATACACCGACCGATATATGCGCGTAGACAATGTTTGTGAGCGGACCGGCGAAAAATCACCAAAATAATCTGATTTTTGGAATCAAAATAAAATAATAATAAAATAATAATAAAATAGTAATTTATACGAGGTAATATCCGTCCGGGATATTACACCCTCGTGTCAGTAGAAGTCGAAGCCACTGTTGGGGGGGAAGGCTGCGGAGCCGAGAGGGGTCGCCTCCCCAGCTGCTCCTTGACAGCGCGATGAGCTTGTAACCCCTCCGAGGGGGCCTTCGAGGCAAGCCTCTTCCTCTTCTTCGGAGCCTTACTGCTCAGAACCCTACGCTGTGACAGCAATTTGTCGAAGTCCATTGATTCTGCAAAAAAAAAAGTTAGAAACATGGCCTACTTGGCTCGCAACACAAAACAAGAAGCTATCACCGACCACTAAAAAAAAAAAAAAAAAAAAAAAAAAAAAAAAGAAAGAAAGAAAGACATACTAGGGTTTATCGAGCTAAGACCCCCCCGGAAGAGGACCTCCTCGGTCAATGCCTTCCAATTGAACTTCGGGCGGTCGAGCAGTGTCTAAACCATATCTTCCTCCTCAGTGCTAAGAGTTGGGCTCTCCCTGACCTTCTTTGGGACCAACTCTACCCAAGCTGTGGGGATTTTCCATGGCCCTCGACTTCGGATGAGGAAGTACTTATCCCTGCAATTTTTTATCGAGTCCGGACAGTTAACCAACTTCGTCCCGAACCTCGGAGCTAGATAGAACTGGTACTCATCCTTGTGCTGCTGGTGCATCCGGTACACCGTTCGGAGCAAACTCAACCTCGGCGCAAGTCCCACCGCTTGACAGTGGAGAACGAATCGGTTTATCAGCCTCCACACGTTCAGCATGTACTGAACGGGGCTGACGCGGAACCACCTCAACACTTCGGCGATGAAGGGGTGGAGAGGGAGCCGAACTCCCACCAAGAATGCGTCGACTGGCTAGAAGCACATGTCAATGGGTGTAACCTCTGTTTTCCCAAAAACGTATTTTTGTGTATATTCTGTATTTAAAATTTTTGCAAATTATTTTTTTTTGATTTTCAAGTTCTTTTGTCAAATTGTACTATTCGATATCCTATTAAAATCTGTTTTCGATCAATAATTTTATTTGTGACTATTTCCATGATTTTTATATTGTAACATAATTCTTATTTTTATGATTATTACTCTTATTATTATTATTATTATTATTATTATTTTTGACTGGTTATTAAAAATTCACTTTTATTTACTAACTGTATTTGTAGTATTTTAAATAAATTATATTTTGTAATGCAAATTACATTTTATTATAAACAATATTTTTATTTGTTATTTTATTGAATTTATAAACCCTATTTTTTTCCTATTAGATTTTACTTAATAACCCATTATACCCGTTACCAATTCCTTAAAACCAACAACCCAACATACCCATTACCCTAACTACCCTAACCCGAAACCCCTTTTGCATCTGAACCTATTTCTTCACCCCAAACCCGCAATACCCAACCCGTAACCCAACTCACACCCTAACCCTATTTTACCATGTGTATATTTATACCCCCCATACAACCTGTTCATCTTCCACCCTATACAGCCGCCTCCAAACCCATCGTCCCTCCTGATCTCTCCTGGCCTACCTCCCTTGTCTTCCTCCTGTCAGCCTCGCCCTGAGGGCGCCGCCTGTCCCGTGCATTGCCAGCCCCATTCTCCAGCTCTCTCTCTCATCGACAAAGCCACCTCAACACTTGCGCCATCTCCGCGGTACTCAGTTGAACCCTTCCTGACTCCTCCCTGTCGTGCAGCCAGGGCAGTGACCACCAACAACTTCAGATGACGTCCCCCACTGTGCTCCTCCAGAGCGCCGCACTCCGGCAGTGCCCTCTGTTGTCGTCCCTGCTGTGCTTTGCCTGTTCACCGTGCTGCCTACCTGCATCGCCAAGCCAGAGCAAGCTTTTGGCTGTTTATTTGGATTTTTGATCATGTTGATTCTGGACCATCCGATCTTGTGATCTTGATCTTGATTGATTGATTCCTAGCTGTTCGTTGATTTGATCTTGATCATCACCATCGGGGTGATCTTGGCCGTCCATTGGATCTTGATCATCATGCTTGATTGAATGTAGGCCGTCAATCTCCTCTTGATCATCCGATTAGAGCCTAGCCGTTCGATCTGTTCTGATCATCTTGATCTTGATTTTCGATCTCAGTCGTCCGATTATGTTCGTGATCTCAATTATTTTCATTTTGTTCGTGATCGTGTGTTCGTGATTGGTTCGTGATCGGTTCGTTGTGTTTGTGTTCGTGCCCTGGGATCCGTTTCCATTATTCTTGCTTAGAGTCATTTTCGTCGTCGGTTAAGGCAAGTAACTTGTACTCAATTCCTTTGTATGATACAAGTCATAAATACCGCTTGTAGTGTAGTTGGGTTCTAGAGACAACTCGTGTGTGATGTATTTTTGATGAGTATTGTTTCTATAGTGCTATTGACCATAGTTGCTTCACGACACAAAATTTGACATGAAAAAACTTAGGTTTTGACCGTTCTTGATGTGATTATATTTGCGAGATAATTATGAAAATTTGTGTGTTGTTCGGATCCATGTGATATACTTTTTGTGGGCATGTTATATACCCTATTTTATGTTGTTTGGACATTTAGTAGACTCTATACCTTGTTTGGTTGTGTTTGGAACGAATTTCGTATGATCTATGTTGGTTTTATTTCAAAAGAGAATTCTGCATTTTGTCAATAATCTGTTTTGATTGATATTTTAGACCATATTAAGGTTAGTATATTAATTTCAGTTGTGAACATGATTTTTAGAGAAATCCGTCTTCTTTCCCAAATTTCTGACCTTGATCAATTTCATTTTTGTATGTGTGAGATATGATTGTTTTACTACAAAAGTGTATTATATTTCTAGATTTCGTTTCTTGATGATTTCGATGACTAAACTATTTTGATATTAGTTCTAAACATATTATTTTGATCTAAAATTTCGGATAGTATTTCTATACTTGATTAGAGATTACCCAGAATTTTGGTGGATTTATTTGATAAGAGTTACATACCGTTTCATGCTTTTGAATAAAAACTATACTTGCTGGATTTTGCTCGCTGTTCTGTAAAGAAGAATATTTTCACCCTAGTTTCTTTTCCTATATGAAAAATATTTATGGAATATGAAAGTTAGCTTATTTTGTCTATTTTCTTCTCCCTTTGGCGGATTTGGATTTCATTTCATGGTTTGCGAGATATTACAGTTTTCGTACAACTATGTTGGGAATTCCAGATTTGCCAAACTATCATTTCTTAATATTTTCTGATTTTGGTTGGCTAAACTAATATTACTGGAAAATTATGAAACTTTATATTCTGATATTAGACATATAGGGGAATACCCTAGATTTTTCCTGGATTTATTTGAGGAGTTTTGATGCTGTTTTCCTGATCGTGAATTCGATTTACTAATTTCTGACTGAACGTATTTTCTGGTTTAGATTCAGTTTTGAGCTATGACTTTGTGAAACAATATATGACATATATGTATTTGTTGGATTCATCCGGGAGTCTATTTTCTAGACCTTTTGACGGATTCAGATTGTATTTTTGTAGCAACGGGAATCCCAGTTTTAGCGCAACACTATCTTGCTGTCCTGAACTAGAATTGTCGTTGTATTATCCTGTTATGAGTTATCTTCCACCTGAACATGTTATCTTGAAACCTGAACTTGTTACATGATCATGCTATGTTATTCTTGACCTGTTTGTGACACGTACATACCTGTTTAATAATAATAACAAAATAATCAAGCCGGGGTTAAGGGAAAGAGCTAGTAGTGGAAAATATAGAAATGTGTACTTAGAAGGGGGCCCGTATTTTCCATTTTGATTCATGCTGATACATGAACCTATTGCTGTATGGACCTTTTGGTTCATGTACCTGTTACCTGTTACTGCATGGACCTTTTGGTTTATGTACCTATTACCTGTTACTGTATGGACCTGTTGGTTCATGTACCTGTTACCTGTTGCTGCATGGACCTATTGCTGCATGAATCGGATGATTCGTGTACCTGTTTGATTCATCAACCTATTTCCTGTTCTTGTTTTCCTGATCCCCTAGTACACTGCCCTATGGACTCCACTACAAAATCTAAACGAAACTGTTTGAATGTAGAAACCATGTAGTAAAAGGATGGATGCATGAAGTGCTACCTAGATAGTAATAATATAAGACTTGACATGACATAACTTGACATACCTGTATACTTGATTACCTGTTTACCTACTTGCATGATACTTGACACCTGTATACCTGTTTGCTTGACAGCTGATACATGTTACCTGTACCTGTTAGTATACCATGCTACTTGATTCTATTTGTCTGATTCATGTTAGATATTACATTTCTGTTGACACACTTATACCATGCTTGTTTATTCCTGCTGTTGTTTTGTATTTGTTATTTTTCCCTATGTACTTGTATCCTGCACTACAAGCGACCTGTAACTTGCATTGACGGGAGTTTGTTTTCTTTTTCCTCATCCTGCAACTTATTAAATTGCATATTTTGGATATCAGCTGCCAGATGGAATAGGTGAGCTGAGATACTAGATATTGGAGTTTTGCAATCATGATTTTTCTGCTATTATTATTATTCTTGTTGCTTATTTTGAACAATTGTATCTTGTACTTGGATTTATTTTGTATTTGGGCAATGTGACCTAGGATATTTGACTTATTCAGATCTGGATTATTTGAGATTAATATATTTTGGTTTCAAGTATTCTTGTTGGTATTTTGATTCACATATGCATACTTGATTGATTCTTTTGCTTCCGACTCTAATTATTCTTGTAAAATGTTGTAAAGATTCTGAACAGCTTATGGATGATGAAAATCATTCGTTGGGCTTATTCATGTATCCGTATTCCGTATTCTCTTTTGGAAAGCGGGGCGTGACAACGGGCATTGGTGAGTTGGCCCTCACCCCTGGCCCGGGGAGCATTAGGTCGAAATCCCTTGGGATTTGGAAGCACTCCCGAATCCTTAACAAGTCCTGCTCGGTAAGGATAGAGACCGTCTCGTCTACTTCCGACGTCTCTCTGGCCTCATTTTCATCGAAACTTTGACCCATCCCGTACATTATCTGCTCCGCCTGGTCCTTCGGAATGTCTCGAACACTTTGTAGTCTGGTTAGAACCCCAGGCAACTCCCGAACTCTCCAATTCTCCGCTTCTCTTCGATCCTCGTCTCAACAATTACTGAAGTCTGCCTTACCATGACTTTGCCCTTGTCGATTGGGGGGACCTGACTAGAGGAAGCCTCGAGGGAAAGAAGAGAGGAGGCCTCCTTCCTCGTTGGGTCGATAGACATTATTTAAAAGGAAATAAGCTATGTATAAAGTTACCTTGAGTTGACAGCTACGGTCGGAAAACACACCGGAGGACGGTAAAAACTCGTCGGAAGCTCTCGGTAAGTGAAAATCTTGCCTGAGTAAAAAACGAGAATAGTGAGCAAATGGGAGAGGGGGTGGAGATTTATAGACTTTGAGATTGGTGGAGCATTTACCAAGGTTAAGAGGCCCCCAATAATGCAAAGGCCTGGCCCATTTGGTGAAAACGCAAGAATTTGCGTTAACTGGTCAAACGGTCATGGGGCCCATGAGCCACGTGTTGCCTTATCATTCGTCGCAGGCTCTCCGAAGTCGCTTGACACCGACGTCAAAACACAAGAATTTGTGTTGACTGGTCAAACGGTCATGGGGCCCACGAGGCACGTGTCGCCCTATCGTTCGTCGCAAGCTCTCCGAAGTCGCTTGACACTGACGTCAAAATGCAAGAAATTGCGTTGACTGGTCAAACGGTCCTGGGCCCACGAGCCACATGTCGCCCTCTCATTCGTCAGCAAGCTCTTTGAAGTCACTTGACACCGACATCAAAACGCAAGAAATTGCGTTGACTGGTCAAACGGTCCTGGGGCCCACGAGCCACGTCTTGCCCTCTCATTCGTCAGCAAGTTCTCCTAAGTCGCTTGACATCGACGTCAAAACGCAAGAAGTTACGTTGACTGGTCAAACGGTCATGGGCCCACTAGCCACGTGTCGCCCTCTCATTCATCGGCAAGCTCTCCGAAGTTGCTTGACACCGACGTCAAAACGCAAGAAATTGCATTGACTGGTTAAACGGTCCTGGGGCCCACAAGCCACGTGTTGCCCTCTCATTCGTCGGCAAGCTCTCTGAAGTCGCTTGACACCGACGTCAAAACGCAAGAAATTACGTTGACCGGTCAAATGGTCATGAGGCCCACGAGCCACGTGTCGCCCTTTCATTTGTCGGCAAGCTCTCCAAAGTTGCTTGACACCGACGTCAAAACGCAAGAAATTGCGTTGACCGGTCAAACGGTCCTGGGGTCCACGAGCCACGTGTCACCCTCTCATTCGTCGGCAAGCTCTCCGAAGTCGCTTAACACCGATGTCAAAATGCAAGAAATTGTGTTGACTGGTGAAACGGTCCTGGGGCCCACGAGCCACGTGTCGCCCTCTCATTTGTCGGCAAGCTCTCTGAAGTCGCTTGACACCGACTTTAAAACGCAAGAAATTGCGTTGACTGGTCAAACGATCTTGGGGCCCATGAGCCACGTGTCGCCCTCTTATTCGTCAGCAAGCTCTCCGAAGTCGCTTGACACCGACGTCAAAAAACGAGAAAAACTATGGACCCACCTGCCACGTGGTGCCCTCCTAGACCTCGGCAAGCTCTCCGAAGTCGCTTGACGCCGATGTCAAAATGCGAGAACAACCAGGGGCCCACCTATCACATGGCACTCTCCTAGACCTCGGCAAGCTCTCCGAAGTTGCTTGACACTGACGTCCAAACGCAAGAATAACCAGGGGCCCACCTGTCGCGTGTCGCTCTCCTGGACTTCGGCGACGCGATCCAGAGTTGCTTGCCACCAACCCTCAAATGAGGGAAATCCAATCGCCCACAGACGTCGAATCACTTTGAAAGGCGCACTACTGCCTGATGGGCACCTCAGATTGAGTCACGTCACCGCGCCCTGATCCCCCTTTCAGATCGCTCAGAAAAGCATGTGGCGAGACGAACGACGCCCAAGATTGCGCCACGTTAGAAAAATGGTGATTAATTCTTTATTTTATTTATTAATTCGAAATATTTATTTAAAAACTGCAAAAAAATGATTAAAAATTCAGGAAAAATAATTAAAAATTCTAAAAAATAATTATATATTCGGAAAAATATTTTTGAGCCCCTGGGTAAATAATTATTAGTTAGAATAATTAATTAATGCTCCCGGGAAACAAATCATTGCTTTCCAAAATTGAATAAATGAGTCGAAAAATAATGTAAAAATTGAGACAAATCACCAAAAATCCACAAGAGCCTAAGAGCAAACTTGGGCATGTCACCAGCTCAGGAAAACACCGTTACTTCTCAAACAAGATTCGAACCCCTTTAAGAACTCCGATAAAGCCCTATACGCCACTGGAACAACAAAACTACTCCCCAAAAGCTGTAGTACACAATCTATGGGAGTGGGGGCTCATGATATGACTAAAAATGGGGTTAAATCGAAACCGTTCAATTTGGACACGAATCATAAAGTTACAGGGGTAAAACGGTAATTTCACTTACAAATGGGTCCAAATTGGGAAACGAGTCTCTCTTCTTGGACCTGCTAACCCATGAACGAATCTGTTCAGCTGAGAACGGGTCTCAACCCGTTAAGGACCAGTTCAATAGGATATGAAGAAATCCTGGCTCGTCCTTATCTACTGGAGGTGGTTTCAACCGCTTCTATCCAGTCACACCGGGAAGTAGGGATTCGTTCTTATCCCGAAGCAGATCCCCACGACGACTAAGTACCCCCACCTCCTACCGTTACAAGGTGGTCACTCTTTGTCTACCTAAGCTCTTTTCCTTTCCTTTTTGAGTATTAACAAGAGCGTCGGAGGGATCGTCGCCGGGATCCATCCCGGTGTTTCGAACGTTTGTGCAGGTCCGCCAGAGCACCAAGGAGTCAGCCTATCAACTAGTGAAGAAGTCAGATTTGGCCTGTTCAAGTTCCTACGAATCCATAGATTCTTTCTATTGCCCCCACACCAGATTCAACGGCAACAGGAGGTCTAGCCTAAACCCCCCGGATTTCTGTAGGCACTGGTAAACAAAATTTATCTTTTATAATCATTTTCATCTCATCTTTTTATCCCAATTTATTATTGCATATCATCTCATCTTTTATCTAAATAAATTATTACTTATTATACATATACCAAACTATTTATCTTATCATATTATCAAGGATTATTTATCTTATCATTTTTACCGTATATTATGCATATACCATGTTATTTATCTTATCATATTATCACGAAATATTATCTTATCATTTACCACCTATTATTTCCTCTTAATTACTCACATATCATATATATACCCAACTATTAATCTCATCTTTTATCATATCAAATTCGCATGTATCACCCACATGCCATACATGATATATATATATATATATATATATATATATATATATATATATATATATATATATATATTCTATTTATCACCAGCATAATACACATACACCATGCCCAAATTACTTCATATTTATATAATAAAACACAAAGAAAGCTATCAAGTGGCTCTCACTTATTTAGAAGAAAATCAACGGTCTAGATTTTTGCTCCCAAAAGACATTTTTCCTCCAAAATGTTTTCCCCCAAAATTTAAACTTTTCCCCCAAAACAAACTACTCCATCATTTATTACTCTCTCTCTCTCTCTCCTCCCTCTCTTTTCTCCATTTTCATAATTCTTTCCCTCTCTTTTTTCTTACCAAGGAATCAACAAAAAAACAGCATTCAAGTTTTTTTTAATGCAATTTCGGATTATGCTTATTGTTATTATTTCAAAATTTTAATTATGTTTTTTTTTCTTCGGATTATGCTTTCATAACTCAATAACATTCATTTCTATTTAATTGCTTTTGAATTACCATATCTGATTGTATCATACTTCACTGAGTAATTGTTTTAGATGAGAATGCTTCACTAAGTTAATTTTGATTAGAATGCTTTGTTTTATTATGCAATTTCGGATTATGCTTTTTTGAATATTTGGGCATTTGCTGCTTTGAAAGATCGTTGCAAATTCTTTAATTGACTCGCTTGATCGTACTTTTATGGAAAAATCCATGCTTAATCCCTGTATATCATATTTTTGTAGCTGCAAAATTGTATCTTGATCTGCTTTACTGCAATTTCACTTCACGTATACATCACAACAAATTTTATAATTTAAATTCATACATGGTTAACTACATAAAAAACAAACAAGGGGGAACTAACTCATGCAGTTTGAGGCGTTAACCGTAACTCATGCAGTTAGAAAATGAATTGCTACTTATGTTAGACTCCAAATCAAAAAAGAAATCTCTAATGCTCAAGTGACACATAGCAAGAAATTTTTGATTCACTACTGTTGTAGATTCACAATACTATTTTTGAATCTAGAGCTACTGACAATAATCCTGCAGTATACAAACCAATAAACATCAAGGTCACTTCATAATCCTACTTCAAAGTACATCAATACATCAATGTCTACTAGCAAATAAACATCTATATCTATCATCTTTTACTGTTTACATGATTTTTCATATGTTGTATCGTTCTGAATATGAGCCGTAGGCACGTGCCCACGAGCATACCTAGTTAGCATATATAAACCCATTATATCACTAATAGCACCAAATACTCAAAATCATGCAACTATACCACATAGCAAAATTTCAACAGTCAAATTCCGTATTTTCCATTATTTCTTTATCCGACCATAACTATCACAATTCACATTAGATAAATCTAAAATTTTACCACAACATAAATTATATCTAGTATGATCATACTCACCGGTCAAAATGCGAAAACTCGATATATAGCTCCTCCACTACACATCCGAGGTCGCTACCACCGCTTATTACCAAGTTTGAATATCAATTAGGGTTAAGGATACCCAAATCATTCAGAAATAACAATTAAAATCGTTCTAATCTCTCACAGGCATTTCTTCGAATGCCTGTTGTGCATTACACGTATGCACACACTCACAATTCTGTTAACCAGGTTTTAAGCCTATAAATTTCTCCCAAAAATTATCCTAAGTTGTTTCTCATAATTTACAAAAATTCGTATTGCCAATCTCTAACAAATTTGATGCATAACTCTTTTAATTTCTAACCCAAAACCCTAACTCTTTTCAAATTTACTCCAACTAAATCTAATAAAGAATTAATTGCTTCTAACACGAAGATTATCTCCTAATCCCCCTACTACCCTAATTCTCTTGCCAAAAATTGAAAACATACAACCTGATACAATTTAATAAAATTATTTCTCACCTTCCAAGAAGCCAATCAAAAAAACCAATGCCAAGATGTTGAAGAGCACCCTCCAATTAGTAAGACCCCCCTAACAATTTCTCAAAATGGCTAGGATTTTAGAAACTTAGAAAATAAAGAAAAGGAGAAAGGGGACGTCGGGTTTGGTTTCTTTGCTGGACGAAAATGAGGAGAAGAAAGGCGAAGGGGTATATTTTGTAAATAGATGGGGGAAAATTAATTATAAGTCCCTCCTAAACTCTTTCATTACTTTTATGTCCTTCTCGTTCTATCTTTCATGATAGATTTCAATAAACCCGCGCCACCAAATTTATAAATAAATAGAAACATATATGAGATAAAATTGTACATCTTTGCATAATAATAACAATAACAATAATATCAAATAGAAGTAAAAGAAATACAATGCCAATTTTTTTTTTTAAAGGAGATGTTACACTTCCCGTGGCTTTAGCTTGTGGCATCTGGTTCCTGTTGACCACCACGATTTCTCCCTTCAGTTGGTACATCCTGTTGAATTCTCGCTTCGACATCAAGGTCACCGCTGTTGGCTCATCCGCCTTCTTCATGGACTCTTGCGTTGCTGGCTCGCCTCTGTTGATGTTTGGCTACAAGCTTGCCAGGCTGCACATTTGCCTCCTCGACATCCGGTTGCAGGTTTGCCTTCTTGACAGTCGGTTGTAGATTTTGCCTCCCCAACATCCAGTTGCAGTTTTGCCTCCATTGACGTCCGGTTGCAGATTTGATTCCTCGACATCCAGTTGCACCCTAATAGTTAGTAAAAGGAAAATTAAACTAGGGTTATGTCAGACACAGGAAAAATCATAAACATAAGTTGTAAAATGCAACAATATAATTTACGATCATTTCACTGTCGAATTAAACCCGACTCTAATTGTCACGCCCCGCTTCCCAATAATACAGAACACAAGCACGTGACATTGCCCCAGCGAATGACTTGCATCATCCATAAGCTGTTACTGATTCAACTCAACAATATAGAACAAGAAAGAGATACAACCACACATGCATATAAGAATAATCACATGAATCACAAAACGAATTGAAACTTGAAATAACAATCAGATAACCAAATCTGAAAAAAAGTAACAATTTTGGGTCAAATGCCTACATTACAATAAAATAACAACATTCATTGATTTAGGTCTCCATAACATAAACGATAAATAAATAAGCGACGATGCTATCAATTCCTTCACCAGTGTTGTTCTCCCAATCCATTAGGCAATTCTTCTTGATTACCTGTAAGTTGTTCATCTAAAAAGAGAGAATAATATGTCCTTAGAGCAAGTCATGGACAGCAAGTAGAGGACAGCAGTGAAACACTGACAATAAAGATATAACAATGAATTCAATAATGATAACAATAGGCTCGATAGTAATAAACGGTGGCAAAACGATAACGATGTAATATGCAATAACGATGGTCAATAACAATAGTAATAAACGATACCAATAATGATAAACAATAACGATAAAAATGTTCAATAACGATGACAATATGCAATGACGATGCGATGGCAATCTTAAGTTTATTATTCAATTTAGTACTAAGTAATGCACGTACTACTGCGTCCCATACTACAGGTTCGATGCATACAAACACTTTCATTTAGACTAAATTGGTAGATTTTATAGATCATGTACTCGACATGATAACACTAAAAGTGATAGCAACTTCGTTGCACACTAGTCGGCACGATAACACTAAAACGATACACGATAAATTGGGATACTGTGGTCAGTAATCCAACAATAATTCGATGAACACTAGTCGATACAATATTTTGGAAACAAGGCCCCCACTTCCGAGTACAGTCTCTATATCATCAACTACTCTAGTCATCTCTTAATCACGGCTAGATTAATAATTCTTTATTCAATCAATATGCAATAACGGTTGGCAATATTATGATACCAACTGGGAAATAATAGGGACACTAACATCAATGGGGAAACGATAAGACGATCAATAAAGAACACTAGAATGAAGACAATACAACACCAAAATCATACAATGCAAATCATACAATTCAATGTTACAACAATATAGATTCGATTATATTATCAAAATATGGAAACTCAATTCTGAACAGCTGTAGGTTACTATACCAAAATCGGATTTTCCGCTGCTATAGAATAGAAGGGTTGGATCTGTCAGAAGTTATAGAAAGTAGATCCTGCGCGGTTTCAACGCATATTTAAAGTCAAATTTCCGATAAAAGTAGCAAGGTTAATTACAGGGTTCTTTTTAGATTACTGATTCTGGCTGGTCATCGATGTCAATTAGTTACAGTTATAAATTCAGTAAATGTTCACTTTAAAAATCAGTAAAAATAATTATCATGATCCTAAGCATGCTAACTATCAATCTGGAATTTATCATGGCAATATTTATCATTAGTTCATCTATTTGATTAGTTTAACATAGTGTAGTCCTGAATCAGGAAGTTCTGGCAATAAAACGCAGCAGTAGTAAAATGATCATAACTCATGCAATATAAGTCGGAATTGAATAATTTTTAGTGTTCTGGAAACTAAAAACATAGGGATATATTTCATCTTTAGAAACGTTCATGGTTCAGTGTCAATAGATGGGTCGAAAAGATCATACAAATTTCAGACAGACGGTAAAAATTCCGGATTAACATATTTCATGGTTTAAAAGTGATCTAGGGTTTTAGTTATCAATTCAATTAGTCGATTAACATGGTAAGCATGATGATAAGGAAACCACAGCAAGGAAATACAACCATGCATCAATCTAATGCTAAACAATACATCAAATCAATGGTTCAATCACTAGCAACCTAAGATACAGCTCTACAATAATTTATCGATGGAATGACATGCATGAATAATTCCTAATATCAAAATATCTACATGAAATGCATGAAAGACACGATCTCTAGAGTCAAATATCGGCACAAAGTAAAGAATGAGGGGATTAGCTCGTAAAAATTGTAACCCCCGTTTCCGTCTATACTTATTTCCTGAATATTTTCTGTATTTCAATTTTTTATAAATTCATTATGTGTTAAATTCGGTTTGGATTTTATAATAAAGTATCTCCTAATCAACAATTATATTTATTTTCGAATAGTGATTTATTTTAACTTTGTTTTATAATCCTAATTGATCGATTATTTATATTTGAGCCCAAATCAAATGTATTATTACTATTTAGATTATTTTAATGAATTTGTTAAACCCAATTCCTATTTTATAGAATCTTATTATTATTATTATCATTTTTATTCTTATTAGTATTATTGTTACTATCATTGTTATTATAATTATTGTTATTGTTATTGTTATTGTTATTGTTATTGTTATTGTTGTTATTATTATTATTATTATTATTATTATTGTTATTGTTATTTTTATTATTATTTCTTTTGATTGTATATTAACAATCAATTTTTTGTTATTGTGAAAGCCCACATATTTTAATCAATCCGTTATTATTATTATTTTAAAATACAAACCAAGTATATTATTATTCAAATTATTGTGAAAAGCTAAATCTTAATCTAATTGTATTCTTTCAATTAATTCTGTTTTCTATTGAACCCTGTAAAATTGTGTTGTACAACCTATTTAAATATTTTGTGTATTAAGTACTCTAATTTAATCTATTATTATCGTAATTGTTTGTCCTATTTATCTAAACCCATTAACCCTTCTTATTGGACCCAAACCCTATTATATCTCCTATTGGATACTACCCATCCCAATATCCTATTAAACCCTATAAATAGTACTATACCCCCCCCCCCCCAAACCTAACCCTAACCTATTACTATGTAACCCTAGCCGTCACCTTTCTTCTTTCCCCCTCTCCTCTGTTTCACTTCAACCCATCGAACCCATCCCGCAACCGTCGTCGTTCTCCCTCTTCCCCCACTACCTCTTCAACCATCCTCGTCGCCCTCTCTTCCGACCACCACAGCCACCCATCTACCCCGTCATCATCTCCTCATCATCCCCGACCTCACCAACCATTGCCCTAGATCGCAACCACCACCTCGTCTCCCTATCCCGTTGCACCTCATCATCGTCAACCCCGACCACCTTTACGATGGACTTATCCATCCCACCACCTTCATCCCCTGTTGCTGATCCCATCGACCACCACTGCTCCTCTGTTTTGGAAGAAAACAGAGGGTTGTCGCCGCCGCTCGACTTCATCCTCGCCGCACCCAGCTCCTCACCATCCCCTCGCCCCAGCTGCTCACCGCTCGCCGCCCAGTCCATTGCCGCCACCATCGAAGCCGACCCAAGTCGATCCCATTTTTGCTGCTGTGATGATTGCTGCTGCTGTGTGATTTCCGATCCACTGGGTTTGCTGTTTGTTGTTCTGGTTTGGAATTGCCATTTGCTGTTCGACTTGCTACTGTCTGCTTTTGTGTGGGGGAATTACTGAGTTGCTATTTGTTCCTGTGTACGTAGCGGCACGTGCCTTCGCAGGTTTGTTTGTTTGAACATGTTACACACGTGTGTCGGTTGCACGCGATTCGCACGTGTCGCCGTCGGGATTCTTATTTCGTTATTCCCTTCATATTCGAATTAACTGTCTAAAAGGCAAGTCTCTCTTGAACTAGTTTATTTTTCTTGTTCAAGAACGCTTTTGATCCCCGCAAGTCGATCCTTTTATCGTATTGTTATACTATTCATCTTCCGTTGAGTATATTGAGGGTTTACATGAGCTAACCCAAGATATTCTTGACTTCGTGCCAATATCTTCGACTCGAACCCTAGTCCCTATTGCACATTGCATATGCACGTTATACATAAAAACAAGTAGATCCAAGTTATAGAATTGTTTGATGACTAGAATGTTCCATGAATTAATTGCCTTGATTGTAAATTGCATCGTTAATCTTGAAATTTCATGTTAATCACCAAAGAGAAGTTTTGTTAATTAATTTCCATGATATTGCATGCTTGTGTGATGAAAATACTGCCAATTCATGTTAATTTATTTTTTGGCCTCCTACCTACCTCTTTTTGTATCAAACTTTCGAACATGCTACTAAAATAATTAGAATGAACTTTGTAAACATGAATTGTAGCCCCATGTGTCTACTTTCTAGAACATTCGACGGAATTGAATTCTGATTTATAGTCTGCTAGATATCTGAATTTTAGTACTGCTAGGTCTGGATTTCCATATTCATAAATTATATGTGTATCACCCTAGTTTATTAATAAAAAGAACATGTCAGTAGTGAAATTAAAATGTGAAATAAATTTGGCTGAGATTAGACATGCATAGGAATCATCCTCAGTTTTTGTGGAATTAATTGATAATTATTCAGACCTGATACATATAGGTGAACACAATTTAAAACCTGGTGCATGAACATAAAATCTGCAAAGAATAAGAATTTAAACCTAGTTTCTTTGATTTTTATATATCGTGCGTATATTCGATGGAACTGGCAGAGAGTCTAGTTTCTAGAACTTCTGATGGATCCATATTTGTTTTTCTGTAGCAGTGGGGAATGTATGTTTTTGTACAGTAACGTCCTGATGTCCACAGTGTATGAATTGTGTGGATTTAATATAAATATTTCTTGCTTTGTCTGTAACGAGTAGAATTAGTCACACCTAGCATTACACAACCTTGACATCTTCTTGCATGCTTACATTGGATGAAATAAAATATTAACTAGCCGGGGTGTCAAGGGTTGACCTAGTAGTGGACAATATAGGAGAGTGTACTTGGAAGGGGGCCCGTGTTCCCGTGTTACAAGTTATCGACCAAGTTACCGACCAAGTTTACTGACCAAGTTTATCGACCAAGTTACTGAACAAAGTTTTATAGTCATGAGAACACCCGAGTACATGGCCCCATAGGATTCATGACTATAGTCTAAA
Source organism: Hemerocallis citrina (assembly GCA_017893485.1). Classification (NCBI taxonomy): domain Eukaryota; kingdom Viridiplantae; phylum Streptophyta; class Magnoliopsida; order Asparagales; family Asphodelaceae; genus Hemerocallis; species Hemerocallis citrina. Next base: position 146,974,409 of record CM030364.1, on the reverse strand, counting down.
CGTTACTTGATTGTATGCACATAACCTGTGGAATGGGACGTAGTACTACATGCATTGGATACGTTAAAATGAATAATAACCATATACCGATATTTCATGCTTGATCCCGTATACTGTCATTAATATTAAACTTGAATTTATATCATTAATTATTGCATAATTAAACATAGACCCTTGACATGATTACCATTCCTTGATTTGGTTCTTGACTTTGATCCATTCCCTCACTTTTGATTTACCATGCCTTTTTGTTCTCTGTTTCTCACTAGTTACTATCCATGACTTGCTCTAAGGACATTGTTTTCTCTCTTTTTAGATCCCGAGTTTACAGGTACCGAAGGAGTGTTACCAGAAGGAATTGGTGAGCAACGATTTTAGATGATGGAGTCCAAGAATAGATTGCTTGAATTATTTTTATGCTATTTTCCCCTTTGAACTTTGTTATTGATATTGTACTTTGTTTGGGCTTTTATGAAGTGGGGTTTATTTTATCCTAGATATTGGATATTATTATTTGGATTATTTTATTTATTTTGAAGTTGTTCTTCATTTAGGTTATTATATTCTCTTGCATGGTTGTGATTGTTATTCATATTGTAGAGTTAGACTGGTACAACTTATGGATGGTGTTTACATCATTTGCTTGGCCTTCGTTACGTACTCATTCCTATATTTTGGGAAGTAGGGCGTGGCAAAAATCCTCTATATTCCTAACGAAGAACAAGAAAATAACAATATACGATGAATATGATGAAATCTACCTTTGAGAATTTCCATAAACATTCTTGAACACAAACACAATGAACGATTCAAGAAAGAGATGGTGACTTGCCTTTAGACAACATTAGATCCGAATATGCAAGAATAACGAGATTAGGATCCCAGGGTGACACGTGCACTCTACGTGCGAAAGAGATCACAACAATAGGAAAAGATCACCAACAACAACACACAACAGTAGTAACCACACGTGCAATGCATGTATAATCAATCACAATAATATCCAACAGCAACAGCGGCAGCAAGGCTTGGGCTCGGCTCGACTTCGGTGGCAAGCAGCAACGGTGGCAAGGTGGAGGAAGCAATAGGGCAATGCCGAAGGGTCGTCGACTGCTTGCGGTGATGGTCGATAGTGGAAGGTGATCGGGGTTGGGTGAGCGGAGCCCTATTTTTGAAGAAAACAGAGGAAGAGAGGAAATTGACTGGCAATGACGATGAGGGTGACGATGGGTTGCGGGGTGATCAGGTAGCAGTGGCTGATGGGGAGGAGGTCGATGGTAGTTATGCACTAGCGAGGACAGCGGGGGTTAAGGTGGTGAAACAGGGGACAGGGAGAGACAGCTTTGGGATTTGGTGGTCGACCGGGATGCAAATGGGATACTGAAGGTGGTGAGCGGGGTTGTGGTCGCGACTGGCTGTAGAAGGGCAGAAGCGGGACGACGGCTCGAATGGTTCAGTTGGGGAATAGGGGGCAGGGAGGACTGGGTGATTAAGGGAAGGATTAAGAAGTGATTAGGGTTTAATGAAAGATTAGAATTTATAGGAAAAGTTAGGATGTTGGGTTAATGGGTAGTGGGCAGGATCCAATAAGAAAAGGGTTATACGGTTTACGGTTTAAATCCAAATAGATTAATAAATAATACAAATGAAAATAATATAAATTGGGCATGAAATTAAATTAGAATTCACCAAGAAAAATAGATCAAGTACAATAATACAATAATTCAGTAAATAATCAAGAAATAACAATTAATAATTATAATCATAATAATAATAAAATTCTATAACAAAATAGTATTTGGGTTTTACGATTTTATTAAAATAATCCAAATGGTAATACTATGCTTGATTTGGGTTTAAATATAAATAGTCGATCAATTAGAAAAAGAAAATAAAGTTAAAATATACCAGCGTTCAAAATAAATATAATTTTCAATTAGAAGATACTTTAATATAAAATCCAAACCGAATTTAACACATAATGAATTTACAAAAATATGAATTACAAAAAGTATTCAGGAAATATGTATTTACGGGAACAAGGGTTACAATCCTACCCACCTTGTAACAAAATTTTGTCCTCGAAATTTGCTCAGGCGGTACGTAGGACAAAGTAAAAACAAACTTGTGGGGTAACAAAACAGAGAACTAGAGGAAGAGAAATGAAATGGTGATAGCCCCGGAATGGGAAAGAACATGGACCAAAATAATGTCGAAAAATGAATCGAAGAATGATGTCAAATGGTATGTACGAAAAAGAAGTAAAACGATGCAAGAAACTAGAGGTTCGATGAATGGTGACAAATGCAAATGTATAGAAGGTAAACGATATCAAAAGGAAAGAAACAACATAAGACCCTTAGGATAATGTAGCAAGAAGATGAAGGAGTAGGTAGAATTGGAATCTAAGAGAGAATGGAGAAGGAAGAATTAAACCAAATAATGAGTCCACGGATGAAGATGAATGTAAGGAATGGAAGGAAGTGAACAATGCAAGGAATAAGAAGTAATAAGAGAATCATGGGACCTGTGGGTTATGGGCCCACCACACTTCCACTGCGCAACTCTGATCGGGAAGATTCTGTCATCAACATCCCTTAAATCCAGCAATTTGCCTCGTGGCTCACCATATCCTTGACACGTCCAACCGGTATCTCTCTAGCATGAAGTTCGAATTCCTGGCAACTTCAGATTCTGAACACTTTCTGAGATCCTGGGGCTCTTCATGCACATCTTGGAGCAAATGATGCCACTTCATTTCCTAGTGATGTTTCAGGGCACTGACATGTCGTGGTAGATCCAGCGATGCCGATCGAAAAACTGACAGAAATAAAAAGAAGTGATAGCACCAGAATCAATGAATATGGGTACAACAAGGATGAAATTATACTCAATAAGGAATCAATCAATGAGGATGGTTGTAGGAGACGGAAGGAAATAAGGAATCAAGAATGGAATATGAAGGATCAAAATGGAAGACTAGTATCCAGATTATGTTGGTTATCGATTATCCCTGTGATTCACGTGTTGTACATACTGTTGAGTCAAACCGGTTAAACATAAACCTGACTATTATATCAGCCAAAGACAAACCTCCATATGTTAGACATGTTTGAATGATATATCATGCAAAGCCGGGCTCTGATACCACTAAAAATCTTGTCAAGCCCCACTTTCCAAAAATACGGAACACAAGCACGTGACATTGGCCCAGCGAATGATTTTTGTCATCCATAAGCTGTTACTTATTCAACTCAACAACATAAACAAGAAAGTGATACAACCAGGCATGCATATAAGAATAATCACATGAATCACAAAACGAATTGAAACATGAAATAACAATAAGATAACCAAATCTGGAAAAAAGGTAACAATTCTGGGTCAAATGCCCACAATACAATAAAATAACAACATTCAATGATTTAGGTCTTCATAACATAAACGATAAATAAATAAGCGACAATGCTCTCAATTCCTTCATCAGTATTGTTCTTCCAATCCATCAGGCATTTCTCCTTGATTACCTGTAAGTTGTTCATATAAAAAGAGTGAATAATATGTCTTTATAGCAAGTCATGAACAACAAGTAGCAGAAAACAGTAAAACAATGGCAATAACGATATAACAGTGAATTCAATAACGATAACAATAAGATCGATAGTAATGAACAGCGACAAAATGATAACGATGTAATATGCAATAACGATGGTCAATAACAATAGCAATAAATGATAACAATAACGGTAAACAATAACGATAACAATGTCAATAACGATGACAATATGCAATGATGATGGGATGATTATTCAATTTATCCTAACTAATGCACGTACTACAACGTCCCATACCACAGGTTCAATGCACACAAACACTTTCGTTTAGCCTAAAGTGGTAGATTCTATCGATCATGTACTCGGCACGATAACACTAAAAATGATAGCAACTTCGTTGCACACTAGTCGGCACGGTAATACTAAAACGATACACGATGAATTGGGATACCGTGGTCAGTAATCCAGCAATCAATCGATAAACACTAGCTGAAACAATATTTTGGGAATAAGGCCCCCACTTCCGAGTACAGCCTCTCTATCATCAACTACTCTAGTCAACCCTTAACCCCAACTTGATTAACAATTCTTTATTCAATCAGTATTCAATAACGGTTGGCAATATTATGATAGCAATAGGGAAAAATTAGGGACACTAATATCAATGGCGAAACGATAAGACGATCAATAAGAAACACTAGAACGATGACAATGAAACACCAAGATCATGCAATTCAAATAATACAATTCATTGCATCAAATACAACAATGTAGATTCGATTATATTATCAAAACATAGAAACTCAATTCTGGACAGCAGTAGGTTACTGTACAAAAATCGGATTTTCCGCTGCTACAAAATAGCAAAACTGGATCTGTCAGAAGTTATAGAAAGTAGACACTTTCTCAGTTCCAACGCATATTTAAACTCAAAATTTTGATAATAGTAGCTAGGTAAATTACCGGGTTCTTTACAGATTACTGATTCTGGCTAGTTATCGATGTAAATTAGTTATAATTATAAAATCAGTAAATATTTATTTTAAAATAAGTAAAAATAATTATCATGACCCTAACCATGTTAACTATCAATCTGAAATTTATCATGGCAATATTTGATCATTAGTTTATCTATTTAATCAGTTTAACATGGTGTAGTCCTGAATCATGAAGTTATGGGAATAAAATGTAGCAGTAGTAAAATGATCATAACTCATGCAATACAATTCTGAATTCAATAATTTTTAGTGTTATGGAAAGTAGAAACATAGGGCTATATTTCATCTTTACAATTGTTCATGGTTCAGTGTCAATAGATGGGTCGAAAAGATCATACAATTTTCAGAAAGACAGTAAAAATTTTGGATTAACATATTTCATGGTGTAAAAGTGATCTAGGATTATAGTTATCAATTCAATTAGTCAATTAACAGGGTAAGCATGATGACAAGGAAATCACAGCAAGGAAACACAACCATGCATTAATCTAATGCTAAACAATACATCAAATTAATGGTTCAATCAATAGCAACCTAAGATACAACTATACAATAGTTTACCGATGGAATGACATGCATGAATAATTCCTAATATCAAAATATCTACATGAAATTCATGAAAGACATGATCTTTAGAGTCAAATATCGGCACAAAGTCAAGAATGAGGTGTAATATCCCGGTCGGATATTATATTTGTATTATTATTATTTTTTAAAATTAAAATATTTTTTATGGAAATTACTTAGTTTTAATAAATAATCATTATCTGTATATATATACTAGTAAGTATATATATGTATTGTATCAATTTTGTGCACTTGTACAAAATCATGTAATGAGTTTTTTGAGAAAATATCTGTAATATCCTGATCTGATATTAAAATTTATTATTTTATTTTTATTTTCAGAGTTGAAATATTTTTCGGGGATATTACTCTGTTTAATTGATAAACAATATCTGTGTATATAAAATAGTCTGTATATATCCGTATTGTACCGATTTCATACTAAAATCTTCTGAGCTGATAAAAAATTATTTTTATTATTATTTTATTTTTATTATCAAAATCGAAATTTTTTTGATGGAGATTACTCGGTTTAACTAAGGAAAATTATATAATAGCACGTATGTATACGTACTGTATCAATTTCGTGCTGTAATCTCTTGAACTGATATAAATATTATTTTATCTTTATTCTCATAATTAAATTATTATTTGTGCGGATTGTTCAGTTTAATTAATAAACGTAATCTTTATATATAGATGTATGTACGTATACATATTGTATCGATTTCGTACATTTGTACAAATCATATAGTATGTGTTTTGGACAAAAAATACTTTTATTTTTGTCATGACTGATCTCAGATGAAGGGCTAGGATTTAATTGGGAGGGATAAACATTGGTTATATGATTAATGGAAATACAATTAGTATTAATAGGTGTCATTCCTTCATGGCTGTGCTAACTCACTTGCACTCACCCTCACCCATCACCCCTCCCACACCCTTGGCCGGTCAATTTCCCCAAGGAAAACAAAAGGCCAAGCCCTAGTTTCACCCCTCACCCTCTCCTACACTTACCTCTCTCATTTTCTCCTATAAATACCCCTCCCCTTCACTCCTTGTCTTATTTGCCAAGTGAAAAATAAAGAGAAACAGAAAGCAAGATAAAGAGAGAAACTTAATTGAGAGTTCTTCATTTGTAGGTTGTAGTAGAAGCTAGGAGGAAGGAGAAGGAAAGCTAAGGCTAGTTCTTCCTACTAGAAAATAAGGTGGGGGTTTCTCTACTCTTTTGTTTGTATTGATTGGTTGTTTTTCTTCTTATTATTGTATGTTGCTCTAAAAATTTGGACTAATTTCATGAGCATATGAGTGGTGTGGATCGAAATGATCATATGAAGAGTTTGAATGGTAGAACTCAAAACCATCACATAAAGATTGAATCTTTAATAGCTAGTTATAGTTAGTGGATAATTGTTGTTATTATTGTTATCATTATTTTTAAATTAACAACTTGGAATAAGATCTTGTGCATGTGAATGGTTTTGGATAAAGAAAATGATCACATAAAAGGATTGAACGGTAGAACTCAAACAAAACACATAAAGATTGAATCTTTAATACTTGTCATTTGTTAATTGTTGTTATTTGTTGTTATTGTTGTTATTTTGCTAATAAAAAAAAGTTGTGGATTAAGAATGTTTAAATTCCAAGTTTGAGTTTGTAGGACTCAACAATATTAATAAAGAATAAGTCTTTTTGTAATAGGTTGGGTGTTGTTTTCTAACTTGTTAAAAGAGATCATCTTTGGAGTGAGTATGTTGAAGAACTCATTTTTGAGTTAGCATGTTAAAAAACCCCGTTTTAGGGTTAGTATGTTAAAAGAATTCATTGTTGTTGCTATTATGTTAAAGAACCCATTTTGGGTTAGTATGTCAAAAGAGATCATTTTGGAGTTAGTATGTTAAAAGAACTCATTTTGTTGTTAGTATGTTTAAAGAACTCATTTTCCATGTTAGAATGTTAATAAAACTCATTTTTGAGTTAGCATGTTAAAAGAACCCATTTTTGGGTTAGTGTGTTGATAGAACTTCTAATGTATGAAAGATAGAGTCTTTAGTAGTTGTTGTATGTTTACTTTTATACTTGTTAAAAATCAAGTTCTTCTGGTAATTCTAGTTCATGAAAGATCAAGTGTAGTAGCATGCTTTGTTGCTTCTAGGTTGTTAGAAAACTTCCATGTTGTTCTAGGTGTAAAAATAAGTAAACTTGAGTTTCTGTCTGCAAAGATTAAGAATTTTTTACCACTTGTTGACTTAACTTGAAAAAGTTGTAAACTAGAGAGTTGTAGTAGATATTCATAGCTTTCCAAAAAGCCTAATTTTGTTACATTCCGATAAGTATAGCTCCGGTTATAATCTTTACAAAATTCCTACATCAACTTTCCTTGCTGAGTTTTCGTTCGTAGAGATTAGGAGTTTTCGACCTCTTGTTGACTTAATTTGAAAAAATTTGTCAACTAGAGAGTTTTAGTAGATGTTCTTAGCTTTCCAAAAAGCCCAAATTTTTAAGATTCCAATAAGTATAGCACCGATTATGATATTTACAAAATTCCAGCAACAACATTCCTTGCTGAGTTTCTGTTTGGAAAGATTAAGAGTTTTTGACCTCTTGTTGACTGAACTTGAGAAAGTTGTCAACTAGAGAGTTGTAGTAGATGTTCTTAGCTTTCCAAAAAGTCCAATTTTGTTGGATTCCGACAAGCATAGAAATTACTGTGAATTTTTCAAGCTTCAGCAATTTTTGACCTTTGGCAAATTTGCCATTTGGAATATATGGTTGTTTTTCCCAATTCAAGAATGTATTTAGGATTTCTATGTTTCCAAATGCTTCTAATTCATGTTAACTAGAGTTGTCGTGAATTGTTAGTATTTTGAATCATGCAGTTGATTATGAGCAACAAGTATTCCTTGTGCTCATAAGTCATGTAATAGCATGTTTTATGATTGAGAAACAGTTCGTACCAATTGTTAGAATTGGTCCGTCTCATACGTAGCTCACCTGGCTCGTATGTAGTTTGTTTGTTCATGCATGGATCATTTGGCTCGTATGTGATTTGTTAGCTCGTACATAGCTTATTAGCTAGTATGCAGCTTGTCATGCTCGTCTAGGGTGATATCATTGCCCTAGGGGCCATCCACCATTAAGGCGTGTGTTTAGTTTACTCTTTGGGAACTGTGGACGAGTCACTCCTCGTGCACTGTCAGATCTTAACTGGTGTAGATTGATCGCAGGCCGGGAGCGTAGACGGAATCCAAGTTCAGAGTAGTAGCATACGAATGATTTCGTATTGCCGGAGTCTTGGATCGATAGGCTGTGACAGGATCCTTGGTGATCCTGGTAATTCTAGGTTGAGCACCTAGCAATGTTATCTTGCAAAGTTTAACTTAAGACCTAGCATGTTGTGTTAGTATTGTTGTCATCCCTCGGATTGTTTAAGGATTAGTGAAATCGTTAAGGTAGTAATTGGTAACTATTGTTACATAACCTTTTTATCTATTATATCGCCGAACGGAAAGAGTTCGTATTAGGGGCGATACCTTATGATCTGATTTGTCTTATAGGCCAACACTAGGTGGTGTTATTGGTTGTACCCTTCCTGTCAAAGGGATACGGTCTGTGCCTTCTCATGAGTTGGGAGCACGGGATCCGTATCTCGTCTGTTAGTTTCTGAAGTGCCATGATAAGAACGTGAATGTACTGACGTCCCCACTCAAATAGGTACTGGATTGCAGAACTACAGGTTCAGGGTTCAAGAGGACTCTAGACAAGTGGAGCGTTCAAGTTAAGCACTATGTTGATTATTATTCTTATTGTAATATGTTTATTGTTGAGAAGCATTCAAGTGATGTACCAAGTGTTATTAATTATTTGTTGTACTCTGATGTAAATTTATTGGAAGTTTGTAACACTTGGGCTTGTAAAGCATTATTGTAACACTGGTGTAATGTATTGCAGTTTTATAACATTCGGACTTGTAATAAATTTGTGTTGAACAAAAAGTTTTAAATTTTCTTGTTTTTCTATGTATTGTGGCTAATCGAAAGAAAAGATTTTTGCTTATGTCACAGTTTCCCGGCTAAGAAAATCGAGGCGTTACTTGAGGGGATTAACTCGTGTAAGTCCTCTACATTCCCAATGAAGAATAAGACAATAACAATATACGATGAATATGATGAGATCTACTTGCGAGAATTTCAATAAACATTCTTGAGCACAAACACAATGAACGATTCAAGAAAGAAACGGTGACTTGCCTTTAAACGATGTTAGATTCAAATATGCAAGAATAACGGGATTAGGATCCCAGGCCGACACGTGCACTCTACATGCAAAATAGATTGTAGCAACAGCAAGAGTTCACCAACTGCAACACAAAATAGCTGTAACCACACGTGCAATGCACGTTTAATCAATCACAGCAAGATCCAACAGCAACAGCAGCAGCAAGGCTTGGGCCTGGCTCGACTTCGGTGGCGAGTGGCAACGGCGGCAAGGCGAGGCAACAACAGGGCAATATGGAGGGGTCGTTGACTACTTGCAGCGATGGTCGACGGAGGAAGGTGATCGAGGTTGGGCGGGCGGCGCCCTGTTTTGGAAGAAAACAGAGGAAGATAGGAGGTCGAATGGCAATGGAAATGTGGGTGACGATGGGTTGCGGGGATGATCAGGTAGCAGCAGCTGATGGGGAGGAGGTCGATGCCGGTTGTGCACTGGAGAGGATAGCGGGGGTCAAGGTGGAAAAACAGGGGACAGGGTGTAGCGCCCCGAATTTTCAATATGATATCTTAGAAATACATGGCACAATTCCTACATCAACTTCAATTACAATATTAAACACAGTCCCAAAACAGAAGTAATTTTTTTATTCCAAACTTTTTATTACAATAATCATTTACAAAACACAGCGGAAATACAAAAACACATTGAATTAAAAACTTTCTTTTTACAACACATATTTTACAAAATTTACACAAAAGCTCTATTACAACAATTTATCTCAAGCATCCAAACCCCAAGCTCTAAGCAACAACAACCTGTAAAACATGAGGCTAGAGATAACCCTAACCCCCAAAACTAAAGGGGTCAGCCATAACGGTGTGAGCGACGTGAAAATAAAACAACATAAATAAAACATGGACCATGGAATCAAAAACAACATTAAATAAAGACGAGAGTAAGTGAAATGAGAAATAACAATAAGTAAAACATGAAAACGTCAAGGAATATAAGATAGAAAATAGTAATACACGAAAACATCAAGTGAATCTAGACTAAGTGTCAAGTGTAGAAAAAGACAGGAAAACAAAAGCATAAAACCAAGTCAAGAAAACACAACTCTATATGCTGACTCTCTCATGTGTACTCGTCGGATATTATGCATTCCATAGTACATAGGTCCGGTGCAAGCCCTTAACGATCTCCACTTTATAGGGATAACCCCTCGTTATGCAACTAATCCTACTACAGTGACGGGAAACAAGATCCAGAATACTCCGCAAATAGGCACCACAGTCCTCGACGTGCAAGCATCATGTAAGATAGCTCAAAAACAGCCAGAGACTCATCTCCCAAACCGTATATCCCACGAATATGCTTGCAGTGTAACACCCCGCAAAATTGAAATTACAATTTTGCCCCTGGGTGTTACGCACGTATATTTTGTAATGCGTTTCACTACATATTTTGGATTCGTACTATTTATACATTTTCCGTATTGATTTCAGTCAGCTAAAATACAATATTTCAATCCCTGGAATTTACGTGCTTTTTACGTGTTTTGATGCACGTGTTTCCACCACTACGTATAATATTTTCTATAGGTTTAAATTATTTATTTTTATGTATTTAAATCTATTTTATAAAACGAAAATTTATTTTCCCCTTGTTTTGATTAAAATGCATTTTTCGACTTTCTGCACGTATAATGCACGTGCTTTCTACGTGTAGTGATTTCATCATGAAATATATATAAATTAGTATATATAATCTTCCTTATATTGTTTTCGATTATATTTAATAATTTTCCATCAACAGAGTCGATTTTCGCATTTTTGATATTTTACGTGCAACGGACGTGTTTTTCCACATACGTGACGATTACGTCATAGACTATGTAAAAATTAATAATAATAATAATAAATAATTTTCTTATATCGTATTTTATTATTTTAACATTTTTCTGTTGATAAAATTGATTTTTCGTATTTCTGTATTTTACGTGCGACGCACGTATTTTCAGCGAGCATATTTGAACGTATTTATTTTCGAAATAAATTCCGGAGTGTGCGTAACACCCCTGGCTTCAAAAGAGTATAATATATATACATTATATAAAATAGTATATGTATATACTATCCAGTAGGTATATATGGTTAATATATGTATAGTATGATATGTATATAAGTGTGATGGTGAAGGTGGGCCCACAGGTGAGAAGGAGCAGCAAAAGAGCTGCTGACTTTGTCAACCAGGGCTGTTGATTATTTGATGAAATGGCAATTACTTGGGGCCCACCGATTGGGATTGAAAGAAGGAGTGGTGCTATACTTTCTACTCTTTGTGTGTACACTTGTACAATTTTTTTTTTGTCCAGTTTTGGAACATATGTGTAGGCCGGTTGTACTTGTACTAGGGAGAGGAAGAGATTGGAGTTATGGGAGTTGGGATTTTAGAGTAGTGGGGAGATAAAAAGATGGGAGTTTTAGGAGTTAGAAATGTGAAAGGTTAGAGAATTAATTTTAGTAATTTATTAGGTGTGAAAGTTTGTAAATTGAACCCTCTACATATCCTATAAATAGCACCCTACCTCTTTTCATTTCACACACAAAAAATTAGAATTAAAACAAGAGAAAGAAAAGAAAAAGAAAAGAGTGTAAGAAAAAGAAAGATAATTATTGTGCTTGGAGGATCTCTTGCTTGGAGCATTAGCTAGGAGGAGAAGAGGACTAGGAGTTGCTAGGAGCAAGAAGGAGCTATTCATTTGTAGTTTTCAACCTTCAAACAAGAGGTGGGTTCTCATGCTTTCTAATTTAGAACTATGCATGCTAGTGATAATATATGAACATTTTGTTTTGATGTGTAGTTAAAATTTCATGTTAGTGTTACATGCTATTGCTATGATTAAACAAATAATAGGAATTTTTGACTAAAGAGCTAATGCCATAGATCATGTTAGAATACTTGTAAAATGTTATGCATGTTAAAAGTGTGTGGTTGTATGAGAAATTTGTTGAAAAATGTTGGGAATACATTCTTTTGCAAAAATATTTTTTGTGAAGAATCTTGTTATGAATAGATACAATTCATGTTAGTTTAAAGTGATGTTGTGATTAAGTAGAAAAAGGAAGTCTACCATGCTAACTAAAGAAAGAGAATTACTTGATTGTTGTGAACCATGCTAATATGTTTGCTTAGTCTTGTGTTTACAATAGTGTTAATATATGAGAATAACTTTGATGTGAAATTTACAAATGGGAATCATGCTATCATAATTGCGAAAGTAGTCTTATTGTGACAATTGCCATGTTAATGAAAAAAAAAGACAAATTCTTGTATAAACCATGTTGGTAAATTGTAGAATTTTATGCTTATAATATTATTGACCATATTAGATTTTATAATAAAATAAAAATGAAATTTCGATTAGTTTATAATATGTCGACATGAGTAGGTTCTATTTCTAAAAGAAGGGGAACTATTGTGTGAAAGAGCAATTTTTATTTTTATAAAATATAATTTATGTCAAATTGAGATTTTAATCAAATAGACATGGATACTAGTTTTCATTTCTTTTGTAGGATTTAGTTCCTAAAGAAAAAGTCTAAGTTTTGCAAAAGATGAGAAAAAGGAATTTCTTTAAATAAGTGAAAAATAGTATTTTTAAAATAATTGGAAATTTTATTAGTTACTATCTTTTTATTAGTTGCTATCTTTTTATTAGTTACCATCGTGGAAAGGATTATTTCTAAAATTGTGAAAGAATTGATCTTTTGGAATGAACACATTTTATGGAAAAAGACACACTTTGTGGATAGTTGAACAAAAGAACATTTGTGCCTTTTTAAACAGAGATTACACATAGACTTACTGGTTAGCGTAATAAACTTGGGTTTGGTTGAGAATAGTCACGGGTTCAAAACTCCCTGGTGACTTATATTTTATTTTGGGGTTTTAAAATGATTTGGTAAATAGTTTCGAAAGTGGGTCAGTTTGGTAAAAACTTCCGTGGGAACTAGATCTGTAATTTTGATAGTGAGTAGGTCAATTTGGTAAATAGTTTCGAGAGTGGGTCAGTTGGGTAAAAACTTTCAAAAGTGTTTCATTTTGGGTAAATTTTAGTATTCATAAAACATAAATGAAGAATTTATTCTTAAAGATTGTTTTTGTGTAATTGATAAGTTTTAACGAGGATTTGAGATAGGAAGAAAAATAAATGACTACAAAAGTATTAGTAAAGAGCATGACTTTTAATTTACAAAATAATGATTTAGGGTGAATTGAAATCTCTTTATTTCTAGAAATGCAATATGGTTGAGTTATGTGACTTTTGAGATCATGAAAGATTTTTTTTGTGAATGAGTAAATCATGTTTAGTGCTAAAGATGAGACATTGAATCGTGTTGAAATGAGGCATCGTATGAATTTGAAATTATGAACGAATTATTATTTATTATGAATAACTAGATCATGAATAGTGGTAAGACTATGAAATGATTACTTTGTGGATAAGTGTTAAGACAAGATTGTGATCAATTGTGAATGAATTGAAAGATGGAATTATTTAGGTTTAAGACATGATTATTAAAGGGTATGTGTACCCATGTTTTCTTGTACATGAAAGTTTATGATATAGAGTTAGTAAGACCTCGATACCGGCATTATTGAAATAAAAGAATGTTGAGTTGTGATTTTGAGATGTGGTTATGGAGTCATCTCGTATTTGTTGACTAAGTCCGGTAGGAGGTAACAACTAATTCTACATGTGGAGATTATTCATGTCTTGAACTTAAGAAAATTTAGGCACATAAGTGAAGATGTAGTAAACTTAGGAAAACGTAAGTGGGGTGCTCTATATAGTTGTTGGTGGACTCCAAGACTATAGACCCAGTTGGTGGACTGAGGTTGCCCTGTGGGAGACGGATTATTATATTTTAGTCCGGGACTATGAGGACGGGTCAGCGGTGGACTCCGGGATCTTGAGTAGTCGGACGGATGGATTTTTGTGTTTACCGTCTCCAATGTATATATATATATACTGGGCTAGAGGGTCACATACGGGATGGTTCGTACGATGTGGAATCTGTTATAACAGCTGGCGGTGGACTCCAAGGCTGGGATTCACATTCGTGGAATAGTCTGAACTTTGTTTTGCTACCGGGTAGTTCTCATGGCGAGGGATCGAGCCCAGTATTGTGAAGAACGTAGGCACTTGTCCTCGGACCTATGTAGTATGGGATGCATAGAATCCGAACAAGTGTGCATTAGTGTCATCCTAGTGTAGAATTGTGTGCATTAGGCATTAAGGCATGACATACACTTATATTTAGAATAATCACTTTTGACACTTTATATGTTCATTCAATCTTTTTTGTGATTTGCTAAAGTATGGGATCGTTATACTATTCCCGGCATAGAGAGGATAGCCGTGTATAACATTTTGTCAGTTGTAAATAACTGACGTGCCCACAGATTAACATGCAGGTAATGGACTATTCGCAAAGCTATAAAGTGGATATGCTGGAGCTGTGTTATTTTAAAGATGTTGTAAATGTTTTATTGTAAATTTCATTCATTTCATTCTTCCGCTGTGTAAAACCAAGTTGTAATTGAACTCTGATGTATTGTGAATAAAAAGTTTTAAATTTTCCTTGTAAAATTGTACGAAGTGAAGTAAAGATCCTGTGAAATCTCGAATTTACCCTTATTTGAAATTCGGGGCGTTACATGCAAGGCCCTCGACGTGTTGATACACCAGTACATTCCGTGAATAGGCCTGCCGACCCTCAACACGCGAATGCGCCTATAGATCTCAACATACAAATGTCCACTCGGGACAGAACAACAAACAGTCCTGGAACGCATCCGTTGGACTAAACAAACCATGAGCCTACACTTACGTTTCTCATGTTCTATCATATCCCCACTAGTGCC
Source organism: Hemerocallis citrina (assembly GCA_017893485.1). Taxonomy (NCBI): domain Eukaryota; kingdom Viridiplantae; phylum Streptophyta; class Magnoliopsida; order Asparagales; family Asphodelaceae; genus Hemerocallis; species Hemerocallis citrina. The sequence continues at coordinate 146,959,138 of CM030364.1, read as the reverse complement.
TGTCCTTAAGTTGGTTATTATTAAAACATGAAATCTCCATCTCCCGAGTTAGTGTATCCTGCCGGACTTAAATACTCAACAAAAACTAAGCCAAGACCCCCAGGTCTAACTCAACAAATCTCAACTGTCGGTTCACAGGACTCCAACTAAACCCCTAGAGATCTCAACAAGACCAAATTTCCCAATCCATCGTCAAAACGATCATAGGGAGAAACCTCTCCAACAAAACCCAAATCTTTATAAAATTCCAGAATCTAAATCCAACAATAAAATATCTTGAAAACATATGTTCAGTAGAAACAATAACATTTATAATAGTAAGTTATAGATCCAAAAACATTTAAAGAATCAATCATTTAAAGAACATCCGAATAACTCAAGAAAGCATCAGCAACTATCAACTGCAAAAAGTCATCAGTCGACTGTCCAGAGCGAAAAACCAACATCTTTAGGAAAATAAATTCTAAGTAGTAGCAGTCGACTGCTAATAGTCACGAGTCGACTGTCCAGAGCAAAAATCCAACACTTCGAGAAAATACCAAAACAGAGCAGAGACAGTCGACTAGAGAAATGGTTCAGTCGAATGTTCCGTACGAGATTTCAAGAAAACGAGAAAACACACAGCAGCCAGGTAGCGACGGTCGACTGTCGAAACATTCCAGTCGACTGTCCCACTTACAGACTGCAGTTTGGGTTGTGCATATTTCAACCAATACGAAGACTTACTTTACAAAAACGAAATCTATAAAAATTATATTTCTGATTTGATCAAATACAACTTATAGGATATACAAAGATCCATATAAACCAATCAAAAACCACTTGAATTGATAAAATAGCTTTTTAATGAACTTCTTCAAAATAAAACATGAATGTGTGCATATGTCAAAATTAGAGTTTTTAAGAATCAGTCATACATCAAAATAACTTGTTTTATATTCCAAAACTTATCAGTACCAAAACAAGTTGAGATATAGTAAAATCTTTTGATAACGCATAGAACTCAATTTCTTCTTAAAGAACAAAAATACGATATTTATGAAAAACGTTTGTGCATACTTGTGCACCAAAAGAACTTCACAAATCCATAAACTAAAATAACAAAATATTCAGATTTAACACTTAGCAATTGAGTAAATCCAAATTCAAGTAAAATCTTTCACAAAATCACAAATCCCCAATTTAATCAAAAATGTATCAATCCCCAAATTTAGTCATCACAACTCAAATCCTCAAGACATGGTCTTTTAATCCATTACTCATTCTCAAAATTCCTTAAACTCAATCTCAACTATTCATAATAGTTGATTCATAAACAAATTCATCACTTACATGGCCAAGTTGCTTTCATCCAACTCACCAATAATCCAAAAATCTCCTCTTTAATCAATTAATGCAAAACATTCATCATACTCAATCCAATCAGCAATAATCCAAAAGAAATAACATACTCACAATTCATATTAGGTTCTCTTACAATCTAAAATCATCCATATGCAATTCTACTCACAAATAACTAGGGTTCTTCTCAAAGATCCAATTTTTATCATCAATCCATCCAATCCATCATGTACATATTCATACTCAAACCCTAACATGCTATCTAATGGATGTGACACCACATACAACACACATAAAACAAAACAAAACAATTTACATCACTCACCTCGTTGGAGAGATCAAACGAATATAACAAAGCAACACGAAGAATCCCTCCTTTGCAAAGAATCCAAGATCTCCTCTTTGAATCTCCAAGAAAATAAAAAAAATAAAACCTTGTATTGTACAGCGAAAGACGGCTGCACTCCACCTTTCCAGAGTTAGAACAATTAGGGTTTTGAATACATTTACAAAATAATCCTTTTAAAATATATCGATACATAAATAGATCCCTATACTTGGAAACTTGATAAAACCAATTTAATTGGGATTTAAAAACAAAATGAACAATTTATTTCCGGCCGGCATTGTTTGAAAAGTCCATAAAAATAGTTTTACACTTTCATCTCTCAACATGACAATTTTGCAAAAAGAACATTCTTTTTGAATTATTTGCAACTCAGTTCAATAAATATCAGAAAAATCTAGAAAAGTCACAAATAATCTCAAATAATAAATAATGATTTTCCACAAAATAATTTTGGCTTTTGAACTTTTCAAGAAAATATTTGCACATGTTTTGCACGTGTCAAAAGATAAATTTTCAGATAATATTCATTAAATCTCCAAAAATGATTTTAATCTATTTTCAGATCTCAAAAATAGTATTTAAAAATACAGGGTACAACATCACTCCCTCCTTAGAAGAGTTCTGTCCTCAGAACTACTGCTAATCGGGGTCTAAACAAAAATAAACAAAGAAATTTGAAATCTCATAAATGGAAACATAGTTTAAGAAAATACAATCACACGAGGGAATACATTCCAACAAGAGAAATACAAACATATAAAAGGAACTCAATCATACAAAAAGTTCAGAAAAAACATCCTTCCACTGCGCAACTCTGATAACTTGCCATCGGGAAACTGCTGCAACAACCTCTGAACTCCTGCATCCAACTCTAACCTTCCACAATCTGCTTCATCCTTCCGAGGATCAGTGGCCACTCCCTCCTTAGACAGGACATGACCAAGAAAAGCCACCTCAAAATCCTGCCTGGGAACACCTTAAGCTCCACACCTAAGACTCGCAAATATTTGGGTGACACAAATGTTTGAAAGAAAACAGTATCAAATAAAACTTTTGTTTTTATTCCATTAACCAAAACAAATTCTGTTACATGGAGAACAATACTCAAATCTCCAATTTATTCTCAAATAATGTTTTACTTAATACAAAATGAATGAATTCAAAATTCTTGCACACCCCGGATCACATCCCTGAGTTACCCGCATCCTCCTCAGTCAATGCGAACACTCGCCCCTGCCTCTGAACCTTGCCTCCACCTGCACCATCTTTCTTCAGCTGCGGACAGTTTGGTCGGATATGCCTTTCACGACCACACTGATAAGTAACCTGCACTTTCTAAGGCTTGGTGCATGCTGCCTAATAATGACCTGTCTCTCCACAGTTGAAACAAGTCATGCCTTGAACTGCGGGCGCCTTCTGCTTTGGCTCACTGAACTTGCCTTGCTTCACTGGAAATTCCTTCCCACTCCGACTATCTGCTGGCCTCTTATTGTTGTTCTAGGTCAACTGCTTCTTCTGGAATTGGTCCATATCCTCTTCTGTCATAGCTGCTCTCCTGGCTAGCTTATCAAACCTCCTGATGCCCAAAGGAATCAATCTTGACCTCAAATTCGGCATCAAGCCCTGCTCGAACTTCTTGGCCTTCTTAGCTTCATCAACTATCAGATCCGGTGCATACATCGACAGCTGAGCGAACTTAGTCTCATACTCTCGCACTGTTATGCTGCCTTGCTGTAGATTCAAGAATTCTGTTTCCTTCCTCTCCTGAATATCCAAAGGAAAGAAATGCTCCCTGAATTCTTGCAGAAAAGCCTCCCAAGTCATTTGCTGGTCCCCCAAAGTCCCCCTCACCGATTGGTACCAAACACCAGCATCCTTTTCCAACTGCATAGTGGCCAACTTCACCTTATTGGCTGCTGGAGTTTTCGAGACCTCGAAGATTTTCTCCATATGTCTAATCCAATCATCAGCCTCATTTGGATCAGACTGCCCCTCAAACACTGGCGGCCTCATCCTCTTGAAGAACTCAATCTGCTTGATAGGATCAGCATTAACAAACACTGGTCCAACCCCATGATTTTGATTCTGGTTCTGAGTCTATGCCAAATTAGCTGCCATTAGTGCATTCAAAGTCTGATACACCCTCGCAAATTCGGCCTTGAGATCAACTCCTGTTCCTTGGGAACTTCTAGCTCCATCCCCATTGTTACCGTTCCTGGTTCTGGGTCCAACCATTCTGAATACTGCAAAATGAGGGTAAAATTAGAGCACCACAACAAAACTCATATTCACATCAATACCCTTTGGCAAAACCGCAACCATACCCCAAAACATCATGTTTCAGTTCTATGTGATACTCACTCTCTAATGTCCACACCTAGGTACTCACGCTTTAGTGTCTACACCTAGGTTGGTTTTCATACTTTGCCTATTATTACTATTGAAGTATGCTCTGATACCAAATCTGTAGCCCCCCGAATTTCCAAAATGATATCTTAGAAATACGTGGCACAATTCCCAGCATCAACTTCAATTGCAATATTAAACACAGTCCAAAAACACAGATAATTTTTTTATTCCAAACTTTTTATTACAATAATCATTTACAAAACACAGCGAAAATACAAAAACACCTTGAATTACAAACTTTCTTTTTACAACACTTATTTTACAAAATTTACACAAAAGCTCTATTACAACAATTTATCTCAAGTATCTAAACCCCAAGCTCTAAGCAACAACAGCCTATAAAACATGAGGCTAGAGATAACCCTAACCCCCAAAACTAAAGGGGTCAGCCATAATGGTGTGGAGTGACATAAAAATAAAACAACATAAATAAAACATGGAACAAGGAATCATAAACATGTAATAAAGATGAGAGTGAATGAAATGAGAAATAATAATAAGTAAAACATGAAAACGTCAAGGAATATAAGATAGTAAATAGTAATACACGAAAACATCAAGTGAATCTAGACTAAGTGTCAAGTGTAGAAAAAAACAGGAAAACACAAATATAAAACCAAGTCAAGAAAACACAACTCTATATGCTGACTCTCTAATGTGTACTTGTTGGATTCTATGCATTCCATAGTACATAGGTCCAGTACAAGTCCTTAATGATCTCCACTTTATAGGGATAACCCCTCCTTACGCAACTAATCCTACTACAGTGATGGGAAACAAGATCCAGAATACTCCACAAATAGGCACCTCAGTCCTCGATGCGCAAGCATCATGTAAGATAGCTCAAAAACAACCGGAGATTCATTTCCCAAATCGTATACCCCATAAATAGGCTTGCAAGGCCCTCGACGTGCAGATACAACAGGTACATTCCGTGAATAGGCCTGCCGACCCTCGACACGCGAATGCACCCTACATGCTCCATGAATAGGCCTACAGACCCTTGACACGCGAACATACAAACGTCCTCCCGGGACAGAACAACAAACAGTTCTGGAACGCATCCGTTGGACTAAACAAACCATGAGCCTATACTTACGTTTTCCAAGTTCCATCACATCCCCACTAGTGCCTGTCTTCAGGTTGGTTATTATTAAAACACAAAATCTCCATCTCTAGAGTTAGTGTGTCCTACCAGACTTAAATACTCAACAAAAACCAAATCAAGACCCCAAGGTCTAACTTAAAAAATCTCAACTGCCGGTTCACAGGACTCCCACTCAACTCCTAAAGATCTCAACAAGACCAAAATTTCCAATCCATCGTCAAAACGATCATAGGGAGAAACCTCTCCAACAAAACCCAAATCTTTATAAAATTCCAGAATCTAAATCCAACAATAAAATATCTTGAAAACATATGTTCAGTAGAAACAATAACATTTATAATAGTAAGTTATAGATCCAAAAACATTTAAAGAATCAATCATTTAAAGAACATCCGAATAACTCAAGAAAGCATCAGCAACTATCAACTGCAAAAAGTCATCAGTCGACTGTCCAGAGCGAAAAACCAACATCTTTAGGAAAATAAATTCTAAGTTGTAGCAGTCGACTGCTAATAGTCACGAGTCGACTGTCCAGAGCAAAAATCCAACACTTCGAGAAAATACCAAAACAGAGCAGAGACAGTCGACTAGAGAAATGGTTCAGTCGAATGTTCCGTACGAGATTTCAAGAAAACGAGAAAACACACAGCAGCCAGGTAGCGACGGTCGACTGTCGAAACATTCCAGTCGACTGTCCCACTTACAGACTGCAGTTTGGGTTGTGCATATTTCAACCAATACGAAGACTTACTTTACAAAAACGAAATCTATAAAAATTATATTTCTGATTTGATCAAATACAACTTATAGGATATACAAAGATCCATATAAACCAATCAAAAACCACTTGAATTGATAAAATAGCTTTTTAATGAACTTCTTCAAAATAAAACATGAATGTGTGCATATGTCAAAATTAGAGTTTTTAAGAATCATTCATACATCAAAATAACTTGTTTTATATTCCAAACCTTATCAGTACCAAAATAAGTTGAGATATAGTAAAATTCTTTGATAACGCATAAAACTCAATTTCTTCTTAAACAACAAAAATACGATATTTATGAAAAACGTTTTGCATACTTGTGCCCCAAAAGAACTTCACAAATCCATATACTAAAATAACAAAATATTCAGATTTAAAACTTAGCAATTGAGTAGATCCAAATTCAAGTAAAATCTTTCACAAAATCACAAATCCCCAATTTAATCAAAAATGTATCAATCCCCAAATTTAGTCATCACAACTCAAATCCTCAAGACATGGTCTTTTAATCTATTACTCCTTCTCAAAATTCCTTAAACTCAATCTCAACTATTTTCAATAGTTGATTCATAAACAAATTCATCATTTACGTGGCCAAGTTGCTTTCATCTAACTCACCAATAATCCAAAAATCTCCTCTTTAATCAATTAATGCATAACATTCATCATACTCAATCCAATCAGCAATAATCCAAAAGAAATAAGCTACTCATAATTCATATTAGGTTCTCCTACAATTTAAAATCATCCACATGCAATTCTACTCACAAATAACTAGGGTTCTTCTCAAAGATCCAATTTTTATCTTCAATCCATCCAATCCATCATGTACATATTCATACTCAAACCCTAACATGCTATCTAATGGATGTAACACCACATACAACACACATAAAATGAAACAAAACAATTTACATCACTCACCTCATTGGAGAGATCAAACGAATATAACAAAGTAAGACGAAGAATCCCTCATTTGCAAAGAATCCAAGATCTCCTCTTTGAATCTCCAAGAAAATAAAAAATAATAAAACCTTGTGTTGTACAGCAAAAGACGGCTGCACTCCAACTTTTAAATAGGCCGGAATTAGAAGAGTTAGGGTTTCGAACACATCTGCAAAATAATCCTTTTAAAATATATCTTTACATAAATAGATCCCTATACTTGGAAACTTGATAAAAATCAATTTAATTGGGATTTAAAAATAAAATGAACAATTTATTTCCAGCTGGGATTGTTTGAAAAGTCCAGAAAAACTGTTTTGCACTTTCATCCCTCAAAATGACAATTTTGCAAAAAGATCCTTCTTTTTCAATTATTTGCAACTCAGTTCAATAAATATCAGAAAAATCTAGAAAAATCACAGATAACCTCAAATAATAAATAATGATTTTCCACAGAATAATTTTGGCTTTTGAACTTTTCAAGATTATATTTGCACGTGTTTTGCACGTGTAAAAAGATAAATTTTCAGAAAAATATTTATTAAATTTCCAAAAATGATTTTAATTTATTTTCTGATCTCAAAAATAGTATTTAAAAATACGGGGTACTACACACGGAGAGGGAGTTTCGGGGTTCAGTGGTCGAGCGGGATGCAGACGGGATTCTGAAGGTGGTGAGCGGGGCTACGATCGTGACTGGCTACAGCAGGGCAGAAGCGGGACGATGGCTTAGTGGGTTCTGTTGGCGAACAGGGGGCATGGAGGACTGGGTGATTAAGGGAAGGATTCAGAAGTGATTAGGGTTTAATGAAAGATTTGTATTTATAAGAAAAATTAGCATGTTGGGTTAATGGGTAGTGGGCAGGATCCAATAAGAAAAGAGTTATAGGGTTTAGGGTTTAAATCCAAATAGATAAATAAATAATACAAATGAAAAGAATATAAATTTGGTTTGAAAATAAATTAGAATTCAAAAAGAAAAATAGATTAAGTACAATAATAGAATAATTCAATAGATGAATTTTAATAAAAATCAAGAAATAACAATTAATAATTATAATCATAATAATAATAAAATTCTATAACAAAATAGTATTCGGGTATAACGATTTTATTAAAATAATTCAAATGGTAATAATAAACTTGATTTGGGTTAAAATATAAATAGTCGATCAATTAGGAATAGAAAATAAAGTTAAAATATATCATCATTCGAAATAAATACAATTGTCAACTAGAAGATACTTAATATAAAATCCAAACCGAATTTAACACATAATGAATTCATAAAAATTTGAAAACAGAAAGTATTCAGGAAATATGTATTTGCGGGAATAAGGGCAACAATAACTGAGCATCCAAGTCTAATTTCATACCGTGTTAGACTACAATTTGAAGTCGGCTCTGATATCACTTCTGTAGCGCCTCGGAATTCCTATACCGGAATCTCGAGACATAAGCCAGAATCTTACTTTAAATGAGTCAATAACACAGAAACATCATAGGAAATAAAAACTTTTACTGCCACAAATGTTATTACAATGTACAAAATTGTTCAACAAAATTTACATCAATCATTTTCATCAACAAATTACATTGTACAACAATTAGGAATCTCATCAACGAATTGGACAACGTCGCTCCACTAAATGCCCTCCGCAGCTCGAGTCCCCCGCTCCACAATCAGCAATCCTGCAAATCTAATAAACCGTGGGCATGTCAGTTGGATACCACTAACGCAATGTTATAATACAGCGATCCTCGCTATGCCATAATATAGCGATTCCAGACCTCAACAACTAAAATTTGATGCAAAAGGAAAAGTGATGTCAAACCAAGTGTTGATGTACCATGGCCTATATCTAATACACACAAAAATGCACACGATGCTCTTATATTAATGCACGCCTAATTGGAGAGATAAGCATCACATACTACACATTCCCCAATCAAACGATGTACTTCAATTGATTGACTTCGATCCCCCGCTATGCATCCTACTCTTGTGCTCTCTCATGTCTCTGATACTCTATTGATGATGAGGTTGCAGTCGTCCGGTTTACTCCAGTCGCTGCCACGCTAGTGGTGTCCAATTCCTCGTGTTTTAACCACTGCATCCGGGGTCACAGTCGCACAACTTATTCCGTCACAGCAAAGACCCATAGTAGATTGCGGTAATTCTGCATCCCCGGACCTTACCAAAAGTTGATGTACGGACACTAGGGCTTCCTGCCGAGAACGTTATTTTAGAGCCCCAAAAAGTTCACTCACATGGCAGTCTCTAAGTCATTTACCCGCATTGATCAACATAGGACCTGACAGATATTAGAGTTTTCCCAACTCTCCGCTGCACTCATCCTTACACTAAACCAGAACTTGCAGTTGAGACGAGGTCACCACTCCAAACCTTTACAAAGGTTGTTACATACATCAAGGCACTCGTGTCGAAGGCAATAAAGCACCAAAGAGTTCACTCACATGGCTGTCCCTAAGACCCTTGTCCGCATTAAACGAACATAAGATTCGGTCAGGCATGAAGATGCCACCCGTCCCCCTGACAGGTGAACACAACACCCAGTAGTGCTTGTCCTTACATTCAACAACGACTCGAACTAATCTTACAACATCACGAACCCAAGGTACAAGAGCGAACCTGCTCTAGGACCAAGATTAAGAATAAGGTTAATTAAACAATTACTAACTTCTTATCTGCTTATCAGATTTCCATGACTCTAATAAATATCTAATCCCCTTTCATTATCTCATAAGATGTATGAATTATTAGGAGTCTATGTCTATTTCATTTTAACCAATTATGTTAGTTAGGCGATCTATCAAGTATTTTCAAGCCCTAACTTAGTAAACAACTTTGTTTATTATGAACAACTAGTTAAGTTCTACTTGTAGACTCTTTTCTAGTTAATTACCTTTTTCATTATTAGGACTTAACTCATCCCACAATAGGACTCAATCTAGCCCTCAAATCCGGCCCAAGGGTTCGCCTGCCTCGGCCCACACTTGGCCCGAACCAACGAAAAACCGAATCTATTGATCGCCGCAACTACCATCTACGCTTGGAGTTAGATCGCAACCTCAGCCCAACCTAAACACGTTTCTCCCGCTATCCTCACGCTCCATGGTCCTCGACAAGTGATATTATCAAACACAACTATAGAACCCTTCCATGAATGGCGAGCACGTCGACGAACGAGTCGTCTCCTCCTATGCGTTCGATGCGACATGGGTTCCTATTCTACCCATCTAGATATACCATCATGACTCAATCCTAGAGTCTCTAACTCAACGAATGTAGCCCAACAAGGGTACACTACCGTAGGAATAAATCCTAGACCATGAATACTCAAAAAAGTGCTAAAAGGCTCTAAAAATGGAAAATCACATTTCCAAATAGCAAAGCATACAATTGGCATTCATGCCAAAATAGAGTCGTTCCCGGTCCTGTTTTATTGGAGAAATGTGATTGGGTGCTCCCCATGTTTCCACTCAAAGTAGAAAGCAAGCACAAGCAAAAATTGGGCAATAATCTCATCCCAAAGTGATCAACATCAATACATAAACACCTATCACAATTTCCACTTCAAAACAGTGAACAAGCATGTCTATATTGTAGATCTATAAGCACACATGAGATACTCATAACATGAAACTTTAGATAGTTTAAGTCTTAACTCATTACCACATTTACAACATGATTTATAACCCACAACAGTAACTTAAAACTCAAATTCTACAAGTTCAAACTCAACCTTATAGGCATAGTGCAAAATAGTGACCTTTAAGAATCTATGTGTTTCTGCTATCACTTACAAAATTCATTATAATTCATGTACTTATCCAACTCTTGAGTTCTTAGGCATCACAGAAAGTTCTATGTTTCTACTACGACTTTCAAGTTACATGCTTCTTCAGATTAAGTCGTTTAACTTGTCGAATAAGTCATTGTTTAACAAGCATGAAATAGTTTTCTGAACAGAGCAACAACCAATCATTGCTGACATAAAATACTTTTAAAATATTGATCTCTAAACTTCATGAAACTTGAAACATAAGTTCTTTATACATGGTAACAGAACATCTTTAAATTTTAAGTGATTATACCAAGTCTTTTTCACGTTATAATTTCTTGAAGATTAGCTAAAAATAGAACATATCATCTTCACTCTATATTTTCTTTTCAGAACAGCCAATCGTTTCGGATTTAATAAAAATAGAAAACAATGTCTGAAAATTGTAAAATTAAATATTTTGTCACTGAACACATATTAGAAGTACATACTAAAATTTCAGAAATAGATTTCAAGTGGTTACAGAGTTAAGAGCTTTGGAAAATAACAGTCAGAACATATGGTAAATCTATTTTCTCCACCGTCAGTGTTGAAGTTCGTATTGAATTAAAATAGTAAATAAATTCCAAAAATTATTAAACATGAAAGTAAGGTGTATAACATGTATAAGAATCTACATTTAAAACTTCAAGCTCAAACTCCAAGTAATTTTCGAGTTATAGCATCCAGACCTAACACACTTTTCTTTTCGGCTTTTTATTGTGTTTTTATCTAGTCTTCCACTAATAAAAATAGCATTCAAAGAATTTTAACACTTAATCACACATTACATGACCCACTCATGCTGTCAAGACCACATCAAGATTTCACCACAAAAATTTAAACAACACAAAGGTTTAGAAACACCCACCTTTTGTTTGTAGATGAAATGTACTCTCCAAGTTTGGCCTCCTTGTTCTTGCTCCTCCTTGCTAGCACTTCTTGCTCCTACTCTCCTTCTCCTTGGATCATCTTGGCTCATTCTTGCTCTTCTTGCTCCCCAAACAACAACTTGATTATCATAGAAGGGTATTAAAATGAAGAAAATAGTGTGAGTTGGAGTGGAAATAAGATAGTGGAGCTAGAGTTTGTAGGAGAGTTTAAATGGAGTGGGGGGGGGGGGGGGTGGCATAATGTAGAGAGAGAGATAGAGTGAGGGTGAGGCCAACATGAATTGGAGGAGGAGGAGGTGGAGTGTGAGAGTGGTATTGCTTCTTAGGGTTTCTCAAACACTCAAATGTTTTGAGTCCCAACAAAAGCCTTAGATATTCTAATTTGAAAAATCATCAAGAGTTTCCTCTTGATTTTTGCAGAGTCTGCAGGCAGCTTTGGGAACAAGATCGAGTTTTTGGAAGAACCAGTTCGTGGAGGAAGCCACTCGGGAGCCTGAAAGCCGTATAAGCTTTCTTCCCCCGAGTTATTTAGTGTAGGGATATTTTTCTGTTCTCCTGACTAAACGTAGTTCTGAGGACAGAACTATTCTAAGAAGGGAGTATTGTAATATGCCGGTCTGATATTATATTATTATTATTTTTTATTTCTAAAATTAAAATATTTCTTATGGAAATTATTTAATTTTCCTAATAAAAAGTTATCTGTATATATATGTATGGTATCGATTTTGTGCACTTGTACAAAATCATGTAGTATGTGTTTTTTTAGAAAATATTTGTAATATCCCGAGCAAATATTAATAATATTATTTTATTATTTTATTTTCAGAATTGAAATATTTTTGGTAGATGTTACTCCAGTTTAATTAATAATCATTATCTGTATATATACCAGTCTGTATATATATGTATTGTATCAATTTGCTACTGAAATCTTCCTAACCGATAATAAAATTATTTTTATCTTTATTTTATTTTATTCTCAGAATTAAATTAATTTTGTGCAGATTGTTTGGTTTGATGAATAAGAATTATCTGTATATATAATAGTATATACGTATACGTATTATATCAATTCCGTACATTTGTACGAAATCATGTAGTATGTGTTTTAGAACAAATTTTTTTGATTGTTTTATTTCCTTGTTGTATGTTATTTTTAAGAACAACTTGGTCTAAATCATGTGCATATGAATCTTGTGGATCAAAAAATGATCACATGAAGGAATTGAATGGTAGAGCTCAAACAAAACACATAAAGATTGAAGATTTAATAAGTTGTTGTTATTTGTTGTTATTATTAAAATAAAACTAAGAACTTGGAATAAATTCATGTGCATATGAGAACGGATGGATTGAAAAATATTTACATGCAAGACTGAAGTAGTAGAAACAGATTAGAACGCTAAAGATCACTTCTTTAATGATTTATATGTTGTTTTTAATGGATAAAATCTAAACAACTTATAAAAAAATTGGAATTTTAACTCCAAATTATTATGAAAGGTTCTTGTACATGTTTTTATCATTCTCTTATTTTTACCGATTTTTCCGGGTTAATTTACCATTTCAAATAATTCCATTTCTTCAAAACAGTAAGTATAAGAAAAGTTGCTCTTTTGGGAGATTTTAAGCATGTGCTTAAAAATCAATAACTTGAGTTCTATAAGAAATTTGAGAAAGTTGTTAACTAGAGAATTGTAGTACAAGTTTATATCTTTCTAGAAAGTCTATTTTTGTTGGACTCCGATAAGTGTAGCATTTGTTACAGATTTTACAATATTTTGCAGTAGCTTTCCTTAAAATTGCTCTGTTTAAGTGAAAAGTTGAACTTCAAATTAGTATAACATTTTATAAACTTAGAACTGGATGAAGTTGTCAACTGGGGAATTGCAGTAGAGGTTCCCAACTTTCTCAAAAGTCTAACTTTATTGGATTCCGATAAGCGTGGCAAGTATTATGAGTTATACAAGGTTAAGCAGTAGCCTTCCTGTTGGCTAAGTTCACCGTTTGAGAGTTAGGGATTTTCTAGCATTTGTTCACTGAATTGGATGAAGTTGTCAACTCGGGAATTGTATTAGTGGTTTCCACCTTTCTAAAAAGTCTAATTTTATTAGATTTCGATAAGCGTAGCAAGTGTTATGAATTTTACAAGGTTTAGTAGTAGCTTTCCTGTTGGCTGAGTTCACTTTTTAAGAGTTAGGGAATTTTCTAGCCTTTGTTGTCTGAATTTGAGGAAGTTGTAAACTAGATACTTGTAGTAGAGGTTTCTACCTTCCACAGAGTTTAATTTTGTTAGATTTCGGTAAGCATAGCATTTGTTGTGAATTTTACAAGGATTTCAGCAACAACTTTACTTTGAGCTGATTCTTTTTTTGAGATGATTGGGGTTATTTTTCCTTATTCGAGCACTCATTTAGGATCTAGATGTATTCCTATGTGGTCATGATTCATGTTACATCATGTTTCATGTTGGAAAATGGTTCGTACTAATTATTAGCATTGGTTTGTCTCATACGTAGTGTAACTCCCCGCAAAATAAAATGTTTATTTTGCATGATTAAATAATATTAAATTGGTAAAGTTGACTATTTTTATTTTCTTGAAATTGCAATTTTGCACTTGCAACACACGTGTAGAGTTAGGAAATTTTGAACTCTTAAAATTTTATGGTTAATGACTGATTTTCCTCTTTTATTTATGATATTTTAATTTACATATTTATTTGAATTTATTTGACTATTTTATGAATTTCTCAATTTTACACGTGCAAATATTTTTTGGGTAAAAATCTTCACTTTTAGATTTCTGAATAAATTCTCCTATTTATAATTAAGTATATGCTAAATTTGGGGATTTTTCTGAATAAAGAAACTATTTTTATAAATACTTCGAAAGAGAGGGGCTTTTAAGTAAAAAGCCATTTGGATCTCAAAGAAATAATGAAATTTCGTTTTTATAGATTTTTGGGCTGGCAATGGTAATCATTGGAAATAAAATCTATTTAATTTTTTTTAGAGTTGGTTTGGTAAATATTTAAACAAATATGGTATTTTTGCAAATATGAAATTTAGGTTGGATCCTGTGCAAATGTTTTCTTGGAAAGTAAAAGTTAGAAATTTGAATTGGAAAATATAATATGTATCAGTAGATATTATTTCTGAATTTTTTGGATTTTTAGGAATATTGTATGACGTATTTGCAAATATTACAAAAAGAGGGACTTTTGTGCAAAATTACCACTTTGAGTACAAATCCGAATTTTTTATTTCTGGGCAATGCTTGATGGTTGGATAAATTAGTAGTAAAAGGATTTGGTTTTCTTTTAATTTATTTAACTTATTTAACTACTTTATTAAAGAAATGTTTATATATGTTAAGTAATAATTTGTTAATGGATGTTTCCATAAACTTGTAAAACCCTAAAAACTCAAGATTTCGGCCAATATTATGGCAACTACAACCGTCCCTCTCCTCTGCAAATATATATATATATATATGCTATTAATCTTGGATTTTGCAAAAGAAGGATTTTTCTTATTCTTTATTAATTCGATTTGATTTCTTCATTGTGGTGAGTGACATATGTTTGTTTTGTAATGTTCTATATATGTTGTATGTGATAATTTGTCTATTAGAAAATATGTTAGGGATTGTATGAAGATATAATAAATTTCGATGAATGGATGAACTAAAAATTGAATCTTTTCATGAAATTATGCCATTAATGAATTAAAACCTTAATAGATAATTTGAGATTGCTAAAGAACCTAATAGAAATCATGGGTATGTTATTTTCTATCATATACTTGCTGTTTTCATTTTTTTATTGAGATTATATGTTGAGATGCACAAAAATTGAATTAAGATGAACCCCTTTACTGTTGTGTATGTCCATGCACTGTTTTGACATTTTTGAAGAAGTAGAACTTGACTAATACATGTTGTATTTACATATATTCATGGGTTAACTGGTGTAAGTGATTGTGTATGAGTTTAATGAATTGCAAGAAGGATTTTGAATGAAAAGAAATCTAGTTTTGATGTTTCGAAATGGGCTTTGACTTCGGGTATGAAGGTGTGCAAGCCAAAAGTTGCTTTTCATGCTTTTGGTGAAATTTTGATTGAGATCTGAGTTGTTTTGGCACTGAGTTGATTGGAAACAATATACTACATATACACAATGGTTTCTTGATGTTTACTGATGCAAACATACACTTACCTACACTTATATATAAACACACATATATACTATTCGAAGAATCGTCAAACTTGTGATTTTGTTGAGTTTTCAATTGGATCTGGAGTTGTTTGGTACTGAGGTGGATTTGAATAATATATTATACTTATACGATGCCTTCTTGATGTTTGACTGAAGATTAAACACACATATATATATATGTATATATTCATCTCACTGCTTTGAAGATTTTTTGAAAAAAATTCTCTTATATGATCTTGATGTATTTTTGATTGGTTTTATAAATTTATATATGTTGTACAAGTCATACTTTAGCATCTCAGGAAGTTTAATTTTGATTTCACAAAGTTTAATCAGCGTATTAGTCGAAACATACACAACTTCAAACCTACCTGTATAGCAGGTGACGGTCGACCGTCATACCTTTATTTTGAGAATTCCCAATTGACAGTCGACTGCTCTGTTTTTACATTATTTTGAGCGGTCGACCGTCAATTGCCTTATTGGCTGTTTTTTTGAGTTTTATTCGTTTCTTTAAACGGTTATTTTCACAATATTATGGATTATTGATCAACTGTTTTAGATGATGTTTTAAATTTCAGTATTTTACTGAAAGTTATATTTTGTTTATAACGGAATTTAAATTACATTCCTATGACTTTATAAAGACAAATATT
This sequence comes from Hemerocallis citrina, assembly GCA_017893485.1. Taxonomy (NCBI): domain Eukaryota; kingdom Viridiplantae; phylum Streptophyta; class Magnoliopsida; order Asparagales; family Asphodelaceae; genus Hemerocallis; species Hemerocallis citrina. The sequence goes on along the minus strand of CM030364.1, from coordinate 146,942,604 downwards.
CATAGTTTTCGAAGGAATTGATGTTTTGTGATATTCTACGACTTCAAAATATGGTTTTCTGTTATTTAACGGATTTAATATTTTATTTGAATTCTGGAATTTTATGAGTACATTATATAGATTTGGATTTTTGTTAATTTAAGAAGTTTTCTTCATATAATCATTTTGATGATGGATTTGTGAGTTTTATTGAAAGTTTTGGTATTGATAGATGAGCTATAAGTCTTTAGAGATTGAGTGGGGCCCTAACTATCGGCGGTTGAGATTTAGGTTATTGTTTAGTTGAGTTAAGCCCAGTAGGGTACACAAACTCTAACAGATTCGCAATCTATTAAATAACAAATTAACTTAACAAGATAAGGATAGGAAGTAGATGGTGATATGATGAAATGGGAACATGGGTTATGGACCTCAGTATGGCCTGCGGTGTGAGATAATCCCCAGAATTATCGAGGTGTGAGTGAAATAGTCTTCGGAATTACCTGCGGTGTGGGATTGATCTCCGAAATTATCGGGGTCGAGGTGACACTCATAGGGTCTTCGTGTGATGAGGCGCTATAGCTTGCGGTGTAGGGTATTCTCGAAGATTTCCAGGTGTGAGTAAAATAGTCTCCGAAATTATCTGTGGATAGAGATTGACCTCCGGAATTATCTAGGCATGGGCTAATACTCACAGTTTATCTAGATCTCATAGTAGTCATCGTAGTAGGATTAGTTGCATAGAGAAGGATTAAACCCTATCAAGTGGCGAACATAAGGGCTTGCACCGGACCTATGTAGAGTGGGATGCATAGAATCTGACAAGTATGCATTAGAGAGCATATAGCATTGTGTTTTTCTTTACTTGGTTTTATGCATGGTTGTTTTCTGTTTTCTACACTTGACACTTAGTCTAGTTTCACTTGATGTTTTCATGTTTTTTTTATTGTTATTTCTTATTCCATTCGTTACTACTGTTGATACATGTTATTTATAACTCGACACCGTATGTTTTATTTATGTTGCATTTATTTTTATGTCACTCACACCGTTATAGCTGACCCTTAAAGTTTTGGGGGTTAGGGTTATCTCTAGCCTTATATTTTACAGGTAGGTACCTATAGCTTGGGATTTTGATGCATGTGGTAGAATGATAATATGGCTTAGACAAATCGTAAAAGAATGTGTTGTAAAAGAAAGAATTTGTAATTTAAGGTGTTTAATTTTTTGCTGTGCTTTGTAAACAATTGATGTAATAAAAAGTTTTAATTTTTCTTGTATTTGGTTATTATGTTTATGATTACATTGAAGTTGATTCTGGAATTGGGCCATGTATTTCTAAGATAGTATATTGAAAATTCGGGGCGCTACACGTAGCTCACCTGGCTCGTTTGTAGTTTGTTTGTCTTATACGTAGCTCGTTGGCTCATACATAGCTCGTTTTGCTCGTATGTGATTTATTTGGCTTGTATGTAGCTTGTTAGCTCGTACGTAGCTTGTTGAACTCGTCTAGGGTGATATCGTTACCCTAAGGGCCATCGACCATCAAGACGTGTATTTATTTTACTTCTTGAGGACTGTGGACCAGCTACTCCTTGAGCGCCGTCAGATCTTAACCGGTGTAGGTTGATCACGGGCAGGGAATGTAGACGAAATCCAAGTTCAGGGTAGTAGCAAGCGAGTCAGTTCGCATTGTCGGGGTCTTTGATCGACAGGCTGTGAGTGTGATCCATGGTGATCTTGGGAAGTCTAGGTTGAATACCTAGCAAGGTTATCTTGCGAAGTCTAAATTGAGAGCTAGCATATTTTGTTAACATTATGGTCATCCCTTGGATTGTTTAGGATTAGTGACATCGTTAGGGTAGTAACTTGTAACTATTGTTACTTAACCTTTTTATTTATTATTTCGTCGAAGGAAAGAGTTGGTATTAGGGATGATACCTTATGATCTGACTTGTCCTATAGGCCGACACTAGGTGGGATTATTGGATTGTACCTTCCTGTCAAAGGGATACAGGCTGTGCCTTCTAACGAGATAGGAGCACGGGATCCATATCTCGACTGTTAATTTCTAAAGTGCCAGGATAAGAACGAGAAGTTTTCCTGTCGGAAATACGGGATGGACCCCAGAATTCCGTCATGTTCTATGTCAGGGAGAAACAAACCGGCCATAGACCACTGTTCTATGAGTCAAGGGCACCACAGGGGATGCTTCGAGCTATCATGTGCAACGGTAACTCTGGGTTTGTCTGGCTTTTGGGTGAGGTCACCGGATGATAGTGACAAACATGGACACCACTATGGTACTGCTTTGGCGGGATTGGAGTGTCCAAGACAACCTCATCAGTCACGTTGTATCTTTCAGGAACAGGTTAAGTACAAGAGTAGAATTCACAGCGCGGCTTCAAATCCCTAAATATGAAGAAATGACTTGATATGGGCTGCATACTGTCCAGAGCCTTGCTTGCATTAGAATAAGTGCATCTTTGCATTAGTTGAGCTTGCATTAGAGTCTAAGTCATAGCATACACTGACACTTCAAATTATGTATACATGTTTCTCTTTTCATCAATCTTTTGTTTTAAATTGAGATTCTGCTGCTTGTAATCAACATTTAGTATTAGTATATGTATTGACGTCCCCACTCAATTAGGTCTTGGATGCAGGACTAGTGATTCAGGATTCAGGAGGACTCTAGGTGAGTGAAGCGGTAGTGTTAGTTATTATTTCAAATTGTAACCTCTAACTGTAATTTATTAAATGTTGAGAAGCATCCAAGTGAAGTACCAGGTGTTATTTATTATCCGTTGTACTCTGATGTAAATTTATTGAAAGTTTGTAACACTTGGGCTTATAAGACATTATTGTAACACGGATATAATGTATTAATGTTTTATAATATTCAGACTTGTAATACATTGTTGTTGAAAAAAAGTTTTAAATTTTTCTATTTTTCTGTGTATTGTGACTAATTGAAGGAAAAGGTTCTGGCTTGTGTCACGATTTTTCCGTATAGGAAAATCGGTGCGTTACAGTTAGTGGGAGATGGATGAGGGATTAGTTACTAAAGTGGGGAGGAGATTAAGGAGTGTGCAATTGAGAGTTCAGGTAAGTTTGGGTTAACGGGTTAACGGGTTTGGGTATTCAAATGTGGTCTTGGGTTTTATTCATGGGCTTATAAATATGTAATTGATATTAAAAATGTAGAATAGTCAAATTGAATATGGGTTGGGCTTCACAAGATATCAAGATTGGGTTGAGTTTGTGTGTGGGCTTCAATCAAAAAGAATTATAGTTGGGCTTAGAATTTGAATATGGGGTTACAATAATAATAATAATAATAGTAGTAGTAGTAGTAATAATAATAATAAAAATAATAAAAATAATGATGATAATAATTATAGTAATAAGATTATATAACGAAATAGGATTTGAGTTTAACACATTTATTAAAATAAACCAATAATAATAATACAATTGATTTGGGTTTGAATAGAGAATTGGGAAATGAGTTTGGGTTTTACATGATAAATCAACAAATAATTAAATAGTAATAAATAACAGTATGGATTGAAATTTCTGGGTTCAACAAATTAATCAGATATTCAAATGAAAGCAATGAGGTTCAAGAAACAAAAGAATTTATAGAAAATTGATATACCACGGAGAAAAGAAAAAGAGAAATCCGTATAATCGGAAACGAGGGTTACAGGTTCGGATCCTCTTAGTAATTAAGCTCTCTAATTGTCATTCGAGGCAATCCAAATTGGTGCAACAAGGCTCTCGCAGTGAGGTTCAGATCCTTTTGGCAACTTGGCTCTCGGATTGTCACTTAAGGTAGTCCAAATCGGCACAACAAACCACTCGTTACGAGGTTCGGATCCTTTAAGCAATTTGGATCTCTGATTGTCATTTAAGGAAGTCCAAATTGGTGCAACACGCCACTCACGTGTAACCCAAATTTCCACTAATAAGTATTTTCTGTGTATTTTCTATAATTTAATTTTTATAAATTTATTTTGTGCTAAATTCGTTTCGAATATTTTATTAAAGTGTTTTCTAATCAAAACTTTATTTATTTCGAATAGTGGTGTATTTTGATCTTATTTTCTATATCTTATTGATCACATACTTATATTTGAGCCCAAATCAAATATATTATTATTATTGGATTATTTTAATAAATTGGTAAACCCGAATACTAATTTGTTATATAATTTCATTTTATTATGATTAAAATTATTAATTGTTATTTATTGATTATTCAATTAAAGTTCATTTATCAAATTATTTTATTTTCGTACTTGATCTAATTTTCGTGGCGAATTCTAATTTATTTTCAAGCTAATTTATATTCTCCTCATTTGTATTATTTATTTATTTATTTGGATTTAAATTTTTGTTCATAAAATTCTTCGTTCTTCTTGATTGAGTTACTCTTGTTGATCCTATTTTCTCTTATTTAATACTGGGTATTTTTAATTGAACCGTATTGATTTAGATCTATCTCTTATTGAACCTTACAACCCAATTTCATTCGTTCTTGACCCAAAACAGCTATTATTGGATCCTAAATCACTAACCCAATTCCCTAATTGTACCTTATATATACAACTCCATTCCAAACTCTAAAAATTGCACAATTTCGAAACCCTAGCCACTTATTCTTTCTCTCCTTTTTTCTTTCTCCTCACCGTTTCTCTCTCCCCGTCCAATTCTCCCGCCTAAATCCTTTGAACCCATCTTCTGTTCTTCTCCGGTCACCTACTCCGGCGACCCCCTCGGCCGTCGAGCCCTCCTATCAATGCCCTCAGTGCCGCTCAACCCAACCCCGACCGCCCTTAGTACCGCCACAGCCAAAACCCCCATCTCCCATCGTTGCTGCCCCCTTTCTGTCGATGCCAGCACAGTTATACCACCTTGAGCGCTGTCTCCATTGTGCCGTTCGCCGTCGACGCTGCCTTTGCATCACCGACCACTAGCATCGGCCAGCGGCGACGCCGCCCTCTTTGCTGCTGCTGTCTCTTTGCTTTTGTGTGTTGCTATTATTGTTGAGAACTCCTTGCTTTTGCATGTATATCGCACATGCTAAATTGCTAGTTCGTGGGTTCGTTACTTCGGGATTCTTATCCCGTTATTCTAGGTGTTCAATTTCGTCGTTTATAAGGCAAGTCACTATCCTCTTGAATTGTTAATTGTATCAAATTCAAGTTTTGTTGAAACTCTTGCAAGTAGATCTCTTTGTTATCGTATTATACATTGTTCATCTCTTTCGCTGGGTATATTAAGGGTTTACACGAGCTAACCTCAATTTACTTGACATCATGCCACATTTGACTCCAAAAATTGAACCTTTTATGTGTGTATATAGAATTGATAATAGGGTTGTTCATATAATTATCACACAAATGAATTATTGTAGAGAGAATTGCTAGGTTGTATGTTTGATCGATTGTTGTTTGGTTGATGTTAAATTAATGCATGTATGTGTTCTTAATTTTATCTATCATGTTATTGCACCCTTCATGCTGATTGAGAAGTTTATAGACTAGTAGAATTGATATCCATCATGTTTAAATTAATCAATTTTATGAAAATTACCCAAAACCCTGTATATTGCTTGCTGGCCTGTATATTGACTGCTATTTTTGAACCAGTAAATGATCTTAAAATGAATTACTTTCTGAAGATGAATTGTAGTTTTATCTTTCTTGTTTCCATAACATCTTGAATTTCTGAATTCCGACTTATGTAGCAAAAGTTATGCCCATTTTACTACAGGTGTGTTTTTATTTTCAGATTTTCAGATTCTTGTATATTTGCATGCTTAAACAGTAAAAAGGTCAATCAAATGTTAAAATTATGCTATGATAATTTCAGATTGTTGTTTATCATGTTTAGAAGTCTAGAAAATATTTTTAATGAATTTAATATTGAGTTTTTGCTAATTCTAAAAATAAAATAACAAGTTGTCGAAATTCTGCCTGAATAAGAGATCTGAAAAGAACAATGTGATTGACCTAGCTACTGTTGTCGGATTTTGAACTTTAAATATGCGTTGGAACCGTGTGGAAGTCTAGTTTCTAGAATTTCTGACGGGTTTAGTTTTCGATTTATGAAACAGTGAAAAACTATATTTTTGTACAGACTACTCTTACTGTCCACAATTTTATCTTATAGTTTTTAATAGATTAATTATTTCTATATCATACTATTGCATGAATTAATGTGTGTATGTTGCATTGCATGATCTTAGTGTCCTATTGTCACTATTCTAATTGTCCAATTCAAGTTACCATCCAATTGTCTCCCTAATGTTGCTATCATTCATCTCATGTCTCTAGATTGCATATTGTATTGTTGCATCGATAAATTAATTAACAAGCTGGGATTTAAGGGTTGAATATCGTAGTGGACAATATAAGGACTGTAATCGGGTAAGGGGCTCGTGGTTTCCTATTATGTTATCTTGTGATCTTGTATTCTTGTGATCTTGTGATCTTGTGATCCTGTAGCATCTTATTGATAAATTATCGTTATGGATAGAACATTATTATCGTGCCGAGTACATGAACTATTAAATCCACCACTAAGTTTAAACGTAACTTGTTTGTATGTAGCAACCATGTGGTAAATGAATGGGACGCATGAAGTGCTACATTAGTTAGGATTAAAATGATTAATAGACTTAAGATTGATACAACATCGACATTGCATATTGTACATTATTGTTCCTATTGATATTGAATATTGTCTAAGTGTTATTGATGCCATTGATTATTGTTATCGAATATTGAATTATTGTTATACCAATTGCATTGATTACCGAGATATTTATTATTGCTATGTCCCATGTTATTTATTCATACTGATTCTTATTGATCCATTGAATTCATTATCATATCGTTATTCCATTGTTCTTTGCTTTCTCTACTTGTTGTCCATTACTTGCTTTAAGGAAAATTTCTCTCGTTTTTAGATGAAATGTTTACAGGTGTTGATGGAGAATTTCCTGACAGATTGGGAGAACAACATTGGTGAAGGAATTGATAGCATCGCCGCTTAATAAATTATTGGTATATCATGGAGATTTAATTATTGAACTTTTTTTTTTCATTGTATTGTAGGCTTTTGACCCGAATATTGCTATTATTGTTCCAGATGTTGGACTATTATTGTATTTGGATATTATATATTGCTTCATTTCAAGTATTATTGTTCGTGAGATTATTATTATTGCCTGCGCAATTGTCTGTATTGATTATATTGTTGAGTTATTCGAATAAATAGCTTATGGGTGACGTTAGTCATTCACTGGGCCAATGTCATGTACTCGTATTCCGTATTTTTAGGAAGCGGGGCGTGACAAGGTTTTTAGTGGTATCAGAGCCTGGGTTTGGAAAATATATCAGTAAACCGTAACTAACGAAAGGAAGTTTGGCTTTGATTGATATATTAATCAGATTTGGGCTTTATCAGTTTGACTCTACAATATGTGCAATACAGGAATCACACGAACAACTGATATCCAACTTATGATCTGGACGCTAACCGTTCGAATGTTATTACAGACCATGGCTAGAATAGGTGCTTCATCTTCCCGTGCTGGTGATGATCAGTCTGATGAGCCCACTGTTGCACAGATGATGCAAATGCAGCGTGAGCACAATGAACTGATGATGCGGATGCAATGGGAACATAATGAACTGATGAGGGTGGCTTTTGATGCTGCTAACAGGGAGCACGTTGTACCTGCACCTGGATTGCTGCCACCGAGACCTGGTAATATAGGCTGATTTCATGAAGCTCCATCCAAATAAATTCTCGGGCACTGAAGGTCCGCTTGAAGCTGAGCAATGGCTTATTCGGACTGCGCAGCTATTGACCGCAGCATGAATCTCGGATGTCGATCGTGTGGATGTCATAAGCATCCAACTCGTCGATCTTGCCTACATCTGGTGGCAAGCTGAAGCTGAGCGATTGGGCAGACCCATTCCCTGGGATATTTTCACTGAGAGCTTCCTTACGAAGTTCTTTCCTGATATCACCAAGAATGAAATGGAATGGCAGTTTGTCTTATTAACTCAGGTTCATCAGATAGTGTTTAATTATGCGTTTTCGTTGTTATTTCATAAAGTATTGACATTAAACTAAACACAGTCTTGGATTAGGGGAATCGTACCATGGACGAGTACAGTGCAGAATTTTCCCGACTAAGTCGTTTTGCTACTTCCATGGTGGCAAATGACGAAGATAGGGGCCGTCGTTTCCTATTGGGTCTGGACATTGAGATTCAGGATTGTCTTGTTGCCTTGCAACTTCGTTCTTATGCTGATATACTGAATGCAGCTAGGATTCAGGAGCAGACCAGCATGAGGAAGCATGCTATTCAGTGTTCTGTCCCGCACCCTGCTGCTACTGGGTCTTCTGGAGGGCCTATTCGGAGGCCAGCACCGACCCTTTCAGCAAGCACCTTGCCGTATGCACCTACTGCTAAGAGGTCGGTTCAGACTTGCAGTTTCTGTCACAAGGTTGGGCATCTACAGAGGGATTGCAGACTGGCAAATCACCTGTGCCTCGCATGTTGAGAGAGTTATCATACGGTCCGAGACTGCACCAGGAACAAGTTCCTTACTCCATCTAGGGGTCCAGCTCAGCTAGAAGAATTAACTCGGAATGATAGCAGACCACCTTTTCCACCGCACAGGCAAGTTCTTGATCAGAGGAGGGGTAGTACACTAGAAGGAGGAGCAGTTCCAGGTGGAGGACATGGCCAGGCTTACAAACTGACCGCCGAGGGAGTGACTATAGGTATTCAGCAATAAAGTTGTTTTGTTTATTATTCTTTCTTTTTTTGTTCTTACATTGGTTATTCACTCTTGCATCATTTATCCCTTCTGTATCTTGCATTTATTTCATTTATTAGTTCATAATTGAGTATCATACTAGCTATTCCTTCCCTACCATGCCCTCTTCAAATTCCAGTTGTACCACCCTACTCGTTTCTCACCCTTCATATTCAATCATTCCATGCCTTATTCTCTTTCGTCCCTTGCAGTCATTCTCATTCATTGATTTCTTATTGAGTGTAAATTCATTCTTTTTCTATCTATGTTATCTTTGATTCTAGTGTTATCCATTCTTTTATTCCTACTTGGTTGTCGATCGGCATCGCTTGATCTACAACAACATGTCTGCAGCTTGGATATCTGCACAACGGAAGCATGGTGGGCCCATAACCCATAGGTCCGAGGATTCTCTTGTTGTTTCTCCTTCATTGTTCATTCATTTGCATTGTTATCATTCGTTGAATCTCTATTTAACATCATTCTAGATTACTTCCATCATATCTGATATGGCTAAAAATAGGGTTAAATCGAAACCATTCAAATCGGGCACGAATCTTAAAGCTCGGGGGTAAAATGATAATTTCACCTACAAACGGGTCTGAAATGAGAACTGGGCCTTTTTCCAAAGGCCCAATAACCCATAAACGGATCCGTATTACTGGTTGCGGGAGCCAACCCGCAAGAAATCCAGTCCAGCTAGATAGGAAAATTAGGGTTTGTGATTGTCCCTGATCAACGGCCCTTATCACTTCTATCCATTCACTGGGAAGTAGGGATTTGATCTTATCCCGAAACTTGTTTCTAAGGCAGCTATAAATACCCCCCATCCCCGACTGTTACCAGGTAATCAATCTTTTGCCAATCAAATCTCTTTCATAATCTTTCTGTTTACTGTCAAGAATGTCGGAGGGTGTCTCGCACTTTTTGCAGGTCAACGGCGGGAGAATCTCGATCAAACTCCGGTGAAGGTGTTCAGGTTTGACTATTCAAATTTTCTCGAATCCAGAAATCTATCTATTTGCTCCCACACCGATTTCAGCAGGCAACAGATTGGCACCGTCTGTGGGAAACACGAATAGCATTCCAACCTCTTCCACCGGTTAACACTGCCTCCAGCCATGCCACCAAGAAAGCTGAGATCTAGAGGGTCCAACTGTGGACCCACTCCTCCTCAACCACAACCGGAGGCTCCCTTCCAACCCATCCAGCCTCAGGGACAGCTCCCTCCTCAACCCGATCTGCCGCTGCAGCAGGGGCAGCCTCCTCTCCAAAATCTTCAACACCAGCAGGCTTCACTCGGGCCCCAGAACACTGGTATTGGGACCTCTCGTCCTCACCCTCAGAAGCAACCTCTTCACAGCGACAATATCTCAGTACATAACCCTTCCACCGACTCCATGGCATCCCATAACCCTCGGCCCTTAGAAGACCTCCGCAACGTCATCATCAACCGGTAGAAAGAGGAGGACCTTCACCACCATTTGGATGAAAGGCGGGCCCAAGAGGGAGCCTCCCGCTCAGAACGTCCAAACGCACGATCTCCTTACCGCCGCGACCACAGAAGGTCTCCTCTTCATAGGAGGCAGAGAGAGTCCCCAGAGTACCAACGAAGAAGCCATCATTCTCCCGCTGGTTGATAGCCCCAGAGGGATCAGAACGGACCTATCACCCGAGCAGAGTTCCAAGAGTTCCAGGCAACAATCTTGCAGGCCCTTAACATCCCACCAAACAACAACAATAATGGTCAGAGGGTTCCCACTCCTCAGCTGGTTCAAAGCCCTCGCCATCGGTCCCTACGTCCTCCTCAAGCTCTGAGCCACCGCCATCACATTCCTAGTCCTCGCTCATCTCTGAGCTACCATCGCCGTAGCCCACGCTCCCTTTCGTACGAAGACGAGTCCAGAGGCTCACCAGGATACCGTCGAAGGGATGATGCTGTCTACCACCATCTCCACGAGATGGAGAGGCACCTCGGTCAACTCGATAGGGATGAGGAACTGAGAGGAAGGACCCTCCGACCAAGCAGACCTCCGTTTTCTCAAACCATCATGGAGGAACCCGTTCCAGCAAACTTCAAGCCCCACAGTTCGAGACATATACAAGGGAGTCAGATCCCATGGATCACATCGAGAGTTTCAAAACTCTCATGATGATCCATCAAGCCTCCGATGCCCTCATATGCAAGACCTTCCCGGCCACTCTCAAAGGCTCGATTCGGGAATGGTACTCCCGCCTCGCTCTATCCTCCATCTTCTCTTTTGAACAGTTCGAGACCCTCTTCATTACCCACTTTGTGAGCAGCTGCCGCTCCGAAAAGATGAGTATTTCACTACTCTTCCTTAATCAGAAGTAGAGCTAGAAACTGAGAGACTATGTTAAGCGGTTTACCACGGAAGCCAGGTCCATTGCCTCCCTCGACCAATCGGTCGCTGCAGCTGCCTTCCAGTCCAATGTCCTCAACTCGAATCTCTGGTCCTCCCTAGCCAAAAAGCCCCCGCGAGACTTCTCTGATCTTCTTTTCAGAAGCGAGAAGTCCATCCGGGCGGAGGAAGCTGAACATCGCCCCACATTCGAGGGATCCTCTTCTGGAAATAAGAGGAAGGCAGCTGAAGACGAGGGAGCTAAAAAGATCCAGAAGGACAACGGGGGTCAGCGTCGTCCACCTCCCAGATTTGAAAAGTTTACTCCTCTCAATGCCAATGTTTCAACTATTCTCATGGAGGTAGAGAAAGAAGGGATCCTGCCTCCTACCCCGAAGATGAATACTTCAGGGAAGAAGAGGGATAAGGAGAAGTGGTGCCGCTACCATCGAGACCACGGTGACGACACCAATGACTGTCGGGCCCTGAAGAATGAGATCGAAGCCCTTATTCAGAGAGGGCAGCTCTCCAAGTTTGTAAGAAAGGACCGGGATCGACCTTCCTCCACCCCCAGGGGGGGACTAACAAGGTGGCCCGAGAAGCATGACGTGACTCCCGAATTCGAAGAAGAGCGCATCTTGCACCTCATCCACGGAGGTCCAATGGGAGGAACCTCCAACTCATCTCGAAAGGCTTTCATCAGGGAAATCAATTCGGTGCACAGCCTCCCTCCTCCCAAAGGTCCTGGAGTCCCGGTTACTTTCTCGAATGAAGATCTAGATGGTGTCCGAACCCTCCACTGTGATGCACTGGTAATTAACCTCCACATGGCTAATTTCAAAGTAGAAATGATTCTAGTAGATAATGGCAGTTCTGTCAACATCCTCTTCCTAGCAGCCTTCCAAGGGCTCAAATTATCGCGGGACAGGCTCAAGCCTGCCGGCTATACTCTCCATGGGTTCACGGGAGTGCCAGTGACGATCGAAGGTATTATAACCCTCGACGTAACCGCTGGCAAAACTCCTACCCGAACGGAGACAATGGACTTCATGGTTGTCGTCGTTCCAGTCACTTACAATGTTATCCTAGGTCAACCTGGCCTAGTAGCTTTAGAAGCCGTCCCATCTACTTATCATCTGAAAATGAAGTTCCCCACCAAAGCAGGCGTAGGGGAAGTAAGGGGAAGTCAGGAGATGGCCCGCAAATTCTATATGACCTCGACTGGGGGACCCGTCCTTTCCCTCGAGACCCTTGAAATTCCCTAGGGGAACACCCAGCCTATTTCGGAAACCGGCAGACGAGCTGGAGGAAGTGCTCTTCTCGGAGCAAGATCCAACCCGCAAATTCTTGATCAGCAAAACCCTTCCCTCTGCCCTCTATTCCGATATAGTCCAGGGCATAAAGAAGAATTGGGACCTCTTCGCATGGTCGGCTGCCGATATGTCGGGAATTTCGAAGAACTCCTCGTCCACCGCCTAAGCGTCGCTCCAGGGTCCAAGCCGGTCCAGCAGAAGAGGCGAAAAGTTTCGCCTCCGAGCGCCAGCAAGCTATAAAGGAAGAAGTGGAGAAGCTCCTCAAAGCCCGGTTCATACAAGAGGTCAACTATCTGGTGTGGCTCTCTAATGTCGTAATGGTCAAAAAGGCCAATGGAAGTTGGAGGATTTGCATCGACTTCACAGACTTGAACAAGGCATGCCCCAAGGATCCTTTCCTACTCCCCAGCATCGACATCTTGATCGACGCCACTTCGGGCCATGAGCTTTTGAGCTTCATGGACGCCTTCTCTGGATACAACCAAATCCGAATGTTCCCCCCAGATATCCCGAAGACGTCCTTCATCACAGATCAAGGTCTCTATTGCTATCGAGTAATGCCCTTCGGGCTCAAAAATGTCGGTGCCACCTACCAACACCTCGTCAATAAGGTCTTCAAGAATCAGATCGGCCAAAACATGGAGGTTTACGTCGATGATATGCTAGTAAAAAGCATCCAGGGGTCCGACCATGTCGCCGACCTCCAAGAAGCCTTCGACGTATTGAGGAAGCATAACATGAGACTGAACTCGAATAAGTGTGCATTCGGGGTCTCATCTGGTAAATTCCTGGGATTCATGGTCAGTCAGAGGGGGATCGAAGCCAACCCTGAGAAGATAAAAGCCATACTCAACATGGCTCCCCCTACGAATGTGAAAGAAGTAGAAAAACTCACAGGATGCCTCGTGACTATACGGCGCTTCCTGTCCAAGTCCGGAGAAAAGTGTCTCCCTTTCTTTAAAGCCCTCAGGGGGGCTAAGGGCTTCAAGTGGGGCCAGCAGTAGCAAGAATCGTTCGACCAACTGAAAGCTTATTTGGTCAACCCTCCACTCCTTAGCAAGCCTATTCCCGGGGAAACACTCTACCTCTACCTCGCTGCCTTCGAATAAACCCTCAGCGTTTTCCTAGTAAGGGAAGAAGATAAGGCTCAAAAGCCTATCTATTATGTGAGCAAGGTCCTCAGAGATGCCGAGCTCTGCTATCCGAGATTGGAAAAGATAGCCTACGCCTTGGTTATGGCAGCCAGGAAGCTCTGCCCCTATTTGGAATCCCATTCGGTGGTCATCCTTACCGACCAGCCGCTCAAGCAGGTCCTGCATAAGCCCGAGACCTCCGAACATCTAATGAAGTCGTCAATCGAGCTAAGTCGACACGACATATCTTATTAACCTCGGACTGCTATCAAGTCCCAAGCCCTAGCCGAATTTATAGTGGAATGCACGATCCCAGAAGTAAGTCAAGCAGCAAATGGACCTCCAATCTGGATGGTGTATGTAGATGGGTCGTCTTGTGCTAAATGGAGCGGAGCCGGAGTCATTCTGGCAGGCCCAGATGACTTCGTTCTCTAATACTCCTTCTGCATCATCTTCAAAGCTTTCAACAACGAAGCTGAGTATGAAGCACTAATAGCAGGCTTGGGCATGGCTCGGAAGGCAGGAGCACAACGTGTCCGGATATTCAGTGACTCGCAGCTTGTGGTGAATTAGGTCTTAGGAGAATACGAGGTGCGAGACGACCGAATGGTCAAGTACCTAGCCAAGGTCCAACTCTTGGCTTCATTTGAAGAGGCACAACTCCAGCGGATCCCTAGAGAAAAGAACTCCCAAGAAGATGCCCTCTCCAAACTAGCCTCCTCCTCCCTCCAAGGTCTCGAGCAGACCGTCCTCATCGAAGTACTACTAAGGCCTAGCATCGAAGAAGAAGCCCCCGACTCAATGGTGTCGCTACCTGTCTAACTCAGGGATAACTGGATGAAGCCTTTGATTGAGTTCCTCATAGACGGGACCCTCCCTCAAGATCCTAAAGAAGCTCGCCGAATCCCCGTCAACAATTCTCCAATATCCGCTGCCTACTGCAAGCACAACTCACATCTCTCTCGAGCCCAATTCCCTTCGCAATGTGGGGGATGTACTTACTCAAATGACGTGTTCGGAGTCCAAAATTTGGCTCGATTCCGCTTTGCAAGCCCGCTCTTAAGCAAGTTAGAAGTGGTTCTCCATTCAGAAATGCTCCCACAACCGCTGAAACTTACTCAAATGATGTGTTCGGAGTACAAAACTTGGCTCGATTCCGCTTTGCAAGCCCGCTCTTAAGCGAGTTAGAAGTGGTTCGCCATTCGGAACTGCTCCCACAACCAGTTGAAACTTACTCAAACGACGAGTTCCGAGTCCAAAACTTGGCTCAACTCCGCTTCGCAGGCTCGCTCTTAAGCAAGTTAGAAGTGGTTCGCCATTCGGAACTGCTCCTACAACTGTTGAAACTTACTCAAACAACGAGTTCGGAGTCCAAAACTTGGCTCGACTCCGCTTCGCAGGCTCGCTCTTAAGCGAGTTAGAAGTGGTTCGCCATTCAGAACTGCTCTGACAACCGTTGAAACTTACTCAAACAAAGTGTTTGGATTTCAAAGCTTGGCTTGACTCTGCTTCTACTCCTCGCTCATGAGTGAGTAAGAAGTGGTCCGCCCTTTAGAAGTACTCCTACAACCATAAAGGGTTAACTAAACACGCAAACACACAAGCGCAAATGAATAAACAAGCTTTCACTTCTATAAAGTTTAAAGTTTGAGGAAACTCAGATTACAAGACCAGCTACACTTCTCTACGAAGAGTTACAAAATTCGAAAAGCTAAAATTACAACAACTCTTTCAATGCCTCTTTGGGGCAGGGATGTTCCGGTTTAAAGACACTCGGGGACGGCGGTGCCTAACCGCGGAGCTCATCCCTAGACCGGCAAACTGAGACGCATCTTCAGCACTTCCTCTGACGGTGGCCCCAACGGATGCTCCGCTCGATGAAGCAGCCACCCCACTTTGTGCATCAATAGGGCTCTGTCGAGAAGCAGGTCAGCGAGTTGCAAGCTCGTAAAAGGAAACTCCTCTCTCGCTCCTTTCACGAGTACACGACGTGCTTCTGACATTAATCCGTTCAGGGTGGGGTTTGAGGCGAGCGACCTCCGCCTCGAGTTTGATGATTTGTTGCTTCAGAGAGTCGTCCTTCACGGCTATCTTGAAGCGAGGAAGCCGAGCAGAGCCTGCGTCACCAGAGCTGTCGATAATAATTCGACGGAGATGAGAAACCTCGATGCTCTTGTCGACTGTAACCCTCTTTAGCTTGTCCAGCTCTGCAGTCAACTTGCCCATCGCTGTAGTTAGTTCGTCTCTCCCCGCCAAAAGCTCGTCTTCTGCTATCGTCAAGTTGTGAATCGCAGCTAACAGATCATCTCTCTCTGTCGAAACATCAGATAGCACCTTCCAAAGCCACTCCACCTCCCCTTTGGGAGGAGCTTCTCAAGCTCGTTTCTTTAGTTGCTTCAGCTCGAAGAGATGCTTCGACAGTGTTAGCTTGAGGTGGTCTAGGTCCAACTCGCTCTTGAGAAAACACTCTCGACTGTGAGAAAGGGCCAACTTCGTCGCTCCTAAGTCAGCTCGGAGGCGTGAGATCTCAGCCGCCACCGTGTTTGGCGATGCCTCCGCTAGACGCAACTTGGCGATCTGAAAGAACACAACAACACTAAGCTCGAGAAACACATAGCTAAATTTCAAAGCGAAGTCGTTACCAACACTTAGCAAGATTTCAAAGCGAGTTCTCAACACCTAGCTAGATTTCAAAGCGAGTTGTTCTCAACACTTAGCTAGATTTTAAAGTGAGTGGTGCTCAACACTTAGTTGGATTTCAAAACGAAATTATTTTTAGCCCTTAGAAAAATTTCAAATCAAGACGTCTCCAAACCAAGACCGACCCCAACACTTAGTCAAAGAAAGCAAAATTTCATTCATAACAGAAAACGGTGGCCAGTCCGCTACAAGGCGATACATGAAAAAAGAGAAGGAAAAATACAAGGCAACAAAGATTAAGGGACCACCTTAGGTGGTAGCTCAGCGACGGACACCTCGGTAGACGGCTCCCCTTCCTCTGCCACTATGGCTGGGGGGTCGGCCGCAGCCTCATCGCCCCCTCCCTCCACCACCACGACCTCATCACCTTGTTGCTCGTCCCCTTCCTCTCCTTCGGCCTCTTGCTCGGCTTCCGGGTCCTCCCCGCCAGCCGGACCCCACACTCTGTACCCCGACCTGTCGAAGCCAAGAACTCGAGCCTCGACGTGCTCGAGCACGGTGGCATAGGACTGCTCCATGTTGGCCATCATGTGCTTCTTGGCCTCGGCTTCTATCTCTGCCCTTGCCACCTCCACGGCCTCATCCTTCTGCCGCATCACGGCCTTCTCCTCGGCTGCCTTAGCCACCTCCGAGGCGAGCTTCTCCTTCGCCTGCGCCTAGGTCGCCTCCAGGTCGGCGACCTGTGCTGCCAAAGCATCCGAGCGGTGCTGCTCCGCCTCGAACTGCTTCATGACCCTCGCCCTCTCTGCTCGGTCTTTGTCGCAAGCGGCCTTCAACTCCCTCTCCTGCTCGGCGTACTGCACGAGAAGGTGTCTGAAGTGGCACGTGGTCTGCAAGAAGAAGCAGTTGGAGCGCAATGAAAGCCGTGCTAAAATCTTCGAAAATTTTCAAAAGATTATCGAAATCAACTGAGAAAACTTACTGACATGAGCGACCGAGCTACCTCTAGAGCATCGTCACCTGTCGTCCCCACCTTCAATGCGGCTCGGTCTTTTAGGGTCGGGAGATGACGAAGAGCCTGCATACTCATCGCCGAATCCCCCAAGAAACCATCGTGGTTCATCACCCGCCAATCAGGGACGAACAGTTTCTTGTGGCCCTCGGTCAGTATGGCCTTGGTCTGCTTGGTAACGGGTGGGGCCTCGAGCACCAAAGACGCCAAGATGGAGAAGCCTTCGCCTGAAGGATTAGAAGGGGCCGGCTGAAGAAGACCTACAGTCGAGGCTGATTGCCGAGGAGAGGCCAGATCCACGACAGCGGCCGAAGGAACCTTGGTGGGTGGGCTGGACGAAGGCCCCGCACTCGTCCTCTTCCTTTTCTTGGCCTCGGTGGCCTTGTTCCGCTCGGCCATGATTGCCTTAAAATCCATGCTCGGAGCCTCTGTCGAATAAAGAAAACAAAGTTAGAAAATATAATACGTAACAAAAAGTAAACAAGGAAATAGAGAT
Organism: Hemerocallis citrina; assembly: GCA_017893485.1. NCBI lineage: Eukaryota > Viridiplantae > Streptophyta > Magnoliopsida > Asparagales > Asphodelaceae > Hemerocallis > Hemerocallis citrina. The sequence goes on along the minus strand of CM030364.1, from coordinate 146,924,822 downwards.
GTCAGGAGCGTACTCGGGTCGATCGGACTAAGGCCCGACCCATGGAGCACATCCTTGGTCATGTCCCTCCATCTCAACATCGGGAGGCCGACCAGCTTTGCCGTAACCTATGCTTCGGCCGGAGTCAACATCTGCTCGACTTTTGCATACTTCAGCACATCCTCCTTCCACCAGGTCGGGAAGTCCACGCCGTAGGGCCTCGGATCAAGAAGAGTATACCCTTCCACGACTTGATAGAGTCTGGGTTCTCTATCAACTTGATGCCTTTTCGAGGCGACAGATAGTACCGGTGTTCGGTCTTGCTCATCCGATTGATCCGGTACAAACTCTTGAGGACGACGAGCTGAGGCTCCACCTTCGCTATTCGGCATTGGAGCAGAAATCCGAGCACATGTCGCCACATGTTCGGCATGAACTGGATCGGGCTCAGTCCATACCATTGGAGCACCTCGGTCACGAAGGGATGGAGGGGGAGACGCAGTCCGGCAATTAACGTGTAATGCCCCGATTTTTCATTTTAATGAAAAATTATTTTATTTTGCACGTAGTGTGCACGTGCAATATTTTTGGTAATTATTTTCATTATGATGAGTATAGATTTTTAAATATGTGCTTGTAATTATTTTTATAAACCTTCTTTCAATTAGATAAAAAGCCTTTTCTTTTTTTTTAAAAAAAAAGCCCAAAGTTAATTTAATTTATTATTTTTATAATAAGTATTTTGGCACATAAACTAAAGCCCATGAATTAATTTATTTTTAAATACAACTTGTAATGTTGGATACAACTTAAAGATTATTTTTATACAAAATTTAATGTACAATCTTTTGGACCAAGTTGCATGCACGTGCACTACACGTACACGTGCAAATGCACTTCCCAAAGCATGGCCGGATTGCTTCTTTTGGGAGGGAAACCAAAAATTTGAGTGGAGATCATGCTTGGTGGTTACTTGGTGGTGGGTAGTTAATGCAACTCCTACTCTCATCTTAGCCCTCCATCTTATAACCAATTACTTGATCCTAGCCCTCCATTCCATCAAGATTTTGGTATAAATACCCCCCCCCCCCCCATGGCTAGTTATTCTTGTGCTTATTACTTTCTACAAATCTATAGTCTAAAATACCTTATCTAGTAGTGATTGTGTGAGTTAAAAGATTGAGAGTGTGTGGGATTGTGCTTGCAACATCAAGGAGAAGAGGGGCCGGCTTTGGAGTGCTCGGTTGGCTTGTGGAGGTGCTCGATTTTGGTGTTCTTGGAGGCTCGAGTGCGCGCTTCTAGGAGGAGGACCATTCGTGTGCAAGGACTTTTGTTTAGGAAGTTTCTAATTGTGTTTGTCTCTCCATTTGAGGTGGGTAAATTTTTCCTATTTCTAAATAGGAATGCATGCTAGATTTAATTAGAAAAATGATGCATGAAAATGATTAATAAGAATGCACACTTAATTGAAAAAAAAAATGATCTAATTGATTGAATTGTTGATATGCAAATTGTGTGTGTTTCTACTATTAAAATTCAAGTTGTGTGCAATATGAATATGGTTATAAATTATGTAAATAAACCTTCGTTAGTAGCAAAAAAAATTATGTGCAAAGTTTAGTATATTGAATATGTCGCTTTATGTGCTAAATTGGAAACTTTGTTATGGCGTTATAACGAATAAATTAAGATGCAATTTTTATGTTTGGAAAATGAATAAGAGTAGAAAATTGGTATAGAGATTAATGAAATTATAATGTCGAAAAAGAATGTATTAGTGGTAGTGGATCAAATTAGCCAAATTTTTATGGTAGAAATGTGTTAATTATTGGGAAAAATATGTTTAATTATTTAAGAAAATTATTTTCATATACTGGATTGTAATTCAGGATAGAAATGATTAATCTGGAATTTTTACAGTGTGTTAGTAAGAACAATGTGAAATGAAATTTTGATGAACGTCAAAATGTTCTAAATAACAGAGAGTATTGGTTAAATAAAATTTGAATTGCGTTAGTGACAACTTGAGCGCGTAGCTCAAGTGGTCGGGACGGCTCTGATCGCTACAGTGGCTTTCGGTCTAAGGTTGTTGGTTCGAATCCCTGTGGCACCATACTTTTGTTTCTTTTCTTTTTAAATGTATAAGAACAGCGGCCGAGAGTATTTAATACTCTCAGCGCCTATCTATACTGCTGGCGCAAGCGGCCTAGTGGCCTGTGCCTTCGGCTGTCTTCTCTGTGGTTCTGGGTTCGAATCTTGGTCTCGGCAGTTATGAAAAAAATATTTTTTTGGATGTTTTGGTGATCAAAAAATTATGAAAAAAATATGACTATTCTTCTAAAAATACATGGGACTTATTAAAAATAATTTGGGAATTATTTACATAAAATAAAGTATAATTTGTGACTAAATGTGGAAATAGAACTATGGTTCTACATTGATATTCCTTGTGAAATTATATCTTGTAAAAATGACTTGAAATGAAGGATTAGAAAATTAATGTGGCAAGAAGAAATTATATTGTGTGATGTGATGCAAATTATTCTCGTTTGAGAATAGTGTGGAAATTATGAAGTGTAAATGTTCACCTTTGATTGAATAATTAGTGATGTGGGTTTTTATGTGGAAATAACATTTCATGAGTTACATGATGAATAGTTGAATTTAATGTATAATTATGGACTATTGAACAATTTAGAAATCATGATTGGAAAAGAAAAATGCTATTTCAGTATGATAACTCAACATATGAACTTATGAGTGGAAATGCTCAATGTTGGAAATTTGAATTGAAATTGAAACAAAGGAGTAGCTAAGTCTCCCCCGACATTTGGAAAGAAATGAAATGAAGTATTGAAATGAAAGACCAAGGTTGGTCATGTTTGAATGAATGAATAAGTCCGGTTTAGTGGAGAGGCTAACTCTAGAGCTTCGATTTTGTTCATGATTCTGATAAAAACTAAGGATTAGTACATAGTGGAGACGTGATGAAAGTAGGAGAAAAACATGAGTATGAGGGCCATTGGATTGGCGGCGTGAGAGTATTCACAGGCTGTCTTCACGATGCGTCGTGACATGACGTGGATACTGCTCCAGGGTACCGTCCCGGTGGCGACGCTTATGAGATGTTTGGTGACTGCAAGAGGATCGTGTGCCATGAAGGAGGCTGAATTGCCACAGGCTGTCTTCACGATGCGTCGTGACATGACGTGGGATTCCCCTCCAGGTTTTCTGTACACGTGCTTGTACTCATAGATCATCTAAAATACCTACCGTAATTACAGTAGTAGATTAAGTCATGGCGAGGGATTGAACCCTACAAAGATGAAGAACGATTAAGAGGCTTGCCCTCGGACCTATATAGTATGGGATGCATAGAATCCAAACAAGTGCGCATTAGTGTCATGTAACATAAATAACTGCATTAAGGACTAAGTGCACAATCACAACACGACATCAATAGGGTAGTCCCTGTAGTTTAATATGTGACAAGTTTGTGTTTGCTAAATATGGAAAATTAGATATACTATTTCCGGCATAGAGAGGATGGCCGTATATAATGTTCGTCGGTTGAATAAACTGACGTACCCACAGTCTTATATGCAGGTAAGTGGCATGATAAAGATTAAAGAGGAACAGATGCTTAAAGATTATTCAATGTTGTTGTACATTCATTTAAATGTTGTAATTTTACTTCCGCTGTGCAGTGTAAATTATAATGAAGTTATGTAAACTCTGATGTAAAGTGAAAAGTTCAAATTTCCTTGTAAAATTGTACTAAAGGAAGTGAAAAGATCCTGTAGAACTCTCGAATTCAGTTGTATTTGGGATTCGGGGCATTACATAACGCATCGTAGGCGAAGACGCAAGTGTCGGGCGTGAATGCTGTGCATGCCCGCACCCCGGGACCGGGGAGAATCAAGGTGTAATCTGGGGGAATGACGAAGCTCTTGCGAATCCGAAGCAGATCTCGTTCGGTTAGAACCGAAGGTATATCGTTGACTTCGGTAACCTCCCTCGGTTAGTTCTCTTCGTATGTTTCCGAGCGTCCGTAGACGGCCTTGGTCAGCAGCTCGCCAGGTATACTGCCTGATCCCCCCGTGGCTGGATAACACCGTCGGCAGCCGACCCATTTCTCCTGCTCGTCTTACGGTCTCTACCACCTTCTCGACGACCACTGGCCTAGCCACCTCCTTCCCCTTCTCCTTGACGAGCGAAAAGGTCGGCTCGGCCGCGGACGACCCTATTAACTCCTTTCCCCCTCGCTCGGCTCCGTACTTCTTCCCCCTCCTCGTGAACTAACTGCCGATCACTCTGACCTCCCGAGGAAGAAGCCTCACTACCCGAGGACGCTCGTGAAATCTCGTAGGGTATATATATGATAGTGAGAATATATATATACTAACCTTGATGTGACGTTCTCGGTCGGAAAAACCTCGCCGGAAATCGCCTTACCTACCGCTGCAGCTAACGCAACCACCGCTGAGCAAAAATCTCCGCTAGCAGAGCGACTCGAGAGAGAAAGTGAATTTTGGGAGTGAAAAGTGAAAGAATGAGGGAAAGAGTATGGGGGTGAAAACTTATAGTGAAAGAAGCGACTCTTGGGCTTTGTAACGCTTGGGGCCCCCCTCAAGTCCATTAAGGAAGGCTAAACGACTGAATGGAGAAGGGCGGCGACGGTTCAGACTTAGCCACGCAGCTCGGCAATTCATGAGGTGCCGAGCCACAGAAGCACTCTGCCGAGCTACCGAGGCACCGACCTCCACATTTGGAGAAAAATGCTGCCGAACTCTGTGGGATGTCTGATTGTCCCAAGATTCGCGCCCAAAGTTGATGAGAGGCTCAGATTCAGACACGCCCACAAAATGACAAAATCACGTTTTCTCGTGATCTGAGCTGCCTGCATCATGATTCGTGCCCTGATGGATGCTCTAGATGTCGCCACGTGTCTCAACAACTCATGAGGAGCCGAGCCACCTGAGGCACTCTGCCGAGCTACCAAGGCATCGACGTCCACATTTGGAGAAAAATGCTGCCGAACTCTGTAGGACGTCTGATTGTCCCAAGATTCGCGCCCAAAGTTGATGAGAGGCTCAGACTCAGACACGCCCACAAAATGATTAAACCACGTTTTTTCATGATCTGAGCCGCATGCATCGTGATTCGTGCCCTGATGGACACTCCAGATGTCGCCACGTGGCTCAACTACTCATGAGGAGCTGATCCACCGAGGCACTCTGCCGAGCTACCGAAGCACCGACCTCCATATTTGGAGAAAAATGATGTCGAACTCCTTGGGTCGTCTGATTGTCCCAAGATTCGCACCCAAAGTTGATAAGCAGGCTCAGATTCAGACACGCCCACAAAACAACAAAATCGCATTTTCTCGTGATCTGAGCCTCCTACATAGAGATTCGCACCCTGATGGACGCTCCAGATTCAGCCACGTAGCTCGGCAGCTCGTAAAGCATCGAGCTACCGAGCTACCGAGGAGCTATGACCGAGCTACCGGGGCACCGACCTTCACAAGTGAAGAAAAGTGCTGCCGAGCCACTCAGACCGTCCGATCACTCAGATATTCGCGCTTTTGGCTGACGAGCAGCCCAGATTGCACCACGTCATAAATGATATTAAAAATTAATTTTTTATTTATTATATTCAAATTATTTATTTAAAAATGGCTAAAAATGATTAAAAATCAAGAAAATTAATTAAAAATTTTAAAAAATAATTATAAATTAGGGAAATATTTTTGAACCCCCAGGTAAATAATTATTGCTTAGGATAATTAATTAATGCTCCCGAACAATAAATCACCGCTTCGCAAAATTAAATAACTTATCCGGAAAATAAATAGAAATTAAGAAAAGTTACCAAAAATCCAGAAGAGCTCAAGAATAACCCTGAGCGCGCAACCAACTCCGAAAATCACCATAAAACCTCACATGATGATTTGACACCCCTTATTTGGACTCCGATACAACCCCACAAGCCATTAGAACAGTAAAACTACTCCTCGAAGGCTGATCAAGCTCAGTCTTCGAGAGTGAGGGGCTCGTGATATGGCTAAAAATAGGGTTAAATCGAGACCATTCAAATCGGGCATGAATTATAAAGCTCGGGGGTAAAATGGTTATTTCACCTACAAACGGGTCTGAAATGGAAACTGGGCCTTTTTCCAAAGGCCCAATAACCCATAAACGGATCCGTCTTACTGGATGCGGGAGCCAACCCACAAGAAACCCAGTCCAGCTGGATAGGAAAATTAGGGTTTGTGAATGTCCCTGATCAACGGCCCTGATCACTTCTATCCATTCACTGGAAAGTAGGGATTTTATATTATCCCGAAACTGGTTCCAAAGGCGGCTATAAATACCCCCAATCCCCCACTGTTACCTAGGTAATCAATCTTTTGCCAATCAAAGCTCTTTCATAATCTTTCTGATTAATGACAAGAGCGTCGGAGGGTGCGTCGCTAGAATCAACCCCGGTGTCTCGTACATTTTGTAGGTCAACGGCGGGAGAATCTCGGTCAAACTCCGGTGAAGGTGTTCAGGTTTGACTATTCAAATTTCCTCGAATCCATAAATTTATCTGTTTGCCCCCACACCGATTTCAGCGGCAACAATATCCATGTTCTTTCTCATGTTGGTGTTGCCACAATTTTGCCTCTTTTCCTTTTATTCCCAGTTTTGTTATTTCGCCGGTTTGCTTTTGTTTTATCCTATGTACCGCTTAACCAAATTCCGAGGATGAAATTTTATTGTAAGGTGGGTAGGATTGTAACCCCCATTTCCGCTAATAAGTATTTTCCGTGTATTTTCCATAATTTAATTTTTATAACTTTTTTTTGTGCTAAATTTGTTTTGAATATTTTATTAAACTGTTTTCTAATCGAAATTTTATTTATTTCGAATAGTGGTGTATTTTGATCTTATTTTCTATATCTTATTGATAAGATATTTACATTTGATCCCAAATCAAATAAATTATTATTATTCGATTATTTTAATAAATTGTTAAACCCGAATACTAATTTGTTATATAATTTCATTTTATTATGATTAAAATTATTAATTGTTATTTCTGGGTTATTCAATTAAATTTTATTTATCGAATTATTTTATTTTCGTACTTGATCTAATTTTCGTGGCGAATTCCAATTTATTTTCAAGCCAATTTATATTCTCCACATTTGTATTATTTATTTATTTATTTGGGTTCATGAAATTCTTCGTTCTTCTTGATTGAGTTACTCTTGTTGATCCTATTTTCTCTTATTTAATAGTGGGTAATTTTAATTGAGCATTATTGATTTAGATCTATCTCTTATTGAACCCTAAAACCCAATTTCATTCTTTTTTGACCAAAAACCTGCAATTATTGGATTCTAAATCACTAACCCAATACCCTAATTGTACCATATAAATACAACTCTACTGCAAACCCTAAAAATTGCATAATTTTGAAACCCTGGCTGCTTATTCTCTCTCTCCTCATCGTTTTTCTCTCCCCGTCCAATTCTCCCGCTCAAATCCCTTGAACCCATCTTCTGTTCTTTTCCGATCACCTACTTCGGCGACCCCCCCTGGCCGTCGAGCCCTTGTGTCAACGCCCTCAGCGCCGCTCAACCCAACCCTGACCTCCCTTAGCGCCGCCACAGCCAAAACCCCCATCTCCCATCGCTGTTGGCCCCTTTTTGTCGATGCCAGCATAGTAGCGCTGCCACCATCATGCCGTTCGCTGTCAATGCCGCCACTGCATGGTCGACTACCAGCATCGGCCAGCGATGCCTGTCGCCCACTTTGCTGCTGCTGTCTCTTTGCTTTTGTGTGTTGCTATTATTGCTGAGATCCCTTGCTTTTGCACGTATATCGCACGTGCTAAATTGCTAGTTTGTGGGTTCGTTACTTCGGGATTCTTATCCCCTTATTCTTGGTGTTCAATTTCGTCGTTTATATGGCAATTCACTGTCCTCTTGAATTGTTAATTCTGTCAAATTCTCGTTTTGTTGAAACTCTTGCAAGTCGATCTCTTTGTTATTGTATTATACATTGTTCATCTCTTTCGTTGGGTATATTGAGGGTTTACACGAGCTAAACCCAATTTTCTTGACATTGTGCCACTTTTGACTCCAAAGATTGAATTTTTTATGTGTGCATATAGAATTGATAATAGGGTTGTTCATATAATTATCACACAAATAAATTATTATAGAGAGAATTGCTGGGTTGTATGTTTGATTAATCGATTGTTGTTTGGTTGATGTTAAATTATTGTATGTCTGTGTTCTTAATTTTATCTATCATGTTATTGCACTCTTTATGCTGACTGAGAAATTTATCGACTAGTAGAAATGATACCCATCATGTTTAAACTAATCTGTTTCATGAAAACTACCCAAAACCCTGTATATTGCTTGCTGGCCTGTATGTTGACTAATATTTTTGAATCAGTAAATGATCTTAAAATGAATTACATTCTGAATATGAAATGTATTCTTATCTGTCTAGTTTCTAGAACATCTTGAATTTCTGAATTCTGAGTTGTGTAGCAAACGTTATGCCCATTGTACAACAGGTGTGTTTTTAATTTCAGATTTTCAGATTCTTGTATATTTGCTTGCTTAAACAGTAAAAAGGCTAATCAAATGTTAAAATTTTGCTTTAATAATTTTTAGATTGTTGCTTATCATGCTTAGGATTCTAGAAAATATTTTTAATGAATTTAATTTTGAGTTTTTGCTGATTCTAAAAATAAAATTACATGATGTCGAAATTCTGCCTGAACATGAAATCTGAAAAGAACAATGTGATTGACCTAGCTACTGTTGTCAGATTTTGAACTTTAAATATGTCCTTGGAACCATGTGGAAGTCTAGCTTCTAGTATTTCTAACGGATTCAGTTTTTGATTTCTGAAATAGCGGGAAACTGCATTTTTGTACATACTACTCTGGCTGTCCAGAATTTTATCTTCTAGTTTTAAATAGATTAATTATTCCTACATCGTACTATTGCACGAATTAATGTGTGTATATTGCATTGCATGATCCTAGTGTCCTATTGTTACTATTCTAATTGTCCAATTCAAGTATCATCCTATTGTTCCCCTAATGTTGCTATCATTTATCTCATATCTCTAGATTGCATATTGTATTGTTGCATCGATAAAATAATTAACACGCTGGGGTTTAAGGGTAGACTCTAGTAGTGGACAATATAAGGACTGTACTCGGGTAAGGGGTTCGTGGTTCCCTATACCGTTATCTTGTGATCATGTATTCTTGTGATCTTGTGATCTTGTAATCTTGTAGCATCTTATTGATAAATTATCGTTATGGATGAAATATTGTTATCGTGCCGATTACATGAATTATAAAATCCACTACTAAATCTAAACGTAACTTGTTTGTATATAGCAACCATGTGCTAAATGAATGGGATGCATGAAGTGCTACATTAGTTAGGATTAAAATGATTAATATACTTAAGATTGTTACAACATCGACATTGCATATAGTACATCATTGTTCCTATTGATATCGAATATTGTCTAAGTGTTATAGATACCATTGATTATTGTTATCGAATATTGAATCATTGTTATACCAATTGCATCGCTTACCGTGATATTGATTATTTCTATTGTCCCATGTTATTGATTCCTATTGATCCATTAAATTCATTGTCATATTGTTATTCCATTGTTCTTTGTTTTATGTACTTATTGTCCATGACTTGATCTAAGGATAATTTTTCTCCTCTTTTTAGATGAAGTATTTACAGTTGTTGATGGAGAATTGCCTGACGGATTGGGAGAACAACATTAGTGAAGGAATTGATAGCATCGCCGCTTAATAAATTGTTGTTTTATCATGGAGATTTAATTATTGAACTATTGTTATTTCACAGTATTGTGGCTTTTGACCCGAATATTGCTATTATTGTTCCAGATGTTGGACGATTATTGTATTTGGATATTATATATTGCTTCATTTCAAGTATTATTGTTCATAAGATTATTATTATTGCCTGCGCAATTGCTCTGTATTGATTATGTTATTGAGTTATTTGGATAAACAACTTATAGGTACGTTAGTCATTCGCTGGGTCAATGTCATGTACTCATATTCCTTATTTTTGGGAAGCGGGGCGTGACACAACAAGATTCGGACCCTCTCAGCAATTTAGCTCTCGGATTGTCATTCGAGGCAATCCAAATTGGTGCAACATCCACTCGCAATGAGGTTCAGATTCTCTTAGCCGTATGGGCCATCAGATCGTCATTCGAGGCACTTACAAACGGTGCAAAACTTCAACACCCGAAGAGGTCCGTCCGTCGGATCATCTTCCAAATCCCAACAAGGAAAAGTTCTTACAAGAATCATGCGTAGCCATAAATCAGAGGGCTGATGATTTCGCTCAAAACCAACAATATGCACTAAAAAGTGGTTTTATACATAATAAGTTTTTCTAAAAAATATTTCATTCTTTTCAAAATCGAGATACATGGGTGTGGTGGCCAGTCCACGATTATCAGAAGTACAAAAAGAATAGAGAAAGAAAAATTCCTAAGTCTGTTGCATAGGACAGGGAGGCACCTCCCCATTCATGGCCTCAGCAGAGATGAGCTCGTCGCTAGTGGGAGGTCCCTTTGCCCCAGGAGACGAAACACGCTCCTCCCCCAAAGGCTCCTCCCTAAGAGTTCGGAGCGGGTCATCTAGTTGCATCTTGAAGGAAAATCCTTCATGGTCGAGGATGATGCAGTCGATGGCAGCCTCTCGATCAGCTAGCAGTTCTTTCTTCCACATCTCCAATACCAGCTTCTTCTTTGCCAGCTCCACCTTCTCTATCGACAATTCCTCCCGAGCCTGGTTCTCCGTCACCAACTCCATCTTCAGTTCCCTCAACCTTTAATAGATATCATCATTTCTTCCCATAATCTCCTTCGGGCTTGCCTTGGCCAGCTGTGTCCTCTTCGGCTCGACCCCGTTGAGATTCTCCTTCAAGGTAAATCACTTCAGGGAAAAGAGATACAATGGAGGTACGACCAGCCAAAAGCACTTACTAGAAAACTCCTTATGACCACATGGCGTAAACCTCCTCGTCTAACTCCTCCTTCCGGGCCACCCTATTGCGAGGGGTGGCGAGATGTTTGGTGAACTACAATGAACTGAGCCACTCCACCAATGAACCAGTTTCTTTGACAAAACCATGAGGGCACCCACACCTTCGCAGCCGAGGGTGAATTTGCCAAGACGGCGACTTTTTGTGAGCAAGTTGTCACCACTGCTTACTTCCCCGATGTTTCGGGTCCCTTTGTCGTGTCTGACGATGTTGTCCTCTTGGTTGGAGGTTCCTCAGACGTAGTGGGATTGGAGGACTATTTTTTCGGCTTCAAGGCTGCCTGGCACTCTCAGAGCATCTCGTCGGTTAACATTTCTAAGATAGTATACTGATGTTGAACGGGAATAACAATAAACGCCAAAGAGAAAGGGACATACTAGGTCGGCTGGGCTTAGTCCGTACTCCACCAACCACCTTTCCGACACTGGTGACCATTCGATACTTCCCTCAACAAACATATGGTCAAGCTCCTCCACTTCCTCAAACGAGTTATTACTCTCTCTGGCAGCCCGATGCTCGGGAATCTTGAACACCCATTCGATCAGAATATCCCATAGCTCGATCTGCCTGCAAGATGGTCTATCAGTTGAAGACCCGAGCTAGGAAGCATAAGCTCGTATCTGCAAGGGATCGAATACATGCTTCGGATTCAGGGAAGGTCAATGTAACCCCCATTCCCGCCAATAAGTATTTTCCGTGTACTTTCTATACCTTGATTATTGAAGAAAAAATTTATTTTATGCTAAATTCATTTTGGATCTTTTATTAAAGTGTTTTCTAATCTATTTTTTTTTCATTTCGAATGATGGTGTATTTTAACCGTACTTTCTATTTCTTATTGATCGGCTATTTATATTTGAGCCAAATCAAATGTATTATTGCTATGTGGGTTATTTTAATAAATTTATATTTTGTTATATAATCTTATTATTATTATTATTATTATTATTATTATTATTATTATTATTATTATTATTATTATTATTATTATTATCGTTATTGTTATTATTATCCTTGTGATTATTATTATTGTTATAATTGTTATCATAGTTATTATTATTATAACTTTCGATTATTTATTAAAAATCTATTTCTATTTATTAATTGCATTTATAGTTATTTCAAATAACTTCTATATTGTAGTACAAATTATATTTTGTTATATAATCCTATTTTTATTTGGCTATTTCCTTATTGGATCCCTATACCTTAAACCCTATAGCCTATTTTCTATTGGATTCCTACCCAATAACCCATTAATCCTATATCTCTAAAACCCCTATATATACTAACCTATACTACCCTAACCCTACAAAACCCCAGCCGCCACTGTGCTACCCCCTAACCTATCCCTGTGCAACCCCCTCCCCTCTCTCCTTTTCATCTTCTCCATCCCTGCTCCTTCCTCCGCACCGCCATCTTCCATCCTTGTCCTACCTCGTCGTCTTCATCCCCTCCTCTACTCTTCCTCCTTCACCGTCACCCATCTCCTCCTCGTCATCCAGCCCATCGAACCCCCACCATTACCGCCCCTTATCACCCTCGTCCCCTTCAACCCATACACCGTCGCCTGCATCCACCTCGATCGCTGTCCTTGTTGAGCTCCTCCAGCCTCCATTGTCACCTTGTTCCTCGACCACCTCCACCGCTGTCATCCTCTCACCTCACCTGGCCATTACTGTCTCCTCTATTTGGCACCAAAATCCAACCGAACCCATCGTTCATCTCGTTCCCCTCTGTCACTCCTACCGCCTTCCACTGCCTCGTCGACGCCAGTCGACTTCGTCCTCGTCGCCACCCTCTCATCCAACCACCGAAGCACCCTTCGTCCTCGTCGACCCATCGCCACCTGAGCACCATTACTGCTCTCCACCTTCTCCTCTGTGCTTTCCCAAACCTCTGCACCTAGCCGCCACCTTGCCATCGATGCCATGCACCCTCGTCACCTCTACCCGTCAACTCAGTCACCGCCGAAGTCGCCACCGATGCCACAACCCCGATCAACTACATCAGAACTGCATCTCAGTCTTGATCATCTTGATCTATGATCTTTTAGTCTTGGCGCTTGATATGTTGATCTTTGGTTCTTGGCCTGTAACCCCTGTTCCCATATATATGTATTTTTCCGTGTATTTTTGGTATTCAAAATTTTTGTAAATTATTTTTCCTCTTTCAAATTTTTTTTTGACAAAATGTATTGTAGGATCTCCTAATAAAGCCTATTCTAATCGATAATTTTAATTGTTACTATTTTCCAATGAATTTACATTGTAATTCAAATCCTATTATTGTTGTTACTATCGTTATTATTATTATTATGTTTATGTTTATGATTATTATTATTATTATTGTTAATAAACTTATTGTCAATAAAATTTTCGGAAGCTTATAGACTGTAATCTATATTGTATTTTTACTAAAGTATGGATTTTATGTATACCATTTTATTTAATTAAATAATATGTAATATTATTTTGCTTATTACATTTTGGTTCGATTCAAATACAGTCTTGATCTTTTGTGAGGTCCTACATTCTATTGTCTTTAGTAGTATTTGAGTATTAATTTGATGCATACAAATTGATTAATTGTGTTACTATATTATTATTTATCTATCTATTTATTTATATTTCTATAATCCTATATCTTATTATATTTCTTTGGGATCTTAATAAAACCCACAACCCAACTAACCAATACCCTAACTCAATCCTATTCTTATTGGGTTTAAAACCCAATATACCCTAACCCGTTACCCTCCAAAAACCCTAACTCATCCTATATATTTATATTCTTCCTAATGTGCATATACCTACCCTGTTCACCAAACCCTAGCCACTTTTACCATCCCCTACCTCCCTACTCCCGTCCTCCTCTAAACCCATCCTGATCAACCCCCCTGCTCTCCCGATCCTCTCCCTCTACCCTAGTGCCCCCCGACCTGTTTTCCCGATGCTGCCTCTTTTGTCACGCCGCATAGTAAACCATGAAAACAACCCCCTCACTTCTCCCCATCTCGTGTAGTTCTCGAGCATTGGATTGTGTTCGTGATTGTATTCGTAATCGGTAGTTTTTGATTCGTTCATTGTCCTTGATTTCGTGCTCTAGAATCCGTTTCGTTATCCTCGTTCATGTATCGTTTCCATCGTCGACTATTGGGCAAGTAACTTTTATTTATTTTTGCATAAACAAGTACTAAGTACCGCCTGTAGTGTAGATGCTTCAAGATCTATTCTCATCAAAACCCTAGTTAGATCTTGTCTCTATGTGTTGATTCGCCCGTGGTTGTCTCATTACACACACGACATGAAATAACTTAGATGTAATAGACTCTTGATGTATACATGAATGTTGTTCGTGATTTATGAGGTGCTGTATGATCTTGTATACTTGATGTGTTGGTAGTAGTATAACTTGTTGTAGACATGTTAAATATCCTATACCATGTTTCATGGACATCTAATATACCATATTTCACATTTTAGTATGATTTGGATGTGTTTCATACAAACTAGTTGATTTCATGCATGGAGAATATTTCTGCTTTTGCTGTTACCTTATTTTTGTACAGTATTTTAGACCCTATTATGGTCAGTATATGAAAATTCTTTGTGAATATGAATTATAGAGAATTCTGTCTACTTTCCAGAATTTCCGATAGATCTCAGCTACGATTTGTGAGTTGCAAGTTATTTCTGTTTTACTACAGAGGTGCAGAAAAATTACAGATTTGGTTTTATATGAATTCTGGAGAGTAATTTGTTTTTGTACTGATGTTAAAGATAAAATTTTGATCCAATATTTTGCTGAGTACAATTAGACTTGACTGTGATTCATCCCTAATTTTTGTGAATTTAATTGATGATTTTATAAACTATTCTATACTTGCAAACAACTACTTTACTTATAGAATTTTCGTACTGTTCTGTAAAGAACCTTAGGGACTGTTTGGTTCAAAGGAGGGGATGGGAGGGGAGGGATTTTAATGGAGGGGAGGAAAGGGGAGGGAAAGGGAGGGGAGGAATTTTAATCACGACTCTATTTTGTTCAAAGGAGGGGAAGGGAGGAAAAATAATTATCTTCTTGTTTGGTTCACAAGGGGTGGGGAGGAATTTTATAATAAAATTACTTTTATACCCTTTTACATTTTATAACAAAACTCAACCACAAAAAAATATCAAGTGTTTAAAAAAACTCATTTTGTAAGCTGTAAGGAGATTCATTTGGATTATGATAAAAAATGCCCATGGTTGAGGAAAGCACTTCAGTCATTTAAAATAAGAAAGGAAGATGCAAAATTTAAAGCAATGAACTAAGTAAGCTTATTATTGGCGTGGATGAATGTTTGAAGGAGAGTACTGTTTCTATTATCATTTGGAGGTCCTACTATTAGTTGTTATTTTCTTGTCCTTGAACGGGCTTTCGCTGGCGGGATGCTACATTTGGAATCAAGGACCTTCAAAAAGTCTTACAATAATTCTTTTTAATATATTTTTCGTGGGAGTTTAATAAAAGGGGATTGTGTGTATAATTGTATGAATTTTCTATTCTCCAATATTTTGAAGTGCTTGAGTTAGTGATTCGGTTTTCTGGTGTACTCCATAAGTACGACTTATATAATACCTTCTGTCTCTTTGAAGCAATTGTGAATTCCTAATACCTTTTTTATTCTAAATTTAAATTTATTTTTTTTTAATTTAAAATGGAGTGATCACAAATTTTAATGTTGTGATTAAATGGATTTAGATCTAAAGGGCAATTTAGTCCAATCACTATAGAAAAATTTGACTCAATTTCTCTCCCTTCCAAATCCCCCCAGGAGGGATGCTACACCACTCCATTCCCCTCCCCTCCCTTCCTAAAAAATGAACCAAACAAGAAATGTTTATAAAAATCCCTCCCCTCCCCTCCCCTCCATTCCCCTCCAACCAAACAGACTCTTAATTTCAACTAGATTCTGCTTACTGTTGATAAAAGTTTTGTGAATAGGAAATGTAGCCTACTATTTCTATTTTATCACCCTTTTGACGGATCTGGATTTTGACTTAGATTTTGTAATCTATTGCTGTTTTAATATTATTCTGTTTATGATCTAGATTTATAAACTTGTTGTATCTTGCTATTTTCTAATTTTATTTGACTATGCTATCTATGTTGAAAATTATGAAACGTTATTTTCTGATACTAGACATTACCCCAGATTTTTCTTGGATTTAGTCAATAAGTTTTTATACCATTTTCCTGTTTATCAATACTAACTGCTGATTTCTGACTGAACATGTTTTCTGGATGCAATTCTATTTTGAGTCATGTTTTTGTGAAATACCATGACTTATATATATTTGTTGGATTCGGCCGAGAGTCTATTTTTCAGATTTTCTGACGGATCCAGATTTGCATGTTTCTGGCAACGGGAATCCCAGATTTGATGCAATACTGTCTTGCTGTACTGAACTAGAATTTTCGTTGTCCTACCCTTTTATGTGTTGTCTATCACCTGTACATGTTTATCTTCCAACCTGAACCTGTTACTTGTTCATGCCTTGTTATTCTTGTCCTGTTTTGTGCACGTATATGCTTGTTTAATAATAATAATAAGTAAACAAGTCGGGGTTAAGGGAAGGACCTTAGTAGTGGACAATATAGGTATGTGTACTCAGAAGGGGGTCCGGGTTCTCATTTTTATATTTGATTCATGTTGATACATGAACCTATTGCACTTTATGTTTGATTCACGAATCCGTGGATTCGTGAACCTATTGTAATTTATGCTTTGATGTATGAAGCTGTTGGTTCGTGTACCTGTTATTTGTTGATTCATGAACCTGTTGATGCATGAACCCGTTGGTTCGTGTACCTGTTTACTATCTGATTCATGAACCAGTTTCTGTTAACTGTTACATGATGCCTGAGTACACGGCCTTATAGAACCCACAACTAGGTCTAAATGTAATTGAATGTAAGTAGTAACCATGTGATAAAAATCTGGGACACATGAAGTGCTACCTAGTTAGAGATAAATACAAGACTTGAAATAACATGATCACCTGCATATTCATGTTACCTGTACATGCTACTTGACACGTGTTACATGTTTACTTACTTGCATGATACCTGTTACCTGTACATGCTACCTGACACGTGTTACATGTTTACTCGCTTGTATGATACCTTTTACTTGTCACATGTCATGTGCACCTGTTATCTCACAATAGTATTTGATTCTGTTCATGATTCATGCTACTTGTTCTATTTTGTTTCCATGTCTATTCCATGCTATGTTTGCTTCCGCTGTTACTTTATGTTGTTTATTCTTTTCCTATACTTATGCCTGCACTACAAGCGGCCTGTAACCTGTATTGACAGGCATTTTGTTTCTCTTTCATTTTTCCTTGCAATTTGTTAAATTGCATATTATGGTGATCAACTGCCCGATGGAGTAGGTGATCTAAGATTCTAGTTGCTGGAGTTCTTGCTATAATTTACTTTTCTGCTATTTTTGAATAAATGTATTGCTACTTGGATTATTTGTATTGGGCAGTATGACCCAGAATTATTGTCTTGTTCCAGATCTAGTTTATTTGAGATTATTAAATTTTATTTCAAGTAAATTCTGTTGGTATATTGATTCATTCATGTTTGCGTGGTTGATTTCTCCATGTTTACTTCTTGTTATTCCTTTGAAATATTGTAAAGATCCTGATAGCTTATGGATGATGAAAATCATTCGCTGGACTTAATCACGTATACTACATCTCTTTAGTTGAAAACTTCACCCAGTTCTAAGTGTACAAGAAGTTATACTAATTTAAAGATCAACCTTTTATTTAAAATTCATAACCGATGCTACAATTATTGGAATCTAAAAAAATAGACTTTTTAGAAAGGTGGGAACCCCTACTACAATTCTCTAGTTGATAACTTTTCCAAATTCAGACAATAAGAGGTCGGAAAAATCCCTAACTCTTGAACAATAAGTTAAGCCAAAAAGAAAGGTTACTGTCCCGAACATGTAAAATTCATATTCGATGCTACGCTTATCGGAATCTAACAAAAACTTTTTAGGAAGCTATAACCGTCTACTACGATTCTCTAGTTGACAACTTTCTCAAATTTCTTATAGAACTCAAGTTATGCATTTCTAACCATTGATCCATCAACTTAAAAAATCTGATTTTTATCATTTTTGTTAAGTTCTTTCTCCTCAAATTTGTATGCATATTATTCTTGTCCACAATTATCCATATGTACATGAAATTAGTCCAAGTTGTTCAAGTACTAACATTAATAGCAGCACTAACAAAAATAAACACCAACAACAAATCAAGATTGAGAAACCCCCACCTTTGTTCTAGTATGAAGGACTTGCTTTTTCTTCTCCACCTTATTCTTGATCCTCTTCAACCTAAAAAGCAAATGAAAATCTCTGTTGATTTAATCTCTCTTTCTTTCTCTTTGTTTTTCTTTTCTTTTCTTCTCAATTTTTTTACAAATGAATAAGGCATGAAGTAGAAGAAAAATATTAGAAAAAGAAAGAGTTGAATGAGAATGAAATGAGAAAGTGAAATGGGGCTTTTCCCTAGGTTTCGGCGACCAATAAGTAGGAGAGGTAGGACGATGTGGATGAGGGTGAGTGAGGTAGAATGATCCAAGGGCTTAAATCCAATCAATTAAATCCAGTGGCTATTAATAACTCTTATCCTCTTCAGCCAATTCTATCTCTTTAAAATCAATCTTAGCCATCCATTTTGATCATGATTGATAAAAAAATAATAGATATTTTTCCCAAAATCACATACTACTTGTTTTGTAAAAACATACAAAATCGATACAATATGTATATATACAGACTAGTATATATATAGATAATGTTTATTAATTAAACCGAGTGATATCCCCCAAAAATATTTCAATTCTGAAATTAAAAATAAAATAATAAAAAATTATAATAATATTAATATCAGCTCGGGATATTTGTAGTACGAAATTGATACAATTCGTATCTATACATACTAGTATGTATACATATAATTTTTATTAGTAAAACTAAGTAATCTCCATAAAAAATATTTTGATTCTGAATATAAAAATAAAATAATAAAAAAAATGATTTTAATATCAGACTGAGATATTACAGACATTTTCTAAAAAAATACTTACTACATGATTTGTGCAAGTGTACAAAATCGATACAATACATATATATACATACTAGTGTATATATATATATATATATATATATATATATATATATATATATAACTTTTATTAGTTAAAACTAAGTAATTTCCATAAGAAATATTTTAATTTTAAAAATAATAATAATACAAATATAATATTCGACCGGAATATTACAAGTCTCCCTCCATAGAATAGTTCTGTCCTTAGAACTACGTTTAGTTAGGAGAATTGAAACAACAATTCTCCTGACTTTAAATAGTTCTTTCCACGAACTGATACAATTCAAAATAACTCGTGGAAGAAAGCTTATACAACTTTTCGGCTCCCAAGTGGCTTCCTCCACGAACTGGTTCTTCCAAAAACTCGATCTTGTTTCCAAAGCTGCCTGCAGACTCTGCGAAAATCGTGACATAACTCTTGAATCTCAGTTAGAAACTACTGATATTTGCACTCCATGCTGCTTCTTTATGCCTTTAATGTAGACTTCTGCTAACTATTCAAGCGATCAAGTTATCTACATCGGAAGAAAATTGTGTAGACTACCTCATACAGGTCCACAATAACCTAATTTGAGTCATTCATTTTCGAACTCTGATGAAGTCCATACTGATATTCTTCCCATTTGCACTCCGAAATGGGTAATGGTTGTAATCAACCTCCGAGTTTCTGATTTTCTGCTTGAATCTTCTGACAATTTAAGGCATCTAGCCACAAATCCGGCCATAGCCCGCTTCATTCTTCTTGTAGTTCCCTTCCTCTGGTGCAATTCGTTGAACTCCTATATTGTGTTTCACCTTCCATTGATGTCCTGCTGTAGGGTAATCTTTAATATTATGATCACAAATTTACCTCCTCGACATCTGGTTGCAGATTTGCCTTCTGAACATTCGGTTGCAGGTTTGCCTCCATCGACGTGTGGTTGCAGATTCGCTCCTTCATGATATCTTTCCTCAGTTCCTTATCCTTTGGTACACACAACTTGTTACCAAACCTAAGTGATCCTTCTTTCATACTGAATTCTGAAATTTTTCTTCATTTACTTGTTGCTTCAGTGTTCCAACCTCAGCATCTCCTACCTAAGCCTTCTTGACTTGCTCACTCAAACTCGATTGCAGCTCCAATCGTGCCAAAACTATGCTTAACTTAAGTAATCACTTTGATACTGGATTACCTAATCTCATTATTTAGCTCCTTGCTTCCTTTATGGTCTTCGACTGAGGCCATTCCTTTTGCGGTTCGGTAGCCACTCCCTCCTTAGAATAGGACATGGCCTAAGAACACCACTTCATACTTCCAAAATTCACACTTGATAATTTTCACAAAGCTGATGTTCCTATAGTTGCTCAAAACTGTAGTCAAATGCTGAGCGTGCTCTTCTTCTTGAAAAATAATTCACACACAGAAATATGGTGAACTACAATTTAATAAAACAGTTACAAAAGTGTTACATCATATATTACTTTTAGTCCAAAAATAAAATTCAAAATACAACTTTAAACTTAGTTGTATCCCCTTCTTTGCACACTAGTGATGATTCTTTCGCGCTTATTGGCATCATCTGTAGTAAGTGTGAACACTCGCCCTTGGTGAAGCAGCTCCTTCCGTTTGTTGTTATTCTCTGGGGCTGATCTGCCGCTATTCTTCTGAAGTTGTGGGCAAAATGGCTTGATATGCCCAGTCTCCCTGTAGTTGAAACACTTCACCTCCTTCTTTGGGCATCGAAACTTATAGTGCCCCTTCTCACCTGCAAAGGAAACATGTTATCCGCTTTGGTGCTCCGGTGCTGGTGTTGACGTTCTTCAGCTTCTGGTTCGAGTCTTGTTCCCCGAAACTTGTGGATGAAACATGCTGCTTTCCCTTGTTCGAACTCTCGGTCTCCCTTCGTGATTCCTGGCTTTGGTTCATATCCAACTCCGTCGTTGCTACTCGGCGAACCAATTTCTTAAACATCCGAATGCACAAAGGTACCAACTTGGTTCTGAGTACAGGTCTGAGTCGTTGCTCGAATCTCTTCGGCCTTCTTGACCTAATCTTCTACCATCTCTAGAGCATATCGGGAAAGCTGAGTGAACTTGGTTTCATACTCCCGGACCATCAGGCTTCCCTACTTTAAGTTGAAGAACTCCATCGCCTTGTCCTCCTGTACATCCAACAGAAAATAATGCCGCCTGAACTGCTCCAAGAAGTCTTCCCATGCTATAGGTCCTTCACCTATACTTCTCTTCACAGACTGCCACCAGACCCCGACATCTTTCTCCAGTAGAATACTCGCTAATCTGACCTTGCTGTTATCAGGTGTCATCATTACCTCAAATATTATTTCCACCTGACGAATCTAGTCATCAGCTGCTGGGGTCTGCTTGGCCTTCAAAAACAGGTGGCTTCATCCTTCTGAAGGAGTCAACCATTCTGATCAGGTCAGTCACTGCAATTCCCTGGTTACCAACTGGTGCTCCTTGTCGGTGAATGTTGTTCTGGCTCGCTTATATAAAATCCCCAAACACTTTGTACATACGAGCGAACTCTGCCCCCACATTTAGACATATGCCATCTGCACCACTACTTTCAACCTCAGTCGGTTTGTTTCTACCACTCCTGGTTCTTCGAGACATCTAGTATAAAAGTAATAAACATGTGTATTAATCAAGATATAGAAAAACCTTAAAACATAAGATGAAGAACAACAATATGAATTATAATCATTTACAACTAGCTAAAAACCCAACCCCTATAAGGCATCCAAGTCTATTTTCTTACTGTGTCCGACTATAAGTTGAAGTCAGTTCTGATACCACTCTGTAACGCCCCGATTTTCTTACGCTGAGAAACCGTGACATAAGTCAGAATCTTTACCTTCAATTAGCCACAATACACAGAAAAAATAGAAATTTTAAAACTTTTATTTCAACACTATTGTATTATAAGTTCGAATGTTATAAAACATCAATACATTACATCAGTGTTACAATAATATCTTACAAGCCCAAGTGTTACAAACAACGAATAACAAATAACACGTGTATGTAGCTTGTTACTTCAATAAACTTACCTCAGGGGGTGTTTGGTACGTGGGAATGTGCAAGGAAATTCCATATTCCCTCTTAGATTACCTTGTTTGGTATGTGGCAAGCATAAGTTTGGAAGGAATGATAGATTCCCAAGGGAATCTAAATCCTTTGTTGGGAAGGATTTCCATTCCCCCCAAAAACCATGGGATTTGAGGATTCTCATGAGATTTTCATAACAAAAATTGAAATAAGCAAAAAACTAGAATAAAAAAATACATTCCTACCTGAAATCATGGGATTTGAGCATTCTCATGTGATTTCCATAACAAGCAATAAAAAAACCAAAAAAACTAGAATAAAAAATTACAATAATAAAGAATTTTCCGGGAATGCAATGTACTATACCAAACGCGGTAATGCAACATTCCCGAGAATCTCCATTATCATCCTCACATTCCCAGGAATCCTTTCATTCCTAAGAATTTTTCAATCCGTGTACCAAACGCCCCCTTAGAGTACAACGGAGAACAAATAACACTTGTACCTTCAATTGGATGCTTCTCAACATTTAATACAATTGAAAAAACAAACAACACTGTGCTTCACACTTCACTTGGCTGGAGTCCTCCTGAATCTTGAATCACTGGTCCTGCATCGAATACCTAATTGAGTGGGGACATCAGTACATATACTGATGCTAAATGCTAATTACAAGCAGCAGAATCTCAACTTAAACAAACAGATTGATGAAAAGAGAAATGTGTATATATAATTTGATGTGTCAGTGTATGCTATGACTTAGACCCTAATGCAAGGTCAACTAATGCAAAGAAGTCCTTATTCTAATGCAAGCAAGACTCTGGACAGTATGCAACCCATAAATACATATGCCCATATCAAATTGTTTCATCATATTTAGGGATTTGAACCTGCGCCGTGGATTCTACTCTTGTACTCAACTTGTTCCTGAAGATTACAATTTCACAATGCAGACGGTCTGGTGGTCTTTCTCCACTCTAAACGACAGTGATCACCCTATTCGCTCAGATCTATGGTCTTTCTCCACCTCCGTTAGGATCTGTGGTCTCTCTCCACTCCCGATCAGGCCGATAATCATGGCTCTATCGAGATCTATGGTCTTACTCCACTCCTAAACAATAACCTATGAGGTTGCAGTTTAAACGACCTAGTCCCGCTACTGCAGTCATATGGTGGTGTCCTTGTTAGCCAGAGGTATGATGAAAGAAGGAAAGCTTCTATGCTAAGCTACGCACACTCGATCTCAGAAAGATCTCATTTCTTGTGATCCAACAGATAATGAAGGAAGGGCATTTCCCGGCGTACCGGACCTCAAACGAACCCAAAAGTCATACAAGTATTTCAGAAATTAACCGCCGAGATACTGATCCATTGCTCCAAACTCGTGATATGGCACAGACCGTATCCCTTTGATAGGAAGGGTACAACCAATAAAACCACCTAGTGCCGGCCTATAGGATAAGTCGGATCATAAGGTATCACCCTTAATACCAATTCTTCCCTTTGGCAAAATAATCAATAAAATGGTTAAGTAACAATAGTTACAAGTTACTACTCTAACGATGTCACTAACCCTAAACAATCCGATGGATGAAAACACTATTAACACAACTTGCTAGGTCTCAATCTTGACTTCGCAAGATAACTTTGCCAGGTGTTCAACCTAGACTTCCCAATGATCACCGTGGATCTTGCTCACAGCCTATCGATCCAAGACCCCGGCAATGCGAACTTACTCGCTTGCTACTACCCAGAACTTCGTCCACGCTCTCGGCCCGCGATCAACCTACACTAGTTAAGATCTGATGGAGTACGGGGAGTGACTCGTCCACAGTCCTCGAGGAGTAAAAAAAAATATACGTCTTGATGTTCAATGGGCCCTAAGGTAACGATATCACCCTAGACGAGCTCAACAAGCTTCGTATGAGCTAAAAAGATACATACGAGCCCAACAAATCACATACGAGCCCAACGAGCTACGTATGAACCAACAAATTTCATATGATCCAACAAGCTACGTATGAGAAAAACAACTACAAACGAGACACTGAGCTACATATGAGACAACAAACTACATACGAGCCCGGCAAGCTACGTATGAGCCAATCGAATTACAAACGAGCCAACTAGCTACGTATGCGACAACAAACTGCTAATAATTAGCACGAACCATTTCCAGCCATGAAATATGAATCATGAATCATGAGCATATAGGAATACATCTAGATCCTATATGAGTGCTCTAATGTTGAAACACAACAAAAACAACTCAACAGCGAATCAGCCCGATCAGTCGAGCGGCAGCTGAAATCTTGTAAAAATCATTATAATTACTCCGCTAACTGGAATCTTATAAAATTAGTCTCTATGGAAAGGTAGAAACCTCTACTACAATTCTCCAGTTGACAAAGTTCTCCAGTTCAGTCAACAAAGGGTTGAAAAATCCCCTATCATCTCAAAAGTGAGCTTAGCCAAAAAGGCAGGTTACTTCTGTATCAATAAAAATTCATAACACTTGCTATGCTTATCATAATCCAACAAAATAAGACTTTTTAGAAATCTAGGAACTTTTACTACAATTCTCTAGTTGACAACTTTCTAAAATTCAGTCAACAAGTGGTAGAAAAAACCCATAACATTGCAATCATAACTCATCAAAGAAAACTATATACTGGAAACTAGTAAAATTCATAACTAATGCTATGCTATCGGAATATAACAAATTTAGACTTTCTAGAAAGGTAGAAATCTCTAATAAAATTATCTAGTTGACAACTTTCTCAAATTCAATAAACAAGTGGTACAAAAATCATAACACCCTAAACAGTGAGCTCAACCAAAAAGGCCAGCTGCTGTTAAACTTGTAAAAATCACAACCGATGCTACACTTATCGGAATCTAAAAAACTTAGAAAGGTGTGAACCTCTAATAAAAATCATTAGTTGGTAACTTCCTCAAATTCAGCAAACAAAAGGCTAGAAAAATTCCTAACTCTCCAATAGTGAACTCTACCAAAAAAGGCAGCTACTATTCAACTCGTAAAATTCATAACCAGTGCTACACTTATCTGAATCTAACAAAAATAGACTTTTTAGAAAGGTGATAACTTCTACTACGACTCTCTAGTTGAAAACTTCACCCAGTTCTAAGTGTAAAAGATGTTATACTAATTTAAAGTTCAACGTTTTACTTAAAACAGAGCAGCTTTTAAAGAAGCTACTGTCCTGAACTTGTTAAATTCATAACCGATGGTACACTTATCGGAATCTAACAAAAATAGACTCTTTAGAAAGGTGAGAACCTCTAATAAAACTCTCTAGTTGAAAACTTTACCCAGTTCTAAGTATAGAAGAAGTTATACTAATTTAAAGTTCAACCTTTTACTTAAAACATAGCAGCTTTTAAAGAAGCTACTGACCTGAACTTGTAAAATTTATAACCGATTCTACACTTATCGGAATCCAACAAAAATAGACTTTTTAGAAAGGTTAGAACCTTTACTACAGTACTCTAGTTGATAACTTTTCCAAATTCAGTCAATAAGAGGTCGAAAAAATCCCTAACTCTTAAACACTAAGTTCAGCCAAAAAGAAAGGGTACTGTACTGAACTTGTAAAATTCATATGCAATGCTACTCTTATCGAAATATAACAAATTTAGACTTTTTAGAAAGCTATAACTGTTTACTACGATTCTCTAGTTGAAACCTTTCTGAATTCTTTTATAGAACTCAAGTTATGCATTTCTAACCATCAATCTATCAACTTAAAA
The DNA here is from genome assembly GCA_017893485.1 of Hemerocallis citrina. Classification (NCBI taxonomy): domain Eukaryota; kingdom Viridiplantae; phylum Streptophyta; class Magnoliopsida; order Asparagales; family Asphodelaceae; genus Hemerocallis; species Hemerocallis citrina. The sequence continues at coordinate 146,898,716 of CM030364.1, read as the reverse complement.
AAAATGGAATTTTATCGTCTTTTGTTGAGTTCTTTCTCCTCAAATTTGTATGCAAATTATTCTAGTCTACAATCATCCATATGTACATAAAATTAGTTCAAGTTGTTCATTTATTAACATTAATAGCAACAATAACAACAATAAACAACAACAACAAATCACAACTGAGAAACCTCCACACTTGTTCTAGTAGGAAGGAGTTGCTTTTTCTTATCCTCCTTGTTCTTGATCCTCTTCAACCTAAAAAGCAAATGAAAATTTCTCTTGATTTAATCTCTCTTTCTATCTCTTTCTTTTTCTTTTCTTTTCTTCTCAATTTTTTTACAAATGAACAAGTCATGAAGTAGAAGAAAAATATTAGAAGAAGAGAGAGTTGAATGAGAGTGAAATGGGGCTTTGCCCTAAGTTTGGCCGGCCAAAAAGTAGGAGAGGGATGAGGATGTGGATGAGGGTGAGTGAGCTAGAATGATCCAAGGGCTTAAATCCAATCAATTAAATCGAATCGCTATTAATAACTCTTATCTCTTTCATCCAATTCTATCTCTTTAAAATCAATATTAGCCATCCATTTTTATCATGATTGATAAAAAATAATATATATTTTTTTCCCAAAATCACATACTACATGATTTGTACAAACGTACAAAATCGATACAGTATGTATATATACAGACTAGTATACATACAGATAATGTTTATTAATTAAACCAAGTAATATCCCCCCCCCCAAAAAAAAAATTCAATTCTGAAAAAAACAAATAATAAAAAATAATAATTTTAATATCATCTCGGGATATTTATAGTACGAAATCGATACAATTCGTATATATACATACTAGTATATATACAGATAATTTTTATTAGTAAACCTAAGTAATCTCCATCAAAAATATTTTGATTCTAAAATTAAAAATAAAATAATAAAAAAATGATTTTAATATCAGACCGGGATATCACAGATATTTTCTAAAAAAACACTTACTACAAGATTTTGTACAAGTGTACAAAATCAAAGCAATACATATATGTACATACTAGTATATATCTATATAATAAATCACAAAGAAAGCTATCAAGTGGTTCACCTTCAATTGAAACAAAATCAACCGTTTAGATTCACTCTCCCAAAACTTATTTTCCCTCCAAAAAGTTTTCCCCCCAAAACTCAAATTCAAATCCCCCACCAAAACAACTCCTTTATTAATTTAATTATTTCTCTCTCTCTCTCTCTCTCTCTCTCTCATTCTCTATCTATTTACTCAGATATTTATATTTTTCAGATTTCAGATTTGTAAATATTCAAAAAAAAAAAATTATTGCTCATGTGTAACGCTCAGAATTCCAAAATACATTGAATTCGAGATTCCACAGGATCTTTACACTTTATTTAGTACAATTTTACAAGGAATTTAAAACTTTTCACTTTACATCAGAGTTACATAGGAATCTTTACACTTTACATTTTACATTTTACAGCGGAAGCAAAATTACAACATTTACATAAAAGTACATCAACATTTGAATAATCTCTAAGCATCTGTTCTTGTTTAATCTTTATCATTTCATTTACCCTGCATACAAAACTGTGGGTATGTCAGTTTATTCAACCGACGAACATTATACACGGCCATCCTCTCTATGCCGGAAACAGTATAACTGATTTTCCATATTTAACAAATACAAAATTGTCACATATCAAACTAAAGGGAATACCCTATTGATGTCGTGTTGTGATTGTGCACTTAGTCCTTAATGCAATCATTTACATTACATGACACTAATGCACACTTGTTTGGATTCTACGCATCCCATACTACATAGGTCCGAGGGTAAGCCTCTTAATCGTTCTTCATCTTGTAGGGTTCAATCCCTCGTAATGACTTAATCTACTACTATAACTACAGTAAGTATCCTAGATGATCTATGAGTACAAGCTCATGTACAGAAAAACTGGAGGGGAATCCCACGTCATGTCATGACACATCGTGAAGACTATCTATGGACAATTCAGCCTCCTTCATGACACATGATTCCCTTGCTGTCACCAAACATCCCACAAGAGTCGCTACCAGGACGATAATTCCGAAGTAGTGCCCACGCCATGTCCTTGACGCATCAAGCATGCATTCTGTGGCTCACTCTCACACCGCCAATCCGATGGCCCTCATACTCGTGTTTTACTCTTACATTCATCACCTCTTCACTATGTACTAAATTCTTAATTTAATGAAATCATGAACAAAATTAATCTCTTAGAGTTAGCCCTCTCAATACTACCAGTCTTATTTCTTCAATTTCACATGACCAACCTTGGTCTTTTCAATATCAATAATCTTACTTCATCACTTTTCACTAGCCGGTGTGAGTTTTGGCTACACCCTAATTTTTAATTTCGATTCACAAATTTAAATGTTTGAGTTGTCATACTCAATAACATTTCTCTTTTCCAATCACATGATTTCTAAATTATTCATGAGTCAAAATAACTATTCATGGAGTTCAATTATACATCGTGTATTTCACAACATTTATTTCCACATTAAAATCATATCACCAAATATATAGCCAAAATGAATATTCATAAACTCATTAGTGTCACACTATTCTTTAATAAGGATAATCCATACCAACTTCACAATATATACTTTCTTTCTTTGTTATTTTTCTTTTCTAGCTTTTATCTCAAGTCCTTTGCAAAAACGCATTTTTCACAAAATATACAAGTGTAAAACTATATTTCCAACCACATTTTTATTCCCAAATATACTTTATTTTATCCCAATAACTCCCAACTTATTTTTCATAAGTCATACATGTTTTTAGAATAATAATAGTAATTTTTTCCATAATTTTTACACATCAAGAAACCACAAAAGTCATTCTTTCCAAAAAGATATTATTCTGGCCGAGGCCAGGATTCGAACCAGCAACCCACAGGAAGCAAGCCGCACGCTCTGGCCATGTGGCCAATTGTGTCGTTCGATATAAAAGGGGATTGAGAGTATTAAATGCTCTCGGGATGGAAATTCATTAAATTTTTACAAATGCACATAAAAATTTGGGTTTCTCAAGTATCGAACCAGCGATCCAAGGGAACAAGCCACACACACTGTAGCATTAGAGAGTCTCCCGACCAATTGAGCTATAGGCTCAAGTTGTCTTGAATACAACTCGCATTTTAATTAAATCCATCCTTTGTTCAATTAGAACATTTCGATATTCAAAAGCTCTCATTTGAGTTTGCTTTTTACTAAATTTCTTGTAAATCTCCAGAATGTCTAATTAAACATAGTTTAACACTCCAGTAATTTAAAAATAATTTTTCCAGTAATTAAACACATATTTTTCATACAATTAACTTAAATTGTATACTACTACTACCACATCTCATTTCGATATTTCTTATACAACTTAACATTAATATTTCCTATATCAATTCCCTGTTTATTTTTCTTTTACAAACCCAAAAATATATTTTAGGTTACTCATGCTAAATATTATCACAAAAGTCCATCTAAGCACATAAAGCAACAATTTCATCTACTAGCATTTGAATTTAGTTTTGATACTAACAACAAATTTTAATTCAAGCATTCCATAGCTACAAACAATTCACAAGCAACTTAAGATTCATGATGGAATAACATGCAATCTATTTAGCATCAATTCAATCAACTAACAAGCCTTTTTCCAATTAAATGGGCTCTTATTAGTTTCTTTCATGCATTATCAATTTAATCAACCTTAGCATGATATCTAATTAGAAACATGGAAAATAACTCACCTTATTTGGAGAGAATAAATATTGCAACACCTCCCTCCTAAACAAAAGAGTCCTTCGCGAGCTTGCCAAAAGAGCGTTCCTCCTCCTCCTTGATGTGCAAAACCGGCCTTCAAAGTGCAATCCCGAGTCACAACTCTCAATCTTTTTTTTTATCTCACTTACTACACTACTAACAATTGTATTTTCTACTATAGGTTTTGGAGAAATGAAAAGTACAAGAATAACTAGGCTAGGGGGGGGGGGGTATTTATACTAAAAATTGGAGCAAATGAAGGGCTAGGATCAATCTAGGAGTTAAAAATAAAAGGTTAGGATTGAAGGAGAAGTTGTAGTAACCAACCATGATTTAAACAACGACCACCCATAACTCCACTCTTTTTTTTTCTTTTTCCCTCCATACCAAAACCGTCCCACTATGTGTGCTACTTGCACGTGTACGTGCAATGCACGTGCATTTATTTGTTCTCCATTTAAAAAGTTGTACATTATATATTTTTTATAAAAATACTCTTATAAAAATATTCTACATTACAAGTTGTAATAAAAGAAGAAATAGCTCATGGGCTTCATTTAATGGGCCAAATAATAGTTTACAAAAAAATAAATTAGATTTGGGCTAAAAAGAAGGCTTATGTTTATTTGAAGAAAATGGGCCTATTATAAAAATAATTAGAGAACACATGTACACACACACACATATATATATATATATATATATATACACACACACACACACATTATCCATATCGAAAGTAATTATAAGGTTTTATATTGCAAAAATTGCACGTGCACAATACATGCAAAAATTAATAATTTTCATAAATGAAAATCAGGGTATTACATCATGTTACATTGAAAATATCAACTATCTTCTCAATAGTTAAATTTCATCATTTTCCACCCTCAAAGTTCTAAGAAGTTGGATTTTATACCCCCTTTATAATTATTTTCATCATATACTAATGGAAACATGGACTTTTATTTACAACTAATTATTGGTATACTATTCAAACTTGAGCTACATAATTGTTGTTTTACTGTTTACAAGGCTTTTTATATGCTGTATCGTTCCAAAGACGTGTCGTAGGCACGTGCCCATGGGCAAATCTAGTATATAAATAACTTTTATTAGTTAAAACTAAGTAACTTTCATAAGAAATATTTTAATTTTAAAAATAATAATAATACAAATATAATATCCGACCGGGATATTACATACATAATGTAGAAAACAATATAGACTTAACATAAGTTAGATATAGAATAAAGGAAATATGAGTGTCAAGTAAGATATATAAAGTGAACAAGAATACAAAGCACTAAAAATGGAAACACGTAAGTATCAAACAAACTAAAGAAATTTGTAGAAGAGAAACGTGATAGAAAAATATAATATAGATTGAAAGAAATTGAAAAAAAAAATGTAAATTGGAAAGAATAAAGAGAAGTATAGTAAAATAGATGCTTTAATTAATTAATAATAAGCTATGTAAGGAAAATTAATGAAAGTAATAAGAGGTAGAATGAAAAAGAAATAAACAAAAATAAAAATAGAAGTATAAAACCAAATAAGAAATAAAAGAAGTGTAAGTACAAAGGTTAGAAGAGTGGAAATAGTACAGACCATTTACAATGCAATAGAATTTTTTTAAAATAAATAGACTAAGAGCGTAAGTAGTTTGAAAATTAACTATGATAAGAAAAGCAGTATTATAATAAAGGAATAAATAGTATAAAATAAGGTTAAAAGAAATCTCTAAATATAAAGCATGCTGATACATAATTGAAAAAGGGATAACAATTGAAAAGTATTTAGCAACAACTGTTGAAAATTTGGGAAAAGAAATTTAATTGAAAGAAAATGTGAAGAATATATTAATTAAAATTGTAAACTAAAATAGGACTATATATCAAGGGATAAAAATAAAGTAGCAATTTAAGGGAAGTTTGTTAGATAAAAATCTGAAAAATAGATGAGTGTCAAATTTAGTCAAAAAGTACAAAGAATATATGATAGGTATAATCGAAAATAATGATGTATATAAAGAAAAATAATATTATAAAAATTTCATTTGTAAAAGTTATGTAATAACTATATATATATATATATTCTAAAATTGAATGCATATAATACTGATTAGTATATATCAAAATATTTACCAGTTGTCAAGTATAGCATGAAAATTAACATTGAATATTATATACGTGAACTAAAAAGGTGTAAAATATATGGTGAAACAAATAATACTATAATATGAAAGTTATATACAATTGGAGAAACAAAATAAAATAGTAGTAAAAATTACAATATATTATTGAAATAAAATATGGTGTTAATTGTAAAGAAATAAAGTGTAAATAGTAAACAAGTATAAATAATAAAAATTATGTTATATGAGTAGCAAACAAGCGGAAGGTAAGTTAGTAATAAATATAAATAAAATTGAAATTGTATAAAAATACAAAAGTATTAACATATTTAAAGATAAAGTATAAAATAATAATATTTGGATAGCAAAATAGTTAATAGTAACCAATAATATAGATTGGAAAATAAATAAAATAATAATAACACATATATGATAGATATAGAAGCAAATATAAATAATAAGGTAATTAATTAAATGTGTTTATAAGTCTAACTGTTTTATAAATAATAAAGTTGATGTAGTAAAGGCTAAGTTGTAAAACATTATAAAATAGTATAAACTAATATAAAAATAGTGATATAAAAATAGAAGTAAACGTATGAAAATAATGAAATAAAGCAATAAAATTAATAAGGGTTATTAATAGTAAAAAGTAAATATAACAAAAACAAAATAGTAAATAATAAGCACCAACAATAATATCAAATATAAGCTATAAAAACAAAAATAGTAGTAAAAGAAGACTCATAATGTGTAGAAGTATATCATATTTGTATAAGTAGAATTATTACAATCTTGTTAAATTATACTGAAATAAATAAGATAATATAAAATAATGAAAAAATATAGTAACATAAAATCAAAACATATATAAAATGAATGTATATATGCAAAAAAGTCAAAATTTTAAAATATAATAGAAATAATAATGAAAGAAAACAATAATCGTAATAATAATTTAATAAGTAGTAATTAAAACATAATAAAATACTTAAATGTAATAGCAAAAATAAATGAGTGACGTAAAAGCGCATAAAAGTAAGAAGGACAAAACATTAAGAAGGACAAATGTGTAAGTCAAAATTAAAAGATTAAGACTAAGAAATGTAGATAAAATAAAAAATATCGAAGTGAATTAATAGTAAACGAAAATAATTTTTTGAAAAAATATTAAACGTTAAAGAAGAAAAGTAGTATAAAGAAATTAGTCGAACAAAATAAAACAGAAAAAGTTGGTCTACGTAGAAGGTACCATAAATGCTAGGTTTCAAACTAAGCATAGCACTCGTGATATAAAAGGAAAACATGCTCACATACAATATCATATCAATGTATACGAAGAGAGTATCATGAATGCAGGTTAAATACCTGTAACATTCATGACTCAAAACTGACACTCAAACATCTAATGTCCACTATAATTTTGTTTCCCTTATTATTTTTGTACTACTTATTGAAGTCGGCTCTGATACCACTCTGTAATGCCCTGAATTTCAAACACAGGCAATTCGAAGCACAACTAGGATTTTTACATCAATTTCATACAAAAATACAGGGAAAATAAAATCTTTTCATTACGATGCCATTCTTAACAACACACAGCGGAAAAATTTACATAAAAGAAATACAATTTATAGAATCAAACATCTTTGAATCCTGCAATATCCATCAACAGCAACTCATGTCCACGTAGTTCGCTAATCTGCGCCCTGCAACTTGGGAACTGCGAGCATGTTAGTTACATAAAATTGACGCAATGCTATAATACAACAATTCTTCAATTTAATAAACACAAACTTAAATGCAAAATAAAAAATCACTATCCTAATTATGCCAGTGTATGATATGAACCTAATGACTAATGAAAACATTCATGCTACGATGCAACTCTAATGTGCACTTGTTCAGATTCTATGTATCCCATACTACATAGGTTCGAGGGCAAGCCTGTAACGTACTCCTCTTTATAGGGTCAATCCCTCACTATGTAATACCTAAACCCAATAAATGTAATCCAACGTGTAATCACGTGTGAGTCACACCCCCAAGATGACCTTACCGACTTACCCCTAGCCCACACACCGTAGATTTACCGGGCATATCCTCAGCCACGAACCTCGGCAAGTCGATCTCCCGTAACTACGAACCTGCCTACCCCAAGCCTACATCATCGGATTTACCGAGCATATCCAGGCCGTTCTGAACATTCCTAGGAACCGCAAGTTTTTTACTGACCTTTTCACAAACACAACAGGCATACCCCTACTCCACACATGTATATTTACCTGGCGTATCCTCCGTCGTGAACATTCCTATGGACCACAGTCCTTTGCCGGCCATTCCATCGACATCACCGGCCTATCGCTAGCTCACACATGTCGATTTACCGGGCATATCCTCGGTCATGTCCCAAACCCCTTGGAACCACAAGTTCTTTACCCGATATGTTCGTCATTGTTTTCATCATATCTTCTTCTAATGTTTATCCTTAATTTCAAATATAAATAATATCTCCTAGAACTAGCTTACCCTTTTTCCGGACTTAAAACAACATACCGAGAACCATAGCCCATACTAGCCACTTTTCACTTTGGCGGTACTCTGGGTCTCGCTCAGCTTCTAGAATCCATACATCTCACATTCAGAGATATCCCAGAGTAATGCATTTATGATAAAAAATAATAAAAATCCCCAAAAATGGCTCTGCCCATGTCATGCCCCGCTTTCCAAAAATACGGAATACGAGTACATGACATTGGCCAAGAGAATGACTAACGTTACCATAAGCTGTTTATCCGATCAACTCAACAATATAATCAATACAGAACAATTGCACAGGCAATAATAATAATCTCATGAATAATAATACTTAGAATGATACACTACGAAATATCCAAATCTAATAATCCAACGTCTGGAAACAAATAATAAAATCCGGGACATAAGCTCAATATAATAATAAATCCAATCTCAAATAATAATAAGTCTCAATACATTAAGTTCAATAAAACAATAAGCAACTAGAAAGCATTAAGTCATCAGAATCTTTGTTCTCTAATTCTAGTAGGCAATTCTCCTTCATTACCTGTGAAAACTTCATCTAAAAAGAGGAGAAAAATTGTCCTGAAAGCAAGTCGTGGACAGCAAGTAGAGAAAGTAAGGAACAATGGAATAACGATATAACAAAGAATTCAATGGATCAGTATGAATCAATAACATGGGACAATAGTAATAATCAATATCACGGTAATCGATGCAATTGGTATAACAATGATTCAATATTCAATAAAATAATCAATGGTATCAATAACACTTAGACAATGTTTGGTATCAATAGGAACAATGATGTACAATATGTAATGTCAATGTTGTAATGCCCCGATTTTCATTTAATGAAAATTATTTTATTTTTGCACGTAGTGTGCACGTGCAATATTTTTGGTTGAATTAAATGTTATGATTATTTTCATCATGATGAGTATAGATTTTTAAATATGTGCTTTTATATGAAGCCTTCTTTCAAATAGATAAAGACTTTTTCTTTTTAAAAGCCCAAAATGTAATTCATTTATTTTATTTTAAAATAATTATTTTGGCCCATAAACTAAAGCCCATGAGTTAATTTATTTTTAATACAACTTGTCATGTAGAATACAATTTAAAGTTTATTTTTATATAAAATTTAATGTACAATTTTTGGACCTAGTTGCTTGCACGTACACGTGCAAAATGCACATTCCTACACTAGGCCGGATTGCATCTTGGAGGGAAATGAAAATTTGAGTGGGAATCATGGTGTGGTGGTTACTTGATTATGGGTGGTTAGTATAACTCCTCCTTAAATCTAAACCATTTGTTCCTAACTCCCACTTTAATCCTAGCCATCCATTTTCCTAGATTTTTAGTATAAATACCCCCCTCCATGGCTAGTTATTCTTGTGCTTATTACTTTCTACAAACCTATAGTCCAAATTACATTATCTAGTAGTGATTTTGTGAGTTAAAAGATTGAGAGTGTGTGGGATTGTGCTTGCAACATCAAGAAGAAGAGGAGGCCGGCAATCAACTAGGAGCTCTCGGTTTTGGTGCTTGGGAGGCTTGTGTGCGCGTGTTCAAGGAGGAGGAGCACTCTCGTTGCAAGGACATTCGTCTAAGAGGTTGCTAAATTGTATTTTTCTCTCCAAATTAAGGTGGGTAAATTTTCTCTATTTCTAAATAAGAATGCATGCTAGATTTAATTAGAAAAATGATGCATGAAAATGATTAATAAGAGTGCACATTTAATTGGAAGAATGATCTATAATTGATTGAATTGTTGATATGCAAATTGTATGTGTTTCTACTATTAAAATTCAAGTTGGGTGCAACATGAATATGGTTATGAATTGTGTAAATGAACCTTCGTTAGTAGCATGAAAATTATGTGCAAGATTGGTATATTGACTATGTCGCTTTGGAAATTTTGTTATGACGTTATAACGAATAAATTAAGATGCAGTCATTATGTTTATGAGATGAATAAGGCCAGAAAATTAGTATAGAGATTAATGAAATTTTAATGTCGAAAAAGGAATGTATTAGAGGTAGTATATCAAATTAACCAATTTGTATGGTAGAAATGTGTTATTTATTGGGAAAAATATGTTTAATTATTTGAGAAAATTATTTTTATATACTGGAGTAGAATTCATGATGGAAATGATAAATCTGGAATTTTTACAGTATATTAGTAAGAGCAAATTGAAGTAAGATGTTGATGAACATCGATGTATTCTAATAAACAGAGAATAATTGGTTAAATAAAATTCGATTTGTACTAGTGACAACCCGAGCCCATAGCTCGAGTGGTAGGATCACTCTTAATCGCTACAGTATATATGCGGCTCTCTGAGGTTAAGGGATCGAATCCCGTTGACACCATTCTTTTTAGTTTTGAACATTTTAAATAAAACAGTGCGGCCGAGAGCACTTAATGCTCTCGCGCCCTCTTCTATGCGTGGGCAGCACTCGGCCTAGTGGTCTGTGCTTTGGTTGTTTCTCCTAGTGGTCGCTGGTTCGATCCGTGGTCTTCGGCTGTGTTTATGTTGCGGAAAAAACATTTTTTTGGGGGTGTTTTAGTGATCAAAAAATGTGGGAAAAAATATATTTATTATTTTAAAAATATGTGGAGTTTATGAAAAATAATTTGAGGATTATTCGTATGAAGTGGAGTATGTTTAAGGAATAAAAGTATAATTTAGAACTATAAGTTCCACACTTGCATTTGTATAAAGTGGTATTTTACAAAAGATTTAAAATGGAATATTAGAAAAAGAAAAATATGAATGAGATGTGAATTATATGAAGTGATGTGAATTATTCTCAATGGAGAATGGTGTGACAATTCATGATGTATAAATATTCATCGTTGATTAAGTAACTAGTGATGTGGTTTTTTTTTAATGTGAAAATAATATTTCATGAGTTACATGATGAATAGTTGAATTTAGTGTATAATTATGGACTATTGAATGATTTGGAAATCATGATTTGATAGTAGAAATATTTTGAGTATGACAACTCAACATGTAAACTTATGAGTTGGAAACACTCAACTTTAGAATTTGTGAATGGGAATTGAAACAAAAGAGTAGCTAAGTCTCCCCTGGCATTTGGAAAGAAATAAATGAAATATGAAAGACCAAGGTTGGTCATGTTGAACAAATGTATAAGTCCGGTTTAGTGGAGAGGCTAACTCTAGTGCTTTGGGTTTGTTCATGATTCTATATCATTGGAAATAAGGATTAGTTACATAGTGAAGACGTGATGAAAGTAAGAGAAAAACATTGAGTATGAGGGCCATTGGATAGCGGCGAGAGCGTATCCTAGGATGTCCCATGATGAGTCTGGGCGAGCATACTGCTCCAGAGTACCGTCCCGGTGGCGACGCTCGTGGGATGTTTGAAGACTACGGGTGGTGTCATGTTTATGGTAGGAGCTGAATTACCACAGGATGCCTGCATGATGAGTCATGTGTCAGTGCGTTGGGATTCCCTCCAGGGCGCCTAGACATGAGTTCGTAGGTCAGAAAACATCTAGGATACTTACCGTAGTTACAGTAGTAGGTTAAGTCATGACGAGGGATTGAACCCTACAAAGATGAAGAACGATTAAGGGCTTGCCCTTGGACCTATGTAGTATGGGATGCATAGAATCCGAATAAGTGCGCATTAGTGTCATGTAACATAAAAAAATTGCATCAAGGACTAAGTGCACAATCACAACACGACATCAATAGGGTAGTCCCTTTAGTTTGACATGTGACAAGTTTGTGTTTGCTAAATATGGAAAATAAGTTATACTATTTCCAGCATAGAGAGGATGGCCGTGTATAATGTTCATCGGTTGAATAAGCTGACGTACCCATAGTCTTATATGCAGGTAAGTGACATGATAAAGATTAAAGAGGAACAGATGCTTAAAGATTATTCAATGTTGTTGTACATTTATTTCATTGTTGTAAAGTTTACTTCCGCTGTGCAAATGTAAATTGTAATGTATTCATGTAAACTCTGATGTAAAGTGAAAAGTTCAAATTTCCTTGTAAAATTGTACTAAATGAAGTGGAAAGAACCTGTAGAACATCTCGAATTCAGTGTATTTGGGATTCGGGGCGTTACAAATGTTGTCTCAATTCTTAAGTCTATGAATCATTTTAATCAGAACTAATGCATGTACTACTGCATCCCATGCTATAGGTTGGATGCATACAGTCAATTTCGTTTAGACTAAGTTGTGAATTCTACAGATCATGAGTCGGTACGATAATCTCTGACACGATACAATATTTTTTCATGATACATTACGATGATTCACTGATTCACTGATACGATACATCGATACAGTACATTGATACAATTCATTGATGCAATACACAAGAGATTGGGGGTGCCGTAGTCAACGCTCCACAGTCAATCGGTAAACACTGGCTGACACAATCACAATATTATTTACTACTCAATTCATTCCCTTAAACCCCGACTTATTAATTATTTTATTAATGCAATAATACAATATGCAATTTGAGATATTGGGTGAACAATAGTAACAATAAAGGACCAATAAGATGATAACATGAAGTAGGACAATTGGAATGATGACAATAAGAATTTAGGATCATGCAATTAAACATACACACTTCTATTCATGCAATACAATGATATAGGATTAATTAAACTATCAAAAACTGGAATATAAAATTCTGGACAGTAAGAGTAGTCTGTACAAAAATGTAGTTTGCTGCTGTTTCAGAACTCAAAACCTGAATCCGTTAGCAATTCTAGAAACTAGACTTCCACATGGTTCTAACGCATATTTAAAGTTCAAAATCCGATAACAGTACCTAGGTCAATCACACCATTCTTTACAGATTTCATGTTCAGGCAGAATTTCGACATCATGTTGTTAAAATTTTAGAATCAGCAAAAACTCAATATTAAATTCGTTAAAAATATTTATTAGACTCCTAGACATGATTACCAACAATCTGGAAATTGTCAGAGCAAAATTTTATCATTTGATCAGCCTTTTTGCTGTTTAAACATGAAACGTATAAGAATCTGAAAATCTAGAAATAAAAACATAGCTGAAGTAAAATGGGACTAACTTGTAACGCCTCGAAATTCCTATGTGGAGAATTCGAGATACGAGCCAGGAGCTTTACATTCAATTAGTCACAATACACAGAAAACAGAAAAATTTTAAAACTTTTTATTAATACAATATTACAGGCCGAGTGTTTTCCATTGATTCAACACATTACATCAGAGTATATGTGAATAAAATGATAAACATCGTGCTCTTCGTTGTAGACCATGCCTTGACTAGAGTCCTCCTGGTTTGGTGATCATGTATCTACAACTTATTAAAGTGGGGACGTCAGTACATATACTGATGCTTAAAGCCTGATGACTAGGAGCGAATCTCCAAAAACAAACATATAAAAACATGGTAAAATATGTCAGTGTAGTTTAAGTGTTCGTGAGTGTTATGACTAGAATCTAATACAATGTCAACTAAGGCTAGGATGCTCCTATTCTAATGCAAGCAAGACTCTGGGATAGTATGCAGCCCATACTACATACGCCCCATCTCAACCCGTTTTTTCATATATAAGGATTTTAACCCACGCCATGTATTCTACTTTTGTACCTATCCTGTTCCTGATATAATACTACATGACTAGCGAAGTTGCAAGTACGGTCTAGTTCCGTTACTGCAGTCAATAGTGGTGTGTTTGTCTGCCACTATTGCCCGGTCACAATGGACCCCACTCAAAAGCCAATATGAACTACAAGATACTTTGTCACCCTTCTTTCGTGCCATCAACTCCTCATGAGAAGGCATAGAACCTTTGGAACCGTAGGGTCTATTTTTTTAGGAAAACCTCCTGTTCTTATCATGGCATATTCAGAAATTAACAGGCGAGATACGGAACCCGTGCTTCCAACATAACATGAAAAAGCACCGCCCGTATCCCTTTGACATGGGATACATCCTTATAACACCTCCTAGTGTCAGCCTATAGGAGAAGTCGGATTAAAGGGTATCACCCCTAACACCAACTCTCACCTTTTGGCAATGAATATATATTTAAAATGGTTATGTAACAAGTTACTACCCTAACAATATCACTAACCCTAACCAAACAAGTGAGACATGCCACTGTATTTCCAACTTATCATGTAAAAGCACCGCCCGTGTCCCTCCTCTAACCAAACAAGTGAGACTTGCTACTGTGCTTCCAACTTGGCATGAAAAAGCACCGTACATGTCCCTTTTCTAACCAAACAAGTGAGACATACTACTGTGCTTCCAACTTGGCATGAAAAACTACCGTATGTGTCCCTCTTCTAGAGAGTGCAACAATTTGTTAACACAATTAACCAACATTTAACCTAGATTTCGCAAGATCTCATTGGATTCACTCCCAGCCTACTTATTCAAGACAATACCTACGTACGAGCTAAATAAGCTACTTACGAGACCAACCGTTACATACGGCCCAGGTGAGACATGTGTGAGAAAACAACCATAATAGAAATCAACCTACAAGCAACACACGTGCTTACTAGCAAAATTTGTTTTTCTATAATTAGAAGCAATAGAAGAATCTACTAACAGTCTAAAATAGGCATTCTACTAATGAGAAGCCCAAAGCGACATAAAAACTTTTATCAAGTTAACAATTATTAGTGATCTTCCCAACCCTTATTACCCATGAAGATGAATAATGTTCACGTGATATGGTCCAACTTTAGTTAGAACCCTATACAACTAGAATCCATGGGTTCCTTTCCCAATTGAACTAGAACTACATGCAACTAAATTCTTGGGTTCTTTCTCAAGGTTGAGCTAGAATCACCTAGAACTAAATGCATGGGTTCTCTTATCAATTGAGCTAGAACTATCAAGGTGCTAGTTTCATGGGTTTCTTTTTGAAGTTGACAAGAACAACATAGAACATAGGTTCATTTCAATTGTTAACTAGAACACCTAGCTCAAGCATGGGTTCATGGGTTCTTTTTAATCTTTCATTACCATATACAATTCAAGCATGGTTCTTTTAACTAGAATGCTACACTATACCATTCAAGCATGTATGGGCTCTTTACTAACACTAACTACAACAAGATAGTTAACACTACAACTACAACATGATTCTCTTACTACTACTTAACTACAACATGAGTATCTACTACTACTTTAAGCATGGGTCATTTCTACCACTCAAGCATGGTATACAACATAGGCGTGGTTTCTTTTCTACATTAAACCTACAACATGGTATACAACCTAAGCATGATTTCGTTTCTCAATTAAACCTACAACATGGTATACAACATAAGCATGGTTTCTTTTCTAGAACTTAAGCACGAATCTACAATGGTCTTATGCATGGTATATAACTAAAACATCAACCTACAACACTCTTAAGCTTGAATACAACTTAAGCATGTACTTACAACAATCTTAAGCATGAATACAACTTAAGCATGGACTTACAACAATCTTAAGTATGAATAATTACTACAATCTATGCATGAAGCTTTACTACAATTTAAGCATGAGCTACAACTAAAGCAAGAATGGTTACTACAACTTAAGCATGTATGTTACTACAACTTAACGTGAGCATTTACTGCCATCCAAGCATGAGTAACTACTACACTCTAAGCATGGATGGCTATTACAACCTTAAGCATGGATATGAACATTACTACAATTTAAGCATGAGTAACTATTACACACTAAGCATGGAAATCTACTGCAATTTTAAGCATGGATATTTACCACAACCTTAAACATGGATATACAACTTTCCTACAACAATCTAAGCATGGTATACAACTTTTCTACAATAATCTAAGCATGGTATATAACTTTCCTACAACAATGCAAGCATGGTATATAACTTTCCTACAATAATCTAAGCATGATATATAAATTTCTTACAATAATATAGGCATGGTATATAATTTTCCTACAATAATCCAAGCATGGTATATAACTTTTCTACAATAATCTAAGCATGGTATATAATTTTCTTACAATAATCCAAGTATGGTATATAACTTTACTACAACAATTACAAAGCTACTTCTCTTTACAAAATACAAGTCTTGAAATACAAAAAATCTAACACTTTATAACTTACAAGTCTTACATAAAACAAAAGTCTACTTCTTTTTGAATTAGAAGTTCTTCATACCACAAGTCTACCATTTTATAAACTAGGAGTTAGCAAGATTGATATTTTAACAAAGTAAAGAGCAAAAATAATAAAGACTTATTATTTTGTTAAGATAATTAAGATATATAACCCCAAAAATGGGTAGGTAAGTGTTTCTTTTAGTAATCTTTTATATGCATATAGTGATTAGTCCTTGTTTGAGTTCTACAACCCAAGGATGGGTATGTACACAAATATTCATATGCATATGTTCATGAGTCCAAATTAAGTTCTACAACCCATGGATGGGTATGTACACAATCTCCATGTGCTTGTGTCCATTTAGTCCAAACAACAAGAACAAAAATTACAACAATCAAAGATTCAATCTTTATGTTCTTATTAAAGTTCTACCATTCACTTACTATTATTTATGCTTAGAACTTAGTTCATATTATTTTAGAACACTACAAGAGAACAAAAACACAATACTACAAAGAGAACAAAACACTCAACAACGCAGACAACAAAAAGAGAACAAAGAAGAACAAGAATCAACAAAAGAGAATAAGAAAAGTTGGAGAAACCCCCACCTTGTCTTTCAAGTAGGAAGAACTAGCCTATGCACCTTCTCCTTCCCTTAGCTCCTGTGAAAAATCTCTTAAGAAAACCTACAAATGAAAACTCTTTTAGTTAGGCTTTCTCTCTTTCTTTTCCTTTCTTTGTAAAAATGCGACAAGAGATGAGGGGAGGGGATATTTATAAGGTTGAAGAGAGGGTGGAGAGTGCAAAAGCACCAAGGGGATTTTGCAAAACCCCCCTTCCATAAAAAAAGGGACGGCCACACCTAGGTGAGGTGGAAATATGGTTAAAAGGGGTGAGGTGAAAGAGAGAGATCTTCTAGAAGAACATCTTCTAATACTCTTATGCATCTTAACCTATGTTTAATTCTCCATCAAACCTAATTATCTAATTAGGTTGTCATGACAAAGGAGATAGTTAAAACATGAAATGAAATAAAATAATTTAGTATTTAAATAATAATAAAAAAAATAATAAAATAATAATTTATACAATGTAATATCTGTCCGGGATATTACATAACTTTTGCTACACAACTCGGAATTCATAAATTCAAGATGTTCTGGAAACTAGAAAGATGAGACTACAACTCTTCTTCAGAAAAGTAATTCTTTTTATGATCATTTACTGGGTAACAGACAAGATACAGCAAGCAAGCGACATACAGGTTTTTGCTTCTTTTTTACAAAACAAATTAATTTGACATGATGGGTATCAATTCTATTAGTCGATAAACTTCATAATCAGTATGTTGGGTATAGAAACATGGTAAATAAAATTAAGAACAAACACATGCATCAATTTTTCATCAATCAAACATACAACCTAACAATTGTTTCTACAATAATTTAATTGTGAGACAATTATATGAACAACCATATTCTCAATTATATATGAACACATGAAAGATTCAATCTTGGTGTCAATAGAGGCACAAAGTCAGGTAAATTGGGGTTAGCTCGTGTAAACCCTCAATATATCCAACGAAAGAGATGAACAATGTATAATACGATAAACAACGGGATCTACTTGAAAGAATTTCAATAAAACTTGAATTTGATACAATTTTCAATTCAAGCGGAAAAGTGACTTGCCTTATAGATGACGAAATCGAATACCAAGAATAACGGGATAAGGATCCCGAAGCAACGAACCCACGAACTAACACAAATTAGCACATGTATAATACGTGCAAGAGAATTAAAGCAGTAACAGTAACTGCAGTGGCAGCTCGGCTGTCGGCGTCGCTGGCGGGGCGTAACGGGGACAGGAGACGGTGCGTCTTCTAGCGGCGTCGAGTGGTAAGGGGGAGGACAGCCAAGGGGTTGGGGTTGATGCTGTTGACCTGAAACAGGGCAAGGGCGAGGATGGTCGAGGTCTGCTGTGGCGGCGCTGTGGGTAAGCGGGAAGGTGGTCGGCATCGACTACTGGGAGGTCGACGGAAGGGGTGGCCAGAGTTTGGTCGGGGAAGAAGCTAAGTTGGTTTGAGCAAGTGTTTTTGGATGGGGAGAGAAAACAGATAGGAGAGAGAATAGGAGAGAGAATATACGACTCTTAGGGTTTATATTGTGGAACTTTTACAATTTGCAATAGGATTATTTTTATATGTTGCAATTAGGGTGTTGGATTATTGGTGTAGGATACAATAATAGGGTTCAAATAAAAATACCCAAAATTAAATTAAAAAAAATATGATCAACAAGAATAGCTCAATCAAGAAGGACGAAGAATTTCATGAACAAATTAAATTAAATAATCAAGGAAGAAAAAAAAAATAGAGTATTTTATTCAATTGCAAATAAAATATTACAAAAAGGGAAAAAATGAAAAGAATAAAAACGGTAGTTACAATCATATTCACCTTAGAATAAAATTTCGTCATCGAAATTTATGCAAGTGGTGGTAGGGTAACCCTGGAGAAAGAAAAGAACAAGAACTACTCAGAAAGATGGGGAAACCACATCCGAATCACATCTTCAAGCTCCCAAGTCGACTCACCAGGCAAGTAAGGATTCCAAGCAACACGGACCAATTTGATAACCTTATTCTTCAAAATTTTCTCCTGCCAGTCCACAATCGCAACTGGATGAATCTCACATGACAAATCTGGTCAAACTGACAACTCCGAATAGTCAATGGCATGACTATCATCCCTAACATATCTCCTAAGCTGAGAAAAATGGAAGACGTCATGCACTCCAGAAAGAGCTGGCGGCAATGCGAGCCCATAAGCCACCTTGTCTACTCGCTCCACCACATCGAACAGACCAATGAATCTGGGGCTCAACTTGCCCCCACCACCAAACCGAGTCACACCTTTCCATGGAGACACCTTGAGGAAATCATGATCTCCCACTTCGAACTCTAACGGTCTCCTATGCATGTCTGCTAATATCCTCTGCATGTCCTGTGCGGCTTGCAAATGCTTCCTGATTTGGGCCACTGCATCAACAGTCTTCGTGATCAATTCTAGCCCCAAAAGTTTCATCTCACCAATGTCCTCCGAGCACACTGGTCATCTACACTTCCGACCATACAAGACTTCATATGGAACTACCTGAAGACTAGCTTCGAAGCTATTATTGTATGAAAACTCAACCAAGTGTAGATGATCTTCCGAAGATCCTCCAAACTGATGCACACAGGACCTCAACATATCTTCCAATTTCTGAATAGTCCTCTCTGATTGACCATCTGTCTGCGGATGGAATGCAGTACTGAACTTCACCTTACTCCCAAGACTATTTTGAAGTCTCTCCCAAAATTGATATCTGAATCTAGTATCTCTGTCTGAAATAATACTGATAGGAACACCATGCAATCTCACAATCTCCTGCATATACCTTTCTGCAAGGCTCTCTGTAGACTGATCAACTCTGAAGGGAATGAATGAGCACTCTTCGTCAAGTGATCCACAATCACCCAGATGGCATTGTGACCCATGGGACTTCTAAGCAAAGCAGTCACAAAATCCATAGTAATATTCTCCTACTTCCATCTGGAATAGGAAGTGGTTGATGAAGTCCAGCAGTCCGCTGATGTTCTGCTTTCACTTGCTGACAGATCAGACACTGATAAACAAATCTTGCAACATTCATGTTCATACCATGCCACCAGAAATGCAAGGTCAAATCCCGATACATCTTTGTACCACCGGGATGAATAGAATATGGTGAATGGGGAGCTTCTTCAAGTAACTTCTATTTGACTTCTCCCTTCAGAACACATAGACGGGTTCTAAAACGGAGGTATCCATCCTCATGAATCACCATATCAGTCCTCGAACCAGCTTCAACTTCATCTCGAAACTGCTGCAATTACACATCACCAGACTGTGCCTCCTTAATCTGATCCACCAAAGATGGCTGCAACTGAAGCACCATACAACTATGCTCAGAACTGGGCAATACCACATCCAATTCCAATCTCCTCATAGCTTCCACAATCTCTTTCTTCTCAGTCAGAACCAGAGCAACAGGTCTTCTGCTGAAAGCATCAGATACCGAATTAATCTTACCAGGGTGATATTGCAAACTGATATCATAATCCGCCATCAATTCCAACAATCGTCTATGCCTCATATTCAGATCCTTCTGAGTGAACACATACTTGAGACTTTTGTGGTCAGTGAAGATCTCCACTCGGTCTCCAAGTAAATAATGCCTCCAAAGCTTCAAGGCAAAAATCACGGTGCAAGCTCCAAATCATGTGTAGGATAATTCTTCTCATGCGGCCTCATTTGCCTAGATCATATGCAACAACATTTTCTTATTGCATCAAAACAGCACCAAAACCTCTACCTGAAGCATCACAGTGAATTATGAAACCTTCTGATCCACTGGTATAGTTAACACAGGTGTTAATGTTAACTGATTCTTCAATTCAGAGATGGCTTCATCACAGGACTCATCTCACACAAACTTCTGATCCTTCCCAGTCAACTTGGTCAAAGGCCCTACAATCTTCGAGAAATTCCGAACAAACTTCCTGTAGTACCCAGCTAGACCAATAAAACTTTGAAGTTTAGATACTAAATTTGCGCATCGGCCAATCAGGCCAATCCTTAACAACAGAGATCTTGGACGGATCGACAGAAACTCCATCACCAGAAATAATATGGCCCAAGAATGCCACACGATCCAACCAAAATTCACACTTGCTAAGCTTCCCATACAGCTGCTTCTCCCTCAAAGTTTTCAAAACAACCTTCAAGTGCTCAGCATGCTCATCCCGATTCCAAGAATAGACAAGAATATCATCAATGAACACAACAACGAACTTTTCCAGGAAGGGAGAGAAAATCCGAATCATCAAGCTCATAAATACAGCTGGAGCATTAGTAACTCCGAAAGGCATTACCAAGTATTCATAATGCTCATATCTTGTACGAAAAGAAGTCTTCTGTGCATCATCGGCTTTCACATTAACTTGATGGTAACTAGAACGAAGATCCAGCTTCGAAAATACAGAAGCGACTCCTAATTGATCAAATAGGTCATCAATTCTTAGCAACGGATACATGTTCTTCACTGTGACATTATTGAGCTCGCGGTAGTCAATACACAACCTCCGACTACCATCCTTCTTATTGACGAACAGTACAAGAGCTCCCCAAGGCGAAAACACTTGGCCTGATAAAACCTCTATCCAACAACTCCTGAATCTACTCCTTCAACTCAGCCAACTCATTAGAAGCCATTCTCTAGGGACTCTTAGAGATCGGAGTTGTACCCGGCTGAATGTCAATACTGAACACGACTTCACGATCTGGCGGTAATCCCGGCAATTCCTTTGGAAAAATATCTAGAAAATCCTGCACAACCAATGGTGCGACAACATCATCTGCACACACTTCCTCCATAACTCCAACTTCTTGACTAGCCATCTTCCCCACACATGCGAGCAGTGTTTCACTTGTGCAGAATTCAAATTCCTGATGTTCTGGCATTCGAAACACCACATTCTTCTTGCGGCAGTCAATTACAGCATGAGTGACACCAAGCCAATCCATACCAAGAATAACATCAAATCAAGAATTGCTGATGACAATCAGATCGGCAACAAAATTAACACCACCAATAACCAAGGGACTCTGCTTACAAATCTGAGAACACATGACAACACCTACACCTGTAGAAATGTTCCAAGCTACTGGCATAACACTGCTAACCAAGTGATGCAGGTTGACGAAGCGGGAGGAAATAAAAGAATGAGTTGCACCAGAGTCAAAGAGAACACGAGCATGGAAGGAATGAACAAGGATAATGTCTAGCAAGAACTCAAAGTGAGAACATAAAGGCAGAAGCAAAATGCAAGAAACAGATATGAAGGGAAGGCTAACATGAATAAGCAACAGAATATCATAACAAGATAGCAAGGAAGAAGGAAGCAAACATTGCAAGGAAGGAGAAGCAACATGAGATTCCTGGGACCTTTGGGTTACGGGCCCACCACGCTTGTACTGTGCCACTCTGATGGTGAAGCTCCAACCTGTAGACATGTCGTTGTTGATCAAGCGATGCCGATCGACGGACCATGTAGGAAGAAGAAGAATTGATGACACCAGAATCAAAAGAATATGAGTATGAAAAGAATGGAATCATTTCCAATAAGGAATCAATGAATGGAATCGATCAAAGAGAAATAAAATAAGACTACTTTCCAGATCATAAGGTGGTTATTAATAGTTCATGTGATTCCTGTATTGCACATACTATTGAGTCAACCCGATAAAACCCAAATCTGATTAATATATCAATCAAAGCCAAACTTCCTTTTGTTAGTAATGTTTGACAGATATATTATCAAAACCCGGTCTCTGATACCACTAAAAACCTTGTCACACCCCACTTCCAAAAAATACGGACTACGAGTACATGACATTGGCCCAGTGAATGACTAACGTCACCTATAAGCTGTTTATCTAATCAACTCAACAATATAATCAATACAAAACAATTGTACATGCAATAATAATAATCTCATGAACAATAAAACTTGGAATGAAATAATACGAAATATCCAAATACAATAATCCAACATCTGGAAACAAATAATAAAATCTGGAAAATAAGCCCAATACAATAATAAATCCAATCTCAAATAATAATAAGGTTCAATACATTAAGTTCAATAAAACAATAGGCAACTAGAAAGCATTAAAATCTTTGTTCTCCAATTCTAGTAGACAATTCTCCTCCATTACCTATGAAAACTTCATCTAAAAGGATGAGAAAAATTGTCCTTAGAGCAAGTCATGGACAATAAGTAGAGAAAGCAAGGAACAATGGAATAACGATAAAACAATGAATTCAATGGATCAATAGGAATCAATAACGTGGAACAATAGAAATAATCAATATCACGGTAATCGATGCAATTGGTATAACAATGATTCAATATTCGATAACAATAATCAGTGGTATAAATAACACTTAGACAATATTTGGTATCAATAGGAACAATGTTGTACAATATGCAATGTCGATGTTGTGTCAATTCTTAAGCCTATTAATAATTTTAATCCTAACTAATGCATGTACTAATACATCATATACGACAGATTTGATGCATACAATCAATTTCGTTTAGACGAAGTGGTGAATTCTATAGATCATGTGTCGATACGATAATCACTGATACGATACAATATTGTGGCACGATATATTACGATGATTCACTGATTCACTGATACGATACATTGATACCATTCATTGATACTATTCATTGATACAATTCATTGATGCAATACACGAGAGATTGGGGTGTCGTAGTCAGCGCTGCACAATCAATCGATAAACACTGGCCAACACAGTTACTATATTATTCACTACTCAAGTCATTCCCTTAAACCCTGACTTATTAATTATTTTGTTAATGCAACAATACAATATGCAATTTGAGACATGGGGTGAAGATGATAACATGAAGTAGGACAATTGAAAAGATGACAATAAGATATTATGATCATGCAATGTAACATACACACATCGATTCATGCAATACAATGATATATGATTAATTAAACTAACAAAAACTGGAATATAAAATTCTGGACAACAAGAGTAGTCTGTACAAAAATGCAGTTTTTCGCTGTTTCAGACACAAAAACTGAATCCGTAAAAAATTCTAGAAACTAGACTTCCACACATTCCAACGCATATTTAAAGTTCAAAATCCGACAATAGTAGCTAGGTCAATCACACAATCTTTATAGATTTCATCTTCAGACCGAATTTCGACATCATGTTGTTAAAATTTTAGAATCATAAATACTCAATATTAAATTCATTAAAAATATTTATTAGACTCCTAAACATGATCACTAACAATCTAGAAATTATCAGAGCAAAATTTTATCATTTGATCGGCATTTTTAATGTTTAAACATGAAACGTACAAGAATCTGAAAATCTGGAAATAAAAATATAGCTGCAGTAAAACGAGCATAACTTTTGCTACACAACTTGGAATTCAGAAATTTAAGATGTTCTCGAAACAAGAAAGAATAGGCTAAAGTTCTTATTCATAAAGTAATTCATTTTAAGATCATTTACTGGGTCGGAAATAACAGACAAGATACAGTCAGCAAGTGACATACCTGTTTTTGGGTCTTTTTTATGAAACAAATTAATTAGACATGATGGGTATCAATTCTATTAGTCGATAAACTTCATAATCAGCATGATGGGTAAAAAAACATGGTAAATAAAATTAAGAACAAATATATGCATTAATTTTTCATCAATCAAACATCAATCGATCAATCAAACATATAATCTAGCAATTGTTTCTACAATAATTTAATTGTAAAAAAAATTATATAACAACCCTATTCTCAATTCTGTACGAACACATGAAAGACTCAATCTTGGAGTCAATAGAGGCATGAAGTCAAGTAAATTGGGGTTAGCTCGTGTAAACCCTCAATATTAACGAAAGAGATGAACAATGTATAATACGATAAACAACGGGATCTACTTGCAAGAATTTCAATAAAACTTGAATTTGATATGATGTTCAATTAAAGGGGCAAAGTGACTTGCCTTATAGACAACGAAATCGAATACAAAGAATAACGAGATAAGGATCCCAAAGCAACGAACCCACGAACTAACATAAATTAGCACGTGTATAGTACGTGCAAGAGAATCAAAGCAGCAACAATAACTACAATGGTAGCTCAGCTGACGGCATCGCTGGCGGGGGTGGTCGGCATCACTGTCGGGGTTCATCGGCATCACTGGCAGCGCGACGAGGACAGGAGGTGGCGCGGCTACTGGCGGCGTCGAGCGGTAAGGGGGTGGACAGCCAAGGGGTTGGGGTTGTTGTTGTCGATCGGAAACAGGGCAAGGGCAAGGAGGAGAATCGGGGTCTGCTGTGGCGGCGCTGAGGGTGAGCGGGAAGGTAGTCGGCATCGACTACTGGGAGGTCGACGGAAGGGGGTGCTCGGAGTTTGGTCGGGGAAGAAGCAATGTGGGTTTGAGGGGGAGTTTTCTGACGGGGAGAGAGAAAACAAAGAAAAGAAAAAATAGGAGAGAGAATAGAGAACTCTTAGGGTTTGTATTGTGCAACTTTTAGGGTTTGCAATAGGATTATATTTATAGGTTGTAATTAGGGTGTTGGGTCAGTGGTTTAGGATCCAATAATAGCGGTTTTGGGTCAAGAACAATTGAAATTGGGTTTTTAGGATTCAATAAGAAATGGATCTAAAATAATAGGTTCAAATAAAAATATCCCAAATTAAATAAAAGAAAATATGATCGACAAGAATAGCTCAATCAAGAAGGGCAAAGAATTTCATGACCAAATTAGAGTATTTTATTCAATTACAAATAAAATATTACAAAAAGGAGAAAATGAAAAGAATAAAAACGGTAGTTATAGCCCAACATCGAACACGAGTACTACAGTGCCCCCAATTGCAGCTAACAACCAAGAAGTTCATTCGCTATTGTTGTAAGAAACTTCCCAAAATATACTTTGTGTTTCAATGTATTATAGAAATTTAAAGGAATATCTAAAGAAAGGAGGTCCTAAGACTCCAACCCTAGACCACCTACACTACACAATGCCTAACCTCACACACAGACCAGTCTTCCCAACTAGCAATTTTGTCAACTGTTCTGAATAAAATAATAAGAATAAACCCCAGTTCGAAATTGTTTTTACAAATAAAAACAAAACCGAGATCAATCTATACTCGGGCAGGATCGAACCCGCAACCTTGTCACTGTACAAAGCGCCCTAACAAGAATGCTCTAACCAAGCTCTCAGGCATCACTCACTGTCAAAACCTCTCAGGAGATACAGACATATCTACTGTTCTGCAGCCCAAAATCATTAATACAATATCAAATATAAAGTCTTAACTTCTACAAATTAAACTCGAAATTACAGAGAATTAACATGGAATTTCGGTATTCAACATATTTACAATTGTCCATATTTAATTTAATTAAATACTAGTATTAGACATCACAAAAAGTTCTACCATAACAATACAACAATGCAATTCAAATATTACACCTCATGCAATTTCTCAATCCAGTGTGTGCTCATTTCTATTTAAGAATTTGGCTAACAACATGACATTATCACATTAGCAATTTAATAAAATCTAACAATCTAATACATTAAACAAATTTCCTTTCTATAATTTCGTCTAGTTTAATTAAATTAATATGCATTTTATTTTAAGATTAATTCACCATCTAAAAACTTTTAGATTACACCTAACATGAATTCTAATATTATCATGGGATAAAAATCTGAAACTAATGAAACATCTAAACTTTTTTAAATTTTTTTTTGATGAATTCCAAGAAAATTGAACTCCTAATAAGCTCTCCAATCTTTCCTCAAAATCCGAGCTCCAAGAAAAATTTCAACAGCAAGGCTAGAAACTCCAACATGAAATTTTCTCTTATCCTTATTGTGGCCAGGAGTTAAGGGGGGTATTATTTAAAGGAGAAAGAAATTGCGGGAGTTTTTAAATTACCCACTATAAAAATAACCACCCATTAGTTTAATTAACCTCCCACTAAACCATAAACTCAAATCAAAACTTTCTTTTCCCTCCAATGCAGATTAGGCGGCCAATGTGGGGTGAGAAACACATGCACATGCTAGCTATGTGTTTGAGTGTGCACGTAAAAATACACACCAATGATTTTAGAAATTTTATTTAATAAAATTTTTATATATTACTCAAGTTTAATATGTGTTCAAATTAAGTTAGTTTCATAAAAAAAAAAGATTATACATTTATACAGTGTAAATAGAAGAAAATATTTACATATTCTAAAGATTTTCTAAATAACACGTTTACAAAGAAAAAAACGTGTAAAGCACATACCAATAAATATTCATATACAAAATAAATTCGAGAGAACTAATAAAAAATATCATTACAAACAAAATACAAAATACCTTAAAATATTTATATTAATAATGATACGGATATTACACATAGGGTACAATACATGTGCGTAACACACATGGAGCAAAATTTTCATAATTCAATTTTGTGGGATGTTACAGCCTCAATTAGAGTCAAACTAGCAACGAGAGTGTAACTCCTGTATCCCTTTTCTTGTATTTTGTACTGTATTTACTGTCCCTGAGTATTTGTCCTGATTGTATTCTTTCGTGTAATTGTTTCTTCATTCTCAATAAAATTCATCTATTTTATTTTGTCGTCTATGTTTTCAATCTTCTTAGTTCAAAATAAATTCAAATGTGTAAAGCACATACCAATAAATATTCATATAAAAAATAAATTCAAGAGAACGAAAAAAAATCATTACAAACAAAATACAAAATACCTTAAAATATTTATATTAATAATGTTACGGATATTACACATAACGGTACAATACATGTGCGTAACACACGTGGAGGAAAATTTTCATAATTCAGTTTTGTGGGATGTTACAGCCTCAATTAGAGTCAAACTAGCAACAAGAGTGTAACTCCTGTATCCCTTTTCTTGTATTTTGTACTGTACTTACTGTCCTTGAGTATTTGTCCTGATTGTATTCTTTCAACGTGTAATTATTTCTTCATTCTCATTAAAATTAATCTATTTTATTATGTCGTCTGTGTTTTCAATCTTCTTGTTTCAAATCCTCCTATCAATTATTTGTCTCTGGATGAATTGTTTAATTCTAAATTTATTTATTTCATGGCCTAATTAACTATCTTTTGCTTCCTACTCTGTTGATCCAATCCTACCCTAAAACCGTATAATCCTATAACTTCTATTGGATTTTTAAACCCAATACCCGTTAACTTGTTTACCCCTTAACCCCAATCCACCTCCTGTATATAACCCACTATTAACCCTAATCATCATCATTAAAACCTAATCACCTCTCTAAATCTCTAGTCGCCAAAACCTAAGTCGCATGTTCTCCTTCAACCTCCCGATGCTGCCTCCTGCTCACCATTTCCCCCATCATCCCGTCCTGCAACTCCTCCCGAAGCCCCATCACCATCCTTCATTGCTCTGTCGATCTCCTACCCAGCCCCCGAGCATGCCCTGGGCCTCCCGCCTCCTCGAGGTCTCTCAGCCCTGAGCCTACTGCCTCCTCTTCCACCTTCGACTACCGCCATTGCCACCGAAACCCATCACTTCGTCGCCTTCCTCTGTTCTCCTCACCATCATCCCACCACGCCATCAACCTCTACCACACTCACCCTCATTGTCACCCTGCTCTCCGCCATCAACCACAGCCACCCCGTCAATAACACCCCGTTTTTGTACGATACCCGAATATATGCATATGTGTATGTATATTGTTAGTATGCGTGCAATTGATTGTAGTATTATGGGTCGATTTTGCCATCGTGGTGGATGGTTAGGGCTACGGGATGGTTTTTGGGAGAGAGTTGCATTCCAAGATGCACAAGAACGAGACGGACAAATACTAGTATAACTGCTAGTTTTCGGCACGATGCACATGCAAATATAACACGGTATAGTACTACAGTGAATATAGGTTCCATGCGCTCGTTAAAACACGCATCTCACACTCGTTGGAGCTCGTTAAGAGTTATGTTGGGCAGCCAACCTAACATACACCAAAACCATTGGCTACAAGCCATGGTTTTTCCTAAAACCACCTATAGCCTAACCTACCCCCCCCCCCCCCCTCAAATATGGCCTCCCCCCTCCCATCACCCTCATTTCCCACTTCTTTTCTCCCCTTTTGCTCTGTAATTTTCCAAAGAGAACACCACAAGAGAAGTAGGAGAGAAAAGAAGAAGGAAGTAAAGGAGAGGGAAGAAAAGGAGATTTCCAAGAGAAGAGCCTTCAAAAAATTCCTTCTACTACTACAACCTAAGGTGGAAAGTTTCTCTAAACTTGAAATTCTTGTATTTTAATTAAATTTGGTTGCATGCATGTGTGCTAGTATACATAGGATTGCTTTTCTAAAGGTTAGAAGTAGAAGTCAGAATGGAACTAGGAAAAGCTGGTTCGGAGTACCATTTTGTGGATTTTTCCGAGAGCACAATATGTTGAATTAGACCACAAGATTAAAAGAGTTTGTTCATTTATGTGTTAGGATCATCCATGATTTATTCCAGATTTTTCTATGACCATTTGATATGCTAAAAAAATTGAGAGATGGATATGTGTCGTCAGGCAGACTCAGGAAAATAAAAACAGGATGGTTGATATTGTATGAATTTCCGTGATTTATTGAAGCATGATTTCGATCTGAAATATTTACTCAATGTTGCTGAGTTCATGTTGATTATCTAAAAAAATCAGTAAATTATTTGGATGATTTTAAAGGCATGAGAAAAATCTATCTATGACCAGTATCTGATGTTGAATTAGAAAACATGATAATTTCTGTGCTAACTTTCAAAAGCTATTACTCACTGTATAGTTAGAATTTTGACAGGAGGCTTTTTCATGATGTTGGGTATGATGTCTAGTGTCACCACCATAAATTTTATGTCAATTGGACAAGTCAAGTTAGCAATTTACTATGATTTTGTGATTGAGCACTGTGCTGTTTTCAGCCAGTTTTGACACTCTGCAAAGATTGAGAAATTGAGACCTGTTAGAGGCATATTTTGAGGATCATGACGCAGGAGAGAGTTGTATGGGAAACCTATAACTTTCCAACAAAACTGATTTTAGGCAATTCCAGTGAATGGTTGAATTATTATGATTTTTGTAAGACTGGACAGAGGACTAGAGTAGAGCTGTGTGCTCTGAATTGGAGAGACCAATTGTGTAAATTGGTGCATTGATGATAGATGAGTGGGTTAGGGTGACTTAATGGCAAAATTTGTACTCATGACCAACTAGAGAGTTATTGAGGATACCCACACCCTTCTACAGAATTTGAGTTAGTGTCGTTCTGATGAACGAGCGGGATTATGTGTTACTGGTAAGGTGCAGCCCGTGCACAGGAAGCACGCAGGCTGGAATTGGAAAAGCTAATTCGAGGACTTAGATAGTTGAATCTAAGCTCGTAATCAACTAGGAAGTTGTAGCCTAGGATCGAACCTTTCCAAGTTGGGGCCATACACTCCAATCGGAGTTGTATCGATAGAGTTATGACCATTTGAGATTCGGGCAGAAACCCATTGGTTGCTTAGTCTGGGTTAGGACTAAGGATTGTGAAAGCATTTTTCCCTTGTGTGTGAGCCGAGTCAGTGACTCGTGTCTAGGGATGGTTGATCTCTGTTATTGAGGTTGTCGATTTCCCCGAGTGGGATGTGTGACTCAAGATAGTCACTAGGGTAAAGGTTACCCTGCACCTATCAAGCCTATATTATTAAACTTCTGCCGAGCGTAGGACGTCCGAGCATGCCAGTAAGTGGAGCTCACGGGGCAATTTTATATTTATAGCCAGGGTAGCGGCAGGCGTAGGCCATTTTTGCTGGACGAGTCCATGTCAGGAAAGTGGCGGACCGGACCGGTGTTGCCAGGGGCCAGAGGTTGATAGGCAAGTGTGGAAGCAGTTAATTCTTACCCGAAATAATTAGAGTAAGGTAGGGGTTAGAATGGTTTATTAAGGGATTGGGGAATTGTATTAGTCCTAGTAAACCATAGTCGGTGTTGTATCTTCCAGTCGTAGGGATACGTTCTCGGCCGCTAACGGATTGCGTCCCCGGCTCGTATCTCAATCTGTTGATTCCCAATGTTCTGCCGATGTAAGGTGCGGGAGGCCCGGAGGATTTGACCTCCCATGGTGCTCACGTCCCTAAAGCGCGGGTTTTGTGTTTTGTGGTTTTTTTGGTATATATTAGCTCATTACCCGATGATGGGTGAACACGCATGCGTCAATCCATGGGTGGACATGTGGAACCAAGGGTCGTAAGGACCATGTTCAACGCGGTTTCTAAGGAGGTCCGTATGCGGGTACCAACTGGCGGTGACCACTTGGGCACTGCAGGGCAGAATTAGACCTGCCACTGCAATCTCCTTGGGCAACGGACAGTCTATTGGGAATTGGAGTGTGTACAAGAGTAGGGTGCATGGCGAGGGTTCGAATCCCTAAATTGTGGAGAAAGACGGCTAGATTTGGGGGCGTATGTAGTATGGGATGCATTCGTGCTCCAAAGTCTTGCTTGCATTAGATGATTAGGCATGTGAGTTTGCTGCATCTAGTCATAGGGTCATGTCATAACACTGCACTAGAACCCGAATCCACTAAACCCTTGTTTTGGCACACACTTTTCCTTTTTTGCATAAATTATTGGTTGTGATTGAATTTTAGAGGATCGCTGTTATCACCAGCTTTGCGTCAGTCGAAGTACTGACGTTTCCCACCTTTTAGGTATTGGTTATACCTTCCGAACAGGTGCAGAGATATCAGAGTCGCGCAGCAGAAGCCTGAAGCTGAGGAGCAAGTCCCGGGGGAGCCGATGGGCCGCTCAGCGAAGTTCCGCAAGTAATCAGTCGATTATCATTCCAGGAGGCAGCTGATAGTTTTACAAGTGGAGTCTGTAAATACTTGTAATAAGTTGTAATGAATTGATGTAATTTGTACTCCTTGTCCAAGAATAAGTTATCGGTTGTAATCAATGATGTAATGACTTATTTGGCAAATAAAAAGTTTTTAAATTTCCGTGTTATTACTGTGTTGAGTTGCATTTGAAGGTAAAGATTCTGGAAGGTGTCACGGATGTCCGGTAACGGGGATCCGGGGTGCTACAGAGTTGGTATCAGAGCTGACTTCAAATTACAGTCTAACACGGTAGGAAATTAGACTTGAAGGCCAGATAAAATGATTCTAGTTGACAAATAGGATGATTATAAATCATATGGTAGTGCTACAACTTATGATTATGATCTTCCCTATATGTGAACTAGTCTCAGATTACTTCATTTTTATTAACAAGCTTGGAGCTGTCAAGTCCAAATTGTGGCTAGTCTGTTACCAGACATTAGTGGAGGCAAACAGAACAAGATGTGTCTGTGATTCCGAAACTAAACCCTGTTTATGTTTTGCAGATGGTGTTCGAAGACATCTTCTTCCAGGATGGGTCAGTAGGTAAGCCAATACCTATAAGGAAAACGATAACGATGAAGGAAGAAATGAAGAAAGTGCTACCGGAGACCGAAGGTGAGGAGAACTCTCCTCCACCATCGCTAGACCCATTGGCAGAGCAGCAGAGGATAGCCATCGGGTATCTGGAAATGAAAAGGGCATGGGAACGCAGGGATAAGGCGATCCACTGGGCGCAGCAGCAGATCAAATTTCATCAGGCACAGATGACACACCTGAAGAAAGAACGAAAGCAGCTTCAAGACGGTATGACACACCTTCAGAACCGCTGGTGGAGACTTTAGAAGGGTCCCAAGCCGAAAACTACTGGGAAAATCACCAAACCTTCTAAAGGAGAATACCCCAAGAGAACAATTGCGACTAAGAGTTGCTACAAATGCAGGGAAGTCGGACACTACAAATCGCGTTGCCCAGCAGCGATCAAGGGTTGTTTTAACTGTAATGAACTTGGGCATGTCAAGTCAAATTCCCCAGAATTACAAAGTGGATGCTCATCGAGCAAGTAACCGGATAAATGACAAGGTGAAGATAATATGTGGACCTACTATATTTTGAGATCTTTTGGAAGCTGAAGAAGTAATGTAATCAAGTTTAAGTTGTATTTTGGGTTTATGGAAGTTGGTGGACGATGTACTGTTGTAACAAGACATATATATATAAATAGAATTTTGGCAACAGTCTTGTTTGATAGTGGATGGGCTCATTCTTTTGTGTCAAAATCTTTTTTGAGAAAATTAAGATGCACACAAATGGTAATCCCAGAGTTAGCTTTGACGGTAGCTACGCCGTCAGGGGCAACCCTTACTACAGATCTATGCTT
Source organism: Hemerocallis citrina (assembly GCA_017893485.1). Classification (NCBI taxonomy): domain Eukaryota; kingdom Viridiplantae; phylum Streptophyta; class Magnoliopsida; order Asparagales; family Asphodelaceae; genus Hemerocallis; species Hemerocallis citrina. The sequence continues at coordinate 146,865,133 of CM030364.1, read as the reverse complement.
TAGGGGATGTAAGCTCCAGATTAGCGGAGAAAGCCCAAGTATCGATTTGTTGGAGTTGGGTTTTGCCGGGACAGATGTCACTATTGGCATGGATTGGATGTCGAGGCACATGGCAAGCATTGACTGCAAGGAGAAGAAGGTAGTTATTTCAGCTGAAGGAGTGGAACTTGTATTCCACAGGGAGCAGTGATCGGAGGCAATGACTTTCGCAACTTCTAGTGAAGTACGGGTACCGGAAGAGGTGAGCAAGATACCAGTGGTGAAGAATTTTCCACTAGTATTCTTGGAGGATTTACCTGGAATTACCCCACTCCGTGATGTCGAGTTTAGCATCACAATTCGACCAGGAAGCGCTCCAGTATCCAAAGCACCCTATCAAATGGCACCAGTAGAGCAGAATGAGATCAAGAAGCAGATTGAAGAGTACTTGCAGAAAGGGTTTATCAGACCAAGTGCATCTCCTTGGGGAGCACCAGTATTGCTTGTTAAGAAGAAGGACGGGTCGTCCGGGATGTGTATTGATTATCGGGAATTGAATAAAGTCACTATTCGAAACAAGTACCCAATTCCCGGGATCGATGATTTGTTCGATCAGCTTCAGGGAGCAGCAGTGTCTTCCAAGATTAATCTACGGTCTGGATATCATCAGGTACGAGTCAAGGAAAAGGATGTACCTAAGACAGCTTTTCGAACTCGACATGGACACTATGAGTTCTTGGTAATGCCGTTTGGAGTGACTAACGCTCCAGCTATTTTCATGGACTTAATGAACAGAATTCTACGACCATTTATCGACTCATTTGTCGTGGTCCTCATCGAAGACATTTTGATATATTCAAGGACAGAAGAGGATCATGCTGAACATCTAACAGCAGTCTTGAGCAAGTTACAAGAGCATCAGTTGTATGCCAAATTGTCTAAGTGTGAGTTCTGGATATCGGAAGTTGCATTCCTAGGCCATATCCTTTCTAAGGAGGGAGTGGCGACGGATCCTCAGAAGATAGAGCCGGTCTAGGAATGGCCACAACCAAAGATGGTGAGAAAGTAAAGAGTTTTCCGGGTATGACTGGGTATTATCGGAAGTATATCCAGAATAATGCAAGGATAGTTGTACCCCTTACAGCTTTGACCAAAAAGAACCAAAGTTTCGACTGGACGGAGAAGTGTGAAGGAAGTTTTCAGGAACTGAAGAACCGTTTGATCTCCGCACCTATATTGGTTTTACCTCAGGAAGACAAGGACTACGTCATCTACAGTGATGCGTCATATTTGGGGTTTGGATGTGTGCTGATGCAGGAAGGGAAGGTTATATCTTATGGTTCGAGACAACTACGACCACATGAGAAGAACTATCCGACCCATGATTTGTAACATGCAGCGATAGTTTTTGCCTTGAAATCATAGAGGCATTATATCTATGGAGCAAAGGTGGAAATCTACAATGACCACAAGAGCTTAAGGTATATCTACCAACAGAAGGATCTCAACTTAAGGCAGGGGAGATGGTTGGAAGTACTCGAAGACATCAGGTCTGAGATCATATATCATCCAGGAAAAGCCAACGTGGTAGCAGACGCACTCAGTAGGAAGAGAAGTGTGGCAACATTAATAGCGACCCGGAAGGAGCTAGATGAAGAGATCAGGCAGGCATGCATCGAAGTGGTTACACAACACATAAGTGCAGTTCTGGCACAGTTGGTGTTACGACCAAGCTTGGATGAGCGAGTGAAAGAGGCTCAGACCAAAGATCCAGAGATGGAAGACATGAAGAAGTAAGTGCAGGAAGGAAAATTGGCGGAATTCAGTATAAGAGAAGGTTCACTATGGTTCGGTAACCGACTATGTGTAGCAAAGGACGAGGAGTTGAGGGAAGACATCATGAAGGAAGCTCACTGCACATTACTCACGATTCACCCCGGAAGCACCAAGATGTATCGCGATGTGAAGTAGCACTATTGGTGGTCAGGGATGAAGCGAGATATAGCAGAGTTTGTCACCAAATGTTTGACGTGCCAACAAGTTAAATCCGAAAACCAGAAACCAGGAGGATTGTTACAGCCTTTACCCATTCCAGAATGGAAATGGGAGAACATCAATATGGATTTTATCACTGGGTTACCCAGGAGCCCTAAAGGAAATGACTCAATATGGGTGATTGTGGATCGATTGACAAAGTCAGCACATTTTCTTCCAGTAAAGACGACCTTGGACAGTCGAGAAGTTAGCCGAGGTCTACATTGAGAACATAGTAAAGCTACATGGAGTGCCAGTGTCGATAGAATCCGACCGGGATGCCAAATTTACATCTCGATTCTGGCGAAGTCTACAGTCAGCGTTGGAAACTAGAACAGACTTCAGCACAGCTTTTCACCCTCAGACGGATGGACAGACGGAGAGAGTCAACGGGATTCTCGAGGACATGTTACGGGCATGCATTTTTGACTTCGGAGGAAGTTGGGGAAAATACTTAGCCTTGGTAGAGTTTGCTTATAATAACAGCTATCAGGCAAGCATTGGCATGGCCCCGTATGAAGCTTTGTATGGACGAAGATGTAGGACGCTGATTTTTTGGTTCGAGGTAGGAGAGCAGCAGATGTATGGACCAGAAATTGTGCAACAGACGTCGGAGCAGATCGAGCTTATTCAGAAGAGGCTTCAAGGAGCGCAAAGCAGGCAAAAGAGCTATGCGGACAACCACCGAAGAGAGTTGGAATTTGAGGAAGGCGACTCCGTATTTCTTAAGGTGTCGCCGACCAAAGGAGTTATCAGGTATGGGAAATGCGGGAAGTTAGCTCCGAGGTATATTGGACCATACAAGATTCTGAAAAGGATTGGCAGGATGGCATAAAAGTTGGAGCTTCCGGGCGAGCTATCTCAAGTGCATGACGTGTTCCACATCTCTATGCTACGGAAGTATGTGCCAGATTCGAGCCATCGGTTGCCAGAGGTTCTGAAAGATTTACAGATAAATCTTTCCTGCAGAGATAAACCAGTCAGGATACTTGATCATCAGGACGAGGTACTGAGAAACAAGGTTATCCCAATGGTCAAAGTTCTCTGGAGGAACCAGTTCGTGGAAGAAGCCACGTAGGGAGCCGGAGAGCCGCATGAAGGCCTTATATCCGGATTTATTTTGAATGTTTTCTATTTTGTTTGTTGTTTTTCTTTCTCCCACTAAGGACGTTCTGGGGACATAACGATTCTAAGGAGGGAGTGATGTAACACCCCGTTTTTGTACGATACCCGAATATATGCATATGTGCATGTATATTGTTAGTATGCGTGCAATTGATTGTAGTATTATGGGTCGATTTTGCCATCGTGGTGGATGGTTAGGGCTACGGGACGGTTTTTGGGAGAGAGTTGCATTCCAATATGCACGAGAACGAGACGGACCGATACTAGTATAACTGCTAGTTTTCAGCACGACGCACATGCAAATATAACACGGTATAGTACTAAAGTAAATATAAGTTGCGTGCGCTCGTTAAAACACGCGTCTCACACTCGTTGGAGCTCGTTAAGAGTTATGTTGGGCAGCCAACTTAACATACACCAAAACCATTAGCTACAAGCCATGGTTTTTCCTAAAACCACCTATAGCCTAACCTACCCCCCCCCCTCTCCCCCCCTGTCAAATCCGGCCTCCCCCCCCCCCCCCCATCACCCTCATTTCCCACTTCTTTTCCCCCCTTTTGCTCTGGAATTTTCAGAAGAGAACACCACAAGAGAAGTAGGAGAGAAAAGAAGAAGGAAGTAAAGGAGAAGGAAGAAAAGGAGATTTCCAAGAGAAGAGCCTTCAAGAAATTCATTCTACTACTACAACCTAAGATGGGAAGTTTCTCTAAACTTGAAATTCTTGTCTTTTAATTAAATTTGGTTGCATGCATGTGTGCTAGAATGCATAGGATTGCTTTTCTAAGGGTTAGAAGTAGAAGTCAGAATGGAACTAGGAAAAGCTGGTTCGAAGTACCATTTTGTGGATTTTTCCGAGAGCACAATATGTTGAATTAGACCACAAGATTAAAATTATTTGTTCACTTATGTGTTAGGATTATCCATGATTTATTTCAGATTTTTCTATGATAATTTGATATGCTAATAAAATTGAGAGATGGATATGTGTCGTTAGGCAGACTCAGGAAAAGAAAAACAGGATGGTTGATATTGTATGAATTTTCATGATTTATTGAAGCATGATTTCTATCTGAAATTTTTATTCAATGTTCCTGAATACATTATGATTATCTAAAAAACTCGGAAAATTATTTGGATGATTTTTAAGGCATGAGAAAAATTTATCTATGACCAGTATCTGATGTTGAATTAGAAAACATGATGATTTCTGTGCTAACTTGCAAAAGCTATTACTCACTGTATAATTATAATTTTGATATGAGGTCTTTTGCATGATGTTGGGAATGATGTCTAGTGTCACCACCATAAATTTTGTGTCAATTGAATAAGTGTGCTATTTACTGTGATTTTGTGATTGAGCACTGTGCTGTTTTCAGCCAGTTTTGACACTCTGTAAAGATTGGGAGATTGAGACCTGTTAGAGGCATATTTTGTGGATCATGACCAAGAGAGAGTTGTAGGGGACACATAGAACTTTCCAACAGAACTTATTTGAGGCAATTCCAGTGAACGGTTGAATTATTATGATTTTTGTAAGACTGGATAGAGGACTAGAGTAGAGCTGTGTGCTCTGAATTGGAGAGACCAATTGTGTAAATTGGTGTATTGATGATAGATGAGTGGGTTAGGGTGACTTAATGGCAAAATTTGTACTCATGACACAACTAGGGAGTTTTTGAGGACACCCACACCCTTCTACAGAATTTTAGTTAGTGTCGTTCTGACGAACGAGTGGGATTATGTGTTACTGGTAAGGAGCAGCCCGTGCACAGGAAGCACGCAGGCTGGAGTCGGAAAAGCTAATTCGAGGACTTAGATGGTTGAATCTAAGCTCGTGATCAACTAGGAAGTTGTAGCCTAGGATCGAACCTTTCCAGGTTGGGGCCATACACTCCAATCGGAGTTGTATCAATAGAGTTATGACCATTTGAGATTTGGGCAGAAACCCGTAGGTTGCTTAGTCTGGGTTAGGACTAAGGATTGTTAAAGCATTTTTCCCTTGTGTGTGGGCCGAGTCAGGTGACTCGTGTCTAGGGATGGTTGATCTATATTATTGAGGTTGTCAATTTCCCTGAGTGGGATGTGTGACTCGAGATAGTCACTAGGGTAAAGGATACCCTGCACCTATCAAGCCTATATTATTAAACTTCTGCCGAGCATAGAACGTCCGAGCATGCCAGTGATTTGAGCTCACGGGGCAATTTTATATTTATAGCCGGGGTAGCGGCAGGCGTAGGCCATTTTGCTGGACGAGTCCAAGTCGGGGAAGTGGCGGACCGGACCGGTGTCGCCAGGGACCAGAGGTTGATAGGCAAGTGTGGAAGCAGTTAATTCTTACCCGAAATAATTACAGTAAGGTAGGGGTTAGAATGGTTTATTAAGGGGTTGGGGAATTGCATTAGTCCTAGTAAGCCATAGTCGGTGTTGTATCTTTCAGTCGCAGGGATACGTTCTCGGCCGCTAACGGATTGCATCCCCGGCTCGTATCTCGATCTGTTGATTCCCAATGTTCTGCCGAAGTAAGGTGCGGGAGGCCCGGAGGATTTGACCTCCCGTGGTGCTCACGTCCCTAAAGCGCGCGTTTTGTGTTTTGTGGTTTTTTTGGTATATATTAGTTCATTACCCGATTAGGGGTGAACACGCATGTGTCATTCCATGGGTGGACATGTGGAACCAAGGGTCGTAAGGACCAGGTTCAACACGGTTTCTAAGGAGGTCCGTACGCGGGTACCAACTGGCGGTGACCACTTGTGCACTGCAGGGCGGAATTAGACCAGCCGCTGCAATCTCCTTGGGCGACGGATAGTCTATTGGGAACTGGAGTGTGTACAAGAGTAGGGTGCATGGCGAGGGTTCGAATCCCTAAATTGTGGAGAAAGACGGCTAGATTTGGGGACGTATGTAGTATGGGATGCATTCGTGCTCCAAAGTCTTGCTTGCATTAGATGATTAGGCATGTGAGTTTGCTGCATCTAGTCATAGGGTCATGTCATAACACTGCACTAGAACTCGAATCCACTAAACCCTTGTTTTGGCACACACTTTTCCTTTTTTGCATAAATTATTGGTTGTGATTGAATTTTAGAGGATCGCTGTTATCACCAGCTTTGCTTTAGTCGAAGTACTGACGTTTCCCACCTTTTAGGTATCGGTTATACCTTCCGAACAGGTGCAGAGATATCAGAGTCGCGCAGCAGAAGCCTGAAGCTGAGGAGCAAGTCCCGGGAGAGCCGATGGGCCGCTCAGCGAAGTTCCGCAAGTAATCAGTCGATTATCATTTCAGGAGGCAGCTGATAGTTTTACAAGTGGAGTCTGTAAATACTTGTAATAAGTTGTAATGAATTGATGTAATTTGTACTCCTTGTCCAAGAACAAGTTATCGGTTGTAATCAATGATGTAATGACTTATTTGGCAAATAAAAAGTTTTTAAATTTCCTTGTTATTACTGTGTTGAGATGCATTTGAAGGTAAAGATTCTGGAAGGTGTCACGGATGTCCGGTAACGGGGATCCGGGGTGCTACACCGTCGACTGCCCTGTGATTTCGTCGACCCAGCACTCGACAAACACCCCTGGCTGTCGCTGTCTCTGTGCGTTTCTGCCAACAGAGCTCCTATTAACATATTGACTATCCGAGCCCCTTGAGATCATAATCATCATCAAGTTCAACCATCATCAGATCTTGATCACCACATCTTGATCTTGATCTTGATCTTCGATCTCAGCCGTCCGATCTGATCTTGATCTTGATCATCATCGGATTCATCATCTAAACCCAAGGCAAGTAACTCGTACGCTATTTTGTTTGTATACAAGTACAAAATACCGCATGTAGTCTTGCTCTCGTATTGTGTTTGTTCACATGATTATTCCTTGATAAGTCTTGATCTCGTTTGTTTGATCCATTCATAGTATTGACCGATCATAATAAGTTGTCACACACACTACATGAAAATAATTAGTTCTAGATAGACTCTTGCTATGTATATCCTCTTTCGTGATTCATGGTATGTTGTGTATGTATTAGATGCTTGGTGTACTAGATGTGTAGTTGTAGACTTGTTAATACCCATGCCATGTTGATTTGAATATCTAATACATCATGTTTTGCATCATATTCTAATTTGGATCTTTTGTAGATGAGTTGTTTGATTAAATGCATGAAAGAATTTCGTTTTTGCTATTGCCCTGTTTTAGTTTAGTAATTTAGACCCTGTTCAAGTCAGTAAAATAAATTATTTTGTGAACATAATTCGGAGGCCTCGATGTCTACTTTTCAGAACTTTTTACGGATCTCAATTTCTATTTTTGATGTGTGATTATCGCTGTTTTACTGCAGCTGTGTCGTAATTTTAAGATTCTGATTTTTAAGATCGCTGCATGATTTATTATTTTAAAACTGATGTTAAATGTGAAATTTGGACTTAATATTTTTCTAGGTATGTTTAGAAATGACTGGGAACGACCCCTAATTTTTGTAGATTTGTTTAATGACTTTCATAAATTATTTCATGCTTGTGAAACTAATCATATAATTGTCACACTACAAGATGTTCAGTAAAGAACTCCATTTTAACCTGATTCCAGTTGCTGTTGATTAAAGCTTTATGAATATGAAATATAGCCTTCTATGTCTATTTTACAAACCTTTTGACGGGTTTGAATTTTGAGTCGTATTTTGTGATTTATCACTGTTTTGGTATTACTGTGTCTAGAATTTCGGATTCATAAACTTGTTGTCTTATTCTGTTTTCCGAATTTATATGACTATGCTATCTGAAATGGAATTTTATAAAATTTTATTTACTAATACTAGACATGCTAGGGAATCTTCCAGATTTTTCTTAGATTTAATTAGTGTGTTTTTATACCAACTTTGCGATTTTTGGCTGAACATGAATTCTGTATAAAATGCTATTTTCAGCCCTATTTCTGTAGTTGTTATATGACTTGCGTACATACGCTGGATTCGGCTGAGAGTCTAGTTTCTAGATTTTCTGATGGTTCAGATTTGCATTCTTTTGGCAACAAAAATCTCAGATTTGGTGCAATAGTGTCCTGCTGTCCATAATTGAAAGTTTCGTTGTCCTAGTCTATTATGAGTTGTTTGTCACCCGTGCATGTTTCTGTCTGACCTGAACCTATCTCTTGTTCTTGCCATGCTTTGTTTTTCCTTTTTGTGCATGTATATGCCTTCTTTAATAATAATAGTAAATAACATGTCGGTGTTAAGGGGAAGACCATTGTAGTGGACAATATAGGTAAGTGTACTCAAAAGGGGGCCATGTTTCCTATTACTTGATGCCATGATTTTGTGATTACACGATTCATGTCTGTTATTACTACCTGATTATATGATTCTATGATTCATGATTACATGATTCATGCCTGTTATTACTACCTAATTATATGATACCATATTTCATGACTACATGATTCATTTCTGTTCTTGATTATATGATGCCACGATTTTACGATTACGTGATTCGTGCCTGTTACCTGATTCATGATGCCTGAGTACACATCCCTATAGAAACTCACCATTAGATCTAAATGTTACTTGTTTGAATGTAGCAACCATGTGATTAAATTTGGGATGCATGAAGTGCTGCCTAGATAGGATTAAATACAAGACTTGAGAATAACATGATCACTTGTACATTCTTGTTTCCTGTACATGCAACCTGACACCTGTTACTTGTTTACCTTCATGCATGCTACTTGAAACGTGTTACATGTTACCTGTACCCTGTGATCTACTTATGTCACTTGATTCTATTCTTGATTAAGAGTTAGTTGCTGTATTTTTCCATCACATTCCTGCTAAGCTTATTTTAGTGCTTGCTTCTGTCACTACTCATTACTTTTTTTATCTTTTTCGTACTTGTTGCTACACTACATGCGGCTGGTAACTTGCACTGACGGGCATTTTGTTTCTAGTTCTCTTTTCCTGCAAATTGTTAAATTTGTAGATTTGGTGACCAGCTGCCTGAAGGAGTAAGTGACCAAGTGCTCTAGGCTTGGCTAAAGTTCCTGCTTGAGTTTATTTCATGTTTTGAATAAATTTGTATTTATTGCAACCTGGATTTTGTATTGGGCACTTTATCCCAGAACTTATGACTTGTTTCCATAGATCTGGTTTATTTGAGATTAAGTATTTTTGTTTCAAGTAAATTCTGTTTATTTATAAATTTATTCATGCATGTGTGGTTGATTATTTCTTGATTATTCCTTGTCTATTTCTGTGGAATGTTGAAAAGATCTTTACAGCCTATGAATGGTGAAAGCCATTTGGTGGACTTAGTCGCGTATTCATATCCCGTATTCCTTTTTGGGAAGCGGGGCGTGAAAAAGAGTCACCTCCTTCAGAAGTGAGAGCTCTAGTGCCAAACTTTCTGATTGCCGAATATGCCTGGAGAATGCCCCCTATCGAACCCTTGCCTCATCTGAAACCGAGTAATGGTATTCTCCGTCTAGAGCTGTTTACTATGGAGTGGCAGGAGTCGACCTCCCGAGGCTCGGATCTCACAATCTAAAACAAAAAAGTTCAAGTCTTAAGGGTTGGATAAAGACTAGCAGACAGAGAGTTTACAATAGTTCAGAAAAAGAATCTTTGTTTAAAAACAAATTAAATACAGAAGGGTAGTGGCCTATCATCATTTGACAAGTACATTAAAAAAATAAAAAACTAAGCCAAATGCTTAGGGGAGGAGCGCACCTCAGGAATTGTTTCGGTGGCGGTCTCATCCCAGTTAGAAGGAACCAAGGTATCAGCTCTGGCCCCCTGACTATCCTTACCATCCGAGGCCACTCCCTTCGATGGAGGAGGATTACCACCACCATCCTCGCCTTCATTCTCCATATGGCAGGAAAAACCCTCGAGGTTGACCTTGGGGTAGACATGGCCGACGTCAGCGAGGGGCTTGTTGTAATCCTTTTCCTTCGCCTCGAGGATCATATCGATGACTTTCAGTCAACGAGCTCCTTCTTGCGATTCACCCATTGCTCCTTGTCATGCTGAAGGGACTTCCTTTCCGGGTCCACCACCAACAACTCGGCGTTCGCTACCTTCTCCCTAATTAAGGACTTGTTGTACTTGGCCTTCAGATCGCAGTATTGCTTCTCCACCCTCGCAAGGCGCTGGTCCTTCTTAAATTTCAAGTCGTGTCGGTACTTGTGCTACACCATTTGAAGAGCCACATGTCGAGGGTCCAACACTTAAATATTTTTTTAAAAAAAACTACAACAAAAAATCATTTTCAACGTAACTAAAAAAGGCCTAACAGTATGAGACCGACAACTTACCTCGAATATTGCCTTTGACGACTGAGTGTAGCTTGACTCATAGGTCTCCGTACCGAGCATCTTTCTGTCCCGAGTGGGGGCGAGTGGTCTAAGGCCAGGGGAGCGATCATAGGGTCCCACAGAGAGTCCCCCTTTTCACTACCCAATGTGGGTACCAAGGCTCCTTAATCTTCTCCCCGATGATCCTCACTGCCTCAATATCGAAGTCGGGAAGAGGGGCAGTTGACTTCACCATATTTGTGAGGGCCACAGCAATGGCGCTCTGCTGCGCCTCTACAGGAGATCCAGGATCGGCGATGGTGAAGCCTTTTGACCTCTTGGACTTCCTGGTATCCTTGTTTGAGGGGTCTCTGGGAGGATGAGTTCGACACCTTCCTCTTTCCCTTCAAGGAGTCTACTGGTTTTTTCTTGACATACTCCTTTTGGAGGGCTGCAATTGCTTCGTCTAGAATATTTATAGAGCAAAGACAAAGGTTAAGAGTTAAAATTCAATTAAAGATAATCAGAAAAGTAAGAATAAGGCATACTAGGTTCGGTCGTGCTCAGCCTGCATTTGATCAGGTGCCTCTCCTGCACCTTCTGCCAAACTACACTCCTTGTACTAAACAAGTACTTGAACTCTGCATTCTCCTCCTCAGAGAAATCCCTCTCATTCGGATACTTGGGCTTGGGGATGTCTTACTTCCACTTGATCAGGATGTCCCAAGGCGTCGAGCTTCGGATGACCATATACTTTGACTTCCAATACTTGATGGAGCCAGGATGATTATGCACAACATTGTTACCGAACAGTGGCGTTAAAAAACATCGGTCCTCATAGGCTCAAGTGGTGCTGAGGCCAAGGCAAATTTTGCGGTACTTCGCCTTTATGAGGACCTCCATCTCCTTGCAAAGCATGATAAAGGATAGATTCTACATTCATGAGTTAGGCCCATATTGCATGGGGCTGAATCCTAACCACTAGTGTAACGACCCAAATTTTCACCCATCTTTTTTTAAAAACAGTTTCGTAAACAATTTTTTTTCTTAATCCACTTCTTACTTACACTATTTTTACTCTGAATAATCTTTATAAATTTCAATTAAAATTTCGGTAGTCTCCTATGAAATATTAGCCCTTTTACAGAAATTTCTTACGGAATTCTGCCAAACAATTCCATATAACACAACATAGACATTATATATCAATCCTTCCCCGGCCAATCTAAGCAACATCACACAAGCAATATACATATAGGGCTCTGGGGGCATATCTCATCATAATATGCAAGATATAAAATAAAAAACCAAAAATTCATTTGAAAACATAAAGGTTTTAACAAAACCTTTAAAAAACCTTTCAAAAACAAATCTAGAGACCCCGATACTCCACAACGAGGTGGGTACATGTTTGTATATGACATCACATTACTATATATCATCATCTCATACAGTAACATACAAAGTCTCCCAAAATACAAAATATTACACAAATACTATCACATATCCCCATACTACATGACTTAGGTTAATAAAAGTATATAATAGATACATACACAACCAACTCTACTACGAGATTGTATAATTACAAAAACTAAGTACTACTAAGATATCTCACCTCGCTGCTACTCAAAACTTGCAAAAGAGGGTCAGGTCGCTCAGGGAGGGACTCCGCTAACCCCCAAAAACAACAGGGGGTCAGCCATAACTGGTGTGAGTATAATTTACTAGGTTAGTTACTGAAATAAATAATATGAAAGGAATTAAAAGAACTTACTAATATGATGATAATTAAAGATAATGTGAGATTAAACATGAAAATGTAGTAAATGAAAACTGGATATTGCGCAAAAGAAATTGATTAGTCTTCAACCAATCTACCATATCAACATACATTCTATCTACCATATCATATCATATTTCTACCTTAATATCCCTTCCCATCTTATACTATATTCACATTCATTCACGTCTCACAACATCACATTCATTCAATCTTATAATATATTCGCAACACTTTAACATTCATTCTCTTCTCTTAATACAATTTACTTTCTTTTTTATTTTTATTACATCATACCACTTACATTAATTCTAATTCTCATTTTAGATTATCATTAACATCTCATCATACAGGTTACTTTACTTCTCATTCTTATGTTATCATTTAATTTACTTTAATATTCATTCACATCACATATCACAACTTACTTATTTCCATTCTCATCCGGTAATACACCGCACCCCAAACATAGTTTGGGTAATAATCACCGCACCCCAAGTGAAACTTGGGTAATATAACATCACACCTTAAGCCGATAACTTGTGTATTATATTACATTATTTTTCTCATCTTCTTCGTACAGTTTACTTTACTTTTTATTCTCATCCCACAATATATCATATCAACACTCCACCGATCCACCCTGGAAGTTGTGCCTAGGCAAGTAGTTCCCACCATTTCCACCGAAATAGTGGGCGGGTAGTTTCTCGACACAATTCCAAGGTGTACAAAACTCATGTTATATCATTCTTTTACTTTAATATCCATTCTCATCACATAATATCACTTGCTTAAACTTTTCATCATATATTACACCTTATTTTACTTTTCATTCTTAAAATACATCTTTTACTTTACTTTTTTATTCTTATAACACAATTTCCTTACTTTTCATATTCATTCTCGTAACAGTTTCTTTACTTCTCATATTCCTTCACATACTTATAACACATTTTCTTTACTTATCATATTCATTCCCACAACACAAGTTCTTTACTTTTTATTCTAATTTTATAGCACATTTGCTTTACTTTTCATGCTCATCCCCATAACCCATTTTCTTTACATTATAATTCTCATTTCATATCATACACATTCTTTACTTTTTCATTCTCATTTTATTTACCCATTATATAAATTTGTTGACCAGTGTCCCCACATCATCCCAAATACTGAAGCCGCTAGCCCAGTAAACCCGGACAACTGCCCACCAAGGGTCTTATGCGTCTGAGGCTACGTCTTCCTCCTAGCCTATGCCAGCGAGGGAATACACCGCACCCTAAGTAGAACTTAGGTAATATACACTGCACCCCAAACATAGTTTGGGTAATAATCACTGCACCCCAGATAAACTGGATAATATACTGCACCCTGGATAAACTGGGTAATATACACCGCATCCCAAACATAGTTTGGGTAATGAATAAAGCACCCCAGATAAACTGAGTAATATATCGGATCTCAAGCCGATAGCTTGGGCAATAAAACACTGCACCCCAAACATAGTTTGAGTAATAAAAACTGCAACCCAAGCCGGTTCTTGGGTATTAGGAGGTCTAGCCCCAACCCCCAGGATTTCTGTAGGCACTGGTAAACAAAATTTAACTTTTATAATCATTTTCATCTCATCTTTTAATCTCGTTTTGTTATCACATATCATCTCATCTTTTATATCAACATATTATCACATATTTGGCATACACCATATTAATCATCTTCTTATTTTATCACATATTATGCATACGCCATGTTATTTAACTTGTAATATTATCACAACATATTATTACATATCATAAATACAACATGTTACTCCTCATCTCACATTATCACATATTATGCATACACCAAACTATTTATCTTATCATATTATCAAGGGTTATTTATCTAATCATTTAACCGCATATTATGCGTATACCATGTTATTTATCTTATCATATTATCACGAAATATTTATCTTATCATTTACCACATATTATTTCACCTTAATTATCTGCATATCATACATATACCAAGTCATTAATATCATATTTTATCACATCAAATTCTCATGTATCACCCACATGTCATACGTGCACCATGCCATTCAACACATCATAACATCATATATATGTACTTTCTATTTATCACCCACATAACACACGTACACTATGCCCTAATTACTTCATATTAGCATATATAAACTAAGGCTGGCAATTGACCCGAACCCGACCCGAGCCCGATCATGTCCGACCCGTTTTTAGTGGTACTCGGGCCTATTTTTTTCCATTTTTTTCGGACCCGGGCCGAGAAAAATAAGCCCGTTAAATTTCGGGCCGGGTTCGGGTGCATATTGGTCCGACCCGAACCCGACCCGATTTAACAATATATGAGAAAAGTCATCAGACTTAAGACTTAAGAGTCAGACTTAAGAGTTAAGGCTTTCATCTTAAGAGTTAAGAGTCTCCAGAATTTCGACGCTTCGAGCTCGCCAAATCCTTTCATCTTCCTCCAAGCTTCGATTCGTCTTCCGATCGCCAGCACCCATTCCCATTCATGGCAGCCCCCACTCCCAAGCTCTATTTATATGTAGTTTTCCCTCTTTCTTTTTCATCATCAACCCTAACCCTAGCTCCCAATTCAATTTCAATCTCATATTTGTGTAATCTGAATAGGGGATCTCAATTCATCATCTGCCAAGTTTCGATTTCAGGTAAAATTGTTGTTTCATTGATTTCATTAATTTTGATTTCATTAATTTTACATTGTTTCATCGATATATCTCTTTCTTCGAATATGGCAGATCATATTCATATATAGACTAATTAGAAAATTTGAGGTGATTAATAAATATTCGGAATTGTTTGTTGATCCAACATCAGCTTTGTTCTAGTATGTGCTGATTTTCTCATTGAGATGTCTATTAAAATTGATACTATCTCTATCATACTTCATTCTATAATTTGATAGGCATATCAATCAGCACATTAAAGGATAGTAGAACACATCTGTATTAGCAAAAATATCAGTACTGATATTTACAATTCATAGCACAGTAGATCATAACTACTGCTGTTTTAGATCTTTTGCATTGCAAAGGATTTTACATGGTAACATGAATCTTAAAAAAAGTGCAATCCATTTGCAGTTTGCAACTCCATTTCACAAGTGATTACACAGTCAAAAATTCCCATTTTTTCAACTTGCACGAAAACTGGTAGCAATGTCAAATATTAACACTTCAACTTGGCATAGGTTTTAATAAGCTGGGTTGCTGGTCAGAAAAGTATCTGGACATCTCTTTTGCTTGTTGTCATATGCGTTGCACCTTTCGAAGAAAAACTGAATGTAATGGAGCAAGAACACGCGTAGTGTCCTTTTTCAATTACACTTTCCTTCAATAGTGCTTTGATAAAAAGATCAATTTTCATCATCAGTTGATACTTTTCTACTTCTAGTTGGACCTTGTCATTTGACAAACATCCAAATATGAATCTGAAAAAGAAGAAACATGGAAAATACTTGAATATCAAAACATATATTGTAGATGCTCAAAATAGAAAATCTCGAAGAGGCAAGTATAGATGCATACTCAGGAAATTTCATTGAACTTTATTGTTGCAATAGAATCTTTTTTCTGATTACCAATGTGAGTTTTTTTGTTTGTTTGTTTGACATATTTAATTAGAGATAACGTATACAAGCTAACAAGCTAACGCTAATGATAAAGTGGGAAAGCTTCTGAATTGAGAAGAAGATACTGGCTGTGAATTGAGAAGCCTTTCCACTTCGTCATTAGCCTAAGCTTGTATGCGTTATATCTAGTTAAATATTTCAAACAAATGAACAAAAAAACACACTGCTAATTGGTAAAAAGATTCTAGTTACAACTATAATGTTCTATGAAATTTCATAAGTAACCACTGAAAACAATTGTTAACTCATGTTTTGCCTAGATTCAAGATTTTTTTTAAAGATCTAGTTAACTTTGCAGAAATCTAATGATATTATGTAGTCAAATACTTATTTTGATTTTAATAGTCGGCAGTTACCTTTTACATAAAGGAAATCTAAATTATAAAAAATAATTATGGCATATCCATATGAATAAATGGGAAATTTCGGGTTCTAAACTGTCAAACAGATGCATATTTAATATTTTCCAACTAAATTATTGCCTAGGAACAAAGATGGGTTAAGGTGCCAACCTCCTTTCTTCACAGATCAAAGGAAGGAAAACCTCTTATCCAAGTTACTAAGATCTCCTAATCCTGAAACAACATCTACTTAAGCAATGGTTTGAAATCCAGATTGACATTTTCTGCTGTGAATAATTTCTACAGAGAAGTGATGTTGATACTTCACCGATGAATCTAATGTTTTCTCCCCATTTTACCTTGCCTCTAGTTGCTATTACTTCTATTTATTTCTCAATTATTTCACTCCGGATTGACGTTTTCTGCTGTGAGTTCCGACCTAGCTATCATTCTTCTAAATTTCACATTTTCTCAATTTTCAACATTATCACCACCCATGCAATTTGTTTTCATGCCCTTCTTTGTGCCTACAAACTGGCGGGGGAATCCCTCTCCATTTCATTTTATTTCCTAGAAGAGTTCATGATCTCATTCTCTTTCTGTTTTGTTTCTCATTTATATATCTATCCAATTCTGGCAGGTTAATAATTTTGGCTAGCATTCCAGTTGTCATTCATTTAGCCCTCCCTATATTATTGTCTGTCACAAGCTTTGGAATTTATTCAGTGCATGTGGGATGCAGATGTAGGATAGTTCAAAGAATACCAAGTTGATTAACTATGCAAACCCTTTCTTACATAGTTTGGTGAGTAGGGTAGATTAGTAGAATACCCAGCTGAATAGTTATGGAACCCTCGATTACAATAGTTTTTTTTGTAATAAAGTTAAGAATTATGTGGAGTGCATTTTAACGAAAAGTTATACTACTTATTTTTATATATATATTATAGTACAGAATTATAAAGCGTTCATTCTAACTAATATCGATGTAAAACATGCACTTAAACTCTGACACTTCATTTGTGTTTTGCTTCTCGTAGGTTGTGGGCAGATTCTATTTGAAGTTGAAAACTTGAAATGAATGATAAGGATATGGGGAAGGATAAAGATAACATGGAAGCTACTAATGTAAATGTGGTAACTTCTGAAAATCCTCAAAATATCTCTGCTGAAAATGTTAATACTGAAAAGGAAAAAAAAGAAAAGAAATTGAAATCAAAAGTTTGGCTAGAGATGACCAAACAAAAAATTGATGGCATTGAAGTAGCAATATGTCCCTATTGTCATCATAAATTTACTGGCGCTAGTACTAGTGGCACTAGCCACTTGAAGAGACACTTAACAAGTTGTCCTAGGAAAAATTCTAAAGACATTAGACAACAACTGCTGACGAGAAATGTAAGTTCTTTGGGGGGGGAAGGTTCAATAATCAAGTTCGAGTTTAGTCAAGCACGTAGTAGAGAGCAACTTGCTCAAATGATTATGATTCATGAGTATCCTTTCTCTATTGTTGAACACTGGGGTTTCAAGAGGTTTATAAGAAATCTACAGCCGGAGTTCAATATGGTCTCAAGAAACACTATTAAAACTGATTGTATTGGGATATATGAGCAAGAAAAGAAAAAACTTCATGAATTTTTTGATAATTTTTCTGGCCGTGTTAGCATCACTACTGATATGTGGACATCAAATCAAACTTTGGGATATTCATGCTTGACTGCTCATTTTATTGATGATGGCTGGGTTTTACAAAAGCGAATAATTAATTTTCAAATGGAGCCATCTCCACACACAGCTGAAAATCTTTGCTCATCCCTTTATAAATGCTTGCTAGATTGGAACATTGATAGAAAGATAATGTCAATAACTGTTGATAACTGTACTACAAATGATTTAATGGTGGAGTTGTTGAAAGACGAGCTTTCTAGCAATCTTTTATTGGGAGGTGATTTATTTCATGTTCGTTGTTCGGCACATATACTTAATTTAATTGTCCAAGATGGTCTTAAAGCTTTGGGTGATGTTGTTCGGAAAGTCAGGGATAGTGTCAAATACGTGACGGGTTCGCAAGGGAGGGAGCAGTTGTTCAAAGACATATGCAAACAAGCAAAAATTAGTTGTGATAAGCGTCTCATTAAAGATGTTCCAACCCGCTGGAATTCTACATATAAGATGTTGGAAACAGCTTTGATTTATAAAGATGCATTTCAACGTCTTGAACATAGGGATTCTGTTTTTAGACAGAAGGTTGCAGCTTCTGAAGATGAATGGCAGAGGGCCAAAATTGTTTGTGATTTACTTGAAACTTTCTATAATGCATCAAACATGTTTTCAGGTAAATGTTAGACAACGACTCTTATTTTTTATATAAGTTATTACATGATTTACATTAGATTAAAATTATTTCGTCAAAAATATTTTTATAATGCATCAATTCTATTTTCAGGTTCAAATTATCCCACTGCTAATCTATTTTTTGATGAAATTTGTGAAATAAGATTGAAATTGCATGAAGAGGCAGGGAGATATAACTTTTTGCAGCCAGTTGTTACTGCTATGTTGGAGAAGTTTTTGAAGTATTGGAAATTTTGTCACTTACCCTTAGCATGTGCAATTGTTATGGATCCAAGATTCAAGTTGAAATTGCTTGAGTATTATTATCCAAAATTCTATGATTCTTTAACTGCTAAGGAAGAGGTGAAAATGGTAGTTGTTAGTATTAGTAACATTTATAAGGAATATCTTGCTAAAGGCAATATTTCTACTAAAGTTGGCTCAAGTGAAAGTAGTAGTTCTAACTCAATCTCAACTGCAAAACGTACAAAGAGATATAGTCAATTCCTTACTCAAAGCTCTTCAATGATGCCAACAAAGACCGACTTAGATCTTTATTTAGAGGAAGCAGTTTTTCCTTTAGAAGAAGATACATTCGATGTGCTAGCTTGGTGGAAGTCTAATGCTGCAAGGTATCCTATTCTCTCTTTGATGGCTCGTGATGTCCTTGCAATTCCGTTATCTACTGTAGCCTCAGAATCCGCATTTAGCACTAGTGGAAGAGTGTTGGATCAATATCGTAGTTCTTTGCACCCAAAAACGGTTGAGGCCCTCATATGTGGCCAAGATTGGTTAAAGAACTCTATCAAAGGTACTAACTAGACCTAGTTGAATTTTTTGGTTTATAATCCTAATTTTTTATCCTTAAGACTTTATTATTATATTGTAGGACAAGATGGAGCCTCCAAGTTACAAATTCATGATGCCGCTCTGGGTTCAGTGATAGTTGATGAAGAGAAAGATGATGCATGGTACAGTATTTTATATTTTATTTATCAAAGTACTATTATAGATTTATGCCTTTTATATATATTTTGAATCCACAATTTTCAAAATTGACCTGGACAAGATTCCATAAGGTCAACAACAAAGTTCAATTCTCAACCTGGACAAGAGTATGGAACATGTTTATATATGTACTGTGAATATGTATATGTATTAGTATATATATAGGCAACTGTAGACGATAAAATCTGTAGGAAAACTGAGGATTCGTTCGGAGCTTTTCATTTCAACATGATTAGTCTATAGTGTCAGAAGAAACTCTTCCACATAAAAATCTGGTAGTCCGCTACAGATCATCCATTGCGCTTCATTCACTTTATCCTGAAATAAATTTTCAGAGTTAGAAAAGTTTATGACAAGGGTTCGGAGGATGGATAACCAAATGTTTAAATAATTAATCATAACTTAGCCATGAAAGTATCATGAAATTATTATCAAACTAGATAACAAAAATCATGGCCTAATAATAAGGGGCTCACAATAAAAATTTCCCTAATCAGAAAACATATGAACCAATCCAGGTAGTTAATTGATTATACGTCGAATAGTTTAGCAAAAATAATGTTGACTGACTAAGACTGCATCTCCTTCTTCATTTGATTTTGTGTATGCTAGCTAATCTTATCAAATCCTACTAGTAATTATAGATCCAGATTAATGTTTTTGAGTATATCATGAGTTGTATTAATCTTTAGTTTATACCAGCATGTGATTACCTCCCTTCCTCTACTAATGAAGTTGTATCTTATGTATTTGAATTCTGAAAATATTTGAGACTTTCTTATTTATCGGAAAAACGTTGGCGGTTTCATAACTTAGCCATGAAAGTATCATGAAATTATTATCAAACTAGATAACAAAAATCATGGCCTAATAATAAGGGGCTCACAATAAAAATTTCCCTAATCAGAAAACATATGAACCAATCCAGGTAGTTAATTGATTATACGTCGAATAGTTTAGCAAAAATAATGTCGACTGACTAAGACTGCATCTCCTTCTTCATTTGATTTTGTGTATGCTAGCTAATCTTATCAAATCCTACTAGTAATTATAGATCCAGATTAATGTTTTTGAGTATATCATGAGTTGTATTAATCTTTAGTTTATACCAGCATGTGATTACCTCCCTTCCTCTACTAATGAAGTTGTATCTTATGTATTTGAATTCTGAAAATATTTGAGACTTTCTTATTTATCGGAAAAACGTTGGCGGTTTCATAACTTAGCCATGAAAGTATCATGAAATTATTATCAAACTAGATAACAAAAATCATGGCCTAATAATAAGGGCTCACAATAAAAATTTCCCTAATCAGAAAACATATGAACCAATCCAGGTAGTTAATTGATTATACGTCGAATAGTTTAGCAAAAATAATGTTGACTGACTAAGACTGCATCTCCTTCTTCATTTGATTTTGTGTATGCTAGCTAATCTTATCAAATCCTACTAGTAATTATAGATCCAGATTAATGTTTTTTAGTATATCATGAGTTGTATTAATCTTTAGTTTATACCAGCATGTGATAATTTTTGATAATTTGTACTAATGGCATGTAATATGCAGAATAAAGTTTCTGAAGGAGTAATAGGTGCACACCTGAGTTGATGCTTGAGCATGGTGATTAGTGAAGGCCAGGGTATTGACAATAAAGATTGCCAAAAGTAGGATTTTGCATCATATTGGACCCGCACGTATCAGCATAATTTGGTGCAGAATCAGTCATTGCTACATTTGTCGGTTGAAAGGATGGCACTAGTGGGGGTCGTAGATTAGCTGGATGAGCTTTGCTTTCATGTTATCTTGTATTTCTTTTTTATAAAACAATTCATGTAATTGCTTTTTTTAAATAAATCGGACTGGAGAAAATATGTTTGTATGAATGATTATTCCGACTAGCTATGTTCTCATGTTGTCTTGTATTACTTTCTATAAAGCAAACCATGTAATTGTTTTTTTTTTTTTAAATCGGGCCGGGCTCGGGTATTTTTTGTTTAGTCGGGTTCGGGCTTGGGCCCACTTTTTGGAGCCCAATGTAAATTCGGGCCGGGTTCGGGCCACACAAAAAAAATTCGGGCTCGGGCTCGGGCTTATATAAGTCCGGCCCTAACCCGGCCCATTGCCACCGTTAATATAAACCCAATATATCACTTATAGCACCAAATACTCAAAATCATGCAACTATACCACATAGCTTAATCTCAACAATCAAATTCCGTATTTTCCATTATTTCTTTATCCGACCATAACTATCGCAATTCACATTAGATAGGTCTAAAATTTTACCACAACATAAAGTATATCTAGTATGATCATACTCAATTGATGAACCGACAGGAATACGCTATTCGCTCGCCCAGTCGCTAATCAAACTTCACTTTTTCACACCTTTTAGGAAAATTATCGAACCCATAAGCCATTAACTAAAAACACACAATATTTACCCCTCACATCGGAGCTACTCAAATGTCATAAATAACCTATGTAAGCATGCCAAGGGAACCATTCTCTAGTTTAATAACCGAATCCAAATTTTACCCCTTAATCGGAGGAGTTATACTCGGTATTTTATATTTTACGGGGGAAAATATCCCAAATAAATTTCTATATCCCAAAATTAATTTACATATATACTTCAGGAATAATGTCTATTATTTGTGCATATTTTCCAATAATTATGTTGTTTTTATACCAATAAAATGTATTTTTACAATTTCCCGATGCTGGGAAAATTCCTTATAATTACCAAATAATTATTAAAATTTTTCATAAATGCTTCTAAATTATTCCATAATATCCTACATCATCCAAAAATAATTTATTGCATACAATAGATACAATTATCTTTACCCTTCCCAAACTCAAACCCTAGGTTTTATGAAATTTCCATATTATCACCAGAAAAATTGAAGAATTCCACCTTAAGCATGTTACACATACACTAAACATCTGCCTACTACAGTTTTCTTGAAAAGAACTGGAAAGCATACAATTCCATATAAAAAAATTCAATTTGGTATACCTTCACAGAGTTTTCTCCACAAACCAACATCACCACGCTAAAGAGCTCTCAAATCTCAACACAGATCCCCAAATAATTTGAAGCTTGGAGTGAATGGAAGGTTGATTGGCCCGAAGCCTTAGAGTTTAGGTGATGGGAGTTTCGGTCAAGGTGGGTTTCCGCCACATCAGAAAGAAAGGAAGGGGAAGGAGTTTGAGAGTGGAAATTTTGTAATAAAGGGGGATTTTAAATAACAAAAGTTAGGGTTATGGGCCTAAGGCCCAAATTCACATAAAATTTATCATTTCAAGGGTTATTTTCAACCCTGAACTCCAAATTTTCTAGCTTATTTCTATAACCAAGAAACTACTTCAAATTATCAATTATCCAACCCTCTATTATGCACATGTATCCAGAAAAAATATTGGGTTAAATCGGAATCGTCTCCTCCGAGAAAAATCACCTCAAAACTCCTACATTTCCAATTTTTCCCGTTTAATCCTGAATTCCAATTTAATCAATATAAAATAAAATAAAACTAATTAATATAAGAAAATACACTCAAAATCATAAATACAAAAATAATATAATTCAAATATTTATTGATTTAAGAAAAAAAACAAATGTTACAACCAGGCACAACCTTCACGAATGGGTGAATCAGCAGTCGAATCCCTGAAATGAACATGTCGACTGGAAATACATAGTAATGCTCGCCAAGGTGATCAGGAGGACAGAGCCCAGGATTTGGGAATCAGAAGCTCAAACGTGTTTAGGATGAAATACGCACACCAGATTAAAGTGAGTTCTTTTATGGCCAGCTTACTCAGGATTTGGTTGGTTTGGTTTGGCCTCCGGTTACGCGAAGGAGCTAGCGGCTGAAGCCCAACTCTAGTTAAGTTTCTGACATCATCATGATACATCCTGATAAACATCGGTACCTAGAGAATCAGGTGGTTCAGACCAGGATTATCATAGTTACCCTTGTTATGCTCGTCCACTCTTCTTCTTTTTCAACCTTGGTGCCCAAGGTGGATGTGCACTCAAAACTAGCAGCAAAGAAGATGTATCGTTGTCCTCCCTAGCATATGTCCTCGTCACCTCGGGTACCACACTTGGTGGAATTACCATAGCCTTACCCTATGTTCCACCAGTAGGTGCTCCCTTTCTCTCGAATCATTCGTCGAATTGTCTTGTTCGTCCTCGGCCACTGTGGCTTCGCTACCGTCAGTTCACTCCTCTACTATGGACTCTTCCAACGAAAATGAGTCTGTTGATGCCTGCTCATTGCAATTGGTCCCCACAGATGAGCTTCCTGACTGAACCCTAGACATAATTAAATAACTACATTACCTGAAGTAAAAGCAGTCGAGAATTGGCCTGAAAATCGCCAGAAAGGGGAGAGGGCAAGCTAGAGAGAGAAGCTCCAAACATTGGAGAGAGGATAAAACTGAGAATCAAGAAAGGGTGGGACATATATAAACTAGGAAGCAACTCCTTCATCTCTACAAAGGTGACATGGAAGAATCCTGGCCCTCCACCTCCATCCAACATGTCACACCACGCTTCCCAAAAAGGATACGGAATACGACTATGTGACAAAACCCAGCGAATGATTTTCATCATTCATAAGTTGTAGGATCGACTCAGCATCATACTATAGCAAAATATACTCAACCACGCTTGCATAAATAATTTATTAATCAATAGAAAACATTTAAAACAAGATATAAATGTCCCAAATAAATTCAAGATCTAGATCAAAAGTAAAAATTTGGGAGTACAAGCCCGTTACAAGTTTCAAGTGGCAACAAATCAAATAAACTCAAATACAAAATAATTAAAGAAAGTTTTCCCAAGTGAAGCCTAGAATGTTTGGTCACCAACTCTAGCAGGCAATTGGTCTCCAAAACCTGTATTTATAATGAATAAGAAAAATAGAGAAACAAAGACAGACACCCTTAATGCAAGTTCGGGTCGCAAGTAGTATAGGCAAGGGTATGAAAATAATTGCAAGAATGTATAAAACAAGATTTGGAATCAAGAGTATACAACATGATTTGGAAAGGATGCAACAAGTAAGGCAAATCAAATAACAAGAACGGATAACAAATACAAGTAGTAGGAACAAGTAACAAGTGAGCATGTAGTTGTATCAAATATCATGTAACAAGTATCAAGCAAGGCAGTTGTCAAGTTTATACATGTAATAAGTTATTCATAAGTCTACTGTTTAATTCTATCTAGGTAGCACTTCATGCATCCCATTTATTTACCACCTGGTTGCCACTTACAAACAAGTTACACTTAGGCCTAGTGGTGAATTTTACAGGGCGGTGTACTTAGGAATCATGTATCAAGCAAGCAAGGTTCATGAATACAAAAATAATGTAACAAGTTCATGAACCAAGTACCAGTTTGTGAATGCACTAACTCTATAACAAGTTCATGAACCAAGCCATAGGTTCATGAATGCACTAAAGATACAACAAGTTCATGAACCAAGTAATGGGTTCATGAATACCCTAAAGATACAACAAGTTCATGAACCAAGTAATGGGAAACACGGGCCCCCTTCCGAGTACACTTACCTATATTGTACACTACTAAGGTATTTCCCTTAACCTCGGCTTATTATTCTTTATTATTATCAAAACAAGCATGAAGGTATGCAAAATTGTGCAAGTAAAAATGATCAAGATAGGGGACAAGTTTAAGCTAGGTAGGAAGTATACGAGGGTCAAAACAAATTAAAATTATCAAGAACGACGAGAATTCCAATTCTGGACAGCATGATGTTGCTGCAACAAAAGCAAGATTCCCGTTGCTCCAGGAATGCAAATCTGGATTCATCAAAAAAATATAAAAACTAGACTCTTTTCCGAATCCAGTGCATATAAACAAGATGCATAAAAGTTGTAGCAACTAGTGTAAAAATAGTAAACTACATAGGAGTCGTATTCAGCCAGAATTTGTACAGTTGTGTTTGTAAATATGAAACAGGTTTGAAACTTTGTTAAGTAATTCTAGAAAAATTTGGGAAGGTCCTCTAGTGTGTCTAGTATCAGCATGAAAAATTTCAAGTCATTATCTTACAGTTAGCATAGTTAATTTAATTTGTGAAACAAAGTGACGCAGAATCTGAAATTTCAGACTATTAAAACAGTGATAATTCACAAACCATAACTCGAAATTCAATTCCATAAAAATGGTAGTAAACTAGACAACTGGGGCTAAATTTCAGGTTTAGAACTCAAGTCCAGATTCTATTGTTATCAGGGTCGAAACAACAAGCAAAAACAGGAACAGCAACATAGTTGTTTCTTTTATATAAAAAGTGACATGGTTAGTAACTATTAAGAGTCTAAATTAATGTGTGATGCAAATTAGGGTATAATAGATATCAAATCATCAAGTCACATTTATTTCTTAACCCAAAAGAAGGTAAAATCAACACATACATCATAGAACATACATCTACAAGTCAAGGTGATTCTTAATTTCATGTGTTCAAATAATTAGATGATAAAATAGATCCAACTAGTTGTGAAACGAATATATATCAACGACGGGTTGTGACTCTTGTGATCATGGAATTGGTGAGGACGACAACAAGTAAAATGACATCATCAAATGATAAGCCGAAGGAGAGTCACAACAACAACCTAATTACGGTATTTTCAAATAAAAGCTTGTACTAGAACAATGAATTGTACAAGAAGATACTTTCCTCAATTAGATGAGGGCATTGATCGATGATAGAGAATGGATGGATCGGATCTGTGCAGATCTCGACTGATCTGATCTGATGATGTCTCGGATCTTGATCAGATCGGAGGGCTGAGATTCAAACGATCAACTTCCCCCTTCTTTGATCAATAGCAGCGGCACTGGTGGCAGCTTTGACTGGTGGCTAGCGGTGACAAAACGGTAGCGACGTTGAGGGGCTCGACTGTGGAGCAATGGACGAAGGGGCGACGACGGCGATGATGGGTGATCAGAGCTCTGTTTTGGTGGGGGAAACAGAGGAGCGATGGCAGAGCTCAGAGATTTCGGTGATGGCGAGGCGACGAGGGGGGGTGTAGCAGTGGGGGATGAAGACGAGGATGAAGCACCAGGGCAAGGGTAATGGGTTCGGTGGTCATCGGAATGGTGGATTCGGGATTGGAGATGACGAAGACGATGAGTTCACGAGGGTGCAAGGACTCAACGACGGGGGTGTCGAGGAGAGGAGGAAACGAAGATGATGGGGTTCAAGGCTGAGGTCGAAGGATGGCGACGAGGTGCACAAGGATGGCGATAGGAGACGAAGAGGCGAGAGGTAGGAGATGGTGAATAGTGATGCTGTGATGAGGGAGGTTAAATAGTAATAAGGTAATTAGGTGTCATGCCCCGCTTTCCAAAAAGGAATACGGAATACAGGTATGTGACTAAGCCCAGCAAATGATTTTTCATCATCCATAAGCTTTCAGGATCATTACAACATCTCACACGAAAAATCAGAGTTGGAAGCAAGAAAAGTCAACCACGCAAGCATATATGAATCAAAATACCAACAGAATATACTTGAAACAAAATATAATAATCTCAAATAAATCAGATCTGAATAAATCAATAATCCTGGGTCACATTGCCCAAATACAAATAATCCAAGTTATCAAGTACAACTGTTCAAGATAAGCAACAAGAAATAATAATAATAGTAGGAAATCATGATAGCAAAACTCCAGCATCTTGAATCTCATATCACCTACACCATCTGCCAGTTGATCTCCATAATGTTCAATTTAATAAATTGCAGGAAGAGAAAAAGAAAACAAACCGCCCGTCAATGCATGTTACGGGCCGCTTGTAGTGCAGGCACAGGTACATGGGAAAGGGTAAACAACATAGCATGTAATAGAAATGGCAACAAAATAGAAGAACTATTATGGCAAGATAACAAGTGCAAGTGGCATGTAACAAGTGTGAAGTAAAACAAGTATCATGTAAACAAGCAACAAGTATCAAGTATTAAGTGAACAAGTATCATGTAAACAAGTAACAAGTATCAAGTGTCAAGTATCAAGTGTCATGTACAAGTAGCAAGTAACAAGCGTCAAGTATCAGGTACCATGTTCTAGTCTTGTATTAGTTACTATCTAGGTAGCACTTCATGCGTCCCAGGTTTTTAACACATGGTTGCTACATTCAAACAATTTCGTTTTAGATTTCATAGTGGATCATAGAGGGGCAGTGTACTCAGGGACAAGCTCCAAGTAATCAAGTATCAAGCTCCAAGTGTCAAGTGTGCTAGTGTCAAGTAATCACGTGTCAAGCTCGAAACAACCAAATATCAAGCTTGAAATAACCAAATATCAAGCTCCAAATAACCAACAAAGAAGCTCCAAATAACCAATAATAAGCTCCAAATAACCAAATAACAAGATCCAAATAACCAAATATCAAGTTCCAAATAACCAAGTAGGATCTATGAATCCTCTTTCGACTACACATTTCTGTATTTTCCACTATTAGATCTTTTCCTTTAACCCCGACTTGGTTTCTTATTATTATTATCAAACAGGCATGTGCATGTACAAAACTTGGCAAGAATAACATGGCATGAACAAGTAACAAGATCAGAACGGAAGTTAAACATGCACAGGTGAAAGAGAACACACAAAGAACAGAACAACGAGAATTCTAGTTCAGGACAGCAAGACAGTACTGCACCAAACTTGGGATTCCCGTTACCACGGACATGCAAATTGGATCCCTCAGAAGATCTAGAAAATAGATTCCCGGCCGAATCCATAAAATATATATGTCTTCTGGTATTTCACAAAAACAAGTCTCAAAACAGAATTGTATTCAGAAAACGTGTTCAGCCAGAAATCTGAAGTTTGTATTCATAAACAGGAAAAAAGCATCAAAACTCATTGATTAAATCCACGATAAATCTGGGGTATTCCCTAGTATGTTTAGTATTAGAAAACAAAGTTTCATAATTTTCCAACATAGGTAGAAGAGTCAAGTAAAATCAGAAAGCAGGAAGATAAGGAAATTTTGTACATCTAGAGTCACAAACACTGCAGTACTAAAACAGCAATATTTCAAAAAATACAAACCGAAATCCAGATCCTTCAAAAGAGTGATAAAATACATACAGTAGGCTATAATTCATATTCACAAAGATTTTATAGACCGTAAGTAGAATCAGGTCGAAATTATGTATATTTACTGAACAACATGAAAATCCTGCATGTATATTAGTTGTTTGCAAGCACAAAATGGTATATAAAAGTTATCAATTAAATCCACAAAAATTAGGGGTTAATTCCAATCAAGTCTAGTTGTAACCAACAAAATATTGGACCAAAATATTATCTTTAATATCAGTAGAAAATTAAGTAATCATACAGAATTCATAGAAAATAGAATTTGGAATTTTTAAACACATCTGTAGTAAAATAGTCATAACTCGCAACTCATAAATCAAAATTGAGATCTGTCAAAAAATCTGGAAAGTAGACAAAATTCTTTATAATTCATCTTCAAAAATCATTTCCAAATACTGAGCTTAATAGGGTCTAAAATACTGATAAAAACGGGGAATCGACAATACAGAAAATATCCTTCATGCACAAAATCAACTAGTTCATATGAAACTCATCCAAAACATAACCAAATGTGAAATATGGTGTACTAGATGTCCAAGGAATGTGGTATAGGGTACTTTACAAGTCTACAACAAGTTATACTGCTATCAACCCATCAAGCATATGAGATCATACAACAAGTCATGAACAACATGCACGTATACATCAAAAGTTGTCATCCATAAGTTATTTCATGTCATGTGTGTTATGCAGCAACTATGGGCGGGACAACACAATAGAGACAACGTACCACAGGGGTTTCACACAAGAATTGTCTCTAGAACACAACTATACTACAGGCGGTATTTAGTACTTGTATTACACAAAGAAAAGAATACAAGTTACTTGCCTTAGACGACGACGACGGGAACGGCGAAGCAAGAGCAAGAATAACAAGAACGGATTCCCGGGGCACGAACACAATAACCTCGAACAACCACGAACCACGAACACAATCACGAACCACGAACCACGAACCACGACGAAACACACGAACTGCGAGTACCCGAGATCCAACCCACTCGCACACAAGAGGGAAGTAGAGAGAGGCCGGGGCTGCCCTTAGAGAAAGAGCAGCACGGGGAGACGGGGGGGGGGGGTCATGCTATTGGAGAAGTGCCGTGATGAAGGTGGTCGGGACTGCACACAAAAGTGGTCGAGAGTGGGTTATGAGGGATGGGGTAACACGAGGTGAAAAGGAGGAGAGAGCTGGAGCAAGGGGTGCAGGGGGAGATGGGTTTCACTAGCTGCCAGGGTCGGGGTTGAAGACGACATGGAGGTAGACTGGAGCAGGGAAGCTGTAGGTCAGGAAAAAAAGAGGTAGGCGGCTGATGGGAAAAAATACAGTGGGATATATGGGTTTAAAAAGGTGGGTAAATATTTGGTTTAGAGTTAGGGGGGTGTATAATAGGCAGGTGTGCTGATGGTAGCGGGTGGGGGTGCAACCGGGTTTCGGGTCTTAGGTGCAATAGAGAACAGGATTTTAAATGGGGTTATAGGGTACTGTAAATGGGTTAGGATGGTTCAATTATATACAATAGGGTTAAGGGAAAAAAGTAATAGATCCAAATAATGAGATGGCACAAAAATGGATAAATAAAATAGGGCACGAACAAATAAAATAAAGTGGATCAAAGAAAAATAACAGCTCAATCGCATGGAGACGAAAGGAAAGACTTACAATAGAATCAAGAACATCAATTAATGAGACAAAAAATGAAATAGATAAATATATTGAAAAAGAAAATCCAATATACGGTCCAAAAGAGATACAATAATAATCAAATACATAGGAAAAGAAAATACCTTGAAAAATACAAAAAATGAAAAACATCGGTTACAAATCCTGCCCACCTAACAAGAAGAATTTCGTCCTCGAAATTCAAACAAGAGGCACATAGGGTAACCCCGAAAAGAAAAGAAAGAACAAACAAAAAGCTACTCAAACAGATAAGAAAACTTCGACTGAATATCCTCCTCCAGCTCCCAAGTCGACACACCCGGCGAGTGAGGATTCCAAGAAATAGGAACCAGCTTGATGACCTTGTTCTTAACCACCGATCCAAAATAGTAACTGGCGGAATCTCACAAGTCAAATCCAGCCGAACGGTCAACTCAGAATAGTCGATCATGTGGCTCTAATCTTGGATATATCTTCTGAGTTATGAGACATGGAAAACATCGTGCACTCCTGATAAAACTGGCGGCAATGCAAGACGATAGACCACCTTCCCTACTAGCTCCATAATATCAAACGGTCCAATAAACCTAGGGCTGAGCTTGTCCCCACCACCAAACCGAATGACACCCCACCTAGGCGATACCTTTAGGAAAACATGGTCACCAACCTCAAACTCCAAAGCTCTCCGATGGACATCAGCCCATTGCCTCTGCCTATCCTAAGCTGCCTGCAAGTGCTTCCTGTTCTCAGCCACTGCTTCAACTGTCCTAGTGATCAACTCTGGACCCAACAACTTTCTCTCACCAATGTCATCCCAGCACACTGGTGATCTGCACTTCTGCCCATAAAGTGCCTCGAACGGTGCAGCTTTAAGACTGGCCTGAAAGCTGTTATTGTACAAGAACTCTACGAGATGCAAATGGTCATCCCATGATCCACCGAACTGTAGCGTACAGGACCTCAACATGTCCTTAAGAATTTGGATGGTCCTCTCTGACTATCCATCAGTCTGGGGGTGAAAAGTTGTAGTGTACTTTAATTTACTCCCCAAACTGCTCTGAAGACTCTACCAAAACTGAGATCTGAATCTCGTATCCCTGTCGGATACAATACTGACTAGAACCCCATGAAGTCTGACAATCTCTTGAATGTACTTCTCAGCTAGGATCTAAGTAGACTGTCCAACACGGAAGGGACTGAAGTGAGCACTCTTCGTCAGTCGATCGACAATCACCCAAATGGCATTATGACCCTTAGGACTCATCGGCAAAGCGGTCAAAAAATCCATAGTGATATGTTCCAACTTCTACTCCAAAATGGGAAGCGGTTGAAGTAGTCCGGCGGTCCTCTGATGCTCTGTCTTAACCTGCTGGCAGACCAAACACTGAGAAACAAACCGAGCCATAACCCTCTTCATATCGTGCCACCAGAAATGAAGCTTCAAATCCCAATACATCTTAGTACCGTAGGATGTACTTGAGACTTTTGTGGTCTATAAAGATTTCCACTCGGTCCCCAAGTATATAATGTCTCCACAGCTTCAAATCAAAGATCACTTCCGCTAACTCAAAGTCATGAGTCGGATAGTTCTTCTCATGCTTCCTCAACTGCCACGATGCATAAGCAAAGACTCAGCCCTTCTGCATCAGAACTGTTCCCCCTTACCCGAAGCATCACAATGAACTACAAATTCGCCTGAACCATCTGGAATAGTCAACACTGGCGCTGACGTCAACCTGTTCTTCAACTCAGCAAAATCCTCACGGCAAGCCTTAGACCAACAGAACTTCTGATCCTTTCCATTCAGCTTAGTCAATGGTCCTGCTATCTTCGAAAAATCTTAGACGAATTTTTGATAATAGCCAGCTAGACCAAGAAAACTCTGCATCTCAAAAACTGACTTGGGAACTGGCCAATCTTTCACAGCCTTAACCTTGGTTGGATCAACAGAAATACCATCGCCCGAGATAATGTGTCCCAAGAAAGTGACCCTATCAAGCCAAAACTCACACTTGCTGAGTTTCCCATAGAGCTGATCCTCCCTTAAAGTCTGCAGAACCAACGTAAGATGCTCTACATGATCTTCCCGATTCTGAGAAAACACCAGAATGTCATCAATGAAGACCACCACAAATCTATCCAGGAACTGGGAAAAGACCTTGTTCATAAGACTCATGAACACAGTAGGCGCGTTCGTGACCCCGAATGGCATCACAAGATACTCATAGTGCCCATATCTGGTCCTGAATGCAGTCTTCTGTACATCATTCGCCTTCACCTTGACCTGATGATACATAAAACGAAGATCCAACTTTGAGAAAACAGCAGCTCCACTCAACTGATCAAATAAATCATTGATCCTGGGCAACGGACACCGGCGCTTCACAGTAACACTATTTAGTTCCCGATAATCTATGCACAGTCGACGACTACCATCCTCCTTATTGACGAAAAGGACTGGAGCACCCCATGGTGAAATATCGGGTCTGATGAACCCCAAATCAAGCAACTCCTGAATCTGTACCTTAAGCTCTGCTAACAAAACCGGTGCCATCCTGTAGGGACTCTTCGATATCGGCTCCGTTCTAGGCTGAACTTCAATACCGAACTCCACATCCCTATCACAGGGTAAGCCAGGCAACTCCTCTAAAAAATATTCAGGAAATCCCGCACTACTAGAGGCGCAGCCTCACAGCCTGAATGCAATTCCATCGCACAAACCTCCAGATCAACTGCAGTCTCAGCTCGGCCAAGGAACATCTCCCCGGTATGGAACTCAAACTCTGCACGATCTGCAATCTAGAATACAGCTTTATTTGCACGAAAATCAATAATGGCATGGGATTCACCCAACCAATCCATATCGATAATGACATCGAATCTTGAATTTCCAATTACAATCAGATTGGCCCTGAAATCTGCGCTACCAATAATCACGGGACACTGCTTGCACTCCCGAGAACAAATGACAACACCACCACCTGTCACAGTGTTCCAAGCTTCTGACATAAAGATGCACTCCAACTGATGGCGAGCCACGAACCGAGAAGAGACGAAGGAATGGGTTGCTTCGGAATAAAAAAGAACATGAGAAGAAAAAGAGCAAATAAGGACAACACCTAAGACAGAATAAAAAAGACAAGGGAACAAAGAATGGACGAACAGGGGTGAGGAAAAACACAATGCAGAAAGATAATATGAAAGAATAAAAGCATGAGAAATGAAAGAAGCAAAAAAGAGACAACAAAAACAACAAAATAATAAAAGCAAAATATACTTGCAACAACACCCTCTACTGTCTCAGCATCAGCAGCAGTCAGGTTGAAAGCCTGACCTATCCTGGGGGCAGCGGTCCTCTGACCGACAATCTGGCGCTGAGGAGGAAGCGGTGGCCTGACTGGATCACGAGCTAGGGCTACCTGCTGAACTGGACCCCTGGATGGAAGAGTCGTCCTCTGCTGCGGACAATCTCGCAACGTATGGTCAGGAGCACCACAACAAAAACAGCTGGCGATTTGCATGTCGGCAGTCTTTGCGCTCATGCCCAGCAAGTCGGCAAAAGTCGCGAAAACTAACTCTATGAGGACCCACAGGAAAGTAAGGAGCTGCCCTGACAGGATGGGCTGGGACAGGCCTTCGAATCGGCCCACCAGAAGGCCTAGAAAAGTAGAGTGCGGAACAGTCCGCTGAGAAGGAGCCAACCCACCACGAGCATGCTCCTGAGCTCGAGCTGCCTCAAGAGCTTCAGTATAAGTACGTAAGCGAAGGGAGACGAGCTACACCCGAATCTCTGGCTCAAGTCCCAATGTGAATCTACTAGTCCTGTCCTCTTCGTTTGCCACAAGAATGGCTGCGAAGTGGCTATGTCTTGTAAATTCCGCTGCATACTCATCCACAGACCTGGAGCCTTATTTCAAGAAAGTCTCATGTTACAATATTGCGTGGACAATATGTAACAAAATTCCAATAATAGACATAACAACCAACTTGTTTTAGGGCCAGGAACTATTGCTCCATTTCCACTCGAGTGCTGCTAGTGAAGAACTTCTCTAAGAAGCTCCTAGTGAACGTGCCCCAAGTAATCGGTCGTTTGAGCCTTTCGGACTCGGACTTCCACCAAATGTGAGCCAGGTCCACCAAATGGATGGCTACCACATCACTCTATCAGCATCTGTAACCCTTGCTGCCAAAAGCAACTGCTCAGTCCGGATCAACCACTGTTCTGCCTCCAAAGGCGTCTAAGTGCCGGAGAATCTATCAGGATACAGCATCATGAAATCTATGACTGTACCCAGACGGGGAGGGAGAGCTGCCTGCATAGGCACAGCTGGAGACGGAACCCGAGCAGCTTCCAAAGCAGCCATCACCAAGTCACTGTGGTTTTGCTGCATATTGGTCAACCGATCCAACACATTGGTAACGGCCTCAAGCCCGGGTTGATCTTCCTGGGGACAAGAAGTAGAACCTCTACGAGTCATGGTCTGCACAAAATCAAAAACAGTTAGCATCCATATCAAAGTTGATTATAATTCATTTATGTATGCATGGTCTGTGTACTATTGAGACAATCCTAGATTGGGCCAAGCTTATCTAATATATCAGTCAAACTAATACATTAGCCAAACATGGGTTCTGATACCACTAAAAACCTTGTCACGCCCCTGCTTCCCTAAAAGGAATACGGAATATGGATACATGACTAAGCTCAGTGAATGATTTTTCATTATCCATAAGTTGTCAGGAATCTTTACAACATCTCACAAGAATAAACATAGTCGGAAGTAAGAAAAGTCAACCACGCATGCATATATAAATCAAAATACCACCAGAATTTACTTGAAATAAAATATAATAATCTTAAATAAATCAGATCTAAATAAGTCAATATTCCTGGATCACATTGCCCAAATACAAATAATCCAAGTAATCAAGTACAATTGTTCCAGATCAGCAACATGAAATAATAATAATAGCAGGAAATCATGACAGAAAAACTCTAGTATCTAGAATCTTATAACACCTACATCATCTGGCAGCTAATCTCAATAATCTGCAATTTAATAAATTACAGGAAGAGTAAAAGAAAACAAAATATTTGTCAATGCAAGTTACGGTCCGCTTGTATTGAAGGCACAAGTAAATATGATAGGATAAACAACATAGCATGGAATAGAAATGGCAACAAAATAGAACAACTAGCATGGCAAAATGAACAAGTGCAAGTGGTATGTAACAAGTATCAATTAAAACAAGTATCATGTAAACAAGCAACAAGTATCAAGTGTCAAGTGAACAAATATCATGTAAACAAGTAACAAGTATCAAGTGTCATGTATCAAGTGTCATGTACAAGTAGCAAGTAACAAGCGTCAAGTATCAAGTATCATGTCCTAGTCTTGTATTAATTACTATCCAGGTAGCACTTCATACGTCCCAGGTTTTTACCACATGGTTGCTACATTCAAACAATTTCGTTTCAGATTTCATAGTGGATCATAGAAGGGAGTGTACTGAGGGACAAGCTCTAAGTAATCAAGTATCAAGCTCCAAGTAACCAAATATCAAGCTCCAAGTGTCAAGTGTGCAAGTGTCAAGTAATCCCGTGTCAAGCTCCAAATAACCAAATATCAAGCTCCAAATAACCAAATAACAAGTGCCAAATAACCAAATATCAAGCTCCTAATAACCAAATAACAAGCTCCAAATAACCAATAACAAGCTCCAAATAACCAAATAACAAGCTCCAAATAACCAAATATCAAGCTCCAAATAACCAAGTAGGATCTTTGAATTCTCTTCTGAGTACACATTTATGTATTTTCCACTATTAGATCTTTTCCTTAATCCCAGCTTGGTTTCTTATTATTATTATCAAACAGGCATGTGCGTGTACAAAACATGGCAAGAATAATATGGCATGAACAAGTAATAGGTTCAGAACGAAAGTTAAACATGCACAGGTGAAAGACAACACATAAAGATTAGAACAACGAGAATTCTAGTTCAGGAAAGCAAGACAGTACTACACAAAATCTGGGATTCCCGTTGCCACGGACATGCAAATCTAGGTCCGTCATAAGATCTAGAAAATAGACTCCTGGCCGAATCCAGCAAATATATATGTCATATGGTATTTCACAAAAGCAAGTCTCAAAACAGAATTGTATTTAGAAAACGTGTTCAACCAGAAATCAGAAGTTTGTATTCATAAACAGGAAAATAACATGAAAACTCACTGATTAAATCTACAAAAAATATGGGGTATTCCCTAGTACGTTTAGTATTAGAAAAAAAAGTTTCATAATTTTTCAACATAGATAGAATAGTCAAGTAAAATCAGAAAGTAGCAAGATACAGTAGTTTTGTAAATCTGAGATCACAAACACTGCAGTACTAAAACAACAATATCTCACAAAATACAAATCAAAATCCAGATCCGTCAAAAGAGTGATAAAATTGATACAGTAGGCTATAATTCATAGTCACAAAGATTTTGTAGACAGTAAGTAGAATCAGGTCGAAATTATGTATCTTTACTGAACAGCATGAAAATCCTGCATGTATAGTAGTTGTTTGCAAGTACAAAAGGCTTTATAAAGTTATCAATTAAATCCACAAAAATTAGGGGTTAATCCCAACCAAGTCTAGTTGTAACTAGAAAAATATTGGATCAAAATATTATCTTTAACATCAGTAGAAAAATAAGTAATCATACAGAATTCATAGAAAACAGAATCTGGAATTTTTAAACACATCTGTAGTAAAATAGTCATAACTCGCAACTCAAAAATCAAAACTGAGATCTGTCAGAAAGAATGGAAAGTAGACAGAATTCTCTATAATTCATCTTAAAAAATAATTTCCAAATACTGAGCTTAATAGGGTCTAAAATACTGATAAAAACGGGGAATCGACAATACAGAAAATATCCTTCATGCACAAAATCAACTAGTTCATATGAAACTCATCCAAAACATAACCAAATGTGAAATACGGTGTACTAGATGTCCAAGGAATGTGGTATAGGGTACTTTACAAGTCTACAACAAGTTATACTGCTATCAACCCATCAAGCATATGAGATCATACAACAAGTCATGAACAACATGCACGTATACATCAAGAAGTGGTCGTCCATAAGTTATTTCATGTCATGTGTGTAATGAGGCAACTACGGACGGGACAACACAATAGTGACAATGTGCAATAGGGGTTTCACACAAGAATTGTCTCTAGAACACAACTACACTACAGACGGTATTTAGTATTTGTATTACGCAAGGAAAAGAATACAAGTTACATGCTTTAGACGACGACGATGGGAAATGCGAAGCAAGAGCAAGAATAACGAGAACGGATTCCCGGGACACAAACACAATAACCACGAACGACCACGAACCACGAACACAATCACGAACCACGAACCACGACGAAACACACGAAATGCGAGTGCCCGAGATCCAACACACGCACACCAACCCACTCGCACACAGGGAGGAACGAGAGAGAGGCTGGGGCTGCCGTCGAAGATAGAGCAGCACAAGGAGATGGGGGGGGTCATGCTGTTGGAGAGGTGCCGTGATGAAGGTGGTCGGGGGTGCACACAACAGAGGTCGGGAGTGGGTTAGGAGGGATGGGGTAACACGGGGTGAAGAGGATGAGAGAGCAGGAGCAAGGGCTGCGGGGGGAGATGGGTTTCACTAGCGGCCAGGGTTGGGTTGAAGACGACAGGGAGGTAGAACGGAAAAGGGGAGTTGTAGGTCGGGAAAAAAAAGAGGTAGGCGGCTGATGGGAAAAAATACAGCGGGATATATGGGTTTATAAAGGTCGGTAATACTAAGTTTAAGGTTAGGGGGGTGTATAATAGGCAGGTGTGCTGATGGTAGCGGGTGGGGGGGCGACCGAGTTTCAGGTCTTAGGTGTGGTAGAGAACATGATTTTAAATGGGGTTATAGGGTACTATAAATGGGTTAGGATGGTTAATTAAAAATAATAGGGTTAAGGGAAAAAAATAATAGATCCAAATAATGAGATGGCACAAAAATGGATGAATAAAATAGGGCACAAACAAATAAAGTAAAGAGGATCAAAGAAAAATAATAGCTCGATCGAATGGAGACGAAACGGAAGACTAACAATAGAATCAAGAACATCAATTAAAGAGACGACAAATCAAATAGATAAATATATTACAAAGGATCCAATGTACGGTCCAAAAGAGATACAATAAAAATCAAATACACGGGAAAAGAAAATACCCTCAAAAATACAGAAAATGAAAAAGAGGGGTTACATTAGGGTTAGGGTAAATTAGGTTAGTGTTTAAATAGTATAGGGTTGCGGGTTTACGGTTATTGGATAGCGGGTTTGAGTAGGATCTAAAAGGAGGTTGAGTAAAAAACCACTATAATTAGGCAATATGAATTTGGTGAATTGAATCGGTCAATTCCCCAATAAGAATAACAAATTTGAGCTGATAAGAAAGATGCAAATAAAATAAATTGGGCACAAAATTGATTCGAAATGAAAGAAATAACTTTTATTAGAGCTGGAAACAAAATACAGGGTCTTGAATTAATAAATAGAGTACAATGAAGTTAAATACAGCAGAAAAAAATACAAGTAAAGGGAACAGGGGTTACACAATGGCTAGGATTGGGAAAGTTTTCGATTTCTACAATGGTGACGTGGGCCGAACCATCCGCGATGCACGTGCAGTTGGTGCCACGTGGTTGCAAGAGTCAGCAAAGCTAGATATAGAGCACCCAACAAAGATCAAGTTCACACCTCGGAACGAAATGTTCGAAAGGAGATTTCTCCACCTCCTCGAGGTCAACAATTTCAAATGAGCACCCTACATTCTCGACCCTCAGATTTACATTCGAGGAACTCACAAAAGTGGTGCAAAATGTCACTTGACAAAAGGTTCAGATTCTCCCCCAGCCTTTGCCCTCAGATTGTCATTCGATGCACTCACAAAAATAACATAAAACGTCGTTTACAAAGAGGTTCAAATACTCCTACAGCCTCGACCCTCAGATTGTCATTCGAGGTACTCACAAAAGCCTCGACCCTCAAAATGCCACTTCACAAGAGGTTTAGGTTCACCAACAACCTCGGCCCTCATATTCATCCCCATTCACAAAGTGGTTCGGAAACCCCTAAAGCCTCGGCCCTCGGATTGCCATTCGAAGTGCTCATAAAAGTGGCACAAAACACCACTTGACAAGAGGTTAGGATTCTCCCCAGCCTTGGCCGTCAGATTGTCAATCGAGGCACTAAAAATAAATGCGCAAAATGCCATTTACAAAGAGGTTCAGAAACTCTTACAACCTTGGCCCTCGGATTATCATTTGAGACACTCACAAAAATGGCATAAAATGCCATTTACAAAGAGGTTTGAAACTCCTATAGTCTCAGCCCTCAGATTGTTATTGAAGACGCTCACAAAAGTGACACAAAATGCCACTTGAGAAGAGGTTCGAATTCTTCTCGACATCAGCCCTCGTATTGTCATCCGAGGCACCCACAAAAGTGGTGCACGACTCCACTTCCAGTAAGGCTCGGCACGCCGAATTCCATAGTCTTCGGCACTTGGGTTGTCATTCGAGGCATCCTAAAAAGCTGTGCAAAACGCCGCTCCCAACTAGGCTTGGGATGCCGAACCCCATACTTCTTCGGCCATCGGCTTGTCATTCGAGGCACCCTCAAAAGTTGCACAAACTGTGACTCTCAACGAGGCACAGCACGCCAAATGTAATGTCCCGCATCCTGATACCTCGTAATGCGTCGCTAATATCACATGATCTACTTTGAGTGTAATACACAAGCACAAATTTGAAGGAAATAAAATTTCTTTAATTGCATGTTCACTACAAACAATTTCTTTTTACATAGATAAATTACTTTAAAATAGGATTAAGATCTTTGGGTCTTTTAAACCTGCAAACTCGACACTAGGCTCTGCAAAACCTGCAACACTGGTCAACACTGG
The DNA here is from genome assembly GCA_017893485.1 of Hemerocallis citrina. Lineage (NCBI taxonomy): Eukaryota > Viridiplantae > Streptophyta > Magnoliopsida > Asparagales > Asphodelaceae > Hemerocallis > Hemerocallis citrina. The sequence goes on along the minus strand of CM030364.1, from coordinate 146,824,755 downwards.
GTTCATCAGCTCGTGAAGCTGACGATAATTGCATGAAGGCAAAACTATTGTTGTTTCTATTTGTTTAGTATTTATGATTCAGATCAATCATCAATCATCAATCATCAATCATCAATCATCAATTCAAAATTTCTCAATTAATAGTACAACTCGTTATAATATCAACTTTACACTTAGATTCCTACAAATTCATGGTTTGCAGATCTCCATAACAATCTATCAACCATCACAAGTTATAAAAGATGTCGGTGAGCAGTTACGCTGTAACACCCCAATATATATATGATATGGCTAAAAATGAGGTTAAATCGAAACCGTCCAAATCAGGCACAAATCTTAAAGATCAGGGGTAAAATGATAATCTCACCTACGAAAGGGTCTGAAATGGGTATTGGGTCCTTTTTCCAAAGGCCCAATAACCCATGAACGGATCCATCTCAACTGGGTGTGGGTTCTAACCTGCAAGAAACCCAATTCAGCTGGATAGAATTAGGGTTTATGATTATACTTAATCAACGGCCCTGATTCCTTCTATCCATCCACTAGGAAGTAGGGATTTATCTCGAAAATGGTCCCTAAGGCGGCTATAAATACCCCCCATCCCCCACTGTTAACAGGTAATCATTCTTTTGCCAATCAAAGCTCTTTCATAATCTTTCTTATTACTGACTTAAGCGTCGGAGGGTGCGTCGCCGGGATCAACCCCGGTGTTTCGCACTTTTTGTAGGTCAGCGGCAGGAGATCACAGTCAAACTCCGGCGGAAAGGTGTTTCAGGTTTGACTGTTCAACATCCCAAGAATCCACAAATCTATCTGTTTGCCCCCACACCGATTTCAGTGGCAACAGATTGGCGCTGTCTGTGGGAACCGCGAATAGCAATCCATCCTCTTCCATCGGTTAAGATCACCTCCAACCATTCCTCCAGGGAAAATGAGATCCAGAGGGTCCAACCGTGGGCCCACCCCTCCTCAACCGTAACAGGAGGCTCCCCTCTAAACTGTCCAGCAGCAGGAACAACTCCCTCCTCAGCCTGATCAGCCTCTACAGCAGGAATAACCTCCTCTTCAGAACCTTCAGCACCAGTAGGCTCCAGCCGGGCCCCAGAACACCGCTATTGGGACCTCTCGTCCTCCTCCTCAGAAGCAACCCCTTCACCGTGACCATGTCTCCATACATAACCCTTCAACCGACTCAATGGCATCTTATAACCCTCGGCCTTCCGAAGACCTCTGCAACATCCTCATCAATCGGCAGAAAGAAGAGGACCTTCTCCGCCATTTGGATGAAAGGCGGGCCCGTGAGGGAGCCACCTGCTCAGACGTCCAAATGAGCGATCTCCTCGTCGCCGCGACCACAGGAGATCCCCTCTTCATAGGAGGCAAAGGGATTTCCCTGAATACCATCGAAGAAAACATCATTCTCCAGCTGGTCTGCAGCCCCAGAGGGACAAGAATGGACCTATCACCCAAGCCGAATTCCAAGAGTTCCAGGCTATAATCTTGTAGGCTCTCAATCTCCGACCAAACAAAAACAATGTTCAGAGGGTCCCCACTCCTCCTCTGGTCTAGAGTCCTCGCCATCGGTCCCTAACTCCTCCTCAAAATCCAAGCCACCACCATCACATCGCCAGTCCTCACCATTCCCCTAGCTATCACCGCTGAACTCCACGCTCCCTTCATACGAGGATGATTCCAGAGGCTCACCGGGGTACTGTCGAAGGGATGATGCGGTCTACCGTCGTCTCCACGAGATGGAGAGGCTCCTCGGCCAACTGGATAGGGAAGAAGAACTAAGAGGAAGGACCCACCGTCCGAGCAGACCCAAGTTTTCTCGAACCATCATGGAGGCGCCCGTTCCGGCAAATTTCAAGCCACCACAGTTCGAGACATATATGGGGGAGTCAGACCCCGTGGATCACATCGAGAGTTTCAAAACTCTCATGATGATCCACCAGACTTCCGATGCTCTACTGTGCAAGACCTTCCCAGCTACTCTCAAAGGTCCGGCTCGGGAATGGTACTCCCACCTCGCCCCATCCTCCATCTTCTCTTTTGAACAATTTGAGACCCTCTTCGTCACCCACTTCGTGAGCAGCCGCTGAACCGAGAAGACTAGTATTTCACTACTCTTTCTTAATCAGAAGAAGGGTGAGAAACTAAGAGATTATGTCAAGCGGTTTACCACGGAAGCTAGGTCCATTGCTTCCCTCGACCAATCAGTCGTTGCAGGTGCCTTCCAATCCAATGTCCTCAACTCAAGCCTCCGGTCCTCCCTAGCAAAAAAGCTACCACGAGACTTCTCCGACCTTCTTCTTAGAAGCGAGAAGTATATCCGGGCAAAGGAAGCTGAACATCGCCCCACTTTCGAGGGGGCTTCCTCCAGAACCAAAAGAAAGGCAGCCGAAGTTGAAGGAGCTAAGAAGCTCCAGAAGGACAACGGGGGTCAGCACTGCCCGCCTCCCAGATTTGAGAAGTTTACCCCTCTCAACACCAATGTTTCAACTATCCTCATGGAAGTCTAGAAAGAAGGAGTTCTACCTCCTGCCCAAAAGATGAATACCCCCGGGAAGAAGCATGATAAGGAGAAGTGGTGCCGCTATCAACGGGACCACGGCCACGACACCAGTGACTGTCGGGCTCTGAAGAATGAAATTGAAGCCTTTATTCAGAGAGGGCAGCTGTCTAAGTTTGTGAGAAAGGACCGAATTGATCTTTCTCCTCCCCCCAGGGGGGCTAACAAGCATCCAGAGAGGCGCGACGAGACTCCTGAGTTTGAAGAGGAACGAATCTTGCACCTCATCCATGGGGGCCCGATGGGAGGAACCTCCAACTCTTCTCGAAAGTCTTTTATCAGGGAAGTCAACTCGGTGCACGGCATAACCCTTCCCAAAGGCCTCGGAGTCCCGGTTACTTTCTCGGATGAAGACCTAGAGGGCGTTTGAACCCCCTATTGTGATGCACTAGTAATTAACCTCCACATGGCTAACTTCAAAGTGGAGAGGATTCTGGTGGACAATGGCAGTTCTGTCAACATCCTCTTCCTAGCTGCCTTCCGAGGACTCAAGTTATCGCGGGACAGGCTCAAGCCCGCAGGATATATGCTCCATGGGTTCACGAGAGTGCTAGTGACTATCGAAGGAGTGATAACCCTCGACGTAACTGCTGGAAAAACTCCTACTACCCGGACGAGCCAATGGATTTCATGGTCGTCGACAGTCCAGCTGCTTATAATGTGATTCAAGGCCGACCTGGCCTAGCTGCTTTAGAGGCCGTCCCCTCGGCTTATCATCTCAAAATAAAGTTCCCCACCAAGGCAGGTGTGGGGGAAGTAAGGGGTAGTCATGAGATGGCCCGCAAGTGTTACATGACCTCCACCGGGGGACCTGTCCTTTCCCTCGACACTCTCGAGATTCCCCAGAGGAACACCAAGCCTAAGTCGGAACCAGTAGACGAGCTGGAGGAAGTGTTCTTTTCAGAGCTAGATCTGAACTGCAAGTTCTTTATCAACAAGACCCTCCCCTCTGCCCTCTGTTCTGACATAGTCCAATGTATCAGGAAGAACCATGACCTCTTTGCCTGGTCGGCTACCGACATGCCAGGAATTTCTGAGGACCTCCTCGTCCACCACCTAAGCGTTACTCCGGGGTCCAAACCGGTCCAACAGAAGAGGCGCAAATTCGCCCCGAGCGCCAGCAAGCTATAAAGGAAGAAGTGGACAAGCTCCTCAGAGCCCGGTTCATACAAGAAGTCAATTATCCCGAGTGGCTCTCTAATGTTTTTATGGTTAAGAAGGCGAATGGAAGTTAGAGAATTTGCATCGACTTCACTGACCTGAACAAGGCGTGCCCCAAGGATCTTTTCCCTCTCCCCAGCATTGACACCTTGATCGACGCTACTTCGGGCCATGAGCTGCTGAGCTTCATGGATGCCTTCTCCGGATACAATCAAATCAGAATGTTCCCCCCGGATATCCCGAAAAAATCGTTCGTCACAGATCAAGGCCTCTATTGCTACCAGGTTATGCCCTTTGGGCTAAAAAATGCCGGTGCCACCTACCAGAGCCTCGTCAATAAGGTCTTCCAGAACCAGATCGGCCGAAACATGGAAGTGTATGTTGATGATATGCTAGTCAAAAGTATCCATGGGACCGACCATGTTGCTGACCTACAAGAAGCCTTCGACGTGTTGAGGAAGCATGATATGAGACTAAACCCGAACAAGTATGCGTTCGGGGTCTCGTCTAGTATGTTCCTGGGCTTCATGGTCAGTCAAAGAGGGATCGAAGCCAACCCCGAGAAAATCAAAGCCATACTGGATATGGCTCCTCCTACAAGTGTGAAATAGGTCAAAAAGCTTACAGGACGCCTCGCGGCCATAGGGCACTTCTTGCCTAAGTCAGGGGAGAAGTGTCTTCCTTTCTTCAAAGTCCTCAGGAGGGCTAAGGGCTTCGAGTGGGGCCAACAGTAGCAAGAATCGTTCGACCAACTGAATGCCTATCTGGTCAACCCCCCACTCCTCAGCAAGCCTATTCTCGGGGAAACACTCTACCTCTTCCTCTCTGCCTCCGAGCAAACCCTCAGTGCTGTCCTAGTAAGGGAAGAAGACAAGGATCAGAAGCCTATCTATTATGTGAGCAAGGTTCTCAGAGACGCTGAGCTCCGCTATCCAAGATTGGAGAAGATATCATATGCCTTGGTTATGGCAGCCAGGAAGCTCCGCCCCTATTTTGAATTCCACTCGGTGGTCATTCTTACCGACCAACCGCCCAAGCAAGTTCTGCACAAGCCCAAGACCTCCGGGCGTCTAATGAAGTGGTCGATCGAGCTAAGTCAACATGACATATTTTATCGGCCTTGAACCGCTATCAAGGCTCATGCCTTAGCTGAATTTATTGCAGAGAGCACCATCCCGAAAGTGAGTCAAGCAGCAAATGGGCCACCCTTCTGGACAGTATATGTAGACGGGTCTTGTTGCGCCGAAGTGAGCGGAGCCAGGGTCATTCTGGCAGGCCCAGATGAATTCATTCTCCAATACTCCCTTTGTATCAACTTTAAGGCCTCCAACAATGAAGCTGAGTATGAAGCTCTAATAGTAGGCCTGGGTATGGCTCGCAAGGCAGGAGCACAACATATCCGAATATTCAGTGACTCGCAGCTGGTGGTGAATCAGGTCTTAGGGGAGTATTAGGCGCGAGACGACCGAATGGCTAAGTACCTAGCCAAGGTCCAAAGTCTCATGGCTTCATTTGAAGAGGCACTAATCCAGCGAATACCTAGAGAAGAGAACTCCCAAGCAGATGCTCTCTCAAAATCAGCCTCCTCCTCCCTCCAAGGTCTCGAGCAGACCATCCTAATCGAAGTACTCCTAAGACCAAGCATCGAAGAAGAAGCCCTCGACTCGATGGAGTCGCTACCCGTCCAACTCTGGGACAACTGGATGAAGCGTTTGATAGAATTCCTCAGGGATGGGACCCTTCACCAATATCCAAAAGAAGCCCGTCAAATCCGAACGAGAGCATAGCAGTACACCCTTGTTTGAAGAAGTCTTGTACAAACACTCCTATACCCAAGTAGATGGCAGACCCTATTTGAGATGCCTCTCCTCGGAAGAATCCTCGTATGCCCTGCAAGAACTCCATAAGGGCATAGGCGGCGCCCATTCGGGATCAAGGTCCCTCGCTAGGAAAGTTTTGAACTACGAGTACTTCTGGCCTACCCTACTTCGAGATGTCGAGAAACATGTCCGGCAATGCGGCCCTTGTCAGCAATTCTCAAACATCTGCCGCCTACCCCAAGCACAACTCACATCTCTCTCAAGTTCAATTCCCTTTGCAATGTGGGGGATGGACTTGCTAGGTCCATTCCCACCAGCTCCTGGCCAGCTCAAGTTCCTTGTCGTGGCAATTGACTACGTCTCTAAGTGGATCGAGGCCGAGCCACTGGCCACTATTACTGAGAACAAAGTGCTACAGTTTTTCTGGAGAAATGTAATCTGTAGGTTTGGCATACCTCGGGTCTTGATAACAGATAATGGAACACAGTTTACAGGGACAGCGTTCCGCTCTTTATGTGAAGACCTCGGCATTCAGCAATGCTTCTCCTCCGTCTCCCATCCTCAGTCCAATGGGCAAGTGGAGAATGCCAACAGGCAGATCCTCTCTAGCATCAAGAAGAGACTAGATAAGTCTTCCAAAGGCTTATGGACGGAACAACTTCCTAACGTATTATGGAACTACCGCACTACGAAATGGACCCCCATAGGAGAGTCGCCCTTCAACCTCACCTATGGGTTCGAGGCCGTAATCCCCTTGGAAGTTGGTTTGTCATCCCCTCGCCTTATTGCCTATGATGAAGAGCAGGATGCTAGAGACCTCCGGACGAGTTTGGACCTTATTGATGAGCTCCGTGAAAGAGCTTCAATTCGCCAGCAAAATTATCGGAGGAGAATCGAGCAGGCCTACAACAAAAAAGTCCGTCCCACCAATCTCATGGAAGGGGACTTAGTCCTCAGAAAGATAGCTATCTCATTTCCCAGCAAAAAGAGTAAGCTAACTCCGAATTGGAAAGGACCGTACAAGGTTTCCAAGGTAGTCCGGCCAGGAGCATATCGTCTTGAAGACCTCGAAGGCAGAGAGATACCAAGAACTTGGAATCCGACCATTTACTGAAGTACCAAGAGGGTGTTTAAATGCCTCTCCGAGTACGATCAAATGTCGAGCTGTTCCTATCTTTTTGTTTTTTACTTGCTTCTTTATTTTCCCATTGTAATAATGGCTTGCAACTTAGAAGCAGCCGATTAGCAATTATCAATAAAGAACTTCTTTCCCCTGATGATTCTCTTGTGATTATTTTATCTCTCTGTTTAAGACCTTTAATTGCTCTTACTCGAACGACGTGTTCAGAGTCCAAAACATGGCTCGATTCCGCTTTGCAAGCTCGCTCTTAAGCGAGTTAGAAGTGGTTCGCCATTCGGAACTGCTCCCACAACCGTTGAAACATACTCGAACGACGTGTTCGGAGTCCAAAACATGGCTTGATTCTGCTTTGCAAGCTCGCTCTTAAGCGAGTTAGAAGTGGTTTTCCAGTCATAACTGCTCCCACAACTGTTGAAACTTACTCGAACGATGTGTTCGGAGTCCAAAACTTGGCTCAATTCTGCTTCGCAAGCTCGCTCTTAAGCGAGTTAGAAGTGGTTTGCCATTCGGAACTGCTCCCACAACCGTTGAAACTTACTCGAACGATGTGTTCGAAGTTCAAAACTTGGCTCGATTCCACTTCGGAAGCTCGCTCTTAAGCGAGTTAGAAGTGGTTCACCATTCGGAACTGCTCCCACAATCGTTGAAACTTACTCGAACGATGTGTTCGGAGTTCAAAACTTGACTTGATTCTGCTTCACAAGCTCGCTCTTAAGCGAGTTAGAAGTGGTTTGCCATTCGAAACTGCTCCCACAACCATTGAAACTTACTCGAACCACGTGTTCGGAATCCAACTCACTTGGCTGGACAACTGAGTACCTACCACCATACTAGACATGGGAGAAGAGTACTTAGAAGAGCTAACCTTATTGTTCGTTTAAAGTTGAAATAATTCTTCTAGAGACTGCTCCACTTCAAGAAACTAGCTTCTCTTACAACTCGCAGTAGCTCTCACATGTGGGTGGCTGCAAAAACCATAACACCGCTTACCTCAAGCTCATAAGGTTGACATTCCCTACCTTTAAGAAGGAAGATTTTCTTCTGATTTTGAGTAGTTGTTAGGTTGAAGTTGTACTTCTTACTAGAATTTCGGCACATTTTGCCGAGCGATCTTGGCACCGAGGCCCAAACGTGAGAAAAAACTCTCGCGTTGGACTTCGGCACGCCTTTTCGAATGCTCTTGGCACTGACTCCCAAACGTGAGAAAAAACTCTCGCGTTGGACTTCGGCATGCCTTGCCGAGCGCTCTTGGCACCGACGCCTAAACATGAGAAAAAACTCTCGCATTGGACTTCGGCATGCCTTGCCGAGCGCACTTGGCACCGACACCCAAACATGAGAAAAAAACTCTCGCGTTGGACTTCGACACGCCTTGCTGAGCGCTCTGGGCACCGACGCCCAAACATGAGAAAAAACTCTCACTTCGGACTTTGGCACACCTTGCCGAGCGCTCTCATAAGCGAGTAAGAAATGGCCTGCCCTTCAAAAGTGCTCCTACAACCACAGATTACTAACAAAACCCACAAGTCCAGAAAAAGGGAACAAGCTTCGCTCTTATAAAGTTTGGGAACAAATCAAAATTACAAGATGGTACTTTGCTTTACAACGAAGTTATAGGAGTTAAAAAGCTAAAATTACAAGTACTTCTCTTTACGACGAAGTTACAAGAGTTAAAAAGCAAAATTACAAGACCGACTCCTCGTACTTAGACAAAGATTCAAAACTATGAAAACAAAAGACTGCCTCAATGCCTCCTAGGTGCAGGAATGTTCTGCTTTAAAGACACCCGGGAGCGGCGATGCCTAACCTCGGAGCTCGTCCGTAGACCGGCGAACTGAGATGTATCTTCTGCGCTATTTCTAACAGTCGCACGGACGCTCTGCTCGATGAGACAGCCACCCCACTTTGGGCATCACCTAGACTTTGCCGAGCAACAAGAGAACGAGTTGCAAGCTCGTAGAACGAAATGCCTCGCTCGCTCTCTTCATGGGTACACGAAGTGCTTCTGACATTGATCGATCCCGAATGGGGCTTGACGCGAGCAACCTCTGCCTCTAGCTCAACTATTCGTTGCTTCAGAGAGTTGTCCTTCACGGCTATCTAGAAGCGAGGGGGCGCAGCGGAGCCCGCGGCACCAGAGCTGTTGGCAATAATTTGGCGGAGGTGAGCAACCTCGATACTCTTGTCGACTGTAACCCTCTTCAACTCGTCGACCTCCGCCGTCAACTCGTCGCGCTCGGCCATCAACTTGCCCACCGCTGCTGTTAATTCTTCTTCCTCTGCCAAAAGCTCTTCTTCTACTATCTGCAGGTGGTGGATTTCAGCTAATAGTTCGTCCCTCTCCGTTGTCATCTTCGACAAAGAATGGCGGAGACACGTAAGTCTCAAGCCAAGTGTAAAGGCTGTTGACGAGCCATCATCATTGCCTTCAGGGGTCATCTCGGCAAGCCTCCCTTCTAGTCTTCGAATCTCGATGTCTCGGCGGCCTACAATTAGTTGCAGATGATTTTGTTCACTTTTGGCTCTACGCAGCCCCAACTCAACTTCATAAAGGCGCTCTCGGCACCTAGCGAGGCACAACTTCATCGCCCCTAAGCCGACCTCAGAACCTGACTCCTCTGCCGCATGAGTTGCTTCGACAAGTTGGGTCACCTCAACGAGCTGAAAAAATTAGCAAATTTGGTTAACAAAAAGACAACTCCTGAACAAGACAACGTGAACACTTAGCCAAATTTCAAGAACTTTTGTAAACTCATTGACATGGACTCACAAACATTTAGCCGAACTCAAGAAGATGGATTTTTCATTCATTCCAAAAAAGTGCGGTGGCCAGTCCGCAATTAGGCAGTACATCAAAAGGTACAAAAGACAGAAAAAACAGAAGTCAGGGGGTGACCTCTTTCCCACGGCGACGGGATTGGACGAGGTCGAATTCCCCCGAAGGTGGGACCATCGCTAGCAGAGTCACCTCGGACCCCTGGCGTTCGCTGACAACCTCGACCTTGACGTCCACATCATCGTCCCTACTTCCACCTCAGACTTGTCATTGAAGCCGTCGACGTGGGGAAGAGTCACCATCCGGAGCAATTGACCTCAGGGTATCGCTCCAACACTTGCTCGATGGAACGAGCATATGCCCTCGCCATGTTGGCCGCAAGGAAGCACTGCGCTTTCTCCATAGTTGCGGCTTCGGCCTCCTTCGCCGCTGCAACCTTGGCAGCCAACACAGCCTCGGCCTGCTGCTTTGCCGCCTTCTCCCTCTGTCGAAGCAGATCGCCCTCGAGCTTCGTGACGAGGCCTTCGAGGTATTCCAGCCTCGTCGTCTTCTCCTCGACATCGACTTTCAAATTATCGAGCTCGTTGGCGAGACGAGCTTTCTCTGCTCGGGCATGGTCGACCTCCTTCTTAAGGTCCTTCTCGAGCTCCGTCATCTTCTCCATGAGATGACCGAAGTGGACGGTTATCTGCAGCCGAACAACAAAAAAAAATAAAAAAAAGGAGTTAGAGATAAATATGCAAGTATTCGAAAAGAAAGAGATCGATACTCATCGATACCGCCGAGCGAGCGATCTCGTAGGCATCATCGCCCACGCTGCCGGCATCCACGGCAGCTCGGTCCTTCGGCGTCGCCAAATGCTTCACCGCTTGCATACTCGACGTCGAGTCGCCGAGGAAGCTGTCGAATTTCCTAACTTGCCAGTCCGGAACGAATATCTTCTTGTGCTCCTCGGTTAGGAACACCTCGGCCTCCGCCGTCAGTGGGGGCGCATCCATCCCGAGAGCAGCGGCAATCGGGAATTCGCCTGCCTCGGTCGATGCCAAGGTCGCTGCTGATGCCCTCCTTGGGGTCACAGTTGCTGAAGCCTCCACCTCCGATACGGCGCTGGCGACCGGCTGGGGCTTTGGAGCGGTAACCTTCGTGGCGACCCTCTTGCGCTTCTTAAGCGCCTTGCTTCCGAGGGCCGCCCTCTGCGCCAGAATTGCGTCGTAGTCCATAGTCTCTGCAGCAAGAGAAGTTGGTTAAAACACAAGTTATCATTAAAAAAAATTTAAAAAAAATAAAAAATAAAAAAAACAACGGATAAAGCCGCGTACTGGGGTCTACGCGACAGAGCCCTTCCCTGAAGAGCGCGTCTTCGGTCAGATCTCTCCAGTCGAACTTTGGCTGGTCAAGAAGAGTCTGAACCGCCTCTTCTTCGTTGGGGTGAAGCAATGGCGACTCCCTCACCCTCTTCATCACCTCCTCCACCCAACCTGAGGGTATCGGTCATGCTTTGCGACTCCAAACTATGAAATACTTGTTTCGCCAGTGCTTTATCGAGTCGGGGCAGCTGACAAGCCGAGCACCATGCCTCGGAGCCAAGTAGTATCTGAACTCAGCCTTGTGCTGCTGATGAAGCCGATAAAGTGTCCAGAGCACCATCACCTCCGGCTCGATCTCGGCTGCCTGGCAGTGGAGCGCGATCCCGTTGATGACCCTCCACACATTCGGCTTTAGTTGGATGGGGCTGACCCCGAACCACCTAAGCACTTGAACTGCGAACGGGTGGAGAGGAAGCCGCACCCCGACGATGAAGGCTTCTACCGGCCAGAAACACATGTTTACTGGCATCGACGAGTTGGCCCTCACCCCGGGACCCAACAACATCAACTCGTACTCCTTCGGGATATGAAAGCACTCCCGGATTGCTGCCAAGTCTGCCTCGTTGAGAATGGAGACTGTGTCTTCTGCTTCCGAGGTCTCTCTCGCTGCGTTCTCCTCGAAGCTCTACCCCCACCCATGTACTATACGCTTGGTGTGCTCCTCCGGAAGTTCCCTAACCCTATAGAGCCCCATCAGCATCCATGGTAGTCTACCAAACTCCCCTGTACGCTTCAGATCTTCCACTATGGTGTCTCGACCATCAACTCTCTTGCCCTTGTCGGTGCGAGGTCTCTGACTCAGAGACGGCACTTCGCCAGCAGGGCTCCGAAATAGGGGAAAGGGACATTTTTCTACTTGAAATAAACTAAGTATAAGTTACCTTGAAGTGATAGTCGCGGTCGAAGTATTCACCGGAAAACGGTCGACGATCGCCGGAAGCTCTCAATAGTAAAAATCACCGCCTGAGTAAAAATTTGGTAAGTGAAGAAATAAGGGGGGGCTAAGTTCTATAGAAGCTAGCACACTAAATGAGGATGTTGGGCCTCAAAAGACCAACAGTCAGGCCCATTTATGCCAAACGACAAAAGTTATACCATCGCATTAATAACTAACGGTCAAAGTCGTCAGAAGATCAACGGTCAAAAGGCCAGCTGTCATCTCCAAGCTGTCATCCTCACTTTGGGACCTCGGCATGCCTTGCCGAGCGCTCTTGGCACCGACGCCTAAACGTGGAAAACATCCTCACTTTGAGACCTCGGCACGCCTTGCCGAGAGTTCTGAGCACCGACGCCCAAATGTGGAAAAAATCCTCACTTTGGGGACTCGGCACGCCTTGTCGAGCGCTCATGGCACCGACGCCCAAACATGGAAAAAACCCTCACTTTGGGACCTCGGCATGCCTTGCCAAGCGATCTTGGCACCGATGCCCAAACAAAAAAAATCCGCACTTTGGGACCTCGGCACGCCTTACCGAGCGCTCTTGGCACCGATGCCCAAACGTGAAAAAAATCCTCACTTTGGGACCACTGCATGCCTTGCCGAGCGCTCTTGGCACCAACGCTCAAACGTGGAAAAAATCCTCACTTTGGGTCCTCGGCACGCCTTGCTGAGCGGTCTTGGCACTGACGCCTAAACGTGGAAAAAATTCTCACTTTGGGACCTCGGCACGCCTTGCCGAGCGCTCTTGGCACCGATGCCCAAACATGAAAAGAATCCTCACTTTGGGACCTCGGTATGCCTTGCCGAGCTCTTGACACCGATGCCCAAACATGGAAAAAATCCTCATTTTGGGACCTCGGCACGCCATGCCGAGCGCTCTTGGCACCGATGCTCAAACGTGGAAAAAATCCTCACTTTGGGTCCTCGGCACGCCTTGCCGAGCGCTCTTGGCACCGACGCCTAAATGTGAAAAAAATCCTCACTTTGGGGCCTCGGCACGCCTTGCCGAGCGCTCTTAGCACCGATGCTCAAACATGGAAAAAACTTACCATTGGAACTCGGCAAACCTTGCCAAGCGCTCTTGGCACCGACGCTCAAACGTGGGAAAAAACTCACCGTTGGACCTCGGCACGCCTTGCCGAACGCTCTTGGCACCGACATCCAAACATGGGAAAAAACTCACTGTTGGATCTCGGTACACCTTGCCTAGCGCACTTGGCACCGACGCTCAAACATGGAAGAACCCACTCCGGACTTCGGCAAAGACTTGCCGAACCCCTTGTTTACACGTGTCGCCATGCCGAGGTATCTCTACACCTCGACAGGAGATCCCGAACCCCCTAGACTTCAGCCTCCTTCCTAACGCGTATTTGGAGGGGATCAGCAACGTTGCCGAAGCGACTTGCCACCGAATGAAGAGAGACACACCTTCGAGCAACCACAGGCCTTAGATCTCTCCAAAATTCGTGCCAAAGGCTGATGGAGGGCCCAGATCTTGCCACGTCACAAATGGGATTAAAAATTAATCTTCTATTTATTAAAATCGAATTATTTATTTGAAAAATTGCGGAAAATGATTAAAAATTAGGGAAATTTAATTAAAAATTCTAAAAAATAATTATAAATTCGAGGAAATATTTTTTGAGCCCCCTGGTAAATAAGTATTGCTTAGAATAATTAATTGAGACCCCCTAGCAATAAATCACCACTTCGCAAAATTAAATAAATGGTCCGAAAAATAAATAAAAATTAAGAAAAAACACCAAAAGTCCAGGAAAGCTCAAGAACAACCTTGAGCGCGCAACTAACTCTGAGAGTCACCATGATACCTCGTATAAAGATTCGATACCCCTCATTGGGACTTCGATACAACTCCACAAGCCACTAAAACAGTAAAACTAATCCTCAAAGGTTGATCAAAATCAGTCTTCAGATGTGGGGGGCTCGTGATATGGCTAAAAATGAGGTTAAATCGGATCCGTCCAAATTAGGCACGAATCTTAAAGATCAGGGGTAAAATGGTAATCTCACCTACAAATGGGTCCTTTTTCCAAAGACCCAGTAACCCACGAACCGATCCATGTCAACTGGATGCGGGTTCTAAACCACAAATAACCTAGTCCAGCTGGATAGAATTAGGGTTTATGATTATACTTAATCAACGGCCCTGATTCCTTCTATCCATCCATTGGGAAGTAGATACCCCCCATCCCCCACTGTTAACAGGTAATCAATCTTTTGCCAATCAAAGCTCTTTCATAATCTTTCTGATTACTGACTTGAGCGTTAGAGGGTGCATCGCCGGGATCAACCCCGGTGTTTCGCACTTTTTACAGGTCAGCTGCAGGAGATCACGGTCAAACTCCGGTGGAAAGGTGTTTCATTGACTATTCAACATCTCAATAATCCACAAATCTATCTGATTGCCCCCACACCGATTTCAGCGATAACAATATATATATATATATATATATATATATATATATATATATATATAATAAAATACAAAGAAAGCTATCAAGTGGCTCTCCTTCAATCCCCCCAAAATTGAAGGTCCAGATCTAACCTCACAAAACACATTTTCCCCCCAAAACTCAAATTCAAATCCCCCCACCCAAAACAACTCCTTTATTTACTTAATTATTTCTCTCTCTCTCTCACTCTCTCTCTCTCTCTCTCTCTCTCTCTCTCTCTCTATATATATATATATATATATATATATATATTCAAAAAATTATGAAAATAAAAATTTTTAAAATTTTTTAAAAATTAAAATTTAAAAAACTAAAAAAAAATAAATTTTAAAACTTTAAAAATAATTCAAAAAAATCAAAAAACTTATAAAATTTTTTTAAAAAAATTAAATATATATTTATATATTTTTAAATATTTAGAAATTTAAAATTTTTAAAAAATTTACAATTTTTTTAAATTTTTTTGAAATTTTGAAAATTTCGAAAATTTAAAAAAAATTAAAATTAAAATTTTTAAAATTTTAAAATTTCGAAAATTTGAAAAAAAATTAATTTTGAAATTCTCAAAGCAAATCCAAATCCAAATCCAATAAAGAGGGCATCGCCGATATCTGATCCGCTGCTGATTCCGTATCGGTGACTCCCCTCTACAGGCGACTCCGTATCGGCGACTCCCGTCCACCGAATAGAGCACCTCTATATGCGATGTGACGACTCTAATTTCATCTCATTAACCGAATTGTTATTCTAATTTTAAATTTTTTGTGTGCAGGAGATTACTCATTTTTTGCTGACTCGAATTTTGTGTGTGCATGATATTTAAGTTCAAAGAGATATGATTGTTTTATTTTTGGGTTTAAATTTTTTTTAATTTGGTGATTTATTTAATGAGTTTTTTATTAGTTTTGATTTGAGGTGTACGCAATTGAGAGATGGATTATTTGGTGGCCTCAATTTGGGCTTCCAAACCATAGCAGGACTGGTAAGCTGACTAGCAACCTAAAATAACTTGGCAAATATGCAATATTAATTTCTTTACTACAAGAGAAAATACTATCGTGAAGTGTTCCTTTCACTGGTTATTAGAAACCATGGATAACATAACATATAAGAACTTTTACTGTATGTTTTGATATATAGGATTAGGATGACTGGAGTTTACCAGTGAAAGGTGTAAATTCTCCACTCAAGAAAGACAGCTAAAATAAATTTGTTATTTATTTATTTTGATTTTTTTATAAAGGTGCAATGGGAGACAAAGTGGAGATAAAAGAAATGATTAGCTTGGATTAGAATTTTGAGAACTTCATGTATTTTGATTGAAATAATAATAAGAGGTATTTCAATTGCAAACTGAGTCTCAAACAGACAAATGTTTAGATTATTGGTATTGTAGATACCTTCACATGTGCATTTGCGTTACCATTGTATTTAGACATGCTCATAGTAGTTATGGGATTAGAGTAAGCTCTATCAAACCTATATGATAATATCCTTGCATAACTATTACAAGCATCTAAAAGTGATGCTGAAGTTTAAAAAAAACTTTATGCAATGTTTATAACAAACTATATGTAATCCAGGTAAGTTCAAGCTAATGATCAAGAAGGCGATGGTTGAGCTTAAAGGTAGATATACTGCTTTCTCATAAATATGTTTGCTACTTCAATTAATTTGGTGGATCTCCAAAACTATTTTATATAATCAAACTAGGTGCACCGTTCCGAAGACGTGCCGTAGGCACGTGTCAACGGGCAAACCTAATATATATATATATATATATATATATATATATATATATATATATATATATATATATAATGAAACAGAAAGAAAGTTATCAAGTGGCTCTCCTTCAATCCCCCAAAATCAAAATTATTTAATTTTTTTTTTAAATTGTACAAAAATTAATTTAAAATTTAAAAAATTTAAAATTTTAAAATTTTTATTAAGTTTCAGAAATTTTAAAAATTTTAAAAAATAAAAAAATTACAACTTTAAAAAGTTTAAAAAAATTCAAAAAATCAATAACTTCAAAAAAAAATTATAATTTTTTTTTAAAATTAATTTTAAATTTTTCAAAAAAATTTTAAAAAAATTAAATTATTTTGAAAATTTTAAATTTTAAATTTTAAATTTTTTTTAAAAAGTTGAAAAAAATTTAAATAATTAAAAATGTTAAATTTTGAAAATTTGAAAATCTCAAAGCAAATCAAAATCCAAATCCAATATCGAACCCCAATCAAGAGGTCGTCGTCGCTATCTGGTCTGCTACTGATTCCGTATCGGTGACTCCCCTCCACCAAATCAAGCGCAAATATCAAACAACTCCGTATCGGCGACTCCCCTCCACCGAATCGAGAGCCTATATATGCGATGCGACGACTCTAATTTCATATCATTAACCGAATTCTCATTCTAATTTTTATTTTTGTGTGTGCAGGGGATTACTAAGTTTTTTGCTGACTCGAATTAGTGTGTGCATGAGATCTAACTTCAGTGAGGTATGATTGTTTTATTTTTTGGTTTTAAAAATTTTAATTTGGTAATTTATTTGATAAGTTTTTTATTGGTTTTGATTTAAGGTGTACGCATGTGGGAAATGGATTATTTGGTGGCCTTAATTTGGGCTTCCAAGCCATAGCAGGATAGGTATGCTGACCGACAACCTAAAATAACTTGCCTAATATGCAACATTAATTTCTTTACTACAAGAGAAAATACTATCGTGAAATGATCCCTTCACTGGTTATTAGAAACCATGGATAACATAACATATTAGAACTTTTAGCATATGTTTGGATATATAGGATTGGGATGACTTTCAAAACCATTCGGCTACGAGAAAAGTATAACTATCAAAACCATAACAACTATCTCACCTCGCTGCTAATCAGGACCTGCAAGAGGTTTAGGGACGTCCACCCTCAGGGAGGGACTCCCTAACCCCCAGAAAACAACAGGGGTTAGCCTTGTCTAGTGTGAGTATAATTTACTAGGTTAGAAAATAAAATAAATGATAAGACAGAAATAGAAAGAACTTAATAACATAAGGGTAATTAAATGGAACCTGAAATTTAAACATACAAACATAGTAAATGTGATTTGCACAAAAGTAATCCTTTGCATCTTCAACCAATCTACAAATCCAAATTCACTCACCATACCTTGAAGTTGTGCCTCGGCAGGTAGTTCCTCGACTGTAACCCCTATTTTTTATTTTTCGCATTTCTGGTGTATTTTTCTTTTCTTGTGTATTTCTACTCTCTCTTATATTTTTCTGAACCGTATACTAAGTTATTTCCGATTTCTTGGTTGTTCTTGTTTATGGTTGTTGTTTTCGCTCCTTATTGTTGTCTCGTTCTCTTTATTTTTTTTTTTTGGTGCTCTTGGTGATTTGGTGGTCTACCCCATTCCTAATCCTATTATTTTGATCCCTAATTGATTACCAAAGCTAAATTAAACCCAATCCTAGTTTGAATCCTATTCAATTTGATTCCCATTTGTCTTATTGGATTAATCCTACTACAACTCCTAATCTACCCAAATACCCATTAACCGAAATACCCAATAACCCTAATCTTCTCTATATATATAATTGTATCTCTCCCCTCAAACCTTAACCCTAACATCTAAACCCTCACCCCAGCCCCGGTCTCTCTACCTCTCCCTCCCTTGCTTGCACCGCCGTACACCAACCCGATGCCAGCCCCACCTCAGCACCCGACCCCCTCCTCTTCCCGGCTGCATCTCCAACCCGCACACCCGGGCCACCCTTCGACCACCTCCGGCCACCATACATCCCCCTCATCCCGATCTTCTCCCCCCTTGCCGATCAACACTCCCAAGCCAAAAGCACCGCAAGTTCACATCTTTCTTGTTGTGGGTTTTCTCTTCTCTTGCTTTTAGAAGCATGTCGTGTGTTCGTGCGTTTGTGCGTGGGTTCATTGCTCTTGGATTTGGATTCCCTTGTTCGTGGATTTTGCTTGTGCCCAGGAATCCGTTCCCGTTATTCTTGGAGTTCGTTTCATCCCGATTAAGGCAAGTAACTTGTACTCCAATTCCTTTGTTTGATACAAGTCAAAAATACCACCTATACTGTAGTTGGGTGTAGAGACTACTCTTGTTTGTGTTTTGCTTGATGGATTTTATCTCTATTGTGAAAACTTGACCATAGTTGCCTCATGACACAATATTGACATGAATTAACTTAGGTTTTGCCCATTCTTGGTTTGATCATGCATGTGAGACTTTTTGTGAGAATTTGGATAATTGTTGAGAACCATGTGATAGGCATGATTTAGATATGTTAATAACCCCAATTCATGATGTTTGGACACTTGGTAGACTCGATTTCATGTTTGGTTGTGCTTTGAACAAGTTTTGTATGATATATGTTGAGTTGTGGTTAAAGGGAAAAAATCTGTATTTTGATGCTGATCTGTTTTGTTTGTTGTTTTGGACTGCCTTGAAGTCAGTAACTTAATTTAGGTATAAAACATGAATTTTAGAGAATTTCGTCTTTTTTCCAACCCCTCTGACCTTGCTTGATTTCGTTTTCGTATGAGTGACTTATGACTATTTTACTGCAGAGGTGTAGATAAATTCTAGATTTCGTTTCCTATTGATTTTGATAACTAAATGAATTTGATACTTGTGCTACACATATTATTTTGATTTGAAACTTTGGTCAGTCTTTCTATACATATGTAGGGATTACCAAGAATTTTGGTGAATTTTATTGGGAAATTTTATGTGTTGTTTCATGCTCGTTTATTAAAACTGCAATTGCTGTATTTTACTTGCTGTTCTGTAAAGAATCTTATTTTCACCCAGATTCCTTTTATTGTATGAAAAATATTCGTGATATATGAAAGTTAATATATTTTGTCTATTTTCATCTCCTATTGGTGGATTTGGATTTCGTTTCATGTCTTGCGAGATATTTCAGTTTTCGTACAGCAGTGTTGGGAATTCCAGAATTGCCAAAGTATCGTTTCTTGATGATTTCTTATTTTTGATGACTAAACTAACTTTACTGGAATATTATGAAAATTTGTATTCTGATTCTAGATATATAGGGGAATACCCCAGATTTTTCCTAAATTTCGAGGTTTTGATGCAGTTTTCCTGACTGAGAATTCGTTTTACTGACTTCTGACTGAACATGTTTTCTGGATTCAAACCTGTTTTGAGTTATGATGTTGTGAGTTACTATATGACTTATTTATATTCGCTGGATTCGTGTGGAAGTCTATTTTCTAGATTCTTCAACGGATCCAGATTTGGATGTTTGTAGTAGTGGAAATCACTGTTTTTGTACAACACTGTCTTGATGTCCTGAATTAGAAAATTAGTTGTTTTACCCTATTATGTGTTATCTTGTACTTATACTTGTTTATCTTGCACCCTTAACCTGATACATGTTTATATCCTGTTATCCTTGCTTTGTTTTGCAACACATACATGCATTCCTGATTATATTAATAAATGACCAAGCCGAGGTTAAGGGAAAGATCTAGTAGTGGAAAATATAGAAACATGTACTGAGAAGGGGATCTATATCCTGCCTGCCTATTACGTGTTCATGACTAAATGATTCATGATCCTGTTTCCTGTACCTGACTGCATGCTTCCCTATAGGAAGATGTACTCGGAAGATAACCACTAGGTTATGCTTGTTTCCTGTACCTGACTGTATACTTGTCACGCCCCGCTTCCCAAAAATATGGAATACGAGCACGTGACGAAGCCCAGCGAATGATTTTTACATCATCCATAAGCTGTAGGATCGACTCAGCATCATAACAAGAATATACAAGAGAAATATATATAACCAAGCATGCATGAATAATTTATTAAGCAACAGAAAACAATTTAAACAAATAATAATATTCAAATAGTTCTCATGTCTGGATCAAGTGTAAACTCGAAAACAAGTCTTATACAACAGAAGAAATAAATACCTTAAGAAAAGCAACTATTTAAACAGGTCCTTGCTCCAAGCAAAAGCTGAAATGTCTGCTCGCCAATTCCAACAGGTAGCTTGTCTCCCAAGTCTGCTTAATAAATATAAAAAGAGGAAAAACAGGGAAAGACAAGAGAAAATGCCCTTAGTGCAAGCTAGGGCCACAAATAGTGAAAACAAGTACAAGTATGGGAAAACGGGAACTGGAATCAAGAATGTAACAGGGATACAACAAGTAGTGGGAACAACCAGGAATTAGCTAGTAAGGGCGGACTACTTAGTAAACAGGCTAGTTAACAACTACTAATGGTAAAACATATGTCAGGTGAACCTGTAGGGGTAACTAACATCAAGTATCATGTTTCATGTGTCAGGTTTCACGTATCAAGTTTCATATTTCAGTTACAGGTGTCATGTTCAAATTCCATGTATCAGATATCAGGTAACCAGGTAATCAGGTAACAGGATAATCAGGTAACAGGATAATCATGTAACAGGATCATCGGGTAACAGGTAATCATGTAACAGGTATTAAGTTCAAGTCTTGTGTGATTACTATCTAGGTAGCACGACATGCATCCATCTTTTTACTACATGGTTGCTACAGTCAAAACAATTTCGTTTAGACCTAGTAATGGAGTCTATAGGACGGTATACTCAGGTATCAAGTATCAGGTATCAGGCAGGCACGGTTCATGAATACGAAATTAAATAACAGGTTCACGAAACGAGTTCGTAAATACTAACAGGTTCAAGGACCACACAGTGGTTCCATGAATACAACAGGTTCATGAGTCAAGTAACTGACTCCATGAATACATCACATGCAACAGGTTCATGAACCGAGTACTGGGAAACACGGGCCCCCTTCTGAGTACACTTACCTATATTGTCCACTCTATAGTCTTTCCCTTAACCCCGGCTTATTACATTTGTTCAGGCAGAATTTGTATATTTGTATTTATGCATATGAAATAGTGTTGAAATAATGTAGATTAATTCTAAGAAAAATTGGGGATGTCCTATAGGGTGTCCAGCAACTACATATGAAATTTCAAGTCAAACGCTCGCTGTTTACACAGCTAAATAATTTGTAAAGTAAATATATACAGCAGTTTTGCAAATCTGCATCTACTGACACAGCTGCAGTATAACTGTCATAATTCCTAGACCGTAACTCCAAATTCGAACATTTTGGAGTCTATCGATATCTACACATCCGGATCTACAATTTCTATTCAGGGCTCGGGCACAGATTCAAATGATAAAAGGGTCGAAACCGCAAAAGAATATTCAGACAGCAACACTTAGAAATAATTTACTAATGTAGATTTCATGGAAAAATGTCATTTGGCGTCTAAGTTGTTAAGTAGCATAGATACATAATCATGGAGATCAAACAGCGACTAATAAATGTTTTTCAAGTCATAATAGTCGCAAATTCGTCAAAATACTAAATATATATGTATCTACAAATTTTAGGGTTCCTTATTTCATATGTCCATGTGATTCATGTGTTCGAGGGGGTAAAAGAGTCCAATTGATTATTATTTAATACGAGGAAGTTTTGTGACTCTTAGAATTGTGGGTATGAAGGTTCAAAATTGATTTACAATGATATTTCAAAGGGAGTCACAATCTAACTATATGTGGTATTTTCAAGAAAACTTGTACTAGAGCAATAAAATGTACAAGATGAATACTTGCCTTAAATCGACGATGATAAACTCCACTTGTTGTAGCAATTTGAATAGAAAAATCCCGGAAGGAGTCCTCAAAAAGCGCGCTCGAAAATCAACTGTAGATCGAGTTTTCCCCACGTCGGATCAGCCCAGAACAGCAAACAGCGAGCTGGGATTCGCTGCGCCAAAACACGGAACACCAGATCGCACCAATGGGATTCTTTCCTATGCAGCGGATCTCCAGAACAGGAAACAGCCATCGAGGATCTACTGTGGGCACAACACGGGACAGCGATCTCGATCGCACGGATCTTGAAGTGATCCGATGGTCGAGATCGAATCCCGCCCAGTCCACTGATCTTCTTCTTCTTCTTCGTTCTTTCGACCGGCGGAGAGCGAGGGAGCGACGGCGTGGGCTCGCGCGACCGCGGCGATGGCTTCGACGGTGACGAAGTGGGGCTCACGACGCTGGTGGCGGCGCGACGTCGAGAGGGAAACGGCGTCGCACGGCGACTCTGTTCTGGGTCGAAAACAGGGGAGGAAGGAGAGTGGGGTTCGGGGTGTTGGTCGGCGATGGTGGTTGCGAGGCAGTGGGGTAGGCGAATGAGGAAGACGACGAGCGGCGCAAAGGTGGAGAGTTTGAGGCGAAAAGGTGGGGAGAGGGCGATGGTTACTGACGTCGAGTAATGGTAAAAATGGGTTCGGAGCTTTGGGAAATGGCGGAGGACGGATGAGTGACTGGCGACGATGACGATGGGTTTTCGGAGGCTGGAGAGATGGGGAAGATGACGATGGTAATGGCGGTGAGGTTGAAGGGTCGGAGAAATGGAGTTTCGGGGGAGGACGAAGCTAATGGTAATGGTGGAGGCGATGGGTTTCAGGAGTTGGGGAGTCGACGGCGGGACGATGATGGAGTTGACAAGGGCGAGGAGGTGGAGAGGAGGCGAAGGCGATGGGCGAGGGGATGATCGGAGTAAGGGAGCTTGGGGTTGGTTGGGCGCAGCGAAAGAAAATGGAAACGAAGGAGATGGAGAAATGGGGAAGAGAAGAAGGCGGCGGGTTTTAGGTTAGAACAGTAGGTTGTTAGGGTATAGGGTATAGGGTTAGGGGTTTAAATAGTGTGGGTTTGCGGGTTCGCGGGTTTTGGGTATCCGTTTCAAAAAGAAACCAACAAGAGAATTGGTTAAAATACACTAAAATAGAGATTAAGGATATCAATGAGAAGAATTGGTCAATTTCATGAAGAATGATACGAATGGCACACAAATGAATTAGATAGAAAGACCCAAAATTTGAGTTGAGACGGAAATAACGATTTCATTCAAACAGAACAATTTACATGATCTCAAGTAGACGAGAGAGTACAATGAGGCACAAAACAGTACAAAATATAAATATGGGGAAATAGGTGTTACAATCCTACCCACCTTACACAAAAATTTCGTCCTCGAAATTTGCTTAGGCGGTACATAGGACAGGGTAAAAGCAATTGGAAGGGTAACAAAAAGGGATCCCGAAAGAAAAGTCAATTTTGTGGTAACACCAAAATAAGAAGGGAGTGGATAACAACGAGTTCAAATGGAAGGCATGAAAGAGAATAACGGTATCTAAACGATCCAAATAACACAAGATAATAAATACGATGAAGGAGTAGGCAGAACTGAAACCAAGGAGATGGAAGACATGATGAATTGAATCCAATAATGAATGTTTACATGATGGCAGGATGGAATGCAAGAAGGAAATAACCGATATCAAAACGAAAAAGAACACTGAACACCGCAAGACTTGCAAGATAACAAGGCAAGGAGGTGAACGAATAGAAAGAGTTGGAATCGAAGAAAGGAGCGACAAGGGAAAGATGCACCACGCAATGAGTCAATGGATGAGAACAAAAGCAAGAGATAGGAGACAGCAAATGGGGCAAGGAACGGAACAAAACAAAATACAAGGAAGGAGAAGCAACAACATGATCCTGGGTCCTGTGGGTTATGGGCCCACCACGTTTCCGCTGCGCTACTCTGATGGTGACACTCCAAGCTCCAGACATGTCGTTGTAGACAACGTGACACCAAGTGACGATCCGAGCAGGAAGAAAGGAATGGGACGCCAAGATCAAAGAGAGTATGGGCTCCAAATAGAGATAGACAATAATGCAAAATGGATACAGGGATTGAGCTTCAATTTTCATCACTAAAAGATAGAATACATATCAAAACTAATGGCTTTTAACATAAATAATAACACAACAGATATCAATAATAATAATATCACTAGTAACAGAATAATAATAATAATAATAATAATAAATATACCAATGATAATAATAAAATTAGTAATAATAGTAACAAAAATAATAATAATAACAATAATAATAACAGAAATCAAATCTTCGTAGTCATACAGGCAATAATAATATAATAATATAAAATTATCAACATTTATGCTAATACATACATGACATAATAGAATTCAACACACTCATGAAATTAATGCAATGATAACAATCATAATAGTATTAAAAATAGTGACAATAATAGTAATATTAACAATAGTAACAATAATAATCATATGAATAATAATAAGGTAAAAGTAATAATAATAATAAAAATAATGCAGCACTAAAGCTAATAAAAACAATATTAATAATAGCAATTGAAATGACAATCATAATAATAATACCAATAATAATAACAAAGACAATAGCATTAACAGAATAGCATTGTGAAATAAAATTTAGAATTTGAATTATTAATTCTGTAAATAAATCAACTGTACTAGTTCAAATTTATATGAAACATAAGTTTAATTGTATAAAGAAAATATCATGAGGAAAATATTTATTTACCATCAGTTTATTTATATAAGTAACGAGTCTTGAAATACCAATTAGTAATAGATAGAAAATCTTGCCTCCTTAACATCAAGTTGCATGTTTGCCTTCACGACATCAGGTTTCAAATTGCCATCCAAATATTCGGCTGCACATTTTGCCTCGCCGATATCCAGTTGCAATTTGCCTCCATTGACATCGAGTTGCATATTTGCCACCTCGACATTAGGTTGCAACGAAGTTGTGAAATGTATATAAAATTGAGCATGCTCAAGCTCAAAACAAATTATAATAATAATAATAGTAACGATAAAAATAATAATACCAATAACAATAATAACAAAATATCGATACTAATAAAAATAAGAATAACAATGATCATAACAGTAATAATAACAGAAATCGTAGAAAGAATGATAATAATAATAATAATAATAATAGCAATAATATTAAAATATCAACAACGCTAGTAAAAATAATAATGCAAGATAAGATATAGTTTGGGTCCAACATTTTTATGGAAGTAATTTGATATTAACAATAACAATAAAATAATGAAAGCAACGATAAGAATATCAATAGTAGTAACAATAATAATAATACTAGTAAGGATAATGAAAACAATAGCAATAATAATAATAGTAGTAATAACAGCATTGTACAACAAAATAAGAATTTGTCTTACTAAAATAATTCAGTAAAAACATATAGGCGATCAAAAATGAAAAGTGAAGTTGAAACACACCATTGTTCGAAATAACAAAATCTTTATTGAGAAACATTTTTATAGAAGATCGAAAAATAAATATAACAATTAATAATCGAAACATAGAAAGTATTCAGAAAAATAATTATAAAGAGAAAAATAAGTAGAAGGAAAAATGAAGCTACATCCAATAAGGAGTTAAAGAAGAGGATGACTAGAAGTGACAAAAAGAAAATTAAGAAATTGAATACGAAGGAAGAAGGACGAGGGCAAAATTGGAAATTGAAGAAAATATAGCAAGGGAAGAAATAACCAACATGATACTCAATATGAATCAACAAATAAAAATGAATGCAAGGCAGGGAAAGCAACGAACGACACACGAGTTGAAATAAGAAGGAATTATTGAGGCAAGCAGAAGATAAGAGATCGCTTGCACCGGAATCAAAAGAATGGGGGTACGGAAGAATAAATTTGTACCCAATAAGGAATTAACAAATCAGGACGAAAGCAAGAGATGGGAAGAAGCAATGAATCAAAGAATCGAATATGAAGGGATCGAAATGGATGGAATAAGACTTGTATCCAGATCGAGTTGACTATTAAATTATTCATGTGGTGCATGGTTTGTTTAATGTTGAGTTAATCCTGACTGAGTCAAGCATGTCTAATGTATTAGTTAGACTAATACATTAGCCAAACCTGGCTCAGATACCACTAAAAACCTTGTCACGCCCCGCTTCCCAAAAATATGGAATACGAGCACGTGACGAAGCCCAGCGAATGATTTTTACATCATCCATAAGCTGTAGGATCGACCCAGCATCATAACAAGAATATACAAGAGAAATATATATAACCAAGCATGCATGAATAATTTATTAAGCAACAGAAAACAATTTAAACAAATAATAATATTCAAATAGTTCTCATGTCTGGATCAAGTGTAAACTCGAAAACAAGTCTTATACAACAGAAGAAATAAATACCTTAAGAAAAGCAACTATTTAAACAGGTCCTTGCTCCAAGCAAAAGCTGAAATGTCTGCTCGCCAATTCCAACAGGTAGCTTGTCTCCCAAGTCTGCTTAATAAATATAAAAAGAGGAAAAACAGGGAAAGACAAGAGAAAATGCCCTTAGTGCAAGCTAGGGCCACAAATAGTGAAAACAAGTACAAGTATGGGAAAACGGGAACTGGAATCAAGAATGTAACAGGGATACAACAAGTAGTGGGAACAACCAGGAATTAGCTAGTAAGGGCGGACTACTTAGTAAACAGGCTAGTTAACAACTACTAATGGTAAAACATATGTCAGGTGAACCTGTAGGGGTAACTAACATCAAGTATCATGTTTCATGTGTCAGGTTTCACGTATCAAGTTTCATATTTCAGTTACAGGTGTCATGTTCAAATTCCATGTATCAGATATCAGGTAACCAGGTAATCAGGTAACAGGATAATCAGGTAACAGGATAATCATGTAACAGGATCATCGGGTAATAGGTAATCATGTAACAGGTATTAAGTTCAAGTCTTGTGTGATTACTATCTAGGTAGCACGACATGCATCCATCTTTTTACTACATGGTTGCTACAGTCAAAACAATTTCGTTTAGACCTAGTAATGGAGTCTATAGGGCGGTATACTCAGGTATCAAGTATCAGGTATCAGGCAGGCATGGTTCATGAATACGAAATTAAATAACAGGTTCACGAAACGAGTTCGTGAATACTAACAGGTTCAAGGACCACACAGTGGTTCCATGAATACAACAGGTTCATGAGTCAAGTAACTGACTCCATGAATACATCACATGCAACAGGTTCATGAACCGAGTACTGGGAAACACGGGCCCCCTTCTGAGTACACTTACCTATATTGTCCACTCTATAGTCTTTCCCTTAACCCCGGCTTATTACATTTGTTCAGGCAGAATTTGTATATTTGTATTTATGCATATGAAATAGTGTTGAAATAATGTAGATTAATTCTAAGAAAAATTGGGGATGTCCTATAGGGTGTCCAGCAACTACATATGAAATTTCAAGTCAAACGCTCGCTGTTTACACAGCTAAATAATTTGTAAAGTAAATATATACAGCAGTTTTGCAAATCTGCATCTACTGACACAGCTGCAGTATAACTGTCATAATTCCTAGACCGTAACTCCAAATTCGAACATTTTGGAGTCTATCGATATCTACACATCCGGATCTACAATTTCTATTCAGGGCTCGGGCACAGATTCAAATGATAAAAGGGTCGAAACCGCAAAAGAATATTCAGACAGCAACACTTAGAAATAATTTACTAATGTAGATTTCATGGAAAAATGTCATTTGGCGTCTAAGTTGTTAAGTAGCATAGATACATAATCATGGAGATCAAACAGCGACTAATAAATGTTTTTCAAGTCATAATAGTCGCAAATTCGTCAAAATACTAAATATATATGTATCTACAAATTTTAGGGTTCCTTATTTCATATGTCCATGTGATTCATGTGTTCGAGGGGGTAAAAGAGTCCAATTGATTATTATTTAATACGAGGAAGTTTTGTGACTCTTAGAATTGTGGGTTTGAAGGTTCAAAATTGATTTACAATGATATTTCAAAGGGAGTCACAATCTAACTATATGTGGTATTTTCAAGAAAACTTGTACTAGAGCAATAAAATGTACAAGATGAATACTTGCCTTAAATCGACGATGATAAACTCCACTTGTTGTAGCAATTTGAATAGAAAAATCCCGGAAGGAGTCCTCAAAAAGCGCGCGCGAAAATCAACTGTAGATCGAGTTTTCCCCACGTCGGATCAGCCCAGAACAGCAAACAGCGAGCTGGGATTCGCTGCGCCAAAACACGGAACACCAGATCGCACCAATGGGATTCTTTCCTATGCAGTGGATCTCCAGAACAGGAAACAGCCATCGAGGATCTACTGTGGGCACAACACGGGACAGCGATCTCGATCGCACGGATCTTGAAGTGATCCGATGGTCGAGATCGAATCCCGCCCAGTCCACTGATCTTCTTCTTCTTCTTCGTTCTTTCGACCGGCGGAGAGCGAGGGAGCGACGGCGTGGGCTCGCGCGACCGCGGCGATGGCTTCGGCGGTGACGAAGTGGGGCTCACGACGCTGGTGGCGGCGCGACGTCGAGAGGGAAACGGCGTCGCACGGCGACTCTGTTCTGGGTCGAAAACAGGGGAGGAAGGAGAGCGGGGTTCGGGGTGTTGGTCGGCGATGGTGGTTGCGAGGCAGTGGGGTAGGCGAATGAGGAAGACGACGAGCGGCGCAAAGGTGGAGAGTTTGAGGCGAAAAGGTGGGGAGAGGGCGATGGTTACAGACGTCGAGTAATGGTAAAAATGGGTTCGGAGCTTTGGGAAATGGCGGAGGACGGATGAGTGACTGGCGACGATGACGATGGGTTTTCGGAGGCTGGAGAGATGGGGAAGATGACGATGGTAATGGCGGTGAGGTTGAAGGGTCGGAGAAATGGAGTTTCGGGGGAGGACGAAGCTAATGGTAATGGTGGAGGCGATGGGTTTCAGGAGTTGGGGAGTCGACGGCGGGACGATGATGGAGTTGACAAGGGCAAGGAGGTGGAGAGGAGGCGAAGGCGATGGGCGAGGGGATGATCGGAGTAAGGGAGCTTGGGGTTGGTTGGGCGCAGCGAAAGAAAATGGAAACGAAGGAGATGGAGAAATGGGGAAGAGAAGAAGGCGGCGGGTTTTAGGTTAGAACAGTAGGTTGTTAGGGTATAGGGTATAGGGGTAGGGGTTTAAATAGTGTGGGTTTGCGGGTTCGCGGGTTTTGGGTATCCGTTTCAAAAAGAAACCAACAAGAGAATTGGTTAAAATACACTAAAATAGAGATTAAGGATATCAATGAGAAGAATTGGTCAATTTCATGAAGAATGATACGAATGGCACACAAATGAATTAGATAGAAAGACCCAAAATTTGAGTTGAGACGGAAATAACGATTTCATTCAAACAGAACAATTTACATGATCTCAAGTAGACGAGAGAGTACAATGAGGCACAAAACAGTACAAAATATAAATACGGGGAAATAGGAGTTACAATACTTCCCTATAGGAAGGTGTACTCGGAAGAGAACCACTAGGTTCTACCTGTTCCTGTTACCTGTTATCCTGTACCTGAATACATTACTCTATGGACCCCACTACGAAATCTAAAGCGAAACTGTTTGTTGTAGCAACCATGTGTTATTATTTTTGGGGCGCTTGAAGTGCTACCTAGATAGTAATAAAACAAGACTTGACATGACATAATCTGATTTCCTGTACTTGTTTCCTGATTACTTGTTCCTGATCACCTAATACCTGATTATCCTGTTAGATGATACATGTACTTGTGCTTGTTTACATGATTACCTGTATACCTGTATACCTAATTACCTATTACCTGTATACCTATATACCTGATTACCTATTACATGTTACCTATTTACCTGTTTACTTGACACTTGATACATATTTCCTGTACTTGTTAGTATACCATGCTACTTGTTTCTATTTTCCTGATTCATGTTGGATATTATATTTCTATTGACACACTTATACCATGCTATGCTTGTTACTTAGAATTACCTATCCCCTGTACTTGTATCCTACATTATAAGTGGCCCGTAACTTGCAATTGATGGGTACTTGTTTTTCTTTTTTCTTCTCCTGCAAATTTACTAATTGCAGATCAGGATGGTCGACTGCTAGATGGTATTGGTGAGATGATGTATTAGTGCTGGATTTTCTGCTTTATTATTATTATTATTACTTGTTGCTTGAACTTGAATAAAAATGTACTTGATGACTTGGATATTTATTTGTATTTGGGCGATGTGACCAAGGATATTTGACTCGTTCAGAATTTGATTATTTGAGATTATTATATTTGGTTTCAAGTAATTTCTGTTGGTATGTTGTTTCAATTATGCATGTCTGGTTGTATCTTTTGCTTCCGACTCTGATTATTCCTGTGATATGTTGTAAAGATTCCTGAACAGCTTATGGATGATGAAAATTATTTGCTGTGCTTTTGTTGCGTATCCGTATTCCGTATTCTTTTTGGAAAGCGGGGTGTGACAGTGTTTTTAGTGGTATCAGAGCCCAGGTTTGGCTAATGTATTAGTTACCTAATATATTAGACAAGCTTGGCTCGAACTGGGATCGGCTTAACATTTCCCCAACCATGCATACATTAATGAATTTATACCAACTCTTATTCTGGATACTAGTCATGTTCCCTCCATTTTGATCCCTTCTTATTCACTCCCTTGATTCCTTGTTTGCTTCTCTCTATCCCTTAATTGTCTATTTTTTCTCCTTGTCTTTGATTCCTTTTAGGTATCATCCTTGTTTGCTCTTTTCCTGCCCATGTTCTTTTTGATTCTGGAGCAACCCATTCTTTTGTATCGTCTCGATTTGTCGCTCGCCATCAGTTGGAGTGCAGCAACATGTCAGAGGCTTGGAACATTGTGACAGGTGGTGGAGTTGTCATATGTTCCCGTGAGTGCAGGCAATGTCCCATTGTTATTGGGGACGCAGATTTCAAAGCCAACCTGATTATAATTGAAAATTCAGGATTCGATGTCATTCTCGGTATGGATTGGTTGGGTGAAGCCCATGCCATTATTGATTGCCAAGAAAGTTGTCTTCAGAATTCTAGATCGAGCAGAATTTGAGTTCCATACCGGGGAGTCTTTCCTTGGCCGAGCAAAGACGGCAGTTGAATAGGTGGATTGTACGATGGAATTGCACTCAGGATGTGTGGTTGCGCCTCTAGTAGTTCGAGACTTCTTGGATGTTTTTCCAGATGAGTTGCCTGGCTTACCGCCTGATAGGGAAGCAGAATTTGGTATTGATGTTCAGCCTGAAATAGCGCCGATATCGAAGAGTGCCTACAGGATAGCACCGGTTGAGCTAGCAGAGCTTAAGGTGCAGATTAAGTAGTTGCTTAATTTGGGTTTCATCAAACCTAGTGTTTCGCCTTGGGGTGCTCCAGTCCTTTTTTTTGACAAAAAGGATGGTAGTCGTCAATTGTGCATGGATTATCGGGAACTAAATAGAGTTACTGTGAAGAATCGGTATCCGTTACCCAGGATCGATGATTGATTTGATTAGTTGAGTAGGGCTACTGTTTTCTCGAAGTTGGATCTTTATTCTGGGTATCACCAAGTTAAGGTAAAGGTTGCAGATATACAGAAGACTGCTTTCAGGACTAGATACGGGAACTATGAGTATCTTCGGGGTAGCGAACGCACCGGCTGTATTTATGAGTCTTATGAACCGGGTTTTCTCTCAATACTTGGATAGATTTGTGGTGGTTTTCATTGATGATATTTTGGTATCTTTTCGGAATCGGGAAGGTCATACTAAGCATCTTAGAGTGGTTCTGCAGACTTTGAGAGAGAATCAGCTTGATGGGAAACTCAGCAAGTGCGAGTTTTGGCTCGACAGGGTTTCTTTTTTGGGGCACATTATTTCTGGCAAAGGTGTTTCTGTGGATCCGGCCAAGATTGAGGCTGTGAAGGATTGGCCTATTCCCAAGTCAGTTTCAGAGGTCAGAAGTTTTCCTGGTTTAGCTGGCTATTATCAGGGGTTTGTTCAAGACTTTTCGAAGATAGAAGGACCGTTGACTAAATTGACGGGGAAGGATCAGAAGTTTTGTTGGCCTGATGAGTGCAATGAAGCTTTTGTTGAGTTGAAGAACAGATTGACGTCAGCGCCTGTGTTGACAATTCCAGATGGTTTAGGCGGATTTGTAATTCACTGTGATGCTTCTGGTAAGGGTCTTGGAGCAGTTCTTATGCAGAAGGGCCGAGTCGTTGCATATGCATCGAGACAGTTGAGGCCGCATGAGAAGAACTATCCTACTCATGACTTGGAGTTAGCAGCAGTGATTCATGCTTTGAAGCTGTGGAGACATTATTTACTTGGGGACTGAGTGGAGATCTTTACAGACCACAAAAGTCTCAAGTATGTCTTCACCCAAAAGGAGTTAAACATGAGGCAAAGGCATTGGTTGGAGCTTATGGCCGATTATGACATCAGTTTCCAATACCATCCTGGTAAAGTAAACTTGGTGCCAGATGCTTTGAGCAGGAAACCAGCAGTTATGTTCTTGACTCAGTAGAGGGATCTGATTGAGCAGATAAGGAGGTTGGAGCTGGAAGTTTTGCTGCCGTGTTCTGATCGGAGTTGTTTGGCGCTCCAGTTGCAGTCATCTCTTGTTGAGCAGATTAAAGAGGCACAGGCTGGTGATGTGCAGTTACAGAGTTTTCAAGCTGAGGTTGAGTCTGGGTCCAGGACGGACATGGTTATTCATGCAGATGGTTCGCTTCGTTTTGGTTCCCGGTTGTGTGTCCCTAAGGGTGAAGTTCGTCAGAGGTTGCTTGAAGAAGCTAATCAGTCTTCGTATTCTATCCATCCTAGCGGTAATAAGATGTATCGAGATTTGAAGCTTCATTTTTGGTGGCATGGTATGAAGAGGACTGTGGCTCGGTTTGTTTCTCAGTGTTTGGTCTGCCAGCAGGTTAAGGCAGAGCATCAGAGGACCGCTGGACTTCTTCAACCGCTTCCTATTCCAGAGTGAAAGTGGGAACATATCACTTTGGATTTTGTGACCGCTTTGCCGAGGAGTCCTAAGGATCATAATGCTATTTGGGTGATTGTCGACCGTTTGACGAAGAGTGCTCACTTCATCCCTTTTCGTGTCGGTCAGTCTACTGAGAGCCTAGCTGGGAGGTATATGCAAGAGATTGTTAGACTTCATGGGGTTCCAGTCAGTATTGTATCCGACAGGGATACGAGATTCAGATCTCAGTTCTGGGAGAGTCTTCAACACAGTTTGGGGAGCAGATTAAAGTACAGTATAACTTTTCATCCCCAGACTAATGGACAGTCAGAGCGGACTATTCAGATTCTTGAGGACATGTTGAGGTCCTGTATGCTTCAGTTTGGTGGATCTTGGAAGGATCATTTGCATCTCGTAGAGTTCTCGTACAATAACAGCATTCAAGCCAGTATTAAAGCTGCTCCGTTCGAGGCACTCTATGGATGGAAGTGCAGATCACCAGTGTGCTGGGATGACATTGGTGAGAGGCAGTTGTTAGGTCTAGAGTTGATCACCAAGATAGTGGATGTTGTGGTTCTGATCTGGAAGCATTTGCAGGCAGCTCAGGATCGGCAGAAGCGATGGGCTGATGTCCATCGGAGAGCTTTGGAGTTTGGTGTTGGTGACCATGTTTTCCAAAAGGTATCGCCGTGGCGCGGTGTCATTCGGTTCGGTTTTAGGGGCAAGCTTAGCCCTAGGTTTATTGGACCGTTCGAGATTTTGGAGCGAGTAGGCAAGGTGGCCTATCATCTCACATTGCCGCCAGCTTTATCAGGAATGCACGACGTTTTTTATGTCTCACAACTTAGGAGATATATTCGAGATGAGAGCCACGTGATCGACTATTCTGAGTTGTCCGTTCGGCCGGATTTGACTTGTGAGATTCCGCCAGTTGCTATTGTGGATACAATTTATAGCATGCTGCCTGGACTTAAAATCTGATTAGAATAGAGTTTTTACCCTAGTTTCTATACTTTTTCTATGCCTTAATTATACTCGTTGGAACCGTGTGGAAGTCTATTTACTAGATCTTCCAGCGGATTCAGTTTTGCTAATTTTTAGTGCCCGCAATCCATGATTTGGTAGAGCAAGGTCATGCTCTTCTGATTTTGTGAAATAAGTTTATATGATGTGTTGTCCCATGCCTTGTCCGTAACTCTTAGAATTAGTCACACATAGTAATGAACAACATTGACACCCTCTTGCATGCTTACATAGGATGAATTAAAATGATAACAAGCTGGGGTTATATGGGATTACTTAGTAGTGAACAATCGGAGACTGTACTTGGTCGTGCCCTACTGTACTGACTGTATTGTATGGCCATAAACAGTGCTCGAGAAACACTGATACTGAACATGATATACTGATTTCTGGGTCGAGTACACGAATCGTGAATTCACCATCAGTGTAAAGCGTTCACCGTGTGTTGTGCGGAACCTGTGGAATGGGACGCAGTAGTACGTACACTAGATAGATTAATAAAATACTTAATAACTTGCATTTCCTGCTTGATCGTGAAATCACTCATTACATGCGTGATTTATTGTAGACCTTTGAATATTTTTCCTGCTCTTTTCTTTGTTTCTTGTCTTTGACCATGTTCTTATTCCTTGATATTTATGTTTGTTTTATCCTTTGTTTTCTCCACTTGCCGCCCACGATTTTCTCCAAGGGCACTCCTTTATTTTTTTTAGACCAGGAATTTACAGGTGCTGAAGAATCTATTCCTGAAGGGATTGGTGAGCAACAATTCTAAAGATGGATCCAGTCTCCGCTGCTTAATTTTATTTATTACTATTTATTTATTGAACATTATTAAAACTTGTACTTTGTTTGGGATCTATGACCCGTAGTTTTGTTTTGATCCCAAATGTTGGATATTTATACTGTTGGTTTATTTCATTATTATTGGAATTCATCTTGTTTCATGTGATTATATTTTCCTGCGTGGTTGTAGCTTTGTTTTTCTAATTGCTGAGATAGTCTGGTACAGCTTATGGATGGTATATACATCATTCGCTGGGCCTGTGTTACGTGCTCGTGTTCCCATATCCTGGGGAGCAGGGCGTGACAGCGCCCCAGACAAGCTGGATAATAATCACCGCACCCCAAGTAGAACTTGGGTAATATCACATCACATCCCAAGCTGATAGTTCAGTCATTACTTTACCTTATTTTCATTTTCATCTTAAAATTTACTTTACTTTTCATTTCCATCTCACAATACAACAATCATATCAACAACCTACCAATTCATCCTGGGAGTTGTGCCAAGGCAGGTAGTTCCTACTATTTCCATGGAAATAGCGGGCGAGTAGTTCCTCGACACAATTCCAATGTGCATCAAACTCATTTCAAATCAGGTTTTATTTTATCAACCATTCTCATAACCATTCTCATCACATAATACCACCTACTTTTATTATTCATTGCATAATACACTTTACTTCATGTTTCATTTTCATAATACATCTCCCTTTCGTATAATGCATAATTCATTTTTCTTTACTTCTCGTTTTCATTCCCATAATATAAATGTTATGTCCCGCTTCCCAAAGGAATACGGAATACAAGTACGTGACAAAGCCCAGTGAATGATTTTCACCATTCATAAGCTATAAGGATCGACTCAATAGTACAACAGGAATATACAAGAATATACAACCACGCATGCATAAAAAAACTCATAATCAAACGAATTATTTGAAAACAAATACAAAATCCTCAAAAAAATAAGATCCGTTAACAATAATAAAACTTCGGGACAACATGCCTAATACGAGTTCAAGTAGCAATAAAGGGAAACGGTAAATTCAGTACAAGAATAACTAAGCATAAGTATTACAGTCCAAGCTCAAAACACTTGGTCACTCACATCGTCAGACAACTAGTCTCCAAAACCTGTATATACTTAATCAAAGGAAACAGAGAAAACAGGGAAAAATAGTATGCCCGTTAGTGCAAGATACGGGCCGCAAGTAGTACAAGCAAGAGGTATAGGAACAAGGAATGAAACAAGGAAATCAAGCACAAAGAATGAATCATGTAACAGGAAGATACAACATGCAAATGAAGTTCATGAATCTCAACTTATAAACAGGAATCATAAGCTAATAATGAGCCTGTAACATGTGGACAGGAATCATATACTAATGTAACCCCCGTTCTGGCTAATACGTATTTCCTGAATATTTTCAGTATTTTGACTATTTATAATTTGTGCTATTTGGTTTCGGACCTTTTACTAAGTGTTTTATAATCAACAATTATATTTACTTTGAATAAGGATGTATTTTCTATTTATAATTGATCGACTATATATATTTCTGTCCGGATTATTTTAATATAAAGTTGATAAGCCAAATTCTTATTTTGATGTATATTATTATTATTATTATTATTATTATTATTATTATTATTATTATTATTATTATTGCTATTTTTTCATTATTTTTATTATTATTATTGTTATTATTGTTATTACTATTGCTATTATAATTAATGTTTTCATTATTTTTATTATTATTGTTATTATTGAACTACTTTGATGAAAATGTTGAACCCAAATTATATTCTGTCTTGTATTATTATTATTATGAGTATTGTTAATATTTTTGTTATTATTATTATTATTATTATTATTAGTATGATTACGATAATTATTGTTACTGTTGTTATTATTATTGTTATTATCATTTTTATTATTAGTGTTATTATTATTTTATTATTAATATGTGTTGTTATTAGTATTATTATTATTAATTTTGTTAAAGTCCATTGATTTTAATATAATCTTGTATTATTATTTAATAACATGAAGCCCATCATCTAAAGCCCGAATTTTATATTCATTTGCATTATTTATTAATAACCTCAGCCTAACCCAAGCCCATCTCCTATTGGATTCTAACCAAACCGGCATCTTATTGGAACTCCAACCTAAAACCTTCAACCCAATTCTCCCCCTAATCTGCTTTTGATCAGATTAACCTGCAACAACTGCACATCTCCCGGTATCTTCTGATTTGCTCCGCATGCTCCCCACTATCTCAACTATCCACATTATAATATTTATATTATATTTATTAAACTCTTTCTCTCTCCCCTCACCCTTCCCCATTTCTCTCTCTCCCCATATCCCTATCTCTTTTATTCCTCTGTTCACGAAACAGAGTCTCAAAACCCATTGTCTTCCCCGCTCGACCCCTCCTAGTCGACCTTCTCTACCGCCTTTCACCCTTCCTCTCCTCCATCGACTGCAACCCCATCACGACGTCCCTCGAGTGAAGCACCACCTCGTCTTCCTCGCTGGCACCGCAACTCCTTATCCCATCCCCTTGTTCACTGTTGCGACCCCGTACCCCTTTCGGAACCCCATTGAAGTCGAGCGGCCCTCGCCTCCTTGCCGCCCTCGTCTGGACCCCGCAACCACCGTCGTCGTCCCCTGTGCTCGTCACCACCTTCCTTATCCTGCACTGTCGACCTTCACCCCGACGTTGCCTCATCTTCAACCTCGTGACCTCCCTTGCATCGCCAGCACCCGCAACTCGACCTCGAAGCTCTTCGCCGCTCGACAAGCCACCAGTCGCTGCTGCCCTCGACTATAGTCACCATCCCGCAACTCTTCTCCCTCCTCCGCTCGTGACTCCTACCATCGCCTGCAGATCCCTGCATCGTCCCATCGCCACTCAATGCCGATGCTTACCGTGATTCCTCCAGCCACGACAACAGCTGCTCGCCGTCCAGTTGCCACCCTCGTTCACCAGTGCACCATCCCGCCGCTCCTCTATTTGCGCCAATAGTCAATTCAAATCGCAGCCATTGGATCTAAACCGTCCGATCATCGATCATCGTGATCGTGATCACTTCTTGATTCGTTGATCTTGGCCGTTGGGTTTGCATTGTTCATTGTCAAGATCTTGATCTGGACAATCGAATCTCATTTGATCATCACAATCGTGATCATCATCTTGATCTTGATCTTCGATATCAGTCATCCGATCATCCAATCTTGATCCCCATCAAGATTCGTGCTCGATCGTGATCATTGTGATCGTTTGATCGTTGTCGTGTCGCCGGGATTCTGATCCCGTTATTCTTCGCACATTCGGATCTAATCATCATCTAAAGGTAAGCCCACTTGTACTCGTTTAATATTTCTAGTTCAAGGTTATTTATCTCCGCAAGTAGTACTCTTCCGATTATCGTAATATTGCATTGTGTACCTTCCGTTGGGGATATCGAGGGTTTACAAGAGCTAACGCAAAGTATCATTGATTTCGTGCCAACATCCAATGATGCAAACCTAAGCTTTCATGCACACACGACATGAATAAAATGACTAGAACTTGCATATGAGAAAAATATAGTGATTGAATGCATGTTGACCGATTGTGTTATCGAGCCTTGAATCGTGACATGATAACTTGGCTTTGTATACTGTAAAAAAAAATCCATCCTAATTGTTGTACATTAATGTTAATGCATTCCATGATTCAAAAGCATGTAGATTATCCATTTTGATGAATATATGTGATGACTTTTTTTTATTTCTTGCCACCTGTCCTGTATTGCACTGAGGTTTCGACCATGTTACAATAAGAATCAACCAAAACTATATAAAAAGGAATTATAGCCTAATGAATCTAGTTTGCAGAAAATCTTATGGATCTAGATTCCGATCTGTGAGCTGTTAGTTATCGCTATTTTGGTCACTGTTGGTCTGTATTTCCATAATTGCAGTTTACTGAAACACCGACACAACTTTCAGTTGAAACACCAAGATAATAGTAGTGTAATGACATGAAACTCTCTGAAAACTTAGTAGACATGCTTGGGATTCATTCCTAATTTTAAAAGATTTTTATGTTTATTTCACACCTTGTTTTCGCCCATAGAATTTTGACCATAAGCTGCTGCCGGAACCCTTAAGCTAGAAAGATTAGAGTAATCGACCTAGTTATAATCAGAATCAATTGAAACTTACTGAATATGAATTGTAGCCCCATATGTCTAGTTTATAGCCATTTTGACAGAATTGAATTTTGAATTACAGTTTGTGAGTTATTGCTGTTTTAGTACTGATGTGTCTGCTCTTTTCCGATTTACAATTACATGTATTTTATCATGCATCGCATCATTTTGTTGCATCCTTATCATCTCCTTAACACTCTTATACACATTTCATGATCATGAATGATTTAATAAAATATTAACAAGCCGAAGTAATAAGGTTGACTTAGTAGTGGATAATCTCAGAAAATGTACTCGGAAAGGCCTTATCGTTATATTGTATTGTCATGGAAGGAGGAGTATCGATTGTGAATTATTAATTTTTAATTGTTAATTGTAAATTACTGTTATCGATGCCGAGTGCACGCTTTGTAGATCCCACCACTATGTCTAAAACATACATTGTTTTTCATGCACCGAACCTGTGGTATGGGACGCAGTACTATGTGCATTGGTTAGACTAAATACTAATAGACTAGATTGACTTTTGCATCCTTGAATCATGACTATTGACATTGACATTGTTTATCGATTATTGTTATTGAAAAATTGCATTGTTAAATCTAGACTTTTCGTCTGTTCCTGTTATTGCTTTTGGACTTTGTTCTTGCTTCATATTCCTTGATGTACCATGTCCCTTTACTATTTTCTTTTCACTACTTGTTGTCCTTGCTCTAACGGACATTTTTCCCCACTTTAGTTGACCAAACTGCAGGTGCACAAGGAGAATTGCCAGAAGGCATTGGTGAGCAGTTATTCTAAGATTGGAGCAGGAGCTTGCTTTGAAATAAATTGTTTCTTCCATATTATTTTTTTATCACATTGTTACTTTTGTTGAACTTTGTATTCCGGGCTTTGTTGACCCGTAATTATTGCTTATTTCCAGTTGTTGGTTATTATGTTGGACTACTGCATGTTTATTCTAGAATCTGTCTATGTGATTATGTTTTTATGGGTGGTGTGACTATTTCGTTTCACATTGTTGAGTTAAGACTTGTACTACTTATGGATGATGTTAAAATCATTCACTGGGCCTTCGTCGCGGACTCGTATTCCTGTATTTTGGGAAGCGGGGTGTGACAGGTTTTTAGTGGTATCAGAGCCCGGTTTGGCTAATGTGTTAGTCATGTTTGGCTCATACATTAGTCAAGTTTGGTTCTAGCCAGTTTAACTCAATAATATGCACACCACGTTAATCACATAAACATGTAATAACCAACATATATCTGGATACTCCCCTCCTTTGATTCTTTCTAGTCCCTTCATATTAAATTATTTCATTCCTTGGTTCCTTCCGCCACCTGCAATCCTCATCTTCATTGATTCTTCATTGGGTATAAATTCTTTCTTTTCGTACCCATATTATTTTTTATTCTGGTTTCATCCGTTCTTTTTCTTCCTGCTCGGTTCATCGACTGGCGTCACATGGTCTACAACGACGTGTTTACGGTATGAAACATCACCATCATAGTAGTGCATCGGAAGCGTGGTGTGCCCTTAACCCACAGGTCCGAGGATTCTCTTATTGCTTCCCCTTCTTGCACCACTTGCTTTGTTTTCATACATTTGCTTTGTTTTTATTCATTGAATCTTTATTCAACATCATTCTAGATCACCCCACTCCTATCTATGATTTTTTTATTCTGGTGTTGCCAGCATTTTGACTTTTCCCTTGAATCCTTGTTTTGTTACCCCCTATAAGTTTACTTTTGTCTTGTCCTATGTACTGCGTATGCTAATTTCGAGTACGAAATTTTGTTATAAGGTGCGTAGGATTGTAATCCCCGTTCCCGCTAATAAGTATGTCCTAAATTTTTTTCGGTATTTTGACAATTTATAAATTTATTTTGTGCAAAATTGATTTCGGATCTTTTAATAAGTGTTTTATAATTGACAATTATATTTACTTTAAATAATGATGTATTTTCTATTTATAATTGATTGACTATATATATTTCTGTCCGAATATTTTAACATAAAGTTGATAAGCCAAATTCATATTTTGCTGTATAATGTTATTATTATTATTATTATTATTGTTATTACTATTCCTATTATTATTATTGTTATTATTGAATTACTTTCACGAAAATGTTGAACCCAAATTATATTCTGTCTTGTATTATCATTATTATCAGTATTATTAATATTTTTATTACTATTATTATTATTATTATTAGTATGATTATGATAATTATTATTACTATTATTATCTTTTTTATTATTATTGTTATTATTATTTTATTATTAATATGTGTTGGTATTAGTATTATTATTATTACTATTGTTAAAGCCCATTGGTTTTAATATAATCTTGTATTATTATTTAGTAATATGAAGC
Source organism: Hemerocallis citrina (assembly GCA_017893485.1). Lineage (NCBI taxonomy): Eukaryota > Viridiplantae > Streptophyta > Magnoliopsida > Asparagales > Asphodelaceae > Hemerocallis > Hemerocallis citrina. The sequence goes on along the minus strand of CM030364.1, from coordinate 146,783,319 downwards.
CCAACATCTAAAGCCCGAATTTTATATTCATTTGCATTATAAATTAATAACCTGAGCCCAACACAAGCCTATCACCTATTGGATTCTACCCCAAACCCGCATCTTATTGGACCCCAAACCTGAACCCTTTTACCCAATTCTCCCCTTAATATGCTTTTGACCAGATCAACCCCCAACAACTGCACATCTCCCTGTATCTCTTGATTTTGCTCTGCACGCTCCCCACTATCTCAACTATCCCCATTATAATATTTATATTAAATTTATTAAACTCTCTCTCTTTCCACTCACCCTTCCCCATTCACTCTCTCTCGTATCTCTCTCTCTTTAATTCCTCTGTTCCAAAACGAAACAGAGTCTCAAAACCCATCGTCTTCCCCACTCGACCCCTCCTAGTCGACCTTCTCCGCCGCCTGCACCCTTCCTCTCCTCCATCGACTGCGACCACATTGTGACGCCCCTCGACCGAAGCACTCCCTCGTCTTCCTCGCTGCCACCGCAACTGCTCATCCCGTCCCCCTGTTCACCGTCGCGACCTCGAATCCCCGTCGGAACCCCGCCGAAGTCGAGCGGCCCTCGACTCCTTGCTGCCCTCACCTGGACCCCACAACCACAGTCGCCGTCCCCTGTGCTCGTCGCCACCTTCCTCATCCTGCACTGTCGACCTTCACCTCGACGCTGCCTCATCTTCAACCTCGCGACCTCCCTTGCACCTCCAGCACCCGCAACTCGACCAGAAGCTCTTCGTCGCTCGACTAGTCCCCAGTTCCTGTTGCCCTCGACTGCAGTCACCATCCCGCAATTCCTTTCCCTCCTCTGCTCGTGACTCCCACCATCGCCTGCAGATCCGTCCATCGTCCTGTCGCCACTCAGTGCCGACGCTCACCACGACATCTCCAGCCACGAAATAGCCGCTCACTGTCCAGTCGCCACCCTCGTTCGCCAGTGCACCATCTCGTCGCTCCTGTGTTTGTGCCATCAGCCGATTCAAATTGCAGCCATTGGATCTAGGCCATCCGATCATCGATCATCGCAATCATGATCACTTCTTGATCCATTGATCTTGGCTGTTGGATATGCATTGATCATCATCACCATTATCATCATCATCAAGATATTGATCTCGACCGTCGGATCTCTTTTGATCATCACAATCATGATCTTGATCTTGATCTTGATTTTGGATCTCAGCCGTCTGATCATTTAATCTTGATCCCCATCAAGATCCGTGCCGATCGTGATCATCGTGATCGTTTGCTCGTCACCGTGTCACCGGGATTCCGATCCCATTATTCTTCGTACATTCGGATCTAATCGTCATCTAAAGGCAAGTCCACTTAAACTCGTTTAATTATTCTAGTGCAAGATTATTGATCTCCACAAGTTGTTCTCTTTCGATTATCGTAATATTGCATTGTCTACCTTCCGTTAGAGATATTGAGGGTTTACATGAGCTAACCCGAAGTATCCTTGACTTCGTTCCAACATCCATTGATTCATATCCAAGCTTGCATGCACACACGACATGAATAAATTGACTAGAACTTGCATATGAGAAAAATATGGTGATTAAATGCATGTTGATCAATTGTGTTATCGAGACTTTAATCGTGACATGATAACTTGGCTTTGTACACTATAAAAAAAATTCCATCCTAATTGTTATACATTAATTTTAATGCATTCCATGATTTAAAAACATGTAGATTATCCGTTTCGATGAATATATGTGATGACTTTTTATTATTTCTTACTACCTGTCCTGTACTACACTGAGGTTTTGACCATGTTACAATAAGAATCAACCAAAACTATATAAAAAGGAATTGTAGCCTAATGAATCTAGTTTGCAGAAAATCTTATGGATCTAGATTCCGATCTGTGAGCTGTTAGTTATCGCAGTTTTGGTCACTACTGGTCTGTATTTCCAGAATTGCAGTTTAGTGAAACACCGACACAACTTTCAGTTGAAACACCATGATAATAGTAGTGTAATGACATGAAACTCTCCAGAAACTTAGTAGACATGCTTGGAAATCATTCCTAATTTTTATAGATTTTTATGTTGAATTCACACCTTATTTTCACCCATATAATTTTGACTATAAGTTGCTGCCAGAATCCTTAAGCTATAAAGATTAGAGTCATCGACCTGGTTATAGTCAGAATCAATTGAAACTTACTGAATAAGAATTGTAGTCCCATATGTCTAGCTTACAGCCCTTTTGACGGAATCGAATTCCGAATTATATTTTATGAGTTATTCTGTTTTAGTACTGTTGTGTCTGCACTTTTCAAATTCGCAGTTACATGTATTTTAACATGCATCACAACATTTTGTTGCATCCTTATCATCTTCTTGACACTCTTATACACATTGCATGATCATGAATGATTTAATAAAATATTAACAGTCTGGGGTAATAAGGGTTGACTTAGTAGTGGATAATCTCAGAAAATGTTCTCGGAAAGGCCTTATCGTTATATTGTGTTGTCAAGGAGGAGTATCGATTATGAATTATTGATTGTTAATTGTTGATTGTAAATTATTGTTATTGATGCCGAGTACACGCTCTGTAGATCCCACTACTATGTCTAAAAACATACACTGTTTTGCATGCACCGAACCTGTAGTATGGGACACAGTAGTTCGTGCATTAGTTAGGCTAAATACTAATAGACTAGATTGACACTTGCATCCTTGAATCATGACTATTGACATTGACATTGTTTATCGATTATTGTTATTGAAAATTTACATTGTTAAATCTAGACTTTTCATCAGTGCATGTTATTGCTTTTGGACTTTGTTCTTGCTTCATGTTCCTTGATGCACCATGTTCCTTTACTCTTTGCTTTTCACTACTTATTGTCCGTACTTTCTCTAACGAACCTTTTTCCCCACTCTAGTTGATCAAACTGTAGGTGCACAAGGAGAATTGCCAGAAGGCATTGGTGAGCAGTTCTTCTAGGATTGGAGCAGGGCTTGCTTTGAAATAAATTGTTTCTTCCATGTTATTTTTTATCGCATTGTTACTTTTGTTGAACTTTATATCCCGAGCTTTGTTGACCTGTAACTGTTGCTTATTTCCAGTTGTTGGTTATTATGTTGGACTACTGCATATTTATTCTAGTATCTGTTTTTGTGATTATGTTTTTATGCGTGGTTGTGAGTATTTCCTTTCATGTTGTTGAGTTAAAACTAGTACAACTTATGGATGATGTTAAAATCATTCGCTGGGCCTCCTCACGGACTCGTATTCCTGTATTTTGAGAAGCAGGGGCGTGACAACTGGTAAATAGGAACATATACATGTAGTAGGAATATACAAGTGCTCACTGTCAACATAGGTCTATTCATTTAATACATCCTAACTAATGCACGTGATCCTGCGTCCCATACCACAGGTTGGGTACACACTAGCATGTTATGTTTAGACTCTAGTGGCGAATTATACAGCGTCAAGTAAGTGGGATTCCTATACTCAAGTAATGGAGGCTAGAGGTGGCCCCCGTTACCCATGACGTGGTACTTAGTTCTACATAGCACTTAGTTCCATGCTTCTTGTAATCTTGTTTTCATGTAATGGAGGCCAGAGGTTGACCCTGTAGAGGCTAGAGATGGCCCCTGTCACCCATGATGTGACACATAGTTCTATGTGGCACTTAGTTCCATACGACTTTTAATCTTACATCATCATCTCGGGCAACACGAGTCCCCCTGCCAAGTACAATCTCCTATATGACCCACTACTAGGTCTTTCCCTTAAACCCCAGCTTGATTACTTATTATTATTATAAAATAGGCATGAAAGTGCTTAAACAGGGCAGGTAAACATGATAGGAAGCAGGAAACAAGTTTAGGTTAGGTAGAAAACCTATTCGAATGTCAAATCAACTTATAATTGTTAAAAACAACCAGAATCTGAATTCTGGACAGTAGGACATTATTGCACTAAAACTGAAAATCCTGTTGTTGCAGGATTGTAAATGTCACACCCCGCTACCCAAAAATACGGAATACAAGTACATGACATTGGCCTAGCGAATGACTAATGTCACCCATAAGTTGTTTATCTGATTAACTCAACAATATAATCAATACAGAACAAATGTGCAGGCAATAATAATCTCATGAACAATAATATTTGGAATGAGCAATATAAAATATCCAAATACAATAATAATCCAACGTCTGGAACAATAATAAAATTCGGGACATAAGCCCAATACAATAATAAATCACAAACACAATAGTAATAAGTCTCAATACAATAAGTTCATTAAAAGTAACAATCAATTATAAAGCAGTAGTTCTTTAGAAAGTTTGCTCTTTATTCCCAGCAGGCAATTCTCCTTCATTACCTGTGATCACTTCATCTAAAAAGAGAAGAAAAATTGTCCTTAGATCAAGTCATAGATAGCAAGTACAGAAAGTAGAGAACAATGGAATAATGATATAACAATGAAGTTAATGGATCAATAAGGATAAATAACATGGGACAATAACAATAATCAATATCCTAATAATCGATGCAATGTCTATAAACAATGATTCAATATTCGGTAATAGTATTCAATGATCAATAACAGTAACACTTGGCCAATTTTCGATATCAATAGAACAATGATGAACAATATGCAATGTCGGTGATGTGTCAATCCTTATTTCTATTGATCATTTTAAATCCTAACTAATGCACGTACTACTATGTCCCATATGTTCTATACCACAGGTTTGATGTATACAATCAATTTTTTTTAGACTATAGTAGTAGATTTTATAGTTCCTGTACTGGGTATGATGACGATAACGGTAATAACAGAGGCCATGGTGTAATTTCTTACACGATAACGATAACAGGTAATAACACGGGCCATGGTGTAATTACTTACACGATGACGATAACGGTAACAACACGGGCCATCATCCGAGTACAGTCTCTATATCATCAACTACTCTAGTCAATCCCTTAAACCGTGACTTATTAATTATTTATCAATGCAACAATACAATATCCAATTTAAGACATGAGATGAACAACAGTATCAATAGGAGAACAATAGGATGGTAACATGAAATAGGACAATTAGGATGGTGACAATAACTCATTAGCATCATGCAATACAACATACATACATTAATTCATGCAATTGTATGATATAAGAATAATTAATCTATTAAAAACAAGAAGATAAAATTCTGGACAGCAAGAGTAGCCTGTACAAAAAAGTTATTTCCTGCTGTTTAAAACATCGAAAATCGAATATGTCAGAAATTTTAGAAACTAGACTTCCACACGGTTCCAACGCATATTTAAAGTTGAAAATACGACAAGAGTAGCTAGGTCAAAAACATTGTTCTTTACTTATTTGATGTTAAGGCAGAAATTCAGCATCATGTAATTATAATTTTAGAATCAGAAAAAACTCAATAATAAATTCATTAAAATTATTTCCTAGATTCCCAAACATGTTAAGGAACAATCTGGGAATTTTCAGAGTAAAATTTTATCATTTGATCAGCCTTTTCATGGTTTAAACATGAAACGTATAAGAATATGAAAATCTGAAGGTAAAAACACAACTGTAGTAAAACGAGCATAACTTGTAACACCCTAAATTTTATTTATGAAGATTTTGTGACTTTACGTGTTTTGCACGTATAATTTCATTTGCATAATAAAAATATTTCTTATATACTATTTGTTCTCTTTATTTTCCAAAAGACTATTTTTTTAAAAGCCTAATTAAATTCTAGGCGTATTTGTCTCTTTTAGCCCATTCTTATTTAATTAATTAAATTAATTGGTAGAGCCCATCGATAATTGGCCCATTAGTGAGCCCATTTAACTTAATCCTCTTTTAAATGGCCTAACTTGTAGTGTAGACTCATTTCATGAACAATTATAATTTTTCACATGAACAAATATCTAAGTGGGGGACACTAGAATGGCACGTGCATGCACTAGCATGTGCAAAGTGCACACTCTATTGTAGGCTGGATTGTGCATGGGAAGGAGGGAGAGTGGATGAGATAGTCGGGTGGTTACTTTCATCATGGGAAGTTATTACAACTCCCTACTTCATCTTGGCCCTTGATCCTTAACCATATGATCTCATCCTAGCCTTCCATTTACCCTAAAAATTTGTATAAATACCCCCCCTTCCCCCCTCCCCCCCCCCCCCCCCCCCCACACACACACAAGTTATCCTTGCACCTAAAATTGAAAAAAAAAAAAAGAGAAAAGAAATACAAGTTAGTGAGACAAAAGATTGAGGAGTTTGTGAGTTGAAAAGATTAAGTGCTAGTGTGTTCTTCAACCAAGGAGAGGAGGCCGACATTTTCAAGGATCAAGAAGGGGAGGCTCAGGTTCTACCTAGCACTAGGAGGAGAAGCAACTTGGTGGCTCAAACTAGGAGGAGAAGGCTTTCCTTGTTCATTGTAGGAGATCCCTAGAAAATTTTGAGTGTTTTCACTCCATTAAAGGTGGGTGTTTCTCTTAAACTTCTAAGTAGCCATCATACCAGGGTATGTTTGATAAGATTAAAAGAAACTATAACTAATCTAGCCATGTGATGTGAAAATGAGACAAATTGATATTTGTAGAATTGTATGTTAAAGTATGTTAATTGATTGCAAAATTTGTATTGTTAATTTAGAATTTACCATGCTACCATGCTTTATTTGTTTTTTATATGCTAAATTAAGAAGATATGCTTGTATGTTAAATAATTGAAATAGGAACCATAGGAAAATGTGATTTGACTACTTGATTGCTAAATGGCATGAAAAAGGAAATTAATTACTGAAATAAATGTATGACATTAATGAAAAATTTTATAAGGGAATTGGGGAAATTTTAAGTGCATTTTATAAAGAGAATATGCTCATTTTCCAAAGTTTCGAAAATTGAAGAACAATATGCAAGTAGAGAGCAAAATTATTTTTTTGTATCAAAAATCAAATTTTATTATACTTAAATACTGTAATAAGATTAAAAATAAAAAATCTAGAGTTTTTGAATAAATTTGGAGAAGAAGAGAACTCAAAAACATTCATTTTTGTAAAAATACGAAATAACCGAGTCTCGGACTTAAACCCTTAAAAACCCCACTCTATATTAGTTTGGTCTCTTAGACCATTTGGTTAATGGGTGCTTTGGGCGCTTACTGTAGCTTGCGGGTGTCCGTGGTCTTGGGTTCGAAACTGGGCTCTGCCCTTTTGTTTTCGTTTTTGAATGAAACCCCAAACTGAAACTTAAATCCCTTATCCATTAAACCCCATGCCATATCGTAGTTGCGCCTTAGCCTAGTTGGATTTCGGTGGTGGTTGGCTAGTCTGTGGTCTTGGGTTCGATTCTTGGTTTCGGCAGGTTTAAAACATTTTGATTTTTTGGTTTTTAAATTAATTGTTTGGCTTTTAAAAATTCGCAAAAAAATACTATAATTATTCTAAAAATATGTAGATCTTATGAAAACTATTTGTGCATGATTTGAATAAAATAAAGGTGATTTAGAAGTGAAAATTAAGTAGAATTGCATGAAGTTGACATTTGTATAAATATGAAAAGCGATTATTTTTTATGAGAAGATTATACTAAGTTATAAAAGTGGATTTTGAATGAAGAAAATTTAAGTGTGTTATTTATGAACTTTTATTGCCTAATTTGGGTATTGTATATGAATGAAAAATACGACCTTGTAGTTTGAATCAAGTAAAGAAACAAAATAACAAGTGAAAAACATATGTGTTTATTGGAATAAATTTTTGACTATGAAATGCATGAATTGAAAGTGAACTTGATATATGAGATTTGATTCATAGAAAAGAATGGAAATCATATTAATTGTGAAAAAGAACTTATGAGCATTAAGAATAAAATTTTGTGATTATGAAGTGAAATTGAGAAACTAAAGTGTAGCTAAGCCTCATGTCGGCATTCAAAAGAAATATGTTGAAATAAAATTTGAAATGAAAAGACCGAGATTTGGGTCATGTTGTATAAATGGTTAAGACCGGTATAGTGGAAGGGCTAACTCTAGAGAATTGATTTTGTTTATGATTCAAATAACTAAGGACTAGATACATAGTGAAGATGTGATGAAAATAAGAGAAAAACATGAGTATGAGGGCCTCGGAGGTACGGTGCGAGAATATTCTCCAGGATTTCGTACCGCAGGCGACGCTCGTGGGGTGTTTGGTGACTGCGGGTGCTGTCATGTCCCATGACAGAGGCTGAATTGTCCATAGATTCTTCACGATGCATCGTGGCATGATGTGAGATTCCCCTCCAGGCTGTCTGAACATTTGATCGTAACTCATAGAGCATCTAGGATACTTATCGTAGTTACAGTAGTAGTTTAAGTCATGACGAGGGATTAAACCCTATAAGATGAAGAACGGTTAAGGGCTTGCCCTCAGACCTATATAGTATGGGATGCATAGAATCTGAATAAGTGAGCATTAGTATCATGTAACATACATAACTGCATTAAGGGCTAAGTGCACCGCACAACACGACATCAATAGGATAGTCCCTTGTAGTTCTGTTTGTGATCAAGTTTGTGATTTGTTTAAGTATTTGAGAATTGTTATACTGTTCGGCATAGAGAGGATAGCCGTATATAATATTTCGTCGGTTGGAAGTAACTGACGCGGCCACAGTTTCTATGCATGGTAAAGTGATTAAAAAGACTACAAAATGCATGCTGATTAAAGAATGATTCAAGTGTTGTACATTTCAATTCATGTAAATTGTTGTAAATTGTTTCCGCTGTAAATTTGTAATGTAAATGTAAACTCTGATGTAACAAAAAAATTTATTTCCTTATAAAATTGTACGAAGAGAAGTGTAAAGATCCTGTGGAACTTCGAATTCAGTCTGTTTTGGAATTCGGGGTGTTACAGAGTGGTATCAGAGCCATGCTTCCAAGTAGTACAAATTTATAAGGAACGACACCCCAGAAGTGGACATTAGGGCATGTGGTGAGTTTAGAGATTGAAATGTAAGTCACTTACATTTGTGTTTCTCTATGATTTATGCTTCTTCTTCTCCTTTTTCTAAGATGGCGGACCACTTCGACCCAGCTGGAGATGATGACTAGCACATAGTTGAGGAGGGTTACCATCCCGGGCAAGCTGATTCAGACGAAGAAGATCCTGAAGATTTTGAAGAGGAATGGCCTGAGTCCCGAGAGATCACTCCACCTCCGGATTCATCTGATGATTCCTTCGACAAGGAAGAACCAGTTCCGAGTAGTCTCATTGTGTCTCTTCATAGGTAGGTAGAGACTCAGAAGGAGGAGCTGCTGCAGGCAAAGTGTGCGAAGTGCAAGGAGAGTATTGCAACTCTCAGTCATCGTGTTTGGGAACTCGAGAAGAGGAAAAACATGTACGATGTACAGAAGGAAGAAGTGGCGGAACTACGGGAAGAGCTTCGAGAAGCCAAGAGAAACCGTAGGAACTAGACTATTGTATATTCTTACTACTTTCATTTGTTGTCAGAAATGTTTTTAATTCGAATGTATAAAGTTTGGAATTCAATTAAATGAAAAGATGATTTAAATTCATGTTTTATACTTCGAATTTAATGGTTCTTTTGCATCAGAATATGGCCGGAATATGAGCTAGAAGCAGAGAAGGTCTGGACTTAGAAATGGAACTAGTGAGGGTTTACCAGACACTCAATGTCGTTGCCATGAATCAGAACCATGGGAGGTTGCCTGTGAATCCAGTACCCGAAGCAATCAAACTCGTTAAGGGGAAGTCAGACCCTGACGTGGCTGACAACTGGATCCCACAGGTAGAGACTCTCTTCGAAGTCTTGGAGACTCCGGAGGGTAGCAAGGTGAAGCTGGCTGCACTGCAGTTCGAGAAGGATGTGGCTGTGTGGTGACAGTCGATGAAGCGGACGATGGGAGATATTGTTCTTGGCTGGGAGGAATTCTTGGTGGAATTCTACAATCATTACTTTCCATCAGACATCCAGGAGAAAAGGCCATGGAGTTTCTGGCACTGTAGCAGGACGGTATATTGGTTAGGGAGTATGAGACAAGGATCACTCAGCTTTCTATGTATGCGTCCGAACTGGTGATGGACGAGGCGAAGAAGGCTCGAAAGTTTGAGCATGGTTTGAGGCCAAGTCTGAGATCTAGGATGATACCCCTTGGTATAAGGAGGTGTGACAAGTTGGTCAACCGAGCTGTAGCCACTGAGGCGGACATGGAGCAGTTCCATGCTATTCAGAATCGGAGGACCAACTGGAATGTTTGGAAGAGGCCCGCAGTTTCTGGCAATTTTAGGGGACAGCTGCCGGCTCAGATGTTCAGACTGATGGGAGCGAATGCTGTCAACGTAGCTGGGAGACCCGAAAACAATTGGGTGAGACCTCTTGTGGTGACTTGCTTCAACTGTGGTGAGACGGGAGATTACAAGTCTCAATGCCCCAAGCCGCAGAATGTCACCCGTAGTGGACCAACATAGCAAGTTGGGAAGAAGCCTGTACCAGTAAGGGTGAGTATTTGCCTTGACTGAAGCTGACGCTGATGAGGTGGATCACGTCATCACTGGTACGAGGGAGGATGTTTAGGAGTGTTTTTGTTGTTCACTTTTTCTGCTTTATATGGTGAACTGTTATGTAACGAGTGTGTGTTATGTAACAGGAGAACTTATTTTGAATGGAAAGAAAGTTGTCGTTTTGTTCGATACTAGGTCCTCTCACACTTTTGTATCACCTAAGTTTGCTAAAGTTTTGGGAGTCGAACCGAAAGTCTTTCCAGGCAAGGTCTTGGCGGTAGCTACTCCATCAGGGGAGACTCTAACCACTGATTGGTACTATTCGGACTGCGAGATCGAGATTGGGGACAGAATTTTGATCTGATTGAGCTGAATGTCTTGGGAGTCGATGTGATCATTGGCATTGATTGGTTGTCAGTGTACAGTACAAGCATTGAGGGCAAGACCAAAGAAGTAACAATGAAGGCTCCAGGAAGTCTGAAGTCACTTTCCAAAGGAAGAGGAGATGTTGTGGTCTGGTGGCAGCTATCAGCAAGAGGGATGTTCCTGTAGACGTGTAGGAAATTCATGTGGTTCGGGATTATCCGACTGTATTCTTAAAAGATTTGCCTGGGTTACCCCCGCAGCGTGAAGTGGAGTTCAGCATCCCTATTCAGCTAGGGAGTGCACCCATTTGCAAGGCACCGTATAGGATGGCCCCTACGGAGCAGGATGAGATCAAACGGCAGATTGAGGAACTGTTGGAGAAAGGCTTTATTCAACCGAGTGCGTCGCCCTGGGGAGCACCAGTGCTGTTGGTAAAGAAGAAGGATGGTTCGATGAGGATGTGCATTGATTACCGGGAGCTGAATAAGGTAACTATTCAGAATAAGTATCCTATTCTCCGAATTGACGACCTGTTCGATCATCTGCAAGGAGCAGCTGTTTTCTCCAAAATAGATCTTCGATCAGGATATCATCAAGTTCGAGTGATGACTGAAGATGTGCATAAGACTGTGTTCAGAACTCGACACTGGGCATTACGAATTCATAGTTATGCCATTTGGAGTGACGAATGCACCTTCAATATTCATGGATATGATGAACAGAGTTCTGAGGCCGTTTATTGATTCTTTCGTCGTGGTGTTTATCGATGATATCCTTGTGTACTCCAAGTCGGAGGAGGAGCACACGAAGCATCTGGCAGTAGTTTTGAAGAAGCTCCAAAAGCATGAGTTGTATGCCAAGTTATCCAAGTGCGATTTCTGGAAATCTGAAGTGGCATTCCTGGGTCACATCCTTTCTAAAGAGAGAGTGGCAACTGATCCTCAGAAGATAGAGGCAGTCAAGGATTGGGCAAGACCTACAACAGTGAAGGAAATTAGGAGTTTTCTTAGGCTAACTGGATACTACAGGAGGTTCATTCAGGGCTATGCTCAGACAGCCATGCCACTCACTGGTCTGACCAAGAAGAATGTGAACTTCAAGTGGACTGAGCAGTGCGAGGCAAGCTTTCAGGAGTTGAAAAGGAGGCTGACTACTGCTCCCATTCTGGCGTTGCCTAGAGCTGGTGCTGAGTTTGATGTCTATAGCGATGCTTTACATCGTGGGCTTGGTTGTGTCTTAATGCAAGAGGGGAAAGTGATCGCTTATGGGTCTAGGCAACTACGACTGCATAAGAAAAATTATCCGACTCATGATCTGGAGTTGGCTGCAATTATCTTCCCCTTGAAGTAATGGAGACACTATGTTTATGGTGAGAAATTGAACATGTACACAGACCACAAAAGCTTGAAGTACATCTATCAGCAGAAAGATCTGAATCTGAGGCAAAGGAGATGGCCGAAAGTACTTAAGGACATTCGTCCTGAGATTATGTACCATCCTGGGAAGGCTAATGTTGTTGCTGATGTACTTAGCCGCAAGAGCAGTCTAGGCTAGTTTGATTACAACTCAGAGGCAACTTGTAGAGGAGTTGGATCGGGCTGGTATTGAAGTCGTTCTACAAGGCTTGGGATCATCTTTAGCTCAGTTGAGGCTTCAACCAACGCTGAATGAAAGGATTATCGCAAGTCAGAAGGAAGATACAGGGATTTAGAAGATGAAGGAACAGGTCGGTGCTGGCATGTTGCCCGAGTTTCAAATCAGGGATGAAGTGCTGTGGTTTGGAGAGAGGTTGTGTGTTCCAGATGAAGCAGAATTGTGGGAGGGCATTCTCAGGAGGCACACACTACTCTTTTGTCTGTACATCCTGGGAGTACCAAGATATATAAGGACATTAAGCAGCATTTCTGGTGGTCAGGTTTGAAGCAGGATGTGGCTGAGTTTGTGGCGAGGTGTGAGATCTGTCAGCAGGTCAAAGCCGAGAATCAGAAACCCAGAGGTTTATTGCAACTGTTACCTATTCCGGAATGGAAGTGGGATAACATCAGTATGGATTTCATCACGGGTTTGCCCAAGAGTTCAAAGGGTAATGATGCGATTTGGGTCATAGTCAATCGACTAACCAAGTCCGCTCACTTCTCGGCGATGAAACTCACTTCGTCGATGGACAAGTTGGCCGAGATGTATGTTGGAGAGATCGTCAGGTTTCATGGTGTTCTGTTAAACATTGTGTCTGATCGAGATGCGCGGTTTACTTCGCATTTCTGGAGGAGTCTTCAGACAGCTTTGGGTACCAAGATGGATTTCAGCACTGCTTTTCATTCGCAGACCAATGGACAGACCGAGAGAGTCAACCGTATTCTTGATCTTGAGGATATGCTTCGGTGTTGTGTACTAAACTTTGGAGGCAGTTGGGAAAGGCATTTAGCTCTAGTGCAGTTTGTCTACAACAACAGTTTTCAGACTAGTATTGGGATGGCGCCGTACGAAGCTCTGTTTGGCAGGAAGTGCAAAACACCTGTCTGTTGGCTCGAAGTTGAGGAGCGGCAGATGTTTGGGCCTGAGATCGTGCAGCAGACCTCTGAAAAGATCGATCTGATCAGGATGAGGTTGGTGGATGCTCAAAGTAGGCAGAAGAGCTATGCAGACAACCGGAGGAGGGACCTTGAGTTTGAGGTTGGTGACTTTGTCTTTCTGAAGGTTTCAACTAGCAAGGGTGTGATTCGATTCGGTAGAGGTGGTAAGTTGGCCTCGAGGATCATAGGCTCATACAAGATATTGAAGCGGATTGGGAAAACTATTTATCAGTTAGAGTTGCCGGAGGTGTTGTCTCAGGTGCACAATGTCTTCCATGTGTCTATGCTGAACAGGTACATTCCAGATCCGAGTCACCATTTGCCCGAAGTGTCAGAGGATTTGCAGTTGGATCTGAGTTACATTGAGCTTCCGGTTAAAATTTTCGATCGTCGGGAGAAAGTCTTGAGGAACAAGACGATACCGATGGTCAAAGTAGTCTGGAGGAACCAGTTGGTTGAAGAGGCTACTTAGGAATCTGAGGAGAGGATGATGAAAGATCATCCTGAGTTGTTTGTGTGATTTGTATCTTCTTTTCTTTCCTTTTCTTATCTCTTTGTTGTAGTCCTGTTTTCTCACACTTTAAGTGTAGTTCCGGGGACGGAACTATTCTAAGGAGGGAGTGTTGTAAGACCCTAAATTTTCTTTATCAAAATTTTGTGACTTTACGTGTTTTGCACGTTTAATTTCAATTGTATAATTTCTTTTATAAAAATATTTCTTATATAGTATTTGTTCTCTTTATTTTCCAAAAGACTATTTTTTAAAGCTTAATTCAATTCTAGGCCTATTTGTCTCTTTTAGCCCATTCTTATTTAATTAATTAAATTAATTGGTGGAGCCCATGGTTAATTGGCCAATTAGTTAGCCCATTTAACTTAATCCTCTTTTAAATGGCCTAACTTGTAGTGGAGACTCATTTCATGAACAATTATAATTTTTCACATGAACAAATTTGTAAGTAGGGGACACTAGAATGGCTCGTGTATGCACTAGCATGTGCAATGTGCACACTCTATTGTAGGACGGATTGTGCATGGGAAGGAGGGAGAGTAGATGAGATAGTGGGGTGGTTACTTTCAACATGGGAAGTTATTACAACTCCCTACTTCATCTTGGCCCTTGATCCTTAACCATATGATCTTATCTTATCCTTCCATTTACCCTAAAATTTTGTATAAATACCCCCTCCCCCCTGCACTAGTTATCCTTGCACCTAAAATTGAAAAAAAGAATGAGAGAAAAGAAATATAAGTTAGTGAAACAAAAGATTGAGGCATTTGTGAGTTGAAAAGATTGAGTGCTAGTGTGTTCTTCAACCAAGGAGAGGAGGCCGGCATTTTCAAGGATCAAGAAGGGGAGGCTCGGGTTCTACCTAGCACTAGGAGAAGAAGCAACTTGGTGACTCAAACTAGGAGGAGAAGGTTTTCCTTGTTCATTCTAGGAGATCCCTAGGAAATTTTGTGTGTTTTCTCTCCATTAAAGGTGGGTGTTTCTCTTAAAATTCTAAGTAGCCATCATGCTAGGGTATGTTTGATAAGATTAAAAGAAACTATAACTAATCTAGCCATGTGATGTGAAAATGAGACAAATTGATATTTGTACGATTGTATGTTAAAGTATGTTAATTGATTGCAAATTTTTTTATTGTTAATTTAGAATTTACCGTGCTACCATCCTTTATTTGTTTGTTATATGCTAAATTAAGAAGATATGCTTGTATGTTAAATAATTGAAATCGGAACACTAGGAAAATGGGATTTGACTACTTGATTGTTGAATGACATGAAATGGAAATTTATTACTGAAATAAACTTATAACATTAATGAAAAATTTTATAAGGGAATTGGGAAAATTTTAAGTACATTTCATAAAGAGAATATGCTCATTTCCTAAAGTTTCGAAAATTGAAGAACAATATGCAAGTAGAGAGCAGAATTATGTTTTGGTATCAAAAATCAAATTTTATTATACTGAAATACTGTAATAAAATAAAAAAATAAAATCTGGAGTTTTTGAATAAATTTGGAGAAGAAGAGAACTCAAAAACATTCATTTTTGTAAAAATTCGAAATAACTGAGTTTCGGACTTAAACCCATAAAAACCCCACTCTATATCTGTTTGGTCTCGTAGACCATTTGGTTAATGGGTGCTTTGGGTGCTCACTATAGCTTGCGGGTGTCCGTGGTCTTGGGTTCGAAACTGGTCTCTGCCCTTTTGTTTTCGTTTTTGAATAAAACCCCAAACCGAAATCTAAATCCCTTATCCATTAAACCCCATGCCATATCGTGGTTGCGCCTTAGCCCAGTTGGCTTTAAGTGGCGATTGGCTAGTCTGTGTTTGGGTTCGATTCCTGCTTTTGGCAGGTATAAAACTTTTTGACTTTTTTGGGTTTTAAATTGATTATTTGCCTTTTAAAAATTCGGAAAAAAATACTATAAATTTTATAAAAATATGTAGATCTTATGAAAAATATTTGTGCGTGATTTGACTAAAATAAAGGTGATTTAGAAGTGAAAATTAAGTAGAATTGCATGAAGTTGACATTTGTATAAATATGAAAAGTGATTATTTTTCTTGAGAAGATTATACTAAGTTATAAAAGATGATTTTGAATGGAAGAAAATTTAAGTGTGTTATTTATGAACTTTTATTGCCTAATTTGGGTATTGTATATGAATGAAAAATATGACCTTGTAGTTTGAATCAAGTAAATAAAAGAAATAACAAGTGAAAAACATATGTGTTTATTGGAATAAATTTTGATAATGAAATGCATGAATTGAAAGTGAACTTGATATATGAGATTTGATTTATAGAAAAAAATGGAAATCATGTTAATTGTGGAAAAGAACTTATGAGTATGAAGAATCAAATTTTGTGATTATGAAGTGAAATTGAGAAACTAGAGTGTAGCTAAGCCTCATACCGGCATTGAAAACAAATATGTTGAAATGAAAAGACCGAGATTAGGATCATGTTGTATAAATGGTTAAGACCGGTATAGTGGAAGGGCTAACTCTAGAGAATTGATTTTGTTCATGATTCAAATAACTAAGGACTAGATACGTAGTGAAGATGTGATGAAAATAAGAGAAAAACACGAGAATGAGGGCCTCGGAGCTACGGTGTGAGAATATTCACAGGCTGTCTACACGATGCATCATGTCATGACGTGGATATGTCTCCACGAGTCCATACCGCAGGCGACGCTCGTGGGGTGTTTGGTGACTGTGGTTGGTGTCATGTCCCATGACGGCGGCTGAATTGTCCATAGGTTCTTTACGATGCAACGTGACATGACGAGGGATTTCCCTCCAGGCTGTCTGGACATGAGCTCGTAACTCATAGAGCATCTAGGATATACTTATCATAGTTACAGTCGTAGTTTAAGTCATGACGAGGGATTGAACCCTACAAGATGAAGAACGGTTAAGGGCTTGCCCTCAAACCTATGTAGTATGGGATGCATAGAATCTGAACAAGTGTGCATTAGTGTCATGTAACATACATAACTGCATTAAGGACTAAGTGCACCGCACAACACGACATTAATAGGATAGTCCCTTGTAATTCTGTTTGTGATCAAGTTTGTGGTTTGTTTAAGTATTTGAGAATCGTTATACTGTTCGGCATAGAGGGGATAGCCGTGTATAATATTTCGTCGGTTGTAAGCAACTGACGCGCCCATAGTTTCTATGCAGGGTAAAGTGATTAACAAGACTAAAGAATGCATGCTAATTAAAGTATGATTCAAGTGTTGTACATTTCAATTCATGTAAATTATTGTAAATTGCTTCAGCTGTAAATATATAATGTAAATGTAAACTCTGATGTAAAAAAAAGTTTTTATTTCCTTGTAAAATTGTACGAAGAGAAGTGTAAAGATCCTATGGAACTTCGAATTCAGTCTGTTTTGGAATCCGTGGTGTTACATAACTTTTGCTACACAACTTGGAATTCAAAAATCCAAGGTGTTTTGGAAACAAGAGAGATAAGGCTACAATTCATATTCAGAAAGTAATTTATTTTAAGATCATTTACTGGATCAAAATAGCCGTCAACATACAGCCATCAAGAAATATATACGGTTTTGGGTAGTTTTCACGAAATAAATTTATTTAAACATGATGGTTATCAGTTCTACTTGTCGATAAACTTCTCAATCTGCATGAAGGGTATAAAAAAATGGTAAATAAGATTAGTAACACATACATACATTAATTTATCATCAATCAACCATTAATCGGTCAAACAATATACAACCTAACAATTCTCTCTACAATAATTCATTTGTGTGATAATTATATGAACAACTTTATTATCAATTCTACATGCACACATGAAAGATTCAATCTTTGGAGTCAAAAGTGGCACGATGTCAAGTAAATTGGGGTTAGCTCATGTAAACCCTCAATATACCCAACGAAAGAGATGAACAATGTATAATACGATAAACGAAGGGATTTACTTGCAAGAGTTTCAACAAAACTTGAATTTGATACAATTAAATTCAAGAGGACGGTGACTTGCCCTTTTAAATGGAAATATCGAACACCAAGAATAACGGGATAGGGATCCCAAAGCAACGAACCCACGAACTAATACGAGGAATATATGTGCAATCACATGCTTCAAAAAGAGCACAACAATCACACTAACAATAGAGGCCAGCGGCAGCAACAGGTAAGGGGTTCGACGGGTCTGGCCGACGTTGGTGGTCAGTGGCATCGCAGGCAACAGCACGACAGGAGGTAGGGGGCAACGCCTGCTGTGCTAGTCGACGAAATGGAGGAGCAAGGGGGACCAGTGGGGGTTTGGCTGGCTGTTAATGTCGAGGACATAGGAGGAGGGGGTCGGGGGTGGGTGCTGGCATCGTGGAGAGGGTCGCCGGAGATCGGGGATGATGAGCACAATAGTGGGTCTCGGAAATTCGGTAGGAAATCACAACGGGGAGAGAGAATGGGAGGAGAGAGGAAGAGGAGAGAGAATAAGCGGCTCTAGGGTTTCAATTTGTGCAATTTTTAGGATTTGCAATAGAGTTGCATTGTAGGGTACAATTAGGATGTTAGTGTAACGCCCCGAATCCCAAATACACTGAATTCAAGATGTTCTACAGGATCTTTTAGCTTTCTTCAGTACAATTTTACAAGGAATTTAAACTTTTCACTTACATCAGAGTTACATCATATGTTACATTTACATTTTTGCACAGCGGAAGTAAAAATATACAACATTTGAATAAATACACAACAACATGGTAAAATCTTTATACATCCATTCCTCTTTAACCTTTAACATGTCATTTATCCTGCATACAAAACTGTGGGTACGTCAGTTTATTCAACCGACGATAATTATACATGGCCATCCTCTCTATGCCAGAAACAGTATAACGATTCTCATTTCTTAACAGATCACAAACTTGTTCACAATAAAAATGTAAATCAAAGGGAAAAATCTTAATGATGTTGTGTCGTGATCGTGCACTTAATCCTTAATGCAATTAGTTAATTTACATGACACTAATGCGCACTTGTTCGGATTCTATGCATCCCATACTACATAGGTCCGAGGGCAAGCCTCTTAATCGTTCTTCATTTTCGTAGGGTTCAATCCCTCGCCATGACTTAATCTACTACTGTAATTACGGTGAGTATCCTAGATGATCTATGAGTACAAGCACGTGCACTGGACCCTGGAGGGGAACCCCACGCCATGTCTTGACTCATCAAGCATGCATTCTGTGGCAATTCAGCCTCCTCCCTGAACACGATCCTCTTGCAGTCACCAAACATCCCACAAGCGTGGCTAAAGTCCGATCATTACTGAGTTATGCCCACGCCATGTCTTGACTCATCAAGCATGCATTCTGTGGCTCACATACCCGCACCGTAAACTCTAGTTCTCATACTTATGTTTTCTCTCACTTTCATCACATCTCCACTATGTATTAATTATTAGAATCATGAATAAAATCAAAGCTCTAGAGTTAGCCTCTCCACTAAACCGGACTTATTCATTTCATTCTCACATAACCAACCTTGGTCTTCTTTTCCATTTCATTTCATTTCCATTGTCGTGGGAGACTTAGCTACTCTTTTGTTCAATTTCCAATTCACAATTTCTAATTGAGCATTTCTAACTCATGAATTCATTTTTCATTGCCTCAGCATATCATGTTCTTAACTTTCATATTCATGTAATTCTCAATTCAAAACTATGATTCATTTCATGTAAAATTCATGCAACAACAGAATAGAGTTTATCAACATCAACCACGAGGTTCACAATCTTCAATATAAACTGAAATAAGATTCTCTGACATATCAAAAGACACTCTGGACAGTCGACTTGGAATATTCCAGTCGACTTGTACAGTCAATTCAAGTTCTTCATAAACACTCGGGAGAGTCGACTGCTGCACATGGCTAGTCGGCTGTCCCGCAACTTCCTATGCTAAAAAGTCATTCACATGACAGTCGACTGTCAACAAATCAGTCGTCTGTCCCGGTCTTAACAGTACATATCCATGTTCAGCTCAGTCGACTTGCTATTCGCATTAGGTCGACTGGACAGGTTCACATTTCAATTTAAGGGTTTATCTTTCCAACAGTTCTTACATGCACATGCATCATGGTGTCAAATTACAATATACATATTTATATTCATGCTGCATAAACATTTAATTTCTTACTGTTCAGTAACATCGCAACATGGATTTTCAAGTCACTAATATTGTCTTTTCAAGGAAGTGTTTAAACATGCATTTACACTTGTTCATAACTTTCTTGCAGAGATGAAATATTAATCTTATGTATTACACTAGGGCAGTCACAATGGAAATATCTTATTTCATGGAAGTACAGCGATATTCATAGTTTAATCAATGCATCGGTCGACTGTTCTTATCCTCAGTCGACTGCACTAGTCATTCTCAGTCTTATTAATCATCACTAGTTCTTTTCATCCGTTCACATTTCCTCCATCATATATAACATGGGGGAATATGAATTTAGCCATCGTACTATTACTTCTGTTTTGCATACATGTACATTATCAAATCATGAAGATATTCACCTCGTACCAGTCAACTTGTACATGTGACAGTCGACTGTACCGACCCATTTTGTTCTTATTTACAATGTCGTTATTACACTATTAGTCTTTCACAATTATCATCATAAACGTACTCAGGCAATTCTAATACGTTGAATTTACTTCTCATAAGCATAGTAACAATCATCATAATCATGGCATATTTTCTACACTAGAAGTCCTGAGAAACACCCACCTTATTGACGAAATAATCGAACTCCAGAAAAGTTCCTTAATGCAATGCAGCACTCCTTGCTCCTTGCTCCTTGCCGAAAGTCTCCAGAAGATGATGCCTGGACTCCACAAAAAAACACACACGCTCTCTCACAATAATAGTTCTCTTACAAAATGACCTTTAGTGTAAAAGAACCAATGAATGAGAGGGGGTATTTATACACCAATTGGAGTGAGATGGAGGGCTATGATTCAGTAGATGGTTATTGGATCAAGGGCTAGGATGCACTAGGGAGTTGTGATAACCACCCACACCCTAAATAACCACCCACAACTCTCACCCACTTTTCTACCCAATCCGGCCAACAAAAGGGTGTGTTCTACACGTGTATGCAACATGCACGTGTATGCACAAATCACCCTACAAGAACTTGCACACAATGACAAGTCTAAAAAAAGAGAAATGCTACACACTACAAGTTGTAGAGAATAAAAGATTAGTTCCATGGGCTTAAATTAATTGGGCCAAGATAAATATTTAAAAGAAAAATAAGTAAACTAACATTTGGGCTTTAGTAAAAATGCTTTATAGAAAACAGTATTCTTATTCATCATGTTGAAAATAATAGCCAAAATATTACACGTGCACACTACGTGCAAAAATAAATAATTTTCATATATTTGAAAATCAGGGTATTACAGTTAGGTTAGCAGTTTAGGATCCAATGATAGTGGTTTTGGGTCAAGAACAATTGAAATTGGGTTTTAGGGTTCAATAAGTGATGAGTTTAAAATAATAGGGTTCAAATAAAAATACCCACAATTAAATAGAAGAAAATAGAATCAATAAGAACAGTTCAACAAGAAGAACGGAGAATTTCAAGAACAAGATTTTAATTAAAATAATCAAAAAAAAGTAGAGTATTTTATTCAATTACAAATAAAATATTACAAAAAGAGAAAAATGAAAATAGCGGAAACGGTAGTTACACTCTTACCCACCTTACAATAAAATTTCATCATCGAATAAGCAAGTGGTAGTAGGATAACTCCGAAGAGAAGAAAGGAACAAGAACCAATCAAAAAGATGGGGAAACCTCTTCCGAATCACATCTTCAAGCTCCCAAGTCGACTCACCAGGCGAGTGAGGATTCCAAGTAACACGAACCAACTTGATAACCATATTCTTCAAAATCTTCTCCCGCCGATCCACAATCAAAACTGGATGAATATCAAAAGACAAATATGGTCGAACCGACAACTCCGAATAGTCAATGACATGACTATCTTCCCGAACATACTTCCGGAGCTGAGAAACATGGAAGACATCATGCACCCCAGAAAAAGCTGGGGGCAACGCGAGTCTATAGACCACCTTACCTACTCGCTCCACCACATTGAACGAACAAATAAATCTAGGGCTCAACTTGACCCCACCACCAAAACGAATCACACCTTTCCATGGAGACACCTTGAGGAAAACATGATCACCCACATCGAACTCTAACGGTCTCCTTTGCATGTCTGCCCATTTCCTCTGCCTGTCCTGTGCGGCTTGCAAATACTTCCTGATTGGGCCACAACATCAACAATCGTCGTGATCAATTCTGGCCCCAAAAGATTCCTCTCACCAATGTCATCCTAGCACACTGGTGATCTACACTGCCGACCATACAAGACTTCATACACAACTGCCTGAAGACTAGCTTGGTAGCTATAGTTGTATGAAAACTCCACCAAATGTAGATGATCTTCCCAAGATCCTCCAAACTGAAGCACACAGAACTTCAACATATCCTCCACGGTCTGAATGGTTCTCTCAGATTGTCCATCTTGACTCTATATAACCCTCCAATTTGTACCCTAACCCTAATTACCAAACCCTAATATTCATCTCACACCGTGTGACCCACCCCCTGTGATGCTGGATACTACCCAGTTGACCCAAACCCATATTGACTTTATATAACCCTCCTATAAGTACCCTAATCCTAATTACCAAACCATAATATTCATCTCTCTCCCTAGTCGTCATCTACCCTACTCCAGACCTTCATCATCTCCCCTCACCCCAATCTTCGTCGCTACCAACCCCCGATGCCGGCAACCCTGACCCCGACACCCTGCTCCTCCCTCATCCCCGTGCACCCTGATCCCTATCTCGATCCCCTCACCGCTGATCCCCGTGCACCTTTGACAGCCCCTGATGCCCAAGCCACCTCGCCGCTGTCATCTTCCTCACTGCCATCATCTTCTCTCTCTTGTCGAAGCCAACCCACACCGTGTGCTCCATCCGTTGGTGCTCCTCTTCCTAGTGTCGAGCTACCCTCGGTGTTGTGCTTAGTCGCTGTTGTCACCCCCCCTGTGTTGCTGTCGCCGCACTAACCGTGCTGCTACTGTGTGGTTGTGTGTGAAAGCACATGCGTTTCTTGTGCATGTGTAATATCCCGGACGGATATTACATTGAATAATTGTTATTTTATTATTATTTTATTATTATTTTATTATTATTTTGTTTTAATTCCAAAATAGAATTATTTTGGTGATTTTTGCCCGGTTTGTTCACAAACATTGTCGGAGCGCATATCTCAGTCTATGTACATCCGTAGTACATCAAATTGGTAGCGCAATCCTCCGAATTGATAATAAAACTTATTTTATTATTATTTTCAAGATTAGATTATTTTATACGAATTATATGAAGATTTGCGGTATACGCATATATACGTACATATGCGCGTTATAGCAAATTGTACATTGTGCAAATTAGAGTATTTTTGGACAACGTGTTTATCTTGTCATCACAACCTAATTAGATGGTTAGGGTTTGATTAGGAGGCTTAATCTAGGATTTTTGTATGCATGAGAAGATTAAGTAAAAACCCCTTCTAGAAACCTTCTCTCCACCACACCCTACCTCCACCAATTCTCACCTCCCCTAGGTCAAAATCGGCCCCATTTTTTGGGGGGGTTTGGTGCAATTGTGTGTGTGCACATTTGCACTCTCCACCCTTCTCTCCACCTATAAATACCCCCTCCCTCCACCTTTGTCTCATTTTAGAAAGACAAAAAGAATGAAAGGAAAAAGAATGAGTGAACTACTAACTTGAGAGTTTTTCCTTGTAGGTTTAGTAGGAGTTCTAAGAGCTTAAGAGAAAGAGTAGGAGTGCTAGCTAGTCCTTCCAACAAGAAAAGAAGGTGGGGGTTTCTCTTTTGGTTGTTTGTTTGAATTGTTGTTTTGGTGTTCCTTCTTCTTCTTATCTTCCTTGTTTGTTTTTGTTCTTTTTGTATGAGTGTTTTGTAGTGGTGTAGTAGTATGTTGTTCTTATCTTATATGTTGTAGCATAAACACCAAAAAAAAAGGGGAAAAGAATGATAAGAACTTTAATGAACACATAAGAAGAAATGGTTAGTAGCTATTGTTTTGACTAATAAAAGAACTAACTAATTGGACTATTTCACTAAGCATATGGAACAATGGTATGAATGGTGGAGTTGATTGTGTTGTTGAGTGAACAACTTGACATGAACATATGCATATGTGTGTACATACCCATTGGGATGTAGAACTCAACAAGAACTTTGACATAAGCATAGTAGAATTATTATATGCATTGAAGATTGTGAACTCAATAAATAAATCTTTTTCTATTTGCTCTCTACTTGAAATGCTAACTTTTGGTTACAAAAGAAGAAGGAAAAGAAGGAAATGCTAAGTAGGTTTGTAACTCATTATGTGTAATTGTAGATCATAAAGAAAGAAAGAAAGAAGGAAAGATAAATGGTCCTTGTAATAGCTAGTAACTAGTTAACTATGCTTAGATGATTAGAAAATACCATGCTTAAATGTTGTTTATGCTTGAGTTAGTAGGTATTCATGCTTAATGGTATTCATGCTTAATGATATTCATGCTTAAAACATAGTAGATACTCATGCTTAAGTTAAGGTAACTATCCATGGTTAGTTGTAGTAATTTTTATGTTTATGTTCTATCCGTGCTAGAATTGTTGTAGAAACTCATGCTATGTTGTAGGTTGATACTTAACTAGTATACATGTCTAGAATGTTACTAAAATGTACACCATGTTTAGGAATGATGTAGAACCATGCAAAGTATATATTCATGCTTAGAATGTTGTAAGATTTATGTTAAAATTTCCTACCATGTCTAGGAATGATGTAGACCCATGCTAAGTATATATTCATGCTTAGAATGTGGTAGGATTTATGTTAAAATTCCTACCAAGTTTAGGAATGATGTAGACCCATGCTAAGTTTATATACATGCTTAGAATGTTGTAGGATTTATGTTAAAATTCCCTACCATGTTTAGGAATGATGTATACCCATGCTAAGTCTATATATATGCTTAGAATGTTGTAGGATTTATGTTAAAATTTCCTACTATGTTTAGGAATGATGTATACCCATGCTAAGTCTATATACATGCTTAGAATGTTGAAGGATTTATGTTAAAATTTCCTACCATATTTAGGAATGATGTATACCCATGCTAAGTCTATATACATGCTTAGAATGTTGTAGGATTTATGTTAAAATTTCCTACCATGTTTAGCAATGATGTATGTTAAAATTTCCTACCATATTTAGGAATGATGTATACCCATGCTAAGTCTATATACATGCTTAGAATGTTGTAGGATTTATGTTAAAATTTCCTACCATGTTTAGCAATGATGTATACCCATGCTAAGTCTATATACATGCTTAGAATATTGTAGGATTTATGTTAAAATTCCCTACCATGTTTAGGAATGATGTATACCCATGCTAAGTCTATATACATGCTTAGAATATTGTAGGATTTATGTTAAAATTCCCTACCATGTTTAGGAATGATGTATACCCATGCTAAGTCTATATACATGCTTAGAATGTTGTAGGATTAATGTTAGAATACCTACTATGCCTTGGAATGTTGTATGTTCATACTAGTTATATATCCATGCTTGGGTTGTGGTGATTAATCATGTTACGTAGTGGAGATCCATGCTTAAGGTGGTAGTAGAGATACATGTTCTAAGTAGTAAGCATCCATGCTCAAGTTATAGCTTATGCTCAAATTGTAGTAAGTTTCATGTTTAGATTGTAGTAACTATCCATGCTTAAGATTGTTACAAGTGCATGCTAAATCGCATTCATAATTAAGAATGTTGTATGTTGATGGTTATGTCATATATACCATGATTAGTTGTTGTAGGTTGATGCTTACAATTGCATACCATGCTTGAATTGCCATAGGTTAAATAGAAAGAAAGAATCATGTTGTAATTGTAGTAGTAACTACCTTGTTGTAGTTAATGTTAGTAAGGAGCCATACATGCTGGAATGGTATAGTGTAGCATCCTAATTACATGATGAAATGTACCCATGTTTTATGTCGATTGGGTAAAGAACCCATGGACTCTAGTCGGGTGAGGTTCTAATTTAAGATGGAACCATAGCATGTGAGCACTTGCATTTAAAGGTAATAAGGGTTGGAAAGTTCTAATAATTGTTAGCTTGATAAAAAGCTAGTCTAGGGTCTTCTAATTACCCTAGGGGTCATCGACCATCAAGACCGCGTCCTACCACCTTAGAGTAAATGGATAGATCTCACCTCGGGCATCGACGGATCTTAACTGATATAGGTTGACTGTGGGCCGAGAGTGTTGGTAGAATCCAAGTTAGGGGTAGGGATGAGTGAGGGAGATCTCATTACTAGAGTCTTGGATCGAGGGACCACGAGTTGGGCCATGATAATCTAATTGGAAACTATGTAAGATGTTGAAGGTTGTAATACTCGGGAATGTATAGGTAATATTGTAACTCTATTGTAATGTATTGCAGTTGTAAAATATTCAGACTTGTAATACATTGGGTGTTGAATAAAAAGTTTTAAATTCTCCTATTTTTTTCTGTGTATTGTGACTAATTGAAGAAAAGGTCCTGGCTCGTGTCTCGTTTCCCAGTATATGGAAATCGGGGCGCTACAGCACGAGTATTTGGTTGGTGTTTTTTACCGCTCTTGTTCGTGCATTCTCTTGTTCATTGTGTTCGTTGTTCAGGATCTGTTCCCATTATTCTGTCTTCTTCATCATCATCGTTATCAGGCAAGTAGCTTGTATGTAATTTTTTGCCATACAAGTTAAATACCGTAAGTAGTCTTGCATGAAATTGTTTAGTACCCTTATGATCACCATATTTGTTAGTTGATCTGTTCCTTCATCTCTTGATCATGATTCGTTCACAGTATTTGTCACCCACTGCACCAAAACAATTAGATTAGATGAATATCTTGATGCTTATGGTTGTTGTGACATATCGTATGTTGTAGATAATTGCTTTGTGGATGTTCGTATGATATACTATCTTATTATAGAGTGTTTATTCACATGCCATGCTGATTGGAGTAACATATATACCATGCTTTGTATGCCATCTTAGATTGGACGTTTGTAATTAAACTATTTGATAATATGCTTAAAAGAACTTTTGTTTTACTACTTCCCTATTTTGTACTGTAATTTCGACACTGTTAACCTCAGTAAAATGAATAAAGTTATGAACATGATTTATAGGCTTTGTTTTATAGTTTTCAGAAATTTCGACGGATCTGAATTATGTTTTATGATGCATGATTTATTGTTGTTTTACTGCAGTCATATTGTATATTCTAGATTATGAATTATATGATTTCTGTATGAACCATTATTTTAAAACTGATATTAAAAGTAGAAGTTAAACTCTAAATTTTGCTGGGTATGATTAGACATGACTGGGATCAATCCCTATTTTTTGTCGAATTAATTAATGACTTTTGTATCTTATTTCATACTTATGAAACCAATCGATGTATTTCCAAACTGCATGCTGTTCAGTAAAGAATTATGTTTTCAACCAGATTCTGTTTATTTTATATGAAAACTTCGTGAATATAAACTGTATCCTGATTTGTCTATTTTATCACCCTTTTGACGGATCTGGATTTCGAATTGTATTTTGTGAAATATATCTATTTTGTTACTGCTGTGCCTGAACTTTCAGATTCGAAGTTTTGCTGCATTACTCTGTTTACCCAATTATATTGACTATACTATATGTAATATAATTTAGTGACATTTTATATGTTGAGACTAGATATACTAGGGAATATTCCAGATTTTTCTCAGAATTAATTATTATGTTTTCAAATCCTTTTCATGCTTATAAACAAGATTTTGCATTTTCTGGCTGAATATAACATCTGTATTAAACGCTATTTTCAACCCTGTTTTTGTGGCTGATGTATGACTTGTATATATGCGTTGGATTTGGCAGAGAGTCTAGTTTCCATATTTTCTGACGGATCTAGATTTTCAGTTCTGTAACAATGGAAATCTCAGATTTGGTACAGTAGTGTCTTCCTGCCTAGAACTGAAAGTTTCGTTGTTTTGACTGTTATAGGTTGTTTTTGTCACCTGTTTGTGTTTCCTATTCATCCTAGAATTGTCCTTTATTCTTACCATGTCTTTAGCCCTGTTTGTATTCGTTCACATGTGTTTATTAATAATGAAAACTAATCAAGCAGGGGTTTTTAGGGGAAAAGTTCTAGTAGTAGACAATATAGAAATGCATATTCAGAAGGAAACTCGTTTTCCCCATGTTACTGTGGTACCCACTGTTTATCTATGGATGCTTGAGGGCATGATCCATGACCCTATTTGCTAATACTGTTACTGTTTTTGTTTGTCTGAATATACGGGCCTATAGGTTTCACTACGAAATCTTAAAACGGAACTGTTTGATGTAGCAAACATGTGGTATAATTTGGAACGCATGAAGTGCTACCTATATAGTAATGAACATTAGACATAAGAATAACTGTTTCACTGTCACATCCTGTCACTGTTACCGTTGACTTTACTGTTACTGTTGACTTCACTGTTACTGTTACTATTATACTCTTCACTGTTTATCCATTGTTTCCTTATATCTGTAAAATGTCATCCTTTGTTGTTTATCTCCATGTTAGTACTTCCTGTTTTTGTTTCATATTTTCCTTTATATTTTTTTGCTTGTACTGTTTGCGGCCCGGAACTTGTATCTAACGGGCATTATGTTTTCTTGTCTTCCTTTTCCCTCATAATTGCTGTATGAGCAGGTTTTGGTGATCGCTTGCCTACTGGAGTTGGTGAGCAAAAGTTTTGAGCCACGCATTGAAAAATTTGTCTTAATGTTTTGTTTAAACTATTTTATTCATGTACTGTGTTGAGACTTGTATTGGTCTTGTAGTCCCAGGATATTGTTTTGTTTAAGATTTCATATTTGTTTGGGATATTCATTATTGTGCGAATAAATACTGTTGAGTTATAATTGTTCATGCATGCCTGGTTGACTATATTGTTATATTTACTGTTGTGATGAGTCATGTAGATCTGTACAACTTATGGATGGTGAAAACTATCTGCTGGGCTTAGTCACGTACCGTATTCCGTATTCCTTTTGGGAAGCGGGGCGTGACAATATTACTTGTAGCATATTCAATTTAAATTGCAAAGCAGGGTGATACAGTAAATTTGTGAATCTAAAAATCCAGACCCAACAGTTTTAAAACTGCAATATCTCACAACTCATAACTCGAAATTCGATTCCGTTAGATGTTCTGAAAACTAGACACATGGGGATACAATTCATATTCATAAACTTACTCAATATTTTGTAATTAACAGGTTCAAAATCATCAAGCCAAATCAGGACTGCAGTATTTCAGAACTAACATGTTTCTTAATAACTTGGTTTTCGTTCAAACAATTGTAGAATCTCAACTATAAATAATTGAAGTATCACATCAGCGACTCAAGCATGGTTTAACATTATTAAAATGGGGGAAATTACTATCATGGCCACAACATCATGTTTCAATATTTCGACATAATCACATACAACCAAGTTATACGATTCACTTCTAATAGTGGTATATATAAATATCATATTGTTTTGTCATGTGTCGTGTCATGCATGCAATAAAAGACTAACATGGTATTTCTATGATGTAAAATTGCTAGGATCGAATCAGATCAAATATCGAAGGATCAAAATTTTTCAACACAAATAACAAGAGAACGGAATTGAACTACAATGAACCTACTTGTGGATTTTCAAGAAATTGCTTGTACGGGATACAACAAAATTTGTACAAGAGAATACTTGCCTTGATTGGATCAAGATGAAGTGGCGATGGAAGGGCGATGAACACACGAGCAATAACACGATAGCAACTCTACGTGTTTTGCACATAAAACCAACAGTGACGCGGTAGTGGCACGAGACAGCAATGCAGCGGCGACTCGACTGCTGGTGCTTCGGGGATCTGCTGGCGTGGATTTTCTGTCGACTGGGGGCTGTCGATAGGGCTATAGCGGGAAGGACGAGGACATGAGGGTGGTGGTCGTGGAGGCACGACGAGGGGTTTCAGTCGACGGGGATGAAGGCGAGGGGGGTCGACGACAGAGGATGAGGAGCATGGTGCAGGTGGTTGGTTCGATAAGGAAAGAGGTCATGATGAGAGAGGAGAAGGGTAGCGACTGGCGTGTAGGCTTTGGAGGTGGGTTGCGGTGATGGTGGAAGGTTGCAAGCGGCTCGACGGGTTGGACGGGGTGATGGGTTTGCGAGGTAGGGAGAGAACGGGAGAGAAGATGAAAATATAGGCGGCTAGGGTTAGGGGGTAGAACAGTAGGTTGGGTTAGGGTTGAATAGGTTAGATTATATATCGGGTTTAAGTGGGTTTGGGTTATTGGGTAGATGGTTAGGATCCATTAGGGAAAAAAGAATTAATAAAATAAATTAGGCCATAAAATTAGATGATTTAGAAATAGTCAAACTATCAAGAAAATAAAAATTTAGCGTTGACAGGAAAAATATTTAAATTAATCAAATTGGAACCAAAATTTGAGTTGAAAGCGATACTGGATTTCATTAAGAGAGAAAAGTCAATTACAGGGTTCAGAATCGAACAACGAGGAATACAATGAATAAATATACAAGAGCAAAAAAATACAAAAATGGGAACAAGGGTTATAATCCTATCCACCTAACAAGCAGAATTTCGTCCTCGAAATTTAGAAAAGTGGTACATAGGGCACCCCGAAAGGAAAAGAAAACAAAGGAACAACTCGAACAAATGAGGGAACTTTTTCAGGATCTCTTCCTCCAGTTCCCAAGTCGACTCACCCGGCGAGTGAGGATCCAAGAAACCCGACCAACTTGATAACCTTGTTGTTCAATACTTTCTTCCGCCTGTCCAAGATTGCAACTTGTGGGATCTCACAAGACAGATCCGACTACACAGACCACTCTGAATAGTCGATCACATGGCTCTTGTCTCTGATGTACCTCCTGAGTAGGGAGACATGAAAAACATCATGCACCCCAGATAGAGCCGGCAGCAATGCGATTCTTTAGGCCACCTTGCCTACTCGCTCCATAATGTCAAACGGCCCAATGAACCTGGGGCTTAGCTTGCCCCCACCTCCAAAACGGATAACACCTCTCCACGGTGATACCATAAGGAACACATAATATCCCACTGCGAATCTCAAAGCCCTACATGAACATCTGCCCATTTTCTCTGCCTGTGCTGCCTGCAGTTGCTTCCTAATTTGAGCCATTGTATCGATAGTCCTTGTGATCAATTCTAGCCCCAATAGATTTCTCTTACCAATGTCATCCCAGCACACTAGTGATCTACACTTCCTGCCATAAAGTGCCTCGTACGGTGCAGCCTAAAGACTTACCAGATGTAGGTGATCTTCCCAAGATCCTCCAAACTGCAGAACACAGGACCTCAACATGTCCTCTAAAGTCTGAACAGTCCTTTCTGACTTCCTATCTGTCTGAGAGTGAAAAGTTGTGTTGTAGTTCAATTTGCTTCCGAGACTGCTTTGAAGACTCCCCAAGAACTGAGATATGAATCTAGTGTCTCTGTCTGGAACAATACTGACGGGGACCCCATGCAGCCGGAAAATCTCCTGCATGTACTTCTCTGCAAGGCCCTTAGTAAACTGACCAACTCTGAAGGGAATGCATGTAGGAACTTTTCGTCAACCTATCCACAATCACCCAAATGGCATTGTGACCCTTGGAACTTCTTACCAACGCAGTCACGAAGTCCATGGTGATGTTCTCCCACTTCCACTCCGGAATGGGAAGAGGTTGAAGAAGCCTAGTAGTCCTTTAATGTTCTGCCTTTACCTGCGAACAGATCAAACACTGCGAAACAAATCTTGCTACGGCCCTCTTCATACCAAGCCACCAAAAATGCAACTTTAGATCCTGTTACATCGTAGTACCACCGGGATGAATAAAGTGGCGAGCGGTGAGCCTCCTCGAGTAGCTTCTGCCTGGCTTCTCCCTTTGGAATGCATAGACGGGTCCCAAAGTGGAGAGATCCATCCTCATGAACAACCATATCTGTCCTGGATCCTACCTCAACTTCAGCTCTGAACCTCTGTAACTACTCATCATCTGCCTATGCTTTCTTAATCTTTTCCACCAGTGATGACTGTAACTGAAGCATCATACAACTCCGATTGGTAACTGAAAACATCACTTCCAATTCCAACTTCCTCATCTCCTTAACAAGTTCCCTCTGCTTAGTTAAAACCATGGTGACTCGTCTTCTGCTCAAGGCATCCGGCACCAAGTCAATCTTTCCAGGGTAGTACTTCAAATTTATATCATAGTCTACCATCAGTTCCAACCAGCGCCTCTGCCTCATGTTCAGTTCCTTCTGAGTGAATACAAACTTAGGAGTTTTCTGGTCAGTGAAGATCTCCACTCGGTCTCCAAGTAAATAATGCCTTCAAGGCTTCGTGGCGAAGATCACTACTGCCGACTTCATGGCGAAGATCACTACTGCCGACTTCATGGCAAAGATCACTACTGCCGGCTCCAAGTCTTGAGTAGGATAATTCTTCTCATGCGGCCTCAACTGCTTCGATGCATAGGCAACGACTCGGCCCTTCTACATCAGCACTGCACCTAGGCCTCTGCCAAAAGCATCGCAGTAAATCACAAAACCACCTGAACCATCCAGAATAGTCAACACTAGCGTTGATGTCAATCTTCTCTTCAATTCTACAAAAGCTTCACTGCAAGCCCCATCCCAAACAAATTTCTGATCTTTTCCAGTTAACTTAGTCAATGGCCCAGCAATCTTCGGGAAATCTTGGACAAATTTTTGATAATACCCTGCTAGCCCGAGAAAACTCCTCACCTCTGAAACTGACTTCGGCATCGGCCAATCCTTCATTACAGCAATCTTGGACGGATCAATAGAAATTTCTTGCCCGATATAATATGCCCTAAAAATGTAACGCGGTGAAGCCAGAACTCGCACTTGCTGAGCTTCCCATAAAGCTGATTCTCCCTCAAAGTCTACAAGACCAATCTCAGATATTCAGCATGATCCTTCCTATTCTGAGAATACACCAAGATATCAATAATATTGACCACCAGAAACTTGTCCAGAATGGGCAGAATACCCTGTTCATTAAGCTCAAGAACACTGCTGGTGCATTCGTGACTCCAAAAGGCATCAACAAGAACTCATAATGCCCGTACCTTGTCCTGAAAGCAGTCTTCTGCATATCTGCCGCCTTCAACTTAACCTAATGATACCCTGAATGAAGGTCCCACTTCGAAGAGACTGCAACACCGCCCAATTGGTCAAATAGGTCATCAATCGTAGGTAGTGGATACATTAACCTAATGATACCCTGAATTATCTCTAGCCTCATATTTTACAGGTAGGTGCTTCTAGCTTGGGATTTAGACGCTTGTGCTAAATTGATGTTATAGCTTATGTAAACTGTAAAACAATGTGTTGAACAAGAAAGACTGTAATTCAAGGTGTTTGTTTTTCCATTGTGTTTGTAATGAATTTAATGTAATAAAAGTTGAAAAAGAATTTATCTGTATTTTGGCTATGTTTACTATTATAATTGAAGTTGATGCTGAGAATTGTGCCACGTATTTCTGAGATATCATATGTGAAATTTGGGGTGCTACAGAGATTGGTATCAGAGCTTGCTTCAATGGTAATAATAAACATGGTGTAAAAATAAACTTAGGTGTGGACATTAGAGCGTGAGTGCCTAGGTGTGGACATTAGAGTGTGAGTATCACATAGAGTTAGAACATGATATTTTGGTTAGGGGTATGGCTGAGGTTTTGCCATGGGGTACTGATGTGAATATGTATTATGTTGTAATGTTCTAACTTTACCCTCATTTTGCATTATTCAAAAAATTGGCAGGACCCAGGACCAGAAATGGTGCTAATGGTGATGGGGCTGATAGTTCCCATGGGGCTGGACTTGATCTTGAGACTGAGATTGCCAGCATGTATCAGACCTTGAATACATTCATGGCAGCTAATATGGTGCAAAATTAGAATCAGAATCAGAATCATGGGAATGGACCAGTATTTGTTAATGTTGATCCTATCAAGCAGGTTGAGTACTTCAAGCGTATAAAACCACTAGTGTTTGAGGGGAAGTCTGATCCAAATGAGGCTGATGATTGGATTAGACAGATGGAGATGGTCTTCGAAATCTTGGAGACCCCAGAAGTCAATAAGGTGAAATTGGCTGCTATGCAATTGGAGAAGGATGCTGGCGTTTAGTGGCAGGCAGTGAAGCGGGCCTTTAGAGATCAGCAAGTGACATGGGTAGTGTTTATGGATGAGTTCAGGGGTCGTTTCTTTCCTCTGGATATTCAGGAGAAGAAGCCAACGGAATTCTTGAATCTGCAGCAAGGCAACATGACAGTGCATGAATATGAGACCAAGTACGCTCAGCTGTCAACTTATGCACCAGAATTGATAGCTGATGAAGCAAAGAAGGCCAAGAAAATTCAGCGGGGCTTGAGGCCGAATCTGAGGTCAACGCGGATTCCTTTGGGCATAAGGAGGTTTGATAAGCTGGTCAGGAGAGCAGCTATGACAAAAGAGGATATGGATCAGTTCCAGAAGAACCAAGAAACCTGGAACAGGAACAAGAGGCCAGCAACTAGTCAGAGTGGGAAGAAGTTCCCAGTGAAGCAGGGCAAGTTAAGTAGGCCAGAGCAGAGGGCACCTGCAACTCATGAGGTGACTTGTTACTACAGTAAGAAGGCAGGTCATTTCAAGTCAGCATGTCCTAAGTTGGCGAAACAGACTTGTTTTCAGTGTGGGCAAGTAGGGCATTCTAAGCCTTTCTGTCCACAGTTGAAGAAGGGTGGTCCAGGCGGAGGCAAGTTTCAGAGGCCAGGGTGAGTATTCTCATTAACTGAGGAGGATGCGGGTACCTCAGAGGATGTGATTCAGGGATTTGTTTTGGTTAATGGAATAAATGCAAAAGTTTTATTTGTACTGGTTTTTCGCATACATTTGTATCACCCAATTTTGCAAAGGTCTTAGGAGTGGAGCCTAAGTTGTTTCCAGGCAGGATCTTATCGGTGGCAATGCCGTCAGAAGAAGAATTGGTTGCTGATCGATATTACGAAAGCTATGATATCGAGATTGGTGGAAGATTATTTGGCATTGATCTCATTGAGCTGCAAGTTCTAGCTGGGGGATGTGATTGTGGGTATTGATTGGATTGTAATATATGATGTCAGAATTGAATGCAAGAAGAAGGAGGTGTTGGTGAAGGCACCAGGTGGTCCCGCAGTGACTTTTCAGGGGAAGATGAAGGGCCCAAAAGTGATTGCAGTAGTATCTAAGTTGATGATTCCAAATGAAGTGAGAGGCATCCCTGTTGTCAGAGATTTTCCTACAGTATTTTTGGAAGATTTACCGGGATCGCCGCCGCAGCGAGATGTGAAGTTTTGTATTAATGTTCTGCTGAGGAGTGCTCCGATTTCTAAGGTTCCGTACAGGATGGCACATGTAGAGCAGGATGAAGCCAAAAGAAGATTGAGGAATTGCTGAGTAAGGGTTTTATCAGGCCAAGTTTTTCACCGTAGGGTATTCCAGTGTTGTTGGTTAAGAAGAAGGATGGGTCAACGTGGATGTGCATTGACTATCAGAAGTTGAATAGGGTGACTATTCGGAACAAGTATCCGCTTCCACGGTTTGATGATCTGTTCGATAGGCTTCGAGGAGCAGCTGTGTTTTCGAAGATTGATTTGAGATCAGGGTATCATCAAGTTCGGGTCAAAGAGAAAGATGTGAGTAAACCAGCTTTCATGACTCGTCATGATTTCTATGAGTTTTTGGTAATGCCATTCGGAGTGGCGAATGCGCTGGCAGTATTTATGGATATGATGAATCGGATATTGCGGCCATTTATTGATTCCTTCGTGGTGGTTTTCAT
This sequence comes from Hemerocallis citrina, assembly GCA_017893485.1. Lineage (NCBI taxonomy): Eukaryota > Viridiplantae > Streptophyta > Magnoliopsida > Asparagales > Asphodelaceae > Hemerocallis > Hemerocallis citrina. The sequence continues at coordinate 146,747,251 of CM030364.1, read as the reverse complement.
TGATGATATTTTGGTGTATTCGAAGTCAGAGGAGGAGCATTCTATTCACTTGACGGAGGTGTTATAGAAGTTACAGGAGCATAACTTGTATGCCAAGTTGTCGAAGTGTGAGTTTTGGAAGTTTGAGGTAGCTTTTCTTGGTCATATCCTTTCTAAGAAGGGATTGGCCACTGATCCTCAGAAGGTTGAAGCAGTAAGGGATTGGCCCAGGCCAACGTCAGTGAAGCAAGTTAGGAGTTTCTTGGGTTTGGCTGGGTACTACAGGAGATTCATTCAGGGCTATGCACAGATTGTAGTTCCCTTGACAGGGTTGACTCGGAAGAATGTGGCATTCACATGGACTGATAAGTGTGAGGCGAGTTTCCTTGAGCTTAAGGAAAGGTTGACGACTGCACCTATCTTGGCCTTGCCACAAACTAGGAAGGATTATGATATCTTCAGTGATGCATCTCTCAGAGGTTTGGGGTGTGTGTTGATGCAGGAAGGTAAGGTTATTATCTATGGTTTGAGGCAGTTGCGTCCGCATGAGAAGAATTATCTGATGCATGATTTGGAGCTAGCAGCTATTATCTTTGCCCTGAAGCAGTGGAGGCATTATGTTTCTGGTGAGAAGGTCAACATGAATACCGACCACAAGATCCTGAAGTACATTTATCAACAGAAAGATCTAAATCTTCGGCAGAGAAGGTGGTTGGAAGTGTTAGAAGACATTCATCCTGAGATCAAGTATCACCCGGGCAAGGCGAATCTGGTGGCCATGGGCTTAGTCAGAAGAGCAGCTAGGCGAGCTTGATCACTACTCAGAGTGAGTTAGCAGCAGAGATTGATCAGGCAGGTATTGAGGTGGTGCTGTAGGGTTTGGGAGCTTCTTTGGCTCAGTTGAGGCTGCAGCCTACTTTGAGAGAGCAGATTGTGGAAGGTCAGAAATTAGTTGCAGAGATCTAGAAGATGTTGCAGCAGGTTTCCGATGGCAAGTTGTCAGAGTTTCGTGACCAAGATGGAGTTTTATGGATGGGTGAGAGGTTGTGTGTTCCAGAGAATGCAGATTTGAGGGAAAGTATCTTGCAGGAGGCACACAGTACTTTGTTGTCAGTACATCCTAGAGGCACAAAGATGTACAAGGACATCAAACGGCACTTTTGGTGGTCCGGTATGAAGAGGAATGTGGCAGATTTTGTGGTGAAGTGTCTGACTTGACTGCAGATCAAAGCAGATAATCAGAGACCTGGAGGTTTGTTACAGCCTTGGCCCATTCCTGAATGGAAGTTGCAGAATATCAACATGGATTTCAATACAGGTTTGCCAGGGAGTGTGATGGGCAATGACTCGATTTGGGTTATTATTGACCGTTTGACCATGTCAGCTCACTTTCTGTCTATGAAGATTACTTTGTCATTGGAAAAATTGGCAGAGTTGTATGTTGATGAGATTGTGAGACTTCATGGAGTTCCTGTGTCGATTGTGTCCGACAGGGATGCAAGGTTCACTTCGAAGTTTTGGAAGAGTCTGCAGGTAGATTTGGGTACCATAACTGATTTCAGTACCGCTTTTCATCCGCAGACTGATGGTCAGACTTAAAGGGTGAATCGGGTATTGGAAGATATGTTGAGGGCTTGTGTTATGGATTTTGGTGGTAGTTGGGAGAGGTACTTGGCATTGGTTGAGTTTGCTTATAAGAACAGTTACCATACGAGTATCGGGATGGCTCCGTATAAAGCTCTGTATGGGAGGAAGTGCAGGACACCTGTTTGTTGGTTTGAGGTTGTCGAGAGGCAGATGTTTGGGCCCGAGATTGTGTAGCAAACATCGGAGAAGATTAAGTTGATTCGCAAGAGGTTGGTCGAGGCTCAGAGTCGGCGGAAGAGTTATGCAGACACTCGAAGAAGGGACTTGGAGTTTGTGGTTGGGGATGCAGTTTTCCTCATGGTATCTCCGACTAAAGGAGTGATCAGGTTTGGTAAGGGAGCCAAGTTGTTGCGAAGGTACATTGGGCCATACAGGATTTTAGGGCCGGATTGGTAAGACGACATATAGGTTGGAGCTTCCGGAGGAGTTGGCACAGGTACATATGTGTTCCATGTGTCGTTATTGAGGAAGTATGTGCCGGATCAGACTAGTTGGTAGCAGTGCCTGAAGGTCTACAGGTGAACTTGAGTTATAAGGAGCAGCCTGTGGAGATTGTTGATCATAGGAAGAAAATCTTGAGGAGCAAGGTGATACCTATGGTCAAGGTGTTGAGGAGGAACCAGCAGTTCGAGGAGGCTACTTGGGAGCCGGGGGATCGCATGCAGAAGGAGTTTCATGAGATTTTTGTATGATTGTATTCCTTTGTATGATTGTACTCTTTGATTTAAGCTGTATTTCTTTTGTTAGATTGTATTCTCTTGTGTACTTGTATTTCTTAAACTATGTTCCCATTTATGAGATCTCGATTCTTTTTGCTTATTTTGTTTTGACCCTCTTAGTAGCAGTTCTAAGGACAGAACTTTTCTCAAGAGGGAGTGATGTAATACCCCAGATTTTTAAATAATGTTTTTAAGATTTATAAATGAATTAAAATAATTTTTGGTGATTTAATAAATATTTTCTGAAATTTATCTTTTTACACGTGCAAAACACGTGCAAATAATTTCTTGGGAAGTTCAAAATCAAAAATTATTTTGGGAAAACTCATTATTTATTATTATATATTGTTTTTGAATTTTATGGATTTTTCTGATAATTATTGGACCTATTTGCAAATATTACAAAAAAAGGAATTTTTGTGCAAAGTTACCACTTTGAGTAAAAGCTCCAGATTTTCGGATTTTTGGGCTTGGCATGATGCCTAGTCAACTTAGAGGTAAAGAGGTTACTTTTTCTTTAATAAATTTTGTTTATTTTGTAACTTTTGCTAATAAAAAAAAGGATCTTTTTGCAAATTTGCCATTTAAAGGGGTAAAATTGTTAATTCGTTTTTCTGGGTTTTCAAACAGTGCCGACTGGATTGTAGGCTATTTGTTTTTGTTTTTAAAACTCAATTAAGTTGGTTTTATTTAATTTCCAAGTGTAAGGATTTATATATGGAAAGGAATATTTTAAAAGAGGTAGTTTGCAAATCTATTCAAAACCCTAATTTACCTATATCCCAGCCTATTCAAGGTGGAGTGCAGCTGTCTCTTTGCTGCACAACACAAAGGAATTTCTTATTATTATTTTCTTGGAGTTTTCAAAGCAGATTCTTGGTTTTCTTACGACGGAGGGATTCTTATTATTCTTTACTTTTCTTCGGTTGTTTCTTCAAAGAGGTGAGTGACTTGCGTTTGTTTTCTTATTGTTCTAAGCATGTTGTATGTGATGATTGATCTATTAGAAAGCATGTTAGATGATTATAGGAAGACATAATAAATTCTTATGAGTAGATGAATTAAAAATTGAATCTCTTCATGAAACTATACCATTGATGACCAAAACCCTAATTAGATGACTTGTGATGGCTAAAGAACCTAATAGAAATCATGTGCAGGATGTCTAAATCATATTTTTGCTGTATTGAACTTTATCTATTGAGTTCTATGATGTTGTTGTATGGAAAGTGAACAAAATTAACTAAAGATGAACTCACTGTGTATACATTTATATATGCTCTGTTTGGGATACGATGAAGGAGAACTTGATTAAATACTTGTTGTTTCCGCATATATTCGTGGGTAATTTGATGATAGTAAGTGGGTATGAATTTATTAAGTCCAAGAAAAATTTTTGAACTAAAAAGGAATCAACTGTAGAAGGATGACGAGGGTTTTTATCGGGTCTGTTTGTATGCAGACCGAAAAGTTGGATTTTGATATTTTGATGTTTTCGATTGGGTTTTGAGATCTATATGATACTGGGATTTGATTGATCAATATGCCACTGATATGAGAAGTTTTCTTGATATTTTGACTGATGCACAAACCCAACTTACATATACATATATATATATACAAACCTCTGTTACTGTTTTGAAGGTTTTTATGAATTTTGACAAAGTTTTTATTAATTTCAATTTCTTTGGTACTGAGATGATTTTTTACTATACACTACTCCTACGGGTCAATTCTGATGCTAAATGGATGCTTAAACTCTATTTGAACATATACATATATATATATTCACTGTTTTGAAAGATTTTGTGAAAAATTCCTAATTTTGAGTTCTTGATATGTTTTGATGTGACTTAATAACTCATACATGTTATATAAGATATGTTTAAGCATCTCAGGAAATTAGTTTTTCAGTTTACAAAGTTTTAATCTAGTATCACACCAAACATGCACAAAAAATACCCAACCTGTGTAATACAGCAGGTTGCAGTCGACTGCCCCTTTGAGCAGTCGACCGCTAGGTGTTTATTTTGGCAATTCCCCATTGTCAGTCAACTTCCCCTTTGAGCAGTCGACCGCCAGTGTTCTTTGGGCTGATTTGTTGTGATTTCTCCGTTTCTTTAAACATTATTTTCTCGATATTATGGATTATTACTTTACTGTTTTAAATGTTATTTTACTACAGATTACAGTGTTTTATAGAGAATTTTATTTTATTTATAATTGAGTTTTAAATGTATTCTTTTGATCTTATTTAAGTGAGTTATATGTGTTTTCAAAAAATTGATGTTTTGGTGATATTCTACGACTTCAAAATATGGTCTTCTATTAATTAATGGATTTAATATTTTAATTGAATTCTGGAATTTTATGAACACATTAAATGAATTTGGATTTTTATTGATTTAAGAGGATTTCTGTATATAAACATTTTGATGATGGATTCATGAGTTTTATTGAAAGATTTTGTTGATGGGTGAGTGTGAGTCCTTAGAGATTGTGTGGGACCCTAGATGCTGGCAGTTGAGGTTTTGTGGTTTGGCCAGTTGTGGCTATGTTGTTGATCAGTCTAGTTAAGTCCAGTAGGGTACACCAACTCTAAGAGATTCGTGAATAATTAATTAACTTAACTTAATAAGGACAGGCACTAGATTGTGAGATGATGAAATGAGTGCAAACGTGAGTTATGGACTTCAGGATGATGCAAGGAGTGAGATATTCCTAGTATTTCAGGACGATGGACATATGGGTCACAGAGTGATCTGTGGAGTGGGATTGATCTCCAGTATTCCAAGGACGAGAGCAACACTCATGGGATGTTTGTGCAATGAGGGTTTCAGGATGACCTATGGAGTGAGGCAATCTCCATTTCTGGGACGATGGACGTATGGGCCGCAAAATGATCCGCGGAGTGGGAATGGGCTCCAGTTTTTCAAGGGCGAGAACCAATTCTTGCAGAATGTCTAATCTCATAGTAGTCATAGTAGTAGGATTAGTTGCATAAGCGGGGGATTAAACACTATCAAGTGAAGAACAATAAGGGCGTGCACCGGACCTATATAGAGTGGGATGCATAGAATCCGACAAGTATGCATTAGAGAGTCAGCATACAGCATTGAGGTTTTCTTAACATGGTTTTATGCATGTGTTTCCCTGTTTTCTACACTTGACACTTAAACTAGTTCACTTGATGTTTTCATGTATTATTTATTGTTATTTCTTATTTCATTTATTTTTATTATTGATACATGTGGTTTATGATTCTATGTTTCATGCTTTATTAATGTTGCATTTATTTTTAAGTCACTTACATCGTTATGGCTGACCCCTGTAGTTTTGGGGATTAGGGTTATCTCTAGACGCATGTTTTACAGGTAGGTGCTTGTAGCTTGGGATTTGGACACTTGTGCTAAATTGATGTTATAGCTTATGTAAACTATAAAAGAATGTGTTGTAAAAGAAAGATTGTAATTCAATGTGTTTGTAATGAATTTAATGTAATAAAAATTGAAAAAAAATTATCTTTATTTTTGGCTATGTTTACTATTATAATTGAAGTTGATGCTGGGAATTGTACCACATATTTCTGAGATATCACATTGGAAATTCGGGGCGCTATATCTTGGGCTGGGGCCTACAACCGTACGTGGAAGTTGAAGTCAATTCACGAGACACGGCTCCTCACCCATTGGAATAAAAGCTCCCAGGCCAATGCTTCGTCCCACGAAAGGAAGAAGTGGTTTCTACCCTGTGCAAAGCAAGTCTGTTTCCCAAAGGACAAGACAAGGACTCGATTTCGCCAATATCTATTCGGCTTGAAGTCTAATTATATGTAGTCACGTAGGCTTTCGCGACAAAGACAGTCTCATTCTCCTGCTTCTTCTGTTCTGGCTCCCCTGCCTGTACCCGCTGATCATGCCTATGCTTTCCTCCCTTTATTCTTTCTCTCTCTAAGGGTCGTCGATCTCTATCACAATCTGATCTTGCTCTTTCAAGAAAGATGAAAGGTTTTCAATCCTTATGTGTGTTGTGTCATTTACCTCCATACCATATAGGTGTCATTTCTTATATCATATGTAGTAGAGTACTGTAGTTTTACCCCCAAGTATATATTAAGATGCACTTACTAAACTGAAGTATTTTGCGCCGGAGCAAGCAAACAATGGTTCTTCGTGGTAGGCAGGATATTTTATTACTGACCAGTAAGATTAGGGTATGCATGAAACCGAGTCACCCTATGTCTTGTGATGCATCGTCCCCAAGTACATGCTCCAGTTGGGGTTGGAGATAGCTTTGTTTTCGGTGTGTGTACCATTCGCTGTCAATCCATTGACACCTTCTTGCTTCAAAACATCCACGTTGCTCCGACTACAGGTTCGGCTACTTATGTAGCTCTACAAGGATGTACTTGTAGTGGAGTGATCGACTAAATCTTTATATGGAGGAATGCTTTTAGTAAAATATTTGCATTTTGAAGCTCTGAGGACCAGGACATATCTGCCTTTTCATTTGTCGTTGTTGGAAAACAGCCTACGTGATCCTAGCCACTCGCCTTGATGGGTAGGAACCATCTCCTTCATAAATTGGCGTTACTAACGGGCGTAGACAGACCTTCCTTCCAACCAAGAAGTCTTCGTAACAGCGGGGAATCGACACTAACTATAAGTGTAATGCTCAGCTTTCCAAAAATACGAAACACAAGCACGTGACATTAGCCCAACGAATGACTTGCGTCATCCATAAGCTGTTTACCCATTCAACTCAACAACATAAACAATACAAAACAATTGTGCAGGCAATAATAACAACCACATGAACAATAATACTTGGAATGAACAATATGAAATAACCAAATATGATAATCCAACATATGGAAACAAATATTAATATCCGGGTGATAAGCTGAATACAATAATAAATCCAAACACAATGATAATAAGTTTCAATACAATAAGTCCAATGAAATAACAATCAACTAGAAAGCAATAATCTTTAGAAAGCTTGTTCTCCAATTTCTGTAGATAATTCTCCTTGATCACCTGTGAACACTTCATCTAAAGAATAAAAATTGTCCTTAGAGCAAGCCATGGACAATAAGTAGAGAAAGTAAGGAAACAATGGAATAATGATATAACAATAAATTCAATAAATCATTAGGAATTAATAACATGGGACGATACTAATAATCAATATCAATGGCAATCGATGCAATGATTACATACGATGATTCAATATTCGATGTCAATGTTCAATGTTCGATGTCAATATCACTTAGAAGATATTCAATATCAGTAGAAACGATGACGTACAATATGCAATGTCGATGTGATATTAATTCTTAAGTTCATTTTTTTTAACTTAACAAATGCACGTACTACTGCATCCCATTCTACAGATTCGATTCATATAATCAATTTCGTTTAGACTTAAGTGGAAGATTCTATAGATCATGTATACAGTACGGTATTAATTGCAAAATTGGTGCACACTGGTCGGCATAATAATACTCAAACAATACACGATCAATTGGGATACTGTAGTCAGTAATGCAACAATAAATCAATAACACTAGCCGAAACACATTATTTTGAAAAACATGGCCCACACTTCCAAGTACAGTTACAATATCATCAACTACTCCAGTCAATCCCTTAAACCCCGGCTTGTTAATTATTTTATCGATGCAAATAATACATTATGCAATTTGGAAACATTAAATGGACGATAGTAACAATGGGAGAACAATAGGATGATAACTTTTGATGAGACAATGGAATGATGACAAAAGCACATTAGGATCATGCAAAGCAACATATACACATCAATTAATGCAATACAATGATATATGTATGATTATATTAAGAAAATCTGGAAAACGAATTTCTGGACAGCAAGAGGTCACTGTACAAAAATTAGTTTTCCCACTGCTATAGAAATCAAAAACTAAAACCGTCAGAAATTCTGGAAACTAGACTTCCCAACGATTCCAAAGCATATTTAAAATACAAAATCCGACAATAGTAGCTAGGTCAAATACACTGTAATATCATGTTGGATATTATATTTGTATTATTATTATTTTTAAAAATAAAAATAGTTCTTATGGAAATTACTTAGTTTTAATAAATAATCATTATCTGTATATAAATACAAGTAATTATATATATGTATTGTAAAATCCTGTAAAATGCATTTTTGAGATAATATCTGTAATATCCCGGGCTGATATAAAAAATTATTACTTTTATTATTATTTTATTTTTATTTTCAAAATTGAAATATTTTTTGTGGATATTACCCGGTTTAGTTAATAAACATTATATATATATATATGCCAGTCTGTATACAGTTGTATTGTATCAAATTGATACTGAGAACTTCTGAGTCGATAATAAAATTGTTTTTATTATTATTTCTAAATTAAAATATGGTAAAGACTATTCGTTTTAACTAATAAAAATTATCTATATATATAGATGTATATACGTATAAGTACCGTATCGATTTCGTACGCATATAGTATGTGATTTTGGAAAAATGTCTCTTATTTTTTATCCATCATAATCAAATGGAGAGTAGGGATTGAGTTGGGTGTTGATTGTAATATAAGTTTACAAATTAATCATCCAATTGATTAAACCACAAGAATGAGAACAATTGTCTCATTCTCTACCACATCCCTCTCTCCCTTCTCCGATTAAAAACCCCCCTCCCCTCCTATAGCCAGCCACACTCTCAAGGGCAAAGCCCTCTTCTCATTTCTTGTTCCTCCATCACTCCTTCTCTTCTTCTCTTATAGCTTCTTTACTTGTTTTTAATTTAGAAAAAAATTGAGAAGAAAAGAAAAGAAAGAGAGATCTAAACCAAAGAAATAGAGTGGGTAACTTTCATGAGGTGTCCCTGAAGAGGAGCAAGAACAAGGAAGGAGAAGGGTAGCAAGCAAGTTCTTCCTATACTTTGGGTGGGGGTTTCTAACTTTTTTGTTATTGTTATTAATATTGTTATTTGCTTGTTATGTGAAAAACTTGGACACAATTTCATGTGCATATGAATATTTATGGACTAGAATAAAAGTCATACAAGATTGAAGTGGTAGAACTCAATAAAAACCCTAAAGAATCAATCTTAATAACTAGTACGTTGTGATGATAGTTAGAATTAATTACTTGTGCTAAAGTTGGAATTTTGACTCCAAATTAATTTGAGAGTTCTTATATGTGTTATTACATTGCTCTAACTTTTATAGATTTTTTGGGGTTAGTTTAATAGGTCAAATAAACGTTTTTCCCAAAACAGCGAGTTTTTAGCAAAAACAGCAAAAGTGCTGTTTTTGGGTTAACTTTGACACATGTTTAAAGAGCTTGATTATGAGCTCTATAAGGAATCGGAAAAAGTGGCCAACTAGAAAGTTGTAGTAGATGTTCTCACCTTTTCCAAATGTCCAATTTTGTTAGATTCCGATAAGTATAGCAAAAGTTGTGAGCTTTACATATTTCAGCTTTTTGTTGTCTTTGTTGCTTTTTGTATTGTACTTACAGAGCTGGATTTTGAGTTCCATACGGAATCTGAGAAAGTTGTTCACTTGAAAATTGTATTATATGTTCTCACCTTTCCAAAATATCTAATTTTGTTAGATTCCGAAAGTATAGCAAAAGTTGTGAGCTTTACAAGTTGCTTTTGCTGTCTTTTTTGTTGTTCTTAAATTGTGTTTAAAGAGCTGGATTTTGAGCTCTATATTTAATCTAAAAAAGTGGTCAACTAGAAAGTTGTAGTAGATATTCTCACCTTTCCAAAATGTACAATTTTGTTAGATTCCGATAAGTATAGCAATAGTTGTGAGTTTTACAAGTTTCAGCTTTTTGCTGTCTTTGTTGCTCTTTGTATTGTATTTAAAGAGCTGTATTTTTTAGTTCCATATGGAATCTGAGAAAGTTGTTAACTAGAAAGTTGTAGTATATGTTCTCACCTTTCCAAAATGTCCAATTTTTTTAGATTCTGATAAGTATAGCAAAAGTTATGAGATTTACAAGTTTTAGCTTTTGCTGTCCTTTTTGTTGTTAATGAATTGTATTTAAAGAGCTGGATTTTGAGCCTTATAAGGAATCTAAAAAAGTGGTCAACTAGAAAGTTTTAGTAGACTTTCTCCCCTTTCCAAAAAGCCCAATTTTGTTAAATTCTAAACAAGTAAACCAAAAGTTGTGATCTTTACAAGTTTCAGCCTTTTATTTTGTTCGATGCTCTTTGTACTGTATTTAAAGGGCTGGATTCTGAGTTCCATACGGAATCTGAGAAAGTTATTAACTAGAAAGTTGTAGTAGATGTTCTCACCTTTCCAAAATGTCCAATTTTGTTAGATTCCGTAAGTATAACAAAAGTTGTGAGCTTTACAAGTTTCAACTTTTGTTGTCCTTTTTGTTGTTCTTGAATTATGTTCAAAGAGCTGGATTTTGAGCTCTACAAGGAATCTGAGAATGTTGTTAACTAGAAAGTTGTAGTAGATGTTCTTAGCTTTCCGAAAAGTATAATTTTGTTCGATTCTGACAAGTATAAGAAAAGTTGTGAGCCTTACAAGCTGCACCTTTTTGCTGTCCTTTGATACTCTTTGTACTGTGTTTAAAGAGCTGGATTTTGAGTTCCATACAAGATATGAGAAATTTGTTAACTAGGAAGTTGTAGCAGATGGTCTTAGCTTTCTAAAAAGTATAATCTTGTTAGATTTCGACAGGTATAGCAAAAATTATGAGGTTTACAAGTTTCAGCTTTTTGCTGTGTTTGTAACTCTTTGTATTGTGTTTTAAGAGCTGGATTTTGAGTCCTATAATGAATCTGGAAAAGTTGTCAACTGGAAAGTTGTATTAGATGTTCTTATATTTCCAAAATATCCTATTTTGTTAGATTTTGATATATATAGCACTGCCTATGACTTTTACAAATCACAGCAGCTGGCTTTTATTGGCTGAAGCTCACTATTTAGATAGTTTGAAGTTTTTCTATCTCTTATTGACTGAATCTGAAAAGGTTATCAACTAGAGAGTTGTAGTAGATGTTCTCACCTTTCCAAAATATCCTATTGTGTTCGGTTTCGATAAGCAGAGTAGGAGTTATGACTCTTACAAAGTCACAACAGTTGGCTTTTCGGCTGAAACTCGCTGTTTAGGTTGTTCGAGGTTTATCTACCTCTTATTGACTGAATTTGAGAAGGTTGTCAACTAGAGATTTGTAGTAGATATTCTCACCTTTCCAAAAAGTTTAATTTTGTTGAATTTCGATAAGTGTAGCATGTTTAATTGCTTCTAGGATGTTAGAAGACTTTTATGTTGCTTTCACGAATAAAAGATCAAGTTTTGTTAGTAGTTTGAATCATGCACTTGATTATGAGTAAAAGGGTTCCTTGTGTTGATAAGTAGCATGTCTATGTTGGGAAATAGTTCACGCTAACTATTAGCAAATTATTGTCGCATACAGAGCCAGTCGGCTCGTATGTAAGTTGTTTTGTTCGGATGTAGCTTATTAGCTAGTACACAACTGTTGTGCTCGTCTAGGGTGATATCATTGACCCAGGGGCCATCGACCATCAAGACGTGTATTTATTTTACTCCTTGTGTGCTATGGACGAGTCACCCATCGTGCACCGTAAGATCTTAACCGGTGTAGGTTGATCGCAGGCCGGGAGTGTAGATAGAATCCATGTTTAGGGTAGTAGCATGGGAATACGTTCGTATTGCTAGGGTCTTGGATCGATAGGCTATGAACAGGATCCTTACGGATTCCGGTAAGTCTAGGTTGAGCACATAGTAGTGTTATCTTGCAAAGTCTAACTTAAGACCCAGCATGTTGTGTTAGTACTGTTGTCATCCTTCGGATTGTTTAGGGTTAGTGACATCGTTAGGATAGTAACTTATGGCTATTACTACTTAACCTTTATTTATTATCATTTCTCCGAAGGAAAAGAGTTGGTATTAAGGGTGATACATTATGAACTGACCTGTTCTATAGTCCAACACTAACTGGTGTTATTGGTTGTACCCAACCTATCAAAGGGATATGGTCTATGCCTTCTCACGAGTTGGGAGCACGGGATCCGTATCTCGTCTGTTAATTTCTGAAGTGCCATGATAAGGTTAGGAAATTTCCTGTCGGAGCTAGGGGATGGACCCCCAGAACTCTGTCATGTTCTACATCAGGAAAGGCGAACAAGCCATAGACTACGATATATAAGCTAAGGGGCCATAGGGGATGCTTTGAGCTAACCTGTGTTGTAGTAAACTCCAAGGGTTCGTGAGATTTTTGAGTGAGGTCCGGTACGCCGGGCAATAGTGGAAAATGGAGACACCACTATATGACTGTGAATGTGGGATTAGACCGTTTCAGGTTAACCTCATCAGTCACGCTGTATCTTCAGAAACAAGTTGAGTACAAGAGTAGAATTCATGACGCGAGTTCAAATCCCTGTGTATGAGGGAACAGCTTGATAAGGACGTATGTAGTATGGGCTGCATACTGTTCCAGAGTCTTGCTTGCATTAGAATAAGTGGATCCTTGGATTAGTCAATCTTGCATAGCATACACTGACACATAAATTATATATACACCTTTCCTTTTTCGTCAATCTATTAGTTTAAAGTTGAGAATCGCTGCTAGTGATCAGCCTTAAAGTATATGTACTTACGTTCCCACTTCAATAGTTACTGGATTGCAAAACTACAGGTACAGGATTCAGGAGGCCTCAAGGCAAGAGAAGCAAGGGTTGATTTTAGTTCATTTGTAATATGTGTTGGTTACCATTGTTTCAGTTGTAAATTTATTAATTTTTGAGAAGCATCCAGGTGAAAGTACCGAGTGTTATATATTATTCATTGTACTATGATTTAAATTTTATTGAAAGTTTGTAACACTTGGTCTGGTATGGCATTATTGTAACACTAATGTAATGTATTGCAGTTTTTATAACATTCTGACTTGTAATATATTTGTGTTGAATAAAAAGTTTTAAATTTTCTTGCTTTTTGTGTATTATGGATAATTGAAGGAAAAGATTTTGGCTTATGTCAGAGTTTCCCAGTGTATGAAAATCGAGGTGTTACAGAGTGGTATCAGAGCCGACTTCAATTTACAGTCCAACACAGTCGGAAAATTAAACTTAGATGCCTTATAAGAGTCGGGTTTTGGCAAGTTGTAGACAATTATAATTCATATTGTTGTTTCTTTCAACTTATATTTTATAATTTTTCTATATCTGGACTAATTCTAGTATATATGTGTTTTAAGGATGGCATTCGAGGATATCCTAACCTAGGATGTTTTGATAGAAGAGAGCGAGCCGATTTCGATGGATGATCCGATGATCTTGAGCGAAGATCCGAAGGAGATTTTACTACAAGCTAACCTCAAGATGGACTTGCCTTCACCACCGCAATGGCTAAGTATGGATCAACGCACAGCAATAGCGGCAAGCATACATATGGGAATAGGGAGACTGAGGAAGTACGGAACCAGGAAAGGTCGTCGAGCTAAGAAACTGGGTGATGCTTGCAGAGCTATATTAGCAGGCCTAGCAAAGGAGCAGGAACACTTAGATTCCGGATTGGCACGACTTCAACAGGAATTGGAGGAAATCTAGGAGACCACCAAGGTTGTAGTATGCCATTTCTGTAAGAGAGTTTGGCACAACAAATCAGTCTGTCCATGACTACAAGGGAAAAGATCTGCACCAGTATCAGGGTCCGAGAAACAATGTTAGAAGTAGAAGATTCAAAAATCAGATGGTAAGCTTGGAGGCGCCAAGCCAGGAAGTTGTTTCCTATGTGGTGAGCAAGGACACTACAAGTCCCAATGTTCAGGGAAGAACCCTCAGGTGAAGGTCCGTAAATATTACAATTGTGGGGAGATTGGTCATATCTGACCAGATCGTCCCCAGTTTCAGAAGAGTCACAGTGGATCAGCCCCGAATATGAACAATAATGGAAAGGATCCTGTTCACCTGGGAGGAGAGTTCTCACTTACTAAAGGCAAGTTGAAGAAGGCAGGAGAGCCATTACCAGTATGTGCATATGGAGTTGCAACTAAGTTTAAAAGGTTTATTTTGAAATTTATTTTGGACTAAAAAGTAATATATGATGTAATACTTTTTGAAACCGAATGGATTTATATATATATGAAATCTAGGAAACCGTTTTATTCAATTTTGGTTCATCATATTATTTTTTCTGAATTATTTTTTTCAAGAAGTTGAGATGTGTGCGCGAGGCAACTCTAGATTTCGTTTTGTTGATTACATCATCTGGAGCATCCTCGTTGCAGATTTATGCTATAAAGGCTGTAAACTCGAAATTGGAGGAAAGACCCTAAGTATATGATTTGTTAGAGTTTGACCTAGCAGGAACGGAAGAAGGGCACGCTGAGCATTTGACTGCAGTTGTAAGTAAATACGGGAGCATCAGCCATGTGCAAATTATAGGTAAGAGTCCTGGAAGTCCGAAGTGGCATTTGTGGGCCATATCCTATTCTAAGGAGGGAGTGGCTACCGTACCGCAAAAGATTGAGGTAGTGAAGTATTAGCCTCAGACCGTGAAGGAAATAAGAAGATAAATGATGAGATCAGGCAAGCCAGTATTGAAGTGAAAACTATAGATTAAAGCTCAGTTTTTGCCACGATGGAAGCCGCAATCGAGTCTAAGTAAGCAAGTCAGAAAGTTTAGGCAGGAGATGCAGGGACTGAAGCACCAAGGTGGCAAGTTGATCTCATAATATCAATATAAACTTCATCCTAGGGGTACTCAGAAGTTCGAAAATGAATGAATCAATTTTGGGTGATTGGGGATCAGTGACAAAGTCTGCACATTTTCTTCCGATAAAGATGACTTAGTCGCTATAATAATTAGCAGAAGTCCACATTGAAGGCATAATGAAGTAGCATGGAGTGCCATCGTCAGTAGTTCTGACCAAGATTCAAAAGTTACATCTCGATTTTGGTAGAGTTTGTAGACAGCTTTGGGAACAAGGTCGGGTTCTTTGGAGAACCAGTTCGTGGAAGAGTCACTTGGAAGTCGGAAAGACGTATAAGCTTTCTTTCCTTGAGTTATTTAGTGTATGGGTATTTTTCTATTTTCCTGACTAAATGAAGTTCTTAGATCAGAACTATTATAAGGAGGAAGTATTGTAATATTCCGTGCAGATATTAAAATTGTATTAATATTATTCTTTAATATTAAAATATTTCTTATGGAAATTACTTAGTTTTAATAAGTAATCATTATCTGTATATATATACAAGTAAGTATATATATGTATTGTATTGGTTTTGTGAACTTGTACAAAATCCTGTAAAATGCGTTTTTGAGAAAATATCTGTAATATCCCGGGCTGATATTAAAATTACTATTTTTATTTTCAGAATAGAAATATTTTTGGTGGATATTACACGATTTAATTAATAAACATTATATATATATACATATATATATATATATATATATATATATATATATATATATATACCAATCTGTATACATCTATATTGTATCAAATTGGTACTGAAATCTTCCGAGCCGGTAATAAAATTATTTTTATTATTATTTCTGAATTAAAATATTTTTGGTAGAGACTATTCATTTTAACTAATAAAAGTTATATGTATATACAGATGTATGTACGTATAAGTACCGTATCGATTTCGTACGTTTATACGAAATCTTGTTGTATGTGATTGTGGGAAAATTTCTCTTACTTTTGATCCATCATGATCAAATGGAGGGTAGGGATTGAGTTGGGTGTTGATTTTAATATAAATTTTCAAATTAATCACCCTATTGATTAAACCACAAGTATGGGAACACTTGTCTCATTCTCTACCACATCCCTCTCTCCCTTCTCCGATAAAAACCCCTCCTCCCCTCCTTTCGCTGGCCAAACACTCAAGGGCAAAGCCCTCTTATAATTTCTTGTTCCTCCATCACTCCTTTTCTTCTCTTATAGCTTCTTTACTTGTTTTTAATTTAGAAAAAAACTGAGAAGAAAAAAAAGAAAGAGAGATCAAAATCAAAGAAATATAGTGGGTAATTTTCATGAGGTGTTCTTGAAGAGGAGCATGAACAAGGAAGGAGAAGGGTAGCCAGCAAGTTCTTCCTACACTTTGGGTGGGGGTTCTCACTTTTTTGTTATCGTTATTATTACTAGGTTTGCACGTTGACACGTGCCTACGGCATGTCTTCGGAACGGTGCACCTTGTTTGATTATATAAAATAGTTTTGGAGTCCAGCAAATTAATTGAAGTAGCAAACATATTATATGAGGAAGCAGTATATCTACCTTTAAGTTCAATGATCGCCTTCTTGATCATTAGCTTGAACTTACCTGGAATGCATATAATTTTTTTTTTATAACTTCAACATCACTTTTAGATACTTGTAATAGTTATGGGACATTATCATATAGGTTTTATAGAGTTTACACTAATCCCATAACCACTATGAGCATGTCTAAATACAATGGTAATTCAAGTGCATGTGTGAAGGTATCTACAATACCAATAATCTAAACATTTATTTGTGTGAGACTCAGTTTGCAATTGAAATACCTCTTATTATTATTTCAACCAAAATGAAATACATGAAGTTCTCAAAACTCTAAACCAAGCTAATCATTTATTTTATCTCCACTTTGTCTCCCCATTGCACCTTTATAAAAAAAATCAAAATGGATAAATAACAAATTTACTTCAGCTGTCTTTCTTGAGTGGAGAGTTTGCACCCTTCACTGGTAAACTCCATTCATCCCAATCCTATATATCCAAACATACACTAAAAGTTCTTATATTTTTTGTTATCAATGGTTTAACCAGTGAAGGGAACACTTCACGATAGTCTTTTCTCTTGTAGTAAAGAAATTAATATTACATATTTGCCAAGTTATTTTAGGTTGCTGGTCAGCTTACCTGTCTTGCTATGGTTTAAAAGCCCAAATTGAGGCCACCAAATAATCCATCTCTCACTTGCGTACACCTTAAATCGAAACTAATAAAAAAAACCCATCAAATAAATCACCAAATTAAAATTTTTTAAATACAAAATAAAAAAATCATACCTCTCTGAACTTAGATCCCATGCACATAAAAAATTCGAGTCAGCAGAAAACTGAGTAATCCCCTGCACACACAAAATTTAAAATTAGAACGAGAATTGGGTTAATGAGATGAAATTAGAGTCGTCGCATCGCATATAGAGGCTCTCGATTGGGTGGAGAGGAGTCGCCGATACGAAGTCGCTTGATATTCGTGCTCGATTTTGTGGAGGAGAGTTACCGATTCGGAATTTGCAGCAGATCAGATATCGGCGACGACCTCTTCATTGGGGTTCGACATTGGATTTGGATTTAGATTTGTTTTGAGATTTTCAAATTTTCAAAATTTCAAAATTTTCCAAATTTCCAATTTAAAATTTTTAAATTTTAAATTTAAATTTTAAAATTTTTAAAATTTGCAATTTTAAATTTTTAAAATTTTTAAAATTTGCAATTTTTTTATTTAGAAAAATTTTAAAAATTTTAAATTTTTTAGAATTTTTTTACAAATTTTAATTTTTTAATTTTGTTTTAATTTTTTTTATAATTCTTTTTAAGTTTTTGATTTTTTTTGAATTATTTTTAACATTTTTAAAGTATTTCAAATTCCAAAATTGTAAAAAAAAATTAACTTTTTAAAATTTTTTTTTCTAAAATTTTTAATTTTTATTTACAATTTTTAAAATTTATTAATTTTAAATTTTTTTATAATTTTTCATAATTTTTCATATTTATTTGAATTTTTTGAATTATTTTTAAAGTTTTACAATTTTTAATTTTGAAAGTTTTGTAGTTTTTTAATTTTTTGATTTCTACAATTTATTTAAATTTTATTTTCTTAATTTTTTGAATAAGGGGGGGAGAGAGAGAGAGAGAGAGAGAGAGAGAGAGAGAGAGAGAGAAATTAAATAAATAAAGGAGTTGTTTTGGGTGGGGGATTTGAATTTGATTTTTGAGGAGAAAATGTGTTTTGTGATGTTAAATCTAGGCCTTTGATTTTTGGGGGATTGAAGGAGAGCCACTTGATAGCTTTCTTTGTGTTTTATTATATAGATTGTTATTTGCTTGTTATGTGAAAAACATGGACTCAATTTCATGTGCATATGAATGTTGATGGACTAGGATAAAAGGCAGAAAAGATTGAAGTGGTACCACTCAATAAAAACACTAAAGAATCATTCTTAATAACTAGTATGTTATCAGAATAGTTAGAATTAATTACTTGGCTAAAATTGGAATTTTGACTTCAAATTAAGTTGAGAGGTTCTTATATGTGTTATTACCATGCTCTAATTTTTATAGATTTTTTTGGGGTTAGTTTGATAGGTCGAATAAACGTTTCCCCCAAAACAGCGAGTTTTTAGCAAAAACAACAAAACAGCTGTTTTTGGGTTAACTTTAACACGTGTTTAAAGAGCTGGATTTCGAGCTCTACAAGGATTCTGAAAAAGTTGTCAACTAGAAAGTTGTCGTAGATGTTCTCACCTTTCCAAAATGTTCAATTTTGTTAGAATCGGATAAGTATAACAAAAGTTGTGAGCTTTACAAGTTTCAGCTTTTTTGCTTTTTTTGTTGCTCTTTGTATTGTATTTATAGAGCTGGGTTTTGAGTTCCATACGAAATCTAAGAAAGTTGTTAACCAGAATGTTGTAGATAGCAAAAGTTGTGAGCTTTACAAGTTTCAGATTTTGCTGTCCTTTTTGTTGTTCTTGAACTGTGTTTAAAGAGCTGGATTTTGAGCACTATAAGAATCTAAAAAAGTCGTCAATTAGAGTTGTGGTAGATGTTTTTCCCTTTCCAAAAAGCCAAATTTTATTAAATTTCGACAAGTATAGCAAAAGTTGTGAGCATTACATGTTTCAGCCTTTTGCTGTCTTTGATGATCTTTGTATTGTATTTAAAGATCTGGATTTTATGTTCCATACGGAATCTGAGAAAGTTGTTAATTAGAAAGTTGTAGTAGATGTTCTCACCTTTCCAAAATATTCAATATTGTTAGATTCCGATAAGTATAGCAAAAGTTGTGAGCTTTACAAGTTTCAGCTTTTGATGTCCTTTTTGTTGTTCTTGAATTGTATTTAAAGAGCAGGATTTTGAGTTCTATATGGAATCTGAAAAAGTGGTCAACTAGAAATTTGTATTAGACGTTCTCCCCTTTTCAAAAAGCCTAATTTTGTTAAATTCTAACAAGTATACCAAAAGTTGTGATCTTTACAAGTTTCAGCTTTTTGTTGTCTTTGATGCTCTTTGTACTGTATTTAAAGGGCTGGATTTTGTGTTCCATACGGAATCTGAGAAACTTGTTAACTAGAAATTTTTAGTAGATGTTCTCACCTTTTCCAAATGTCCAATTTTGTTAGATTCCGATAAGTATAGCAAAAGTTGTGAGCTTTACAAGTTTCAGCTGTTGCTGTCCTTTTTGTTGTTCTTGAATTGTGTTAAAAAAGCTGGATTTTGAGCTCTATAAGGAATCTGAGAAAATTGTTAACTAGGAAGTTGCAGTAGATGTTTTTAGCTTTCCAAGAAGTATAATTTTGTTAGATTCCGACAAGTATAGCAAAAGTTGTGAGCCTTACAAGCTTCAGCCTATTTGCTGTCCTTTGTTGCTCTTTGTATTATGTTTAAAGAGCTGGATTTTGAGTTCCATACGGAATATGAGAAATTTGTTAACTAGGTAGTTGTAGCAAATGTTCTTAGCTTTCTAAAAAGAATAATCTTGCTGGATTCTGACAAGTATAGTAAAAGTTATGAGCTTTAGAAGTTTTAGCTTTGTGTTGTCTTTGTTGCTCTTTATATTGTGTTTTAAGAGCTGGATTTTGAGTCCTATAATGAATCTGAAAAAGTTGTCAACTGGAAAGTTGTAGTAGATGTTCTTAGCTTTCCAAAATGTCCTATTTTGTTAGATTTCAATAAGTATAGCACTGCCTATGACTTTTACAAGTCACAGCAGCTGGCCTTTATTGGCTGAACCTCGCTGGTTAGATTGTTCGAAGTTTTTCTGTCTCTTATTGACTGAATTTAACAAGGTTATCAACTAGAGAGTTGTAGTAGAGGTTCTCACCTTTCCAAAATTTCCTATTATGTTAGATTCGATATGCGGAGTAGGAGTTATGACACTTACAAAGTCACAGCAGCTGGCATTTTCGGCTGAAGCTCGCTGTTTAGGTTGTTCGAGTTTTTTCTACCTCTTATTGACTGAATTTGAGAAGGTTATCAACTAGAGATTTGTAGTAGATATTCCCACCTTTCCAAAAGGTCTAATTTTGTTGAATTCCGATAAGTGTAGCATATTTAATTGCGTCTAGGATGTTAAAAGACTTTTATGTTGCTTTCACGAATAAAAGATCATGTTTTGTTAGTAGTTTGAATTATGAACAAGATTATCAGTAATAAGTGTTCCTTGTGTTCGTAAGTAGCATGTTTATGTTGGAAAATAGTTCATGCTAATTGTTAGCAAATTGTTGTCGCATACAGAGCCATTCGGCTCGTATGTAAGTTTTTTTGTTCGGATGTTGCTTATTAGCTAGTACGGAGTTGTTGTGCTCGTCTAGGGTGAAAGCATTGCCCTAGGGGCCATCGACCATCAAGACGTATATTTATTTTACTCCTCGTGGACTATGGAAGTGTCACCCCTCATGTACCGTCAGATCCTAACCGGTGTAGGTTGATCGCGGGCCAGAAGTGTAGACGGAATCCACGTTCAATGTAGTAGCATGCCAATACGTTCGTATTTCCTGGGTCTTGGATCGATAGGCTATGAACAGGATCCTTAGGGATTCTGGTAAGTCTAGGTTGAACACCTAGTAGAGTTATCTTGCGAAGTGTAACTTAAGACCTAGCATGTTATGTTAATACTATTGTCATCCCTCAGATTGTTTAGGGTTAGTGACATCGTTAGGGTACTAACTTATTGCTATTACTACTTAACCTTTATTTATTATCATTTCGCCGAAGGGAAAGAGTTGGTATTAAGGGTGATACCTTATGAACCGACCTGTTCTATAGGACAACACTAGGTGGTATTATTGGTTGTACCCTTCCTGTCAAAGGGATACGGTCTGTGCCTTCTCACGAGTTGGTAGAACGGGATCCGTATCTCGTCTGTTATTTTATGAAGTGCCATGATAAGGGCGGAAAATTTCCCGTCGAAGCTAGGGATGGACCCCCGGAACTCCGTCATGTTTTATATCAGGAAAGGCGAACAAGCTATAGACTACGGTTTATAAGCTAGGGGGCACAGGGGATGCTTCGAGCTAACCGGTGTTGTAGTAAACTCTAAGGGTTCGTCAGATTTTTGAGTGAGGTCCGGTATGCCGGGCAATAGTGGCAAACGGAGACACCACTATATGACTAGGAATGACGGGATTAGACCGTTTCAGGCAACCTCATCAGTCACGCTGTATCTTTAGAAACATGTTGAGTACAAGAGTAGAATTCATGGCGCGGGTTCAAGAAACGGCTTGTTATGGACGTATGTAGTATGGGCTGCGTACTGTTTCATAGTCTTGTTTGCATTAGAATAAGTGCATCCTTGCATTAGTATCTGAGTCATAGCATACACTAACACATCAATTATATATACACTTTTCTCTTTTATCAGTTTGTTTGTTTAAAGTTCAGAATCGCTGGTAGTCATCAGCCTTAAAGCGTAAGTATATGTACAGAAGTCCCCACTTTAATAGGCACTGGATTGCAAAACTACAGGTACAGGATTTAGGAGGACTCAGGGAAGAGAAGCAAGGGTTGATTTTGCTTCAATTGTAATATATGATGGTTACCATTGTTTTAGTTGTAAATTTATTAATTGTTGAGAAGCATCCAAGTGAAAGTACCAAGTGTTATATATTATTCATTGTACTCTGATGTAAATTTTATTGAATGTTTGTAACACTTGGGCTTGTATGGCATTATTGTAACACTGATGTAATGTATTGCAGTTTTTATAATATTCGGACGTGTAATACATTTGTACTGAATAAAAGTTTTAAATTTTCCTACTTTTTGTGTATTGTGGCTAATTGAAGGAAAAGATTCTGACTTATATCACAGCTTCCCAGTGTATGAAAATCGGGGCGTTACATACACCGTTCTTTACAGATTAGATGTTCAGACAAAAAATCGACATCAAGTTCTTACATCTTTAGAATCAGAGAAAAATCAATTATAAATTCAGCAAAAATATTCATTAGCCTCCTAAACATGTTAACTATCATTCTGGAAATTATCAGAGAATTATTCTATCATTAATTTAGCTTTTTAATAGTTTAACCATGAAAACATACATGAATCTGAAATTCTGGAAATAAAACACGGCAGTAGTAAAATCATAATAACTTTTGCAATTCAACTCAGAATTCAAATATCTTAGATGTGCTGGAAACTAGAGACATAGAGCTACAACTCATATTCAAAAAGTTATTTATTTTAATGTCAAATACTGGGTCTAAAATGTCTCACAAATTTGAGACAGATAACAAACATACAGATCTTCAATATATTTCATGAAATAAAGCGTTCTAACATGATTGGTTCAACTTAAATTAGTCAATAAATTTTATAATCAGCATGGTAGGTACAATAGCATGGTAAACATCATTAAGAATACACACATATGCAAATTTAACAACAACAAAACATCAATCGATCATTCCAGCACACAACCTAGCAATAAATTCTAGATAGTTTATTTATGTGTCGTTTGTATGAATAAACCCTACTATGAATACTACATGAATGCATGAAAGATTCAATTTTTGGAGTCAACAAAGGCATGAAGTCGAGAATATTTAGGGTTAGCTCGTGTAAAACCTCAATATACTCAACAAAAAGAGGAACAATAGTATAAGATACGATGAACGATTGAATCTACTTGCAAGAATTTCAATAAAAACTTTAATTTGATACAATGTTCAATACAAGAGGAAAAGTGACTTACCTTATGGACGATTAATTTGAATCCCAAAGAATAAAGAGATTACAATCCCAGAGCAACGAACATGAACCCACAAAGCATGTGCACAAGAGAGCAAGCAGCACAGCAACAATAGAAGAAGCAGTAGCAACAGCAAGCGCATGTCGACAGCATGGTCGAATGGCGGCGGCGTGGCGGCTGGCTGACGGACGAGCGGTTGGAGTGCGTCAAGGAGTTGCTGTCACGGAAACAGAGGAGCAACAGGGGTGTCACGTCGCCGGAGGTGGTCGAGGAAGATGGTGGAGATCGGGGATGGGTTGGGCTGACGGGGGAGAAAGGACAGAGAGAGACGGCTAGGTTTAGGGTTTAAGTTTTTTTTTGTTTAGGGTTAGTATTTGGATAGTATTTATAGGATACAATTAGGTTGTTGGGTTAGCGGGACCGGACCCAATAATAATGGGTTTGTCTAGAAATAGTTGCAATTGGCTTTTGGGTTCAAAAAGAGATGTATTTAAAGACAATGTGGATCAATAAAGTTCACAGTTTAACAAAATAAAATCTAAAAGATAGATAGCCCAATAAAAGAAAAAGAATAGCTCATGAACAAAATTCAATTGAAATGATCAAGGAAAATAGAGTATTTTATTCAAATTGCTAAGTTTCCCATAGAGCTGATTCTCTCTCAAAATCTGCAGAACTACTCTAAGATGCTCAGCATGATCTTCCCGATTCTGAGAATACACCAAAATATCATCAATGAAGACCACCACGAATTTGTCCAAGAACTCAGAGAACACCCGGTTCATAAGACTCATGAATACAGCCGGTGCGTTCGTGACCCCGAACGGCATCACAAGATACTCATAGTGCCCGTATCTAGTCCTAAAAGCAGTCTTTTGTATATCTGTAGCCTTCACCTTAACTTGGTGATATCCAGAACAAAGATCCAACTTCGAGAAAACAGCAGCCCCACTCAACTGATCAAACAAATCATTAATCTTGGGCAATGGATACCGATTCTTTACAGTAACTCTGTTTAGCTATCGATAATCCATGCACATACGACGACTTCCATCCTTCTTATAAAAAAAAGGACCGGAGCACCCCAAGGCGAAACACTAGGTCTGATGAAACCCAAATCAAGCAACTGCTGAATCTTCACTTTAAGCTCTGCCAGCTCAACTGGTGCCATCCTGTAGGGAGTCTTCGATATCGGCTCTGTTCCAGGCTGAACATCAATACCGAATTCCACTTTCCTATCAGGGGGTAAGCCAGGCAACTCATCTGGAAAAACATCCATGAAATCCTGAACCACAAGAATAACACCAAGATGCTCAGCTGCGGCTCTAGTAGTTGAGATGGAGTCTTCTAGCTTCAAAAACAAATAGCATCCAGATTCTGAGTTGGTATAAGTTTCATTTATGCATGCATGGTTGGTGAAGTGTTGTGCAGATCCCAGTTCGAGCCAAGCTTGTCTAATATATTAGGCAACTAATACATTAGCCAAACTTGATGCTCTGATACCACTAAAAAACCTGTCATGCCCCGCTTCCCAAAAATACGGAATACAAGTACGTAACGAAAGCCCAGCGAATGATTTTCATCCTCCATAAGCTGTTTCAAGAATCTTTGCAACAAACCACAGGAATAATCAGAGTCAGAAGCAAAAAGGCACAACCATTCATGAATACTTGAAACAATTACCAACAGAAATTTACTTGAAACCAAATACAATATTCTTAAATAAATCATAGTCTGGAGAAAAACAAATATCCTGGGTCACATCGCCCAAACACAAATAATATCCAAATAACCAAATACACTTTATTCCAGTTCAGGCAACAATGAAAATAATAATAATAAAACAGAATTTCCAGCATCTAAAATATCATCTCGCCAATACCTTCAGGCAGCTGACCATCCTGATCTATAATTAATAAATTTGCAGGAAAAGAGAAAAGAAGAAAACAAGTACCCGTCAATTGCAAGTTGCGGGTCACAAATAATGTAGGATACAAGTACATGGGGAAACTAACTAGCAACATGGTATACTAACAGGTACAGGTATCATATGTCAAGTGTCAAGTAAACAGGTAACAAGTAAAAAAGTATCAAATTATCAGGTGATCAGGTAATCAGGTATATATATCAAGTATCAGGTAATCAGGTAAACAGGTAACAAGTAATCAGGTAACAGGTATAGAGATAACAGGTAATCATGTATTAGGTAAACAGGTATCAGGTTATGTCAAGTCTAATCTTGTTATTTTACTATCTAGGTAGCACTCATGCATCCCACCTTACATGGTTGCTACAACAAAACAGTTTCGCTGAGTAAAATTTCATAGTGGAGTCCATAGGAAAGTATACTTAGGTACAGGAAACAGGAACAGGTAGAACCTAGTGGTTCTCTTCCGAGTACACCTTCCTAAGGGAAGTAATGCAGTCAGGTACATGAAACAGGCATAACCTAGTGGTTATCTTCCGAGAACACCTTCCGATAGGGAAGCATGCAATCATGTACAGGTACACATAATCGTGAATTATGTAGTCATAAACACATAATAGGCAGGCAGGACACAGGTCCTTTTCCAAGTACATGTTTCTATATTTTCCACTACTAGATCTTCCCTTAACTCCTACTTAGTTACTTTTATTATTATGGTCATCAACAGGCATGAGTGTGTACGAAATAATATCAAACTAACATGGTATAATCAGGTTTAGGTTCAGGGAAACAAATCAGCATGCACGGATAATATACATTCACATATACGAGCAAAATAGCCTATGTTCATAATCAGGACAGCAAGACCAATCAGTACTAAAACAGTGATTCTAAACTCTACAGAAATGCAAACCTAGATCCGTCGAAAGATCTGGAAACTAGACATCCACACGAATCCAACGAGTATAATAAAGTCACATACTAGTTCACAACAACTCAGCTCAAAACAAGTTCGAAGACAGAAAATATGTTCAGTCAGAAATCAGGAAACCGAATTCAAGAGCATGAAAACAGCATAAAAACACTTTGAATAAATCCACGAAAAATCTGGGGTAATCCTCTATATGTCTAGAGTCATAATATTCCAGTAAGTATAGATCAGTCATCAAAAATACCAAAGCAACAAGAAAACAGAGTTTAATGAATCTGGAAATCTCAACACTGCTGTACGAAAACTAGGGTATCTCTCAACCAGTGAATCGAAATCTAATTCCGCCAAAGGGATATGAAAATAGATAGATTTTACTAACTTTCATATTTCACAAAGAATTTTCATACTGTATAAAGAATTATAGTGAAAATAGGATTCTTTACTGAACAGTAAGCAAAATACACCACGAGTAGATTTTAGAAACGAATATGAAACACCACATAAAACTTGTCTTTAAAATTCATCAAAAATCTGGGTAGACCCTAACTTCATATAGAAACACTGATCAAAATATTAGATCAATATAATATGTATAGAATAGTTCTTGAAAATAATTTGTTAACAAAATTTCACCCAAAACAGAATCTGGAATTGATCGACACGTCTGTACCAAAACATTCATAACTCATTCATACGAAATCTAAATCAAGTAAAACTAGTGGGGTTTGAAAATAGACAGAATTATCTAGAATTCATGTTTTATTTTGGAATCACGATTCAGACTGTATCATAGACAAAAACAGCAAACAAAACAGAACAAGCAGCAAATACAGATTTCACACCTCTAATCAAGAACATCATAACTTTCACAATATTGATCCAAACACCTCCAAACTTGAAATACAACCTACCAAACATCTAAACACCATAATTTAGGATTCCTAACATGTCCACACCTATTATTTCACATGGGCATTCAATCAAACACAATTCATACAAACATTCATATACATGACTAAAAATCAAGTTCTGGGTAAATCCTAGGTTATCTCCTATCAAAATTGGTGTCATAAGTCATCTATGGCCAAATTAACACAATAGAAACAAAATCCATCAAGGAAAAACATGTTTTTGGTTGTCTCTAGACCCAACTACACTAGATGTGAACTTTTTGACTTGTATCAACCTAATGAATTGTAGTACAAGTTACTTGCCTTATTATGGAGATGAACGCGATCCTAATGCGAAGATGAGAGAAACCCATGAACCAAATCCGATCCAAGCGCGAATCCAAACAACCACGAACAAAACTCCCACACGAACAAAACGCTTGATGCCACGAACAAAGTGGAAACTACCCACTTCAGGAAACACCAATAGAAGAGGTTTGTGATGATGTTGATGTTGATGGTGGTGCTAGGTGGTTGCCGGCCAACAAATATGGGGTTGTAGGGTTTGTATGGAGATGTGTGCAGTAGTGGTGGTCAGCTTTGGTGGATGAGGGATGGCCGGTTTGGATGGATGGAGGGGCTCGGATTGGGAGAGGGGATGCAAGGTGCAGCCGGGAGTAGTCTAGGAGCAAGGCCGGGATTGATTAGGAGAGGGAGAGAGAGTAAGTAGGTTTAGGGTTAGGGTTTTGGGAGTTAGGGTTTTATATATAGGGATTTAATGTAGGCTAATGGGTTGTGGATATTAGTATGTAGTAATAGGTATACAAATGGGTAATGGGTATTGGGTTAATTTCAAATAGGAATACAATTTATAGTGAATTCTATAGTCCTTGAAAAATCTAATTACGAGTCAAAAATCATAGGTTTGGGAAAACACCACCAAAAATCCATCATATCACCACGGAAAAATATAATGAAGATACTGAGGCCAAAAAAATAAAAATGAAGAAAAGAAATCAAAATGGCAAAAACGAACCAAAACGACGAACAAACAATGCAAAGAGCTCAAATGAAATAAAATGAATATATATATTGAGAATAAATCCAATATACGATTCCGAAAAAAATACAAGGGAGATAAAAATACACAAAATGAAAAATACACTCAAAAATACCATAAAATGAAAAACAGGGGTTACAGAATGTCTGCCCATTTCCTCTGTCTTGAGATGCCTGTAGATACTTCTTGATTTGGGCCAATGTATCAATAGTCCTCGTGATCAACTCTGGCCCCAAAAGTTTCCTGTCACCAATGTCATCCCAGCACACTGGTGATTTACACTTTCGACCATAAAAAGCTTCATATGGAGCTACCTTAAGACTTGTTTGGTAGCTATTGTTGTATGAAAACTCCACCAAGTGTAGAAGATCTTCCCAAGATCCTCCAAACTGAAGAACGCAGGACCTGAACATATCCTCCAATGTTTGAATAGTCCTCTCCGATTGCCCATCTGTCTACAGTTGGAATGCAGTACTGAATCTCAGCTTACTCCCAAGACTGTTATGAAGAATCTCCCAAAATTGAGATTTGAATCTGGTGTCTCTGTCTGATATAATACTGACAGGGACCCCATGCAATCTGACAACCTCCTGCATATATTTCTCTGCAATGCTCTCCATAGACTGACCCACTCTTAAGGGAATAAAATAAGCATTCTTCGTCAAGAGATCCACAATCACCCAGATGGCATTATGATAGTTGGGATTCTAGGTAAAGCGATCACAAAATCCATGGTAATGTTCTCCCACTTTCACTCGGGAATAGGAAGCGGCAGAAGAAGTCCAATAGTTCTCTGATGTTCTGCTTTTACTTGTTGACAGATCAGACACTGCAAAACAAATCTTGCAACATCTCTCTTTATACCATGCCACCAGAAATGTAACTTCAAATCCCGATACATCTTCGTACCACCGGGATGAATAGAATATGGCGAACGGTGAACTTCTTCGAGTAACTTCTGCATGACATCCCCCTTCAGAACACATAGACGGGTCCCAAAGCAGAGAGATTTATCTTCATGAATAACCATACCAGTCCTTGAACTAGCTTCGACTTCAGCTCGAAACTTCTGCAACTGCACATCACCAGATTGTGCCTCCTTAATCTGATCCACCAAAGATGACTGTAACTGAAGCACCATACAAATCTGCTCGGAACTAGGCAAAACCAATTCCAAATCTAATCTCCTCATAGACTCCACAAGCTCATCATGTTCAATCAGAACCATGGCAACCGGTATTCTGCTCAAAGCATCAGGCACCAAATTAATCTTACCAGGATGATATTGCAAACTGATATCATAATCTACCATAAATTCCAACCATCGTCTTTGCCTCATATTCAGCTCCTTATGAGTGAACACGTACTTGATACTTTTGTGGTCAGTAAAAATCTCCACTCGGTCTCTAAGTAAGTAATGCTTCCAAAGCTTCAAGGCAGAAATCACAGCTGCAAGCTCCAAATCATGTGTAGGATAATTCTTCTCATGCGGCCTGAATTGCCTAGATGCATATGCGAAAATTTTACCTCGTTGCATCAAGACAACACCAAAACCTCTTCCTTAAGCATCATAGTAAATTACGAAACCTCATGATCTATCCGGTAAAGTCAACACAGGTGCTGATGTCAACCGATTCTTCAATTCAGCAAAGGCTTCATCACATGACTCATCCCACACAAACTTCTGATCTTTCCTATTCAACTTATTCAACGACCCAAAAATCTTCGAAAAATCCCAAACAAACTTCCTATAGTACCCTGCTAGACCAAGAAACCTGCGAACTTCAGATACTGACTTCGGCATCGGCCAATCCTTTGACTGCATAAATCTTGGACGGATCGATAGAAACTCCATCACCAGAAATGATATGGCCCAAGAATGCCACACGATCCAGCCAAAACTCACACTAAGCTTTCCATACAGCTGATTCTCCCTCAATATTTGCAAAACAACCTTCAAGTGCTCAGCATGCTTATCATGATTCCAAGAATAGATGAGAATATCATCAATAAACACCACAACAAACTTGTCCAGGAAGGGAGAGAAAACCCGATCCGTCAACCTCATGAACATAGCTGGAGCATTAATAACTCTGAAAGGCATGACCAAGAATTCATAGTTCGCATATCTTGTACGAAAGTAGTCTTATGCACATCCTCGACTTTCACCTTAACCTGATGGTAACCAGATCGAAGATCCAGCTTTGAAAATACAGAAGCGCCTCCCAGTTGATCATATAGGTCATCAATCAATGTCAATGGATACCGGTTCTTCACTGTGATATTATTTAGCTCACGTTAGTCAATACACAACCTGCGACTACCATCCTTCTTATTGATGAACAGTATCGGAGCTCCCCAAGGAGAGACACTCGGCCTGATAAAACTTCTATCCAGTAACTCATGAATCTGCTCCGTCAACTTAGACAGCTCAACATGAGCCATTATGTATGGACACTTAAAAATCGGTGCTGTACCCGGATGAACATCAATACTGAACAGCACTTCACGATCTGGCGGTAATCTCGGTAACTCCTCAGGAAAAACATCCAGAAATTCTCACACAACCAACGGTGTAACATCACCATTAGCACACACTTCTTCCATCACTCCAGATTCTTGACTTGCCAACTTCTCCACACAAGCAAGCGGTGTTTCACCGGCACAGAATTTAAATTCCTGACATTCTGGCATTCAGAACACCACCTTCTTCACACAACAGTCAATTATAGCATGAGCAACTACACCAAGCCAATCCATCCCCAAGATAACATCAAAACCAAAATTGTTGATGAAAATCAGATCGGCAACAAAATCAACACCACCAATAACCAAAGGACTCTACTCACAGAACTGAGAACACACGACAACACCTCCATCTGTAGTAATATTCCATGGTGCTGGCATAGCCCTGCTAGCCAAGTGATGCAGGTCGACGAAGTGGGAGGAAACAAAAGAATGAGTATCACCGGAGTCAAAAAGAACATGAACGGGAAAGGGGTGGACAAGGATAATGCCTATCAATAAGTCAAAGATGAGAACACAATATGCAGAAAGCAGAATACAAGAAATAGACATGGGTGGGAGGATAATATGATAAAGCAACAGAATAGAATAACAAGATAGCATTAGAATCAAATGAACATGGGTACGGAAAGAATGAAGTTATACCGAATAAGGAGTCAACGAATGAAGACGGCTGCAAGAGGTGGATGGAAACAAGGAATCAAAGAATTGAATATGAAGGGACCAAAATGGAAGACTAGTATCCAGATTGTTTGTTATCAATTATATATGCAATTCATGTGTTGTACATACTGTTAAGTCAAATCGGTTAAACCAAAATCGCCAAATCTCCATATGTTAGTCACGTTTGACTTATATATTATACAACTCTGGACTCTGATACCACTGAAAATCTTGTCATGCCTAGCTTCCCAAAAATACGGAACACAACCACGTTACATTAGCCCAGCGAATGACTTGCGTCATCCATAAGCTGTTTACCCATTCAACTAAAAAATATAAACAATACAAAACAATTGCACAAGCAATAATAACACCACATGAACAATAATACTTGGAATGAACAATATGAAATAAACAAATATGGTAATCCAACATCTGGAAACAAATAATAATATCTGTGTCATAAGCCCAATACAATAATAAATCCAAGCACAATGATAAAAAGTTTCAATACAATAAGTCTATTGAAATAACCATCAACTAGAAAGCAATAATCTTTAGAAAGCTTGTTCTCCAATTCCTGTAGGTAATTCTCCTTCATTACCTGTGAACACTTCATCTAAAAAGTGAAGAAAAATTATCCTTAAAGCATATCATGTACAGCAAGTAGAGAAAGTAAGGAAACAATGGAATAACAATATAACAATTAATTCAATAAATCATTAGGAATCAATAACAATGGACGATAGCAATAATCAATATCAGTGGAATGGATGGATGGTTATATACGATGATTCAGTATTCGATGTCAATGTTCAATAGTCGATGTCAATATCACTTAGACAATATTTAATATCAATAGAAACGATGAGGTACAATATGCAATGTCGATGTGATGTTAATTCTTAAGTTTATTAATTTTTATAACCTAACTAATGCACGTGCTACTGCATCCCATTCTACAGGTTCGATGCATACAATAAATCTCATCTATACTTAAGTGGAAGATTCTATAGATCATGTACACGGCACGATAACATTAATTGCAACCTTGGTGCACACTGGTCGGCACAATAACACTAAAATAATATACGATGAATTGGGATACTGTAGTCAGTAATCCAACAATAAACCGATAACACTAGCCGATACACATTATTTTGGAAAACATGACCCACACTTCCAAGTACAGTCACTATATCATCAACTACTCTAGTTAATCCCTTAAACCCCGGCTTGTTAATTATTTTATCTATGCAAACAATATATTTTGCAATTTGGAAACATTGATGGACGATAGTAACAATGGGAGAACAATAGGATGACAGCTTTGGATGAGACAATAGAATGGTGACAATAGCACATTATGATCATGCAATGCAACATATACACTTCAATTCATGCAATACAATGATATATATATGATTATATTAAGAAAATCTTGAAAACGAATTTCTGGACAACAAGAGGTCACTGTACAAAAATATGTTTTCCCGCTGCTAAACAATTTGAAAACTGAAACCATCAGAAATTCTGGAAATTGGACTTCCTAACGATTCCAACGCATATTTAAAATACAAAATCCGACAACAGTAGCTAGGTCAAATACACCATTATTTACATATTACATGTTCAGACAGAAAATCGACATCAAGTTGTTACACCTTTAGAATCAGCGAAAACTCAATTATAAATTCATCAAAAATATTCATTAGACTCCTAAACATGTGGTAACACCACGTAAAATTGAAAATGATAATTTTGTCCTCGTGTGTTACGCATGTGTATTTTGTACCATTTCTGGTAATATTTGTAACGTGTTTCACTACATATTTTGATTTCCGACTATTTATGCATTTTCCGTATTAATTTTATCCTATTTGAGTCAACTGAAATATAATATTTCAATCCTTGTATTTTTACGTGTTTTTTATGTGTTTTCAATGCACGTATCGATTACGTATTTTTCCACCGCTACGCATGATATTTCTGTGTTTCAATTATTCATTTTAGATATTCAAATCTATGTTACAAAACGGAATTTTTTTTTTCTTATTTTGATTAAAATACTTTTGTACGTGTAATGCACGTATTTTCTATGTACGTAGTGATTACGTCGTGGAATATGTAAAATTAATAAATATATTTTTCTTACATTGTTTTCGATTAATTTTAATAATTTTTCGTTGATAACGTCGAATTTTGTATTTTTGATATTTTACGTGCGACGCACGTGTTTGTTTCGGTGCGCGTATTTGGACATATTCTTTTTGAAATGAATTTCATAAAATTGTGTGTATTTATTTTATTTGTGCATGAAAATCTATAACTTTTTATTAAACTAATTTTTACTTAAACATTTACAATATATTGTATATAAATATTTTAATTTAAATATATATGTGTAAGAGTGAAGTGTGTGCAAGTACAAAATATGTGCACGTGTTTTGGGGCATGAAGAAAGAGTCAACCAGCTGTGTTTGGAAGTAGGAGGGAAACACAATTCTGAATAATTGTGAGTGGTGTTTGTGGTGTTCATGTAGGGAGTAGTTATAATAACCGCCCAATCAATAACCTACTAATACCCCCTTCACACTTCTTCTCCTTCCCTTTGTCTTTTTCCTTCTCTGTTCCAATCTGAAGCCAAAAAAAAGCCATCCCTGTTGTTTCTCCACTTCTTTTGCTTCTCCAGTCAATTCTCCTTACTTCCCTATCATTTCCGAGCACCTCAAGCTATTCATCCATCAGCCCATGTTGCTACTCCACCTATTCCACCATACAAATACATATAGCAATACCCATACCCCTACTTCACACTCTACTCCTTCCCTTCTTTCTTTCTTTCCACTGTCAACATCCGAAAGTAATCAAGCCAGCAACTCCTTGATTGCTTTCTCCACCTTCCCACCTTCACACACACACACAAACACACACACACACACACACACACACACACACACACACATATATATATATATTTATATATATTTATATATATTTATATATATAAAGTATGATCATATATATAGATAGTAGATAAACACATATAGTTGTATGTGGAGTGAAGGTGCTTTTTCTATTGTATTGCCAAAAATGAGGAGGTGTACTTGCTGTTTTGCTTTGGCCAAAAGTGGAGTTGGGTTCTTTTCATGTGCATGGACTTCGAGGTGGCCGAATCGGACTTTCTAGGAGCTTCTAATTCTAGAAGTTTCGTTTGGGTACATCAAAATTCTTCAATTTTGGGTGGGTGTTTCTTAAATCCTTTCTAATTTAGGAGTATGATACTTAAGTAATTTTGGTAGATGTAGTATGAGTTGTTAAATTTATATTATTATGCATGTTGTTATGAAATGTGATTATTACATTAGAATTATCATGTTGCTATGAAAATGTGAATTTTGAACCATGCTAGATGTAGAATGTATGTTTGTAGATGGCTAGTTGGTTAATTGAAATTTTGGTTATATGTTATATTAATTAGTGTGACACTAGTATGGTAAAAGAGATTATGTTCTAGAAATTGTTGTAGAAATAAAAGAAAACAAGTAAACAAACTTATGTGATAATTTTGGTGCTAAATATGGTAAGAATCATGGTTGTTTTTAAATATCGAAATTGTAGACATAGAATACAAACTAGAGAGGAAAATTCATGTGCTTATGTCAAAATAATAATTTTTAATTACTGTTATGTTGCTAATCTATAATATCAGTAATCTAGAAATTTTCATGAAATAAGTTAGAGGAGAAAAAGTGTTTAAGAGTTTTGAATTATGAAATATTAGTAACAAACAGAGAGTTGGAGTTTGAGAAACCCAACTCATTTTGAGATAGCTAGTCACTTGAGACCAGTTAGTCTTCGGCTGTGTTTTAAACAGGTCACTGTAGCATGGAGGAGGGCTGGTTTGGGTTCGCGTCTCTCCAGAAACTTTATTTTTCTTAAATATGATTTTTACTTAAAACCCGATAGCCAAAACATTAGTATAATTTAACTCCCTTCTATATCAGTTTGTCGATGCAGCTATCTTGGTTAGCGAGTGCACTTTAAGACTGTTACTGTTCACTGTGGCGGGTTGGGTTTGACCTGGGTTCAATCCTGACTTTTGCCACTTTATTTCCTTTTGATTTTTTTGTGAGTATTATTGAGTTTTTAAATGAAATAAAAATTGGAAAAAATCCTATTTAATTTTCTAAAATTATTTAGACTTTATGAAAATTATTTCTACAATATTTGGATATATTTTGTGAGATTAAAAGGGAATTTTACAATAAAGGACTCGATTTTTATCGATTAAAATGTGACTATGGTTAATTTAAGAAAAATGAAAGTTGGAATGCACTTAGAATTCCTCTTGTTGAGATTTTATGCTTATTAATACTTGATTGAGATTATTTGATATTGCATACAATGGTTTAAGGGATTAAATTGATAAAAGAGTTGAAATGAATTGTTTTCATATTATGAGATTATAAAGAAAAGTTTCTCTTTGAGAAAGAGTCTTTGAATAAATGAATTGAATAATTATTTTGAGATTGAATATGAAATATTGTGATTTCTAGAAAGAAATAGTTGTTGGAATCTAGAGACTAGGCGAGACCCTAGTGACCGGCAGCTTTTATTTATAATTTGAGAGCTAACCAGTGTGGGTTGAGCGCCTCTTGAGAAGTAGCCAGTTGGGCTGACTGTCTCTTTTGTACTGTTTTAAGTCCGGTAGGGTAAGCTAGCTCTAGGTTGTGATAATTTTCTTTTAAAAGAAACTAAATTGTAAGGACTACTCTATAGTGGAGATGTGATGAAAGTAAGAGAAAAACACGAGTATGAAGGCCTCGGAGCTACAACGTGAGAGTATTCACAAGCTGTCTTCACGATACGTCATGTCATGACGTGGCTACATCTCCAGAAGTTCGTACCGCAAGCGACGCTTGTCGAGTGTTTGGTGACTGCGGGTAGTGTCATGTCCCATGACGGAGGCTGAATTGTCCATAGGTTCTACACGATGCATCGTGTCATGACGTGGAATTCCCCTCCAAGCTGTCTGGACGTGAGCTCGTAACTCATAGAACATCTAGGATACTTACCATAGTTACTGTAGTATTTTAAATCATGGCGAGGGTTCAAACCCTACAATATGAAGAACGATTAGGGGCTTGCCCTCAGACCTATGTAGTATGGGATGCATAGAATCCGAACAAGTGCACATTAGTGTCTTGTAATATAAAAACTGCATTAAGGATTAAGTGCACAGCACAACACAACCTCAATAGGATAGTTTCTCTTTAGCTTTGTTTTTGTGATCAAGTTTGTGGTTTGTTAAAGTATTTGAGAATCGTTATACTTCTTTCAGCATAGCGAGGATGGCCATGTATAATATTTTGTTGGTTGTAAGCAACTGACGTGCCCACAGTTTCATATTCAGGACTTGATGTTTACATGAAGATATAAAGATCAATTTGTTGCTTATGATTTACTTAAATGTTAAAGTTGTTACAATTGTAATTTTTTCATTATTGTATTTTATTTATTCTGCTGTGTGTTGCTATAAAAGACTTTGATGTAATCATTGTTGAAATCAAAGTTTTTAATTCCTTGTAAAATTGTACAAAATGAAGTGTAAAGATCTTGTGGAACTTCGAATTCAGTCTTATTTGGAATTCGGGGTGTTACTCATGTTAACTATCATTCTGAAAATTATCAGAGCATTATTCTAATATTAATTTAGCTTTTTAATAGTTTAAATATGGAAACATACATGAATCTGAAATTCTGGAAATAAAACACAACAGAAGTAAAATCATCATAACATTTGTAATACAACACGGAATTCAAATATCTTAGATGTTCTGGAAACTAGAGACATGGAGCTATAACTTTTATTCAGAAAGTTATTTATTTTGATGTCAAATACTGGGTGGAAAATGTCTCACAAATTCCAGACAGACAACAAACATAAAGATTTTTAATATATTTCAAGAAATAAAGCGATCTAATATGATGGGTTCCACTTAAATTATTAAATAATTCTTATAATCAGCATGGTAGGTACAATAACATGGTAAACATCGTTAAGAATACATACATACGCAAATTCAACAACAACAAAACATCAATTGATTGTTGAAGCACACAACCTAGCAATAAATTCTAGATAGTTTATATATGTGTCGTTTGTATGAATAAACCCTTCTATCAATACTATATGAATGCATGAAAGATTCAATTTTGTAGTCAACAATGGCACGAAGTCGAGAATATTGTGGTTAGCTCGTGTAAACCCTCAATATACTCAACGAAAAGAGGAAAATAGTATAAGATACGATGAACGATTGGATCTACTTGCAAGAATTTCAATAAAAACTTGAATTTGATACAATATTCAATTCAGGTGGATAAGTGACTTGCCTTATGGACGATTAATTTGAATACCAAAGAATAACAGGATGAGAATCCCGGAGCAATAAACACGAACCCACAAAGCATGTGCACACTACGTGCACAAGAGAGCAAGCAACATAGCAACAATAGAAGAAGCGGCAGCAACAACAAGCGCAAGTCGACGGTAAGGTCAACTGGCAGCGGCGCGGTGACTGGCTGACGGACGAGCCGTTGGATGGCGTCAGGGGGTTGCTCTTGCAGAAATAGAGGAGCATTTGGGTCGTCGGGTCGCCGAAGGTGGTCGGGGAAGATGGTGCAGATCAGGGATGGGTTGGGCTGACGGGGAGAGAGAGGAGAGAGAGAGAGACGGCTAGGTTTATGGTTTGCCTTTTTTGTGTTTTTAGGGTTTGTATTAATGTAGTATTTATAGGATACAATTAGGTTATTGGGTTAATGGGCGAGGATCCAATAATAATGGGTTTGGGTCTAAAAATAGTTGCAATTGGTTTTTGGGCTAAAAAAGTGATGGATTTAAAGACGATGTGGATCATTAAAGTTCACAATTTAACAAAATAAAATCTACAAGATAGATAGCCCAATAAAAGAAAAAGAATAGCTCATGAACAAATTCAATTGAAATGATCAAGAAAAATAGAGTATTTTATTCAAATTGCAAATAAAATATTACAATGAAGGGAAAAATGAAAAGAACGAAAACGGTAGTAACAATAAGATGTGTTGGTCGAATCCAACAGAGCTTATTCAAGAGGGACTGATGGGTGATAGGGTCAAGCTTTTTTCCCTGAGTTCGCTAATTCAAGAAGATCTCTTGTGGAAAGAATGGAAAGAGAAAGAGAGAAATAAGATCAATTCAGCAGCTGATCCTGCATAAACCTAGATTGGAATATGACTGTATCGTAGAGGGAGCCACACCAACCATTCAATGAAAACATGTTTTGATTCATGTCTTAATGAGTTAAGCTTAATTAGTTTGAGGGATGGCTTTTTGCTTACGCCAGAGGGTAGGAGTGTCATGCCTCGCTTCCCAAAAATACGGAATACGAGTACATGACATTGGCCCAGCGAATGACTAACGTCACCCATGAGCTGTATCCGATCAACTCAACAATATAATCAATACATAACAATTGCGCAGGCAATAATAATAATCTCATGAATAATAATACTTGAAATGAAGCAATATAAAATATCAAAGTACAATAATAGTCCAACATCTGAAACAATAATAAAATCCGAGACATAAGCCCAATACAATAATAAATCCCAAACACAATAGTAACAAGTTTTAATACTATAAGTTCATTAAAAATAACATTCAATTATAAAGCAGTAATTCTTTAGATAGTTTGTTCTCCAATTCCAGCAAGCAATTCTCCTTCATTACCTGTGTACACTTTATCCAAAAAGAGAAGAAAAATTGTTGTTAGAGCAAGTCATGGACAACAAGTAGAGAAAGCAAAGAACAATGGAATAACTGTGTAGTAATGATTTCAATGGATCAATAGGAATCAATAACATGGCACGATAATCAATAATAAATGTCACGGTAATCGATGCAATGGCTATAAACAATGATTCAACATTCGGTAACAGTATTCAATGATCAATAAGCGTAACAGTTAGCCAATATTCGATATCAATAGAAACATTGATAAACAATATGCAATGTCGACGAGGTGACAATCCTTAAGTCTATTAATCATTTTAAATCCTAACTAATGCATGGATTACTATGTCCCATATGTTCCATACCACATGTTCAATGCATACAATCAATTTCGTTTAGACTATAGTGGTAGATTTTATAGTTCATGTACTGGGTATGGTGACGATAACGGTAATAACACGGGCCATGGTGTAATTTCTTACACGATGACGATAACGGTAATAACACGGACCGTGGTGCAATTTCTTACACGATGACGATAACGGTAATAACACAGGCCATCATCCGAGTACAGTTTCTATATCATCAACTACTCTAGTCAATCCCTTAAACCTTGGCTTATTGATTATTTATCAATACAACAATACAATATACAATTTGAGACATGAGATGAACAATAGTATCGAAAGAGAAAACAATAGGATGGTAACATAAAATAGGACAATTAGAATGATGAAATAACTTATTGGGATCATTCAATACAACATACATACACTAATCCATGCAATATTACGATATAGGAATAATTAAACTATTAAAATCTGAAATATAAAATTCTGGACAGCATGAGTAGTCTACACAAAAATGCAAATTCCTGCTGTTTCAGAAATCTAAAACTAAATCCGTCAAAAATTCTAGAAACTAGAATTCCACACGGTTCCAATGCATATTTAAAATTCAAAATCCGACAACAGTAGCTAGGTCAAACACAATGTTCTTTACAGATTTCATGTTCAGGCAGAATTTCGACATTATGTTATTTTATTTTTAGAATCAACAAAATCTAAATAATAAATTCATTAAAAATATTTCTAGACTCCTAAACATGATTACTAACAACCTAGAAATTATCAGAGCAATGTTTTATCATTTGATCAGCCTTCTTACAGTTTAAACATGAAACATACAAAAATATGGAAATTTGAAAGTAAAAACACAACTTTAGTAAAGCGAGCATAACTTTTGCTACACAAGTTGTAATTTAGAAATTCAAGATGTTCTAGAAACTAGAAAGATAAGGCTATAATTCATATTCAGAAAGTAATTTATTTTAAGATCATTCACTGGGTCTAAAATAGCAGTTAACATACAGCCAGCAAGCAATATACAGGTTTTGGGTAGTTTTTCATGAAATAATTTAATTAAACATGATGGATATCAATTCTACTAGGTGATAAACTTCTCAATCAGCATGAAGGGTGTAAAAACCTGGTAAATAAGATTAAGAACATATACACATTAATTTATCATTAATCAACCATCAATCAATCAAACAACATACAACTGAACAATTCTCTTTGCAATAATTTATTTGTGTGATATTTATATGAACAACCCTATCATCAATTCTATATGCATACATGAAAGATTCAATCTTTGGAGTCAAAAGTAGCACGCTGTCAAGTAAATTGGTGTTAGCCCGTGTAAACCCTCAATATACCCAACGAAAGAGATAAACAATGTATAATACGATAATAAAAGGATCTACTTGCAAGAGTTTCAAAAAAACTTGAATTTGATACAATTAACAATTCAAGAGGATAGTGACTTGTCATATTAACAGTGAAAATGAATAAAAAGAATAACGGGATAAGGATCCTGAAGCAACGAATCCACGAACATGCGATTTAACACGTGCAATATACATGCAAAAGAGAACACAAACAAAATTAGAAACAAAGAGAACTCAGTAACAACATACAGCAGCAACAACCAAGAGCAATGGCAAAAGCAAGGGCTTCGATGGGTTTGGCGACTGGCCAATGGTGGGGAGGTGGGTTGACGGCGGTGTTGACGTCATTGGCGACGGGGGGGCGGCTCGAACGGAGACAGGAGAAGGTGGGGGTCGGGAGATGGCTGCTGACGATCAGAAGGGAGGTCGGGGTTTTGGGTGTCTAGCATCTTGGAGAGGGTCACCGGAGGTCGGGGATGGCCAGAGCTGGCTGGAGAAGGAGATGTAGGTATTGGCTTTTGGAGATGGGCGGCGAATGGGGAGAGAGAAACGGCGAAAAGAGAGAAAGAGTAGAGAGAGAATAAGCGGCTAGTGTTTCAAATTGTTCAATTTTTAGGATTTGCAATAGAGTTTTATTTATAGGGTACAATTAGGGTGTTGGGTTAGTGATTTAGGATCCAATAATAGCGGTTTTGGGTCAAGAACAAATGAAATTGGGTTGTAGGGTTCAATAAGAGATAGATCTAAATCAATAAGGTTAAAAAAAAATACTCACAATTAAATAGAAGAAAATAGAATCAATAAGAATTGCTCAACAAGAAGAACGGAGAATTTCATGAACAATATTTAATTAAAGTAATCAAGAAATAAAAACATAGCATTTTATTCAATTACAAATAAAATATAACAGAAAGGGGGAAAATAAAAATAGCAGAAACGGTAGTTACAATCCTCTTCCGAATGGGGTAACCTATTTTTATTTTTATTACAAATAAAAATAAAAAAGAATAAGAACTACTCAAAATGATGGGGAAACCTCTTCCGAATCACACATTCAAGCTCCCAAGTGGACTCACCAGGCAAGTAAGGATTCCAAGCAACACGAACCAACCTGATAACCTTATTCTTCAAAATCTTCTCCCGCCGGTCCACAATCGAAACTGGATGATTCTCACAAGACAAATTTGGTCGAACTGACGACTCTGAATAGTCAATAACATGACTATCAACCCGAACATAATTCATGAGCTGAGAAACATGAAAGACGTCATGTACTCCAGAAAGAGCTGGCAGTAATGTGAGTCTATAGGTCACCTTGCCTACTCGCTCCACCACATCGAACGAACCAATAAATCTAGGGCTCAACTTGCCCCCACCACCAAAGCAAATCACGCTCTTCCATGGAGACACCTTGAGGAACACATGATCACCCATTTTGAACTCTAACAGTCCCATTTTCTCTGCCTGTCCTGTGCGGCTTGCAAATGTTTCATGATCTGGGTCACTACATCAGCAGTCCTCGTGATCAATTCTGGTCCCAAAAGCTTCCTCTCACCAATGTCATCCCAGTACACTGTGTAACACCTCGCAAAATAAAATGATTTATTTTGCATTATTAAATAGTATTATATTGGTAAAGTTGACTATTTTGACTATTTTCTTGAAATTGCAATTTTGCACGTGCAACACACGTGCAAAGTTAGGAATTTTGAATTCTTGAATTTTTATGGCTAATGATTGACTTTTTCTCATTTATTTATGATATTTTAATTTTTCAGATTTATTTGAATTTATTTGATTATTTTACGAATTTGTCGATTTTACACGTTCAAAACAAGTGCAAATTTTTTTTGGGGTGCGAATATATCCTTTTAGAATTATGAATAAATTCTACTATTTATAATTAAGTATATCCTAAATTTTGGGATTTTTCTGAATAAAGAAACTATTTTTGTAAATATTTTGAAAGAGAGGGGCTTTTATGTAAAAAGCCATTTGGATCTCAAACAAATAATAAAAATTTGTTTTTACTGACTTTTGGGCTTTCCATGGTCATCATTTAAAATAAAATACAATTAAATTTTATTTCGAGTTAATTTGGTAATGATTTTAGCAAATATGGTGTTTTTACAAATATGGAATTTAAGTGGATCTTGTGCAAATATTTTCTTGGAGAGTAAAAGTCAGAAATTTTTAATTGGAAAATCTAATATTTATTTTTAGATATTATTTCTGGTTTTTCTTGATTCTTACGAATATTTTATGACATATTTGCAAATATTACAACAATATGGACTTT
Organism: Hemerocallis citrina; assembly: GCA_017893485.1. Lineage (NCBI taxonomy): Eukaryota > Viridiplantae > Streptophyta > Magnoliopsida > Asparagales > Asphodelaceae > Hemerocallis > Hemerocallis citrina. Next base: position 146,704,109 of record CM030364.1, on the reverse strand, counting down.
TGTGCAAAATTACCACTTTGAGTACAAATCCGAATTTTTTTAATTTCTGGGTTATATTTGATGGTTGGATAACTCAGTAGTAAAAAGATTTGGTTTCGTTTTAATTTATTTAACTCATTTAACTACTTTATTGGAGAAAGGTTTATATATGCAAAGTAATAATTTGTTAAGGGATGTTTCCATAAACTTGTAAAACCCTAAAAACTCCAGATTTCAGCCTATATTATGGCCACTACATCTGTCCCTCTCCTCTGCAAAAATAAAATATATTTTTACTATTGGTTTTCTTGGAGTTTCGAACCGATGATCTTGGATTTTGCAAAACAAGGGTTTTTTCTTATTCTTTATTAATTCGATTGATTTCTTCATTGAGGTGAATGAATTGTGTTTGTTTTCTTATTGTTCTAAGTATGTTGTATGTGATGACTTATCTATTAGAAAGCATGTTAGATGACTTCAATTACAAGATAAACCCCGTAGGCTGTTACAAGTTAAATTAACTCATACATCAAAGGAGATGCACATACAGATGCAACCAGTAAATATTTTTCTTTCATGACATTTCAACATACTTGGAGGAATAATCCTTGTCAACATTTCTTGATATTCAACAGTCAAAAGTAACATACTGAATAGTTTTAGCTTTTTGCAAATGTTCTCTTGCTAATAGTACTGCAATTTCTAAGCTGTCGTTGACAAAATAATACCGGTTTTCCATATTAGACAGCCTAAGCCAATTTCAATGATTATATACATATCTGAAGACTGAACTGAATGAAAGATATGGAGACGCCTAAGATTTAGTTGACAGGAACTTAAAAATAAATATTTAGCACTTGATGAGATCTATGATCACTACATTGATGTCAATCGGGTTAGGACTGAAATTTTGGCTTGCATTAGCTTAATTGTGCAAGCATTCAGGCCAAAAACTGTAATCCTACTCCACAGTTACCTAAATGAAGACTCATTTTCTGTATGAAGCTCAGTCATAGACCATTAATGTTAGCATGCACTGAAGTATGAAGATATACTAGAAATACCAAGTAAGAAAGGATATCAGGACTATTTTTCACAAATTGGTTAGGAGTTTTAATTTTCTACAATATCATATTAGGGGTCGTGTTAGGGGTTGTAGTTTGATCAAGTTATCTTCCAAATCTCAGGTAACATTTTTATTTAATATTTATTATCTTTGTAGCCCCTGATACGGTAGAAAATCCTACAATGTTAGCTTGATCTTCTAGTCTAAAGCCTTCAAAATCTCTAAATTAGCGCCTACATCTAATCAGTAAAGATATATATATATATATATATATATATATATATACCCATTCCTGCATATACACTTTATTTTCTAAAACCTGCATATACACTTTATCTTCTGAAACCTGCATATACACTTTATTTTCTAAAACCTGCATATGATTCATTTCAGTTAAGGACTATCTACTATATTTCTGCAGATACTTCATATGCTCCAATCAGTTAAAAGGGGTTTTAGATATAAATCAGTTATCATATATAAATACTCATATGTTTTAAATTAGTGAAAGGGAAAGGGGTTTCTATATATTATATACACATACATATACTTTATATTCAGTAAAAGATATATTCTGTGCATACTTCATATTCAGTAAAAGATATATTTTGTGCATACTTCATATTCAGTAAAAGAGATATATTTTTTGCTTACTTCATATTCAGTAAAAGATATACATTTGTGCATATACTCCTAAAGATATATATATATATATATATATATATATATATATATATATATATATATATATATATATATATATATATATATATATGCCCATTGTGCAGATACTTCGAACCAGTAAAAGGGGATCTTTCTATATTATATATAAACACTTATACTTCTTATCAGCAAAGGGACTTCTACATAACACATATGCACACTTAATAATCAGTAAAGAGGATTTCCTATATATATATTCATATACAAACAATAGGAATGAATGAATTTTTCTCACTGTGAGGAGGTTAACAAATGAAATGAAAAGAAATGATTAAGATGAAAGTTTTATTTGTGTTGATGGTTGAGTTGTGAGACTGTAGGAGTTGAGTGGGAGTCATGTGAACCGGCAGATGAGATTTAGACCAGTGAGGTCTTGGATTTGTTGTTGTGGAATAAAGTCCGGCAGGATACACTAACTCTAGAGAAGGAGAATTTTTGTGTTTTAATAATAACCAACTTAAGGACATGCACTAGTAGAAATGTGATGGAACTTGGGAAACGTAAGTATATGCTCTTGGTTTTGTTAGTCCAACGGATGCGTTCCAGGACTGTTTGTTGTTCTGTCTCAAGAGGATATTTGTATGTTCGCGTGTCGAGTATCTGCATGCCTATTCACGGAGCATGCAGAGTGCATTCGTGTGTTGAGAGTCGGCGGGCCTATTCATGAAATGTACCTGGTGTATCTGCATGTCGAAGGCCTCGCAGCCTATTTGTGGGGTACACAGTTGGGAGGTAATTCTCCGGTTGTTGAGCTATTCTTACATGATGCTTGCACGTCGAGGGTTGTGATGCCTATTCGCAGAGTATTCTGGATCTTTTTTCCATCACCATAGTAGGATTAGTTGCATAACGAGGGATCTAACCCTATAAAGTGGAGAACGAGAAGGGCTTGCACCGGACCTATGTATTGTGGGATGCATAGAATCTGACAAGTATGCATTAGAGAGTCCACATATAGCATTGATGTTTTCTTGACTTGGTTTTATGCATGTTATTTTCTGTTTTTCTACACTTGACACTTAGTCTAGTTTCAACTGGTGTTTTCATGTCCTACTATTTACTATCTCATATTCCTTGATGTTTTTATGTTTACTTATTGTTATTTCTTATCTCATTTATTCTTGCTATTAATACATATTGTTTATGACTTTTGCATTTATTTTTATGTCACTCACACCGTTATGGCTGATCCTGTAGTTTTGGGGATTAGGGTTATCTCTAGCCTCATGTTTTACAGGTAGGTGCCTATAGCTTTGGATTTGGATGCATGGGGTAGAATGATATATGGTTTATGTAAATTGTAATGGAATGTGTTGTAAAAGAAAGAAATTGTAATTCAAAGTGGTTAATTTTTCACTGTGCTTTGTAAACAATTGATGTAATAAAAAGTTTTAAATTTTCCTGTATTTGGTTGCTATGTTTCTGATTACATTGAAGTTGATTCTGGAATTGTGTCACGTATTTCTGAGATATTATATTGGAAATTCGGGACGCTACACACTGGTGATCTACACTTCCAACCAGACAAGACTTCATACGGAGCTGCCTGAAGACTAGCTTGGTAGCTATTATGACCCAAGATCCCAAGATCCTCCAAACCGAAGTCTCAATACTATAGTTCATTATAGTATTTTTAATGAACTACAGTCTCAATACTATTGTTATTTTTAATGAACTATAGTATTGAGACTTGTTACTTTAGTCTTTCGGAGTGAAGACTATAGGTAATGAAGTCCCAAAATCCTCCAAACTGAAGCACACAGCACCTCAACATATCCTCCAAAGTCTGAATAGTCCTCTCCGATTGTCTATCTGTCTGTGGATGGAATGCAATACTGAACTTCAGCTTACTCCCAAGACTATTCTAAAGACTCTCCCAAAATTGAGATCTGAATCTAGTATTTCTGTATGATATAATACTGACAGGATCACCATGCAATCTCACAATCTCCTGCATATACCTTTCTGCAAGGCTCTTTGTAGACTAACCAACTCTGAAAGGAAAGCACTCTTCGTCAATTGATCCACAATCAACCAGATGGCATTGTGACCCTTGGGACTTCTAGGCAAAGCAGTCACGAAATCCATAGTGATATTCTCCCACTTCCACTACGGAATAGGAAGCGGTTGAAGAAGTCCAGCAGTCCTCTAATGTTCTGCTTTTACTTGCTGACAGATCAGACACCGAGAAACAAATCTTACAACAGCTATCTTCATACCATGCCACCAGAAATGCAACTTCAAATCCTGATACATCTTCGTACCACCGGGATGAATAGAGTATGATGAGCAATGGGCTTCTTCAAGTAACTTCTTCCTGACTTCCCCCTTCGGAACACAAAGACGAGTCCCAAAACGGAGAGATCAATCCTCATGAATCACCATATCAGTTCTAGAACCTGCGTCAACCTCAACTAGAAATTGCTGCAATTGCACATTACAAGACTGTGCCTCCTTAACCCGATCCCCCAAAGACGAGTGCAACTGAAGCACCATACAACTCTTCTCAGAACCAGGCAATACCACATCCAATTCCAATCTCCTAATAGCTTCCGCAAGCTCCTTCTGTTCAGTAAGAACCATAGCAACAGGTTTTCTACTCAAAGCATCAGGCACTGAATTAATCTTGCCAGGGTGATACTACAAACTGATATCATAATCTGCCATCAATTCCAACCATCGCCTTTGCCTCATATTCAGCTCCTTCTGAGTGAACACATACTTGAGAATTTTGTGGTAGGTGAAGATCTCCACTCGGTCTCCAGGTAAATAATGCCTCCAAAACTTCAAGGCAAAAAACACAGCAGCAAGCTCGAAATCATGTGTAGGATAATTCTTCTCATGCGGCCTCAATTGCCTATATGCATATGCGACAACCTTACCTCGTTGCATCAAAATAGCACCGAAACCTCTACCTGAAGCATCATAGTGAATTACGAAACCTGCAGATCCATCCGGTATGGTCAACACAGGTGCTGAAGTCAACCGATTCTTCAATTCAATGAAGGCTTCTTCACAGGACTCATCCCACACAAACTTCTGAATACCACTTCACGATCTAGCGGTAATCTCGGCAATTCCTCAGGAAAAACATTCAGAAAATCCTGCACAACCAACGGCACGACAAAATCATCAACACACACTTCCTCCATAACTCCAGCTTCCTGACTAGCCAACTTCTCCACACAAGCAAGTGGCGTTTCACCGGCACAGAATTCAAATTCTTGACGTTCTGGTATTCGAAACACCACCTTCTTCTTGCGGTAGTCAATAACAGCATGAGTGGCACCAAGCCAATTCATCCCCAGAATAACATCAAAACCAGAATTATTGATGACAATCAGATCAGCAACAAAATCAATACCACCAATAACCAAGGGACTTTGCTCAAAAATTTGAGAACACATGACAACACCTCCACCTGTAGTAATGTTCCAAGCTACTGGCATAGTGCTGCTAGCCAAGAAATGCAGATCGATGAAGCAGGAGGAAACAAATGAATGAGCAGCACCAGAGTCAAAAAGAGCATGAGCAGGGAATGGATGGACAAGGATAATGCCTAGCAAGAAGTCAAAGTGAGAACACAAAAGATAGAAACAAAATACAAGAAATAGACATGAATGAGAGGCTAACATGAATAAACAACAGGATAAGAGAATAAAATAGAATGGAAATCCAAAATGAAATACAAATGAATACAGAATGAAAAAAACTAAAGATATACCTACAACAATGTCCAAAGCAGTCTTAGCATCCTGCGTAGTCAAGTTGTACGCCTGACCACGACCTGCAGGAAGATTACCCTTAGGAGTGGCTCTCCTTTAGTCAATGACCTGCCTACGCGGTGGGAGAGGTGGTCCACCCTGACCACGAACAAGCGCCCCCTGAGGAGCGAAACCTCCAACTGGTACAAGAGGTATGCCTTAGGGCAATCACGAACCATTTGGTCCACACCTCCACATGCAAGGCACTGGCGGTTCTCTATCCTGCAATCTTGGCGCAAATGCCCAGTCTTGTGACAGTGCGTCCAGACTATGTTCGGCCTTTGGACAGCAAGTGGGTAACGCAATGCCATGACAGGAAGAGGTGGGGCTGGCCTCCTAATAGGCCCAATAGAAGGCCTAGCAGCAACAGAACGCTGAATAGAACGCTTCCTTAAACTGGTGTGTTCCTGAATTCTTGCAGCATCCAGGATATCAGCATAAGAGCGAAGTCGCAGGGCAGCAATACGGTACTGAATCTCAATGTCTAAGCCCAACAGGAAACGACAGCCTGTATCTTCGTCATTTGCCACCATAGCAGTAGCAAAACGACTCAGTCAGGGTGAATTCTTCAGTGTACTCATCCACGGTACGATTCCCCTGATTCAAGACAGGGTTTAGTATAACATCGATACTTTATGAAATAACAACAAAAAAGCATAATAAACATTATCTGACGAACCTGAATTAAAGAAACAAACTATCGTTCCATCTCATTCTTAGTGACATTAGGCAAGAACTTCGTGAGGAAGCTCTCAGTTAAAGCGGTCCAGGGAATGGGTCGGTCCAATCGTTCAGCCTCAGTTTGCCACCAGATGTGGGCAAGGTCAACAAGTTGGATGCTCACAACATCCACACGATCCACATCCGTTATACGTGCCGCGGTTAATAACTGTTCAGTCCTGATAAGCCATTGCTCAGCTTCACGTGGACCTTCAGTGCCCGAGAACTTGTCTGGATGGAGTCTCACGAAATCTGCCACATTTCCAGGTCTCGAAGGCAGCAATCCAGGTGCAGGCACAGCAGGTTCTCTGTTAGCAGCTTCATAAGATATTCTCAATTGTTCATTATGTTCCCGTTGTATCCGCATCATCAGTTCATTGTGCTCACGCTGCATTTGTATTAGCTGTGCAATAGTGGGCTAATCAGACTGATCATCCCTAGCACGGAAAGAGGAAGCACCTTTTCTAGCCATGGTCTACAACAAGGATCAAACGGTTAGCGTCCAGATCATAAGTTGGATATCAATTGTTCATGCGATCACTGTATTGCACATAATGTTGAGTCAACCCGATAAGATCCAAATCTGACTAATATATCAATTGATGCCAAACTTTCTTTCGTTAGTCACGTTTGACTGATATATTATCTAAACTCGAGCTCTGATACTAGTAAAAAGCCTTGTCATGCCCTGCTTCCCAAAAATACGGAATACGAGTACATGATATTGGCCCAGAACGTCACCCATAAGCTGTTTATCCAATCAACTCAACAATATAATCAATACAGAATAATTACGCAGGCAATAATAATAATCTCATGAACATAATACTTGAAATGAAGCAATATAAAATATCCAAGTACAATAATAGTCCAACATCTGGAACAATAATAAAATCTAGGACATAAGCCCAATACAATAATAAATCTCAAACACAATAGTAACAAGTCTCAATACTATAGTTCATTAAAAATAACAATCAATTATAAAGAAGTAGTTCTTTAGAAAGTTTGCTCTCCAATTCTAGCAGACAATTGTCCTTCATTACCTGTGTACACTTCATCTAAAAAGACAAGAAAAATTGTCCTTAACGCAAGTCATGGACAACAAGTAGAGAAAGCAAAGAACAGTGGAATAACGGTATAATAATGATTTCAATAGATCAATAGGAATAAATAACATGGCACGAAAATCAATAATCAATGTCATGTTAATCGATGCAATGGCTATAAACAATGATTCATTCAATGTTCGATAATAGTAACACTTAGCCAATATTCGATATCAATAGAAACAATGATGAACAATATGCATTGTCGATGTGGTAACAATCCTTAAGTCTATTAATCATTTCAAATCCTAACTAATGCACGTACTACTGTGTCTCATATGTTTCAAACCACAGGTTCGATGCATACAATCAATTTTGTTTAGACTATAGTGATAGATTTTATAGTTCATGTACTGGGTATGATGACGATAACAGTAATAACATGGGCCATGGTGTAATTTCTTACACAATGACGATAACAGTAATAACATAGGCCATGGTGCAATTTCTTACACGATGAAAATAACGGTAATAACACGGGCCATCATCCGAGTAGAGTCTCTATATCATCAACTACTCTACTCAATCCCTTAAACCCCAGCTTATTGGTTATCTATCAAAGCAACAATACAATATGCAATTTAAGACATGAGATGAACAATAGTATCAATAGGGAAAACAATAGGATGGTAACATGAAATAGGACAATTAGAATGATGGCAATAACTCATTGGGATCATGCAATACACATACATACATTAATTTATGCAATATTACGATATAGGAATAATTAAACTATTAAAATCTGAAATATAAAATTTTGGACACAAAAGTAGTCTATACAAAAATGCAAACTCCCATTGTTTCATAAATCAAAAACTGAATCCATCAAAAATTATAGAAACTAGACTTCTACACGGTTCCAACGCATATTTAAAGTTCAAAATTCGAAAACAGTAGCTAGGTCAAACAGAATGTTCTTAAAGATTTCATGTTCAGACAGAATTTCGACATTATGTTTTTTTATTTTAAGAATCAGCAAAAAATCAATAATAAATTCATTAAAAATATTTTCTAGACTCCTAAACATGAGTACTAATTATATGAAAATTATCAGAGCAAAATTTTATCATTTGATCAGCCTTTTTACTGTTTAAACATGAAACGTACAAGAATATGGAAATCTGAAAGTAAAAACACAACTATAGTAAAGTTGGGTAACTTTTGCTACACAACTCGGAATTTAGAAATTCAACATGTTCTGAAAACTAGAAAGATACGGCTATAATTCATATTCAGAAAGTAAGTTATTTTAAGATAATTTACTAGGTCGGAAATAGCAGTCAACATACAGGCAGCAAGCAATATACAGGTTTTGTGTAGTTTTTCATGAAATAATTTAATTAAACATGATGGGTATCAATTCTACTAGTTGATAAACTTCTCAATCAGCATGAAGGGTGTAAAAACATGGTAAATAAGATTAAGAACAGATACACTCATTAATTTATCATCAATCAACCATCAATCGATCAAACAACATACAACCTAGCAATTCTCTCTACAATAATTTGTTTGTGTGATAATTATATGAACAACCCTATCATCAATTCTATATGAACACATGAAAAATTCAATCTTTGGAGTCAAAAGTGGCACGATGTTAAGTAAATTGGGGTTAGCTCGTGTAAATCCTCAATATACCCAACGAAAGAGATAAACAATGTATAATACGATAATAAAGTGATCTACTTGCAAGAGTTTCAACAAAACTTGAATTTGATACAATTAACAATTCAATAGGACAGTGAATTGCCTTATTAATGGTGAAAATGAATACCAAGAATAACGGGATAAGGATCCTGAAGCAACGAACCCCCGAACACACGATTTAACACATGCAATATACGTGCAAAAGTGAGCCCAAACAAAAATTGGAACAAAGAGAACTCAGCAACAACAGACAGGAGCGACAGCTAAGAGCAATGGCAAAAGCAAGGGCTTTGGTGGGTTTGGTGACTGGCTGACGGCGGCGAGGTGGGTTGACGGCGGCATCAACGTCACTGGCGATGGGGGGCGGCACGAACGGAGATAGGAGAAGGTGGGGGTCGGGAGATGGCTGCTGGCAATCGAAAGGGAGGTCCAGGGTTGGGGTTTTGGGTGTCTAGCATCGTGGAGAGGGTCACTGGAGGTCGATGGTTGGCCGGAGCTGGCAGGAGTAGGAGATGCAGGTATTGGGTTTTGTAGATGGGTGGGAATTGAACGGGGAGAGAGAAACGGCGAGGAGAGAGAGATAGGAGAGAGAGAATAAGTAGCTAGGGCTTCAAGTTGTGCAATTTTTAGGGTTTGCAATAGAGTTGTATTTATAGGTTATAATTAAGATATTGGGTTAGTGATTTAGGATCCAATAATACCGGTTTTGGGTCAAGAACTAATGAAATTGGGTTGTAGGGTTCAATAAGAGATAGATCTAAATCAATAGGTTTCAAATAAAAATACCCACAGTTAAATAGAAGAAAATAAAATCAATAAGAACAGCTCAACAAGAAGAACAAAGAATTTCATGAACAAAATTTAATTAAAATAATCAAGAAACAAAAATATAGCATTTTATTCAATTAAAAATAAAATATTACAATAAGGGAAAAAATAAAAATAGTGGAAACGGTAGTTACAAGGAGGGAATTATCGACCCCCAAAGGGGGGAGGAGTCTCGAATTCCCACCCTAGAGTCTTACCTATCTGATCTTAAGGGGAACCGAGTCAAAGTTCTTTCAAAAGAGCTTATGGCAAAGGGGAAGACTTGAATTTAAAGCCTAATACCTATTATAAATAGTGAGAGGATCTGATCTCTATCGTATTTCGATCCATTGGACTTTTAGCGGATTCAGAGTCTATCATCAGTCGACTTGCTTCTTTCGCATTAATGCATCTTACACTGTATCATGTGATCTTTTGTATTATATATTACTATCCTCAAACTGTGTTAATGCATTTGAACTCAAGGTTCATATATTGTACTGGCAATTTAATGACAAAGTAGTCTAGGTTAGATTGGTTTGGTAATTACACATGTGACATTCATTGAGGCAAACCATGAAAACCTCGTGCTATCAGAAGGAGTCCACCAACAGCACAACCACCAGGAAGCAGCCAAGAAGAGAAGAAGTAATAGCCACAAGCAGAACTGAAAGCTTCCTTGAACTACAAGCAAATTCACAAGGGAAATGCTCATAAAAAGAAAGTTGCTAGAAACAAGGGAAGATGAAGAAGGAGTTCAAAAGGTAAATCAGCACATCAACGGACAATGCCTCCAAGAAGAATAAGCCCATCAGAACTCATAGGAAGAAGAAGACACCAAAATGTTGGGAAGAAGGCTTGGAGATTGGAAATTGGCCGTATGGTAGAAGAGTTAAGTAGTACAGAGCAGAAATAGAGAATAAGGAATATTATGTTCACGGCTCGCCGAAAGCACTTAAGGGACCATCCGAATACATCTCAGATGCAGGACGTCGACACGCCCAGTATTCACATTGCTACTGTCAGCACGCCCATTATTGAACACCATGTTCGTCCAAGCTTCACAATCTGACAACGCGCTGACAAGATGTCTGTTCCAACTGACATAACAAAATCTTAGTTTTCAAATGTATCCTGTTGGACAGTATCTTCATCCCACCTGCGACATGATAGGTAGAGAATCTTCCTACCGACAGATGACCGTTGAATATACGAAATAAAAAAAAATCCTTCATCTCTAACAGCTACTTTTGAGATCTGGGTCTCTCGACTGAAGAAGAAGATCGACAACACTTATGCACTAAAACTGAGTCTCTGTTGAGTGACCCAAGGTATACCTCAAGCACAGACTTGAGAAGGAGTGTATTCCTCAAAGAACCATAGGTTCGGAGAGAAACATATAAGAAGAAGAAGAAGAAGAACAAATGACTTCAATAGACGACATCTATTGCTCCAGATTCAAGCACGTCAACGAAGAACATCACCCCCTTTTCATTCAAATTATTTGAAAGCATGTAATAACGATTGATAGGGTAACCACACCAACCCTAATATTGTAAAATGGTTGTTGGGTAAACCATAAAACCCACCTTCCTTGTGTGGGTAACTAGGAGTTGCTGACTCCGCATAAGCCGGGGAATGCCAAAAGTGGACTAGTAGTGATTTTTCGGGGAGGGTCCCGATGAGTGGATGTAAGCAGGACTGTCGTACCACTAGAAACTTTTGTGTTGTAAGAATTGCTCTGTTTTTACATTGTATGCTCTGTCTCTGTGTGAGATATGAAATTCTGCTAATCGTCATGCATGCCTCATACTATATATGCTTATCTGTGAAATCTTGCATGATGATTATGTCTGAATAATTTCAAGGCTTTGCTGTTGGTTGAGCATATAAGTGATTAATCTTAATTAATCACCAGCTCTTTAGAGACTAATCTTAATTAGCTAGGACCTTCAAAAGAAAACATCATAAAAGGAAAACTATTCAGCCCCCCTCCAGGACAAGATTGTGTCTATTGACACACTTTCAAACTGCATAGACAATCAATTGTAGATCTTTTGGCTCTCTTGTTGTTGTCTGTTGCACCATCAAGATATTTCCTTTCTTTAATGAATATTCGGTAATAATGGTACCACGGCTTCTTGTCAGGTTCTTCCTCTACCATCAAATAGGGCTCTGACTCTAGCCACAAACAATAGCTTGGTCCATCTATGACTTCTATGTCTATCTTATTAAGCCTTCCTTTAGGAACCTTTACCATTGAAGCAAGGGTCGCCAGGGCACCAAAAAACTGGTTCTTTGATCTAGGCATGTAACTGAAGGTAATTTTCCTGAAAAGAACTATCAATTCTTGCAAATACCGCTGATAGAGCTTTTGTCTCTTTAGTCTTTCTGTGGCTGGTCTTTCTTTTCTTTTTTTATTCTTCACAAATGCATCAAATTCTTTTTTGGAGGGGGCTTGACCTGTCTTAGCTTTACAGCTTCGTTCCCTTTGCTGTCCGAAAGGCCTGATTTTCAACTTGAAATTATACCAATGATTCCCAGGTAATAAATCCCATGAAGCCTATGTTACCGACTTTTGTGTAGAGAAGTTAGAGTTAGGACATGCCAGTCTCCGATTAGATTTTCTTTATTTGATGTTTTTTAAATAAGATTCCCAGACTGAAGTCAAATGTGCTTTTTTTAAGCAGATTTCACCCTCTTTGCTTGGGGAAAGTCTCTGAGTTCTCGCTAAGAGTAGACGACGAGAATGGCACTTGTGCCAAAAAGTCATTAAAAGACCGTTCAACAACTACTATACTATTGAATGATCACTCATTAAACCCAAAATGGAAAGATTTAGGAAAAGCCAATCGGCGGCATCAGACTATTCAGTGACAACTTCTGATGATGCAAAACAAAAAAAAGCCTATTTTTGATAGGCCAGACCTTCAGAAAGACTTGTGCCATCTTAATCTTCTAGTTTTCACTGTTCTAGTTTGCTGCGAACTCTGCTTTTAAAGTCGATTCCTACTCTCGAACAGAAAGCAAGTAAGCCCTTAAAAGACAAGCTTTGAAGCGGAGACTATTTGTAGTGAAAGAAGTGTCATCTAAAGAAAGTCAGGTGCCATCCCCACTGATTAAAGGAAAAACTCTACGCTGGGAACGCTCTTCTCCCTCTAGCTACTATTCTTCGGGCTTAGGAAAGATTTTTCTTTCAAATTGTCCACAAGCTACTTCATGTCATATGATTTTTTCAGAATTTCTTGTGCTAAAGATATGGGCCCATTTGCCATTTGTCGGTATGATTATGGCCTGAAAGGTTTCTTTCCAGCGGAAGGAAGACAACTGAAGATAAGGAAAGGACAGCAGAAGATGTAGTGATATTAGGATTCTTTTTCCCTAGATGATTCAATGATAGAAGTTGTATCCTATACTGAAGTCGACTCCATGAAAGATGTTTGATCTCTACAACATTCGATTCCAGTGAAGCGAAAAGAAAGCTATAGGTAATTCAAGGCCTTACAGTTTAAGTGAAGGATTAGTGCCCTTCCCATTTTCTATTACTTACTTTTCTTCTTACTATTTCTAATGTCGAGTACTGTCCCTCCTCTAGGGATGGAAGCCTTCAATCTAACAAAACTAAAGGGGTAAACCCGAAGCTTTGAAGTGGAAGCTAAGCTATTTAGAGAAAGACCGGAGGAAAGATCTGACCTGAAAGAATGTAAAACTTGCATTGTCCACTCTTCCTCCTCTAGGATTCCCCTTGCTGGAGAACTGTTCTGGGCAACCCTATGTATTTATTTATTAAATACTACTCTTCTCTGGGGAAAACGAAAGATTATTTTACCAAATTGCTTTGAAAGTTGCTAACTCGGATGTTGTCTCCTAGTTGCTCCCTTTTCTCGAACTGACAAATTCTTCTTCTTACTATAACTGTCCTCTTTATAATTCTCTTCCTATTCATTATCTTTCCGATGCCTATGCTAGGCTTATGTATTACTATTCTCTCTGCTCTTTAGGCTTATGGATAAGGAGACATCTGATTCAGGTTAAACAATTCCATTGAGCAATAGTATCTGATTCAGTGGTGGTAGAACCTTTTCTCACCAGATGCTCCGGAGACATCAGAAGAGTCAGTAAAGAATTCTCAGGCCTAGAATGCCCAGTTCGAGTTCTGGATAGCTACGAGTCTTCTAAATATTACTTGTCACGCCCCACTTACCAAAAGAATACGGAATACGAGTACGTGACAAAGCCCAGAGAATCTTTTTCATCATTCATAAGCTATAACGATCGACTCAACAACACAACAGGAATATACAAGAAATATACAACCATGCATGCATGAAACAAATCTCACAATCAAGAGAATTATTTGAAAACAAATACAAAATCCTCAAATAAAACAAGATCTGGTAACAATAATAAATTTCGGGACAACATGCCCAATACAAGTTCAAGTAGTAACAAGGAATTTTTAAAGTAAAAAAAAAAGTAAACTAAAGCATAAAGATTCCAGCCCAAGCTCAGAACACTTGATCAGTCACTCCATAGGGTAGCTGATCTCTAAAACCCTATGTATTTAACATTTGGAAGAAATAGAGAAGCAAAAGACAAGATGCCCATTAGTACAAGCTACGGGCCGGAAGTAGTACAAGAAAAGGGGGTATAGGAACAATGAATGCAACAAGGGAATCAAGTACAAGAATGAATCATGTAACAGGAAATACAAAACGTAAATGAGGTTCATGAATTTCAACTTATAAACAGGAATCATAAGGCTAGTAATGAGCATGTAACATGTGGACATGAATCATATACAGGTAAACAGGAAACATATACAAGGTAAATAGGAAACACATACAGGTAAACACAAATCATATACATGTAAACAGGAATATGCAAATGCTCAGTGTCAACTTAAGTCTACTCATTTAATTTAGTACTAACTAATGTAGCAATCATGCGACCCATATATATACCACATGTTTGATGCATACAATCGAGTTACGTTTAGACTTAGTGGTGGATTCTATAGGGCCATGTACTCAGGCATCATGTAAACAGCAGTCATATCATGTCATGTAATCAGGTAATGAATTCTAAAGGTGGCCCTCGTAGATTCTAGAGGTGGCCTCCATCATCTCATGACTTGACACTTAGTTTTACGTGGCACTTAGTTCCATGTAACTTTTAAACAGGAAAACAGGTAAACAGGCTCATGAACCATGTAATCATATAATGGATTCTAGAGGTGGCCCACGTAGATTCTAGAGGTGGCCCCTGTCATCCAGGACGTGTAACTTAGTTCTACATGGCACTTAGCTCCATGTACTTGTAATCATGTATCCATGCAAATAGGTGGGAAACACGAGCCCCCTTCCAAATACACTTTTCTATATTGTCCACTACTAGATCTTTTCCTTAAACCCCGGCTTCATTACTTATTATTTTTACCAAAACGGACATGAAAATGCACAAACAAGGACAAGTAAACATGAAGGGAAACAAGGAACATGTTCGGGTCGGGTAGGAAGCACATTCGGATGTCAAATCAACTTATAATTATTATAATCAACAATAACTTCAATTCTGGACAGTAGGACGTTGCTGCACCAAAATAGAAATTTCCGTCATCACAGGAAAGCAAATCTGGATCCATTAGAAGTTCTAGAACTGGACTCTCTACTAGTTCCAGTGCATATACACATGATATGTAAAAGTTACAACAACTGGGGTCAAATCAACATTCTACACAGATTTTGTGTTCAGCCAGAATTCTTAAATTTGTGTTTACATGCATGAATTAGGTCTGAAAAACTCATCAAATAAAACCACAAAAATTAAGGGTGATTCCCTAGCATGTCTAGTCTCTGCAAGATAAAATTCATATTATATTACTGCTAACATGTTCAAATTAAATTGCAAAGCAGGGTGATACAAGCAAAATTGTGACTTTGAAAATCCAGACCCAGCAGTACTAAACCAGCAATATCTCATAGAATATAATTCAAAATTCGATTCCGTCAAAAGTTCTGAAAGTTAGACACATGGGGCTACAATTCATATTTAGAAACCAACTCAATATTTTGTCATTAACAGAGTCAAAACTATCAGGCAAGGTCAGGACAGTAGTATTCCAGAACTAAAATATTTCACATTAACTTGATTTGCCTCGAACAAATTATAAATCTTAACTATAAATAAGTGGATCATCACATCAGCAACTCTAGCATGATTTCAACATTATCAAGATGGTGAAATTATCATGGCTACGCTATCATGTTTCAACATTTCGACGTAACACATACAACCAAATTACATGATTATTTCTAATACTTGACATATACATAGTGTTGTTTGTCATGTGTCGTGTCATGCATGCATGTAGAGGAGGGGAGGTATGCATGCTCTAATACGAATACAGGCTTCATGATAGTTCAAACAAGAAATATATGTTGACGGATTGAGATCCAAACGCGAGAATTTAATAACAAACTAAATGCGGTATTTTGAGAATGCTTGTACGGAACAACGAATTGTACAAGAAGAATACTTGCCTTGATTGGATTGTAGAACGACGAATGATCCGCGAATACGAATCTGCGAGAGCACGTGCACGTTACGTGCAACCAACACCACCATGAAAACATGTGCAACACACGTACAACTCAATCGACTGCAAACCACAGCAACGATAGCAAGATTGCGGCCTCGGTGATCGACTGTAGGTGCAGTCGACGAGGCAGGGGCTTGGGGATCTGGCTTGATGCTGGCTTCAGAGGTGGGTTGTGGAGGATGGCTCGATGAGGCAGGGAGGAGAAGCGCTCAGGTTTGCAAACAAGGAGGAACGGGGGTGAACATCGATCGCAGGGTGGCTCGACTGGACATTGAGATGGTGGCAGCATCAGGGGAGAACAGAGACGGGGATGCGAGGATGGGGGGAAGGTGGTGGAGAAGTGGGGGAAGTTGATGGGTTTGCAGGTGGTTGGAGGGCGGCTCAACAGTGAGGTGAAGATTGCGATGGGATGATGGGGTATTGGAGACAGGGAGAAGGGGAGGGAGATGGACGATGGGTTTGAGTTTCTTGGGTTGTGGTAACGGTAGAGGTGGAAGAAGGAGGGTATGTAGTGCCCCGAATCCCTATACTGGTGATTCATGACACAAACCAGAATCTTTCCTTCAAACAGTCACAAAACAGGAAAAAATACAGGAAAATAAAAAAAATTATTCCATTATGTTTACAAGTCTCAAGTGTTACAATATAGAATGTTCCAAAAATTACAAATAAGAGTTTACAAAAAGAATGTGAATAATGAACACTTGATACTATCACTCGGATGAACCATCTGGCTTGAGCTTTCCTAGACCCCACAGTCCGACAACTAGCACCTAAAAGAGGGGGGACGCCAGTAATTCTACTGACGCAATGCTAATAAAAGCAGCGATCTCCAAACTTGACAAATCAAGATTTAATGCACAAGAAAAAAGTGACTAAAAGATAGAAAAGTGTAATTGGGCTAAAGGTGTCTGTGTATGACATGACCTAGTAATCTAATGCACAGGTCAAGATGCACTTATTCTAATACAAGCAAGACTTAGGAAATGCATGCATCCCATACTACATATGCCCCAACTCAAGCTGTTATCTCCAAGTTCAGGGTTTCGAACCCCCGGCATGCATCCTACTCTTGTACTCATCCTGTTCCTGATAGATAGAACGTGGTTGATGAGGTTGCAGATTAATCAGTCCAATCCGTTACTGCTGTCACTTAGTGGTGTCCCTGTTTGCCACTAGTGTCTAATGCACGGACCTCACGCAAAATCCCTGATGAACTAAAAATACACGGCAGCATATCTATGGCACCGAAGATTCACAAGACCGCAGCCCTATGATCCGTTTGTGTCCACTAACATAGTACTTGACGGTAGTGTAGGGTCTACCTCCCTAACTCCGACATGAATCCCCTCCCGTTCTTACCACGGTTCTTCAGGAATCAATAGAGTGAGATACGCACAGCAGCACGTATTCCTAATGACAGGATAGTACAACACCCGACTAATGCTTGTTAGAAGCCTAATGAAATTTATAGGTATCGGTCTTTCTAACTAATACTGAGTGTACCTAGATATTTTATAAAGGTGTGGTTACACACTTAATCAATAATCTAGGTTATACCTAGTCTCATGTGGTTTCCCAAAATAGAAACCCTAGTTCCCGTCTATCAACCCACGACTCCCGCAACGCGATCACCTTGCTCGCCACTTCCACTATCTCGATTCTCTCTCTAAACCTTGTCCCGCAATTTATCTCTATGACTCTGTCGGTGCACGAGTTTGGCCATTTTAAACATTGAGGTGGAAGTTCCAATTCTAGCCTAAGGGTTTATAGCTATAGGGTAACTCTCTAGGCAAACACCAATGACTCAACAATGTGCAAGCCCCTACCCATGCCTTAAAGATATAAGACATGAAAAAAAAAGCATTTAGGGTATAAAAATACCACTAACTCTCAATCCAAAACTTAGGAGTTGAGAAAAATCACAAACATGCCAAATGTGACAACTTCCACCAAGAATGAATCTGTCCAGTACTTTGAAAATTCATATCTATTGCTACACAACTTGGAATTACATTATTCTAGACTTTTTGGAAAGCTAAAGAGTCTCTGCTCATTCTCTAGTTAATCATTTTTGCAGATTCTAAATACATCAATCTAGAAATGCACAACTTCACAGACTATGCAATCTGAGCTGAAAGAGGAACATAGTCCGGTCAAAATTCAAAATCAATTAAACCGTGTGTCCAACGCTTATGAAATTTTAGATTAAGTAACTAGACATATACCGTTCAATCATGTACAAAAATTGCATCTAGATTCATAATACAAAGAGAGTAATGGCTTCTCAAACTTAGCAAAAATTCCGTCTGCCTTCCAGACAGTGTCTCAACCTCCTTATACAAATTATTTTTAAAAATCCATCAAATATTATCTAAAAAACCTAATATATTATAATCATGATTTAAACTCATACCACAAACTACAGTAAAAATTTCATTACAAGATCATGCACCAAAACGTAGTTATGACCTAATGAACATCAATCCCAAAACAGGGCAGATTCAACTTCCGATTACGGACTAGTTGCAATCTTATAATTATTTGAAGTAACAAAACTAACTCAGAAAAATGAGAAATTTGAAACTACAGTTTTACACACATTCACGAGCACCTACTAAAAATTTTGCATTAAAATACTCTACCAATTATGATTTATGATTTTTGGAAAATCCCCAAGGTTTCACAAAAACAGGAGTTTTCTACTTGCTCATTGTCCGAAGTTGATGTAATAGTTTGAGCTACTAAATGAGCCCCAAATATTATGAAAAAAATCAAGTGTGTTCTAGATTCGTAGAAGAACATGCCCTAAAAGTTTTAGTCAAAACTCTAAGGCATTTGTGAGTTAGAAAATCCTCAGCTTAACACATCACATACAAGTCTTTTATGGCTTCTGGGTGTAAAAGTTGTACTCAATCATCAAACTCAAGAGGTGAAACTCATTAAATACATATGCATGTCAAAGCTACTATCTTTGTACTTTTGCTCAAGAGAATCATACAAGAAAAAAAATAAAAAGATAAGTTTTTGAGTACTCCCACCCTTCCTAGAAGCAAAAGAGAAGTTGATCCTTATTCTTCAAGAGTGCCTCCTCCTCCAAGCTTGCTCCTTTAGAACTTGATTTCCCTACAACCAAAGTGTAGATGCTTGATGGCTAAAACCTACTACTTCTTTTCTCTTTTTCTCTTCCAATCCTCTCTCTTTATTTTTATTTTTTTGAAACTACAAGGTGAAGAATGAAAGAGAAGATGGAGTTGAGTTTTTGTCATGCCCCGCTTTCCAAAAAGGAAATACGGAATACGGATACGTGACTAAGCCCAGCGAATGATTTTCCTCATCCATAAGCTGTTCAGAATCTTTACAATATCTCACAGAAATAATCATAGTCGGAAGCAAGAAAAGTCAACCACATATGCATAAGCGAATCAAATATACCAAACATAAATTTACTTGAAACCAAAATATAATAATTTCAAATAAATCAGATCTGAACAAGTTAATTATCCTGGGTCACATTGACCAAATACAAAATAAATCCAGTATCAAATACAATTGTTCAAATAAGAAACAGAAATAATAATAGCAAAAAAAAACTCCAACAACTAATATATTATATCACCAACTCCATCTGGCAACTGATCACCCTGGTCTGTAATTAATAAATTGCAGGAAGAGGAAAAAGAAAACAAACTCCCGTCAATGCAAGTTACGGGCCACTTGTAGTGCAGGATAAAGTACAGGGAATAAATAAACAAATATAAAATAACAGTAGAAACAAACATGGAAACTTTTATTAATAATCAGGAAAACAGCATGAAAACTTAATAATTAAATCCACGAAAAATCTGTGGTATTCCCCTATATGTGCAGCATTAGAATATAAAGTTTCATAATTTTTCAATATAAATAGTTTAGTCAACAAAAATCAGAAAATATTGAGATGCAGTAGTTTTGTAAATCTGGAATCTTAAACACTGCAGTACAAAAACGACAATATCCCACAAAATACAAACCGAAACCGGATCTGTCAAAAGGGTGATAAACTAGATACAATAGGCTAACTTTCATATTCAGAAGGATTTTTCAAACAGTAAGTAGAATCAGGTCAATTATCTATCTTTATTGAACAGCAAGGAAATTCTGCTAGTACAGTTATTATTTGCAAGTATAAAATAGTTGGTAAAACTCATCAAATAAATTCACAAAAGTTCAGGGTTAATCCCAATCAAGTCTAGTTATATTATGCAAAATATTGGATCAAAATAATACTTTTAACATCACGATAAAAATAGAGTACTCTTCAGAATTCATGGAAAACAAGATCTGGAAATCTCTTTACACCTCTGTAGTAAAATAGACATAACTCACAACTCGTTAAATGAAACTGACATCTGTCAGAAGGGTTGGAAAATACACAGAATTCTCCACAAATTTTATTTACAAATAAAATTCATATACTGACCTTAATAGGGTCTAAAATACTTATGGAGAGAAACGTAACAGAAAAATACAGAATTATTCTTCGAACATAAAATCATCTAGTTTATGTAAAACTCATCCAAATCAACCCAAACATGAAATATAGTGTACTAGATGTCCAAACAACATGGTATATGGTATTTTGCATGTCCATGACAAGTATAGCACGAATAACACATCAAGCACACGATATCACAAAATAGCATGCATATATACATCCAAAAGTGGTCATCCCTAGTTGTTTCATGTCATGTATGTTGTGAGGCAACTATGGTCGAATCAACACAATAGAGACAATATATAACTGAGAATTCACACACGAATTGTCTCTAGAACCAAACTATACTACAGGCAGTATTTAGTACTTGTATTACACAAAAAAAAGAATACAAGTTACATGCCTTATAACCGACGACGAAAACGGTAAAAAGCAAGAATAACGGGAACAGATTCCCAGGGCACGAACACAACGTACGAACCCACTAACCATGAAAACAATCACGAACCACGAACAAAACCCGAATCCACACACACAAACCGAAACCAAACCCACCACAAGAGAGCGGCGGCGGGCAACGAGATGGCAGCAGTGCAGTTGCTGTTGTAGTCGATGGGAAACATAGGCCGAGGAACTGTGTCACGGTCGGTGCAGGCGAACTGTGGTCGCACGGGTGGCTGAGAGACCTCGCTGGCGCCCGGGAGTAGCACAGGTAGGGCCAAGAAGAGGGATGGACAGAGTTGCCAAGGACGGGAGCTGTAACACCCCAATTTTTTTTTTGACTAACGAAGCTTCCAAATACAATTCTCTCAATTTCTATATTACTTTAAACATAAACTAAGATAGGTATATTTCAAATAAAATTTTGGCTGAGTCTCCCCCAAAATTTCTGCCCCGAAACACAAAAGGCTTACGGAATTCTGCTCTAAATTCCGTAGCTCACAACACAGGCAATATAATCATGGGCTCCCCAGGCCAAAATGAGCAGAATCACACAGGCAATATAAATATCATGCTCTGGGGGCCAAACTCATAACAGAATATCAAATATTAAATAAAAACCATAAATTCCTTTAAAAACATATAAGGTTTTTGTAAAGATTTAGGAAAACCTTTTTAAAAAGCCAAACATAGAACCCAATACTCCACAATGAGGCGGGTACGGGCTTTCTTACCTCATCACAGCACTAAGCCTATACATTTTCACTTTAATACAAAATAATACATTAGCTATATACATTTCTTCATATGCTAAATACACAAATAATCTATCATCCCAACAAATATAATATCTGATTCTATAGCTACCTCACCGACTGCTAGCAAACCTGCAGGAGAGTTAGGGTTGTCCACCCACTGGGAGGGACCCCCCTAACCCCCAGAAAACATCAGGGGTTAGCCATTTCTGGTCTGAGTATAATTATTAATCTAGTAAATAAATTAAATTGTATAAGGAAAATAAATTAAACTTACAAACATCAAGTTAAGATGATGCAACCTGAAATCTGAACATAAAAACATCACCAATACGATTTTATATGAAAATACTCTTCAAATCTGCATCCGATTATATAATTACCCATAATCCGCACATTTCACTATATGCTTCACATCAACCTCATATATATCCCTATATTACATTCGTACAATACAAATTCCCATACAATCCATTACTTTTCAACTTAAATTCTCTAACCCGAATATTCATTCTTCCACAATTATCATCATATTAGCATTTTACTATTTATATGAATATAACTACCTGATGTTATTACATCTTTTCTTCATCTCTATTTAGCCATGCACTTCATTTACTTGTATCATATTATCATCTCACCCATTCATCCTGGAGGTTGTGCCAAGGCGAGTAGTTCCCCTGACACACTTCCAAGGTACACAAACTTATAACACAACAAACTTTCTTTAATAACCATTTTCATAACCAATCTCATAATACAGGTATTTATTTTATTGTATTATATCAAATATCACATCATACACATATGCATCTATTCTCATAATATCACATTCATTCATATCTTAAGACACAAATATAACATCACATTGCCCATTGCAATTTACTCACATTTCATCACATCATTAACACATTACTAATTAGAATGCTTTTTCCCATTGCATCAAAAACATGTTTTATAGCTCATTCTCATCTCATTATATCACTTAGTTACTACTCAATCATATTGAGAATTAAACTTACTTTCATTATCACTTATATCTCAAGTTACCATTAATTTCACTTTCATGCTCATCAATTAATACTCCACATCCCAAACATAGTTTGGGCAATAATATATCACACCCCAAAGCCGATAGCTTGGGTAATAATCACCGCACTCCAAATACATAGTCTGGGTAATATCACATCACATCTCAAGCTGATAGCTTAGTTATTAATTTACTTCAATTACTATTCATCTTCACTTTACTTTATTTTTTTCATTTCCATTAATTATTACCAATATCATGTCAACTCACCCTGCGAATTATGCCAAGGCAGGTAGTTCCCATCATTTCCACAGAATTAGTGGGCAGGTAGTTCCTTGACACAATTCCAAGGTGTACCAACTTATATCATCCTGTATTTCACTTTAATAATCATTCCCATTACACAATTACTTCATACTATTCATATTAACACACGTCTCTTTTACTTTCATTTTAAATTAACCACATGATGCATTTATCATTTCTTTTCATACACAAACTCATCACTCGTATTCCTTCATATTCATTTCATTCACAACAACTTTCTTTCATATTCACAATTCACTTTCTTTACTTACACATTCTTATTTACACTTATTTATTTTATTAGTTTGTCGACCAGTGAGCCACAGTATCCCAATATACTGAAAGCCGATAGCCCAGTAAAACACGCGGACCGATGCTCACACAGAGTCTTACACGTCCGAGGCTACGTCTTCCTCCCAGCCTGTGCCAGCGAGGGAACACCACACCCCAGATAAACTGGGTACTTCCTCCCACGCCGAAGCCAGGAGGGAAAAACACCGCACCCCAGGTAAACTGGGTACTTCCTCGCAACGGCTGTCATCGAGGGAAAAACACCGCACCCCAGGTAAACTGGGTACTTCCTCCCAGCCGATAGCCAGGAAGGAAAAACACCGCACCCCAGGTAAACTGGGTACTTCCTCGCGACAGCTGTCATCAAGGAAAACCGGGCCTCAAGCCGATAGCTTGGGCGATAAAACTCCGCACCCCAGATAAACTGGGTACTTCCTCCCAGCCGAAGCCAGGAGGGAAAAAAACTGCACCCCAAGCCGGTCCTAGGGTATTAGGAGGTCTAGCCCAAACCTCCAGGATTGCTGTAGGTACTGGTCAACAAAATCATCTGTTATTAGCATTAATCATTTCATCTTTTCAGCTTACTTTTCAACACAAGCATTTCACTTTTGATTTACAACGAGTCATGTCTTTGAATTTAACCACGTGAATTAATAACACATTTTATTAGCACCTACCATCTTATCTTTTATCTTACCATTTGATGCATATCCGTTGTCCACAATATTAATCATCGTATCATTATACCATATTATGCATACAACCTGTCATTCCACAATTAAAACCATCATATCATATTATTGCATAATATAAATGCGCCATGATATTTGTTGTGCCATAACATCCCACATTAAGAACACAATATTATTCATTACCACATTGTATCATATATAGGCATACGCCAAGTTATAACATTAATAAAAGAACTACTTTATGTTATTCCATATCGTAAAAGTATCCAAATGTATAATTCATCACATTGTAATATCATATTATTACCTATTAATTCACTTCAAACATAATTATAATGTAAACATATACCCACTTACTAATTTCATCAATTATCACATCACGAGTCAATATCATAATATACATATATATCACAAACATACACCACACATGCGGGTTTCCAAGAAAAAGGGGCCAAAATCACTTATTTTCTCTAATTAAATCTCATAATATCCAACTATAGCATACTAGCTCATACACCATGTTCCATGTAAGTAAAATCACCTATAAGGGCCTATATGTCCCAAAACATGCACAAAACATGCACTATAAATATACGGATTTCCAAAACATGATCACAATCACTAATTTTGTCTAATTACATCTTATAACATCCATCCATAGCATGCTAGCCCATACACAAGGCTCCGCATACACCAAATTACCTATATCGGCCTATATACCCAAAAACATGCACGAAACATGCACGGGATAAAAATATGCATAAACAATTCAATATATTTAGTTTTTATACTTCAACACATCACATTAACCCATAATATAGGTTTTATATACTTAAAATAGTTAATTTCACCAAATATCTCAAAAACCCATTTTCGGGCCCCTAAAAATCCATATTTTCTTTCAAAATCAACTTTTAGAATAACTTCTACGAAATACATCAAAAAGCCACGAAATTAGGCCACAACATAAAATATACATAAATACAACATACTCACCTGACGTATCGAGCAAACGATGTCCCACGTCCGCCCGGTAGCCTGTCGAAGTTCAACTTTTTCAACCTAATTGGAAAATTATAGAACCAATTAGCTTAAAACTCAAAACTCGACCTACGGACTTCCAAATTTGAATCCGTCTTCACCCACGCATCACAAATGACATATGTAGGTGAGCTACATCGATAGATTTCGAATTCGGGCCCCAATACAAGAACTCACATATTGATCGGAGGCTTTCTAATAGGAAAATTTCCTATTTTCTAATTTCTTTAATCCCCGTATTCCTATTCTCTCAAATTAGGGTTAATAATAATAATAATAGGACTCAATTACACCTCCGAACCCAACAAATTCTCACCTAAATCTCGCTCGGGCATTTCATCGAACACCCGGCGTGCATACATGGTATACCCGTATTTTTGAGATTCCGACGGATTTCTAACTCCATAAAATTTTCACTAAACCCATTCTAAATTGTTTCCCCTTAATACACAACAATTTCTATAACTCAAACTTATCAATTATTCTATTTATTATCCAAATTCTAAAACCAACACACTAATTAATTTATACTTCACAACCCACTCAATTTTTTACCAATCTTCCTTCTCTATAATTACTAGCATCACCTAATTATCCTACTATATCATTTTCTAGCACTAAAACTCAAAATCATATATTCCCATAAAATAAACTTCATAATTTCTTACCTTCCAAGCCTTATTTTGCAAATGGACTCTGGAAATGAGTAGAGCACCTCCAAATTAGCTAAAACCCTCAATTTTTCTTGAAGAATTGGGTTGGAAAGCTAGGGTTTTGGAAACCCATGCATTGGTCGGTGGTGGGGGTTTGATTTTGGCCGAAGTCAGAATGGGGGAGGAGAGAAGGGTAGGAAAATGTAAATAAGGAGGCAAATTTGCTTATAAGTCCCTATTTGACCATAGCTTTATATATATACCCTTCTAGTTAACTCTTCTAGGATTTTTCATGTAAAAATCACTCCATAATGTACTTAAATTCATCCCAACATAAAATAAAATTAGAAATGCATTTTTATGAATAATTGTAATCAAAATCAATAGCTATGAACGATAGCAATATAAATATGTATATATACGAATATCGCAATATTTCAGAAAAATACTTTCAACTTCAAACTATAATTTAACAACTCAAAAATTTAAACCCCCTATAATGAGCAAATGCCCCAGAAAAATTTCGGGTCAAATCGGATTCGTCGTCTCCGAGAAAACTCATATCAAAACTCCTATATTTTCAATTTTTACCGTTTACCCCAAAATATCAATTTAATTATTCTAATACTAATAAAATCAATTAATAGGGGGGTAAATATACTCAGAAACCTATTTAAAAATAATTTAAATCAAATAATTAAGGAATTAAAAAAAAACAAATGTTACAGGAGCGCCGGGGGAATGTTGCATTGCATCGGTTGGGGAGCAGTGCAACGGAAGAGGGATGCGGGGCATCGCAGTGATGGGTTAACGGAAGTAGGGTCGGGGGTAGGCACAGGGACGACAGAGAGATGGGTGCACTGGCGGCTAAGGTGTAGGCGTACAGGGATGGGGAAAAAATGACAGAGTATATATAGAGTTTGGGTTTTTAAGGTTCTGTGTATAGGTGCTAATGGGTTTCGGGTACTACAAATGGGTTGAGTGCTGATGTGGGGTTTTCGGGTTTCGGGGTGTGTTTAAATGGTTAGTGGTTTTGCATATGGTTTAATGGGTATCCAATAGGGTTATAGGGTGTAAGTGTAGGGTTTGAATAGGATTACGGAAATAATATATCCAAATAAAATGAGGTAGGCAAACAGATGGATAAATGAAATAAGACATGAACAAATAAAATAAAGAGGATGAAAAATAACAGCTCGATCGAAAGGAGACGGAACACAAGACTGACAAAAGAATCAAGAAGACCAATAAAAGAGAGACAAATCAAATAAATAAATATATTGAAAAAAAATAAGATCCAATATACGGTCCAAAAAGAAATACAATAAGAATCAAATACATGAAAAAAGAAAATACACTCAAAATACGGAAAATGGAAAATAGGGGTTACAAATACTACCCACCTAACAAGAAGAATTTCATCCCCGAAAGTCAACAAGAAGATACATAGGGTAACCCCGAAAAGAAAAGGAAAGAACAAAACAAAAGCAACACAAACAGATGAGAAAACTTCTACTGAATCTCCTCCTCCAGCTCTCATGTCGACTCAACCGGTGAATGAGGATTCCAAGAAATAGGAGCTAGCTTGATGACCTTGTTCTTAAGCACTTTCTCCCGCCGACCCAGAATAGCAACTGGCAGAATCTCACAAGTCAAATCCGGTTGCACAGTCAACTCAGAATAGTTGATCACGTGACTCTCATCGCGGATATGGCTCCTGAGTTGTGAGACATGGAAAACATCGTGTACTCCTGATAAAGCTGGCGGCACTGTAAGAAGATAGGCTACCTTGCTTACTCGATCAACTATATCAAACGGTCCAATAGAACCTAGGGTTGAGCTTACCCCCACCACCAAACCGAATGACACCACGCGAAGGCGATACCTTTACGAAAATATGGTCACCAACATCAAACTCCAAAGCTCTCCGATGGACATCAGCCCATCGCCTCTGCTTATCCTAAGCTGCCTACAAGTCTTCCTGATTTGAACCACCGCATCAACTGTCCTGGTGATCAACTCTAAACCCAACAACTTTCGCTTACCAATGTCATCCCAGCACACTGGTGATCTGCACTTTCGCCCATAAAGTGCCTCGAACGGTGCAGCTTTGAGACGGGCTTGAAAGCTGTTATTGTACGAGAACTCTACGAGATGCAAATGGTCCTTCCATGATCCACCGAACTACGGCATACAGGACCTCAACATGTCTTCAAGAATCTGGATGGTCCTCTCTGACTGTCCATTGGTCTAGGGATGAAAAGTTTTACTGTACTTTAATTTACTCCCCAAAATGCTCTGAAGACTCTCCCAAAACTAAGATCTGAATCTCGTATCCCTGTCGGATACAATACTGACTGGAACCCCATGAAGTCTAACGATCTCTTGCATGTACTTTGCAGCTAGGATCTCAGTAGACTGCCCGACACAGAAGGAAATGAAGTGAGCACTCTTTGTCAATCGGTCGATAATCACCCAAATGACATTATGACCCTTAGGACTCCTCGACAAAGCGGTCACAAAATCCATAGTGATATGTTCCCACTTCCACTCTGGAATGGGAAGCGGTTGAAGAAGTTCGGCGGTCCTCTGATGCTCTGCCTTAACTTGCTAGCAGATCGAATACTGAGAAACAAACCGAGCCACAGTCCCTCTTCATACCTTGCCACCAGAAATGAAGCTTCAAATCTCGATACATCTTACCGCCAGGATGGATAGAATACGATGACTGGTGGGCTTCCTCAAGCAACCTCTGACGAACTCCACCCATCGGGACACACAACCTGGACCCAAAACGAAGCGATCCATCAGCACGAATAACCATGTCCATTCTGGAACCAGACTCAACCTCAGCTCGAAAACTCTGCAACTGCACATCACCAGCCTGTGCCTCTTTGATCTGATCAACAACAGACGACTGAAGTTGGAGCACCAAACAACTCCGATCAGAATTCAGCAACAACACATCCAACTCCAACCTCCGCATCTGCTCAATCAGATCCCTCTTCTGAGTTAGGAACATAGCTACCAGTCTCCTACTCAAAGCATCTGGCACCAAGTTTACTTTACTAGGGTGGTATTACAAACTGATATTGTAATTGGCCATAAGTTCTAACCAACACCTTTGCCTCATCTTCAACTCCTTCGAGGTGAAGACGTAGTTGAGAATTTTGTGGTCTGTGGAGATTTCCACTCGGCCCCCAAGCAAATAATGTCTCCACAGCTTCAAACCAAAGATCACTGTCACTAACTCCAAGTCATGAGTCGGATAGTTATTCTCATGCGGCCTCAACTGCCTCGATGCATACGCAACGACTCGGCCCTTTTGCATCAGAACTGCTCCAAGACCCTTACCCAAGCATCACAGTGAACTACAAATCCACCTGAACCATCTGGAATAGTCAACAGTGGCACTGACGTCAACCTGCTCTTCAACTCAGTAAAAGCCTCACTGCAAGCCTCAGACCAACAAAACATCTTATCTTTCCCAGTCAGCTTAGTCAATCGTCCTGCTATCTTCGAAAAATCTTGGACGAGTTTCTGATAATAACCTGCTAAACCAAGAAAATTACTGACCTCTGAAACTGACTTGGGAACTGGCCAATCCTTCACAGCCTCAACCTTGGCCGGATCCACAGAAATACCATCGCCTGAGATAATGTGCCCCAAGAAAGTGACCCTATCGAGCCAAAACTCACACTTACTGAGTTTCCCATAAAGCTGATTCTCCCTCAAAGTCTGCAGAACCACTCTAAGATGCTCAGCATGATCTTCCCGATTTCGAGAATACACGAAAATGTCAACATTGAAGACCACCACAAATCTATCCAGGAACAGGGAAAAGACCCTGTTCATAAGACTCGTGAATACAGCAGGCACGTTCGTGACCCTGAACGGCATCACAAGATACTCATAGTGCCTATATCTGGTCCTGAATGCAGTCTTCTGTATATCAGTCACCCTCACTTTGATCTGATGATACCCAGAACGAAGATCCAACTTCGAGAAAACAGCAGCTCCACTCAACTAATCAAATAAATCATCAATCCTGGGCAACAGATACCAGTTCTTCACACTAATACTGTTTAGCTCCCGATAATCCACACACATTCGACGAATACCATCCTTCTTATTGACGAAAAGGACTGGAGCACCCCAAGGCGAAACACTGGGTCTAATGAACCCCAAATCCAGCAACTCCTGAATCTGCACCTTAAGCTTTGCTAACTCAACCGGTGCTATCCTGTAGGGACTCAAACTTCAACACCAAACTCTACATCCCTATCAGGGGGTAAGCTAGGCAACTCTTCTGAAAAAACATCCAAGAAATCCCGAACTACTAGAGGCACAGCCTCACAGCCTGAATGCAATTCCATCACACAAACCTCCTGGTCAACTGCAGTCTCAGCTCAGCCAAGGAACATCTCCCCGGCATGAAACTCAAACTTTGCGTGATCTGGAATTCGAAACACATTTTTTTTGGCACGACAATCAATAATGGAATGGATTCACCCAACCAATCCATACTGAGAATGACGTCGAATCCTGAATTCCCAATTATAATCAGATTGGCTTTGAAATCTGTGCTACCAATAATCACGGGACACTGCCTACACTCCCGAGAACAAATGACAACATCACCACCTATCACAATATTCCAAGCCTCTGACATGATGCTACATTCTAACTGATGGCGAGCCACGAACCAAGACGAGACAAAGGAATGGGTTGCCACTAAATCAAAACGAACATGAGTGGGAAAAGAGTAAACAAGGACAACACCTAAGATAGAATCAAAAGAGACAAGGAAAAGGATGGATGAACAGGGGTGAGGAAAATACAATGCAGAAAGATAACATGAAGGAATAATGCAGGAGAAATGAAAGAAGCAAAAGAGAAACAATAAAACAACAAAAACAAAATATACCTGCAACAATGCCCTCGTCTCGTCTGTGCCTCCAAAAATTCCGTATTTCCTTTTAAGAAAGTCTTATGTTACAACATTGCATGGACAATATATAACAAATTCCAAAATAGAAATAACGACCAACCTGATTCAGGGCCAGGAATTGTTGCTCTATCTCAACTCTAGTGCTGCTAGGGAAGAACTTCTCCAAAAAGCCCCTAGTGAACATGGCCCAAGTGATCGGTCGTTCGAGCCTTTCGGACTCGGACCTCCACCAAATATGAGCCAGATCCACTAGCTGGATGGCTACCACATCCACTCTATCAGCATCTGCAACTCTAGCTATCAAAAGCAGTTGCTCAGTCCGGATCAACCACTGTTCTGCCTTCAAAGGCATCTCAGTGCCTGAAAACCTGTCGGGATGTAGCTTCATGAAATTCGTGGCTGTACCCAGATGGGGAGGAAGAGCTGCCTGCATAGGCACAGTGGGCGGCAGAACCCGAGTAGCTTTCAAAGTAGCCATCACCATGTCACCGTGGTTCTGCTGCATATTGATCAGCCATTCCAACACATTGGTGATGGCCTCAAATCCGGGATGATCATCCAGAAGATGAGAAGTAGATCCTCTATGAGCCATAGTCTGCACAAATCCCAAAAAAATTAGCATCCAGATCAAAGTTGATAATAATTCATTTATGCATGCATGTTTGGTGGAATGTTGAGCCGATCCTAGTTTAAGCCAAGCTTGTCTAACATATTAGGCAAGTAATACATTAGCCAAACCTGGGCTCTGATACCACTAAAAATCTTGTCATGCCCCGCTTCCTTAAAAGGAAATATGGAATACGGATATGTGACTAAGCCCAGCGAATGGTTTTCATCATCCATAAGCTGTTCAGAATCTTTACAACATCTCATAGAAATAATTAGAGTCGGAAGTAAGAAAACTCAACCACATATGCATAATCGAATCAAATATACCAACAAAAATTAACTTGGAACCAAAATATAGTAATCTCAAATAAATTAGCTCTGAACAAGTTAATTATCCTAGGTCACATTGCCCAAATACAAAATAAATCTAGTATCAGATACAATTTTTCAAATAAGCAACAGAAATAATAATAGCAAAAAAACTCCAGCAGCTAATATCTCATATCACCAACTCCATCTGTCAACTGATCACCCTGGTCTGCAATTAATAAATTGCAGGAAGAGGTAAAGAAAACAAACTCTCAAAGCAAGTTACGGGCCGCTTGTAGTGCAGGATAGAAGTACAGGGAATAATTTAACAAATATAAAATAACAGCAGAAACAAACATAGCATGTAATAGGCATATTAACAAAGATCAAATATCTAACATGAATCAGGAAACAAATCAGATAGCATGGTATACTAACAAATATAGATAACATGTGTCAAGTGTCAAGTGGTATGCAGACAGATATAGAGATGATAGTGTCAGATGATAGTCAGACAGATAACAGATAATCAGATAACAGATGTCAGATAACAGATACAGATAAATAGATAACAGATATCATGTTCTTATAAGTCTTGTGTTTATTACTATCTAGGTAGCACTTCATGCGTCCCGAATTTTTACCACATGGTTTCTACATTCAAACAAATTACGTTTAGATTTCGTAGGGGATAATATAGGGCCGTGTACTCAGGTATCAGATAGACAGATATCAGATGCAGATCCAGACAGACAGATAGAACCTAAAGGTTCTCTTCTGAGTACACCTTCCTATAGGGAAGTAATGTAGTTAGGGTTCAGATTACAGAATCGTACCGCATAACAGATAATCAGATGGGAAACATGGGCTCCCTTCCAAGTACACATTTCTATATTTTTCACTACTAGATCTTTCCCACAAACTCGACTTGGTTATTTTGTTATTATTATCAGAAAGACATGTATGTGCAGAAAACAAAGTGAGATAGCATGGTATAAACAATTAACAGGTTCAGGGTGACAGAAAAACATATACATACTAAATAAAACACATAAAAGAATAGTACAACGAAAATTCTAGTTCAGAACAGCAAGACAGTACTGTACTAAAACTGGGATTACCGTTGCTACAAACATGCAAACCTGAATCCGTCAGAAAATCTGAAAAGTAGACTCCCGGCCAAATTCAGCAAATATATATAAGTCATATAGTATTTCACAAAAACAAGTCTCAAAACAGGTTTGAATCCAGAAAATGTGTTCAGGCAGAAATCAGAAACTTGTATTCATAATCAGGAAAACATCATGAAAACTTAATAATTAAATCCACGAAAAATCTGGGGTATTCCCCTATATATGAAGCATCAGAATATAATGTTTCATAATTTTTCAATATAAATAGTTTAGCTAACAAAAATCAGAAAACTTCAATATGCAGTAGTTTTGTAAATCTGGAATCTTAAACACTGCAGTACGAAAATGGCAATATCTCACAAAATACAAATCGAAATCCAGATCTGTCAAAAGGGTGATAAACTAGATACAGTAGGCTAACTTTCATATTCAGAAGGATTTTTTAAATAGCAAGTAGAACCAGGTAGAAATTATGTATCTTTACTGAATAGCAAGGAAATTCTTCTAGTATAGTTATTATTTGCAAGTATAAAATAGTTGATAAAACTAATCAAATAATTCAAAAAAGTTCAGGGTTAATCTCAATCAAGTCTAGTTATATTGTGCAAAATATTGGATCAAAATAATACTTTTAACATCACGATAAAAATAGATTACTCTTCAGAATTCATAGAAAATAAGATCTAGAAATCTCTTTACACCTCTATAGTAAAATAGACATAACTCACAACTCGTAAAACGAAATCGAGATCTGTCAGAAGGGTTGGAAAATAGGCAGAATTCTCTACAAATCTTATTCACAAATAAAATTCATATACTGACCATAATAGGTTCTAAAATACTGATCAAGAGAAATGTAATAGAAAAATACAGAATTATTCTTCAAACATAAAATCATCTAGTTCATGTAAAACTCATCCAAATCAACCCAAACAGGAAATATAGTGTACTAGATGTCCAAACAACATGGTATGGGGTATTTTGCATGTCCACGACAAGTATAGCACGAATAACACATCAAGCACACGATATCACAAAATAGCATGTATATATAAATCCAAAAGTGGTCATTCCTAGTTGTTTCATGTCATGTATGTCGTGAGGCAACTATGGTTGAATCAACATAATAGAAACAATATATAACAGAGAATTCACACACGAATTATCTCTATAATCCAACTACACTACAGGCAGTACTTAATACTTGTATTATACAAAGAAAAGAATACAAGTTACTTACCTTATAACCGACGACGAAAATGGTGCAACACAAGAATAACGGGAACGGATTTCTAGGGTACGAACACAACGAACAAACGAACCCACGAACCATGTACACAATCACAAACCACGAACAAAACCCGAATCTACACACACACACACACACACACCGAAACCAAACCCACCACATAAGAAGGGCGGCGGGCAGCGAGATGGCAGCACTGCAGTTGCTGTTGTCATCAAAGGGAAACACTGGCCGAGGAGCTGTGTTGCGGTTGGTGCAGGCAAACTGTGGTCGTCGGGTGGCTGAGCAACCTCACTGGCGCTCGGGAGAAGCACAGGCAGGGCGAAGAAGAGGGATGGAGAGAGCTGCTAAGGAGGGGAGCACCGGGGGACTATTGTGCTGCGTCGTTAGGGGGAGCAGTGCAACAGAAGAGGGACACGGGGTATCACAACGATGGTTTGACGGAAGCAGGGTCAGGGGTAGGCACAGGGAGAGAGAAAGATGGGTGCACTGGCGGCTAAGGTGTAGGCATACAGGTATGGGGAAAAAAGACAGAGTATATATAGAGTTGGGTTTTTAGGGTTCTGTGTAGAGGTGCTAATGGGTTTCGGGGACTACAAACGGGTTAGGTGCTGATGTGGGGTTTTCGGATTCGGAGGTGTGTTTAAATGGTTAGTGGTTTTGCATATGGTTTAATGGGTATCCAATAGGGTTATAGGGTGTAAGTGTAGGGTTTGAATCGGATTAGGGAAATAATAGATCCAAATAAAATGAGGTGGGCAAAAGAATGTATAAATGAAATAGGGCATGAACAAATAAAATAAAGAGGATAAAAAATAATAGCTCGATCGAAAGGAGATGGAACACAAGACTGACAAAAGAATCAAGAAGATCAATAAAAGAGAAGACAAATCAAATAAATAAATATATTGAAAAAAAATAAGATCCAATATACGGTCCAAAAAGAAATACAATAAGAATCAAATACATGGAAAAAGAAAAGACACTCAAAATACAGAAAATGGAAAACAGGGGTTACAGTTTTGTAGAAAATAGAGGCAGAGAGAGAAGGGGGTGACCGGTTTCCAACCAAGTGAAGGGTGGGGATTAGGTTGTGAGATGAGTGGGAAATGAAGGGTAGGGATCTAGTCAACTTGGTTTTGAGGAAATTTCCTAGCACCTTCCTAACTTCTCATCTCAACCACAAACTTGATTCATTGTGAGCCATAGGATCTTATCAAGATCTCATCCATGATCTCATCAATTCTCAGTAGGGTTACTAACCCTAGGTCAACAAACCCCAACCCTAACCCCTAAGCAAAAGAATGCATTGTTTTTTTTATCCAAACAATCATGCACCAATTCAATTCAAGTAACTACTTAGTTTATTGAACAATATATATATATAAATAAATAATTTATCTTATTCTGGGGTATTACAATACTCCATCCTTAGAGTAGTTCTGTCCTCAGAACTATACTCAGTCGGGAGAAAATAAAACATTACATCTCAAATAGTTCAGGAAAAGAAGCTCTCATGCGGCTCTCTAGTTCCCAAGTAGCTTCCTCCATGAACTGATTCTTCTAGAGAACCTTCACCATTGGAATGGTTTTGTTCCTCAACATGTTTTCCTCCCGATCGACGTTCTTGACTGGTTGTTCCTAGTATGAGCGGTTTACCTGCAAGTCCTTGGGAATCTCTGGCAACCGGTGCACATATTTTCTTAACATGGAGACGTGGAACACGTCGTGCACTCGGGATAACTCTACTGGTAATTCCTACTTATATGCCATCCTGCCAATTCTTTTTAAAATATTGTATGGCCCAATAAATCTTGGTACTAATTTCCACCCTTTCCGAATCTGATAACGCCCTTCGTCGGTGATACTTTGAGTAACACTGAATCACCTTCCTAAAATTCTAATTCTCTCCGGCAACTGTCAACGTAGCTTTTAAGTCTGCTCTGTGCTCCTTGCAACCTTTTCTGAATAAGCTCGATCTTCTCTAAGGTCTGTTGCACGATCTCTGGTCCAAACATCTGCCGCTCTCCTACATCGTACCATCACACGGGCGTCCTGCACCTTCTTCCATTTAAAGCTTCATATGGAGCCATACCAATTCTTGCCTGATTACTGTTATTATAAGCAAATTCTACTAAGGCCAGGTATCTTTCCCAGCTTCCTCCAAAATCCATAATACATACCCTCAGCATATCTTCAAGAATTCGGTTGACTCTTTCTATTTGTCCACGGTCTACGAATGAAAAGTTGAGCTGAAATGTGTTCTGGCCTGTAAAGCTGTCTACAGACTCTGCCAGAAATGAGATGTAATCCTTACATCTCTATCAGAAACTAATGACACCAGTCCTCCATGTAGCTTCACTATGCTTTCAATGTAGACTTCTGCTAATTTCTCAAGTGACCAGGTTGTCTTTACAGGTAGGAAATGTGCGGACTTTGTTAGTCGATATATAATAACTCAAATTGAGTCATTTTCTTTAGATCTCATGGGAAAACCGATGATAAAGTCCATACTAATGTTTTCCCATTTCCACTTTGAAATGAGCAATGGTTATAATAATCCTCCTAGCTTCTGGTTTTTGGCTTTGACTAGTTGACACGTCAGGCATCTGGCAACAAATTCTGCTATGTCCCGCTTCATCCCAGACCACCAATAGTACTGCTTCACATCCTGATATATCTTGGTGCTTCTGCGTGCACTGCAAGTAATGTGGAGTGAGCTTCCCTCATGATGTCTTCTCTCAACTCCTTGTCCTTCGGTACACACAGCCTATGGCCATACTAGAGTGATCTTTGCCTTATATTGAATTCTAAAAGTTTTCTTTCATTTACCTGCTTCTTCAGTGCTTCAATCTTTGCATCTCCTGTCTGAGCTTTATTCACTCGT
This sequence comes from Hemerocallis citrina, assembly GCA_017893485.1. Classification (NCBI taxonomy): domain Eukaryota; kingdom Viridiplantae; phylum Streptophyta; class Magnoliopsida; order Asparagales; family Asphodelaceae; genus Hemerocallis; species Hemerocallis citrina. The sequence continues at coordinate 146,666,866 of CM030364.1, read as the reverse complement.
TCATTCAAACTTGGTTGTAAAACTAACTGTGCCAAAACTGCACTCACGTCTTGGGTAATTACCTCAAAGCCTGCTTGTCTGATCTCATTCTCTAGCTCCTTTCTTGTTGCAGTAAGTGTGGCAATACTCCTCTTCCGGCTGAGTGTATCAGCTACCACATTGACCTTCCCCGGATGATAATGTAACACCCCGTACTTAAGCAGGTACATATATAATATTATATAGAATATATAATAATAATAATAATAATATATTATTATTATTATTATATATATATACTATAAGAATTGGTTGTTGGCCTATAGGACTTTAGGGCTTGGATTAGTTGAATTTGATGTGAGCCTATAGAAGTTCTACAGAGCTTATGAAAAATATGCATTAAAATGAGAAATGCATGAAAAGTGGGGTGGCTGCATGCATGGATGGCTGACGTGGGTGTTGGCATCAGAATGTCCCATATCGGATGTGGAACTGGATTAGTGTGTGTTTATATAGGAATTTGCCAAATGAGAAAGGATACCTATAGGGTTAACCCACCTTTTGATGGTGCCTGTGGTGGGCATGGCTAGAGTTTTGTATCCATTTTTTTGCGTACGTGCACACGTAGATGTGTGCGCAGCTGAGCTGGGTCCGGGGCATTACAAATGGTATCAGAGCCGACTTTTGACACTGAGTGTGTACTAGATGTACGCCTGAGAAGGAGCGAAGTTTTTACATGTTGCCTAGGTGGGGGACTGTACAACTATCAGAAACAGGGTAGTTCTCTCCACATCAGCTAGAAAGGGATCCTGGATCATGTTGCAAGTCCCGGATTCAGCGAGGGCGAGGACGCTGAGTTATTAAGGGGGGTGTGTGTAACACCCGTACTTAAGCGGTATATATATATATATAGATATATATATATAGATATATATATATATATAACATGGTGAGAAGAATTGAGTGTTGGCCTATAAGACATTCTATAGGGCTTGGATTAATTGGATTTGATGTGAGCCTATAGAAGTTCTATGGAGCTTAGGAAAAATATGCACTAAAATGAGAAATGAATGAAAAAGTGGGGTGGTTGCATGCATAGGTGGCTGACGTGGGTGTTGGCATGAAAATGTCCCATATCAGAAGGTACATATAGGGTTAACCCACCTTTTGATGGTGCCTATGGTGGGCGTGGTTAGAGTTTTGTGTCCGTTCTTTCGCGTGCGCGCACACGTAGCCGTGTGTGCGGCTTAGCCGGGTCCGGGGCATTACAGATACAAGATTTCTGGTCTGATATCTTCCAAAACATCCACCCATCACATATGCCTTAGATTCAGATCCCTCTACTTGTATATATACTTGAAACTCTTGTTGTCGGTATACATTTCTACCCTTGCTCCATAGATGTAATGTCGCCACAATTTCAAAGCAAAGAGTATGGCTGCTGGTTCCAAGTCAAGCGTAGCGTAGTTCTTCTCATGAGGTCGGAGTTGTCTCGATCCATAGGCTATGACCTTTCCTTCCTGCATCGGTACACATCCAAACCCCAAATATGATGCATCATTGTAGATGACATACCCTTTGTCAGCTTGAGGCAAGACCAAGATAGTGTAGTGATTAATCTGTTCTTTAACTCTAGGAAACTTTCTTCACACTTTTTCGTCCAGTCAAAGCTCTAGTTCTTCCTAGTTAATGCTGTGAGTGGTAATACTATTTCTGGCATAATTGTGAATAAATTTTCGGTAGTACCTAGTCATACCCAGAAAACTTCTTACTTCTTTCACTGTCTTTGGCTGTGGCCACTCCTTGATTGCTTCTATCTTCTGCGGGTCTGTGGCCACTTCCTCCTTAGAAAGGATATGGCCAAGAAATGCAACTTTCGGCTTTCAGAACTCACACTTGGAAAATTTGGCGTACAATTGATGCTTCTGTAGCTTGCTTAATACTGTGGTCAAATGTCCAGCATGTTCTTTTTCTGTCCTTGATTACACCAAAATATCGTCATGAAGACCACTACAAATGAGTCAATAAACGGCTGTAAGATTCGGCTCATCGTGTCCATAAAGATTGCTGGAGCGTTGGTTACTCTGAACGGCATTGCTAAAAACTCGTAGTGCCCATGCCGAGTTCGAAAGGCTGTCTTGGGTATATCTTCTTCCTTGACTCGAACTTGATGATAATCGGACCGCAGGTCGATCTTGGAAAATACAGCTGCCCCTTGAAGTTGATCAAACAAATTATCGATCTTGGGAATCGGGTACTTGTTTCGAAGAATGACAATATTCAATTCTCGATAATAATACACAATCTTGTAGAACCATGGAATCGGGTACTTGTTACGAACAGTGACCTTATTCAATTTCCGATAATTGATACACATTCTTACAGACCCATCCTTCTTCTTAACAAGAAAAACTGGTGCTCCCCAGGGTAACGCACTCAGTCTGATGAGTCCCTTCTGAAATAACTCCTCAACTTGTTTCTTGACTTCATTCTGCTCCACTAGTGCCATCCTGTATGGTGTCTTTGATACTAGAGCACTGCCTGGTTGAATTGAAATGCTGAATTCTACACCTCTGTGTGGGGGTAGTTTGTGCAATCCTTTCAGGAATACGAGTGGAAAATTTCTCACCACTAGTATCTCATTCACTGCTTCAGGTACCTACATTTAAGTTGTAGCTGCAATAATCACTTCCCTTGGCCTCTTCTTTCCGTGAAACACAAGCTCCATTCCCTTAGCTATGATGGCTACTTTCTTCTCTTTGCAGTCGGTAATTGGTTCATGTTTTGATATCTAATCCATGCCAATAATTACATCTGTTATGGCGAAACCCAACTCTAACAAATCGATACTCAGAGGTTCTTCGTTAATCTGAAATTTACACCTCTTATAACACATATTTGTAGTGAGAGTCGCCCCTGATGGTGTAGCTACCATTAAGGCTAACTCTGGAGTTGCTTCTTCTGTGCACTTTATCTTTCTTGAGAATGATTTGGACACAAAAGAATGAGTTGAGTCATTATCGAACAAAACAATAGACAAAATTCCATTTATATATATACTTCCTGTTACAAAAAAGTTACAGCCTTCATTATACTTTGTCAAAATGAAACTTCAAAATACAACTAAAATTTATTACAAATTTCTTCACATACCGGTTAATGCGAATACTCGACCTTGGCGGACTGGTTGCTTTCCCCAGCTAGTTGTTCCCGATACTGCCTTGCTGCAGCTCTTGAGAAATTAGGGACAATTTGGTTTGATGTGTCCTTCCCTCCTACAATGATAGCATTTCTGAACAGTTTTCTCTTCGTTTCTTGGGCATTAATCTCTGAAATGCCCTTGCTCCTCACAGAGGAAACAGCTTTCCGGCTTGAATCCTCCCATCTTATCATTTGTCCTCTGAAATTTCTGGTCCTTGCCGTGTTTCTTGAACTTCGATGCTGGGGTAAACCTCTTTCCCCAGTTCCAAGTCTCAGTTTTCCCTTATGGTGATTGGCCTTGGTTCATATCCATATCCGTTGCAGCAGCTCGCCTCACTAGCTTGTGAAACCTGCGGATGACCAGAGGTACTATCCTGGATCTCAATCTTGGTCTAAGCCCTTGCTCAAATCTTTTGGCCTTCTTCCTCTCATCTTGAACCATCTCTGGTGCATATCGCGACGGCTGGGTAAACATTATTTCATATTCCCTAACTGACATGCTCCCTGCTTCAAACTATGGAACTCCATCGCATTTTCTTCCTGCACGTAAAGGGAAAGTAGTGTTTTCTAAATTCTTCTAGGAAATCCTCCCAAGTTATCGAATCTTATCCCTAACCACGCTTTACAGATTACCACCATAATCCGACGTCCATGCTTGATTTCGTTTTCGTATGTGTGAGATATGACTGTTTTACTACAGAGGTGTATATCAATTCCAGATTTTGTTCTTGTTGATTTAGATAACTTAATTATTTTGATACTTGTGCTACCCATATTATTTTGATATGAAACTTTTGTCAGTATTGCTATATCTATCTAGGGATTACCCAGAATTTTGGCGGATTTTATTCATGAGTTTTATATGCTGTTTCATGCTTGGTTATAAATACTGTATTTGCTGTATTTTGCTCGCTGTTCTGTAAAGAATCGTATTTTCACCCTGATTCATTTTACTGTATGAAAATTATTCGTGAAATATGAAAGTTAATATATTTTGTCTATTTTCATCTCCCTTTGGCGGATTTGGATTTCGTTTCACGGATTGCGAGATATTACAATTTTCGTACAGCAGTGTTGGGAATTCCAGATTTGCCAAACTATCGTTTCTTAATGTTTTCTTATATTTGCTGACTAAACTAATTTTACTGGAATATTATGAAACTCTATATTTTTATACTAGACATGTAGGGGATTACCCCAGATTTTTTCTGGATTTATTTGAGTCGTTTTAATGCTGTTTTTCTGACTGAGAATTCGTTTTACTGATTTCTGGCTGAACGTGTTTTATGGATTCAAATCAGTTTTGAGTTATGATTTTGTGAAATACTATATGGCTTATTTATAATCTCTGGATTCGTGTGGAAGTCTATTTTCCATATTCTTTAACGGATCAAGATTTGAATTTCTGTAGTAATGGGAATCATTGTTTTAGTACGGTACTGTGATGCTGTCCTGAATATGAACATTCACTGTTTTGTTCGTTTATGTGACCGTATATCATCTATGCATGTTTGATTGTTTCCCTGAACCTAATACTGATTATACCATGTTAGTTTGACACTATTACGTACACATTCATGCATTTTTTATGACCGCAATAAAAGTAACCAAGCCGGGGTTTCTTGTGGGAAGATCTAGTAGTGGAAAATATGGAAACGTGTACTTGGAAGGGAACTAGTGTTCCATACTGCTACTGTTACTGTTACTTTTCTGCTACTGTTACTCTTACTTTTCTGTTACTGTTACTGTTACTGTTACTTTTACTTCTACTGTTACTGATACCTGAGTACACTGCCCCATTATGGTCCACTATGAAATCTAAAAGCGAAACTGTTTGTTGTAGTAACTATGTGTTATGTGTTTAGGGCGCATGAAGTGCTACCTAGCTAGTAATACACGCAAGAGTGTAAGAATATAAGACTGATACTGTTAGACTGGTACTGTGGACTGATCTGCTACACTGTTACACTGATATACTAAGCTTACTGTTATTGGACACTGTTAGTTGCCATATGACACTGCATTTGACATAAATATTTGTACTGTTAGTATACCATGCTAGTTGACTTTGTTTTAATGATTCATGCTAGTTATCAGTGTTGATGCATTATTCCATACTATTTGTTAGTTCCCATGTACTTGTATCCTACATTATAAGTGGCCCGTAACTTGCAATTGACGGGTACTTGTTTTCTCTTTCCTCCTCCTGCAATTATCAATTGCAGATTTTGATGATCAGCTGCCCGATGGAGTATGTGATCTAAAGTATTAGTTGGCTGGAGCTTTTTTTATCTTCATTTATTTCTTGTGGCTCATTTTGAACAATGTGTCTGTTACTTGGATTCTTTGTGTTTGGGCAGTATGTCCCAGGATTTTTTTGACTTGTTCAGATCTGATTTATTTCAGATTAATATATTTTGTTTTAAGTAAATTATGTTTGTATATTGATTTAATTATGCATGTGTGGTTGATTCTCTTGTTTCCGACTTTGATTATTTTGTGAGATGTTGTAAAGATTCCTGAACAGCTTATGGATGATGAAAATCATTCGCTGGGCCAATGTTACGTACTCGTATTCCATATTTTTGGTCAGCGGAGCGTGACAGGGTTTTTAGTGGTATGAAAGCCAGGTTTGGCTAATGTATTAGTTGCCTAATATACTAGACAAGCTTGACTCGAACTGGGATCGGCTGAACATTTCACCAACCATGCATACATGAATAAATTATAATCAGTATTGATCTGGACACTAGTCTTATTCCATTCATTTGATCCCTTCCTATTCAATTTCCTTGATTCCTTGTTTTCTCCTTCTCTTTTTCAATCGTTCTCATTTGTTGATTCTTTATTGGATATAGTTTCGTTCTTTCCATACCCATATTCCTTTGATTCTTTCATCCATCTTGCATTATTCTTTGTATGATCTTTTTGCATTGTGTTTTCCTCATCCTTGATCATCAATTCTTTTTCTCTTGCTTTTGATTCTATGTTAGGTGTTGTTCTTGTTTGTTTTTCCCTACTCATGTTCTCTTTGATTCTAGTGCAAGCAATCTCTTATTTTCTGCTTGCCTCGTTGATTTTTTCTTATTTCAGCTCGTGTACCATTCATTGCTTACCGTGCCTTGCATTCATCTTCATTGTTGACTCATTTTGAGTATCATGCTAGTTATTCCTTCCCTGCCATATTCTCTTCGAATTCTGCTTGTGCTCCTCGTTCATCTTCCTTCATATTCAATTCTTTGATTTATTATTTTCTTTCGTCCCTTGTAGTCATCCTCCTTTGTTGACTCTTTATTGAGTATAAAATTCATTCTTCTCCTGCCTATATTTTTCTTTATAATTTTTCCGAATATTTTGTGTATTTTGATTATTATTTGTTATATTTTGGATCTTCTATAAAATTGTTTTCTAAAACGAAAAATTTTGTTATTTCGAATAACTGTGTATTTTAATATCACAAATTTCAAAACGTAACTTCGTACTTAAAGTAAGCAATCAATATTTAAGTACGTGTGGAAGATGGCATCATCTCATTCATTGTTTTGTTGCAACTGGATGTCGAGATGGCAAACATGCAACTAGACGTCAATGGAGGCAAATTGCAACTTGATATCGGGGAGGAAAAATGTGCAACCAAATATCCAGATGGTAACCTGCAACCTGATATCGTGGAAGCAAAATGTGCAACCAAATATCCAGATGGTAACCCGCAACCTGATATCGTGGAGACAAACCTACAATTTGATGTCGAGAAGGTAAGTCTACAGATGGATATAAATGAGGGGAACCCACATCAAAGAATTTCTACTATTGTTACTGTTTTCCTTATTATTATTACTATTATTATTATTATTATTGTTATAACTATTACTATTACTATTATTGTATTTTTTTTTTACTATTTTAATTTTGTTGTTAATATTCAACTATTTTCACAAAAATGATGAATCCCAAAATTATATTTTGTCTTGCATTATTATCCTTACCAGTATTGTTAATATTTATTATTATTATTATTTTTACCAGTATGATTATGACGATTATTATTGTTATTAGTATTTTTATTATTTTTGTTATTATTATTTTATTATTAATATGTGTTGATTTTTGTATTATTAATATTATTTTTGTAAACACCCATTAGTTTTGACCTAATTATTTAAATTAAAGTCCACATCTAAAGCCCAATTTTATTCTGGTGTCTCATTCTTTTCTTCCTGCTCGGATCGTCGCTTGGTGTCACATGGTCTATAACGACATGTCTGTAGCTTGGAACGTCACAATCAGAGTGGCGCAGCGGAAGCGTGGTGGGCCTATAACCCACAGGTCCCAGGATCCTATTGTTGCTACTCCTTCCTTGCATTGTTTGCTTTTCCCTATCTCTTGCATTTGTTCTCATCCGTTAACTCGTTGCTTGGTTCATCTTTTCCTTGTCCGTCCCTTCTTCTGTTCTAGCTCTGTTTATTTCATCATCTCTTTATTTTGTTATTTTGCAAGTCTTGTGTTGTTTCTTCTTCATTTTTGATACCGGTTACTTCTTTTCTTGCATTCCAGTTGACCCCATTGTTATCCATTTTCTTTCTTATTTTGGTGTTGCTCCTGCTTTGTCCTTTCCCTTTAACCCTCTGTTTTGTTGCCCTACCCCAAGTTTGTTTTGCCTTTTCCTATGTACGGCCTAAGCAAATTTCGAGGACGAAATTTTGTTGTAAGGTGGGTAGTAATTGTAACTCCTGTTTTCCCAAAAAAGTATTTTCTGTATTTAAAATTTTCGTAAATTATTTTTACTGCTTTCAAATTCTTTTGTTAAAAGGTATTCTTGACTCAACAATTAAAATTTAATTTCCGATAAGTAATCTTATGGTAACTATTTTCTATTAATTTTACATTTGTAATACAAACATTATTTTTTATATGGTTACTTTGATCTCTAGTATTATTATTATTACTGTTATTTTTTTATTATTATTATTGTTATTAATATTTTTATAAAGTCCTAATTGTATATTTTTATTATTTGGTTATTTTATTTTACCCTATTTTCCCTATTGGATTCTAATACCATAAACCCAATGACCCAAACCCCATTTCTACCCTACCCAAACCCGATTACCCTGTTCTCAGCCGCAACCTATTATACTAAACCCTATTTTTAACCCATATATATATGCAGCCCACACCTATTCATCTTCTGATTTAACCGCCGCTTCGTCTCCTCCATCTCTCTCTCGTTTCCCCTAACCCATCCCCTGTGTGCACCCCGCTACCGCCTTCTCATCCTCTCCGCCCGATACCCCTGTGCCTCCGCGACGCTACCCCCCAGCCGTCGGAACGCCCCCATCCTCTGCAAACCATCCCCTTCCTCTTTCCTCCATTTCTCGTCCTGTCCCTACCTCAGCGCCACCCTGGTCTCCTTCAGCTAGCGACGCAGCGACTGCGCCACTTCCCTCCGCAGCCGGCAGCCCCCACTGTCGCGACCTCCTCTGCAGACCGCGCCAACTCATCGCCATGTACTCCTCCCTCTGTGGCGATGCCAGAGCACCGCCTCGCCTCCCCTGGCCGCCTCTGCAGTGCACGGCAGCTACAGCCCAGGAACTGCAGCCATTCTCCCTGCGATACAGCCTGTGCACCCTCTCCCTGGTTGACGACGTAGACAGCCTTCTGACACTGACAGCGGGCAGACAGCGGCCAGCAATATCCGCAGCGCCGGCAGCGACTTCCCTTAACATTGATGACCCCACTTTGCCGCTGTTGTGTGTTGTGCGGTGTGCATGTGCTTCTCTCGTGCATGTGTTGGTTTGAGGTTTTGTCATGGTTCGTTGTGATAGAGGTCTTATTCGTAGTTCAGGTGTTTGTTTGTTATTTGGTTTGTTGGTGGTTTGTGGTTCGTGTTCGATCCGTTGGAATTGTGTTCGTGCCCGGGAATCTGTCCCTACTATTCCTTCTCTTTTCTTCGTTTTTGTCTTCGTCTCTCAGGCAAGTAACTTGTACTCCAATTCCTTTGTTTGATACAAGTCAATAATCCCACCTATAGTGTAGTTGGGCTCTAGAGACAATTGTGTGTGAATCCCCTTGTTGATATTGTCTCTATAGTGAAAACTTGACCATAGTTGCCTCACGACATATATGACATGAGTACAACCTTGGATTGACCATTTATTTGATGTGATCGAATATGCGAGTTATTTATGGGAATTTGTGCGTTTGTTGGATCCATGTGATATACTCGTTGTGGACATTTAGTATACCCTATTTCATGTTGTTTGGACACTTGGTAGACTCGATTTCACGTTTGGTTGTGTTTGGATCAAGTTTCGTTGAATCTCTATTGATTTTTGTTTTTGAGAAAATTCTGTGTCTTGCCGATATTCTGTCTTGATCAGTAGTTTAGAGCATATTAAGGTCAGAATCTTAATTTTAGTATAAAACATGAGTTTTAGAGAAATTCGTTTTCTTTCCAACCCTTCTGACCTTGCTTAATTTCGTTTATGTATGTGTGAGATATAACTGTTTTACTAAGGAGGTGTATATCAATTCCGGATTTCGTTCTTGTTTATTTGGATAACTAAATTATTTTGATACTTGTGCTACCCATATTATTTTGATCTGAAACATTGGTCATTATTTCTATATCTATCTAGGGATTACCCAGAATTTTGGTAGATTTTATTGATGAGTTTTATATGTCGTTTCATGCTTGGTTATAAATACAGTATTTGCTGTATTTTGCTCGCTGTTCTGTAAAGAATCGTATTTTCACCCTGATTTCTTTTACTGTATGAAAAATATTCGTGAAAAATGAAAGTTAATATATTTTGTCTATTTTCATCTCCCTTTAGCGGATTTGGATTTCGTTTCACGGCTTGCGGGATATTATAGTTTTCATACAACAGTGTTGGGAATTCCAGATTTGCCAAACTATCGTTTCTTGATGTTTTTTTTATTTTTGATGACTGAACTAATTTTACTGGAATATTATGAAACTCTATACTTTTATACTAGACATGCAAGGGATTACACCAGATTTTTTCTGGATTTATTTGAGTGTTTTAATGCTGTTTTTTTGACTGAGAATTCGTCTTACTGATTTCTGGCTGAACGTGTTTTATGGATTCAAATCAGTTTTGAGTTATGATTTTGCGAAATACTATATGGCTTATTTATAATCGCTAGATTCGGGTAGAAGTCTATTTTCCAGATTCTTCGATGGATTCAGATTTGGATTTCTGTAGTAACAGAAATCACTGTTTTAGTACTGTACTGTAATGTTGTCCTGAATATGAACATTCACTGTTTTGCTCATTTATGTAACCGTATATCATCTATGCATGTTTGATTGTTTCCCTGAACCTAATACTGATTATACCATATTAGTTTGACACTATTTTGTACACATTCATGCCTGTTTGATGACCATAATAAAAGTAAACAAGTCGGGGTTTCTTAAGGGAAGATCTAGTAGTGGAAAATATGGAAATGTGTACTTTGAAGGGAACTAGTGTTCCATACTACTACTGTTACTGTTACTTTTCTGCTACTGTTACTGTTATTTTTCTGCTACTGTTACTGTTATTATTACTTTTACTGCTACTGTTACTGATACCTGAGTACACTGCCCCATTATGGTCAATTATAAAATTTAAAAGCGAAACTGTTTGTTGTAGCAACCATGTGTTACGTTTTTGGGCCGCATAAAGTACTACCTAGCTAGTAATACACAGAAGACTGTAAGAACATAAAACTGATACTGTTAGACTGATACTATAAGACTGATACTGTTAGACTGATACTGTAGACTGATACTGCTATACAGTTACAATGATATACTAACCTTATTGTTACTGGACACTGTTAGTTGCCATATGACACTGCATTTGAGATAAATATTTGTACTGTTAGTATACCATGCTAGTTGACTTTGTTTTAATGATTCATGCTAGTTATCAGTGTTGATGCATTATTCCATACTATTTGTTAGTTCCCATGTACTTTTATCCTACATTATAAGTGGCCCGTAACTTACAATTGACGGGTACTTGTTTTCTCTTTCCTCCTCCTGCAATTATCAATTGCAGATTTTGATGATCAGCTGCCCGATGGAGTATGTGATCTAAAGTACTAGTTGGCTGGAGGTTTTGCTATCTTCATTTATTTCTTGTTGCTCATTTTGAACAATGTATCTGTTACTTAGATTCTTTGTGTTCGGGCAGTATGACCCAGGATTTTTTTGACTTGTTCAGATATGATTTATTTGAGATTAATATATTTTGTTTCAAGTAAATTCTGTTGGTATATTGATTTAATTATGCATGTGTGGTTGATTCTCTTGCTTCCGACTCTGATTATTTTGTGAGATGTTGTAAAGATTCCTGAACAGTTTATGGATGATGAAAATCATTCGCTGGGCCAATGTTACGTACTCGTATTCCGTATTTTTGGGAAGCGGGGCATGACAGTAGAAGTAGTAGTCAAAATCGAAGTACTTGTTTTCATTTATATAAGAAGGGTTACATTAGCATTGCCATAAGTACAGTCAAAACATTACTACCATAAGTGTAGTCAAAACATCACACCGTCATAGTTCAGTTTTACAAAAAGCATTGTTCTATATACATTAAAACATTGAAACAAAACATCATAATATCCATCATAGGGCCAGATCACACATATCCCTCACAGGGTGATCTCCCGTAGCAGAGTGCTCGGCTGTAGTCAGCTGCTCCAACTGGGCTTGCTGTTGGGCAACCTTTCTCTGCAACTCCCAAGCCTGTGCTCCAACTGAGCCAACTTCTCCTAATGCTGGTGTTTTATCAACATCACCTTCATCAAAAGCCTCTTCTTGGACCTATTCAACTTTGCCACTTGTCTGTCTGTGGCCACTAGGGCGTGGCTACACCTTTCCAAGCGGTCTGCTAATTGCCCATGGCTCCATCTATATGTAGAAAAATCCTAGAATAATTGGCTGAGTGCCCGCTCTTCGGCAGTGGGCTGTGGGGGTGGAGGTGGGGTAGCCTGAGTAACTGCTGGATTTTGTCCAGCCCGAGTCCCATTTGCCCATCCATTCTGTACGTTTGCCATCTGTCAGGGGGAAACAATACGGGAATTAGTCCAGATATAGAAAATTATAAAACATAAGTTGAAATGAGCAACAATATGAATTATAATAATCTACTACTGGCTAAACCCGACTCTCCTAGTGGCATCCAAGTCTATTTTCCTGTTGTGTTAGACTATAGTCTGAAGTTTGTTCTGATACCAACTCTGTAGCGCCCCGAATCCCTATACTGGCGATTCGTAACACAAACCAAAATCTTTCCTTCAAATAGTCACAAAACAGGAAAAAATACAGGAAAAAAAAATATTCCATAATGTTTACAAGTCTCAAGTGTTACAATATACAATGTTCCAGAAATTACAAATAAGAGTTTACAAAAAGAATGTGAATAATGAACACTTGATACTATTACTCGGACGCACCATCTGGCTTGAGCATTCCTGGACCCCACGGATCGGCAACTTGCACATCAAATTGTGGGCACGTCAGTAATTCTACTGACGCAATGCTGATAAAAGTAGCAATCTCCAAATTTGACAAATCAAGATTTAATGCACAAGGAAAAGTGACTAAAAGATAGGAAAGTTTAAATGGGTTAAAGGTGTCTATGTATGACATGACCTAGTAATCTAATGCACAGGTCAAGATATACTTATCCTAATGCAAGTGAGACTTTGGAAACGCATGCATCCCATACTACATACGCCCCAACTCAAGCCGTTGTCTCCAAGTTCAGGATTTCGAACCCCCGCCATGCATCCTACTCTTGTACTCGTCCTGTCCCTGATAGATAGAACGTGGTTGATGAGGTTGCAGATTAATCGGTCCAATCCATTACTGCAGTCACTTAATGGTGTCCCTTTTTGCCACTAGTGCCTGACGCCCGTACCTCACTCAAAAGCCGTGACGAACTAAAGATACATGGCAGCATATCTATGATGCCAAAGATTCACGGGACCGCAGCCCTGTGATCCGTTCGTATCCACCAACACAGAAATTGAAGGTAGTGTAGGGTTGTAGAACCCCGTATTTTCAAATATTATTTTAAATATTTGAAAATGAATTTAAACGATTTTTGAGGATTTAATAAATATTTTCTAAAAGATTTATCTTTTGTACACGTGCAAAACACATGCAAATGACTTTTGAGAAGTTTGAAAGTTAAGTTTTCCTTATAAAAAATCATTATTTAATATTTAGGATTTATTTAGTATTTTTCCAGATTTTTCTGAAATTAATTGGGTATATTTGCAATTTTTGAGAAAAGAATGACCTTTTTGCAAATTTGACACTTTTAGGGGTTAAAGTGCAAAATGTAATTTCTGGATGATTTGAACAGTATTGATTGAGATTTAGAATGTATATTTTCTTATAAATCCAAATTTAAATGAGTTTTGATGGAATTTCCAAAGATAGAACTATATATGTAAATTGTATTTTGGAAAGGATTGTTTTGCAAAAGTGTGGGTGAAACCCTAAACCTATTCCCGGATATAAAAGGGGATCTTTTCAGCCGTCATTTACAAAAAAAATATATACAGAATTTTGAGATCTTGTTTTGGTGGAGAAAGGCGATTTTGGATCTAGCAAAGAGGAAAGCTTTTTCGTGGACTTTTCTCAATTCTAACGTGAGTGACTTTGTGTGTTTTGTTTTGTTTGTGAATGACATAAATTTATCTTGTTGTTGATCTATATATGCGAGTGGTAATAATGTTTGATTTGATGTTGTGAATGATATAGATCATGTATTGTGGTATGATTCGTATGAATAAATGATTGTTGTTTATACCATGTTGAGAAATTTAAGAATGATTAGTAGATCTTGTTCATAACACCGTATTATTAAGATTGAGTATGATTTTGATCGGATGAGGAACACCTGGATCTTATATATATATTGTAAAGTAGATTTTGATTTAGAGTTGTGAAAGAATTTAATCTTGGGAAACCCAAATGAAAGAATTAGTAATCTAGAACATGAGAACTTGGGTTTTGACGTATTTGAGATTTTGAGTAATATACCCTTAATGAAGATTCTTGAGATTTGTCGTTATGCCTGAATACGAACTATTTTTCATAAACGATGAACCATTAGAAAACTCCAGTTTTAATTTTGTATTCAGACCTAAGTTGTGAAAACTGTAGGCCGACAGTCGACTGGCCTACCGCACAGTCGACTGGTACGAGCCTGCTGCTGTAATTTAGTATCCTTGAGAAATCGTTCTGGACAGTCGACCTAGTTCGTAGGCAGTCGATTGGTTCACTGGGAAATATTTTTGTAAAAACTATTTTTGTCCTTTCTGGACAGTCGACCTACAATCCTTTAAGTCGACATATATACTTAGAATATTTTTGTGAAATTATCGGAATTTACCTCGGGTAAGTCGACTGATACTCTTCTAAGTCGACTTATATGACTTAGTTTATTTTTTGTAAAATTTTGGATATTTGTCCTTCTGGACAGTCGACTTACTACATTATAAGTCGACTGGTACTGATGGAATTTTGTACTCTGGGTGTTACTTGAGTGTTTAGTTCATAGATAATACAGTCCATACTTTGCTTTCAGTTAAACATTTGATTCTAAGATATTCAGTTAAGCAATTGATTTAAGACATTCAGTTGAGCCACATTGTTTAGTGCGACTTTTGTTTTGATGTTTGAGTTGAGTCTCTAGAGGTGTGTGACCCTAGTATACCGGTATTGAGTTATTTTGTTGAGGCCCTTTTAGGCATTTCAGTTATTCAGTTTTGATTTTAGGCCGGTAGGGTACATCACTCTAGGAGATTCATTGAGAAATTTAAATAACCACAAGTTATAAGGACAGGCACTAGTGGTGATATGATGAACGGGAACATGGGTTATGAACCTCAGTATGGCTTTAGATGTGGGATTTAATCTCCGGAATTATCCAAGTAACTTTCTTGAGATGTGGGATGATCTCCGGAATTATCTAGATAAAATACCTGAGATGTGGGATCCATCTCCGGAATTATCCAAGTGGGTTGTTTGCGATGTGGGATTGATCTCCGGAATTATCAAAGCCGAGGCGACGCACATGGGGTATTCAGGTGATGATGTGTCTATGTCTAGATGTGGGATGATCTCCGGAATTATCCAGGTAAAATACCTGAGATGTGGGATCCATCTCCGGAATTATCAGGCATGGGCTAATTCTCACAGTTTATCTTTATCTCGTAGTAGTCGTCGTGATAAGATTAGCTGCATAACGGGGGATTGAACCCTATGAAGTGAAGACGTTAAGGGCTTGCACCGAACCTGTGTAGAATGGGATACATAGACTTCGACAAGTATGCATTAGAGAGTCCGCATATAGAACTTGTGTTTTCTTGACTTGGTTTTATGCATGTATTTTCCAGTTTTCATACACTTGACACTTAGACTAGATGCACTCGTCGTTTTCATTTTATGATGATTTCATGCTTTACATCTTTGTTATTCCTCAATACTTATCATTATGGTTAATACATGACGTTGATTGACTTATGTTTTATGATTAAGTTATATTGTTTGATTTTACGTCACTCACACCATTTATGGCTGACCCCTTTAGTTTGAGGGTTAGGGATCATCTCTAGCCTCATGTGTTACAGGTAATTGCTTAGAGTTTGGAGGTTGGATGCTTGAGATAGTTCTGTGAAATATTGATGTAATAGAGCTTGTGTAAAATTTTAGTAAAATTTGTGTTGTAAAAGAAAAGTTGTAATTCAAGGTATTTGTATTTCCGCTGTGTTTTTGAAAAACGATTATTGTAACAAAAGTTTGGAATAAGATTATTGTGTTTTTGAGCTATGTGTATTGTTACATTGAAGTTGATGCTGGGATTGTGCCACGTATTTTCTAAGTTATTATATTAGAAATTCAGGGCGCTACAGATTGGTATCAGAGCATGCTTCAATAGTAATAATATACATAGTATGAAAACCAACCTAGGTGTGGACACTGGAGCGTGAGTACCCTGGTGGACATCTGATGTGTGTGAATTGATTGCTTTGGTCATGAAGACCTGTAATGAGATTTAGGTTGTTCGCATGCTTAGACTTGAAGGAAATCTCCTTATCACAAGTGTATTGATACTATCTCACTAGCTATTTTTGACATCTTTTATTCGCTTTGTGTATCTGATATTTATTTATGTAAGGTATTACCCTTTCAACTTATATAATTTCTATTTTTATACTCATGATCTACTATATATTTTGCTATCCTACCCACTGTATATAATATCTGGATTATATGATTTTCGCCAAAGTAATTTTCATTTATTTATTTATTCCTAGCTATAAAATTTAATTATTTTCCATTAGATTATTCGCTCTCTTGTATATTTTTGTACACCTCAATTTTGTGCTCACTCTTGTATCCTATCACTCTTACTGTTTTATACTTGTTTGCTTACTAAATAACTCTTGTGAAATTAACTTGCTTTAGTTTTATTCGGTCTCTTTTATTGACAACAACTGAATTTATTTCTTGTTTCTATATCTCCAACCGAGTTTATATTATATCTATTCATTAGTGCAAACATTAAACTTTTACTAATCGTCCTGTTTTCTTTTAAAACGGTTTCTTTGACTTTACTATTGGTTTTTACTTCTTATTCTTTTGTCCAAGTTATTATTTGGCAACTTTTGTTGTAATTCAATAGTGTATCCTTTAGTATTTCACAAGCTTATTTTATTTGCGACTCCTACAGATTTCTCTCTTGACATCTTATTCATCTTACTTTCATGAGTTTTCCGTTACTCGTATACTTTGATATTACTTCTACATATTACAATAAAGTTTTGAATTACTACGTGTTAAGTTATTATTGCTACTTCTATTTCCTTTCAATATTGTTTTGCTATACTATAAATTTTGTTTTGCATATTTACTTTCAATTTATTATATATACTTGAATTTTTCAACACTATATTTTCCATTATTTTGTATTTGTGCTTAGGCATGTATTTCATTCCGTTTCTTCTTACTTTTATAAATTTCTTTCACTACTTTTATTTTGTACTACTGTGAATTGTAATCCATACTTCTATTTTAATTTTCCATCAGACGACTTTCAACTCCATTTCTTACTTTTGCCACTATTTTTATATCACGAATTTCAAAACATATCCTCCGACTTAAATTAAGCAATCAATATCCAAGTGCGTGTGGAATATTGCATCATCTTGTTCATTATTTTGTTGCAACTGGATGTCGAGATGGCAAACATGCAACTAGCCGTCAATGGAGGCAAATTGCAACTGGATATCGGGGAGGCAAAATGTGCAACCGAATATCCAGACGGCAATCTGCAACCTGATGTCAGGGAGGCAAACATGCAACTTGATGTCGAGAAGGCAAGACTACAGTTGGACATCAATGAGGCAAACCCACATTAAAGAATTTCTACTATAATAACCCCACTAGTGTTTTATGTGTGTATTACTTATCAATGTCTTATTCTTTTGTACTAGTTCATACCATTTTATGAGATTTTCAAACTTAACCCATTACTGATTTGTTTTACTCAATTTTCTTTAACCATTGTTGCTCTGCATTTCTTTAAATCCGTTTGATACACTCTCGTATCTTATCTCGCTCACTAGTATTATTTTTGGAATTTGATCCTTCTGGTTTCTTGGTACAATTTCTGCTCTCCTTCGCATTTTCTCTATTCATAACAATATTTTAGTTTTCACGTAATTTTCATTAGATTCTCTAAATCTGCATACTACCCAAATTATTTTGTACATCTTCATTTTATTCTTTCTTAATATTGTCCTTTTTGGGATTTTTACTTCGTTATATCCACTCTATTCAAGTATTATGTGTTTAAGAAGTTTTTTTGATCGAACCATTCTTACTTTCGATTATTTCTCTTACTTAATGCAAATTAATATTTCAAGAATTTTACTTATATAATGAAACTAATGGTAAAGAAATAATTCTTTTATGGCATTTATACAAATTACACTATACGTTTTCATGCAATTTGAACTAGTATGGTTGATTTTACTCTACTCATATTTACCAAATTTTATGTTTGTGTCAAGATTGGATACATCAACTACATGTGGTCTAAATTATGGTTTGGGGTATGGTTGAGGTTTTGCCATGAGGTGTGAATGTGAAATGTGTGTGTGATGTTCTAACTTAACCCTCGTTTTGTAGTTATTAGTATGGTTGCATCCAGACCCAGGAACGAGGACAACAATGGCGATGGATCTGGTAGTTCTTGAGGAACTGGAATTGATCTTGAATCTGAATTCGCCAAGGTGTATCAGACTCTGGATGCGCTGATGGCAGCTAATTTGGCGCAGATTCGGAACCAGAATCAGAACTATAGGATTGGACTAGTGTTTATTAATGCTGATCCCATCAAGCAGGATGAGTCTCTCAAAAGGAGGAGGCCAACATCAGATCAGGAAGGGAAGGAATCCCCAGCGAAGCAAGTCAAGTCTAGCAACCCATTGCTGAAGGCACCTGCAACTCAAGAAGTGACTTGTTATTTCTGCAGGAAGGCAGGTCATTACCGATCAACGTGTCCGAGGTTAGCGAAGCAAACCTGTTTCAATTGTGGAGAGACAGGACACCAACGAGCAGCATGCACCAAACCTGGGAAGACGTGTCATCATTGTGGCCGTGAAGGGCATATTCGACCGAACTGTCCGCAGCTAAAGAAAGATGGTGCCGGGAAGGGCAAGGATCTGAAGAGGGACGAGAGTCTGCATTGAATAATGAAGATAACCAGGATTATTACTCGTGTGTGCAAGAACTTGGAAATTCATTCTTTTGTATTAAATAAAACTTTTATTTGGAATAATTGAAGATTGAATATTTTTCTTCATGTAACAAGATTTATTTGGATTTATGGAATAAGGACAAAGTTTTATTTGATACTGTTTTCTTGCAAAAAATTGTGTCGCCCAAATTCTAGTTAGTCTTAGTATGGAGCTTAGGTGTTCCAAGCAGGGTCTTGAGGTGGCTACCTGTAGTCATGTCCTTTCTAAGGAGGGAGTGGCCACTGATTCTTGGAACAAAGGTAGAAGATCAGAGTTGGATGCAGGAGTTCAGTAGTTGTTGCAGCATGGCTTCCGGTGGCAGTTATCAGAGTTGCGCAGAGGAATTTTGATTTTTCTGAATTCTTTGCATGATTGTGTTTCATCTGAATGTTGTACATCTTTTGTTGAAATGCATTCTCTTGTGTGATTGTATTTCTTTAAATTATGTCCCTATCCATAAGTTTCCATTTCTTCTTGTTGTGTTGGTTTGGACCCCATTAGCAGTAGTTCTGAGGACAGAACTCTTCTAAGGAGGGAGTGATGTAGAACCCCGTATTTTCAAATATTATTTTAAATATTTGAAAATGAATTTAAATGATTTTTGAGGATTTAATAAATATTTTCTAAAAGATTTATCTTTTGTACACGTGCAAAACACGTGCAAATGACTTTTGAGAAGTTTGAAAGTTAAGTTTTCCTTATGAAAAATCATTATTTAATATTTAGGATTTATTTAGTATTTTTCCAGATTTTTCTGAAATTAATTGGGTATATTTGCAATTTTTGAGAAAAGAATGACCTTTTTGCAAATTTGACACTTTTAGGGGTTAAAGTGCAAAATGTAATTTCTGGACGATTTGAACAGTATTGATTGAGATTTAGAATGTATATTTTCTTATAAATCCAAATTTAAATGAGTTTTGATGGAATTTCCAAAGATAGAACTATATATGTAAATTGTATTTTGGAAAGGATTGTTTTGCAAAAGTGTGGGTGAAACCCTAAACCTATTCCCGGATATAAAAGGGGATCTTTTCAGCCGTCATTTACAAAAAAAAATATATACAGAATTTTGAGATCTTGTTTTGGTGGAGAAAGGCGATTTTGGATCTAGCAAAGAGGAAAGCTTTTTCGTGGACTTTTCTCAATTCTAACGTGAGTGACTTTGTGTGTTTTGTTTTGTTTGTGAATGACATAAATTTATCTTGTTGTTGATCTATATATGCGAGTGGTAATAATGTTTGATTTGATGTTGTGAATGATATAGATCATGTATTGTGGTATGATTCGTATGAATAAATGATTGTTGTTTATACCATGTTGAGAAATTTAAGAATGATTAGTAGATTTTGTTCATAACACCGTATTATTAAGATTGAGTATGATTTTGATCGGATGAGGAACACCTGGATCTTATATATATATTGTAAAGTAGATTTTGATTTAGAGTTGTGAAAGAATTTAATCTTGGGAAACCCAAATGAAAGAATTAGTAATCTAGAACATGAGAACTTGGGTTTTGACGTATTTGAGATTTTGAGTAATATACCCTTAATGAAGATTCTTGAGATTTTTCGTTATGCCTGAATACGAACTATTTTTCATAAACGATGAACCATTAGAAAACTCTAGTTTTAATTTTGTATTCAGACCTAAGTTGTGAAAACTGTAGGCCGACAGTCGACTGGCCTACCG
The DNA here is from genome assembly GCA_017893485.1 of Hemerocallis citrina. NCBI lineage: Eukaryota > Viridiplantae > Streptophyta > Magnoliopsida > Asparagales > Asphodelaceae > Hemerocallis > Hemerocallis citrina. Next base: position 146,646,151 of record CM030364.1, on the reverse strand, counting down.
CACAGTCGACTGGTACGAGCCTGCTGCTGTAATTTAGTATCCTTGAGAAATCGTTCAGGACAGTCGACCTAGCTCGTACGCAGTCGACTGGTTCACTGGGAAATATTTTTGTAAAAACTATTTTTGTCCTTTCTGGACAGTCGACCTACAATCCTTTAAGTCGACTTATATACTTAGAATATTTTTGTGAAATTATCGGAATTTACCTCGGGTAAGTCGACTGATACTCTTCTAAGTCGACTTATATGTCTTAGTTTATTTTTTGTAAAATTTTGGATATTTGTCCTTCTGGACAGTCGACTTACTACAGTATAAGTCGACTGGTACTGATGGAATTTTGTACTCTGAGTGTTACTTGAGTGTTTAGTTCACAGATAATACAGTCCATACTTTGCTTTCAGTTAAACATTTGATTCTAAGATATTCAGTTAAGCAATTGATTTAAGACATTCAGTTGAGCCACATTGTTTAGTGCGACTTTTGTTTAGATATTTGAGTTGAGTCTCTAGAGGTGTGTGACCCTAGTATACCGGTATTGAGTTATTTTGTTGAGGCCCTTTTAGGCATTTCAGTTATTCAGTTTTGATTTTAGGCCGGTAGGGCACATCACTCTAGGAGATTCGTTGAGAAATTTAAATAACCACAAGTAGTAAGGACAGGTACTAGTGGTGATATGATGAACGGGAACATGGGTTATGAACCTCAGTATGGCTTTAGATGTGGGAATTAATCTCCGGAATTATCCAAGTAACTTTCTTGAGATGTGGGATGATCTCCGGAATTGTCCAGGTAAAATACCTGAGATGTGGGATCCATCTCCCGGAATTATCCAAGTGGGTTGTTTGCGATGTGGGATTGATCTCCAGAATTATCAAAGCCGAGGCGACGCACATGGGGTATTCAGGTGATGATGTGTCTTTGTCTAGATGTGGGATGATCTCCGGAATTATCCACGGTAAAATACCTGAGATGTGGGATCCATCTCCGGAATTATCAGGCATGGGCTAATTCTCACAGTTTATCTTTATCTCGTAGTAGTCGTCGTGATAAGATTAGCTGCATAACGGGTGATTGAACCCTATGAAGTGAAGACGTTAAGGGCTTGCACCGAACCTATGTAGAATGGGATGCATAGACTTCGACAAGTATGCATTAGAGAGTCCGCATATAGAACTTGTGTTTTCTTGACTTGGTTTTATGCATGTGTTTTCCAGTTTTCATACACTTGACACTTAGACTAGATGCACTCGTCGTTTTCATTTTATGATGATTTCATGCTTTACATCTTTGTTATTCCTCAATACTTATCATTATGGTTAATACATGACGTTGATTGACTTATGTTTTATGATTAAGTTATATTGTTTGATTTTACGTCACTCACACCATTTATGGCTGACCCCTTTAGTTTGGGGGTTAGGGATCATCTCTAGCCTCATGAGTTACAGGTAATTGCTTAGAGTTTGGAGGTTGGATGCTTGAGATAGTTCTGTGAAATATTGATGTAATAGAGCTTGTGTAAAATTTTAGTAAAATTTGTGTTGTAAAAGAAAAGTTGTAATTCAAGGTATTTGTATTTCCGCTGTGTTTTTGAAAAATGATTATTGTAACAAAAGTTTGGAATAAGATTATTGTGTTTTTGGGCTATGTGTACTGTTACATTGAAGTTGATGCTGGGATTGTGCCACGTATTTTCTAAGTTATTATATTAGAAATTCAGGGCGCTACAAGGGTCTACCTCCCTAACTCCGATAGGAATCCCCTCCCGTTCTTACCACGTTTCTTCAGGAATCAACATAGCGAGATACGCACCGCAACACGTATCCCTAATAACAGGAGAGTACAACACTAGACTAATGCTTGCTAGAAGCCTAATGAGTTTTATAGGTATCGGTCTTTCTAACTAATACTGATTCTACCTGGATGTTTTGTAAAGGTGTGGTTACAAACTTAATCAATAATCTAGGTTATACCTAGTCTCATGTGGTTTCCCCAAATAGAAACCCTAGTTCCCGTCTATCAACCCGCGGCTCCGGCGACGCAATCACTTTTCTCGTCACTTCCTCTATGTCGATTCTCGCTCACAACTTTGGTCCGCGACTATTCTTTATGACTCCATCGACGCACGAGTTTGTCCATTCTAAACAATGAGGCAGAAGTTCCAATTTTGGCCTAAGGGTTGATAGCTATAAGGTAACTCCCTAGGCAAACACTAATGACTCAACAATGTTCAAGCCCCTACCCATGCCTTAACAACGTAAGACATGAAAAAGACAAGCATTTAGGGTATAGTAATACCAATAACTCTCAATCCAAAACTTAAGAGTTGAGAAAAATCACAAACATGCCAAAAGTGACAACTTCCACTAAGAATGGAATTGTCCAGTACTTTGAAAATTAATATCTATTACTACACACCTTGAAATTACATGATTCTAGACGTTTTGTAATGCTAAGAGTCTCAAATCCAAATCTCTAGTTAATCATTTTCGCAGATTTTAAACACATCAATCTAGGAAAGCACAACTTCACAGACTATGCAATCTGAACTGAAAGAGGAACACAGTCCAGTGAAAATTCAAAATCAATTCAACCGTATGTCCAATCCTTATGAAATTTAGATTTAGTAACTAGACATATAGCATTCAATCATGTCCAAAATTGGCATCTAGATTCATAATACACAGAGAGTTATGGCTTTTCAAACTTAGCAAAAATTTCCTTCTTCTTTTCAGACAGGGTCTCTACCTCCTTATACAAATTATTTTTAAAACTCCATCAAATGTTATCTAACAAATCTAAAATTTGAATCATGATGTAAACTCATGCCACAAACTACAGTAAAAATTTCATTACAAAATTATGCACCAAAATGTAGTTACGAATTAATGAACATCAATCCTAAAACAGGGCAGATTCTGCTTCGGATTCCGGACCAGTTGCAATCTTATAATTTTATGAAGTATCAAACAAACTCAAAAAAATGCGAAATTTGAAAATATAGTTTTAGACACATTCAAGAGCACCTAGTAAAAATTTGGGTTGAAAATACTCTACTAATTCTGAGTTATGATTTTTGGAAAAGCCCAAAGTTTTCACAAAAATAGCAGTTTTCTACCTGCTCACTGTCCGAAGTTGAAGAAATTGTGTAAGCTACTAAATGAGCCCCAAATATTATGAAAAAAATCAAGTGTGCTGTAGATTCATAGCAGAACATGCCCTAAAAATTTGTGAGTTAGAAAATTCTAAGCTTAACACATTACATACAAGTCTTTCATGGTTTCTAGGTGTAAAGTTGTACTCAACCATCAAACTCAAGAGGTGAAACTCAACAAACTCACATGCATGTCAAAGCTACTATCTTTGTACTTCTACGCAAGAGAATCATACAAGAAAAAGAAAAAAAGATAAGTTTTTGAGAACTCCCACCATTCCTAGAAGCAAAAGCGAAGTTGATCCTTGTTCTTCAAGAGTGCCTCCTCCTCCAAGCTTGCTCCCTTTAGAACTTGATTTCCCTACAACCAAAGTGTAGATGCTTGATGGCTAAAACCTACTACTTCTTTTCTTTTTTTCTCTTCTACTATTCTAGTCTTTTTTTTTCTTTTTCTTTTTTAAAGTACAAGGTGAAGAATGAATGAGAAGAAGGAGTTTATGTTTTATAGAAAATGGAGGGGGAGAAAGAAGGGGGGTCGCCGGTTTCCAACCAAGTGTAGGGTGGGGATTAGGTTGTGAGGTGAGTGGGAAATGAAGGGTAGGGATCTAGTCAACTTGGTCTTGAGAAAATTTCCGATCACCTTCCTAACTTCTCATTTCCACCATAAACTTGGCTCATTGTGAGCCCTAGGATCTCATCAAGATCTCATCCATGACCTCATCAATTCTCATTAAGAAGTAGGGTTACTAACCCACCCTAGGTCATGGAGTCCTAGGTCAACAAACCCCAACCCTAACCCCTAAGCAAAAGCGTGCATGGTTATTTTTAATCCAAACAATCATGCACCAATTCAATTCAAGTAACTAATTAGTTTATTGAACAATATATACATAAATAAATAGTTTATCTCATTCAAGGGTATTATAGGGTAGGGTGTTTGGCGGCTAGGGTCTAGGGGGGTTAGGGTTTGCTAGGTTAGAACAGAATATATATATAGGGTTAAGTGGGTTTGGGTTATTGGGTAGATGGTATAGGATCCATTAGGGGGAAAAGAAGTTAATTAAGTAAATCTAGGCTATAAAATATATAATTTAGAATTAGTCAAAGCACCATGGATGAACAAGAATAATAATAATTTAGGGTTGAAAGAAGTTACCATTTAAATAAATTGAGAAACAAAAATTGAGTCGGAGACAGATACTGAATTTCATCAAGAGAGAAAAATCAAATACAAGGTTTAGAATTGGACAAAGAATAGTACAATGAATAAATATACCAAGAAAATACAAAAATGGGAACAGGGGTTACAGTACTATGTATTTGAATTCAGCTACAACATTATTTGATAACTTTCCACATCCTATGTATTTGAATTCAGCTACAACAAATGAAGTGGTAAGCCCACTTATCTATTTATCTTATTATCATAAGCGATAGCTGATTTTTTCGGCTCGGTGAAAGAGGTTGTCTCTTCCATCTACTAAGTCAGTGACATAAGTGGTATCCTCTGCTGCAGCCAATTCATTAATCACTAAAGAAGACTCGGTTTCCCGGGCGGATGGGAAAGGAGATGAAGCAACATCAGTTGTATAAACTATGTAATCTGATTCAGGTGAGGCTACAAGCCTTTCTTCGACTTTTTTATTCTTTCTTCTTGCTATAAAGTGCATGGCGCGGGTATCTCTCGCTCAGGTATTGTACAAGAAAAAGCTGAATGTTTCACATTGAAGAGTATTTTATTTGCTCCGTCTTTGTGCCTGACCAATTGAGGAAAGTTGGAAAAGAAAGCGATACAGTGTATCTTTACTGGGTACGATGAGCAGAAGAAAGGGTGGATATGTATTGATCCCACCACTAATAAAGCAAACGTCTTGCTACATGTTGTCTTTGAAGAGGCATCATGGTGGTCTACCGAGAATGTAGTGTTTCCAGACTCGGAGAGCTTAGACACGAGTATGCAAGCGCAGTTACCAGAGCGGCAGGAGGTTTCTATCCTTATTAGCGAAAGCCTAGGGAACAACTCATTAGCAAAGAACTCATAACTTCATCTATCTATTACGAACTCTTCTTTGTTCATATATTACAAGTTGTCTGTCTTCACAGAGAACAAAAGGGATTGTCAATGAACATAATGCTTCACCAAGAAATTCGTACCATTCTCCTATATTATACAATGAAAACTCCTGATTTGTGAGAGGCTCATTCTTCATCTATGGCGGGCAGACTTCCAAGAACCATAGACGTAGAAGCGGTGCTTTAGTTGCTTTGCCAGTCATAATATTTACTGTTTGACTCAATAGGCGTTCAAAGGTAGTAGCAAACAATACCCACACATGCATTTCTATACTTGAACGCCTGGGGTTACCCTCTGGAACTTCTTTCTCGTGGATCCATTCTTTTGAAAGTGTCATCCAAGGGCGAACATAGAGAATAAGAATAAAAGGGGAACGCTTTATTACTCGATAATAGGGCTTTTGTATTCAATAGGAATTTTGAGTTGGAACAATCTATTCGAAGTTTAGGGTAGTAAGGGTAAGGTACAGAACCAGATCGAGAATCAGACACTTTTCTTGGAGATTTTTCCTTATGGTAGTAAGCCGCAGAACCTTCCTGTACTAACAGCACTTAGAGTATTACTAACCCAAAGCAAGGAAAATCCTTTAGGGCATTAGCAAGAACCAGATAACTTAGGCTTGATGGTAATTCACCCGTACCAAGCTAGTCACAAGCCACAATGGATAATGGTAGCCAACCCATAAAGGAGAGGAGTTAGCTGGTAGGGCAATCTCTCGTGCAATTAGAATAATCCTTTAACCTTCTGGGAGGAGGAGAAAGAGCATATTCACTCGACGTGGTCCTGGTTGTGTTGTGAACAAAGCTATAGTTCTACTCGATTGGGATTTCCATGGTAAGCAGTTCGTTATAGGAATGTGAAGAAGAAGAAAAGAAGAAATCCTTTCTAGATAGGGATAGGGAAGCTAACGCTTGACTTGACTCCACTCCCCTGCTAAAGCTAAGTAGGCTTTTCCAAGTGGTGAAATGTAGGTACTATGGTTTAGGCTTGACCCGATTTATCAATGGTATTCGAAGTGCCCTTATTTATGTCACTAGGCATTGGAGTGGTGCTTAGCCCAGAAGAAGGTAGACCTATTGCCTTTCAAAGTGAGAAATGGATAGAGGTCTTGAGTTTAAATATATTAAATAAAGACAAGAGAAAAGGATATCTTGTTCCAGGGATAGAGAAGCCAAAGACAAGATGCGCAAGCAAGTCTATCAGAACAAGATATCGATAAAAATACATTTATATGATATTGAATTTATTGAAAATATTGGATTTAAAAATTCTTTATAATAGAATTGTATCGAATAAAAGAAAAGCTCACTCCCAAAGGCTACCTTTCATTTTTTGCTTTACACACCTTATCCCAAGCCACTAAATGTTTCCTCTTTTTGTTATCCTTGTTTCCCCACACAAATCTGCTGTTCCTCCTATCTATTTTCCTGGTTTATGGCTTCCGGAATACCCATTGTTTGCATGGTGTATACAGGTATAGCAGAGGGTACAGACTAAACCAGCAAAGTTCTTCCTGCCATAGACCAGCAAAGTTCTTACAGCTCTGCCTTCTATCCAGCTAACCTATCTTGCACTTTTTCAAGTATGTTTTAGTAAGTCATTTTAGAGACCCTCTTATGTATGAGGGGTACTCCTAGGTACTTGCCTAGGTCTCCAGTGAGAGGAATTTGACATCTACCACGGATCCCCTGAGCTGTAAGCTTGTGGAAGTTGGGTGAAACAAACAATTTTTCTTTGGCAGGGCTGATCACCTGTCCTAAGGTGGCACGAAAGTCATTTAAACACTCCATGATAACATCATTCTGGCTCTGAAAGGCTTTGGCAAATAAAATGAGGTTATCGGCGAAAAACAAATGAGATATATGGGGACCTCCCCTAGAAGTCATAACTAGAAATCCCCTCCGTTCAACCTTTTTAGAAATCAATACAAAGAGTTTCTTCATACATAGCCCAACAGATAAGGACCGCCTTATTCAGTGTCCACGGACAAGCCTTTTCTAACAGATTTCACTAACAAATGAAAAAAAACCAACTTAATACTCATAGAAGGCTAGGAAATGGATAATCTCAATCAGAAATCACTCCGCTTATAACATCGCGCGGCCATTGGGAGAAGGCTTCCTTCACTTGGAAATCAGACTATTCTACTGCTTGACTGTACTAAGCACCCGATTGGACTGGAATGGACTGAATTCCTTAGGTTAGGTGAGCTCTTTGCTCCTAGTAGACCGGTTGGTGTTCATATGTTAGTTTTCTTCTTTGTTTGACTGACGTAATTTATTTGCCATTCCTTCCGATTCCTCCTTCTACCATTCAATTAAGTACAGGTAATGGCGGGCTTCTTTCTTTCCAGAACTCGCCGAAAAGACTGAACTTGATGGTTGAAGGAAAGATTTAATTTGTTGCTTGATGGCAATCCCCGGACCACCTTTGTCCGAAGGCGTGCACTAAACTGAAGTGATGGCAATGGAACTCATTCCCTCTGTCCCTGTTTTCCTGTTCTTCTTGCTCCTTTAGCTCATCAATGCCTTTATGCTCCCAATTATCAAAGCTTTCCAAAAATTGATGTTTTTGGAGCTTTTTCCCTTCCCTCCCATGGCAGGCTTCAACAGAGTAACTGACCAAAAAGTAGTTCAATAGATAGGGGTATTGAATGAGTCCGCTAGCTAGCTTCCTGGAAAGAAGCACAAGGGTAATGCTTTGAAGCCCCGCTAAAGGGAATCGAACCACTCCCTTCGTTCTTAGGGGTATGTTCTTTCTTTGATCAAGGTATTTCTTTGGTAATATGCTTTCTTTCCTGTATTCTTTCGCTGCTTTTGCAACTTTTCGCACTTAAGTTCTTTTGGGTTGTTTTCTCTTTCGATGCTTTGAATGAAGGGACAAAAAACAAATTTGAAGGCTTACTCCTAGATCAAGTAAGTACCTCGACGGTCATCTCAATGAATTGCCACACACTAATTCCAAGTATTCATTTGCTGCTCCTTCTGTGCTCCGGGATATGTTATACTCTTGATCTTACTCTCATGGTCAATTAGTTTCAAGCTTCAAGGCAAGTGTTGTAATCCCGCAAACAGATCCGCCTTAATCATGTCTTATTGCACTAGCATTCGATGCAATAATTATGGCAGTTCCGTTTCTTCCTCCAAGACTGCTTATTCATCTGCACCTTCTGTGGAATAGGGAGAGTTTGTTTCAAAATGTCATTTCCTTTCCTTACTCGGGCTCTTGCTATTGCTTAGGAGAGTTCCATCAGTTCTTTACAGGAAGGGCGGGATTCTAATGCTGACTAATGCTAAAGAAAGACCAGTGACTGCTAACATGCCTTACTAATGTTAAATCATTCCCTTCCGTCGGAGAAAGCGTGAATCTACAGAACTGGCATATCCTTGTCCCCAATGCATCATCAGAAGTGGCACACAAAAGATTCTCTGAGGCCATATAAATTGAAAATTTCTTATGCTTCAAGGGAGGTGCCTGGGTACGACAGTTTAGGTTTCCCTGCCTATAATTCCTGGCCATGAGCAGAAATGTCTCGAAAGGTAGTGAAATGGGCAAGAGGTAATAGCAGAATAATTTTGTTCGCTGGTGGATCTAATACTTATGAAAAACCTCATATAGACAAGACACTATTGAAATAAATGGAGTATCTAGGTTGTGAGGCTCATCAACACAATAAAATTGTTGATGTTATATGTGCTGCTAGAATTTTCCCTGTCTAAGATCCTGTTTTGCAAGAGGTTACCCTCGAGGGGTGTTTTGCTTCTTTACGATCACTTTGGTGTGAACTTGTAAAGGGCATCTTTCAGGGCAGCGGGTTCCCATGGTTTATTGGAGATACAATGTTCTAATGATATTCTCATAACTCCAGTTGTGGGGTCAGGTAAAGAGGTACATATAGAGTCTGATTAAATATTGAAAAATGAAAATGCTCCCCCCACACAAATGCTAAACCATTCGGGAAAAAGCTAACCCAGGCGGGATGAACAAAAAAACCATCACTAAGCCCCAAGGATCGAAAGTGCTCAAAACAGCCCTGAGCCATGAGGAGATAAGGCCTGAAAACAGGAAATGTCTACAAAGCAACCCAGGCAAGACACTGGGGTAGAGAATAGCAAAGAACAGCAATGTACCCTCCGGAGGGAGGATCACAGCCAAAGAATCTTCCAAAGAGTGCTACACACTGGTCAGCTTCAAAGAGAAGGAACGAAAACAACTCAGCTAAATAAACGAAGAAACGCGTAAAAAGAACGGATAACACGGAAAAACAGGCTCTCATCCAAAACACAGCCCTGATCATAACTCATCTAAAAAATGCTTCCAACGAAGCTCAGTAGGGACTGCAAAAGCCATCCAAGGGCCGACTAAATGCTACAATCCTCTAGGTAAGACCAAAAAAATCAAGGCCAGAAAAAACAAAGGCAAAGCTAAAGGCTTCACAGCTAAAATAATCCAATCCTGGAGCAACACTGCTACCAAAACCTGAGTAAAGACCAGCCAACGAAGATAATAAAAATGGACTCCAAAATAAATATGACAAGAAACATCATCCATTAAGATAAGATCAGCCAAACTAGCGAACAGTATAGGAAGAAGCTACTTCCAAAACAAAAAAAACCAAATTAAGAACAAAATAAACAAGTCTAGATCAAAAGAGAAGCGAGGAGGCTGTCCGAGCCCATTGACTTCGACCAAAAGGAGTCAAAAAAACCTCCTGAGGAAGAGGTTAGGAAACACCACCACCACTTCAGTTCTGCAATGAAATAGAAAGAAAAGAAAACGAATTAGACTAGAACAGAGCTAAATGGAGAAAATATTTGTAGAATGAAAAATGCAGATCGCCTCATCCAGACGACTTAAATGAAGTACCCATTTATGTTAAAATTGAACTTTATGACATATAATAATAATATTTTTTAATCTACTACAGGTAATCGAGCGATCTTTAGCCCACACAAAAGTTTGATTGGAACCTAAAATATTATGATTGGAACCTGAAACTATAATGTCATTTTTAATTCAAGATATTACTTCTGCATGTAACCCACTAGCACTCCAACTTTGTTTGATATACTTAATTTAGTATAAACTATGTACTATATATTTTTCTATCTTAGGAATAACTTGTGTTATTTGAATACTGTGTTGAAAAATTACAAATTGATAATCATATATCAATTTATTGTTGGTATTATTTCATTCATTCATTCATTCATATTTATTTTATTTATACGTGTATTATACGTGCAAACACATACTAGTTATAAAAAGAGAAGATGACATCATGTGGGGGGATCGGTCATTTAACTGATTAGGGGGTTTCTTAAGTGTTGAAGAAAGACAGAGCTTTACTCTCCATGGAGACCAAAGGAAAGGAGGCATTAAGATTGCCAAGAGGACCCTCTTGCGAGCTAAAAACTACTCCAATGCAATTGATATGCGAGCAACGATTGATGAAACAGTTAAAGACATTGCTTTCAATTTCGATTCCCAAGTACCAAAAATAACTAGTAGCGGGTTTTTATTCCTATCATCTTTTTTATAATTCAACTTTCAGTTATAGAGAACAGCCTACTCCCACCTCGAACGAGAAAGAGATCTAAGGCTTAAAGCTTCGTATTTATTGTATATATATTATTTGCTTTTCATTATGCACATAAGAGAGGAACCGTGTGAGATGAAAATTTCACGTACTGTTCTATAATGGAGAACATACAAATGCTTTGGAATATTCTTTTCGGGCACTAGAATGAAACTCATTCTTACCACAAGCATTTAAGAATATATCTGTCATTACGTGCGACAATCTCCCCTAAAGAAAAAGAAAAAGGAAATAACTGAAATTTCCATTTTTACGAAAAATTATTACTTATTAAAAATACCTCCCAACACTTATGGCACCCTTTAGGGGGAAAACGAGGGGGGGGGTTCTCTAGTTATACTATATCTTAAGCTAATAGGCCTACCCCTCTCTCCTTTCTTTATTTTGAAATGGAGAACGGAGAGCAAAAGTAGAAACTAACACGTACTCAACACGTAAAGAAAATTAAAAAATAAAAACAAACATTCTCATTCTCTCCCAGTTCAAAACCCTTCGTCTGCCCCAACCCCCTACCTCTTCTGTTCCCAATCTTTCCCAACCCTCAACCTCCCAATCCCTCATCCTCGCCGCCTTAGAGATGAAGTTACTGTGAGCTTAACCGGCTTCATTCATTCTCCCAAGGGCAAGCTAGGGCAAACTCTCATCGGTTTCCACTCCAATCCAGGTCAATCTTTATAATCCTTCCTTCTCCTTTTCCCCCCAATTTGAAACCCTATTTTTGTAGAAATTTTTATTATTTAATGGATCATTGAAACCCTAATTGCTGTAGCTGATTAGATGTTGTTTAATGGATTGATCTCTTTTTGATGACTGATTGTCATGCCCCTCTTCTCAAAAGAGAATACGGAATACAGATACGCGATAAAAGCCCAGAGAATGATTTTCATCATCCATAAGTTGTTCAGAATCTTTACAATATTTCACAAGAATAATCAGAGTCGGAAGCAAAAGAATCAACCAAGTATGCATATATGAACCAAAATACCAACAAGAATACTTGAAACCAAAATACATTAATCTCAAATAATCCATATCTCAATAAGTCAAATATCCTGGGTCACATTGCCCAAATACAAATAAATCCAAAATACAATTGTTCAAAACAAGCAACAAGAAATAATAATAGCAAAATCCAGTACTAATATCTCATATCACCAATACCATCTAGCACTTGTTCTCCGAAATCTGCAATTTAACAATTGCAGGAATAGGAAAAATAAAACAAACTCCCATCAATGCATGTTACGGGCCGCTTGTAATGCAGGATACAAGTACATGGGATAAATAATAACTATAAAATAGCAACAGAACAAACATAGCATGGTATAGGCATATCAACAGAGTGTAATGTCTAACATGAATCAGGAAAACAGAATTAACTAGCATGGTATACTAACAGGTATAGGTAACATGTGTCAAGTGTCAAAAGTATGCCGATAGGTATACGGATAACAGTATCAGGTAACAGTCAGTTAGTAACAGATAACAGTGTAACCAATGTCAGTTCTTACAGTCTTGTGTTTATTACTATCTAGGTAGCACTTCATGCATCCATCCTTTTACTACATGCTTGCGACATTCAAACAGTTTCGTTTTAGATTTCGTAGGGGATCATATAGGACAGTGTACTCAGGTATCAGTAACAGTAACAGATAACAGTCAGAACCTAGTGGTCCTCCTCCGAGTACACCTTCCTATAGGGAAGTGTGTAGTCAGGTAATCAGTAACAGTAATCAGACAGTCAGAACCTATTGGTCCTCCGCCGAGTACACCTTCCTATAGGGAAGTGTGCAATCAGGTAATCAATAATAGTAACAGTCAGAACCTATTTGTCCTCCTCCGAGTACACCTTCCTATAAGGAAGTGTGAAATCAGGTAATCAGTATAACAGTATAACATATGCTCAGTATGGGAAACACAGGCCCCCTTCCAAGTACACATTTCTATAATTTCCCACTACTATATCTTTCCCTTAACCCCGGCTTGGTTATTTATTATTATCAGACAAGCATGTATGTGTTATGAACAGGGCAAGTATAACATGGCATAGATAAGTAACAAGTTCAATTTGCAAGATAAACATGTAAGAGTGCAAGATAACACATAAAAGGATAAAACAACGAGATTTCTAGTTCAGGACAGTAAGACAATACTGCACTAAAACTGAGATTCCCGTTGTTACAAACGTACAAATCTAAAACCGTCAAAAGATCTAGAAAATAGACTCCCAACTGAATCCAACAAACATATATAAGTCATATAGTATTTCACAAAATCATAACTCAAAACTGATTTAAATCCAGAAAATGTGTTCAGCCAGAAATAAGAAGATCGTATTCAAGAACAGGAAAACAGTATGAAAACTCATTAATTTTTTTTTTTTTGATGAAACGGATAGGGTCCTAACGACCCCAGCCAAGAGAATGAAAACTCATTAATTAAATCCACGAAAAATCTGTGGTATTCTCCTATATGTATAGCATTAGACTATAAAGTTTCAGAATTTTCCAATAAATATAGAGTAGTCAAGTAAAATCAGAATACAACATGACACGACAGTTTTGTAATTCTGAAATCACAAATGCTACAGTACGAAAATAGCAATATCTCACAAACCATAAATCGAAATCCAAATCAGCCAAAAGGATAATAAAATAGATACAGTAGGCTAATTTTCATATCAAGAATGATTTTAGAAACAGCAAGTTGAATTAGGTCGAAAATCAAGTTCTTTACTGAACAGTAGTAAAATTCTGCATGTAAAATCTTTATTTGCGAGCATGAAAAGGTTTGTAAAACTCATCAAATAAATCTACCAAAATTCGGGATAAACCGCAATCAAGTCTAGAAGTACTGTGCAAAATTTTAGATCAAAATTATAATTTAAACATCACAATAAAAATAGATCACACTTCAGGATTCATAGAAAACAAAATCTGGAAATCTTTCGACACCACCGTAGTAAAATAGACATAACTCAAAAACCATCAATCGAAACTGAGATCCGTCAAAAGGGTTACAAAATAGATAGAATTTTCTACAGTTCATGTTCACAAAATATTTTCAAATACTGACCTTTATAGGGTTTAAAATTCTGATCAAAATGGAAAAGCCAGCAAAACTGAAAATATCGCATATCCACAAAATCCACTAGTTCACATAGAACTCATCCAAAACACAACCAAACATGAGACAAAATATACTAGATGTTCAAACAACATGTTTTACGGTATTTCACAAGTCCACAACAAGTCTACCGCTAATAACATGAACAAGCACAAGATAACATATGAATAACACGCATATATGCAACATGATATAGTCAATCCTAGGTTATATCATGTCGTGTATGTCGTGAGGCAACTATGGTCAAATCATCACTATAGAGACAAGATCAATAAGAGAATTCACACACAAATTGTCTCTAGAACCTAACTACACTACAGACGGTATTTAGTACTTGTATTTGCAAAGGAATTTAATACAAGTTACTTGCGTGAGAGACTACGAGAACGGAACAAAAGCAAGAATAACTAGAACGGATTCTCGGGACACGAACACAACGAATGGATCACGAACCAATCATGAATACACAATCACAAAATCGGACGGCTGAGATCAAGAGATCAAGATCAACAAGATCGGACGGCCAGATCTCCCTAATGAAGATAATGATGAAGATCAAGATCGATCGATCGAATGACTGCGATCAAAGGAAATTAATGATCATCATGATCATGATGATCAAGAGGAGATCGGACGGTCCCATATCACTTGATGATGATGATGACCAAGACAATCAAGATGAAATGATGATGATGAAGATTCGACGGTCGAGATCAAGGGATCAAGATCACGGGCGATCGACGACCAGGAATTAATCAATCAAGATCAAGATCAAGAGATCCTGATTACAATCAAACGAACGGCCCATATTCAAACCATCAAACCAATCGTCTAAACAGAGCAATGAGGGGGAAGTTGCTCTACGACTGTTAGCTCAGTAGCAGCACAGAGGTGGCATGACAGTGGGACGACGAAACGGCAGCAACACGACGGCAAGCACAGGTAGCGGAACTAGCTGTTGAGGTCGCGACAGTTGGTCATGGCTGAAGGTGCTGCTGCTGTCTGTGGAGTCGCGACAGGGGCTCGCAACACTACGGGGACATCGGAACTTGGGTCATCGCTGCATCGGAGGTCGTCTGGAGGTGCGGGGAGGCACTGGGTGTCGTTGCAGGCAGATGGGGGAGTGGGTGCCGGAGGACAGGGACGACGAGAAAGGGTAGCAGGGAGAGGGTAGACGAGAGGTACAGGGGCTAGGAGGGTTTAAGACAGCTGGAGTTCTAGGGGGAGAAGGTAAATAGTCGGGTAGTATATATAGGAGGGTTTTAGGGTTTATAACGGGTATAGGTTTTAGAGTGCATTTGGTTTCGGGTACGAGGGTTTTAGGTAGTGAATAGGTAATGGGTTATTGGTGGGTTTAAATGGGTTATATGCAATTAGGTTTTGGGTTATAAACAGGGTAATGGGTAAGGGTGGTTTTCGGGTAAGGTTAGCGGATAGTTGGATATTAGGTTGAGTATATTGGGTTTGGGTAGTATGAACAAGGTAGGGTTAAAGGGGCTAATGGGTTAATGGGTTAAAATCCAATAGGGTTTTAGGATTATTAAATCCAATAGAAAATATTTATAAAAATATTAGATAAAAATATGATCTATATAAAAAAATGTAATTTGCAATACACTATAGAGTTTATTTGAATTAACTACAAATACCATTAGTAAATAAAGGTGAATTTTTAATAACTAGTAAAAAATATCAAAAATAACCATAGTACTAATAACAATAATAATAATAAGGGTAATAATAACAAAAAATAAGAATTTTTTTACAATATAAAAATTATAGAAAATATTTACAAATAAAGTTATTGATCGAAAAAAAATTTTAATAGGAGTTCCAATAATACAATCTGACAAAAGAATTTGAAAACTGAAAAAATTAATTTGCGAAAATTTTAAATACAGAAAATACACAAAAATGCGTTTTTGGGAAAATAGGGGTTACACTGATTCTGTGTGTTAAATAGAATATTCTACTTATGAACTTTAACTGGGAAAGGATATGAAAAGTCTTATCGATAATTTTTGTGTCATTCTTTTTAATTGGATGAAGATGTTGGATTGTGCTTACTATATTTCTTCCCCGCCTAACTACTTCAGTTTCAGGTGGAGCTTATAGCAATTTAATATCAGATGTTGGTTTATGTCTTTCTTCACCATCATTAGTGATATTGTTGTATGGACTGAATTTACCATGACTCTGTAAGATATATATCATTCATAAGAGCTGATACTGTTGTGTAATTTTCATCGTAAGTGGTATATAATCAGTTTATTCAATGATTTAAACTACTTAATTAACTCTAAAATCGAGCTCTACATATACCATCTGTAGTGATATTGTTGTATGCACTGAATTTACCATGAATCTGTAAGGTATATATCATTCATAAGGGCTGATACTGTTGTATGTCATTTTCATCTTAAGAGGTATATAATCAATTTATTCTAAGATTTAAACTACTCAATTAACTCTAAAATTGAGCACTACGTATACCAAGTACTGAAGTATCCAACCATTTATGATTCATTACTATCTCATCAAACCAGTTACATTTCACCATCTTACTATATATTTCCAACCATTCTGGCAATGTATATCCTAATATCATCATACTAAAAACTGAAACAGAAGCAATCATTAACAAGACAGAGTAAGTAGTAAGTATGTATATATAGAACCTGATTCAGATACGATACCTTACTCTGCATCTCCACTCACAGCATCACAGACACTTCGCCATGAACACCAACACCACCCCTGCCCATGAAACCACGCCGAACACCATCTCCACCACCGTCGCATTTGCACCCAACTTGAAGAAGAACCCAGCATCATACTTTGCACTCAAATTCCCATACTTGAAGAAGAGGGGGGTGTGGTTCATTTATAGGGGGCTGATAGATGATGATGGTTTTGGCGGGATTTGGATTGGGATGGGAATTTCTGAGGCATCATTATACTATATGAATAGTAGATGATAGATTGCTCAGGTATGGTAAAATAGTTGGACTATTTTGATTGGAAAATTTGAGGTTAGGTTTACTCAATCTACATACATTCGGTTAATTTTTACCACCAATTGTTCTTTTTTTTGTCACGTTTACTCACAATCAGCCATTTTCATCTTGATTTAATCCCCAATTGAGATTGTAGTAGTATGATTCCTGTCATGTATGCACACTCCACTTTTTGACTGTAGATTTTGTATTTCGAATATGATAATTTTTGCAAATTGTTTGTAGAAGTTTGATGGGTTCTGTGAGTTAAACAAAAATGTTAATCTTTCACATTTAGGTTTATGCAACTTATGTCTACATGCATTCTGTTAATTTTTACTAGCAATTGTTCATTGTTTTTGTTAGGTTTAATCACAATCAGCCAATTTCATCATGAATTAATCCCTCATTCAGATTGTTGTAGCAAAGTTGGAATGCACGTGCATACTGAATGTTGGTGATAACTACAAACACTGATAAATTTAATAAATGGAGCGAACAATTTTTTCCCTGAGATAATTATATGTAAATTTCAGTTAAATATAGTGTTTTTATTGAGTATAAAGTGGTTGATTTTGTTTTCAACAGTAGGTGTTGAAAACAAAATTTCATCATGAATTAATCCCCAATTTGGATTTTAGTAGTATGATTCCTGTCATGTATGCACAATCTCCACTTTTTTACTGTAGATTTTGTATTTCGAATATGATAATTTGTGCAAATTGTTTGTAGAACATTGATGGGTTCTGTGGGTTATGTTTAAATAAAAATGTTAAAATTTCACATTTAGGTTTATGCAACTTATGTTAGCAACTTATGTGGACATGCATTCCATTAATTTTTACTAGCAATTATTCATTGTTTTTGTTAGGTTTAGTCACAATCAGCCAATTTCATCATGAATTAATCACTGATTCAGATTGTAGTAGCAAAGTTGGAATGCACGTGCATAGTGAATGTTGGTGATAAGTATAAACAATGATAAATTTAATAATGGAGCGAACAATTTTTGCCCTAAGATAATTATATGTAAATTTCAATTAAATATAGTGTGTTATTGAGTATGAAGTGGTTGATTTTATTTTCAACAGTAGGTCCGAACATTCAAAGATAGTGGGAGATTTCCAGTTATATTGAGGGAAGTCAGACTCTTTCATTACATCAGATATGTTATATGTGTTCTTATCTCCTATTATACTTTCTTTTGAGTTAATCCCTATAGTTATTTATCTCAATATGTAATGTTTCATTATATTTTTCTACACTGTGTTTGATTACATATTTATTATTCATATTTAAATAATTGTCCAAAACTACACTTACTAATGCAGGATGCAAGACAAAAATAATATTTCGTATTTACAACTTAATAAGGCAATTTCTACATGTGCATGACAACGAAGATTTATAATATTGCGGCAGAAAAGGCATCGTCCTATGAGGGCACTACTGACTTCAGATCCACATAAAATTGCACGTTCAATAAGAATTCTAAAGTTATGACAAAAACGCTTGCGAAGTACTATGGCAAATGATTTGCTTACCCTTACATTTGAAAGGAGGGTGACCTTCAACACTCTGAGTTAATTAGAAACGTCCATCAAGAAAACATGTCAACAATGAGTGATGCAGCAAATGAGAGACATGAAAGAAACTCAGCTATGTACAGTGCTTGGTGTGTTAGTGAATCATCAACAGTGGGTAGACCATCTTTGCTATCAGATGATTTGAGCAGTAATAATGATTGGTGGTTAGGCGAGCCATCAAACGGAAGATAGTCATCTTTAACAATTCAAAATGAAGATGCACATGATGATGGTAAGTTAAGTGTAGTGTACTGTAATGCATAAACTATTAATAGTATGATATCTCTCTCCTACAATTCAAGACATTATTAATTATCTCCCTTCTATAATTCTTTCTAAAATTGTATGTGCAGGATGTTCCGCTCAGATTGGCCATGTAATTGTAATTGAAAGAGGTGAAGATGCAGAGCCCATAAGAATTAATAATCAGTATCTATATATGGTTTAACACTATTAAATAATTTTATAACAAAATTATAAAATGACTGAAATTCTTTTTAATAGGTACCACCAGAACGTATAAACCAAATATCGGGCAAAGTTCCTACTTAGGCAAGCAAGATGTTGAGTGTAGTAGTTGTCATGCTCAAATATGGATTGGAGAGCGTTCTTCTAAAACATCAATCAGTCGTCCACACTTTCAAATGTATTGTAGAGAAGGTTTAGTTACTTTACCTTTCTTGCCAACATCACCCCAACTTATTATGGAGCTTCTTGATGGAAAATATGATACACCTCAGTCAAAATTGAAGTATCTGGTCAGAATTTATAATTCATTATTTTCCTTCACATCGATGGGAGGAAAAATTGACTTGCGGGTCATGGATGGTAGGGGTCCATATACTTTCAAGATAAGTGGATCAAATTATCACCGTATTGGTTCTCTTCTTCCAGTTGAAGGGGTCAAACCCAAATTTGCACAGCTGTATATACATGATGGTCTATACGAGTTGGATCAACGTACGAATCATGCAAAATATATGGGCATCAATAACACAAATAGAGAAGTTATGGAGAAACTACAAAATTTGTTGAATGAAGTTAATCCATACGTAAAGATGTTTCGACGTGCAAGAGATCTACTTCGACCTCCAGAAGAAAATATACATCAACACAATTTTTCGATGAATTTGAGAATACGTATCATAAATGAGAGGGCACGTGATGGTCGACAGTACATTTTACCGTCCTGTAAGGAAGTTGCTGCCCTCATGGTCGGTGATGGCTCAGAGGATGTGAGTAAGTGGGATATTGTAGTATGCACACAAAGTGGAGCCTTACCAAGGATATTTGAAATAAAACCATGTTACATGCGTCTGCAATATCCATTGTTGTTTCCATTAGGTGAGGAAGGGTGGAGAATTGATATTAAATTTAAAGTTGGAAGGCAATTCCAGATTCGACGTCATTCTCGGTATGGATTGGTTGGGTGAGTCCCATGCCATGATTGATTTCCATGCTAAGAAAGTTATATTCCAAATCACAGGTCGCACAGAGTTTGAGTTCCATGCTGGGGAGATACCCCTTGGCCCTGCTGAGACTGCAGTTGATCAGGAGACTTGTGCGATGGAGTTGTACACAGGCTGTGAGGCTGAGCCTCTAGTAGTGCAGGAATTTCTGGATGTATTTCCAAAGGAGTTGCTTGGCTTACCCCTTGATAAGGATGTGGAGTTCGGTATTGAAGTTCAGCCTGGTACGATGCCGATATCGAAGAGTCCCTACAGGATGACGCCGGTTGAGCTAGTAGAGTTGAAGGTGCAGATTTAGGGTTTGCTAGATTTGGGGTTCATCTGGCCCAGCATTTCACCGTGGGGTGCTCCATTTCTTTTTGTCAGCAAGATGGATGGTAGTCGTCGACTGTGCTTTGATTATCGGGAACTTAACAGTGTTATTGTGAAGAACAGGTATCCACTGCCCAGGATCGATGACTTGTTTGAGCAGTTGGGCGGAGCAGCTATCTTTTCGAAGTTGGATCTTCGCTCAGGGTATCATTAGGTCAAGGTGAAAGCTGCTGATGTGCAGAAGACCACTTTCAGGACCAGATATGGGTACTATGAGTTCCTTGTGATGCCATTCGGAGTCACGAATGTGCTAGCTGTGTTCATGAGTTTGATGAACAGGTTCTTTTCCTCGATCCTGGATAGATTTGTGGTGGTCTTCATCGATATTCTGGTGTATTCTCAGAACCAGAAGGAGCACGCTAAGCATCTTAGGTTGGTTATTCAGACTTTGAGGGAGGATCAGCTGCATGGGAAACTCAGCAAGTACGAGTTTTGGCTTGACCGAGTTACCATCTTGGGGCATTTTATCTCGGGCGATGGTATCTCAGTGGATCTGTCCAAGGTTGCGGCTGTGAATGATTGGCCAGTCCCCAAGTCAGTTTCAGAGGTGAGAAGTTTCCTTGGCCGAGCTGGATATTATCGGAAATTCATCCAAGACTTTTCAAAAATAGCAGGACCTTTGACGAAGCTGACAGTGAAGGATAAGAAGTTTTGTTTGTCAGAGGCTTACAGTGAGGCTTTTGCTGAGTTGAAGAACTGGTTGACGTCACTGCTAGTGTTAACTATTCCAGATGGTTTAGACAGATTTGTGGTTCACTGTGACGCTTCTGGCAAGGGTCTTTGTGCAGTTCTGATGCAGAAGGGCTGAGTTGTTCCTTTTGCATCGAGGCAGTTGAGGCCGCATTAGAGGAACAATCTAACTCATGATTTGGAGTTAGCAGCAGTGATCTTCACTTTGAAGCTGTGGAAACACTATTTACTTGGAGACCGAGTTGAGATCTTTATTGACCACAAAAGTCTCAAGTATGTCTTCATCGAAAAGGAATTGAACATGAGGTAGAGGCGTTGGTTGGAGCTTATGGCTGACTATGACATCAGTTTGCAATACCATCCTGGTAGAGTGAACTTGGTGCCAGATGCTTTGAGCAGGAGACCTACAACTATGTTCCTGACTGAGCAGATGTGAATGTTGGAGTTGGATGTGTTGTTGCCGAGTTCTGATCAGAGTTGCATGATGTTTCAGTTTCAGTCGTCTCTTGTCGAGCAGATTAAAGAGGCTCAGGTTGGTGATGAGCAGTTGCAAGGATTCAGAGCAGAGGTTGAGGCCAGTTCCAGAATGGATATGGTTATTCATGCTGATGGTTCACTTTGTTTTGGGTCCAGGTTGTGTGTCCCAAAGGGTGAAGTTCGCCAGAAGTTGCTTGAAGAAGCGCACCAGTCGTCGTACTCTATTCATCCTGGAGGTACTAAGATGTACCAAACTTGAAGCTTCACTTCTGGTGGCACGGTATGAAGAGGTCTGTGGCTAGGTTTGTGTCTCAGTGTTGGATCTGCCAGCAGGTGAAGGCAGAGCATCAGAGAACTGCCGGACTTCTTCATCCGCTTCCCTGTAATATCCCGGTCGGATATTATATTTATATTGTTATTATTTTTAAATTAAAATATTTCTAATGGAAATGACTTAGTTTTTATTAATAAATATTATCTATTTGTATATACAAGTAAGTATATACATGTATTGTATCGGTTTTGTGCACTTATACAAAATCCTATAAAATACGTTTTTGAGAAAATATTTGTAATATCCCGGACTGATATTAAAAATTATTATTTTATTATTATTTTATTTTATTTTCAAAATTGAAATATTTTTGGGGGATATTACTCGGTTTTATTAATAAACATTACCTATTTATATATACTAGTCTGTATGTATCTGTATTGTATCAAATTGGTACTAAAATCTTCCTAGCCGATAATAAAATTATTTTTATTACTATTTTATTTTTATTCTCGCAATTAAATTATTTTTGTACAAATTGATTGAGTTTGATGAATAAAAATTATCTGTAAATATACATGTATGTACGTATATGTACCATATCGATTTCGTACGTTTGTACAAAATCATGTAGTATGTAATTTTGGAAAAAAATACCTTTTACTTTTGATCCATAATGACCCAAATAAAGGGTAGGGATTGGATTAGGGGGTGATTGCAATATTTATTTACAAATAGATCTCAAAATTGTTGAGCCATAAATGAGAAAAGAAAGTGAGATCAAAATCAAAAGAAAATAGTGGGTTTCTTTTATGGGTTCTGTTTTCATGAGGAGAAAGAACAAGGAGCAAGGAAGAGAAGGCTAAGAAAGTCCTTCCAAGACTAGTTGGGTAGCGGTTTCTCTTCCTTGTGTTTTAATTGTTATTGTTATTATTATTGTTGGTATTGTTAAAGAACTTGGACCAATTTTATGTGCATATGAATTTTTATGGACTTGAATAAATGGCATATAAGATTGAAGTGGTAGAACTCAAATAGAACACTAAAGAATCAATCTTAAAACTAGTATGTAGCTTTTGATAGTTAGAATTAATTACTTGTGCTAAAGTTAAAATTTTGAGCCCAAATTAATTTGAGAGGTTCTTATATGTATTACTACCATGCTCTAATTTTTGTAGATTTTCCTGGGTTAGTTTGATGGGTTAAATAAACGTTTCTCCCGAAACAGCGATCTTTAAGCAAAATCTGCTATTTTGTTGTTTTTTACTTGTGTTTAAAGATCTGGATTTTGATTTCCTTAAGGAATCTAAGAAAGTTGTTAACTAGGGAGTTGTAGTTGTAGCGCCCCGAATTTTCAATATGATATCTCAGAAATATGTGGCACAATTCCCAGCATCAACATGAAATGTAATATTAAACACAGCCAAAAATACCAGTAAAATTTTTCTCCAAATTTTATTACAATAATATTTACATAGCACAGCGGAATACATACACCTTGAATTACAAACTTTCTTTCTTTACAACACTTTCTTTTACAAAATCACACAATCCATTACATCACTTTAACTCAAGCGTCCAAATCCAAGCTATAGGTAATCACCTATAAAATATGAGGCTAGAGATAACTCTAACCCCCAAAATTAAAGGGGTCAGCCATAACGGTGTGAGTGACATTAAAACAAACAATATAAATAGAGCATAGATTCAACAACAACAGGAAATAAACAAGAGTAAGTGAATTAGGGAATAACCACGAAACACAAAAACATCAAGTGAAACTAGACTAAGTATCAAGTATAGTGATATGGCTAAAAATGGGGTTAAATCGGAACCGTCCAGATGGATCACGAATCTTGAGGCACAGGGGTAGAGCGGTAATTTTACCTTCTGACGGGTCTGAAGCGGGTACTGGTTATCTTCCCCGAAAATCCACTTACCCGCGAACGGATCCACCTTAATCGGGTACGGGTTCCAACCCGCAGCAAACCCAGCTCAGCAGAGATAGAATTAGGGCTCCTGATTCATATTAATCAACGGCCCTGATTCGTGCCTATCCTTTCACCGGGATTTGGGATTAAAATTCTTTATCTGATTATAGGGAATATACCTTATCAGATTACATTCCTAATCTGTTCACAGGAAGAATATTCCATATCAGATCACAAGGATTACATTCCTAATCCGTTCCCGAAGGCGCCTATAAATACTCCCCACCCATCTCCATTAAGAGGTAATCAATCTTTCACCAGTTTTTGTGCTCATTCACAGTCTTCCTAGATTACTGACTTGAGCGTCGGAGGGTGCGTCGCCGGGAACAACCCCGGTGTCTCGCACTTTTTGCAGGTGCACGGCGGAGCGACGATCGACGCCCCAAGGAACAGGTACACAGGTTTTTCTATTCAGTTTCCCCAAGAATCCACAAGTTCTATCTGTGTGCCCCCACACCAAATTTAGCGGCAACAGATTGGCGCCGTCTGTGGGAAACTAACGAATAGGGACCTCTCCTCTTCCCCGGTGAACAGGTTTTCTCCTGCCATGCCGCCTCGCAAAGTCAGATCTAGGGGCTCCAACCGAGCGCCCAACCCTGACCAGCAAGAAGTCCTTCCTGATCCCGCTCAGCAACAAGGGCAACTCCCTCCTACCATGGAAGAGCCGCTCCAACGGAACCCTCCACCTCCTGATCCAAAGGGGCCTAACCCCCAGAAACAGCCTCTTCACCAAGAGAACCTCTCCATCCACAACGCCTCCAGTGCCTCCATGGCTTCACATCATCCCCGAGCCTCTGGTCGCCACAATGCCCCTCCCAAACGCCCGGAAGATGATGACCTTCGTCGCCATCTGGATGAAAAGCGGGCTCGGGGGGAAGCCTCCCGCCAGCAAGAGCGATCCCCCCGACACCGAGAGCACAGGAGGTCCCCCGTCCGGAGAGGGAGAAAGGACTCCCCCGATCACTACCGAAGGAGGCACTCTCCAGCAGGTCGGCAGCAGCCTAGGAACAATGAGGCACCCATCAGCCATGCCGAGTTCCAACAATTCCAAGCAATGGTACAACAGGCCCTCAACCTCCGTCAGAACCCCAATGAGCTGAGGGCCCCATCCCCTCCTCCGGTCCGGAGCCCTCGCCAACGGTCCCCTTCTCCTCGACCCGCTCCTACCAATTCCAGGCGCACCCCAAGTCCTCGTCGTTCTCGAAGCTACCATCGCCGCAGCCCTCGCTCCCCATCATACGAAGACGAGTCCCGTGGCTCGGCAGATCACCGTCGGAGAGATGACACCATGAACCGCCGTCTAAACGAGGTGGAAAAGCTCTTGGGACAGATAAACCGAGAAGAGGAGCTTAGGGGGAGGACCCTACGTCCTAGCCGACCCCCGTTTTCCCGGACCATAGTAGATGCCCCTGTTCCGTTCGGTTTCAAACCTCCCCAGTTCGAGAACTACACTGGGGAGACCGATCCAGTTGACCACATCGAAAGCTTTAAAACTTTGATGCTCCTCCATCAAGCTTCCGATGCCCTCCTCTGCAAAACATTCCCTGCAACTCTTAAAGGCCCAGCTCGAGAATGGTACTCTCGCCTTGCCCCGGCGTCGATATTCTCCTTCGAACAGTTCGAAACCCTGTTCATCACCCATTTCGTAAGCAGCCGAATGGCCGAGAAGACCAGTATCTCACTATTGCACCTCCGTCAACAGAAGGGGGAGAAATTGAGGGACTACGTGAAGAGGTTCACAGCTGAAGCCAGAACCATCGCATCCCTCGACCAATCCGTCGCTACCGCGGCGTTCCAATCCAATATCCTCAATTCCAACCTCCGCTCCTCCCTCGCCAAGAAACCGCCACACGACTTTTCTGACCTCCTCCTCCGCACTGAAAAGTACATCCGAGCTGAAGAGGCCGAGGAACAGCCCAACTGGGAAGCAACTGCCTCCGGGTCTAAGAGGAAGGGAACGGAAGAAGAAGGAGCGAAGAAGTTCCAGAAGGATAATACTGGCCAGCGCCGACCTCCCCCTAGATTTGAGAAGTTTACTCCCCTCACCACAAACATCTCCGCCATTTTCATGGAAGTCGAAAAAGAAGGGGTCTTACCTCCTGCTCCGAAGATGAACACGCCTGCCAAGAGAAGAGATAGAGAAAAATGGTGCCGCTATCACCGGGACCATGGGCACGACACCAACGACTGCCGTGCGCTAAGAAATGAGATCGAGGCCCTTATCCAGAGGGGCCAGTTGGCAAAATTCGTGAGAAAGGACCAAGCCGAGCTTCCTCCCCAGCCTCGGGGGGCTAACAAACGCCCGGAACGAGAAGAGACACCAGAATTCGAGGAAGAACGAGTCCTCCACCTCATCCATGGGGGTCCAATGGGGGGCTCCTCGAACTCTTCTCGGAAAGCTTTTATTAGAGAAGTGAACTCTGTCCGAGCCACCCCTCCTCCCAAAGGCCTCGGAGTGCCCGTCACCTTTTCTGACGAAGATCTCGAGGGTGTCCGCACCCCTCATTGTGACGCACTTGTCATCAGTCTTCACATGGCCAATTTCAAAGTCGAGAGAATCTTAGTGGATAACGGTAGCTCCGTCAACATCCTCTTCCTCGACGCCTTCAAGGGGCTGAAGCTCTCCCGGGACAGACTCAAGCCCGCCGGCTACACGCTCCATGGGTTCACGGGAGTGCCGGTAACGATTGAAGGGGTAATCACCCTCGATGTCACGGCCGGCAAAACTCCTACTACCCGCACGGAGTCAATGGATTTCATGGTCGTAGATGTCCCAGTGGCCTACAACGTCATTTTGGGTCGGCCCGGCCTAGCCGCCCTTAAAGCCGTCCCTTCTGCCTACCATCTCAAAATGAAATTCCCCACTCGGGCTGGAGTAGGAGAAGTAAGGGGCAATCAGGAGCAGGCCCGCAAGTGTTATATGACCTCCACCCTCGGACCCGTCCTATCCTTAGAAACACTCGAGATCCCTCAAGATGCTGCTCGGCCAACCTCCGAGCCGGTAGACGAGTTGGAGGAGGTACTCTTCTCGGAACAGGAGCCGACCCGCAGGTTCTTCATCAGCAAGACCCTCCCATCCGCACTATACGCGGATATTGTAAAATGCATCCGAGCCAACCAAGACCTCTTCGCATGGTCAGCTGCAGACATGCCCGGTATCTCCGAAGAACTCTTGGTCCATCGCCTCAGTGTTGATCCGGGGTCCAAACCGGTCCAGCAGAAGAGGCGCAAGTTCGCTCCCGAGCGTCAGCTCGCTATCAAAGAGGAGGTGGACAAATTATTGAAGGCCCGGTTCATACAGGAAGTAAATTATCCTGAGTGGTTGTCAAACGTAGTAATGGTGAAAAAGTCCAACGGAACATGGAGAATCTATATTGATTTCACTGACCTCAACAAGGCCTGCCCTAAAGACCCCTTCCCTCTGCCGAGCATCGACACTCTGATTGACGCAACCTCGGGACATGAGCTCCTCAGCTTCATGGACGCTTTCTCGGGTTACAATCAGATAAGGATGTTCCCCCCGGATATTCCGAAGACATCTTTTGTGACCGACCAAGGACTCTACTGCTACAGAGTCATGCCGTTTGGCCTAAAGAATGCCGGGGCAACATACCAGCGGCTTGTTAACAAGGTATTTCAGGCACAGATTGGCCGAAACATGGAAGTGTACGTGGATGACATGCTTGTGAAAAGCATCCGAGGCATTGATCACGTGGCCGACCTCCAAGAAGCGTTTGATGTTTTGAGAAAGCACGATATGAGACTCAACCCGAACAAGTGTGCGTTCGGCGTCTCATCAGGCAAGTTCCTCGGCTTCATGGTTAGCCAACGAGGAATAGAGGCAAATCCGGAGAAGATCAAGGCCATACTGGACATGGCCCCGCCCAGAAACGTCAAAGAAGTTCAGAGATTGACTGGTCGATTAGCCGCCATTGGGCGCTTTCTGTCGAAGTCTGGGGAGAAGTGCCTCCCGTTCTTCAAAGCCCTCAGGGGGGCAAAGGGATTCGAGTGGAGGCAGCAACAACAAGACTCCTTCGACCAGCTTAAGGCTTACCTCGTCAATCCACCTCTTCTCAACAAACCCATACCGGGCGAACCACTCTACCTCTACTTGGCAGCCTCCGAACAGACGCTTAGTGCGGTCTTAGTCAGAGAAGAAGAAAGAACTCAGAAGCCCATTTACTACGTCAGCAAAGTGCTCCGGGACGCCGAGCTCCGGTACCCGAAAATTGAGAAAATAGCCTACGCCCTGATAATGGCTGCGAGAAAGCTTCGGCCATACTTCCAGTCCCATTCGATGGTCGTTCTTACCGACCAGCCGCTGAAACAGATCCTTCACAAGCCAGAGACTTCCGGTCGCCTCATGAAGTGGTCGATCGAGCTGAGCCAACATGATATTACTTATCAGCCTCGGACCGCAATCAAGGCGCAGGCGCTGGCCGAATTCATAGTTGAAACAACTATCCCCGACTCCGAACAAACAATGAAGGGACCGCCTGTCTGGTCGGTATATGTCGATGGATCCTCTTGCAACGAGGGGAGCGGGGCAGGAGTCATCCTCGCAGGCCCAGACGACTTTGTCCTCCAGTACTCCCTCCAGATAAACTTCAAAGCCTCGAACAACGAAGCCGAATACGAGGCACTCATAGCCGGCCTCGGGATGGCCCGAAACGCAGGAGCGCGACGCCTGCAGATCTTCAGCGACTCTCAGTTGGTCGTCAACCAGGTCCTCGGCGAATATGAAGCCCGCGATGACAGGATGGTAAAGTACTTGGCAAAAGTAAAGAGCCTCATGGCGCTCTTCGAGGAGGCCCTCATCCGAAGAATCCCCAGAGAAGAAAATGCCCAGGCCGACGCCCTGTCCAAATTAGCTTCCTCATCCCTGCAAGGCCTCGAACAAATTGTTCTGATAGAAGTCCTCCTCAAGCCAAGCATAGAGGACGAGGCTTTCAACTCCGTCGAAACACTGCCACTCCCCCTCGAAGACAATTGGATGAAGCCCCTCGTCGAGTTTTTAAGAGACGGACTCCTCCCAAGGGATCCGAAGGAAGCCCGAAAGATAAGGACCCGAGCCGAGCGATACATATTGGTCGAAGGCGTTCTGTATAAGCGCTCCTTCACCCAGGTGGATGGTCGACCCTACCTAAGATGCCTCTCCCCCGGACAAGCCGACTACGCCCTGCAAGAGCTCCATGAGGGCATCGGCGGAGCCTACTCCGGCTCCAGAGCCTTGGCGCGCAAAGTGTTAAACTACGGGTATTACTGGCCCACTCTCCTACGGGATGCCGAACAACACGTTCGGCAATGCACCTCCTGCCAGAAGTATTCCGACATCCGACGCCTTCCACAAGCACCACTCTCCTCCCTATCAAGTCCAATCCCCTTCGCAATGTAGGGGATGGACTTACTGGGGCCATTTCCACCAGCCCCCGGACAATTGAAGTTCCTAGTCGTGGCAGTCGACTATTTCTCGAAATGGATAGAGGCCGAGCCCCTGGCTACAATTACCGAACATAGAGTTGTCCAATTCTTCTGGAAAAATGTAATCTGCCGATTCGGTGTTCCTCGGGTCGTAGTTACAGATAACGGTACACAGTTCGCTGGAGCTGCCTTCCGAGCCTTATGTGAAGACCTAGCCATACAACACCGCTTCTCCTCCGTCTCTCATCCCCAGTCAAATGGCCAAGCCGAGAATGCCAACCGACAGGTCCTCTCCGGCATCAAGAAGAGACTCGACAAGTGCTCCAAGGGATTGTGGGTCGATCAGCTGCCCAATGTGTTGTGGAATTACCGAACCACGAAGCGGACCCCGACAGGCGAGAGTCCGTTCAATCTCACCTATGGGTCCGAGGCCCTCATCCCACTAGAAGTTGGGATACCCTCTCCTCGTTTGATAGCTTTTGAAGAAGAACAGAATGCCAGGGAGCTCAGAACAAGCCTAGACTTGATAGACGAAATTCGGGAAAGAGCAGCCATACGGCAACAAAGTTACCGGAGAAGAATCGAACTCGCCTACAACAAACGGGTCCGCCCAACCGACCTGAAAGAGGGAGATCTGGTCCTCCGAAAATTGGCCATCTCGTTCCCCGGACAGAAAAGCAAACTGGCCCCAAATTGGGAGGGACCATACAAAGTCTTCAAAGTGATCCGCCCCGGTGCATGCAAGCTAGAAGATCTTGAGGGCAGAGAAATTCCCAGGACTTGGAACGCCGACCATCTTTTGAAATACCAAGAGAAGGCAGCCACGCCTATCTAAGTAACTCGAGATGTCGGACCACTCCTCTCCTACTGCTAGTAATTTTTCCTTTGTTCTTTTTTCATTGTAATAACGGCTAGCAACTTTAGAAGCAGCCGACCATTAGATATTAATAAATAAAGTCTTTCATATTTTTGATACTATCGCATACCTCAGCCTTAAATTTTCTAACCACACGATGGTTCGGAGTCCAGCACTCGGCTCGACTCTTCCTCCTCGGCACGTCTATAGACGAGCCGGGGGTAGATCGCCGTTCGAAATTTCTCCTGCAGCCGTTGAATGGATCGGAGTCCAACACTTGGCTCGGCTTTGCTTCGCAAGTTCGCTCCTAAGCGGACTAGAAGCAGCTCGCCATTCGAAACTGCTCCTGCATCCCTTAAACTAACCACACGATGGTTCGGAGTCCAGCACTCGGCTCGACTCTTCCTCCTCGGCACGTCTATAGACGAGCCGGGGGTAGATCGCCGTTCGAAATTGCTCTTGCAGCCGTTGAATGGATTGGAGTCCAACACTTGGCTCGGCTTTGCTTCGCAAGTTCGCTCCTAAGCGGACTAGAAGCAGCTCGCCATTCGAAACTGCTCCTGCATCTCTTAAACTACCCACACGATGGTTCGAAGTCCAACACTCGGCTCGAGTCTTCCTCCTCGGCACGTCTATAGACGAGCCGGGGGTAGATCGCCGTTCGAAATTGCTCCTGCAGCCGTTGAATGGATCGGAGTCCAACACTTGGCTCGGCTTTGCTTCGCAAGTTCGCTCCTAAGTGGAATAGAAGTAGCTCGCCATTCGAAACTGCTCCCGCATCCCCTAAACTAAACTAATCCAACGATCGGATCTCTCCGACGACTTGACCCAATCTTCCCGACTCACCCTCGGTCGGGCCAGGATTAGGTACAAATCACAACCCTCGCGCGCCGAGCCGAGGTACCGGGTTACCGACCCTCGTATATGGCAAAAAATCACTCCGAGGCGAAGCCACCGTCAGATCGGCTCAGAAAGTGCGCTAGGGCATGATGAGCGGATCTCATTCAGCCACGTGTCCACAAAACGACAAGATAGTGTTTTCTTGGAAACTGAACCCGCCTCAAGATCCGTGCAAACATCAGACGTCCCTGATTAGGCCACGTAGGCGCAATCGGGAAGCAACTACGCGCCGAGCCGAGATACCGAGTTACCGACCCTCGTATATGGCAAAAAATCACTCCGAGGCGAAGCCACCGTCAGATCGCCTCAGAAAGTGCGCTAGCGCGTGATGAGCGGATCTCGTTCAGCCACGTGTCCACAAAACGACAAGATATTGTTTTCTTGGGAACCAGACCCGCCTCGAGGTCCATGCAAACATCAGACGTTCCTGATCAAGCCACGTGGGCGCAGTCGAGAAGCAACTACGCCTCAACAGCCAAACCAAGCCTATGGCTCATAAACGCAGCGAAAAAGGAAAATTCGGGGCCAAGGAGTTCGGCGAAGCGAACACCAGCCTCGTGGTTCGTCTTAAGCCTACTCTAGCTGACACAACCATAGCACAGATAAGAAGACAGCCAAGGACAATTCGGATAAAACAACTCCAATTCCATTAATAAGTTGGATAAAAGTTACAAAGCGGATTACAACAGCAAAAACTTGCAAGTAGGATTACAACACAGGGACACGACCAGCCCGTTACTTCCGAGGAAGGGGAATAATCCGTTTTAGAGACACTTTGGGTCGACGCTTCTTGACCTCCGAGCTCGAATCTAGGCCGACGAACCGGGACGCCTCCTCACCACTAACTCTGACGGTTGCTCCTACCGAAGCACCGCTTGAGGACACCGCCACACCGCTTTGGGCATCGGCGGCTGACCTGCCTACGAGGGGAGTCCGGCTCGCCGCTTGATAGAACGTGACCCCTCGCTCGATCTCCTCGCGGGTGCACGAGGTGCTCCGGACGTTGGCCCTCACCGGCTGAGGCTTGAGCCGAGCGACTTCTTCCTCCAGCTCGACGATGCGATCTTTCAAAGTGTCATCCTTTACTATCACCTTAAACCGAGGGAGTTTCGCCGAACCGGGGTATTCGGCGCTGTCAGAGATAACGCGACGCAAGTGGGTCACTTCGATGCTCTTGTCGACAGTCACCCTCTACAACTCTTCCACCTTCTTCACCAAGCCATCCCGTTCGGCTGAAATCCGAACCAGTTCCTCTTCCCTAGCAGATAGCTCGGCCTCGACTATTCGCAGGTGGTGCAGTTCAACTAAAGCATCGCTATGCCTTATCTCCAAGTTATAAAGTATTTTCCTCGTCAAGTGAACCTCACCCTCGAGACGATCCTCCCGAGATCGCTTAAACAGCTCGGCTCGGCGCTGTTCGGCCGAAGTGTTACAAGCCGGCTCGGCAATCTGAAATAAGAAAGAGATATCATTGGATACTTTTCATTCATTACCGAGCCAAACACTTAGACAAAGTCCGGAGTCAAAATACTTTTCATTCATTGAAAGGCGGTGGCCAGTCCGCAAAAGGCATTACAACGATCGAAACAAAAAAAAGAGGAACTACAAAAACTGAGGGGGTCAAGGGTCCACCTTCGTCGCCGCGTCAGCCACAGGTGCATCGACGGAGGGTCCCTTGACCTGGCCATCTGCCACAGTCTCTCCATCCTGTCCTCCCTCGCCTTCGCCTTCAGCCTTGTCCTCTTCGCCTTCCTCCCCTTCATCGTCCGAGGTCGGCGTTGGAAACAATTGATAGCCGACCCGCTCGAAGCCAGGGACTCGCTCCTGAACGTGGTCGAGGGCCATCTGGTAGGACCTCTCCATATTTTCGGCCATGTGCTTCTTCGCCTCTTCCTCGACCTCCTTCTCCACCTCGGCCCGGATCCTCGTCGCCAGGGCCTCCTTCTCCGCTCTCTCCTCGGCCAAGGACTTCAGCGCCGCAGCTAAGTCCTCGGCAGCCTTAGCGGCCTTGGCAGACTCCGCGTCGAGCCGCTCCTTGGCCTTCTCCAAATCCGACCCAAGATCTGCGACCCGGACTTCCAAGGCCTCAGCCCTCCTCTGCTCGGCCTCAAGTTCTTTGACCGCCCTGACCTTCGCCAACCTGTCCTTGTCGCTGGCGGACCTCAGCTCCTTCTCCTGCGCGGCAAATGTCTCGAGGAGGTGGCCGAAGTGGCAAGTGGCCTACAGAGACAACAGTCACTAATACACATGCCGAGTTGCAGACTTAGAGAAATTTGCAATACACTTACCGAAACGAGCGACCGGGCGACTTCATAGGTATCATCACCGACCGTCCCCGCCCTCAGCGCGGCCCTGTCCTTCGGGGTCGCCAAGTGTTTGACGACCTGCACTGACATCTGCAAATTGCCGAGGAACCCGTCATGGTTCTTCACTCGCCAATTCGGCACAAACAGTTGCTTGTGCTGCTCTGTCAGAATCTCTTCGGCGGCCTGGGTCAGCGGTGGTGCCTCGATCGACAGCGCCGCGTTCACATCAAAGATCCCCTCGATAA
Organism: Hemerocallis citrina; assembly: GCA_017893485.1. NCBI lineage: Eukaryota > Viridiplantae > Streptophyta > Magnoliopsida > Asparagales > Asphodelaceae > Hemerocallis > Hemerocallis citrina. The sequence goes on along the minus strand of CM030364.1, from coordinate 146,612,615 downwards.
TGCCAGGGACCGAAGAAGACGGGGGCTCCTCAGCGACGATAACTTCCGAGGGCACCTCCACAGCAGGGGGAGGCGGAGAGATGGTCGAGGCGACGGCAGGTGCCGGGGTCGACGAAACAGTCGCAGCCGCCCTCTTCCTCTTCTTCCCCCCGGCCAGCTTAGATCTGTCCGCCATCATGGAGTTGAAGTCGATCTTCATTGCTTCTGCAACGAGTCAAAAAAAAGAGGGGGGGGGGGACGAGTTAGCAGGCCGAACCAAAAACTTAGAAGAAAAAAAAAAAAAAAAACGAGATGTCAGGAGCATACTCGGGTTGATGGGGCTTAGGCCGCACCCGAACAACACCTCCTCCGTCAAATCCCTCCAACTCAGTATCGGAAGGGCCATTATCCTCCTCGCCACCTCTTCCTCGGCATCAGACAAAACAGGGTCGGTGCGTGCGAAATTCGGCACCTCCACCTTCCAACGGGTCGGGATGGGCCTGATCGCCTCGCCCCTCACTATAAAAAACTTTTCCTTCCAACCCTTAATCGAGTCAGGGTTTTCTACAATCTTGACACCCTTCCTCGGCCCCAAGTAGTATCGGTACTCCGTCTTGTGCTGACGGTTTACTCGATACATTCCTCGGAAGACCGTGAGATCCGGCTGCACCTCGGCTCGGTAGCACTGAAGCATAAAGGCGTTCACATGGCGCCATGTGTTCGGCATGAACTGGGTTGGCGCGAGGCAATACCAGCCGAGGATCTCGAGGATGAATGGGTGCAGAGGGAAACGCAGTCCGGCATGAAAGGAGTCAACGTCGAACATGCACATGTCCGAAGACGGCAACTTAGAATTCGCTCGTATCCCAGGACCCGGAAGAATCAGTTTGTACTCCGGAGGGATAGCGAAAGCCCTTCTATCCCGGAGCAGGTCCTCCTCGGATACCAAAGTGATGAGCTCATCCGCTTCGGTGGCAAGTTCCGGATTGGGCTCTTCGACGATCTTGGACTTCCCATAGATCGCCTTCTCTAGCAAGTCCCCCTGATACTGCCTGACCCCCGAGTGACCGGACAGGACGGAAGGATACCGTCCTATCTCGCCTGCCTGCTTCGGATTTTCCACAATCACCTCCACAATGGGGGATTGGGCCTCTACCCTCCTCTTCTTCTTCCCCTTCTTCGTCTCGACTACAGACGGTTCAGCCGCTTGCTTACCCTTCCTCCTAATCTCCGACCTCCTCCTCTCCTCGGCACTCTCGTCGCCCGAAGACGAGGCCCCACTCCTCGAATCTACTCGAGACATCTCTAGGAAAATTATTCAGACTAAGTAAACTGACCTTTTAAAGTGACGTCTACGGTCGGAATGCTCGCCGAAAATCGCCTGGCCCACACGACAGCCAACGGAAACGCCTTAGAGAGAAAATCGCCGCTAGCAGAGCACTTAGAGAACGAAAGTAAAAAACTTGAGTTAAAAGTGAGAAGTGATCTTTGAGAGTAAGAGTGAGCGCTTTTAACCCCTCCAAGTTGGGCCTCCTTGGGAAACGCAAAAAGCCCAACAGGGAGCAAAAGCGACAGGCGGAAGCGGAAAAAATACGGAGCCTACTCAGGGCAAGAGACCCTTAAAAATACCAAGTCAACATCTCGGCCACCTACAAGAAAGCCATAGGACGCCCCGGCTACATGACTCAGTGCCTCGGCCAGTCAACTTCGATGTGCCGAGCCGAGATACCGGGGTACCGACCCTCGTATATGGCAAAAAATCGCTCCGAGGCGAAGTCACCGTCGGATCTCCTTAAAACTCGCGACAAAATCTGATGGACGGTTCAGATCGTGCCACGCCCACAAAACGACAAGATAGCGTTTTCTCGTGATCTGAACCCCATCCTCGAGATGCGCGTCAAGATGGACCGTCCAGATCCAGCCACGCGTCCCTCCTTGCTGCCTGCCATCGGTTTGCCCAGCCGAGCTACCGAACAGCTCAGCCGAGCCACCGAGCCACTAAGTGCCGAGGAGGTGACCCCTCAGGAAGCACCTCCAAAACACACAACTTTGTGCCTCAGCCAGTCAACTTCGATGCGCCGAGCCGGGATACCGGGGTACCGACCCTCGTATATGGCAAAAAATCGCTCCGAGGCGAAGTCACCGTCGGATCTCCTTAAAACTCGCGACAAAATCTGATGGACGGTTCAGATCGTGCCACGCCCACAAAACGACAAGATAGCGTTTTCTCGTGATCTGAACCCCATCCTCGAGACGCGCGTCAAGATGGACCGTCCAGATCCAGCCACGCGTCCCTCCTTGCTGCCTGCCATCGGTTCGCCCAGCCGAGCTGCCGAACAGCTCAGCCGAGCCACCGAGCCACTAAGTGCCGAGGAGGTGACCCCTCAGGAAGCACCTCCTCCAAAACACACAACTTTGTGCCTCGGCCAGTCAACTTCGATGCGCCGAGCCGGGGTACCGGGGTACCGACCCTCGTATATGGCAAAAAATCGCTCCGAGGCACATCAGCCGTTGGATCTTGCCAAAAAGCGCGCTCGTCATGATGGACGGTCCAGATTTGGCCACGTCCACTAAACGACAAGATAACGTTTTTTGGGGATCCACGCTGAGATGGATGGCTCAGATGATGCCACGTACCTCGGAACCGTCGAGCCGAAGCACTGACCCATCGAGTCGAAACGCCGACCCAGCGAACCGAAGCACCGACCCTCCGAGCCGAGGTACCGGGGTACCGACCCTCGTATATGGCAAAAATCCGCTCCGAGGCATATCAGCCGTTGGATCTTGCCAAAAAGCGCGCTCGTCATGATGGACGGTCCAGATTTGGCCACGTCCACTAAACGACAAGATAACGTTTTTTGGGGATCCACACTGAGATGGACGGCTCAGATGATGCCACGTACCTCGGAACCGTCGAGCCGAAGCACCGACCCAACGAGCCGAAGCACCGACCCACGAACCGAGGTGCCGAGACGCCGAGCCGGAGTACCGAGGTACCGACCCTCGTATATGGAAAAAAATCGCTCCGACCCATATCAGCCGTTGGATCTTGCCAAAAAGCGCGCTCGTCATGATGGACGGCTCAGATGATGCCACGTACTTCGGAACCGCCGAGCCGAAGCACCGAGCCATCCGAACCGAGGTGCCGAGGCACCGAGCCGGGGTACCGGGGTACCGACTCTCGTATATGGCAAAAAATCGCTCCGACCCATATCAGCCGTTGGATCTTGCCAAAAAGCGCGCTCGTCATGATGGACGGTCCAGATTTGGCCACGTCCACTAAACGACAAGATAGCGCTTTACGGGGATCCGCGCTTAGATAGACGGCTCAGATGATGCCACGTACTTCGGAACCGCCGAGCCGAAGCACCGAGCCATCCGAACCGAGGTGCCGAGGTGCCGAGCCGGAGTGCCGGGGTACCGAACCTCACATACGGCGAAAAAGCGAGCCGAAGAACAGGGACCACCCGATCTCTCCGAAAATCACGCTGCGCTCTGATCAAAGGCTCTGATGACGCCACGTCATAAATGGGTATTTAAAATCAGTTTTAATTTATTTTAATCGTTTTATTTATTTAAAAATTGCGAAAAAATCACCAAAAATTCGGGAAAATTCACTGGAAAATCTAGGAAATAATTATAAATTCGGGGTAATATTTTCGAACCCCTGAATAAACAATTATTGCCTAGAACGTATCGTGAGGGCCCCCGGACGACTGGTTAACACGTCGCAAAATTAAATAAATAATCCGAAAAAGTAGATAAAGACCGTTGGACACTCAGAGATGCTTAGAAACAGATTGCAACTTCAAAAACACATTACTACCCCCTTCAAGATTCGAAACCCTCCATTTGGACTCCGATACAGCTCTGCTAGCCATTAAAACAGTTAAACTACTCCTCAAAGGCTGATCGAACTCAGTCTTCAGGAGTGGGGGGCTCGTGATATGGCTAAAAATGGGGTTAAATCGGAACCGTCCAGATGGATCACGAATCTTGAGGCACAGGGGTAGAGCGGTAATTTCACCTTCTGACGGGTCTGAAGCGGGTACTGGTTATCTTCCCCGAAAATCCACTTACCTGCGAACGGATCCACCTTAATCGGGTACGGGTTCCAACCCGCAGCAAACCCAGCTCAGCAGAGATAGAATTAGGGCTCCTGATTCATATTAATCAACGGCCCTGATTCGTGCCTATCCTTTCACCGGGATTTGGGATTAAAATTCTTTATCTGATTACAGGGAATATACCTTATCAGATTACATTCCTAATCTGTTCACAGGAAGAATATTCCATATCAGATCACAAGGATTACATTCCTAATCCGTTCCCGAAGGCGCCTATAAATACTCCCCACCCATCTCCATTAAGAGGTAATCAATCTTTCACCAGTTTTTGTGCTCATTCACAGTCTTCCTAGATTACTGACTTGAGCGTCGGAGGGTGCGTCGTCGGGAACAACCCCGGTGTCTCGCACTTTTTGCAGGTGCACGGCGGAGCGACGATCGACGCCCCAAGGAACAGGTACACAGGTTTTTCTATTCAGTTTCCCCAAGAATCCACAAATTCTATCTGTGTGCCCCCACACCAAATTTAGCGGCAACATATAGAAAACCGAAAACACATGCATAATACAAAGTCAAGAAAACATCAATGCTATATGCTGACTCTCTAATGCGTACTTGTCGGAGTCTATGCATTCTAAAGTACATAGGTCCGGTGCAAGCCCTTAACGTTCTCCACTTTATAAGGTTTAATCCCCCGCTATGCAACTAATTCTACTTCTATGATTACTACGAGATATAGATACACTATGAGTATTAACCCATGCCCCGATAATTTCGGAGGTTAATCTCTATCTACAGATAATTCCGGAGACTATTTCACTCACACCTGGGAATCTTCGAGAATACTCCACACCGCTAGCTATGGCACCTCACCACACGAATACCACATGAGTGTCGCCTCGACCCCGTTAATTTCGGAGATCAATCCCACACCACAGGTAATTCTGGAGACTATTTCACTCACATCTGGATAATTCCGGGGATTATCTCACACCGCGAGCCATACTAAGGTCCATAACCCATGTTCTCATTCATCATATCACCACTAGTGTCTGTCCTTATCGTTTAGGTTATTTAATTATTTTACGAATCTCCTAAAGTTGGTATACCCCAGCGGACTTAACTCAATAGCTGATCAACTAAAATGCCTCAACAAATCCAAAACACAAATATCTCAACTGCCGGTATACTAGGGTCACACACACCCTCTAGAGACTCACACCCAAATATCCAAACCAATCTTCCAGCATAAATTGCTCAGTTAAAACAACTTGAAAACATATGTTCAGTAGAAGATAAGGTATAGAATAGTAAGTTATAGATTAAAAACATTTAGAGAATAAATCATTTAAAAGAACATTCAAATATATCAAGATACATCAGTATCAGTCGATTATAGACAAGCGTCAGTCGACTGTCCAGAGAGAAAACATCAATAACTTTGAGAAAATAATTCTAAGTATTAGAAGTCGACTGTAAAAAGTCATCACTCGACTGTCCAGAGCAAAAAATCCAAAACTTCAATTAAAATAATTCTAAGTAATATCAGTCGACTGTAAAAAGTCATCAGTCGACTGTCCAGAGCAAAATTTCAAGAAAACTAGAGAACACAGGAGCCAGGTCGCAACGGTCCACTGTAAAATTACATCGGTCGACTGTCGACTGTCGACCTGCAGACTGCAGATTTTTGGTTGTTCACATTTCAACCGATACGGAGTTTTACTTTATGAAAATGATTTCAACAAAATGCATATTTCTTATATGATCAAATACAACTTATAGGATATATAATAGTCCATAAAAACTAAATCAAAACTACTTGAATTTATAAAAATAGCGATTTGTTGATTTCTTTCAATTAAAACATGAATTGTGCATGTAATCAAAATAGAGTTTCTTAAGAATCAATTATTCATTAAAATAGCTTCGTATTCAGGTCCAAACCATATCAATACCAAAATAAATCGAGATATAGTCAAATTCCTCGAAAACACATAAAAACTCAATTTCCTTCAAAACTCACAACATAAGGTATTCATGAAAAACATTGTGCATATTTATGCACCAAAGAACTTCATAATCCATCAATTAAAATAAAACATATTCAGAATTAAATCTCAGGATTTAAGAAATCCAAACTCCAACAAACCTTTCACAAAAATCTCAAAATCCCCAATTTGGATGTATTTCATCAAACTCAAATCGATTCCAAATTTCGATTCTCAAGACATGATCTCTTGATTCATAAATCCTTTCTCCAAATTTTTCAAACTAAATCACCATTATAACTCATAAACATAATCAATTATAACATTACCATATTAAGTTTCATTCAACCAATACTCAAAAGTGATAAAAAATCTCATCTTTATTAAATTTATGAATGAAATTTACCATATTCAATCAATTCAACATTAATCCAAAAGAAATATCCTACCCATGATTACTAATAGGTCATTCATCAATCTCGAATTACCCACATACAATTCTACTCGTAAATAACTAGGGTTTCACAAGATTCAATTTTTTATCAACAATCCAACATAAATATTCCCACCCAAACCCTAGCATGCTTTCTAGGAGATGAAACACCACATACAATATTCAAAGAACAAACAAAACAATTATATCACTCACCTTGTTGAAGAGATCGAACGAAGAGAAATAAAAATTAAGAAAAGCCCATCCTTCGCAAGAAATCCAAAGTCTTCTCCTTAGAACTCAAAAATAATAAGAAATAAGAAATCCCTATGTGTTGTGCAGCAAAAGACGGCTGCACAAAACACTATATAGTCCAGGATTTAAGTTTCTAGGGGTTTGAAAACATTTGCAAAATACTCATTTTACGATATACCTTTACATAAATAGATCCCTTTATTAGAAAACTAGTTTAAAAAAAATTAATCAAGTTCAAAAATTAGAAAGATCCCCTCCAGCATCAGCCGGCTCTGTAGGAAAAACCCAGAAAAATAGTTTTGCACTTTCACCCCCTTAAAATAGCAGTTTTGTGAAAAGATCATCTTTTATCAAAACTTGTAAAATAAATCAAATGTGTTGAAACAAAAGGTAAAATCTTTATACCTGAATTGACTAGGCATTATACCCAGCCTAAAATTTTGAAAATCTGGAGTTTTCACCCCAATTTGGCAATTTTGCACAAAAGTCCTTCTTTTTTGAAATATTTTCAAATAAGTCCAATAATTATAAAAAAATCTAGAAAAATCATAAATAATATCAAATAATAAAGAATAAGTTTCCCCAAAATATTTTTGGCTTTAAACTTTACAGGACAACATTTGCACGTGTAAAAAGATAAATTTCTAAATGAACATTTATTAATTCACCAAAAATCATTTTAATTCATTTTTAAATCTCAAAAATAGTATTTAAAAATACAGGGTACTACAGTAGTAGATGTTCTTAGCTTTCCAAAAAGTCCAATTTTGTTAGATTCAGACAAGTATAAAAAAAGTGATGAGCTTTACAAGTTTCAGTCTTTTCTTGTCTTTGTTGCTCTTTGTATTGTGTTTAAAGAGATGGATTTTGAGTTCCATACAGAATCTGAGAAAGATGATATCTAGGAAGTTGTAGTAGATGTTCTTAGCTTTCCAAAAGGCAAATTTTGTTATATTCCGACAAGTATAGAAAAGTTATGAGCTTTACAAGTTACAGCCTTTTGCTGTCTTTGTTGCTCTTTGTATTGTGTTTAAAGAGCTGAATTTTGAGTTCCATACGGAATCTGAGAATGTTGTTAACTAGGAATTTGTAGTAGATATTTTTGGCTTTCCAAAAAGTCCAATTTTGTTAGATTCCGGCAAGTATAGCAAAGGTTATGAGCTTTACAAGTTTCAGCCTTCTGCTTTCTTCGTTACTCTTTGTATTGTGTTTAAAGAGTTGGATTTTGAGTTCCATACGGTATCTGAAAATGTTGTTAACTAGGAAGTTGTAGTACATGTTCTTAGCTTTCCAAAAAGTCAAATTTTATTTGATTTTGACAAGTATAGCAAAAGTTGTGAGCTTTACCAGTTTCAGCCTTTTGTTGTCTTTATTGCTCTTTGTATTGTGTTTAAAGAGCTGGATTTTGAGTTCCATAAGGAATCTGAGAAAGTTGTTAACTAGGAAGTTTTAGTAGATGTTCTGAGCATTCCAAAAATTCCAATTTTGTTAGATTCTGACCAGTATAGCAAAATTTATGAACTTTATAAGTTTCAGTCTTTTGCTGTCTTTGTTGTTCTTTGAATTGTGTTCAAAGAGCTGGATTTTGAGTTCCATAAGGAATCTGAGAAAGTTGTTAACTAGGAAGTTGTAGTAGATGTTGTGAGCTTTCTAAAAAGTCCAATTTTGTTAGATTCCGACAAGTATAGAAAAAGTTATGAGATTTACAAGTTTCAGCTTTTTGCTGTCTTTGTTGTCCTTTGAATTGTGTTCAAAGAGCTGGATTTTGAGTTCCACAAGGAATCTGAGAAATTTGTTACTAGGAAATTGTATTAGATGTTCCGAGCTTTCCAAAAAGTCCAGTTTTGTAAGATTCCCACAAGTATAGCAAAAGTTATGAGCTTTACAAGTTTCAGTCTTTTGCTGTCTTTGTTGCTCTTTGTATTATGTTTAAAGAGCTGGATTTTGAGTTCCATATGGAATCTGAGAATGTTGTTAACTAGAAATTTGTAGTAGAGGTTCTCACCTTTCCAAAGTGTCCTATTTTGTTAGATTCCGATATGCGGAGTAAGAGTTATAACCTTTACAAGGCAAAGAAGCTAGCCTTTTGGCTAAAGCTTCGCTGTTTAGATTGTTTGAAGTTTTCATACCTCTTATTTACTTAATATGAGAAGGTTTTCAACTAGAGAGTTGTAGTAGAGGTTCTTACCTTTCCAAAATATCCTATTTTGTTAGATTCCGATAAGCAGAGTAGGAGTTATGACATTTACAAAGTCACAACTGCTGACCTTTTTGGCTGAAGCTCGCTGTTTAGGTTGTTCGAGGTTTTTCTATCTTTTATTGACTGAATCTGAGATGGTTTTCAACTGGAGAGTTGTAGTAGATGAAATCACCATTCTGAAATCTCCAACTTCGTTGAATTTTGATAAGAGTAGCATGTTTAATTGCTTATAGGGTGTTAGAAGATGTTTAAGTTTCTTTTATGAATAAAAGATCAAGTATTATTAGTAGTTTGAATCATGCACTTAATTATGAGTAATAAGTATTCCTTGTGCCCATAAGTCATGTATTAAGTATTGGTTCATCTCATACATAGCTCATTGGGTCGTATGTAGTAATTATCTTGAATAGATAGGCGATGAGTGGATCCGAGAAGATCTTGTGAAGTGTAGGTTGAGACTTGGTAGACTGTGTCAACAATTGTTACACTCTCTTGAGAGGGACACGTGTGGTGCTTGTTCATGATAAGTTGGAAGCACAGTGGCATGTCTCGTTTGTTTGAATCTTTTGGGGACCATCTCATAAGTTGAGTGTACGACTCTAGGTTGAGAGTACCTTGTAGCTCGTACGGCCCCATTTGATTGGTTATGGTTAGTGACATTGTTAGGGTAGTAACTATTACTTAACCATATTTTTATCTATGAATTTTCGAAGGGTGAGAGTTGGTGTTAGGGGTGATACCTTATAATCCGACTTCTCCTATAGGCCGACATTAGGTGGTGTTATTGGGATGTATCCCCTTGTCAAAGGGATACGAGCGGTGTTTTTCCATAATTAGTTGGGAGAATGGGATCCGTATCTCGGCTGTTAATTACTAAAGTGCCATGATAAGAACGGGAGGTTTTCTTAGAGAAATAGACCCTACAATTCCGTCAAGTTCTATGCCTTCTCATGACGAGTTGAGAGCACGGCTCAAGGTTGGCTAGTATCTTGTGGTTCGTGTTGGATTTTGAGTGTGGTCCGGTTCGCTGGGTAAATAGTGGAAAACATAGACACCACTGTTATACCGCAGTAGCGGAACTAAACCATATCTGCAACCTCACCGTCGTGTAGTATTGTGTCAGGAACAGGATGGGTACAAGAGTAGAATTCATGACGCGGGTTCAAATCACCAAATGTAGAGAAACGGCTTGATATGGATGTATGTATTATGAGCTGCATACTGTTCCAGAGTCTCGCTTGCATTAGAATAAGAGCATCCTTGCATTAGTTAATCTTGCATTAGAGTCTAAGTCATAGCATGCACTAACACATCAATTATATATACACATTTCTCTTTTTATCAATCTGTTTGTTTAAAGTTGAGATTCGCTGCTAGTTATCAGTCTTAAACCGTCAGTATATGTACTGACGTCCCCACTTCAATAGGTACTAGTCAGTAAAGAGGGGCATAGGCGAAGGACCCATTGCTTGAGTTGATCATCCCTCTCGAAGGACTCAAGGCAAAAGAAGCAAAATGTTGATTTTTTATTTTCAATTGTAATATCTGTTGTAATTTATTTTATGTTGAGAAGCATCCAGGTGAAGTACCAAGTGTTATAAATTATTCATTTTACTCTGATGTAAAATTTTATTGAAAGTTTGTAACACCTGGGCTTGTATGGCATTATTGTAACACTGATATAATGTATTGCAGCTTTATAACATTCCGACTTGTAATATATTTGTGTTGAATTAAAAGTTTTAAATTTTCCTGTTTTTCTATGTATTGTGGCTAATTGAAGGAAAAGATTCTGGCTTATGTCACGGTTTCCCGGTATAGGAAATCGGGGCGTTACACAATGGTATCAGAGCCGAGTTCAATTTACAGCCCAACACAGTAGGAAAATTAAACTTGGATGCTTTATAAGAGTCGGGTTTTAGCTAGTTGTAGACAATTATAATTCATATTGTTGTTTCTTTCAACATATGTTTTATAATTTTTCTATATCTAGGTTAATACCCATATTTATTGCTTTCTACTAGATGTCTCGCGGAACCAGGAGTGGTAGGAACGACCTGAATGAGGATGAAGGTAGTGGTGGCAATGGCACAGGTCTTGATATAGGGGCAGTGTTCGCTCGTATGTATCAGGCATTCAGAGACTTAGCAGAGGCAAGCCGAAACAACAGGGAGCACCCGCAGGTAACCGGGGAGTTGCAAATACCAACCCTATCAAAATGATCGAATCTTTCCGTAGGATGAGGCCGCTTGTTTTTTAGGGCCAGGCAGACCCGACAGCAGCTGATGACTGGATTTGTCAGGTAGATACATTATTTGAGGTGATACTGATACAAGATGATAGAAAGGTCAGGTTAGCTAGTATTATACTAGAGAAGGATGCTGGGGTCTGGTGGTAGTCAGTAAAGAGGGGCATAGGCGAAGGACCCATTGCTTGGGAAGACTTCATAAGGGAGTTCAGGTAGCACTGCTTTCCTTTGGATGTGCATGAAGACAAGGGCATGGAGTTCTTCAACGTGAAACAGGGAAGCTTAACGGTTCGTTAGTACGAGACCAAGTTCACAGAACTATCCCAATATGCTTAAGAGATGGTAGAATATGAGGTCAAGAAAGCCAAGAGATTCGAGCAAGGGTACAGACTTGCACTCAGAACCAGGATGGTACATTTGTGCATTCACAGGTTCGAGAAGTTGGTCCACCGTGCGGCAACGACGGAGCTTGATATGAACCGATGACCCGAACTGCAAGTGAACGCTGGAGGGTGGAACAAGGGAAAGAGATCTGCACCAGCATCAGGATTCGAGAACCAAGGTCAGAAGCAGAAGATTCAAAAACTAGACGGCAAACTCGAAGGCACCAAGCCAGGGAGCTGTTTCCTGTATAGTGAGCAAGGTCATATCATGAGCCAGTGCCCAAGGAAGGACCCTCAGATAGATATCCGTGTCTGTTAAAAATGTGCGAAGATTGGTTATATCCGACCAGATTGTCCCCAATTTTCGGACGAATAGCAGCAAACCAGCCCCAGAGATGAACCACAAAGGAAAGGAGCTGCTTCACCAGGGACTGCTGTGTGAAGGAGGGGGTACAACTAAGTGGAAGTTGCATTTTGAATTTTATTTTGGGCTTACGTAATATATGATGTAGCACTTTGTAACCGAATTGATATATATATATATATATATATATATATATATATATATATATATATATGAAATCCATGCAACCGTTTGTTCAATTTTTGTTCATCATATTCTTTTGTCTGAATTACTTTTTTAAGAAGTTGAGATGTGTGCGAGAGGCAACTCTGGATTTGGTTTTGTTGATTACACCATCTGGAGCAATCCTCATTACAAAGTTGTGCAAACTATAGATGAGAATTCTGGAAGTCTGAAGTGGCGTTTGTAGGCCATGTCTTATTCTAAGGAGGGAGTGGCTACCAAACCGCGAAAGGCTGAGGTAGTGAAGTATTAGCCTCAGCCACAGACCATGAAGAAAGTAAGAAGCTAAATAATGAGATCAGGAAAGCCAGTATTGAAGTGATTACTCAATATTAGAGCTCAATTTTGACACGATGGAAGCTGCAACCGAGTCTAGGTAAGTAAGTAAGAAGCTTTAGGCAAGATATGCATGGATTAAAGCACTGAAGTGGTAAGTTAATGAAGGAAAATATCAGAATATCAATATGGACTTCACCCTAGGAGTACCCAGAAGTTCGAAAATGAATGATTCAATTTGGGTTATTAGGGACCCGGTTGACAAAGTCTGCACATTTTTATCTGATGAAGATGACTTAGTCGCTAGAGAAATTAACAGAAGTCCACATTGAAGGCGTAAGGAAGAATCATGGAGTGCCAGCGATAATAGTTCTAACCAAGATTCAAAGTTACATCTCTATTTTGGCAGAGTATGCAGGCAACTTTGGAACAAGGTTGGGTTCTCTGGAGAACCAGTTTGTGGAGGAGTCACTTGGGTTTTGAATGCCGTATAAGCTTTTTTTCCAATGAGTTATTTAGTGTGTGGATATTTTTCTATTCTCCTGACTAAACGTAGTTCTGAGGATAGAACTATTCTAAGGAGGGAGTTTTGTAATATCCCGGTCGGATATTATATTTGTATTATTATTATTTTTAAAATTAAAATATTTCTTATGGAAATGACTTCGTTTTTATTAATAAATGTTATCTATATATATATACAAGTAAGTATATACATGTATTGTATCGGTTTTGTGCACTTGTACAAAATCCTGTAAAATACGTTTTTGAGAAAATTTCTGTAATGTCTCGGACTGATATTAAAAATCATTATTTTATTTTATTTTTAGAATTGAAATATTTTTGGGGGATATTACCCGGTTTTATTAATAAACATTACCTATATATATATATATATATATACTAGTTTGTATATATCTGTATTGTATCAAATTGATACTGAAATCTTCCGATCCGATAATAAAATTATTTTTATTCTCGGAATTAAATTATTTTTCTACAAATTGATTGAGTTTGATGAATAAAAATTATCTGTATATATAGATGTATGTAGGCATATGTACCATATCGATTTCGTACTTTTGTACGAAATCATGTAGTATGTGATTTTGGGGAAATAACTTTTATTTTTTATCCATCATGATCAAATAGAGGGTATTGATTGGATTAGGCTGTAATTGGAATATTTATTTGCAAATAGATCTCAAAATTGTTGAGACACAAATGAGAAGAACAAGTCGCTCATTCTCTACCATGTTTCTTCTCTCTCCCTCTCCTACAAGTGGCCGGCCAATCTCCAAGGCAAAGAGCCCCTTTAATTTGTGTTCCCCGATTCTCATCTCACTCCATCTCTTCTTCTCATATTTCTTTTACTTCTTCTTTTACTTGCTTTAATTTAGAAAAAAATGAGAAGAAAAGAAAAGAAAAGAAAGAGAGATCAAAATCAAAAGAAAAGAGAGGGTTTCTTTCATGGGTTCTCTTTTCATGAAGAGCAAGAACAAGGAGCAAGGAGGAGAAGGCTCAGCAAGTCCTTGCTACACTAGTTGGGTGGGGGTTTCTCTTCCTTGTGTTTTAATTGTTATTGTCATTATTATTGTTGTTATTGTTAAAGAACTTGGACCATTTTCATGTGCATATGAATTTTTACCGACTAGAATAAATGGCATATAAGATTGAAGTGGTAGAACTCAAATAGAACACTAAAGAATCAATCTTAAAACTAGTATGTAGCTTTCGATAGTTAGAATTAATTACTTGTGCTAAAGTTGAAATCTTGAGCCTAAATTAATTTGAGAGGTTCTTATATGTGTTACTACCTTGCTCTAATTTTTTAAGATTTTTCTGGGTTAGTTTGATGTGTTAAATAAATGTTTCCCCTAAAACAGCGAGCTTTAAGCAAAATTTGCTGTTTTGTTGATTTTTCCTTGTATTTAAAGAGCTGGATTTTGAGTTCCATAAGGAATTTGATAAAGTTGTTAACTAGAATGTTGTAGTAGATGTTCTTAGCTTTCCAAAAATTCCAATTTTGTTTGATTCTGACAAGTATAGAAAAAGTTATGGGCTTTACAAGTTTCAGCCTTTTGTTGTCTTTGTTGCTCTTTGCATTGTGTTTAAAGAGCTGGATTTTGAGTTCCATACGGAATCTGAGAAAGTTGTTAACTAGGAAGTTGTGATAGATGTTCTTAGCTTTCAAAAAGTTCAATTTTGTTAGATTCCAACAAGTATAGCAAAAGTTATGAGCTTTACAAGTTTCAGCCTTTTGCTGTCTGTGTTGCTCTTTGTAATGTGTTTAAAGAGCTGGATTTTCAGTTCCATAGGGAATATGAGGAAGTTGTTTGTCATGCCCCGCTTTCCAAAAGAGTATACAGAATACGGAAACGGGACAAAAGCCCAGCGAATAATTTTCATCATCCATAAGCTGTTCAGAATCTTTACAACATTTCACTAGAATAATCAGAATCGGAAGCAAAAGAATCAACCAAGCATGCACATACGAACAAAAATACCAAAAAGAATACTTGAAACAAAATACATTAATCTCAAATAATCCAGATCTGAATAAGTCAATATCCTGGGTTACATTGCCGAAATACAAAATAAATTCAAGTACACGATGCAATTGTTAAAAACAAGCAACAAGAAATAATAATAGCAAAATCTAGCACTAATATTTTATATCACCAATACCATCTGGTACCTGTTCTCCAAAATCTGCAATTTAACAATTGCAGGAATAGGAAAAGAAAACAAACTCCCGTCAATGCAAGTTACGGGCCGCTTGTAGTACAGGATACAAGTACATGGGAAAACTAAACAAATAGCATGGAATATGCATGATAACAAAATATAACAACTAGCATGGCAAGATAAACAAGTGTAAGTAGCATGTATCAAGTGTCAAGTAAACAAGTATCAAGTAACCAAGTAACAAGTATCAAGTGTCATGTAAACATGTAGAAAGTGTCATGTATCAAGTATCATGTATCATGTAATCAAGTATCAAGTAAGCATGTATCATGTTCAAGTGTCATGTGTCAAGTATTGTAGTGATTACTATCTAGGTAGCACTTCATGCATTCCAATTTTTACTACATGGTTGCAACAACAAACAGTTTCGCTTTAGATTGCATTGTGGACCTTAGAGGAAAGTATATGTAACGCCCTAAATTTCAAATAAGACCGAATTCGAGATTCCACAGGATCTTTACTTCACTTCGTACAATTTTACAAGGAATTTTAAACTTTTCTCAATAACATCAGAGTTTAAATACAACTTGGTTTTACACAGCAGAAGAATAAAGGATTACAACATTTGAAAACAAATACAACTTGTACAACAATATCGAATAAATCATCGATTGCATCATATCAACTTTACTCCTTCAAGAATAGTCTATTACCTGCATGTCAATCTGTGGGCACGTCAGTTACTTACAACTGACGAAATGTTATACTCAACTATCCTCTCTATGCCGTACATATAACGATCTCATTACTTTAATAAAAACACAACAGTTGGATGAAAATAAAGTGTTGATGTGACTACGCTAAACATGTAAGTGTATGTCATGCCTTAATGCCTCATGCACACAATTCTATACTAGGATGACACTAATGCACACTTGTTCAGATTCTATGCATCTCACACTACATAGGTCCGAGGGCAAGCGCCTATGTACTCCATAATAAAGGGTTCGATCCGTCGCCATAAAACTATCCAGTAATAAGACAAGGTTTAGATCATTCCACGAATTTCAATCCCAATCCCGGAGTCCACCGCTGACTGTTATCACAGATCCCACATAGTGCGAATCATCCCGCAAGTGCCCCTATAGCCCCGGTATACACATATACATTGGAGTACGGCAAAACAAAAAATATCCGCCCAATTACTCAAGAACCCAGAATCCACCGCTGACCCGTCCTCATAATTCCGGATTTAAAAATACAAGCCCGTCTCCCACGGAGCAACCACAGTCCACCGACTGGGTCTATAGTCCCGGTGAATCGCCACAACCAATCCACCGCTCGACTATATAGAGCAACGAACTTATGTTTACCCAGGTTTACTACATCTTCACTTAAGTGCCTAATTCTTTAGCTCAAGACATGAATAAGTTATCATCCCTAGAATTAGTTTTACCTCCTACCAGACTTGTTCACAAAATACGAGATCGCCCGACGGCAATATCTCGAAATCATATCTCAAAAATCTTTCTTTCAATATTGCCGGTAACCGAGGTCTCACTACAAGGAATTTTCCATATACCAACGGACACCTATAGTGACGGATCTCTAAAACTGTGGGTATAGGTATCATATACCTACAAATGAGATAAAACACTGTGGGTACAGTCCATAATTTATTTTCCCCCAAAATTTTTCATTTTCCCTCTCTCTTCCCCCAAAATATTTCATTTTATCCCTCTAAAACTCCTAAATCCCTCTCTCCCCAAACCCAATCTCTAAATCCTCCTTTCCTCGCTGCCGTCGCCCCCCTCTTCCGTGCTGCCGTCGCCTCTTCCCGCTACCGTCGCCTCCCCACTTCCCACTACCATCGCCTCTTCCCGCTGTCGTCGCCCCATCTCCCTGGGCCACCAGCTCCACTCTTCAAGATCCCACATCAACAACCTCCCCATCATCCTCTCCGTTCTTTCTTCGTCTTCTCCTCTCCATCTCTCCCTCGAAGCCCTCATCTCCCTCCAGTCCTTCTTCGTCCCTCTAGTTCCCAACATCCCTCCCAAATCTTCGGTGGGCACGGACCCCGAGTTGGTCTACAAAGCTTAGCTTCACGAGAGGTTCGATGAGTTTGTGAATCTGCTCATGGAGATTGTCGTGGATTCGACGTCCGATGACGCTCTTAAAGTAAGTGGGGAACTGGATTTCTTGATTTTGATTTTAGTGGATGTGTGTATTTTTCATTGGTTGATTGATGGGTTAATTGTTTTAGGATGTGGCTTTGGATGCGATTATGTATTTCGTGAAGCTGGGAAAGAATGGAAAGTTCAATTCTGCTATATATCATCGGTTGCTTCGTACCATTGTATGTTTTTTGTTTTCCACAATTTTATTTCGATATTGTTTTGGGGTTCTTAAGATTGATTCAAGAGCATCATGCTGAGTTTCTACTTCTGATAAATGAGCCTGTAGAGGGAATTGAAGGGTGAGGACTGAACATGCCTTTTCTATAGGCTAATAAGCCATCGTGTAAAAGCTAATGCTATGGCAGCTCTTCCGTTGGTGCATAGTTGAGCTCTCACGTTGGCAGCAAGGCTGTTTCCCTTTGTGCCGCTAGTGTTTCTCTTGGGCTGTTGGTGGAGGTTGTTATCTTTGCGGAAGGGTGTTTTCTTTGCCCGCGTTAGGCTCGCCGCTCTTCTTGCTTCCTCTCCTCTTATGGGTGAGACAGGGCGTCTTGTCTCTTTATCGTGCGTTGTTTGCCGGGCTGAAGGTGTTGTCTCCCTGTTCAGCGGTTGTTCAACTGTTGTAATTTATCTCCCTTTTGGGTGTGCTTTTCCTCCTAGTTAGGATTTAATTTCGTATATTTCTCTTATTATTGTTTTACATCTTGTAAAGCCATCGATTATTTATTTGTATCTTAACTGTTATTTTTGATTAATATATTTTTTGATGGCTGGAGCCTTTTGGCTCTATCCGATATATTAAAAAAAAAAGTCATCGTGTAGGAATGTATATACTCTATGCTTCATTGTTTATGGACTGTATAAGTAGTGAACTAATTATATCAGTCCTGGTGTTGAACTAATTATGCGATATATTAATATAACAGTCCTGGTGTTGATTTAATTATGGCATTCCATATAATGTAATTTGAGATGTCACTATATGTTTATTTAAAATTTGTAGTCTTATTAGTCTAACCTTGAGTTAATTGTATCATTCTTTTAGTGCCCAACAACCTTTTTGTTGATGTATATAACCACCTCACTATTTTCCCATATGGTTTTTTTTCAATCGTATATGGTCGAGTTTTCCGTTTTTAGTTTGATGGATTTGGGTGTTATTCTTTAAACAAATTTATGATAGCTAGGTTCCTTTATTTTAGTGAAATTTGGAAGAACACTATGAAGGGTTACTGTTGGATTGTTGTTTGTTACAATTTTGATGTGTATATACGTAGGTCATTTGTATGTTTATGTTAATGAAACTATATGTTGTGTACACTGGGCAAAACAATTTTACTTCAGTGAAATTTGGAAGAAAACTATGGGTAGTGTTTTTTTTAGGGGAGCTCTGATAGGTTACGGCTAGTTGTTGGATTGTTTTTAATTTTTATTTTTAATATAAATTTGATATGTATCCATGTATTTATGTTGATGTTGATGAAACTTCCATATGATTTTGTTTGTAGGAGTTGGGAAATCATGCCTTCTTTTGCAGTTCACAGACAAGAGGTTTCGGCCTGTGCATGATTTAACAATTGGTGTCGAATATGGTGTGAAGATGATCACCATTGACAACAACCCCATTAAGCTGCAGACATGGGATACGGTTGGTTCTTTACCTTTTGGAAATGTTTTTGTCGAACTTTGTTGGCTAATTTACTGAAGAATATCTTAATATTTCACTAATATTGCACTTTATTTTTTTCTTGTATTACTAATTTACTGTAGTTCAGAAAATAGTTTATGATTTTAAGCATAAAAAAAATCCACAAACATGTCAACTTGGAGTTCAAACATTATCAAACTTCAGGTTTTCCTTAAAATAAAAGAAAACTCATACTTCAGGTTTGGATATTTGCAGAACTTACCCTTTTCTTTTGTTCTTTTTTTAATTTCTGCAAAAGGTTTTTGGATGTATATTTATACATTACTTTCATCTTCTAATCTTTTATCTCCTAAAATTAATAAAATAAATGTTGGATTACAGGCTGGCCAAGAAATTTTCAGATCTATTACAAGATCCTATTACAGAGGGGCTATTGGTGCACTTCTCGTATATGATATCACAAGGTACTTTTTCTTTTTAGGAATTCTCTGATATGAAACCAAGAACATTTTCTTAAAATGATTCTACTATATTCTTTTTCTAATATTTTTGCTGCCTAATTTTTTTTAATAGCGCGCGCACTGTCTAAGATATATGCTTATACTAATACTTTTGTTATGTTATGTCAGGAGGGAGACATTTAATCACCTTGCTAGATACTTGAAATCCTTTCAGGCATTCATTAAAACAGCGACAACAATCTACGAGAAACTTCGGGATGGAGACATTGATCTGTCCAATGAGGTTAGTCATTTTTATTTATACACTCAACTTGATAGCTATGAGCTTAGTCATTTCCATTGTAGTTGTTTGAGTTTTTAGCGGAATTATTGATGAAATAATGCAATTATGGTGATAATACTTGTTAATCTAATAGGAGCCAATTTGCATCAGCTGCATCTAGGGTATTTTGATGATACTGAAATTATGCATGTAAGTATGAAAAACCACTCTTGTTTTTACTTGAGGCACTTTCAGGTTTGAAATGATCTTTTTTGTGTCAATCTTTTACCTTGAAGTTTTTTGTGTTCAGGTTAAATTGTCGATCACTTTGACTGCCAATATATGTTATCTATGAAATTTACTTCAGATTATGTTTTATACCTTGAAGATGCCCTGACCCTTTGAGGTATACCTTTAGATTGCTTTTTTCTATCATGTAACCACTTGACATAGAGCTGAATTCATCGAGGCAATGGATCTTTCTACCCGTTAGTTTGTATCAGTCAATAACAAGTCGGCTATTCGCCACTAGGCTAAGCTCGAGAAAGATAGAGGTTATGAAAATAGATTGTGCAACAAATATTATCTTTCCGGCATATACTGTAAACTGCCAACACTTTTTTCTTCTTCTTTTGTTCAAAGGAACAACAAAAACATATTTAAAGTCTATATCAGGCAAAAACAAAGCATCCTAATGTTCTATTTTATTAGTGAACTTCCTTACTTCATATATTGTATCTAGTTTAAACTACAGATGCTTAAATGATTTCTTGTTGATCTAGTCTGGAATATTGTGCTTTCGAGATTCTAGTGTTGCTAGCTGGATTGATGCCAAACTCAGAGAGCAGTACTTCACTCATCGCAATGTGGTATGTTACATCCTCAATTTCTTGAAGTATAAGAATAAATCTAATTCATATCCTCATACAGATCCAATTAATACACAATACCAACAGTTAGAAACTAAGTGAATGTTTGTATGAAATAACCAGTGTTAACACAAAAGCCATTTCGTACATGATCACATATGGATTCAGTGCAGCTGTGAGGTATGTAAAAATATGACCTCTTATTTTCCATTTCAAACTAAGAAAATGAATCTTTGGACTAATTCTAACTTTGGTCACTTTGACTAATTCTGACTTTGGTCACTTTGGACTAATTCTCAGTTAAATTCAAATGCAAATTCAGTTCATATTGATTACAGAGCTTTTTGTGAGAATGATAAATGCAAGTTGGCTAAATTCAGATTTATTTTTTCAAAATTTGTATGCAGGTTTGCTCAAGAGCTATACTTGGTTGCCTTGTGTCCTATTTAGTGAGGAGCTCTTCTATATAAAATGAAAATTACGCTAAAGTTCTAAAGTTGCGTGAAGCTTAATTCTGATGGGAACACGAGTTCCCAATCATTATTGTAAATAGCTTTTTGTTCTGTGCTAAGGAGCTATATTTCTGGTGTTAAACAAAGTGAATTTTATTTTGTAATTTGACATGCTTGTAATACTTCATTAATTTTTAATATGATTGAAGTATAATTTTATTTAATTTTGTTTCATAAACACATTTATTTGTTTTATTGTATATTTAGTTTATAATTGGATTAATATTATAAAAGAAAATATAAAATTATTATAAACGTAATTAATAAGAAAAAATTGTGTATAGAGCGATGAGTACATATTCAAATAATTGGATGCGAAAACCATCGCTAAAACCTATAGCAATGGAGTTTCAACCGTGGCTATAGGAAAGCAAAAGGTGTCTTTAAAACCTATACCAACGGATGCGAAAACCGTGGGTATAACACCGAGGTTTTGTCCAACGGGTGAAAAAACCGTCGCTATAGGCTATAGTGACGGCATTTTGCCGTGGGTATAGCTAATTAAAAACGATGGAAAAATATGTCCGTTGGTATAGGTTTTAAGGGCTATACCTACGGTTTTTTGCCTTTTACCCACAGATTTTTGCTGTCACTATATGTCAAATTCCTTGTAGTGCTTACTAATTCTTAATCATAAACTTTCATGTACAAGAAACATGGGTATATATATCCTTCTATAAACATGTCTTAAACCTAAATAATTTCATCTTTCAACTTAGTCACAAATAATCATAGTCTCGACACTTATTCATGATCTAGTTATTTATTCATATCTTCAAAGCAAAATAATTCTTTTCAATGCATACAATTTCATCATATGAATTTTATCACAAAATCCAAGCTCATATGGTGTCTCGATTCACTTCGAGATATTTCTTAAACAAAATACAAGTGCAACCTCTTTAAGAGTAATCACTTCACAACAAATGAATTTTTACTTTCCTTCACAAAACAAGTTCTATCATCAAATTTCTATTTTTTTATAAAATTTCATAATTATCTCTTATAAATTTTCATTTCACTTTATAATAATAATAAAGTTTATTTCACAAAAACTCAATTATAAAAAAAGAAGATAGAACTAGTGCAGCAAAAACTAGGCTGAAGAAGAAGATATCTAAAATAATAATAGAGCTAGGCTATATTAAGAATTGAGAAGAAAAAGTGTTAATGTAAGCAAAGAAGAAAGCAAACTAAGAGAGAGAGCGTAAATGAAGAGTAAAACCACAGCAAACTTAGTGTATAATAAAGAACAAAAGTTATAGGAGTGGTTAAGTAATAAAAGTATAAAAAATTAATTACTTAAGAGTTAAAAAAAGCACAAACAGTATACAGAAAATTAGAACGAAATAAGAGTAGATAAGTAGATAAAACTACTGCTTAAGCAAGAATAATAAAAAGCACTAAAATAGTAATTATAGAATTAAAGTTTCAAAAATTAGAACAAACGAATAAACTAGATTCAAGACAGCATAAAGACAAGCAGCAATAGTACCGACAGAAAAACAAACAAATAACAAAGAAGAAGACTACAAATATAAGAAAATACAAAAGAGCAAAAAGTATCTTAGAGATAGTAACAGAGTAACACACTAAAAAAAAAACAAGACGAAAAAAAAGAGTATGAATTTATCCTCTAATTATCACATCAAATTTTTACTACTCATTTAGCATGCAATCCTTACAATTAGAAAGCATAGGATCACCCACATTACATCAATTTGATCTACTTTACTAAACATAGCATTTTTCATAAAATGTGTTTATTCAAAAGATCAAAATCTTTCTAAAAATTTTAGAAATAAACTTTTCCTTAATATTAGATAAAAAGATAGTAACCAATGAAATTTTCAATTCATTAAAATACTATTTTTCACTTATTTTTATAAAAAAAAATCCCTTTTCTCATTTTTTTCGCAAAACTTAGATTTTTCTTTAAGAAACGAAATCTTATAAAAGAAAGGAAACTATTGTCCATGCCAATTGGTTATAATCTCATTTCGACATAAATTACATTTTATAACAAATATTCTTGAATAAAGATGTTTTTTCATGCAATAGTTCTCATTCTTTTAAAAATAGAACCTACATATGTCGACACATTATAATCTAACGAAATTTCATTCTTTCTTCTTTCTTAATGATAAAACCTAATGTGGTCAACAATATTATAAACACAAAATTTTGCAACTTACTAACATGGTTTATACAAGAATTCTTTTCTTTCATTAACATGGTGTTTGTCATTACAGAACTACTTTCACATCCTATTATACTAGAATGATTTTCATTCATAAATTTCACATCGAAATTATTCTCATATGTTAACACTATTGTAAACACCAAGTTATGCAAACATATTAGCATGGTTCCTAACATCAAGTAATTCTTTCTCTTTAGTTAACATGGTATATTTCCTTTTTCTACTTAATCACAACAACCGCAACATCATTTTATACTAACATGAATTTTATTCACACCAACATTCTTCTTATAATACTCATCTTTAGCATGCAATATTCTACATTAGAAAATAAGGAGATCACCCACCTTAATTGAAGCTTGAACAAATGAAAGAAAGTGAACACCACTCCCAGCTCCAAAGACTCCTAGCTCTTCTCCTTCTAGCAACAGCCTCCAAGCACAAAACTCTCTTATCTCTTTCTTTTCTTTCTTCTTCTTATTTTTGTTTACTTTTTGGTGTGAAAAAGAATGAGAAATGTGGCTCTATTTATAGGGTTTTGTTAGGGTTCAATTTGCAAAATTTCACATCTAATAAATTACTCTATTTAATTTTTAACCTTTCATATATCATAACTCCTAAACCCCAAACTCTTCATCTTCCCACCTCTCTAATTACTAACTCCCAAGTCCAACCTCTTCCTCTTCTAAACTCCCCATTCTTCAATAGCCAATTCTAACAGAACCCAACTCGGTTCTGTCCCTACTACCCACCGAAACCAGCACATTTGTGTGCTGGTGCCATCCTCATGTGTGCCCCTCTCCTGACGTCTTCAGCCCAAAGTACCCCCAACAGTAAAGACAAAACATGTGGGCCCCCATCAAACCACCATTCATTATATTAGTACACAAATCCATTATAAATAACGTTAATACACAAATCCATTTCAACTAACAGCCACTTTAGAGCATCCACAGTCGTTGAGGGTCAAAATATGCATAAATGGATAAATGAATATAGCAAAGTGATGTTTTGCTACAGGTCGTTGAGTGCTATTTTTTTAGAAAAGTTGTGATGGCACTTCAAGTGCCTTCCTAGGGAAAAATTCATCCTCGAAGTGCAAATAAAAAATTACAAAAAAGTTATCAAAAATTACGAAAAAATACAAAAAATTGCAAATAACCCCCTACAGGGTGGGACGGCACTTCAAGTGCCATCCGAGGTTTAGGTTGGGTTTTTTGGTTTTTTTTATTAGGAAATTAAATTTTTTTTGTGCGACGGCACTTCAAGTGCCGTCCGACCATTAAAAAAATATTTTTTTTTTTGTGCCCGACAATTAAAAAAAAAAAAAATTGGTGCGACGGCACTTGAAGTGCCGTCTCTCGTATATGCATATTTCTCATTTCCTCTCTCATTTATGGCAATCTCCTGTAGCGAATCATGCATATTATGCATATTTAGGAAACGACTATAGATGCTCTTATATTACCATTTCATATAATACCTAGCAGCATGTAAACTATACATTATATACTACTATTCATTTATTATTTTCAACATAGTAACATACAACCACTCTACTTTATATATATCTTATACTCTTTTGAAAATTGTGGGGTGTTACACACACTTCGAAATTTATTTTGAAAACAAATATGCTTACATACGTTTACCGAAAATACGTGCGTTGCACGTAAAACATAAAAATACAAAATTTGGTTTTATCAACGGAAAAATGTTTAAAGATAATAAAATGTAACATAAGAAAATATATTTATTAATTTTACGACGTAATTGTTACGTACGTAGAACACACGTGCATTTCACGTACAAAATCAAAATCGAGAAAAATGAACTTTCGTTTATAAAATGAGTTTGAACACGAAAAATAAACAATCAATACTCATAAAAATATCACACATAGCGATGGAAAAATACGCAACTGATACGTGCATCGAAAACACATAAAAAAAACACATAAAAATGCAGAGATTGAAATATAATGTTTTTGTTGACTCAAAATAGGGTAAAATCAATACGGAGAATGCATAAATAGTCGGTAATCAAAATACGTGGTGAAAACACATTACAAAATACACATGCATAACACATGAGGGCAAAATTGAAAATTTCAAATTTGCGGGGTGTTACAGTATACTCAGGGACAAGTATCATATAATCGAGCTCCAAGCTCCAAGTATCATGTATCATGTATCACGTGACAAGTTGTGCAAGTGGCAAGTAATCACGTGTCTTGCGTGCAAGTATCAAGTAATCACGTGTCAAGTATCATGTATCAAGTAATCACGTATGATCTGTGGATCCCCTTCCGAGTACACATTTCTATATTATCCACTATTAGATCTTTCCCTTAAACCCCAGCTTGGTTATTTATTATTAGTCTCAAACAAGTATGTGCAAGTACCAAACATAGCAAGAAAATCATGGCGTGCTCATGTAACAAGTTCATGTTGCAAGGTAAACATATACGGGTGAAAGATAACACATATAATATAAAACAACGAGATTTCTAGTTCAGGAAAGAAAGACAGTACTGCACTAAAACAGGGACTCCCGCTGCTACAGACATGCAAATCTGAATTCGTCGAAAGGTATAGAAAATAGAATCCCAGCCGAATCCAGCAAATATATATAAGTTATATAGTATTTCACAAAAACATAACTCAAAACTGAATTGAAACCAGAAAATACGTTCAGCCAGAAATCAGAAGATCATATTCAAGAACAGGAAAACAGCATGAAAACTCATTAAATAAATGCACGAAAAATCTAGGGTATTCCCCTATATGCATATTAATACAATTTTCCAATTTAAATAGAGTAGTCAAGTAAAATCAGAAAACATCAAGATACAGTCAGTTTTGTAAATCGAAACTCACAAACACTGCAGTACGAAAATAGCAATATCTCACAAACTATAAATCGAAATCCAAATCTGCCAATAGGATAAGAAAATAGATACGGTAGGCTAACTTTCATATTCACAAATATTTTAGAAACAGCAAGTAGAATCAGGTCGAAAATCAGGTTCTTTACTGAACAATAGTAAAATTATGTATGTAAAATCTTTATTTGCAAGCCTAAAAAGGTTTGTAAAACTCCTAAAATAAATTCACCAAAATTCTGGGTAAACCCCAATCAAGTCTAGAAGTACTGAGCAAAATTTCAGATCATAATAATAATTTTAATACCAGAATAAAAATAGATTACTTATCAGAATTCATAGAAAACATAATATGGAAACCTTTCGACACCATTGTAGTAAAATAGACATAACTCACAAACCATAAATCGAAAGATTCGTCAAAAGAGTTGGAAAATAGACAGCATTTTATACAAATTATGTTCACAAATTATTTTCAAATACTGACCTTAATAAGGTCTAAAATACTGAACAAAACAGAAAAACCAGCAAAACTGAAAATGTTGTATATGCACAGAATCCACTAGTTCACATTGAACTCATCCAAGCACAACCAAACATGAGATAGAGTATACTAGATGTTCAAGAAACATGTTATAGGGTATTTCACAAGTTCACAAAAAGCCTACCACGAATAATACGAATGAGTACAAGATAACATATGAGTAACACGCATATATGCAACAAGATGTGGTCAATCCTAAGTTATATCATGTCATATTTTTCGTGAGGCAACTATGGTCAAATCAACACAATAGAGACAATATCAATAAGGGAATTTACACACAAATTATCCTAGAACCCAACTACACTACAGGCTGTATTTAGTACTTGTATTACACATAGAAAAGAATACAAGTTACTTGCCTTAACCGACGACGAAAATGACTCCAAGCAAGAATAACGGGAACGGATTCCCGGGCAACGAACACGGATTTCACTGAACGAAACTACGCAACCACGAGCAAGATCCACGAACAACCAACGAACCCACGAGCGAATCACGAATGAACGAAACTCAACGAACCAAACTTGAAAACCATGCAACTAAGATGACCGTGCAACCACTCGAACGAGCAACCAAAGAGAGAGAGTCGGGACCACACGAGGGGGGAAATGAACTCAGACTGCGGAGAGCACGACTGATGCAGTCGCTGATGGCGCTGTGTTCGAGAGAGGCAGCACGCTTGCTGTCTGCTATAGTCGACCAAGGAGGTAGCACGCTTGCTGTCTGCGCAGTCGAAGGGAAGCAGGGCCAGAGGAGCACGGCAGAGACGAGAGGTGAAGCTAGGGTTCACTAAAGAGGGTGTAGGTCGGGAGAAGAGGACGGGGTGCTAGGGCTTCGGGATGGTGAAGGGAAAATAGGAACGGGAGAGACAGCGTGAACAGGGGGAACATAAGCATGGGTTTATATAATAGGGTCAAATTGTTAGGGCTTAGAGGGTGAGGGAGAGCTGCACAGTAAAAATGAGAGGGGTAGTGGGTCGGGTTAACAGGGCTAACGGTAAGGCGTAGGTGGATAGGTGGGTTTTGGTTAAGGTATTATAGGGTAAATGGTTAAGCGGATAATAAAAGGGGTAGTTATAGGGTTTTGAATAATTGGGTACGGAGATTAAAGTGCTAATGGGTATGAAGAGGTCAAAAATCAAGATAGAGCAAATGAACGAAATAATAGAAAAGTAAAAAAAAAGGGGTATGAACAATGAATAGAGGGATCAAAAGAACAGCTCGATCAAATGGAACAAAACAAGAGACGAATAAAGAATCAAGAATTCAAATAAAAGAAGACAAGAATAATAAAATGAATATATATTGAAAATAAAATTCAATATACGGTCCAAAAGAGATATAACGGAATCAAATACAAGAAAAAAGAAAAATACACTCAAAAATATACAAAATGAAAAACAGGGGTTACAATCCTACCCACCTAACAAGAAGAATTTCGTGCTTGAAATTCAAACAACAAGATACATAGGGTAACCCAGAAAAAGCAAAAAGAACAAAAAAAAAACTACTCAAACAAATAAGGAAACCTCTGCTGAATCTCCTCTTCCAGCTCCTAAGTCGACTCACCGGGCGAGTGAGGATTCCAAGAAACACGAACCTACTTGATGACCTTGTTCTTAAGCACTTTATCCTACCGATCCACAATGGCAACTTGCGGAATCTCACAAGTCAAATCTGGCCGAACGGTCAACTCAGAATAGTCGATCACGTGGCTCTCATCATAGATATATATCCTGAGTTGTGAGACATGAAAAACATCATGCACTCCTGATAAAGCTGGCGGCAATGCAAGACGATAGGCCACCTTGCATACTCACTCCACAATATCAAACGGTTCAATAAACCTAGGGCTGAGCTTGCCCCCACTACCAAACCGAATGACACCGCATCAAGGCGATACCTTTAGGAGAACATAGTCACCAACCTCGAACTCCAAAGCTCTCCGATGGACATCTGCCCATCGCCTCTGCCTATCTTGAGCTGCCTGCAAATGCTTCCTGATCGGAACCACCGCATCAACTGTCCTGGTGATCAACTTCGGAACCAAAAGCTTCCTCTCACCAATGTCATCCCAGCACACTGGTGATCTACACTTCTGCCCATAGAGTGCCTCGAATAGTGCAGCTCTGATACTGGCTTGAAAGCTGTTATTGTACGAGAACTCTACGAGATACAAATGGTCCTCCCATGATCCACTAAACTGAAGCATACAGGACCTCAACATGTCCTTAAGAGTCTAGATGGTTCTCTCTGACCGTCCATCAGTCTGGAGATCAAAAATTGTACTGTACTTTAATTTGCTTTCCAAACTATTCTGAAGACTCTCCCAAAACTGAGATCTGAATCTCGTATCCCAGTCGGATACAATACTGACTGGAACCCCATGAAGTCTAACAATCTCTTGCATGTACCTATCATCTAGGCTTCCAGTAGACTGCCCGACAAGAAAATGAATGAAGTGAGCACTCTTCGTCAAACGGTCAACAATCACCTAAATAGCATTATGACCCTTAGGACTCCTCGGCAAAGCGGTTACAAAATCCATAGTGATATGTTCCCACTTCCACTCTAGAACAGGAAGTGGTTGAAGAAGTCCAACGGTCCTCTGATGCTCTGTCTTAACCTGCTGGCAGACCAAACACTGAGCAACAAACCGAGCCACAGCTCCCTTCATACCATGCCACCAGAAATGAAGCTTCAAATTCCGATATGTCTTAGTACCGTCAGGATGGATTGAATAGGATGACTGATGGGCTTCCTCAAGCAACCTCTAACGAACTTCATCCTTTAGGACACATAACCTGGAGCCAAAACGAAGCGATCCATCAGCATGAATAACCATGTCCGTTCTGGATCCTGACTCAACCTTAGCTCAAAAACCCTGCAACTGTGCATTACCAGCCTGCACCTCTTTAATCTGATCAACAAAAGACTACTGAAGCTAGTGCACCAAACAAATCCAATCAGAACTCGGAAACAAAACATCCAACTACAACCATCGCATCTGCTCAATCAGATCCCTCTGTTGAGTTAAGAACATAACTACTGGTCTCCTGCTCAAACTATCTGGCACCAAGTTTACTTTACCAGGATGGTATTGCAAACTGATGTCATAATCGGTCATAAGTTCCAACCTATGCCTTTGCCTCATGTTTAACTCCTTTTGGGTGAAGATGTACTTGAGACTTTTGTGGTCTGTAAAGATCTCCACTCGGTCTCCAAGTAAATAATGTCTCCACAGCTTCAAAGCATAGATCACTGCCGCTAACTCTAAGTCATGAGTCAGATAGTTCTTCTCATGCGGCCTCAACTACCTCAATGTATACGCAATGACTCGGCCCTTCTGCATCAAAACCGCTCCAAGACCCTTATCAAAAGCATCACAGTGAATTACAAATCTGCCTGAACCATCTGGAATAGTCAACAAAGGCACTGACGTCAATCTGTTCTTCAACTCAAGAAAAGCCACACCACACTTGTCAGACCAACAGAACTTATGATCCTTCCCAGTCAACTTAGTCAACAGTCCTGCTATCTTCGAAAAGTCTTGGACGAATTTAGCCAGCTAAACCAAGAAAACTCCTAACTTGAGAAACTGACTTAGGAACAGGAAAATCTGTCACAGCCTCAACCTTGGCTAGACCCATAGAAATACCATCGCCTGAGATAATGTGCCCCAAGAATGAAACTCTATCGAGCCAAAACTCACACTTGCTGAGTTTCCCATAGAGCTTATTCTCTCTCATAGTCTGCAGAACCAACCTCAGATGCTTAGCATGATCTTCCCGATTCCAAGAATATACCAAAATATCATTATTGAAGACCACCACAAATCTATCCAAGAACTGAGAAAAGACCCGGTTCATAAGACTAATGAATACAACAGGTACATTTGTAACCCCGAAAGACATCACAAGATACTCATAGTGGCCATATCTGGTCCTGAAAGCAGTCTTCTGTATATCAGTCGCCTTCACTTTGACTTGATGATACCCAGAATGATGATCCAACTTCAAAAAAATAGTACCCCCACTCAGCTGGTCAAACAAATTATCGGTCCTGGGCAACGGATACCGGTTCTTCACAAGAACACTGTTTTGTTCTCGGTAATCCACACACAGTCGACGACTACCATCCTTCTTGTTGACAAAAAGGACTGGAGCACCCCAAGGTGAAACACTGGGTCTGATGAACCCTAAATCAAGCAACTTCTGAATCTGCACCTTAAGCTCAGCTAACTCAACCGGTGCCATCCTGTAGGGACTCTTTGATATAGGTAACATACCCGACTGAACTTCAATACCGAACTCCTACATCCCTGTCATGGGGTAAGCTAGGCAAATCCTATGGAAAAAATATCCAGGAAATCCCGAACTATTAGAGGCACAGCCTCACAGCCTGAATGCAATTCCATCGCACAAACCTCCTGATCAACTGCAGTTCGGCCAAGGCATAACTCCCCGGCATGGAACTCAAACTCTGTGAGATCTGGAATCCAAAACACAACTTTCTTGACATGACAATCAATAATGGCATGGGTTTCACCCAACCAATCCATACCCAAAATAACGTCGAATCCTGAATTCCCAATTACAATCAGATTGGCTTTGTAATCTGCGTTGCCAATAATCACAGGACACTGCCTGCACTCCCGGGAACAAATGAAAACTCCACTACCTGTCACAATGTTCCAAGCCTCTCATATGTTGCTACACATCAACTGATGGCGAGCCACAAATGGAGAGGGTGGGTTGCCCCGGAATCAAAAAGAACATGAGCAGGAAAAGAGCAAATAAGGACAACATCTAAGACAAAACCAGTAAAGACAAGAAAAAGAAAGGTTGAACAGTGGTGAGGAAAAACAAATGCAGAAAGATAAACATGAAAGGAATAAAGCAAAAGGAAATGAAAAAACAAAAGAGAAACAACAAAATAACAAAAACAATAAAAGAAAAATACACCTGCAACCACACCCTCAGCTGACTCAGCATCAGCAACAGTCAGGTTGAAAGCCTGACCTCTGCTGGGAGCAGCAGTCCTCTGACTGACAATCTGGCGCTGCAGAGGAAGCAGTGGCCTGACTGGACCACAAGCTGCGGCAACTGGCTGAATTGGACCCCTGGCTGGAAGAGCCAACTGCGGGCAGTCCCGCACTGAATGGTCAGCAGCACCACATCCAAAACAGCGATGATTGGCACGTCGGTAATCCTTGTGCTCATGCCCTGGAACTCGGTAAAAGTCACAAAAACCAACTCTCAGAGGACCCGCAGCAGAGTAAGGAGCTGCCCTCACCGGAGGGGCTGGGACAGGCCTCCTAATAGGCCCACCAGAAGGCCTAGCAATAGAGTGCGAAACAGTCTTCTGAGAAGAAGCCAATCCACCACGAGCCTACTCCTGAGCTCGACCTGTCTCAAGAGCCTCAGCATAAGTAGCAAGCAAAAAAGACAAGTTGCACCTTGATCTCTCGCTCAAGCCCCAAAATGAACCTGCAAGCCCTATCATCTTTGTTCGCCACAAGAATGGCTGAGAAGCAGCTAAGTCTAGTAAATTCAGCTGCGTACTCGTCTACAGACCTGGAGCCATATTTCAAGAAAGTCTCACGTTACAACATTGCATGGACAATATATAACAAAATTCCATTACTAGAAATAACGACCAACCTGTTTCAGGGCCAAGAATTGTTGCTCCATCACAACTCTAGTGCTGCTAGGAAAGAACTTCTTTAAGAAGCTCCTAGTGAAAGTGGCCGAAGTGATTGTTCGTTCGAGCCTTTCGGACTCGGACCTCCACCAAATATGAGCCAAGTCTACCAACCGGATGACCACCACATCTACTCTATCTGCATCTGCCACTCTAGCTGCCAAAAGTAGTTGCTCAGTCCGAATCAACCACTATTCAGCCTCCAAAGGCATCTCAGTACCTGAAAACCTGTCGGGATGCAGCCTCATGAAGTCTGTAACTGTTCCTGTACGGTGAGGAAAAGCTGCCTGCATGCTAGCGGGCGGCGGAACCCGAGCAGCTTCAAAATCAGCCATCACCAAGTCACTGTGGTTCTGATGCATGTTAATCAGCCGTTCCAACACAGTGGTGATAGCCTCAAACCCTGGATGCTCATCCTGAAGATGAGAAGTAGAGCCTCTACGAGCCATAATCTGCACAAAACCAAAAACAATTAGCATCCAAATCAAAGTTGATAATAATTTATTTATGTATGCAGGATTGGTGAAAGGTTGAGCCAATCCCAGATCGAGCCAAGCTTGTCTAATATATTAGGCAACTAATATATTAGGCAACTAATACATTAGCCAAACCTGGTGCTCTGATACCACTAAAAACATTGTCATGCCCTGCTTCCCAAAAGAGTATACGAAATACGAATACGTGACAAATGCCCAGCGAATAATTTTCATCATCTATAAGCTGTTCAGAATCTTTACAACATTTCATAAGAATAATCAGAGTCGGAATCAAAAGAATCAACCAAGCACGCATATACGAACCAAAAATACCAACAATAATACTTGAAACAAAATGCATTAATCCCAAATAATTCAGATCTGAATAATTCAATATCCTGGGTCACATTGCCCAAATAGAAAATAAATCCAAGTACACGATACAATTGTTCAAAACAAGCAACAAGAAATAATAATAGGAAAATCCAGCACTAATATTTCATATCACCAACACCATCTAGTACCTGTTCAACAAAATCTGCAATTTAAAAATTGCAGGAATAGAAAAAAAAATAAACTCCCATCAATGCAAGTTACGGGCCGCTTGTAGTACAGGATACAAGTATATGGAAAAACTAAACAAACAGCATGGAATATGCATGATAACAAAATATAACAACTAGCATGGCAAGATAAACAAGTGTAAGTAGCATGTATCAAGTATCAAGTAAACAAGTATCATGTAACCAAGTAACAAGTATCAAGTATCATGTAAACATGTAGAAAGTGTCATGTATCAAGTATCATGTATCATGCAATCAAGTATCAAGTAAGCATGTATCATGTTCAAATGTCATTTATCAAGTATTATAGTTATTACTATCTAGGTAGCACTTCATGCATCCCAGTTTTTACTACATGGGTGCTACAACAAACAGTTTCACTTTAGATTGCATAGTGGACCTTAGAGGGCAGTATACTCAGGGACAAGTATCAAATAATCGAGCTCCAAGCTCCAAGTATCATGTATCACGTGTCAAGTTGTGCAAGTGGCAAGTAATCACGTGTCTTGCGTGCAAGTGTCAAGTTATCACGTGTCAAGTATCATGTATCAAGTCATCACGTAGGATCTACGGATCCCCTTCCGAGTATACGTTTCTGTATTATCCACTATTAGATCTTTCCCTTAAACCCCGGCTTGATTATTTATTATTAGTCTCAAACAAGCATGTGCAAGTACCAAACATAGCAAGAATATCATGGCATGATCATGTAACATGTTCAAGTTGCAAGATAAACATGTACGGGTGAAAGATAACACCTACAAGATAAAACAATGAGATTTCTAGTTCAGGAAAGTAAGACAGTACTGCACTAAAATAAGGATTCCTTTTGCTACAGGCAAGAAAACCTGAATCCGTTGAAAGGTCTAGAAAATAGACACCCGGCCAAATCCAGCAAACATATATAAGTCATATAGTATTTCACAAAAACATAACTCAAAACTGATTTGAAACCAGAAAATACGTTCAGCCAGAAATAAGAAGATCGTATTCAAGAACAGTAAAACAGCATGTAAACACATTAAATAAACCCACGAAAAATCTGTAGCATTTCCCTATATGTATAGTAACAGAAAGTCAAGTTTCACAGTTTTCCAATATAAATAGAGTATTCAAGTAAAATCAGAAAAAATCAAGATATAATAGTTTTGTAAATCTGAAATCACAAACACTATGTACGAAAATAGCAATATCTCACAAATCATAAATCGAAATCCAAATCCGCCAAAAGGATAAGAAAATAGATATTGTAGGCTAACTTTAATATTCACAAATATTTTAGAAACAGCAAGTAGAATCAAGTTGAAAATCAGGTTCTTTACTGAACAGTAGAAAAATTGTACATGTAAAATCTTTATTTGCAAGCATGAAAAGGTTTGTAAAAATTCTCAAATAAATCCACCAAAATTCTGGGTAAACCCTATCCAAGTCAAGAAGTACTGAGCAAAATTTCATAACAAAATAATAATTTTAATACTAGAATAAAAATAGATTACTCTTAAGTATTCATAGAAAATAAAATCCGGAAACCTTTTAACACCACTGTAGTAAAATAGACATAACTCACAAACTATAAATCGAAACTAAGATCCGTCAAAAGGGTTGGAAAATAGACATAAGTCTCTACAAATCATGTTCACAAAGTATTTTCAAATACTGACCTTAATAGGGTCTAAAATACTGACCAAAACAGAAAAACAGGCAAAACTGAAAATATCGTATATGCACAAAATCCACTAGTTCACATAGAACTCATATAAGCACAATCAAACATGAGATAGAGTATACTAGATTTCCAAACAACATGTTATAGGGTATTTCACAAGTCCACAACAAGTCTACCACGAATAACACGAACGTGCACAAGCTAACATATGA
The DNA here is from genome assembly GCA_017893485.1 of Hemerocallis citrina. Lineage (NCBI taxonomy): Eukaryota > Viridiplantae > Streptophyta > Magnoliopsida > Asparagales > Asphodelaceae > Hemerocallis > Hemerocallis citrina. Next base: position 146,577,333 of record CM030364.1, on the reverse strand, counting down.
ATAACACGCATATACGCAACAAGATGTGGTCAATCCTAAGTTATATCATGTCATTTATGTCGTGAGGCAACTATGGTCAAATCAACACAATAGAGACAATATCAATAAGGGAATTCGCACACAAATTGTCTTTAGAACCCAACTACACTACAGACGGTGTTTAGTACTTGTATTACACAAAGAAAACAATACAAGTTACTTGCCTTAACCGACGACGAAAACGACTCCAAGCAAGAATAACGAGAACGGATTTCCGGGTAACGAACACAAATTTCACCGAACGATCTACGCAACCACGAGCAAGATCCACGAACAAACAATGAACCCACGAGCAAATCACCAACGAACGAAACTTTAAAACCACACAACTAAGATGACTCGTGCAACCACTCGCACGAGCAACCAAAGAGAGAGAGTCGGGACCACACGAGGGGGGGGGAAACGAAATCAGATACGGAGAGCACGACTGACGCAGTCGCTGATGGCGCTGCGGTCGAGAGAGGCAGCACGCTCGCTGTCCGCTGCATTCGACTAGGGAGGCAGAACGCTTGCTGTCTGCACAGTCGAAGGAAGGCAGGGCCAGGGGGGCACGGCGGAGACGGGAGGCGAAGCTAGGGTTTGGCTGAAGAGGGTGCAGGTTGGGAGAGGAGGACGGGGTGCTAGGGCTTCGGGATGGTGAAGGGAAAAGAGGAGCGGGAGAGAAAGGCGTGAACAGGGGGGAACAAAAGCATGGGTTTATATAATAGGGTCAAAGTGTTAGGGTTTAGAAGGTGAGAGGGAGCGACACAGTAAAAATGAGAGGGGTAGCGGGTGGGGTTAACAGGGATAATGGTAAGGGGTAGATGGATATGTGGGTTTTGGTTAAGGTATTATAGGGTAAATGGTTAAGTGGATAATAAAAGGGGTTGTTATAGGGTTTTGAATAATTGGGTACGGATATTAGAGTGCTAATGGGTATGAAGTGGTCCAAAATCAAGATAGAGCAAACAAACAAAATAATAGAAAAATAAAAAAAATAGGGTATGAACAATAAACAGAGGAATCAAAATAACAGCTCGATCAAATAGAACGAAATAAGAGACGAACAAAGAATCAAGAATGCAAATAATAGAAGACAAGAATAATAAAATGAATATATATTGAAAATAAATTCCAATATATGGTCCAAAAGAGATATAACGGAATCAAATACAAGAAAAAAGAAAAATACACTAAAAAATACACAAAATGAAACACAGGGGTTACATTGTTAAATAGGAAGTTGTATTAGTTGTTCTTAGCTTTCCAAAAAGTCAATTTTGTTAGATTCTGACAAGTATAGAAAAATTTATGAACTTTACAAGTTGTGGCCTTTTGCTGTCTTTGTTGCTCTTTGTATTGTGTTTAAAGAGCTGGATTTTGAGTTCCATAAAGAATCTGAGAATATTGTTAAGTAGGAAGTTGTATTAGTTGTTCTTAGCTTTCTAAAGAGTCAAATTTTGTTAGATTCCGACAAGTATAGCAAAATTTATGAGCTTTACAAGTTTTAGCCTTTTGCTGTTTTTGTTGCACTTTGTACTGTGTTTAAAGAGCTAGATTTTAAGTTCCATACAGAATCTGAGAAAGTCGTTAACTAGGAAGTTGTAGTAGATGTTGTTAGCTTTCCAAAAAGTTTAATTTTGTTTGATTCAAACAAGTATAACAAAAGTTATGAGCTTTACAAGTTTCAGTCTTTTGCTGTCCTTATTGCTCTTTAAAGAGCTAGATTTTGAGTTCCACAAGGAATCTGAGAAAGTTGTTAACTAGGAAGTTGTATTAATTGTTCTTAACTTTCTAAAAAGTCTAATTTTGTCAGATTTCGACAAGTGTAGCAAAAGTTATGAGCATTACAAGTTTTAGCATTTTGCTGTCTTTGTTGTTCTTTAAATTGTGTTCAAAGAACTGGATTTTGAGTTTCATAATGAATCTGAGAAAGTTGTTAACTAGAAAGTTGTATTAGATGTTTTGAGTTTTCCAAAAAGTCCAATTTTTTTTAGATTCCTACAAGTTTAGCAAAAGTTATGAGCTTTACAAGTTTTAGCCTTTTACTGTCTTTGTTGTTCTCTGAATTGTGTTCAACAAGCTGGATTATGAGTTCCATAAGGAATCTGAGAAAGTTGTTAACTAGGAAGTTGTATTAGATGTTCCGAGCTTTCCAAAAAGTCCATTCTGCTTAGATTCTGACAAGTATAGCAGAAGTTATGAGCTTTACAAGTTTCAGCCTTTTGTTGTTTTTGTTGTTCTTTGAATGGTGTTCAAAGAGCTGGATTATGAGTTCCTTAAGGAATCTGAGAAAGTTGTTAAATAGGAAGTTGTAGTAGATGTTCTGAGCTTTCCAAAAAGTGTAGTTTTGTTAGATTCCGATAAGTATAGCAAAAGTTATGAGTTTTATAAGTTTCAACCTTTTGCTGTCTTTGTTGTTCTTTGAATTGTGTTCAAAGAGCTGAATTTTGAGTTCCACAAGAAATTTGAGAAATTTGTTAACTAGGAAGTTGTAGTAGATGTTCTGAGCTTTCCCAAAAGCCTAATTTTGTTAGATTCTGACAAGTGTAGTAAAAGTTATGAGCTTTACAAGTTTCAGGCTTTTGCTATCTTTATTGCTTTTTGTATTATGTTTAAAGAGCTGGATTTTGAGTTCTATACGGAATCTGAGAGAGTTGTTAACTAGAAAGTTGTAGTAGAGGTTCTTACCTTTCCAAAATGTCATATTTTGTTAGATTTCGATAAGCGGAGTAGGAGTTATGACCTTTACAAGTCACAGCAACAAGCCTTTTGGCAGAAGCTTCGCTGTTTAGATTGTTTGAAGTTTTTGTACCTCTTATTTACTGAATCTGATAAGGTTGCCAACAAGAGAGTTGTATTAGAGGTTCTAACCTTTCCAAAATGTCCTATTTTGTTAGATTTCGATAAGTGGAGTAAGAGTTATGACTTTTATAAAGTCACAGCAATAGAGCTTTTTGGCTGAAGCTCGCTGTTTAGGTTGTCCGAGGTTTTTCTATCTCTTGTTGAATGAATCTGTGAAAGTTTACAACTAGAGAGTTGGAGTAGTTGTTCTCACCTTTCTAAAAAGTCCAATTTTGTTGAATTTCGATAAGAGTAGCATGTTTAATTGCTTCTAGAGTGTTAGAAGACTTTTATGTTGCTTTTATGAGCAAAAGATCAAGTATTGTTACTAGTTTGAATCATGCACTTGATTATGAGGAATCAGTATTCCTTGTGATCATAAGTCATGTATTAAGTATTGGTCTGTCTCATATGTAGCTCATTTGGCCCGTATGTAGTAATTATCTTGAATAGATAGGCGATGGTGGAACCGAGGAGATCTTGTAATGTCTAGGTTGAGACTTGGTAGATTGTGTCAACAATTGTTACACTCTCTTGAGAGGGACATGTGCAGTGCTTGTTTATGATAAGTTGGAAGCACAGTGACATGTCTCGCTTGTTTGAATCTTTTGATGACCGTCTCATGGCAAGTTGAGAGTACGACTCTAGGTTGAGAGTACCTTGTAGCTCGTACGACCCCATTTGATTGGTTAGGGTTGGTGACATCGTTAGGGTAGTATCTGTTACTTAACCATTTTTTATCTATGAATTACCGAAGGGTGAGAGTTGGTGTTATGGGGTGATACCTTATAATCCGAATTCTCCTATAGGCCGACACTAGGTGGTGCTATTGGAATGTATCCCCCTATCAAAGGGATACGGGCAGGTGCTTTCTCATGATTAGTTGGGAGGATAGGATCCGTATCTCGGCTGTTAATCCTGAAGTGCCATGATAAGAACGGGAGGTTTTCCTAGGGAAATAGACCCTAAGATTCCTTCAAGTTCTATGCCTTCTCATGACGAGTTGAGAGCACGGCTCAAGGTTGGCCACTATCTTGTGGTTCGTGTTTTCTTTTGAGTGAGGTACGATTCGCCGGGTAAATAGTGGCAAACATAAACACCACTATTAAACTGTAGTTGCGGAACTAGACCGTATTTGCAACCTCACCAGTCATGTAGTATTGTGTCAGGAACAGGATAGGTACAAGAGTAGAATTCATGACGCGGGTTCAAATCCCCAAATATGGAGAAACGACTTGATATAGACATATGTAGTATGGGCTGCATACTGTTCCAGAGTCTCGCTTGTGTTAGAATAAGAGCATCCTTGCATTAGTTAATCTTACATTAGAGTCTAATTCATAGCATACACTGACACATCAATTATATATACACATTTATCTTTTCATCAATCTGTTTGTTTAAAATTGAGATTCGCTGCTAGTTATCAGCATTAAAGCGTTAGTATATGTACTGAAGTCCCCACTTCAATAGGTACTTGATTGTAAAACTATCGGTACAGGATCCAGGAGGACTCAAGGCTAAAGAAGCAAAGTGTTGATTCTTATTTTCAATTGTAACATCTGTTGTAACTTATTTTATGTTGAGAAGCATCCAAGTGAAGTACCAAGTGTTATATATTATTCATTGTACTCTGACATAAAATTTTATTGAAACTTTGTAACACTTGGGCTTGTATGGCATTATTGTAACACTGATGTAATGTATTGCAGTTTTATAACATTCGGTCTTGTAATACATTTGTGTTGAATAAAAAGTTTTAAATTTTCCTATTTTTCTTGTGTATTGTGGCTAATTGAAGGAAAAGATTCTGGCTTATGTCTCAGTTTCTCAGTATAGGAAATCGGGGCGTTACATTCCTATTCCGTAGTGGAAGTGGGAAGACATCACGATGGATTTTATGACCGCTTTGCCAAGGAGTCCTAAGGGTCAAAATGCCATTTGGGTGATTGTCGACTGACTGACGAAGAGTACTCACTTCATTCCCTTCAGAGTCGGACAGTCTACTGAGAGCCTAGCTGAGAGGTACATGCAAGAGATCGTCAGACATCATGGGGTTCCAGTCAGTATTGTATCCGACAGGGATACGAGGTTCAGGTCTCCGTTTTCAGAGAGTCATCAGAGTAGTTTGGGGAGTAAACTGAAGTACAGTACAGCTTTTCACCCCCAGACTGATGGACAGTCACAGAGGACCATCCGACTCTAAAGGACATGTTGAGGTCCTGTGTGTTGTAGTTTGGTGGATCATGGGAGGGTGCATCTTGTAGAGTTCTCATACAATAACAAATTTCAAGCCAGTCTTAAAGCTGCACTGTTCGAGGCACTATATGGTCGGAAGTGCAGTTCACCAGTGTGCTGGGATGACATTGGTGCGAGGAAGTTGTTGGTCCGGAGTTGATCACCAGGGACTGTTGATGCGGTGACTCAGATCAGGAAGCATCTTCAGGCGGCACAAGACAGGCAGCGGAGATGGGCTGATTTCCATAGGAGAGCCTTGGAGTTCGAGATTGGTGACCATGTTTTCCTCAAGGTGTCCCCATGGCGAGGTGTCATTCGGTTTGGTGGTGGGGGCAAGCTCAGCCTTAAATTTATCGGACCATTTGATATCGTCGAACGAGTAGACAAGGTGGCCTATCGTATTGCATTACCACTGGCTTTATAAGAAGTGCACAATGTTTTCCATGTCTCAAAACTCAGGAGATATATCTGTGATGAGAGCCACGTGATTGACTATTCAGAGTTATTCGTGTAGCCGGATTTGACTTGTGAGATTCTGCCAGTTGCTATATTGGATCGGCGGGAGAAAGTACTGAAGAACAAGGTCATCAGGTTGGTTCGGGTTTCTTGGATTCCTCACTCGCCAGGTGAGTCGACTTGGGAGCTGGAGGAGAATATCCAGCGGAGGTTTTCTTATTTGTTTGTGTAGGTTTGTTTTGTTTTGTTGTTGTTTTTCTTTCTTTCTCGGAGTTATCCTATGTACCTCTTTTTGAATTTCGATGACGAAAATCTCCTTGTTAGGTGAGTAGGATTTGTAACTCCTGTATCCCCTTTAATCTGTATTCTTGTACTGTATTCTTTCTTCCAGTGTATTTTATCTATTTGTACTCTTTCTTTTCCTGAACCATGTTGTAACCCCTATTTTTCCAAAAATGTATTTTCGGTGTATTTTCTGTATTTAAAATTCTAGTAAATTATTTTTTACCGCTTTCAATTTCTTTTGTTGAATTTTACTATTGGATCTCCTATTAAAATCTATTTTTGATCAATAATTGAATTTGTAACTATTTTGTATGATTTTATATTTTAATACAAATCTTACTATTATTATTATTACTGTTATTTTATTTTTATTATTATTATTAAATTATGCTGTTAGTATTATTATTTTTATTGTTATTATATTTTGATTGTATATTAAAAATCCTACTGTATTTGCTAGTATTTGAGTGTTAACTCAGTGTATACTACTTGATTTATTGTACTATGCTATTTATAATTGTGTATTTTCTATTGAATAAATTATTCACTTTTAATATTGATCTAATTATATTTTTTGAATTAATTTTATTGAAACCCTAATGGATTTTTTATACCCATTTACCCATTATAACTAAACCCAATTATCCATTTATATTTAACCCTATTTAACCAATACTCTAAACCAGCCCAGACCCGTTATACTTTACCCTAAACCCATTATAATATTACCCATTTACCATCAGCCTAAACTACCCGAAACCCCTACCCATTATCACTTTTCCCCACCCGTTTCACCCCCACGTGTTTAAACCTAACCCTACAATCTAAACCCATATATATTTACCTTAAAACCTTCACCTCCTCGACTATGCAGCTGCCCCTAGCCCGTTTACTCTGTCGTTTCGTCTGCCCCTTCGTGAGCCCCGCCGCCCTCTTCTCGCCTGCTCTCCCTCATCCCAGTCATCCCTACACCGTCCCTTACCCCTCCATCTTTCTCCCGACCTTGCCCTTCACTCCACCGTCACGACAACAACAGTGACAGCCACATCACAGCACAGCCACGCATTGCTGGCCCCCCTGCATCGCCTGTGCTCCTCTGCCTTGTCTTCGCCCTGCCTCTTGTAGTGCCTCCTTGCCCTCCGCAGCGACGCCGCACAGCCGCTAGCGACGAACCCCCTGCCGTCTAGTCGCGGTGCCAGCGACTGCAGCGTCCCCTGGTCCTCTCCCTCCATCTCTGTCCCTTTCCCATCTCCTCCCTGCGCCCTTGTGCAGATGCCAGCACCCCCCAGTCGCCTCCCGATGCCGCAGCATCTTCCCTGCCAGCGTCCACCGCCGTTGCCAGCCAACAGTCGCAGAGCAACCCCCCCTATGCTCTGTTTTGGATAATTGGTCATTTGAATGTGAGTTTTGATCAAGTGGATTTGAGCCGTTGATCTCTTGATCAATTTTATCATGGAGGGTTTGATCGTCTTTGTTTGGAGCCATTTGATCGCCTTAATCTTCTTGATCTTGATTGATTGATTGTTAGCTGTCTGATTGATCTTGTTCATGATCTTGATTCTTGATCTCTTGGATCTAACCGTCCGATTGTGTTAAAGATCTCGATGGTTGGTGATCATCTTGTTTGTCATTCGTTGCTATTGAGTTCGTGCCCGGAGATCCGTTCCTGTTATTCTCTTTCTTTTGGTTAGATTTGTCGTCTCTCAGGCAAGTAACTTGTACTCCAATTCCATTGTTTGATACAAGTCAAAAATACCGCTTATAGTGTAGTTGGGTTCTAAAGACAACTCATGTATGTTATGTTTAATGGGTTTTGTCTCTATTGTGCTACTTGACCATAGTTGCCTCACGACACAATATTGACATGACTTAACTTAGGTTTTGCCCATTCTTGATTTGATCATGTATGGGAGACTTCTTGTGAGAATTTGGGTATTTATGGAGAACCATGTGATAGACTTATTTTAGATATGTTAATTACCCTATTTCATGATGTTTGGATACTTGGTAGACTCGATTTCATGTTTGGTTGCATTTGGATCAAGTTTCGTTGGATCTATGTTGATTTTGTTTTTTTTGAGTAAAATCTGTATTTTGTCGCTATTGTGTCTTAATCAGTAATTTAGACCATATTAAGGTCAGAATCTTAATTCCAGTATAAAACATGAGTTTTAGAGGAATTCGTCTGCTTTCCAACCCCTCTGACCTTGCTTAATTTTGTTTTCGTATGTGTGAGATATGACTGTTTTACTACAGAGGTGTCGATCAATTCCAGATTTTGTTTCTTGGGGATTTTGATGACTAAATTATTTTGATACTTGTGTTACACATATTATTTTGATCTGAAACTTTGGTCAGTACTTCTAAATCTATCTAGGGAGTACCCAGAATTTTGGTGGATTTTATTGATGAGTTTTAAATGCCGTTTCGTGCTTATTTATGAAAGTTATACTTGCTGTATTTTGCTCGCTAATCTGTAAAAAATCGTATTTTCACCTTGATTCCTTTTACTGTACGAAAAATATTAGTGAAATATGAAAGTTAATATATTTTGTCTATCTTTATCTCCCTTTGGCGAATTTGGATTTCGTTTCACGGCTTGCGAGATATTTCAGTTTTCGTACAGCAGTGTTGGGAATTCCAGATTTGCCAAACTATCAGTTCTTGAGGTTTTCCGTTTTTGATGACTGAACTAATTTTACTGGAATATTATGAAATTTTATATTTTGTTTCTAGACATAAAGGGGAATAATCCAGATTTTTTCGGGATTTATTTGAGAAATTTTGATGTTGTTTTTAAGACTGAGAATTCGTTTTACTGATTTCTGACTGAACATGTTTTCTGGATTTAAAATCAGTTTTGAGTTATGATTTTGTGAATTACTATGTGACTTATTTATATTCGCTGGATTCGGATGGGAGTCTATTTTCCAGATTCTTCGACGGATCCAGATTTGCATTTCTGTACCGACAAGATTCACTATTTTAGTACTGCACTGTCTTGCTGTCCTGAATATGAACATACACTATTTTGCTCGTTTATGTGACTGTATATTATCTATGCATGTTTATTTGTTTCCTTGAACCTAATACCAATTATACCCTGTTAGTGTGACACTATTTCGTAAACATTTATGCCTGTTTGATGACCATAATAAAAGTAACCAAGCAGGGGATTTTTTTAAAGGAAGATCTAGTAGTGGAAAATATGAAAACGTGTACTTGAAAGGGAACTAGTGTTCCATACTATTACTGTTACTATTACTGTTACTGTTACTGTTACTGTTATCTGACCCTGTCTACATTACTTCCTATAGGAAGGTGCAGAGGAGAAGAGAACCACTAGGTTCTTACTGTTACTGTTACTGATACTGCTACTATTACTGATACCTGAGTACACTGCCCCATTATGGTCCACTATGAAATTTAAAAGCGAAACTGTTTTTGTAGCAACCATGTAGTAAAAATTGGGATGCATTAAGTACTACCTAGCTAGTAATACACACAAGACTGTAAGAACATAAGACTGATACTGTTAGACTGATACTATTAGACCGATACTGTTGGACTGACTCTATTATACTGTTACACTGATATACTGAGGTTACTGTTACTGGACACTGTTAGTTTCCATATGACACTGTACTGGACACATGTTAGTATACCATGCTAGTTGATTCTGCTATACCATGCTATACCTGTTTTTGCTAATATTTAGATTTGTTTAGTTTCCCTTGTGCTTGTATCCTACATTATAAGTGGCCCGTAACTTGCATTTGACGGGTACTTATTTTCTTTTTCCTTCTCCCTGCAATTTGTCAAATTGCAGACTTTGGTGATCAGCTGCCCAACGGAGTATGTGATCTAAAGTTCTAGTTGGCTGGAGCTTTTGCTATCTTCATTTATTTTCTGTTGCTCATTTTTAACATTGTATCTTGTACTCGGATCTATTTTGTATTTGGACAGTATGACCCATAATTTTGACTTTTTCAGATCTGATTTATTTGAGATTAACAAATTTTGTTTCAAGTAAATTTTGTTGGTTTATTAATTCAATTTTGCATGTATGTGGTTGATCCGTTTGCTTCCGACTCTGATTATTTTGTGAGATGTTGTAAAGATTCCTGAACAGCTTATGGATGATAAAAATCATTCGCTGGGTTTTTGTCTCGTATCCGTATTCCGTATTCATTTTGGAAAGCGCGGCATGACAAGGTTTTTAGTGGTATCAGAGCCAGGTTTGGCTAATGTATTAGTTGCCTAATATATTAGACAAGCTTGGCTCGAACTGGGATCTGCTCAACATTTCACCAACCATGCATGCATAAATTACTTAATAATCAACTTGATCTGATACTAGTCTTATTCCATTCTTTTTTATCCTTTCTTATTCAATCCCTTGATTCCTTGATTCTTCTGTCTTTTTCAGTCGTCCTCTTTGATTGATTTCATCTTGGGTATGAATTCATTCTTTTCGTATCCATATTCTTTTGATTTCGGTGCAAGAGATCTCTTATCTCTGCTTGCCTCGTTCACTCCCTTTTATTTCAGTTTGTATGCCATTCATTGCTTTCCGTGCCTTACATTCATCTTCATTTGTTGACTCACTTTGAGTATCATGCAGCTATTCCTTCCCTGCCATATTCTCTTCAAATTCTGCTTGTGCCCCCGCATTCCTCTTCCTTCATATTCAATTCTTTGATTTCTTATTTTCTTTCGTCCCTTGTAGTCATCTTTCTTTGTTGACTCCTTATTGAGTATAAAATTCATTTTTTCCCTGCCTATATTTTTTTTATATACATATTATTTTTTCCGAATATTTTGTGTATTTCGATTATTATTTGTTATATTTTGGATCTTCTATAAAATGGTTTTCTAAAACAAAAATTTTGTTATTTCGAATAAGTATGTATTTTAATATCACAAATTTCAAAACGTAACTTCTTACTTAAATTGGGCAATCAATATCTAAGTACGTGTGGAAGATTGCATCATCTTGTTCATCGTTTTGTTGCAACTGGATATCGAGATGGCAAACCTGTAACTAGACGTCAACGGTTGTGCAACTGGATATCGGGGAGGCAAAATGTGCAACCGAATATCCAGATGGCAACCTGCAACCCGATGTCATGGAAGCAAACCTGCAACTTGATGTCGAGAAGGCAAGTCTACGGATGGATATAAATGAGGCGAACCCACATCAAAGAATTTCTACTATAGTAACCCCTGTTTTCCCAAATCCGTATTTTCTGTGTATTATCTGAGTTCGAGTTCTTTATAAAAATTTTCGTTTTCTTAAATTCATTTTTATTCAAAAATATTTTGTATCTCATGCTAAAATCCGTTCTTTTTATTAATTGAATTTATTATTATTTCAAACGATTTCTTTATATACAAACCCTATTAATGTCTTTATTAGTATTATTGTTATTACTATTATTATTATTGTAATTTTTTTTTACTATTTTATTTTTGTTGTTAATATTGAATTATTTTCACAAAAATTATGAACTCAAATTATATTTTGTCTTGCAATATTATTCTTACCAGTATGGTTATTATTATTATTATTATTATTATTATTATTATTATTATTATTATTATTATTTTACAAGTATGATTATGATGATTATTATTGTTATTGTTATTGTTATTTTTTTTATTATTAATTTATAATTAATATGTGTTGATTTTTGAATTATTAATATTATTTTCGTTAACACCCTTTAGTTTTGACCTAATTATTTAAAGTAAAGCCCTTATCTAAAGCCCAATTATATTCTGGTGTCTCATTCTTTTCTTCCTGCTCGGACCGTCACTTAGTGTCACATGGTCTACAATGACATGTCTGCAGCTTGGAACATCACAATCAGAGTGGCGCAACGGAAGCGTGGTGGGCCTATAACCCACAGGTCACAGGATCCTCTTGTTGCTTCTCCTACCTTGTATTGTTTGCTTTTCCCTATCTTTTGCTTTTGTTCTCATCCGTTGACTCATTGCTTGGTTTAACTTTTCCTTGTCCATCTTTTCTTCGATCCAGCTCTATCTTTTTCTTCATCTCTTTGCTTTGTTATCTTGCAAGTCTTGTGTTGTTTCTTCTTCATTTTTGATATCGATTACTTCTTTCTTACATTCCATCTTGCCTTCATGCACCCATTCTTTTTTGATTCAATCCTTCCCTGTTCGTTCTCTCTTTGATTCCAGTTCTGCCTACTCCCTATCTTGCTTTGTTATCTTGTGCTATTTCTCTCCTTTTGATACCATTTGCATCTTTCATGCATTCCATTTGACCCCATTGTTATCCCTTTCATTCTTTTCCTGGTGTTACCTCAGCTTTGTTCCTTTCCCTTTAACCCTCTATTTTGTTACCCTTCCCTAGTTAATTTGCTTTTGCCTCGTCCTATTTACCTCCTAAGCAAATTTCGAGGACAAAATTTTGTTGTAGGTGGGTAGGATTTGTAACCCCTGTTTTTCCAAAAATGTATTTTCGGTGTATTTTCTGTATTTAAAATTCTCGTAAATTATTTTCTACCGCTTTCAATTTCTTTTGTCAAATTTTACTATTGGATCTCCTATTAAAATCTATTTTCGATCAATAATTGTATTTGTAACTATTTTGTATGATTTTATATCTTAATATAAATCTTACTATTATTATTATTACTGTTATTTTATTATTATTATTATTATTATTATTATTATTATTAAATTCTGTTAGTATTATTTTTTTTATTGTTATTACATTTTTATTGTATATTAAAAATCATACTGTATTTGCTAGTATTTAAGTATTAACTCAGTGTATACTACTTGATTTATTGTACTATGGTATTTCTAATTGTATATTTTCTATTGAATAAATTATTTACTTTTAATATTAATCTAAATATATTTTTGAATTAATTTTATTGAAACCCTAATGGACTTTTTATACCCATTTACCCATTATAACTAAACCCAATTACCCATTTATATTTAACCCTGTTTAACCAATACTCTAAACCAGCCCAGACCCATTATACTTTACTTTAAACCCATTATAATATTACCCATTTACCATCAGCCTAAACTACCCGAAACCCCTACCCATTATCACCTTTTCCCCACCCGTTTCAGCCCTACCTGTTTAACCCTAACCCTATAATCTAAACCCATATATATTTACCCAAAAACCCTGTTCACCTCCTCGACTATGCAGCCGCCCCTAGCCTGTTTACTCTGTCGTTTCGCTTCCCCTTTGTGAGCCCCGCCGCCCTCTTCTCGCCTGCCCACCTTCATCCCTGTCATCCCTACACCGTCCCTCGCCCCTCCATCTCTCTCTCGACCTTGCCCTTCGCTCTGCCATCGCGATAACAATAGCGACAGCCACATCGCAGCACAACTGTGCACTGCCGGCCCCCTTGCGTCGCCTGTGCTCCTCCGCCTTGTCTCTGCACTGCCTCCTGCAGAGCCTCCCTTCCCTCCGCAGCGATGCCGCAAAGCCGACAGCGACCAACCCCCTACCGTCTAATTGCGGTGCCAACGACTGCAGCATCCCCTGGTCATCTCCCTCCATCTCTGTCCCTTCCTCGTCTTCTCCCTGCACCCCTGTGCAGAATCCAGCACCCCCAGTCGCCTCCCGACGCTGAAGCAGCTTACATACCGGTGTCAGCCGTCGTTGCCAGCCAACAGTCACAGTGCAACTCCCCCAATGCTCTGTTTTGAATTCATGGTCATTTGAATGTGAGTTTTGATCAAGTGGATCTGAGCCATTATCTCTTGATCATCTTGTTCATGGAGGGTTTGATCATCTTTGTTTGGAGCCGTTCGATCGCCTTAATTTTCTTGATCTTGATTGATTGATTGTTAGTCGCCTGATTGATCTTGTTCATGATCTTGATTCTTGATCTCTTGGATCTAACCATCCGATTGTGTTAGTAATCTCGATGGTTGGTGATCATCTTGTTCGTGATTCGTTGCTATTGCGTTCGTGCCCGGGGATTCGTTCCGGTTATTCTCTTTCTTTTGGTTGGATTCATCGTCTCTCAGGCAAGTAACTTGTACTCCAATTCCTTTGTTTGATACAAGTCAAAAATACCGCTTAAATTATAGTTGGGTTCTAGACACAACTCGTGTGTGTTATGTTTGATGGGTTTTGTCTCTATTGTGCTACTTGACTATAGTTGCCTCACGACACAATATTGACATGAATTAACTTAGGTTTTGCCCATTCTTGATTTGAACATGTATGGGAGACTTCTTGTGAGAATTTGGGTATTTGTGGAGAACCATGTGATAGACTTATTTTAGATATGTTAATTACCCTATTTCATGATGTTTGGATACTTGGTAGACTCAATTTCATGTTTGGTTGCGTTTGGATCAAGTTTCGTTGGATCTATGTTGATTTTTGTTTTTGAGTAAAATCTGTATTTTGCCGCTATTGTGTCTTGATCAATAATTTAGACCATATTAAGGTCAGAATCTTAATTCCATTATAAAACATGAGTTTTAGAGGAATTCGTATGCTTTCCAACCACTCTGACCTTGCTTGATTTTGTTTTCGTATGTGTGAGATATGACTGTTTTACTACAGAGGTGTCGATCAATTCTAGATTTTGTTTCTTGAGGATTTTTATGACTAAATTATTTTGATACTTGTGTTACACATATTATTTTGATCTGAAACTTTGTTTAGTACTTCTATATCTATCTAGGGATTACCCAGAATTTGGGTGGATTTTATTGATGAGTTTTAAATGCCGTTTCGTGTTTATTTATGAAAGTTATACTTGCTGTATTTTGCTCGCTGTTCTGTAAAGAATCGTATTTTAACTCTAATTCCTTTTACTGTATGAAAAATATTCGTGAAATATGAAAGTTAATATATTTTGTCTATTTTTATCTCCCTTTGGCGGATTTGGATTTCATTTCACGGCTTGCGAGATATTTCAGTTTTCGTACAGCAGTGTTGAGAATTCCAGATTTGCCAAACTATCGTTTCTCGAGGTTTTCCGATTTTTGATGACTGAAATAATTTTACTGGAATATTATGAAATTTTAAATTTTGATTCTAGACATATAGGGGAATACCCCAGATTTTTCCTGAATTTATTTGAGAAGTTTTGATGCTGTTTTTCGACTGAGAATTCGTTTTACTAATTTCTGACTGAACATGTTTTCTGGATTTAAAATTAGTTTTGAGTTATGATTTTGTGTATTACTATGTGACTTATTTATATTCGCTGGATTCGGATGGGAGTCTATTTTCCAGATTCTTCAACGGATCCAGATTTGCATTTCTGTAGCGACAAAATTCACTTGTTTTAGTACAGCACTGTCTTACTGTTCTGAATATGAACATACACTGTTTTGCTCGTTTATGTGACTGTATATTATCTATGCATGTTTATTTGTTTCCCTGGACCTAATACTGATTATACCCTGTTAGTCTGACACTATTTCGTACACATTCATGCCTATTTGATGACCATAATAAAAGTAACCAAGCCGGGATTTTTTTAAAGGAAGATCTAATAGTGGAAAATATGGAAACATGTACTTGGAAGGGAACTAGTGTTCCATACTGCTACTGTTACTGTTACTGTTACTGTTACTGTTATCTGACCCTGTCTACATTACTTCCTATAGGAAGGTGTAGAGGAGAAGAGAACCACTAGGTTCTTACTGTTACTGCTACTGCTACTGTTACTGGTACCTGAGTACACTGCCCTATTATGGTCTACTATGAAATCTAAAAGCGAAAATGTTTGTTGTAGCAATCATATAGTAAAAACCGGGTTGCACGAAGTGCTACCTAGCTAGTAATACACACATGACTGTAAGAACATAAGACTGATGCCGTTAGACTTGTAACGCCCCGAATCCCAAATACACTGAATTCGAGATGTTCTACAGGATCTTTTCACTTTCTTTAGTACAATTTTACAAGGAAATTTGAACTTTTCTCTTTACATCAGAGTTTACATCAATATTACACTTTACATTGCACAGCGGAAGTAAAATTTACAACAATGAAATAAATATACAACAACATTGAGTAATCTTTAAGCATTTGTTCCTCTTTAATCTTTATCAAGCCATTTACCTGCATATAAAACTGTGGGTACGTCAGTTTATTCAACCGACGATCATTATACACGGCCATCCTCTCTATGCCGGAAATAGTATAACTTATTTTCCATATTTAGCAAACACAAACTTGTCACATATCAAACTAAAGGGACTACCCTATTGATGTCGTGTTGTGATTGTGCATTTAGTCCTTAATGCATTTATTTATTTTACATGACACTAATGCGCACTTGTTCGGATTCTATGCATCCCATACTACATAGGTCCGAGGGCAAGCCCTTAATCGTTCTTCATCTTTGTAGGGTTCAATCCCTCGTTATGACTTAATCTACTACTGTAATTACGGTAAGTATCCTAGATGTTTTTTGACCTATGAACTCATGTCTAGGCGCCCTGGAGGGAATCCCATCGCTGACATGACTCATCATGCAGACATCCTGTGGTAATTCAGCTCCTACCATAGACATGACACCACACGTAGTCTTCAAACATCCCACGAGCGTCGCCACCGGGACGGTACTCTGGAGCAATATCCTTGCCCAGACTCATCATGGGACATCCTGGGATACGCTCTCGCCGCTATCCAATGGCCCTCATACTCAATGTTTTTCTCTTACTTTCATCACGCCTTCACTATGTACTAATCCTTAATTTTTATTAAAATCATGAACAAAAATCAAAGCTCTAGAGTTAGCCTCTCCACTAAACCGGACTTATTCATTCATTCAAACATGACCAACCTTGGTCTTTCTTTTCAATTTTCATTTCATTTATTTCCAAATGCCGGGGGAGACTTAGCTACTCTTTTGTTTCAATTTCCAATTCACAATTTCCAATTTGAGCATTTCCACTCATAAATTCATTTGTTGATTTGTCATACTCAAAAGTATTTCTCTTTTCCAATCATGATTTCTAATTCGTTCAAATAGTACATAACTATACAGAAAAATTCATATGCTTTATCAATTATCAATTTCACTTTGAATTTCACATCACTAAAGAATATTCACATTTCACATTTTTCACACTATTCTCAAATGAGAATAATTTGCATCACATCACACAATATAATTTCTTCTTGCCACATTAATTCTCTAATTCTTTTTGCAAGATATAATTTTCACAAAGTATACATATAGAACCATAGTTCTATTTATGCATTTTATTCTCAAATCATAGTTTATTTCATGCAAATAATTCCCAAATTATTTTTATAAAATCCCATGTATTTTTAGGAGAATAGTCATATTTTTTCCATAATTTTTTGACAATTAAAAACCCCCAAAAAATTGGTTTTTCAATCTTGTCGAGGGCAAGATTCGAACCCAGCACCCCAGAGACACAGCCGAAAGCACAGACCACAAGGCCAGTGTGCTAAGCGGTATAAAGGAGCGCTGAGAGTATTAAATACTCTCGGCCTCTGATTTCTATATAGTAAAATAATTTGTGAAACAAAAGTGCGCCACAGGGATTCGAACCGGCCTTCACAGGAAACCCAACGCACGCTCTGACCACTTGGGCTACGTACTCAGGTTGTCAGAGTACAACTTAAATTCTTTTTGAACCAATTTCCTCTGTTGTTAAAACGTCTCGATGTTCAACTAGTCCTCATTTCATTTTGATTTCATGAAAATTACTGTAAAATTCCAGATTAATTATTTCTTGTCTAATTTACATATCAGTATGAAAAAAAAAATCTTTCCAACAATTAAAACATTTTTTCATACAATTGATTCGAATTCTACATGATAATCACCACCTTCTTTATTTCGACATCTATTAACAACTAATACCATTAATCCTTTTATTAGAAACTAAGGATTAATTCTCTGTTTTTAACCTTTTATCATGCATACAAATCTATAATTTATTTCATTTATTTCAATATCACACAAAGATCCATTTATTCACATGAAGTAGCATTGCCAATCTACTAACTTGTGTATATAATTTGTGATGTAGAATAATGAGACTTTCTTTAACAATCCATGGTTATAATTAATCCATACAAACTTAGATTTTTACTAATCAAATCACATACAATTTGCACACCCACATTCCAATCAATTCATAGGTCAATGTCCAATTAAAAGTGTACTCTTATTATTATTTTTCATGCCTCATTCATTAAATTTAATCTAGCATGCATCCCTAATTAGAATATAGAAAATTTACCCACCTTGTATGGAGAGAAAATTCACTAGCAATCCCTAGACAAATGTCCTTGCGACGAATTGCTCCTCCTTGAACACGTGCACCTAAGCCTCCAAGCACACCTCACCGAATGCTCCCTCTTCTTGATGCCGGCCTCCCCTTGATGTTGCAAGCACAAGATCCCACACACTCTCAATCTTTTAACTCACAAAATACTAGTAGATAATATAATTTAGACTATAGATTTGGAAGAGAATAATTTCACACAAGAATAACTAGCCATGGGGGGGTATTTATACTAAAAATCAAAGAGAATGGAGGGCTAGGATCAATTGGTTGGTTGTAAGATGGAGGGCTAGGATGAAAGTAGGAGTTGCATTAACTACCCACAACCAAGCAACCACCACACCATGATCTCCATTAAAAATTTTGGTTTTCCTTCCCAAAAGATCAAAACCGGCCTAGTGTAGGAATGCACATTGCACGTGTACATGCAATGCACGTGCATGCCACTTGGTCCAAAAAATGTACATTAATTTTTTGTATAAAAATAAAATAGTCTTTAAATTGTATTCTACATGACAAGTTGTATAAAAATAGTCCATGGGCTTTAGTTTATGGGCCAAAATAATTATTATAAAAATAATAAATTAAATTAACTTTGAGCTTTTAAAAGAAAATGCTTTTGAAAGAAGGCTTTATAGAAAAATAATTAAAGGCACATATTTAAATATCTATACTCATCTTGATGAAAATATTAACCGAAAATATTGCACGTGCACACTACGTGCAAAATAAATAATTTTTCATTAAATGAAAAATCAGGGCATTACAAGACTGATACTGTTAGACCGATACTGTTGGACTGACTCTGTTATACTATTACACTGATATACTGAGCTTACTATTACTGGACACTGTTAGTTGCCTATGACACTGTACTGGACACATGTTAGTATACCATGCTAGTTGATTCTGCTATACCATGCTATACCTGTTTCTGTTATTATTTAGATTTGTTTAGTTTCCCTTGTGCTTGTATCCTACATTATAAGTGGCCCGTAACTTGCAATTGACGGGTACTTGTTTTCTTTTTCCTTCTCCCTGCAATTGTCAAATTGCAGATTTTGGTGATCAGCTGCCCGACGGAGTATGTGATCTAAAGTTCTAGTTAGCTGGAGCTTTTGCTATCTTCATTTATTTCCGATTGCTCATTTTTAACATTGTATCTTGTACTCGGATCTATTTTGTATTTGGACAGTATGATCCATAATTTTGACTTGTTCAGATCTGATTTATTTGAGATTAATAAATTTTGTTTCAAGTAAATTCTGTTGGTTTATTAATTCAATTTTGCATGTATTTGGTTGATTCTTTTGCTTTCGACTCTGATTATTTTGTGAGATGTTGTAAAAATTCCTGAACAGCTTATGGATGATGAAAATCATTCGCTGGGCTTTTGTCTCATATCCGTATTCCGTATTCATTTTGGGATGCGGGGCGCGACACATGTAATTGTTCTTATTTCCAGTATTGATATATTCATCTATTTGTATGATTCTGTTGTGATTCTTTTGTCGGCCAATTATTCTGTCTTTGGATGATTTATTGATCTGAATTATTGCACTTCTTGGCTTAATTGCCAATTTATTTTAATTCTGACTTGTTGGATCTGGTTTTCTACCCAATATACCCTATTGAACCCTTATACCCATCCTATTGGATCCTAACCGCAACCCAATACCCACTGGGGTTTTAGTTAGGGGAAGTGGGTTTGGGTAAACTAAGTTTTGGGTTCAATATCTAATAAGGGAGATGGGTTGGGTTTGAATGTAGTTGGGCCAAGAAAATAATAATATAAGAAAATAATTGGAACTAGAAAGCAAACAATAGGATAAAAGCCTAAAATACAATAAATTAGGAGAAAAAGATACCAATAAAAATACAAATAACCATAATCCGTATAAACGGAAATAGGGGTTACAAATCCTACCCACCTTACAAGAAGAATTCCATCCTCGAAATTCAAATCGGTGGATCGTAGGTACCTCGAGAAGAGAAAAGAAAAGAAAAACAAACAACCAAGACAACATACAACTACTGGAAGAGATGGGGGAACTTCTTCTGAATCTCTTCCTCCAATTCCCAAGTCGACTCATAGGGCGAGTGAGGATTCCAGGAGACACGAACAAGTTTGATCACTTTGTTCTTCAACTCTTTCTCACGTCTGTCCAGAGTAGCAACTGGCTGGACTTCGCAAGACAAGTATGGGCTCATGGACAACTCTGAGTAGTCAATCACATGGCTGTCGTCTCTGACATACTTCCTGAGCTGAGAGACATGGAATACGTCAGGAACTCTGGACAAGGCTGGTGGTAATGCAAGTCGGTAGGCTACCTTGCCCAGACGCTTCAGAATATCAAAAGGGCCAATGAATCGGGGACTCAGCTTACCCCCACCACCAAATCGGATGACGCCTTTCCAAGGTGATACTTTTAGAAATACATGATCACCTGCCTCAAACTCCAAAGGTCGGCGATGACAGTCAGCCCATTTCTTCTGCCAGTCCTGAGCGGCTTGCAGGTGTTTCCTGATCTGAGCTACCGCATCAACTGTCTTCGTAATCAATTCTGGTCCCAAGAGTTTCCTCTCACCAATGTCGTCCCAACAGATTGGGGACCTACATTTGCGACCATAGAGTGCTTCAAATGGAGCTGCATTGATACTTGCCTGATAACTGTTGTTATATGAGAACTCGACTAGGTGCAAATGAACCTCCCAAGAACCACCATATTGCAGAACACAGGATCGCAACATGTCCTCCAGTGTCTGAATCGTCCTTTCGGACTGTCCATCCGTCTGGGGGTGAAATGTTGTGCTATTGTTCAACTTCCTCCCCAAACTCTGCTGAAGGCTCTCCCAGAACTGGGACCTGAACCTTGTATCCCTGTCAGTGTAACGCCCCGAATCCCAAATACACTGAATTCGAGATGTTCTACAGGATCTTTTCACTTTCTTTAGTACAATTTTACAGGGAAATTAAAACTTTTCATCATACATCAGAGTTTACATCATAATTACATCTTGCTTTTGCACAGCGGAAGTAAAATACAACAATTTGATACAAATACAACAGCATAATGTAATCTCTAAGCATCCATCCTCTTTAATCTTTAACATGATATTTACCTGCATATAAGACTGTGGGTACGTCAGTTTATTCAACCGACGAACATTATACACGGCCGTCCTCGCTTTGCCGGAAATAGTATAACTTAACATTTCATATTTAGCAAACACAAACTTGTCACATTCCAAACTAAAGGGACTACCCTATTGATGTCGTGTTGTGATTGTGCACTTAGTCCTTAATGCAGTTAATTATGTTACATGACACTAATGCACACTTGTTCGGATTCTATGCATCCCATACTACATAGGTCCGAGGGCAAGCCCTTATTCGTTCTTCATCTTGATAGGGTTCAATCCCCCGTTATGTCTTAGTCTACTACTGTAACTACGGTAGTGTCTTAGATGTCCTATGATCTATGAGCCCATGTCCAGGCAGCCTGGAGGGGAATCCCACGCACTGTCACGACGCATCGAGCAGGCAACCTATGGACAATTCAGCCTCCGCCATGGAACAATGGCACCACCCATAGCCACTCGAACATCCCACAAGCGTCGCCACCGGGACGATAATTCCGGAGTAGCGCCCACGCCATGTCTTGACGCATCAAGCAGGCAACCTGTGAATCGCTCTCACACCGCTATCCGTTGGCCCCCATACTCATGTTTTTCTTCTACTTTCATCACATCTCCACTATGTACTAGTCCTTAGTTTTATTTAAAAATCATGAACAAAATAATCACTAGAGTTAGCCTCTCCATCAACCGGACTTATTCATTTGTTTCAACATGACCAACCTTGGTCTAATTTCAATTCAATTCATCTTTCTCAATGCCGGGGAGACTTAGCTACTCTATTTCAAATTTCATTTCACAATCTTTAACTCCTGACAATTTCCATGTCGAGTTTTCATACTCATTCTTTTTCAATTCATGATTACACTTTATTCACAAGTCCACAATGAATACTTTTAATTCACGAGTTCATAATGAAACAATTCATGTTTATAGCCAACAATTTCTTTTCCTCTTTCATAAATCATGGTTTTAATTTCATAACCATACATGAATTATACAACTTCATAATATCACATTTCAACCTTCATACTTCATATCTTGCACAATACTCATAATGAAAATAAATAAAATCATGTCACACCACAAGCACTTTTGCCAATCACTTTATAATAGCCTATCTTTATAAGTTATAAATCCACAAGTGTATATCTCATAACCAAAGCTCCATTTATGCCTTTTATTCACAAACCACATTGTATTTCATTCTAAAAATACCCAAATCACTCTTATAAAATTCCTTGTAATTTTATGAGAATTACCATATTTATTTCATAATTTTTGGACTTCAAAAACACCAAAAAAAATTATTTTTCCTTATATGCCGAAGGCAAGAATCGAACCAGGCGCCGCACCAAGACAGCACAGAGCCCCGACCACTAGGCCAGTCGCTGAACACGTCCATAGAGTGACTAGGGTCTATATGAACCCTTAGTTCGCTGTTACTGTTTTTAGGGTAATTTAACAAAAGAAGTGTTCGGCCTGGGATTCGAACTGGGCAACACAGAGAAGCCAACCGGGGTCCAAGACCACCTGAGCCACTGGCTCGGGTTGTCACTAACCCAAATAAAAGTCCATTTGTATTATTTTCGTACTGTTTTAAGAATAACTCGACATTCAAATAGCCATAGCTTCTTATTACTTTAGTAAAATTTTCTAAAAACTTCCAGATTAAATCCTCAGTCATAAAAGTTCATACCAGTAAAATAATATAATTTTTTGGTGCTAATGAAATGTATTTTTCACACACAAAAATCCAAAATTAATTCATTACACTACAAAAATTTGTATTTTCGACATTGCCATATAATTAATCTACTAGTCTTTTTATTCACTAATTTCATGGTGATAATTTACTGATATTAGTTCTTAATTCAACCAATATACATGTGAGTTCAATAGTCCATATCCATATCAACATATAAGTCTATTCATCTCAATTTCACAATTAACAAGCATGCATTATGTCTCTAATCTCAATAGCAACATCCTCAATTAAGTTTTGTTACCATCATAACTTCATATTAATGAACATGGAGAAATCTACATACAACTTAATTTTAACACTAGAGCCATATAAGTTAATCATCACATTTCAAACCATTCACATACTAACTACTCAATTCAAGTGGGCTCTTATTAATATTTTCATGCATCTTTGATGGTTGAAACTAAGCATGGACCTACTTTAGAAATATAAAATGTTTTACCCACCTCAATTGGAGAGAAAACACAAACAAAGCAACTACGTCCTTGTAGACGAAAGCACCACCTCCTAGCCAAAGAGTGCACAACTCCAAGCTTCCAAGCCAATGCCGAATGCTCCTTCAAATCCACACCGAAAGCTTCCCTCCTTGATGCCGGCCACTCCAAGCAACAAAAGCCCACACAACTCTCTATCTTTTATAACTCTCACAATGATAATACTATAATTATGAAATACACTTTGCATATCAAAATTAGCCATGAGAGGGTGGGGGGGGGTATTTATACTCAAAGATGAGTGAAATGGAGGGCCAAGATCATTTGGTTAGTTGTAGGATGAAGGGACTAGATCAAAGTAGAAGTTAGAAGAACTACCCACTTCTTTGAAACTACCACCATGTTCTCCACACCCAAAATCAAAACTCCCTCCAAAAGAATGATACCCGGCCACCATAGAAGAGTGTGCATTGCACGTGTACGTGTAGTGCACGTGCATGCAACTAGGCCAAATTTGTACATTCTTAAATTTGTATAAAAATAATTTAGTAAAAAAAGGTCTTCTACATGACAAGTTTAATTAAAATAAATTAATTCATGGGCTTTCTTTTTGGGCTAAAATATTTTATAAAAATAAATAAAATAAAATGCTTTTGGGCTTTTTTTTTTTAAGAAAGGCTTTTTAATTAAATCAAATAAGGCTTTTAAAGAATAATTTGAGAAAATTATATTTAAAT
Organism: Hemerocallis citrina; assembly: GCA_017893485.1. NCBI lineage: Eukaryota > Viridiplantae > Streptophyta > Magnoliopsida > Asparagales > Asphodelaceae > Hemerocallis > Hemerocallis citrina. Next base: position 146,553,121 of record CM030364.1, on the reverse strand, counting down.
ATACACATCATGATAAAAAAATAATCCAAACAAAATATTGCACGTGCACAACACGTGCAAAATAAATAATTTCTCATTAATTGAAAAATCAGGGTATTACAGCACTCCCTCCTTAGAATAGTTCCATCCCCGGAACTACAATCAAGAGCGAGAAAAAAAACAAAAATACAACACACACAACAAGAACAAAAGATACAATAATACACTCAAGCAAAAAGCTCAGGATAGTCCTTCAACATCCTCTCCTCAGACTCCCAAGTAGCCTCTTCAACCAAGTGGTTTCTCCAGACTACCTTGACCATCGGTATCGTCTTATTCCTCAAGACTTTCTCTCGACGATCAACAATCTCAACAGGAGGCTCGATGTAATTCAGGTCTAACTGCAAACCTTCCGGCACTTCAGGTAAATGATGACTCGGGTCTGGAATGTAACCTCTCAGCATAGACACATGAAAGATATTGTGCACCTGAGACAACTCTTCCGGTAATTCAAGCCGGTAAGCAGTTTTCCCGATCCTTTTCAATATCTTATACGGGCCTATAAACCTCGGGGCTAACTTCCCGCCTTTGCCAAAACGAACCACACCTTTACTGGGCGATACCTTCAGAAAGACGAAGTCACCAACCTCAAACTCAAGGTCCCTTCTCCGGTTGTCTGCATAGCTTTTCTGCCTGCTCTGAGCTTCCACCAACCTTTTCCTGATCAGATCAATCTTCTCAGAAGTCAGTTGCACAAGCTCAGGACCAAACAACTGACGCTCCCCTACTTCATACCAACAAACAGGAGTCCGGCACTTCCTGCCATACAGAGCTTCGTACGGCGCCATCCCAATACTGGCCTGAAAACTGTTGTTGTAGGCAAACTCCACCAAAGGTAAATGCCTTTCCCAACTGCCCCCAAAGTCTAGTATACAACACCGAAGCATATCCTCAAGAATACGATTGACTCTCTCGGTCTGCCCATCGGTTTGCGGATGAAAAGCAGTGCTAAAATCTGTCTTGGTACCCAAAGCTGTCTGAAGACTCCTCCAGAAATGCGAAGTAAACCGCGCATCTCGATCAGACACAATAGTCGAAGGAACGCCATGAAGTCGGACAATCTCACCAACATACATCTCAGCCAACTTGTCCATCGAAGCAGTGAGTTTCATCGCCAAAAAGTGAGCGGACTTGGTAAGTCGATCGACTATAACCCAAATAGCATCATTGCCTTTAGAACTCTTAGGCAATCCCGTGATGAAATCCATACTGATGTTATCCCACTTCCATTCCGGAATAGGTAACGGCTGTAATAGACCTCCGGGTCTCTGATTTTCGGCTTTGACTTGCTGACAAACCTCACACTTCGCGACAAATTCAGCCCCATCCCGCTTCAAACCTGACCACCAGAAATGCTGTTTGATGTCTTTGTACATCTTAGTACTCCCAGGATGTACAGACAGAAGAGTAGCATGCGCCTCCTGAAGAATACTCTCTTTCAGGTCCGCCTGATTTGGAACGCACAGCCTATCTCCGAACCACAGCACTCCATCCCTGATCTGAAATCCGGGCAACCTGCCAGCACCAACCTGCTCCTTCATCTCCAATATATCAGCATCAACTTCCTGACTTGCAATGATCCTTGTATTCAGAGTAGGCTGAAGCCTCAACTGAGCCAAAGATGCTCCCAATCCTTGCAAGACAACCTCAATCCCAGCTCGGTCCAACTCCTCAATCAGATGCCTCTGAGTTGTAATCAAACAGGCCAAACTGCTCTTGCGACTAAGTGCATCAGCAACAACATTAGCCTTTCCAGGATGATACTTGATCTCAGGTCGCATATCCTCGAGCACTTCCAACCATCTCCGCTGCCTCAGATTGAGATCCCTCTGCTGATATATATACTTCAAGCTCTTGTGATCCGTGTACATATTCAACTTCTCACCGTACACGTAGTGCCTCCATTGCTTCAAGGCAAAGATAATCGCAGCCAACTCTAGATCATGAGTCGGGTAATTTTTCTCATGCGGTCGTAGTTGCCTAGACCCATAAGCGATTACTCTTCCCTCTTGCATTAAGACACAACCAAGCCCCCGATGTGAAGCATCGCTATAAACATCATACTCAACACCAGCTCTAGGCAAAGCCAAGATAGGTGCAGTAGTCAGCCTATCTTTTAACTCCTGAAAACTCGCCTCACATTGCTCGGTCCACTCGAAGCTCACATTCTTCTTGGTCAGCCCTGTAAGCGGTACAGCTATCTGAGCATAACCTTGAATGAATCTCCGATAATATCTAGTCATCCCAAGGAAACTTCTGACTTCCTTCACTGTAGTAGGCCTTGCCCAATCTCTCACTGCCTCTATCTTCTGAGGATCAGTTGCCACTTCCTCCTCAGAAAGGATGTGACCTAGGAATGCCACTTCAGATTTCCAGAAATCACACTTGGATAACTTGGCATACAACTGCTGCTCTTCCAACTTCTGCAAAACTGCTGCCAGATGCTCAGTGTGCTCCTCCTCAGACTTGGAGTACACGAGAATATCGTCGATAAACACCACGACGAAGGAATCAATAAACGGCCTCAGAACTCTGTTCATCAAGTCCATGAAGATTGCAGGTGCATTCGTCACTCCGAATGGCATAACTAAGAATTCGTAATGCCCATGCCGAGTTCTAAACACAGTCTTATGCACATCTTCAGCTTTCACTCGAACTTGGTGATATCCTGATCGAAGATCTATTTTGGAGAATACAGCTGCTCCTTGTAGACGATCAAACAAGTCATCAATTCGAGGAATCGGATACTTATTCTGAACAGTGACCTTATTCAGCTCCCGGTAATCGATGCACATTCTCATCGATCCATCCTTCTTCTTTACCAAAAGCACTGGTGCTCCCCAAGGTGACGCACTAGGTTGAATAAAGCCTTTTCCCAATAGTTCCTCAATCTGCCGTTTCACCTCATCCTGTTCCACTGGAGCCATCATATAAGGTGCCTTAGAAATGGGTGCACTTCCCGGTTGAACAGTGATGCTGAACTCTACATCACGATGTGGGGGTAACCCAGGAAAATCTTCCAAGAACACTGTTGGATAGTCCCGAATCACAGGAATCCCTTGCACTTCCACAGGAGTCTCTTCCTTGCGGATAGTTGCCACCAGCTTAGAACATTTCCGCTTCCCTTGGAACACGACTTCAGGTCCACCTGGAGCCTTCACTGTCACCGTCTTGGTCTTACACTCGATGCTTGCACTGTACACCGACATCCAATCAATGCCAATGATAACATCGACTCCCAAGATAGTCAGCTCGATCAGATCAATGCCAAAGATTCTATCCCCAATCACTATCTCGCAATCAGCATAATACCGATCAGTGGTTAAAGTTTCCCCTGACGGAGTAGCTACTGATAAGATCTTGCTTGGAAAAATCTTCGGTTCAACTCCCAACACTTTAGCAAACTTTGGAGACACAAATGTATGAGAGGATCCAGTATCAAACAATACGACAGCTTTAATTCCATATTCTGATGTAAAAGGTCCATCAAATTCAAAGTATGAAACATGAACTTTCAAGTCAACTTTTCATTTCATTGAATTCCAAAAGTTTATACATTCGAATTCAAAAATATTTTTTGACATCAGAACGGAAAGAAACAGAAGCTACAACACTCTAACTCCTACGGGTCCTCTTCGCTGCTCGAAGTTTTTCCCGCAGTTCATCAACCTCATCCTTCAGCACATCAGTTAGGTTCTTTTTCTTCTCAAGTTCCCAAATCCGATGGCTAAGAACAGAATAGTCGGCCTTCCGCTTCTCCAGCTGAGCTTCCAACAATCCAACTCTCTCCTTCAAAGTTTCCACTTGCCTCTGAAGAGAAGTTACAAGACCACTTGGAACTGGTACTTCCTCTTCGTCGGAAGAAGAATCATCAGATGAATCCGGAGGTGGGGTGATCTCTCGGGATTCAGGGTACTCCTCATCATCAGAATCAGCTTGTCCAGGGTAGTACTCGTCCTCGGAATCTGCCTGTGCAGGATGGTACTCTTCCTCAATGATATGCCAGTCGTCGCCTCCAGCAGGGTCGAAGTGATCAGCCATCTTAGAAATAGAAAGGAAGAAGCATAAATCTTAGAGCAACACAAATGTAAGTCACTTACATTTAAACCTCTAGATTCAAACACACACTCTAATGTCCACTTCTAGGGTGTCGTTCCCTATAAATTTGTACAAGTGTGAAAGTGTAGAAAGCGTGGCTCTGATACCACTCTGTAACGTCCCGAATCCCAAATATACTGAATTCGAGATGTTCTACAGGATCTTTTCACTTTCTTTAGTACAATTTTACAGGGAAATTAAAACTTTTCATCATACATCAGAGTTTACATCATAATTACATCTTGCTTTTGCACAGCGGAAGTAAAATACAACAATTTGATACAAATACAACAGCATAATGTAATCTCTAAGCATCCATCTTCTTTAATCTTTAACATGATATTTACCTGCATATAAGACTGTGGATACGTCAGTTTATTCAACCGACGAACATTATACACGGCCGTCCTCGCTTTGCCGGAAATAGTATAACTTAACATTTCATATTTAGCAAACACAAACTTGTCACATTTCAAACTAAAGGGACTACCCTATTGATGTCGTGTTGTGATTGTGCACTTAGTCCTTAATGCAGTTAATTATGTTACATGACACTAATGCACACTTGTTCGGATTCTATGCATCCCATACTACATAGGTCCGAGGGCAAGCCCTTATTCGTTCTTCATCTTGATAGGGTTCAATCCCCCGTTATGTCTTAGTCTACTACTGTAACTACGGTAGTGTCTTAGATGTCCTATGATCTATGAGCCCATGTCCAGGCAGCCTGGAGGGGAATCCCACGCACTGTCACGACGCATCGAGCAGGCAACCTATGGACAATTCAGCCTCCGCCATGGAACAATGGCACCACCCATAGCCACTCGAACATCCCACGAGCGTCGCCACCGGGACGATAATTCCGGAGTAGCGCCCACGCCATGTCTTGACGCATCAAGCAGGCAACCTGTGAATCGCTCTCACACCGCTATCCGTTGGCCCCCATACTCATGTTTTTCTTCTACTTTCATCACATCTCCACTATGTACTGGTCCTTAGTTTTATTTAAAAATCATGAACAAAATAATCACTAGAGTTAGCCTCTCCATCAACCGGACTTATTCATTTGTTTCAACATGACCAACCTTGGTCTAATTTCAATTCAATTCATCTTTCTCAATGCCGGGGAGACTTAGCTACTCTATTTCAAATTTCATTTCACAATCTTTAACTCCTGACAATTTCCATGTCGAGTTTTCATACTCATTCTTTTTCAATTCATGATTACACTTTATTCACAAGTCCACAATGAATACTTTTAATTCATGAGTTCATAATGAAACAATTCATGTTTATAGCCAACAATTTCTTTTCCTCTTTCATAAATCATGGTTTTAATTTCATAACCATACATGAATTATACAACTTCATAATATCACATTTCAACCTTCATACTTCATATCTTGCACAATACTCATAATGAAAATAAATAAAATCATGTCACACCACAAGCACTTTTGCCAATCACTTTATAATAGCCTATCTTTATAAGTTATAAATCCACAAGTGTATATCTCATAACCAAAGCTCCATTTATGCCTTTTATTCACAAACCATATTGTATTTCATTCTAAAAATACCCAAATCACTCTTATAAAATTCCTTGTAATTTTATGAGAATTACCATATTTATTTCATAATTTTTGGACTTCAAAAACACCAAAAAAAATTATTTTTCCTTATATGCCGAAGGCAAGAATCGAACCAGGCGCCGCACCAAGATAGCACAGAGCCCCGACCACTAGGCCAGTCGCTGAACATGTCCATAGAGTGACTAGGGTCTATATGAACCATTAGTTCGCTGTTATTGTTTTTAGGGTAATTTAACAAAAGAAGTGTTCGGCCTGGGATTCGAACTGGGCAACACAGAGAAGCCAACCGGGGTCCAAGACCACCTGAGCCACTGGCTCGGGTTGTCACTAACCCAAATAAAAGTCCATTTGTATTATTTTCGTACTGTTTTAAGAATAACTCGACATTCAAATAGCCATAGCTTCTTATTACTTTAGTAAAATTTTCTAAAAACTTCCAGATTAAATCCTCAGTCATAAAAGTTCATACCAGTAAAATAATATAATTTTTTGGTGCTAATGAAATGTATTTTTCACACACAAAAATCCAAAATTAATTCATTACACTACAAAAATTTGTATTTTCGACATTGCCATATAATTAATCTACTAGTCTTTTTATTCACTAATTTCATGGTGATAATTTACTGATATTAGTTCTTAATTCAACCAATATACATGTGAGTTCAATAGTCCATATCCATATCAACATATAAGTCTATTCATCTCAATTTCACAATTAACAAGCATGCATTATGTCTCTAATCTCAATAGCAACATCCTCAATTAAGTTTTGTTACCATCATAACTTCATATTAATGAACATGGAGCAATCTACATACAACTTAATTTTAACACTAGAGCCATATAAGTTAATCATCACATTTCAAACCATTCACATACTAACTACTCAATTCAAGTGGGCTCTTATTAATATTTTCATGCATCTTTGATGGTTGAAACTAAGCATGGACCTACTTTAGAAATATAAAATGTTTTACCCACCTCAATTGGAGAGAAAACACAAACAAAGCAACTACGTCCTTGTAGACGAAAGCACCACCTCCTAGCCAAAGAGTGCACAACTCCAAGCTTCCAAGCCAATGCCGAATGCTCCTTCAAATCCACACCGAAAGCTTCCCTCCTTGATGCCGGCCACTCCAAGCAACAAAAGCCCACACAACTCTCTATCTTTTATAACTCTCACAATGATAATACTATAATTATGAAATACACTTTGCATATCAAAATTAGCCATGAGAGGGGGGGGGGGGGTATTTATACTCAAAGATGAGTGAAATGGAGGGCCAAGATCATTTGGTTAGTTGTAGGATGAAGGGACTAGATCAAAGTAGAAGTTAGAAGAACTACCCACTTCTTTGAAACTACCACCATGTTCTCCACACCCAAAATCAAAACTCCCTCCAAAAGAATGATACCCGGCCACCATAGAAGAGTGTGCATTGCACGTGTACGTGCATGCAACTAGGCCAAATTTGTACATTCTTAAATTTGTATAAAAATAATTTAGTAAAAAAAAGTCTTCTACATGACAAGTTTAATTAAAATAAATTAATTCATGGGCTTTCTTTTTGGGCTAAAATATTTTATAAAAATAAATAAAATAAAATGCTTTTGGGCTTTTTTTTAAGAAAGGCATTTTAATTAAATCAAATAAGGCTTTTAAAGAATAATTTGAGAAAATTATATTTAAATATACACATCATGATAAAAAAATAATCCAAACAAAATATTGCACGTGCACAACACGTGCAAAATAAATAATTTCTCATTAATTGAAAAATCAGGGTATTACAGTCAGATACGATGCTGACGGGAACACCATGCAGTCTCACTACCTCCTGAATATACCATTCCGCCAGACTCTGAGTAGACTGACCCACCCTGAATGGGATGAAGTGGGCACTCTTCGTCAACCGGTCAACTATCACCCAGATAGCATTATGACCTTTAGGACTCCTGGGTAATGCTGTCACGAAATCCATAGTAATGTTCTCCCGTTTCCATTCCAGAATCGGAAGAGGTTACAACAGTCCAGCGGTCCTCTGATGCTCCGCCTTCACTTGTTGACAAATCAGACATTGTGACACAAACCTTGCCACAACCCTTTTCATACCATGCCACCAAAAGTGTTGCTTCAAATCTCTGTACATTTTGGTGCCTCCTGGATGAATAGAGTATGGAGACCGATGTGCTTCCTCAAATAGTCTCTGCCTGACTTCACCTCTAGGAACACACAACCTAGAGCCAAAACTGAGTGACCCATCTGAATGAATGACCAAATCAGACCTCAGACCTGCTTCCACTTCACTACGAAATTCCTGCAACTGCTGATCATCTGTCTGAGCTGCCTTGATCTGCTCCACTAACGAAGACTGCAACTGCAATATCATACACTGTGACACTGCACCTGAAAGAACTACTTCCAATTCCAACCTCCTCATATCTTCTAATATTTCTCTCTGCCTGGTCAGAAACATTACAGCTGGCCTCCTACTCAAAGCTTCGGGTACCAGATTTATCTTGCCCGGGTGGTACTGCAAATCGATGTTGAAATCTGCCATAAGTTCTAACCATCTTCTCTGTCTCATGTTCAGCTCCGTCTGCGTGAACACATATTTGAGACTCTTGTTATCTGTGAAAATTTCGACTCTATCCCCAAGCAAATAGTGCCTCCATAATTTCAGAGCGAATATCACAGCTGCAAGTTCTAGATCGTGGGTAGGGTAGTTCTTTTCATGAGGCTTCAACTACCTTGAACCATAAGCTACAACTCTACCTTTCTACATCAGAACTGTACCCAACCCTCTACCTGAAGCATCGCAGTGAATCACAAATCCTCCAGAACTGTCTGGTATCGTCAGCACAGGTGCTGATATCAACCGGTTCTTCAACTCCGCAAAAGCTTCCTCACAGGTACTATTCCAGACAAATCTCTGCTCCTTCGTCAGGTTGGTCAAAGGCCCTGCAATCTTTGAGAAGTCTTGAACGAACTTCCTATAATGTCCTGCCAATCCAAGGAAACTCCGCACTTCTGGGACTGACTTTGGCACTGGCCAATCCTTGACAGCAGAAATCTTTGATAGATCCACTGATACACCTTCATCAGAGATAACATGACCCAAGAAAGCAAAACGATTCAGCAGAACTCGCACTTGCTGAGCTTCCCGTACAACTGATTTTCTCTCAGCGTCTGCAGGACGATTCTCAAGTGCTCGGCATGATCTTCCTTGTTCCGTGAATACACCAGGATGTCGTCTATGAACACAATGACAAACTGAACCAAGAACGGCGAGAATACCCTGTTCATCAAGCTGATGAATACTGCCAGTGCATTAGTAACGCCGAAGGGCAACACTAAAAATTCATAGTGTCCATATCTTGTGCGGAACGCTGTCTTCGGAATATCTTCAGTCTTTACTTTGACTTGATGATAACCCGAGCGAAGATTCCAACTTCGAGAACACAGATGCACCTCCCAGCTGATTGAACAGATCATCAATTCTTGGCAGTGGGTACCTGTTCTTCACAGTAACCTGGTTCAGCTCTCGATAGTCGATGCAGAGCCTGTGACTACTATCTTTCTTGTTGGCGAACAACACTGGAGCTCCCCACGGTGACACACTGGGTCTGATAGAGCCTCTGTCCAATAACTCTTGGATTTGTACCTTCAGGTCGGCCAATTCAACTGGCGCCATGCAGTACGGGCTCTTCGAGATTGGTGTAGTGCCCGGCTGAACTTCAATGCTGAACACTACGTCTCGATCTGGTGGAATCCCAGGCAACTCATCAGGGAATACATCAAGAAAGTCTCGCACAACTACGGGTGCAACTTCACCATCAGTGCACATTGACTCAAGTGCACTGGCCTTCGGGGACATCGGGCTCTCGACACGTGCAGACAGTGTCTCACCCTCATGGAACTCGAACTTAGTTTGCACAAGAAGCTTGAAGGTCACCTTCTTCTTCTGACAGTCAATCATTGCATGGGTGACTCCCAACCAGTCCATCCCCAAAATGACTTCGAAACCTGAATTGTTAATTACAATTAGATCAGCTTCGAATTCTCTGCCACCAATCAGTAGAGGACTCTGCTTGCACACCTTAGAACAAACAATAGTGCCTCCACCAGTAGTGATGTCCCAAGCTACTGGCATGTCATCGCTTGCCAATCGATTACGGTCGACAAAACGGGAGGACACAAATGAATGAGTTGCACCAGAATTGAACAACACATGGGTAGGAAGAGAATGCACAAGAATGATGCATAAATAGAAAATCCAATGAATAAGAAATGGGAAAATGCTTGCAGGGTGAACAAAAGATCAAACATCAAAGAAAAGAGATATGCAAGAACTGAACATAAAATAACACAATGCAACTACAACATACCTGCAACTAGTCCAGTAGCTGTCTCAGCTTCTGCCGCGGTCAAGTTAAAGCCCTGACCACGACCTCCCACTTGACCTCCCCTAGGAGTCATCCTCCGGTGAACGAAGACACGTCTCTGTGGAGGGAGAGGTGGCCTCGCATAAGGTCGGACTGGTGCCCCAAACTGAGCTGGACCTCCAGTTGGTGCAACGGGTCTGTTCCTGGGGCAGTCCCGCATGATATGGTCAACGCTCCCGCACGTAAGGCACAGGCGGTTGGCTCGGCGGCAGTCCCTTTGGAAGTGCCCAACTCGGTTGCAGAAGGTACATGTCGGAACAATAGGCGGATACGGCTGCACTCTCACAGGTGGGGTCGGAGCTGGCCTCCGAGTAGGCCCCACAGCAGATCGAGAGATGGTGGGGTACTGTCCCCCCCGCTGAGTAACATTGGTCCTTCTGTGAACTTGTTCCTGGCCCCTTGCAGCATCAAGAATATCTGCATAAGTGCGATGGCGGTGGGCCACCAACTGGTTATGGAGGTCCGGACGAAGCCCTAACAGGAACCTGCGAGCTCGATCTTCCTCATTTGCAACCATGGAAGGTGCAAAGCGACTGAGCCGAAGAAATTTTGCAGCGTACTCATCCACCGTTCGATTCCCCTGAGTCAACGTAATGTTTTAATTAATACCATCACATATGCAGTAGGCAACAATAAATGACTTAAATAACATTATCGAACCTGAGTCAAGGAAACGAATTTTTGTTCCATCTCGGCACTAGTGACACTGGGGAAAAACTTGACCATAAAACTCCCAGTGAATGTGGTCCATGCAATGGGCCTTTCAAATCTTTCGACTTCAGCCTGCCACCAGATACGGGCAAGATCAGTCAACTGGATGCTCACCACATCCACACGGTCTACATTGGCGACTCACGCTACTTGTAGTAGCTGTTCTGTGTGAATCAGCCACTGCTCGGCCTCTAGTGGTGTCTCCGTACCCGAGAACTTGTCCGGGTGCAATCTCACAAAGTCAGCTACCGTACCAGGCCGAGGTGGTAGCTGTCCTGGAGCGGGTCCTGCAGTAACCCGATTTACGGCCTCCAGACTGGCCCTAATCAGCTCATTGTGTTCCTGCTGCAGCGCCATCATCTGCTGCAGTGCTTGAAGCACTGCTGAGTTTTCAGACCGTTCTTCCCTCTACTAGGAAGAAGAAGAGCTACCCCTAAGCATCTGCACAATTTGCACAATAGTGGGCTCTCCCATCGGGTCATCCTCAGAACGGGAAGAGGGAATATCCTTCCTAACCATGGTCTGCATCATAGAAAATATAATTAGAATATAGATTGCATGAGTATGAGTAGATGGAAGGGACAGAACAATTAGCAAATGAAGGAACTGAATATGAAGGAATCAATCAAGAGTCAAGTAAGAGAGGTATGTTGGTTATTACATGTTCATGTGATTCGCGTGGTGTACATATTGTTGAGTTAAACCTGATTAGAACCAAAATCGAGTAATACACTAATCAAAGTCAGACCTCCGTAAAGATAGACATATTTGATCGACATACTACTCAAAACCTGGCTCTGATACCACTAAAAACCTGTCACGCCTCGCTTTCCAAAATACGGGAATACGAGCCCGTGACAAAGGCCCAGCAAATGATATTAACATCATTCATAAGCTGTACCAGTCTTAACTCAACAATACTCTGAAAATTAAATCACAACCATGCAGATAATAACATCACAGAACAATATCTGAATTCAAGAATTTAACAATCCAACATGATAATCAATACTAAGAAAACAAATAGCAGTTACGGGTCAAAAGCCCGAGATACAAGTCTGAACAAATGAATTACAATAAAATAAGAAAACATGGAAAGAAATAGTTTATTCTAATGCATTTCCTGCTCCAGCTAGAAATACTGCTCGCCAATACCTTCTGGCAATTCCTCTAGCTCACCTATAGCTGGGTTAACTAAAAAAGAAAAAGAAATGTCCTTAGAGCAAGTACGGATAGCAAGTAGTGAAAAAAAGAGAGTAAAGGAGTAAGGTGCATGTAGGAATGTGAATCAAGATCAAATTGCAAGGACAATAATGGTACTAATAGCAATGGTCTTAATCAAGTATATATACATGTCAACTGGGTCTATTATCAAGTTGTTTCTCCTATCTAGTGCACGTACTACTGCGTCCCATACCACAGGTTCGGTGCACGCATAACAGTGTTCGTTTTAGACTTCGTGGTGGGTTCTACAAAGCGTGTACTTGGTGTATCACGATAACAAGATAACAAGATAACAAGATAACAAGTTCACGTCTCCACAAGTAATTCTCCACCTTCCATGTCAAGTTTTCATGTAACAAGATAACAAGATAACAAGTTCACGTCTTCACAAGTAATTCTCCACCTTCCATGTCAAGTTCATGTAACAAGATAACAAGATAACAAGTTCACGTCTTCACAAGAAATTCTCCACCTTCCATATCAAATTTTCATGTCACAAGAGGGCCCTACCGAGTACATTTTCTGAGACTGTCCACTAATAGGTCAACACTTAGAAACCCCGGCTTGTTTAGTATTTTATTACTAAGTCATATATGTACATGCAAGTAGTTATTAGAATGCCAAGGGGATAATAATAATGCAGCAACATGATGCATTACACAATAATAAACAAGAAGTAGCAAATCTGAAACAGCCGATATAGGTACACTAAAACAGGGATATCTCCTAGATTACAACTCCAAATTCGAACTTCCAGGATGGTATGGACATCTAGACAGATAGAGCTACAATTTATGTTCAGTAACTTTCTGCTAGTTTTGAATGTATCTAGGTTAAAAACACCATTTTTTGTAGATTGGCTCTTCCGGCAGCAACTAGATGTCAATTCCTAAGGGTGGAAACATGGTATAAATACACTATAAAAATATACAAAAATTTGAGGTGAACCCTCAGCATGTCTATAAGGTTCCTGGAAAATTTCATAGCATTCTAATACTTTTTACATGGTATTTCACCATCCAATATGTCGATGTTACAATAATTCTACAGTCTTAAAAATGCAGACCAACAGGAACTAAAAAGATGATATCTCACAGCTCGGGACTCCGAATCAGAATCCGTCACTTGGGTTGGAAACTAGACTCAGTAGGATAGAACTCTCTTTTGTATCAGGTGTGCTAATTATCAGGTTAACAGGGTCGAAACCTCTGTGCCAAACAGTACATGCAGCAAAGTTCATAAAAGCTACTACTCATGTATTCATCAAAATGGGTAATTAACGAGTTATTGTATCATGTATGTATCAAGATTAATGTACAGCAAGTAGTGTGAATTTTTCCAGTATACAAGTCAAGTTTTTCATGTCGAGTTCAAGTCACAAGATCTCAAGTAAAAACATGTATTTAATCACAACATATTTTCTCATGTACAAGTTCTATTTATTTTATTCATGTCAAGTATGTATCTAGGCTTGGGTTTGAGTCAATGGATAATAATAAGAAGTCAAGAGTACGTAGGGTTAGCTCGTGTAAACCTTCGATACTCCTAACGGAAGGGACACAAGGCAAATTAGAATAATTGAGATAGAACTACTTGCATAGAGATCAAAAATCTTGAACTAGAATAAATAACAGATTCAAGTGGACTTGCCTTTTTCTTATAGACGATTTGATAATTTAATAAGAATAACGGGATCAGAATCCCGAGGAGAAATCCCAAGAGTACGTGCAAAATGTGCTCTAAAATACCAAATAGTAAATTCCACTCCACACCGAATCGGCCAGAATACAGAACGGCAAAATCAGATTTGCTGCGGCCAGAACACGAGACACCGAATCGACCAATATGAATCCTTCTACACACCCTATCGGATCCCAAATAGGGGACAGCAGGATTGGGATCTGGTGCGGCCAGAACACGGAACAGAGGAATGTGACCAATCAGAACTACCCCCACACAGTGGATCCACAATGAACGGGGAACAGCGAACAGCGGATCGAGGGCTCGAACATGGAACATCGACTTCAACCAATCGCAGCTCGTCTTCCTCCATCTGCCTCTCCGACTAAGTGAGAGCGAGAGAGCAGGAGAGAAACTTCGGCGACGGCGCGGCACCTCGGCAGGGCTTTGATGGCTATCGACGACGTTGGTAGGGAAGCGACGCAATAATCGAGACGGCGAATGACTCCAGCGTAAGAGCGAAGCTCTGTTTATTGATCGAAAACAGTGGAAGACGGAGATGAAGTCTTCGGGGCTTGGATGGTGACGGCGAGGCAGTGGGAACTCGCTGCGATGTGGAGGATGTGATCGAGGTGCTAGGGAGAGAGCAACGACAGAGTTTGAAGGTGTAATCGATGGTTTTTGGTGGAGCTTCGATTGGGTGACAGAGTGGGTTAATGGCGAAGTGGTGGATCAAGCGATGAGGAGAGGGGGACGATGGCAGCTAGGAGGGCAAGCGGAATGCTCGATGGTGTGTGGATGGTAATGAAGGTGGCGGTGTTGGCAATGGAGGCGTAGGTGGTTTGATGGGTTCGGTTGGCGAAGTTGGGGGATGAGGGTGGTGTCGAGATTGAGGGGAGGTGAGTGCGGGGATGGCGAGGAGTGACGAGGAGGGGACGGTGATGGAGATGGGCGACGGCAATGGAGTGGCGGTGTCGGAGTTAGCTACGGGGTAGGGGAAGCATGGGTTTGTTTTGGGTGCAGGCGAGAAGGAGAAGTGAGCAGCGGATTTTTTTGGATTTGGTTTGGGAAACAGGAGAGGGAGAGAGAACGGGAGAGAGAGAGTGAGTGGGTTGGTTTAGAGTAGTTCTGATTTGTGGAAAAGTAGGGGAATTTTAATATAATAAAATAAAGAGAAGATCATGGGGAGTTAGAGATACGTGGGATTGAGGGGGAAAAGAGTCTGGGGTTTTAGTTAGGGGAAGTGGGTTTGGGTAAACTAAGTTTTGGTTCCAATATCCAATAAGGGAGATGGGTTGGGCTTGAATGTAGTTGGGCCAAGAAAATAATAATACAAGAAAATAATTGGAACTAGAAAGCAAACAATAGGATAAAAGCCTAAAATACAATAAATTAGGAGAAAAAGATACCAATAAAAATACAAAGAACCATAATCCGTATAAACGGAAACATGGGTTACAGATTCTGAACTTAATATGTTCTAAATTACTGATCAAGATAGATTATCGAGAAAACACAGAATTTCCTTTAGGAACAAAACCAACATGAATCCTACGAATCTTGATCGAAACATAACTAAACATGAATTAGAGTCTACTCGGTGACCAAACAACATGAAATAGGGCATACAACATGTCCACAACAAGTATATCACATGGATCTCAGAAATCACTTAATTTCTCATAATTGTTTCACATATACATCATATCAAGAATGGGCAAAACCTAGATTAATTCATGTCATGTGTCCTGAGGCAACTATGGTCAGGTTTTCACTATAGAGATAATATCAACAAGGGGATTCACACACAAATTGTCTCTAGAACCTAACTACACTATAAGCGGTATTTTTGACTTGTATCAAACAAAGGAATTGGAGTACATGTACTTGCCTTAACCGAGATGAAACGAACACCAAGAATAACGGGAACGGATTCCCGGGAAACAAACGAAAATCCACAAACAAGAGATCCACAAATCAAGAGCAACGAACCCACGAACAATTGCACGAACACACGGCACACTTCTCAAAATAAGAGAAGAGAGAACCCACAAGAGAGCGATATGAACTTGCGGCAGCTTGTGGCTTGGAGTGTTGGTCGGCCAAGGGGAGAGAAGTGATCAGAGAGGGGATGAGAGGGAGTATGGTGGTTGGATGATAGTGGTTGGATGATGGCCGGAGGTGGGGCTTGGCCTGGGCACAGCCAAGGGGCGTAGTGTAACGCCTCGCCCCAATACTCAGACAATTTTAATATTTTTAGAAGACAAATTAGATACTATGTAGTACAACTGCCCACCACAGGCTGCCTCTCAAAAGGTGGTTAACCAATTAGGTGACTCTTGATCCTAGGCAATTATATTTATACTCAAATTATTTTTGTATATCTCCAATATGGGACTATTATTCCAAATCCCTTTTACAAATCACTTTAATCCTTATAATCAACCAAATCCTTTAACACATTCTTAATTAAGGCCGGGTCCCACACCAAATCTCAACAAATCCTACACAACAGCAGCATTCAAGCTTTTTCATTCATACCGTGGGCCCCCTTTTTCCTTCAATACCGGATTCTATGAATCCTCCTATAGAACATTTCTATTGGACAACCCCAAATTCATTATATATATATATATATATATATATATATATATATATATATATATATATATATATATATTATACTTATTCACAAATAACGGGGTATTACACGTAGGGTGCAGGCTGTGCGGGATGGAGTGCGGCGCAAGCTAGGGGAGGCCGGGGGTTAGGATGGAGGCTAGGGTTTTGGTGAGGGAGAGAGAGAGGGTTATATATATGTGAGGGGATTAGGGTTTAGAATATGAGTTGGGTTATTGGGTAATTGGGTTGTGGGTAGATTAGGAGTGGTAATAGGATTGTTTAATGGGTATTGATATGGATTAATTGCATGGGATTCAAAATAGGATTGGGTTTAATTTAGCTTTGGTAAATCTATTGGGGATCAAACAATAGGATTGGGAATAGGATGAGCAACCAATCACTACCACAAACACCCAAGAACAAAAAAATAAAGAGGACAAGAACCAAATGAAAGAAAAACAAAAATTGACGAAGAACGAAACAAAAGACGAACATAAACCAATACAAAGAGCTCAAAATGAAATAAATGAATATATATTTAAAACAACTGCAATATACGGTCCAGAAAAAATACAATAGAGAGTACAATAACCAAGAAAAGAAAAATACCCAAAAAATATGAAAAACGAAAAACAGGAGTTACAATCCTACCCACCTAACAAAAAGAATTTCGTCTTCGAAATTCAAAGAGAAGATACATAGGGTAACCCCGAAAAGAAAGGAAAACCAAAACAAAACAATCAAAAAGAACAAAACAAAAACTATTCAAACAAATGAGGAAACTTCTGCTGAATCTCCTCCTCCAGCTTCCAAGTCGACTCACCGGGAGAGTGAGGATTCCAAGCTACACGAAGCAACTTGATGACCTTGTTCTTATGCACTTTCTTCTGCCGGTCCACAATAGCAACTGGCGGAATCTCACAAGTCATATCCAGTCGCATGGTCAACTCAAAGTAGTCGATCACGTGACTCTCATCTCGGATATATCTTCTGAGTTGTGAGACATGAAAAATATCGTGCACTTCTGATAAAGCTGGCGGTAATGCAAGACGATAGGCCACCTTGCCTATTCGCTCCAAAATCTCAAGTGGTCCAATAAATCTATGGCTAATCTTGCCCCCACCACCAAACTGAATGACACCGGGCCACGGTGATACCTTAAGGAAAACATGGTAACCAACACCAAACTCCAAAGCTCTCCGATGGACATCAGCACATCGCTTCTGCCTATCCTGAGCTGCCTGCAAATGCTTCCTGGTCTGAACCACCACATCCACTATCTTGGTGCTCAACTCCGGACCCAACAACTTCCTCTCACCAATGTCATCCCAGCACACTGGCGATATACACTTCCGCCCATAGAGTGCCTCGAACGGAGCAGCTTTAATACTGGCTTGAAAGCTGTTATTGTACGAGAACTCTATGTGATGCAAATGATCCTCCCATGACCCACAAAACAGAAGCATACAAGACCGCAACATGTCTTCAAGAATCTGAATAGTCCTCTCTGACTGCCCATCAGTCTGGGGATGGAAAGTTGTGCTGTACTTTAATTTACTCTCCAAACTGGCCTAAAGACACTCCCAAAACTGAGATCTGAATCACGTATTCCTTTCGGATACAATACTTACTGGAACCCCATGAAGTCTAACA
Source organism: Hemerocallis citrina (assembly GCA_017893485.1). NCBI lineage: Eukaryota > Viridiplantae > Streptophyta > Magnoliopsida > Asparagales > Asphodelaceae > Hemerocallis > Hemerocallis citrina. The sequence continues at coordinate 146,535,053 of CM030364.1, read as the reverse complement.
ATCTCTTGCATGTACCTCTCAACTGGCTCTCAGTAGTCTGCCTGACATGAAAAGGAATGAAGTGAGCACTCTTCGTCAAACGGTCGACAATCACCCAAATTGCATTTTAACCCTTCAGACTCCTCGGCAAAGCGGTCACAAAATCCATAGTGATATGTTCCCACTTCCACTCTGGAATAGAATGTGGTTGAAGAAGTCCAATAGTCCTCTGATGCTCTTCCTTAACCTGCTGGCAGCTTAGGATAGCCACAACTCTCTTCATACCCTGCCACCAGAAATGAAGTTTCAAATCCCGATACATCTTAGTACAGCCAGGATGGATAGAATACGAAGACTGGTGTGCTTCCTCAAGCAACCTCTGACGAACCTCACCCTCCGGAACACATAATCTGGACCCAAAATGAAGCAATCCATCAGAACGAGTAACCATGTCCGTCTTGGCCCTAGACTCAACCTCAGCTCGAAATCTCTGCAACTGCGCATCACCAGCTTGCGCCTCTTTAATCTGATCAACAAGAGACGACTGCAGCTGGAGCGCTAGACAACTCCGACTAGAACTCGGCAACACAACATCCAGCTCCAACCTCTGCATCTGCTCAATCAAATCCCTTTGCTGAGTCAATAACATAACTACCGGTCTCCTGCTCAAAGCATCAGCACCAAGTTTACTTTACCAGGATGGTATTGCAAACGGATGCCGTAATCGGCCATGAGTTCCAACCAACGCCTTTGCCTCATATTTAACTCCTTCTGGGTGAAGACGTAATTGAGACTTTTGTGGTCTATAAAGATCTCCACTTGGTCTCTAAGTAAATAATGTCTCCACAGCTTCAAAACATGGATCACTGCCGCTAACTCCAAGTCATGAGTCAGATAGTTCTTCTCATGTGGCCTCAACTGCCTCGATGCATATGCAATGACTCGGCCCTTCTGCATCAAAACTACTCCACGACCCTTACCAGAAGCATCACAATGAATTACGAATCCACCTGAACCATCTGGAATAATCAACACAGGCGCTGACGTCAATATGTTCTTCGACTCAACTAAAGCCTTACTGCACTCATCAGACCAACAAAACTTGTGGTCCTTCCCAGTCAATTTAGTCAACGGTCCTGCTATCTTCGAAAAACCTTGAACGAATTTTCGATAATATCCAGTCAAACCAAGAAAACTCCTGACCTCTGAAACTGACTTTGGAGTAGGCCAATAACTCACAACCTCAACCTTGGCCGGATCCACAGAAACACCATCGCCTGAAATAATGTGCCCCAAGAATGAAACCTTGTCGAGCTAAGTCTGCAGAGCGACTCTAAGATGCTCAGCATGATCTTCCCGATTCTGAGAATACACCAAAATATCATCAATGAAGACCACCGTAAATCTATCCATGTATTGAGAGAAAACCCGGTTCATAAGACTCATGAATACAGCCGGCGCGTTCGTGACTCCGAACGGCATCACAAGATACTCATATTGCCCGTATTGGGTTCTTAATGCAGTCTTCTGTATATTCGTAGCCTTCACCTTGACTTGGTTATACCCAGAACGAAGATCCAACTTCGCGAAAATAGTAGCCCCACTCAACTGATCAAACAAATCATCGATCCTGGGCAACAGATACCGATTCTTCACAGTAACTCTGTTTAGTTCCAAATAATCCATGCACAGTCGACAACCACCATCTTTCTTATCGACAAAAAGGACCAGAGCACCCCAAGGAAAAACACTAGGTCTGATGAAACCCAAATCAAGTAACTGCTGAATCTGCACCTTAAGCTCTGCTAGCTCAACCGGTGCCATCCTGTAGGGACTCTTTGATATCGGTTCTGTTCCACGCTGAACATCAATACCGAACACTACTTCCCTATCAGGGGGTAAGCCAGGTAACTCATCTGGAAAAATATCCAAGAAATCCCGAACTACTAGAGGCGCAACCTCACAGCCTGAGTGCAATTCCATCGCACAATCCACCTGTTCAACTTCAGTCTTTGCTCGACCAAGGAAAGACTCCCCGGCATGGAACTCGAATTCTGCTCGATCTGGAATTCTGAAGACAACTTTCTTGGCACGACAATCAATAATGGTATGGGTTCACCCAACCAATCCATACCGAGAACGACATCGAATCCTGAATTTCCAATTATAATCAGATTGGCTTTGAAATCTGCGTCCCGAATAACAACGGGACATTGCCTACACTCACAGGAACAAGTGACAACACCACCACCTGTCAAAATGTTCCAAGCCTCCGACATTTTGCCTCACTCCAACTGATGGCGAGCGACAAAACGAGAGGAGACAGAAGAATGGGTTGCCCCAGAATCAAAAAGAACTTGAGCATGGAAAGAGAAAACAAGGATGATACCTAAGATAGAATCAAAAGACAAAAGGAAAAGAATGGTTGAACATGGGTGAGGAAAAACAAATGCAGAAAGATAAAATGGAAGAAACAAATGCAAGAGAAAAGAAAAGAAGCAAAAGAATGACAACAAAACAACAAAACAATAAAAGTAAAATATACCTGCCACATCCCCTCCAGCTGACTCCGCATCTGCAGCTGTCAATTTGAAAGCCTGATCTCTCCTCGAAATAGCGGTCCTCTGCCCGATAGTCTGGCGCTGAGGAGGAAGCGGTGGCCTAACTGGACCACGAGCTGGGGCAACCTGCAGAACGGGACCCCTGGCTGGAAGAGCCAATTGCTGCTGCGGCTGAGGACAATCCCAAACTGAGTGATCAGCAAAACCACACCTAAAGCATCGACGGCTGGTGTGAAAATAGTTCTTGCGTTCATGCCCAGACACCTTGCAGTAGTTGCAAAAACCACCCCTCAGGAACCCAGCAGAAGGGTACGGAGCTGCCCTGATAGGACGGGCGGGAACAGGCCTCCAAGCAGGATCCCAGAAGGCCTAACAACAGCAAAGGAGTGCAGAATAGTCCACTGAGAAAGAGCTAAACTACCACGAGCCTGCTCCTGAGCATGGGCTACCTCAAGGGCTTCTGCATAAGTGTGCAAGCGAAGGGAGACAAGCTGCACCCTAATCTCACGCTCAAGCCCCAAAATGAATCTACGAGCCCGGTCTTCTTCATTCGCCACAAGAACGGCTGCGAAGCGACTGAGTCTAGTAAATTCAGTTGCGTACTCGTCAACAGACCTGGAGCCCTGTTTCAAGAAAGTCTGATGTTACGACATTTCATGGACAATATGTAACCAAATTCCATTACTAGAAATAACAACCAACCTGTTTCAGGGCCAAGAATTGTTGCTCCATCTCCACTCTAGTGCTGCTAGGAAAGAATTTCTCCACGAAGCCCCTTAGTGAAAGTAGCCCAAGTGATTGGTCTTTCGAGCCTTTCGGACTCGAACCTCCACCAAATATGAGCTAAGTCCACCAGCTGAATGGCAACCACGTCCACTCGATCTACAGCTGCAACTCTAGCTGCCAAAAGCATTTGCTCTGTCCGAATCAACCACTGTTCAGTCTCCAAAGGCATCTCAGTGCCTGAAAACCTATCGGGATGCAGCTTCATGAAGTCCGTGACTGTACCCAGACGGGGAGGAAGAACATCCTGCCTTGGCACAACAGGCAGAGGAACTCGAGCGGCTTCCAAAGCAGCCATCACCAAATCACTATGGTTCTACTGTTGATTAATCAACCGCTCAAGCACAGCAGTGACAACCTCAATTTGATCAACCTGCGACAGAGAAGTAGAACCTCTGCGAGCCATAGTCTGCACAAAACCAAAACAATCAGCATCCAGATCAAGGTTGATAATAATTAATTCATTTATGCATGCATGGTTGGTGAAATGGTGAGCCGATTCCAATTCGAGCCAAGCTTGTCTAATATATCAGTGAAACTAATACATTAGCCAAACCTGGGCTCTGATACCACTAAAAACCTTGTCACGCCCCGCCTCCGAAAAATGAAATGCGGAATACGGATACGTGACTAAGCTCAGCGAATGATTTTCATCATCCATAAGCTGTTCAAGAATCTTTACAACATTTCACGAAATAATCAGAGTCGGAAGCAAGATAATCAACCAATCATGCACAATTGAATCAAATAGATCAACAGAAATTTACTTGAAATCCAAAATATAATTTAATCTCAAATAAATCAAATCTGGACAGTTAATAATATCCTGGGATACATTACCCAAATACAAATAATTCCAAGTATCAAATACAAATGTTCAAAAGCAACAAAGAAAAATAATAACAAAAGAAGTCCAGCACAAATATTGCATTTCTCCAATACCATCAGGCAAACGACCATCCTGATCTACAATCAATAATTTGCAGGAGAAGGAAAAAGAAAACAAGTTCCCGTCAATTGCAAGTTACGGACCACTTATAATGTAGGATACAAGTTCCATGAAAAAACTAACTAATAATAGATATCAAATAACAACAGAACAACATAGCATGGTATAAATATGTCAAAAGAAATGTGATAACTAACATGAAACAGGAGAACAAATCAGATAGAATAGTATACTAGCAGATAAAGATAATATGTGTCAAGTGTCATGTGTTAGATTGTATGCAGACAGATATATAGATGGTAGTGTCAGATGATAGTCAGACAGATAACAGATAATCAGATAACAGATATTAGATGAACAGAAACAGATAACAGAATACAGATGTAGTGTTCTTATAAGTCTTGTGTGATTACTATCTAGGTAGCACTTTATGCAGCCCACCTTACATGGTTGCTACATTCAAACAGTTTCACTTTCGATTTCATAGTGGAGTCCATAGGACACTGTACTCAGGGTTCAGACAGATAGATATCAGATAATCAGATCAGACAGACAGATAGAACCTAGTGGTTCTCTTCTTCTCTATACCTTCCTATAAGAAGTAATGTAGATAGGGTCAGATAACAGAGTCGTGAATCATGTAACCATGAACACGCAACAGATTGGGAACACAGGCCCTTTTCTCAGTACACATTTCTATATTTTTCACTACTAGATCTTTTTCTTAACCCCGGCTTGGTAAATTTTAATATAAATATCAAACAGACATGTATATGCAGAAAACAGAGTAATAATAACATGGTATAAACATGTAACAGGTTCAGAATGACAGATAAACATGTACAGATGATATACAGTTCATAAAGGAATATAATCATGCAAATATTAATTCAGGACAGCAAGACACTACTGTGCTAAAACAAGGATTCTCGTCGCTACAGAAATTAAAATCTGGATCCGTCAAAGAATCTGGAAAACAGAATCCCAACCGAATCCAGTAAATATAAATAAGTCATATAGTAATTCACAACATCATAGTTCAAAATTGATTTGAATCAAGAAAATACGTTGAGTCAGAAATCAGTAAAGCAAATTCACAGTCAGGAAAACAGTATCAAAACACTTCAAATAAATCCAGGAAAAATCTGGGGTATTCCCCTATATGTCTAGTATTAGAATATGAAGTTTCATAATTTTCCAATAAGATTATCATTGCCATCAAAATCAGAAAACCTCAAGAAACGATAGTTTGGCAATTCTGGAATTCACAGCACTGTTGTACGAAAACTGTAATATCTCGCAAACTGTGAAACGAAATCCAAATCCTTCAAAGGGAGATGAAAATAGAATAAACAAACTTTCATATTGCACAAATAAATTTCATACTGGAAAAGGAATTAGGGTGAAAATACAAATCTTTACAGAACAGCGAGCAAAATTCAGCAAGTATAGTTTTTATAAACAAGCATGAAACGGCATATAACACTCATCAATAAAATCCACCAAAACTCTGGGTAATCCCTAAGTATTTATAGAAATATTGACCAAAATTTCATATCAAAATAATATGTGTAGCACAAGTATCAAAATAGTTTAGTCATAAAAATCATCGAGAAACGAAATTTGGAAAAGATCTACACCTCTGTAGTAAAACAGTCATATCTCACACATACGAAAACAAAATCGAGAAAGGTCAGAGGGGTTGGAAAGAAGACGAATTCCTCTAAAACTCAATTTTTATACTGAAATTATGATTCTGAACTTAACATGGTCAAAATTACTGATCAAGACAGATTATCGACAAAACACAGAATTTTCTTTAGGAACAAAACCAACATGAATCACACAAAACTTGATCGAAACATAACTAAATATGCATTAGAGTCTACTAGGTTTCCAAACAACATAAAATAGGGTATACAACATGTCCACAACAAGTATATCACATGGATCTCACAAATCACACAATTTCTCATAATTGTTTCACATACACATAATATCAAGAACGGGCAAAACCTAGGTTAATTCATGTCATATGTGTCGTGAGACAACTATGGTCAAGTTTTCACTATAGAGACAATATCAATAAGGGGATTCACACAAAAATTTTATCTAGAACCCAACTACACTATAAGTGGTATTTTTGACTTGTATCAAACAAAGGAATTGGAGTACAAGTTACTTGCCTTAACCGAGACGAAACGAACACCAAGAATAACAGGAACGGATTCCCAGGCAACAAACAAAAATTCACACACAAGAGATACACAAATCAAGAGCAACGAACCCACGAACAATCGCACAAACACACGACACGCTTCTCAAAGTAAAGGAAAAGAGAACCCACAATAGAGAGATATGAACTTGCAGCGGCTTGTAGCTTGGAGGGTTGGTCCACCAAGGGGAGAGAAGTGATCGGAGAGGGGATGAGAGGGAGTATGGTGGTCGGATGATGGTGGTTGGATGATGGCCGGAGGTGGGGCTCGGCCTGGGCATAGCCAAGGGGGCGTCGGGTGCAGGCTGTGCGGGATAGAGTGCGACGCAAGAAAGGGGAGGCCGGGGGTTATGATGGAGGCTAGGGTTATGGTGAGGGAGAGAGAGAGGGTTATATATATGTGTGGGGATTAGGGTTTAGAATATGAGTTGGGTTATTGGGTAATTGGGTTGTGGGTAGATTAGGAGTAGTAATAGGATTGTTTAATGGGTATTGATATGGATTAATTGCATAGGATTCAAAATAGGATTGGGTTTAATTTAGCTTTGGTAAATCTATTAGGGATCAAACAATAGGGTTGGGAATAGGATGAGCAAACAATCACCACCACAAGCACCCAAGAACAAACAAAAAAAGAGGACAAGAACCAAATGAAAGAAAAATAATAATTGATGAAGAACGAAACCAAAGACGAATATAAACCAACACAAAGAACTCAAAATAAAATAAATGAATATATATTGAAAATAACTCCAATATACGGTCAAGAAAAAATACAAGCGATAGTATAATAACCAAGAAAAGAAAAATACACCAAAAATACGAAAAACGAAAAACATGAGTTACAATCCTACCCACCTAACAAAAAGAATTTCGTCCTCGAAATTCAAAAAGAAGATACATAGGGTAACCCCGAAAAGAAAGGAAAACCAAAACAAAACAATCAAAAAGAACAAAACAAAAACTTCTAAAACAAATGAGGAAACTTTTGTTGAATCTCCTACTCCAGCTTCGAAGTCGACTCACCGCGCGAGTGAGGATTCCAAGCAACACGAACCAACATGATGACCTTGTTCTTATGCATTTTCTCCCGCCGATCCACAATAGCAACTGGCAAAATCTCACAAGTCAAATCCGGTCGCATGGTCAACTCAGAGTAGTCGATCACGTGACTCTGGTTTCGGATATATCTCCTGAGTTGTGAGACATGGAAAACATCGTGGACTCCTGATAAAGCTGGAGGCAATGCAAGACGATAGGCCACCTTACCTACTCGCTCCAAAATCTCAAATGGTCCAATAAATCTAGGGCTAAGCTTGCCCCCACCACCAAACCGAATGACACCGCGCCAAGGCGATACCTTATGGAAAATATGGTCACCAACACCAAACTCCAAAGCTCTCCGATGGACATCAGTCCATCACTTCTGCCTATCCTGAGCTGCCTGGAAATGCTTCCTGACTTGAACCACCGCATCCACTGTCTTGGTGATCAACTCCGTACCCAAAAACTTCCTCTCACCAAGGTCATCCCAGCACACTGGGGATCTACACTTCCGCCCATAGAGTGCCTCGAACGGAGCAGCTTTAATACTGGCTTCAAAGCTGTTATTATACGAGACTTTACGAGATGCAAATGATCCTCCCATGACCCACAAAACTGAAGCATACAGGACCGCAACATGTCTTCAAGAATCTGAATAGTCCGCTCAGACTGCCCATCTGTCTGGGGATGGAAAGTTGTGCTGTACTTTAATTTACTTCCCAAACTGGCCATAAGACTCTCCCAAAATTGAGATCTGAATCTCGTATCTCTGTCGGATACAATACTGATTGGAACCCCATGAAGTCAAACAATCTCTTGCATCTACCTCTCATCTAGGCTCTCGGTAGACTGTCCGACACGAAAAGGAATGAAGTGAGCACTCTTCGTCAAACGGTCGACAATCACCCAAATAGCATTATGACCCTTCAGACTCCTCGGTAAAGCGGTCACAAAATCCATAGTGATATGTTCCCACTTCCACTCTAGAATAGGAAGCGGTTGAAGAAGTCCAGCAGTCTTCTGATGCTCTGCCTTAACCTGCTGGTAGATCAAACACTGAGTGACAAACTGAGCCACAGCTCTCTTCATACCCTTGCCACCAGAAATGAAGCTTCAAATCCCGATACATCTTAGTAACATCAGGATGGATAGAATACGAAGACTGGTGTGCTTCCTCAAACAACCTCTGACGAACTTCACCCTCCGGAACACATAATCTGGATCAAAAACGAAGCGATCTATCAGCATGAATAACCAAGTCCGTCCTAGCCCCAGACTCAACCTAAGCTCGAAATCTCTGCAACAGTGCAACACCAGCTTGTGCCTCTTTACTCCGATCAACAAGAGACGACTGCAGCTGGAGCGCCAAACAACTCCGACCAGAACTCGGCAACACAACATCCAGCTCCAACCTCCACATCTTCTCAATCAAATCCCTCTGCAGAGTCAATAAAATAACTGCCAGTCTCCTGCTCAAAGCATCAGGCTCCAAGTTTACTTTATCAGGATGGTATTGCAAACGGATGCCGTAATTGGCCATAAGTTCCAACCAACGCCTTTGCCTCATATTTAACTCCTTCTGGGTGAAGACGTACTTAAGACTTTTGTTGTCTGTAAAGATCTCCACTCGGTCTCTAAGTAAATAATATCTCCACAGCATCAAAGCATGGATCATTGCCGCTAACTCCAAGTCATAAGTCGGATAGTTCTTCTCATGCGGCTTCAACTGCCTGGATGCATACGCAACGACTCGGTCCTTCTGCATCAAAACTGCTCCAAGACCCTTACCAGAAGCATCACAGTGAATTACAAATCCGCCTGAACTATCTGGAATAGTCAACAAAGGCACTGACGTCAATCTGTTCTTCAACTCAACAAAAGCCTCACTGCACTCATCAGACCAAGAAAACTTCTGGTCCTTCCCAGTCAATTTAGTCAACAGTCTTGCTATCTTCAAAAAATCTTGGACGAATTTATGATAATAGCCTGCCAAAGCAAGAACACTCCTGACCTCTGAAACTGACTTGGGAGTAAGCCAATTCTTCACAACTCAACCTTGGCCGGATCCACAGAAACACCATCGCCTGAAATAATGTGCCCCAAGAATGAACCCTGTCGAGCCAAAATTCACACTTGCTGAGTTTTTTATAGAGCTGATTCTCTCTCAAAGTCTGCAGAACCACTCTAAGATGCTCTGCACGATCTTCCCAATTTCGATAATACACCAAAATATCATCAATGAAGACCACCACAAATCTATCCAAGAACTGAGAAAAGACCTGGTTCATAAGACTCATGAATACAGCAGGCGCGTTCGTAACCCCGAACGGCATCACAAGATAGTCATAGTTCCTGTATCTAGTCCTGAATGCAGTCTTCTGTATATCAGCAACCATCACCTTGACTTGGTTATACCGAGAATGAAGATCCAACTTCGAGAAAATAGCAGCCCCACTCAACTGATCAAACAAATCATCGATCCTGGACAACGGATACCAATTCTTCACAGTAACTCTGTTTAGTTCCCGATAATCCATGCACAGTCGACGACCACCATCCTTCTTGTCGACAAAAAGGACCAGAGCACCCCAAGGTAAAACACTAGGTCTGATGAAAACAAAATCAAGCAACTGCTGAATCTGCACCTTAAGCTCTGCTAGCTTAACCGGTGCCATCCTATAGGGCCTCTTCGATATTGGCACTGTTCCATGCTGAACATCAATACCGAACTCTACTTCCTTATCAGGGGGTAAGCCAAGGCAACTCATCTGGAAAAACATCCAAGAAATTCCGAACTACTAGAGGCACAGCCTCACAACCTAAGTGCAATTTCATCGCACAATCCACCTGTTCAACTACAGTCTTTGCTCGGCCAAGGAAAGACTCCCTGGCATGGAACTCGAATTCTACTCGATCTGGAACTCTGAAGACAACTTTCTTGTCACGACAATCAATAATGGCATGGGATTCCCCAACCAATCTATACCGAGAATGACGTCGAATCCTGAATTTTCATTTATAATCAGGTTAGCTTTGAAATCTGCGTCCCCAATAACAACGGGACATTGCCTACACTCACGGGAACAAGTGACAACACCACCACCTGTCAAAATGTTCCAAGCCTCTGACATGTTGCCACATTCCAACTGATGGCGAGCGACAAAACGAGAGGAGACAAAAGAATAGGTTGTCCCAGAATCAAAATGAACATGAGCAGGGAAAGAGCAAACTAGGATGATACCTAAGATAGAATCAAAAGACAAAAGATGGTTGAACATGGGTGAGGAAAAACAAATGCAGAAAGATAAAATGGAAGAAACAAATGCATGGGAAAAGAAAAGAAGAAAAAGAATGACAACAAAACAACAAAAAATAAAAGCAAAATATACCTGCCACAACCCCTTCAGCTGACTCCGCATCTGTAGCTGTCAAGTTGAAAGCCTGACCTCTCCTCGAAATAGCGGTCCTCTGCCCGACAATCTGGCGCTGAGGAGGAAGCGGTGGCCTAACTGGACCACGAGCTGGAGCAACCTGCTGAACGGGACCCCTGGCTGGAAAAGCCAATAGCTGCTGGAATCTCCCAAACTGAGTGATCAGCAGAACCACACCTAAAGCATCGATGGTTGGCACAAAAATAGTTCTTGTGCTCATGCCCAAACACATGGAAGTAGTTGTAAAAACCACCCATCGGGAACTGAGCAGAAGGGTACGGAGCTGCCCTGATAGGATGGGCGGGAATAGGTCTCCGAGTAGGACCACCTAGAAGGCCTAACAACAGCAGAGGAGTGCAGAACAGTCCGCTGAGAAAGAGCCAAACTACCACAAGCCTGCTCCTGAGCACGGGCTGTCTCAAGAGCTTCTGGATAAGTGTGAAAGCGAAGGGAGACAAGCTGCACCCTAATCTCATGCTCAAGCCCTAAAATGAATCTACGAGCCCGGTCTTCTTCGTTCGCGACAAGAAAGACTGCGAAGCGACTGGGTCTAGTAAATTCAGCTGCGTACTCGTCAACAGACCTGGAGCCCTGTTTCAAGAAAGTTTGATGTTACAACATTGCATGGACAATATGTAACAAAATTCCATTACTAGAAATAACGACCAACCTGTTTCAGGGCCAAGAATTGTTGCTCTATCTCCACTCTAGTGCTGTTAGGAAAGAATTCTCCATAGGATAGTGTACTCAGGGTTCAGACAGATAGATATTAGATAATCAGATCCGACAGACAGATAGAACCTAGTGGTTCTCTTCTTCTCTACACCTTCCTATAAGAAGTAATGTAGACAGGGTCAGATAACAGAGTCGTGAATCATGTAACCATGAACACGTAACAGATAGGGAACACGTGCCCTCTTTTCTGTACATATTTCTATATTTTCCACTACTAGATCTTTCCCTTAACCCCGACTTAGGTAAATTTTATTATAAATATAAGACAGACATGTATGTGCAGAAAACAGAGTGATAATAGTATGGTGTAAACATGTAACAAGTTCAGGATGACAGATAAATATGTACAGATGATATACAGTTCATAAAGGAATAGAATCATGCAAATATTAATTCAGGACAGCATGACACTACTGTGCTAAAATAGGGTTTCTCGTCGCTACAGAAATGCAAATTTGTATCTGTTGAAGAATCTAGAAAATAGACTCCCAACTGAATCCAGCGAATATAAATAAGTCATATAGTAATTCACAACCTCATAGCTCAAAACAGATTTGAATCTAGAAAATACGTTAAGTTAGAAATCGGTAAAACGAATTCACAGTCAGTAAAACAGCATCAAACCACTTCGAATAAATCCAGGAAAAATCTAGGGTATTCCCCTATATGTTTAGTATCAGAATATAAAGTTTCATAATTTTCCAGTAAGATTAGCTTAGCCATCAAAATCAGATTACATCAAGAAACGATAGTTTGGCAATTCTAGAATTCCCAACACTGTTGTACGAAAACTGTAATATCTCGCAAACCGTGAAATGAAATCCAGATCCGTCAAAGGAGATGGAAACAAACAACATAAACTAATTTTCATATTTCACAAATATATTTCATACAGAAAAAGGAATTAGGGTGAAAATACAAATCTTTACAGAACAGCGAGCAAAATTCAGCAAGTATAGTTTTTATAAACAAGCATGAAACGACATATAAAAATCATCAATAAAATCCAAAAAAATTTTGGGTAATCCCTAAGTATTTATAAAGATACTGACCAAAATTTCAGATCAAAATAATATGTGTAGCACAAGTATCAAAATAGTTTAGTCATCAAAATCATCGAGAAACGAAATCTGGAAAAGATCTACACCTCTGTAGTAAAACAGTCATATCTCACACATACAAAAACGAAATAGAGCAAGGTCAAAGGGGTTGGAAAGAAGATGAATTTCTCTAAAACTCATGTTTTATACTGAAATTAAGATTCTGAACTTAATATGGTCTAAATTACTGATCAATACAGATTATCGACAAAACACAAAATTTCCTTTAGGAACAAAACCAACATGCATCACACAAAACTTGATCGAAACGTTACTAAACATGAATTATAGTCTACTAGGTGTCCAAACAACATTAAATAGGGTATACAACATGTCCACAACAAGTATATCACATGGATCTCAAAAATCATACAATTTCTCACAATTGTTTCACTTATAGATCATATCAAGAACGGGCAAAACCTAGGTTAATTCATGTCATATGTGCCGTGAGGCAACTATGGTCAAGTTTTCACTATAGAGACAATATCAACAAGGGGATTCACACACAAATTGTCTCTAAAACCCAACTACACTATAAGCGGCATTTTTGACTTGTATCAAACAAAGGAATTTGAGTACAAGTTACTTGTCTTAATCGAGACGAAACGAACACCAAGAATAACAGGAACAGATTCTTGGGCAACAAATGAAAATCTACGAACAAGAGATCCATAAATCAAGGGCAACGAACCCACGAACAATCGCACGAACACACGTCACGCTTCTCAAAGTAAGGAAAGAGAGAACCCACAAGAGAGATATATGAACTTGAGGCGGCTTGTGGGTTGGAAGGTTGGTCGGCCAAGGGGAGAGAAGTGATCAGAGAGGGGATGAGTGGAGTATGGTGGTCGGATGGTGGTGGTTGGATGATGGCTGGAGGTGGGGCTCGGCCTGGGCATAGCCAAGGGGGCATCGGGTGCAGGCTGTGCAGGATGGAGTGCGGCGCAAGCAAGGGGAGGCCCAGGGTTAGGATGGAGGATAGGGTTTTGGTGAGGGAGAGAGAGAGAGGGTTATATATATGTGAGGGGATTAGGGTTTAGAATATGAGTTGGGTTATTGGGTAATTGGGTTGTGGGTAGATTAGGATTAGTAATAGGATTGTTTAATGGGTATTGATATGGATTAATTGCATAGGATTTAAAATAGGATTGGGTTTAATTTAGCTTTGGTAAATCTATTAGGGATCAAACAATAGGATTGGGAATAGGATGAGTAACCAATCACCACCACAAGCACCCAAGAACAAAAAAATAAAGAGGACAAGAACCAAATGAAAGAAAAACAATAATTGACGAAGAATGAAACAAAAGACGAACAGAAACCAACACAAAGAGCTCAAAATGAAATAAATGAATATATATTGAAAACAACTCCAACATACGGTCCAGAAAAAATACAAGAGAGAGTACAATAACCAAGAAAAGAAAAATACACCAAAAATACGAAAAACAAAAAGCGGGAGTTACAGGTTGGGTTTACAGAATAAATAGGCAAACACAATTATTGATTCGATTAGGAGTTTGGTCTTGGCAAATAACAAGAATCAAATAGTAATAATATAATAGTATGAATTAAAATCTCTGGGTTTAACAAAATTAATCCGATATCCAAATTAAAAGCAATTTCGCTCCAGGAGAAAAAGGAAGATTTATCTAGAAATCAAATTTCAATAATATGAAAAAAAAAAGCACAAATCCGTATAAACAGGAACGGAGGTTACACCCTTGGTGGGTAGCGATGTGTGAATTTATTTGACTAAGCTATCGGCTTTAGTCTTGATGAATGCGTAAAACCCTTGGTGGGCAGCGTTGTGTGAATTTATTTGACTATGCAATCAGCATGAGTCTTGATGAATGCGTGAGACCCTTGGTGTAACGATCCAAAAAAAAATTATTTTATTTTTATAATTATTTCTTACCAGAATAATCTTAATAGATTTTAATTAAAATTTGGACAAAGTCTCCCCTAAAATATTAGTGATTTTACAGAAATTTCTTACGGAATTCTGCAAACAATTAAAAATACCACATCACAGGCAATTAATATATATCCTACACAGGCATCATATATATAGGGCTCTGGCGGTAAATATCATTATATCACTCAATATATACTATAAAAATCATAATTTGTCTTGAAAATGTAATAGTTTTGTAGAAAACCCCTTGAAAACTACACAGTGCCCAATACTCCACAACGAGGTGGGTATAGGCTTTCGTATACTTTATCTCAACATTATATATCATCATCCCATACTGATACATACACAATCTTTCAAAATACAACATATTACACGAATTATATTCTCTACTCCAATTATACATAACTTTAGCTATTATAATTAATCAAAATCTAGATATACAATCTTGTTAATTTCCTGAGAAGATAAAACTACAAAACCTAAGGAATCCAAATGTCTCACCTCGCAGCTACTAAATTTCTGCAAAAACGGAAGTCTAGGGACATCCACTCTCAGGGAGGGACTCATCTAACCCCCAATAACAACAGGGTTCAGCAATACTGGTGTGAATACAATCTACTAGGTTAGTTACCAAAATAAAACCATATAAAATAAATTTAGAGAACTTACTAACATGGTTATAAATGAATATATCCTAAAACTGAACATGAAAACGTAATGAAAGAAAGCATGATAATACACAAGATGTAATTGCTCATCTGTACCCAATCCACCATATCAACACCACACCCGATGTAACCCCCGTTTCCCCAAAAATGTATTTTAGTGTATTTTCTGTATTTAAAAATTTTCGCAAATTATTTTTTTTCAGTTTTCAAATTCTTTTTTAAATGTATTTTTGGATCTCATGTTTTTGTCTATTTTTAATCGATAATCTTATTTGTAACTATTTCCTATAATTTTTATACAAATCTTACTATTGATATTATTACTATTAATTTTGGCCGGTTATTGAAAATCCATTTTTATGTGCCAATTGTATTTGTATCTATTTTAAATAAATTCTATGTTTTAATGCAAACTATATTTTGTTATAAATATTACTTTATGTTATTGATTAGTTTATTTTCCCATTGGATTTTAAAACCACATTTTTATATAAATTCTAAATACCCTAATACCCAAAACCCATTAGATTAATCCTCAAACCCATTAAAATACCCAAACCCGTATACCCGAAATCCCTACAGCCGCCCCTACCCTGTTAACAACCCTAAATATCTATCCCCATATATACCCATATTATAACCTTTCACCTTCCTATATACCTAGCCACCTGCATCTTTCTCTCACCCGTTCGCTCTGCCCTCTCTCTTCGACTTCTTCTCGCCAGCCTACGCGAGGCGCGCCGCCGTGAAGCAGCACCTCCTTTCTCCATCCTCCTGCATCGCAACCACCCTGCCTCCTCTTCATCCAACACCTGCACCAGCCTCGCCCCCGTCTCCTCTCCCCGTCCCCTCTGTAGCTGCATCGCGAGCCTCCCTCGCGACCGCTATAGCCACAGCGCCCACCGCCGCGACCTCCCCTTAGCCAACAGACCCTGTCCTCCCCTTGCACGGTGCTGCCCTCACCCCCCTTACATAGTGCCGCCCTCACCCTGCCTGCGCACCTCCCTAGCGCCACTGCAGCCCTCGTCCGCTGACAGCAGCAGCAACAGTGCATCGCGGTGCTGTGCTTCGTTGACAGTGCGCACCAATAGCACCACACTGTATCGCCATTTTCCGTGCCTGCCGTGATTCCCTTGGGTGTGCACGTGTTGGTTCGTGCAAGTTGTTCGGGTGTTCGTTGGAGATCTTGTGTTCATCGTGGTTGTGGTTCGGTGAGTTCTTTGGTCCGTGTGCTCGTTTTGAGTTCACAAGCAGTGGTTGTAATTCGTTGTTCGTGGTTCGTGGGTTGGAACGGTGTGGATCTCGTTGTTCGTGTAGTTGTGTGTAGGTGCTATGTTGGTTCATTGGGTTCGTGTGATTGGTTTGTAGTTCGTTGTTGTTGGAGTTGTTTTGCTATTTGGTGTGCACGTAGAGAGCACGTGCTTCGGTTCGTTGTTCTTTGGAGTTCGTGCCCCCGGAACTATTCTAGTTATTCTTGTTTGTCGGATTGTCGCTTTCGTCGTCTCTCAAGCAACTTTTACTCCAATTCATTTGTTTGATACAAGTCAAAAAGTTCACCTATAGTGTAGTTGGGTCCAGAAACGACTCTTGTTTCTATTATGCTTCATGGGTTTTATCTCTATTTTGAAAACTTGACCATAGATGACTCACGACACAATCTTGACATGAATTAACCTAGGATTCGCCCGTTCTTGATTTTTGATCGTGTATGTGAGACTTTTGTGTGAAATCGTGATTTGGTTGAAACCCATGTGAAATTCCTGGTGTGGACATGTTAGATACCTTAATTCATGATATTTAGACACTTGGTAGACTCGATTTCATGTTTGGATGTGTTTGGATCAATTTTCTTGAATATTTGTTGATTTTGTTGTGAAGGAAAAAATCTGTATTTTATCGCTGTTCTGTTTTATTTTCTGGTTTGGACTGTGTTAGAGTCAGTATCTTAATTTCGGTATAAAACATGAGTTTTAGATAATTTCATCTATTTTCAAACCCCTCTGACCTTGATTGATTTTGATTTCGTATGACTGAGTTATGACTGTTTTAGTACAGATGTGTCGATCTTTTCCAGATTCTGTTTTTCAATAATTTTGATAACAAATCATTTTAAAGAACTATGCTACATATATTATTTTGATCCAAAACTTTGGTCAGTGTTTTTTTTATCTAGTTAGGTATTACCTGGAGTTTTGGTAGATTTTATTGATGAGTTTTTATGTCGTTCCATACAAGTTTACTAAAGTCATACTTGCTGTATTTTGCTCGCTGTTCTGTAAAGAATCGTGTTTTCATCCTATTTCGTTTTACTGTGTGGAAAATATATATGAAATATAAAGTTAAACTATTTTGTCTATTTTCGTCTCTCTTTGGCAGATTTAGATTTCGTTTCACCGCTTACGAGATATTCCAGTTTTCGTACAGCAGTGTTGGAATTTTTGATTTGCCAAAGTGTCGTTTCTTGATATTTTTTTATTTTTGATGACTAAACTAATTTTACTGGAATATTATGAAACTTTATATTCTGATTCTAGCCATATTGGGGAATACCCCAGATTTTTCCTGAATTTATTTGAGAGGTTTTGATGCGGTTTTCTTGACTGAGAATTCGTTTTCCTAATTTCTGACTGAACATTTTTTCTGGATTCAAACCTGTTTTGAGTTATGATGTTGTGAATTACTATATGAATTATTTATATTTGTTAGATTTGTGTGGAAGTCTATTTTTCAGATCCATCGACGGATCCAGATTTGGATGTTTGTAGTAGCAGAAATCACTGTTTTAGTACAACACTGTCTTGCTATCCTGAATTAGAAAACTAGTTGTTTTACCCTGTTATGTGTTATCTTGTACCTCTACTTGTTTATCTTGCACCTTGAACCTGATACATGTTTATATCCTGTTATCCTAGCTTTGTGTTGCAACACATACCTGCATGCCTGATTATAATAATAAATAACCAAGCCAGGATTTAAGGAAAAGATCTAATAGTGAATAATTCAGAAATGTGTACTCGGAAGGGGCCCGTGTTTTCCATATTTGGAATTTGGTATATGATTTGGATTATTTGGAATTTGGTATATGATTTGGAATATTTGAAATTTGGTATATGATTTGGTTAATTTGGAATTTGGTATACGATTTGGATTACTTGTTCCCGAGTATACCGCCCTCTATGGTCCACTATGAAATCTAAAACAAAATTATTTGTTGTAGCAATCATGCAGTATGGGATGCATGAATTGCTACCAAGGTAGTAACCACTACAAGACTTGAACATGATACTTGAATATGATACTTGAATATGATACATGCTTGCTTGAACTTGAAACTTGAACTTGATACATGAGACTCGATACCTGATACTTGGTTACTTGATACCCGATACTTGACACATGTTTACATGATACTTGTTTACTTGACTCTTGATATATGCTACATGATACTTGATCACATTACCATGCTAGTTGTTTATTTTGATATCATGCTTATTCCATGTTATTAGTTAGTTTCCTCATGTACTTGTATCCTACATTATAAGTCGCCCGTAACTTGCTATTAACGGGTACTTGTCTTCTCTTTTTCTCTTCCCTGCAATTGTTGAATTTCAGATTTTGGAGAACAGGTTCGAGACGGTATTGGTGACATGAAGTATTAGTGCTGGATTTTATTATTATTTTTTGTAGCTTGTTTGAACAATATTGTATTTTTGTACTTGGATTTATTCTTGTCTTTGGGCAATCTGACCCAAGATTATTTGTGTATTTCAGATCATGACTATTTGAAAATAATATATTTTATTTCAAGTATTCTTGTTGGTATTTGGTTTATATGTGCATGAGGTTTACTTTTTTTGGCTTCCGACTCTGATTATTTTGTGAGATATTGTAGAGATTCCTGAACAGCTTCTGGATGATGAAAAATATTCGCTGGGCTTTTATCGCGTATCCGTATTCTGTATTCTTTTTGGGAAGCGGGGCATGACAGGGTTTTTAGTGGTATCAGAGCCCAGGTTTGGCTAATGTATTAGTTGCCTAATATATTAGACAAGCTTGGCTCGATCTAGAATCTGCTCAACATTTCACTAACCATGCATGCATGAATGAATCACTATCAACTTGATCTGGATACTAGTCTTATTCCTTTTTTTTTGATCCCTTCTTATTCGATTTCCTTGATTCCTTGTTTCTTCCGTCTCTTTTTCAGTTGTTCTCATTTGTTGATTTTTTATTGGGTATAGTTTCGTTCTTTCCATACCCATATTTCTTTGATTCTTTCATTCATCTTCATTTGTTGACTCATTTTGAGTATCATGCTAGTTATTCTTTTCCTGCTATATCCTCTTCAAATTCTGCTTGTGCCTCCTCGTTCCTCTTCCTTCATATTCAATTCTTTGATTTCTTATTTTCTTTCGTCCCTTGTAGTCGTCCTCCTTTGTTGACTCCTTATTGAGTATAAAATTCATTCTTCTCTTGCCAATATTTTCTTTATTTATATACATATATATATTCGAATATTTTGTGTATTTCGATTATTATTTGTTATATTTTGGATCTTCTATAAAATTATTTTCTAAAAATTTTATTATTTTGAATAACTGTGTATTTTAATATCACAAATTTCAAAACGTAACTTTGTACTTAAATTGAGCAATAAATATCTAAGTACGTGTGGAAGATTGCATCATCTCATTCATCATTTTGTTGCAACTGGATGTCGAGATGGCAAACATGCAACTAGACGTCAACGGTGGCAAATTGCAACTGGATATCGGGGAGGCAAAATGTGCAACCGAATATCCAGATAGTAACTTGCAACCTGTTGTCGTGGAGGCAAATCTACAACTTGATGTCGAGAAGGCAAGACTACAGATGGATATAAATGAGGCGAACCCACATCAAAAAATTTCTACTACTACTATTATTATTGTTTTCCTTATTATTATTAGTATTATTATTATTATTGTTATTAATAAAACTATTCTTATTATTTTAATTTTCTTACTATTTTTTTTATGTTGATATTGAATTACTTTCACCAAAATGATGAACCCCAAATTATTTTCTGTCTTGTATTATTATCCTTACCAGTATTGTTAATATTTTTTTTTTATTATTATTATTATTATTATTATTATTATTATTATTATTATTATTGTCATTATTTTTTTATTATTATTATGTGTTAATTTTTTTTTTTGTATTATTAATATTATTTTTATTAATGCTCATTAGTTTTGACCTAATTATTTAAATTAAAGCCCTCATTTAAAGCGCAATTTTAATCTAGTGTCTCATTCTTTTCTTCCTGCTCGGATCGTCGCTTGTTGTTGCGTGGTCTACAACGACTTGTCTGCAGCTTGGAACGTCATTATCAGAGTGGCGCAGCGGAAGCTTGGTGGGCCCATAACCCACAGGTCCCAGGATCCTATTGTTGCTTCTCCTTCCTTGCATTGTTTGATTTCCCCTATCTCTTGCGTTTGTTCTCATCCGTTGACTCATTGCTTGGTCTATCTCTTCCTTATCCATCCTTTCTTTGATTCCAGCTCTGTCTATTTTATCATTTCGTTGTTTTGTTATTTTGCCAGTGTTGTGTTGTTTCTTCTTCATTTTTGATACCGGTTACTTCTTTTCTTGCATTCCATTTTGATATCCTTGTTATCTATTTTCTTCCTTCTTTTTCTGGTGTTGCCGCTGCTTTGTTCCTTTTCCTTTAGGCCTCTGTTTTGTTACCCTCCCCCAGTTTGCTTTTGCCTTGTCTTATGTACCGCCTAAGAAAATTTCGAGGATGAAATTTTGTTGTAAGGTGGGTAGGATTTGTAACCCCCGTTTCCCCAAAAATGTATTTCAGTGTATTTTCTTTATTTAAAAATTTTCGCAAATTATTTTTTTTCAGTTTTCAAATTCTTTTTAAAATGTATTTTTGGATATCCTGTTTTTGTCTATTTTTAATCGATAATCTTATTTGTAACTATTTCCTATGATTTTTATACAAATCTTATTATTGATATTATTACTATTAATTTTGGCCGGTTATTGAAAATCCATTTTTATGTGCCAATTGTATTTGTATCTATTTTAAATAAATTCTATGTTTTAATGCAATCTATATTTTGTTATAAATATTATTTTATGTTATTGATTAGTTTATTTTCCTATTGGATTTTAAAACGCAATTTTTATATAAATTCTAAATACCCCAATACCCAAAACCCATTATATTAATCCCCAAACCCATTAAAATACCCAAACCCGTATACCCGAAATCCCTACAGCCGACCCTACCCTATTAACAACCCTAAATATCTATCCCTACATATACCCATATTATAACCTTTCACCTTCCTATATACCTAGCTGCCTACCTCCTTCTCTCACCTGTTCGCTCTACCCTCTCTCTTCGACTTCTTCTTGCCAGCCTGCGCGACGTGCTCCGCCGCTAAGCAGCGCCTCCTCTCTTCCTCCACCTGCATCTCAACCACCCTGCCTCCTCTTCATCCAACACCTGCACCAGCCTCGCCCCCGTCTCCTCTCCCCGTCCCCCTCTACAGCGGCATCGCGAGCCTCCCTCGCAACCGCTGTAGCCACAACGCCTACTGCCGCGACCTCCCCTCAGCCAGCAAACCCTGTCCACCTGCCTCCCCTGCAGTGTGACGCCACCCCCTGCTCTCTCCCCTCTTGCACTGTGCTGCCCTCACCCTGCCTGCGTGCCTCCCCAGCACCACAACAGCCCTCGTCCGCTGACAGCAACAGCAATAGTGCATCTTGGTGCTGTGCTTCGTTGACAGTGCTCACCGACAGTGCCTCGTTGTGTTGCCGTCTTCCGTGCCACCGTGATTTCCTTGGGTGAGCGCGTGTTGGTTCGTGCAAGTTGTTCGGGTGTTCGTTGGAGATCTTGTGTTCATTGTGGTTATGGTTCGGTGAGTTCTTTGGTCCGTATGCTCATTTTGAGTTCGCAAGCGGTGGTTGTAATTTGTTGTTCGTGGTTCGTGGTTCGTGGTTCGTGGGTTGGAACCATGTGGATCTCGTTGTTCGTGTAGTTGTCTGCAAGTGCTGTGTTGGTTCATTGGGTTCGTGTGATCGGTTCGTAGTTCGTTCTTGTTGGAGTTGTTTTGCTGTTTGGTGTGCACGTAGAGAGCACGTGCTTCAGTTTGTTGTTCTTTGGAGTTCGTGCCCTGAGATCTATTTCTATTATTCTTGTTTGTCGGATCGTTGTTTTCGTCGTCTCTCAGGAAAGTAACTTATACTCCAATTCATTTGTTTGATACAAGTCAAAAAGTTCACCTATAGTGTAGTTGGGTCTAAAGACGACTCTTGTTTGTGATATGCTTCATGGATTTTGTCTCTATTGTGAAAACTTGAACATATATGACTCACGACACAATCTTGACATGAATTATCCTAGGATTCGCCCGTTCTTGATTTTTGATCGTGTATGTGAGACTTTTGTGTGAAATCATGATTTGGTTGAGACCCATGTGAAATTCCAGGCGTGGACATGTTAGATACCCTAATTCATGATATTTAGACACTTGGTAGACTCGATTTCATGTTTGGATGTATTTGGATCAATTTTCTTGAATCTATGTTGATTTTGTTCTTAAGGAAAAAATCTGTATTTTGTCGCTGTTCTGTTTATTTGCTTGTTTGGACTGTGTTAGAATCAGTATCTTAATTTCGGTATAAAACAGGAGTTTTAGATAATTTCGTCTATTTTCAAATCCTTTTGAACTTGCTTGATTTTGATTTCGTATGACTAAGTTATGACTGTTTTAGTACAGAGGTGTCGATCTTTTCTAGATTCTGTTTTACAATAATTTTGATGAAAAATCATTTTAAAGAACTATGCTACATGTACTATTTTTATCCAAAACTTTGGTCAGTTTTTCTTTATCTAGTTAGAGATTATCCAGAATTTTGGTAGATTTTATTGATGAGTTTTATATGTCGTTTCATGCATGTTTACAAAAGTCATACTTGTTGTATTTTGCTCGCTATTCTGTAAAGAATCGTGTTTTCACCCTTATTTCGTTTTACTGTATGGAAAATATATATAAAATATGAAAGTTAAATTATTTTGTCTATTTTCATCTCCCTTTGGCAGATTTGGATTTCGTTTCACGGCTTGCGAGATATTCCAGTTTTCGTACAACAGTGTTGGGAATTTCAGATTTGCCAAAGTGTCGTTTCTTGATGTTTTCTTATTTTTGATGACTAAACTAATTTCACTGCAATATTATGAAACTTTATATTCTGATTCTAGACATATAGGGGAATACCCCAATTTTTTCCTGAATTTATTTGAGAGGTTTTGATGCAGTTTTCCTAACTGAGAATTCGTTTTCCTGATTTCTGACTGAACATGTTTTCTGGATTCAAACCTGTTTTAAGTTATGATGTTGTGAATTACTATATGAATTATTTATATTTGCTGGATTCATGTGGAAGTCTATTTTCCAGATCCATTGACAGATCCAGATTTGGATGTTTGTAGTAGCGGGAATCACTATTTTCGTTCAACACTGTCCTGCTGTCCTGAATTAGAAAACTAGTTATTTTACCCTGTTATGTGTTATCTTGTAGCTGTACTTGTTTATCTTGCACCCTGAACCTGATACATGTATATATCCTGTTATCCTTACTTTGCTTTGCAACACATACATGCATGCCTGATTATAATAATAAATAACCAAGCTGGGATTTAAGGGAAAGATTTAAAAGTGGATAATTCGGAAACGTGTACTCGGAAGGGGGCCCGTGTTTCCCAAATTTGGAATTTAGTATTTGATTTGGATTATTTGAAATTTGTTATATGATTTGGATTATTTGGAATTTTGTATATGATTTGGTTAATTTAGAATTTGGTATATGATTTGGATTACTTGTTCCCGAGTATACTGCCCTCTATGGTCCACTATGAAATCTAAAATGAAACTGTTTGTTATAGCAACCATGCAGTATGGGATGCATGAAATGCTACCTAGGTAGTAATCACTACAAGACTTGAACATAATACTTGAACATGATACTTGAATATGATACATGCTTGCTTGAACTTGAAACTTGAACTTGATACATGCGACTCGATACGTGACACATGGTTACTTGATACCCGATACTTGACACATGTTTACATGATACTTATTTACTTGACTCTTGATATATGCTACATGATACTTGATCACATTACCATGCTAGTTGTTTATTTTGATATTATGCTTATTCCATGTTATTAGTTAGTTTCTTCATGTACTTGTATCCTACATTATAAGTGGCTCGTAACTTGCAATTGACAGGTACTTTGTCTTCTCTTTTTCTCTTCCCTGCAATTGCTGAATTTCAGATTTTGGAGAACAGGTTCGAGATGGTATTGGTGACATAAAGTATTAGTGCTGGATTTTATTATTATTTCTTGTAGCTTGTTTGAACAATATTATATTCTTGTACTTGGATTTATTCTTGTATTTAGGCAATGTGACTCAGGATTATTTGTTTATTTCAGATCATGACTATTTGAGAATAATATATTTTATTTCAAGTATTCTTGTTGGTATTTGGTTCATATGTGTATGTGGTTGACTTTTTCTGGCTTCCGACTCTGATTATTTTGTGAGATATTGTAAAGATTTCTGAACAGCTTATGGATGATGAAAATCATTCGCCGGGCTTTTGTCGCGTATCCGTATTCCGTATTCTTTTTGGGAAGCGAGGCGTGAGACCCGATCTATCATGGAGTTGTGACTAGGCAGGTAGTTCCCAACATTTCCATCTTAATAGCAGGCGGAAGTTCCTTGACACGATACCAAGGTAAAGATACTCACATTGCATCCATACACTTATTCTCACCATATACTCACCATATCTTAATCATTACTTCAGTGTAATATATAACACCACACCCCAAGCATAGTTTGGGTAATATAACTCCGCACCCCAAATAAACTGGGTAATAAATACCACACCGCACATAATTTCATTTACTTTATCTTCACTAAGTTGATATATTCATATGCATCACCAATTCTCCTTTCTATTATCATTTCCTTTTTTCTTTTTATTAATCTCTACTCTCACTTATCTTTAGGATTTTGCCCCGGTGAGTAATTCCTCGGCACAATTCCTAAGGCGTACCAATCTCAAATTATATCTTATATTTACTTTAATGTACGTTCTCATCTCATAATACAACTTACCTTTATAATTTTCACTTTTCTTACCTAATTACTCATTTTATTAATTTATCGATCAGTGCCCATGTAAACCTCGTTCCTGCCATTATGTATTTTCTGTGTTTTTTTGGTATTTCAATTTATTGTAAATTACTTTTCCGCTTTTAAATTTTTTTTGTTAAAATTTATTGTTGGATCTCCTATTAAAGTATAATCAATAATTTTATTTGTAGCTATTTTTCAATGATTTTTATATTGTAATACAAATCCTATTATTATTACTATTATTATTACGTTTATGATTATTGTGGTTATTATTGTTATTATTATCATTAAATTTATTGTTTATTAATTTTTGAAAGCCTATAGATCGTGATCTATAATTTATTATTATTGGAGTACGGGTTTTATGTATACCATTTGTTTTAATTAATTAATATGTAATACTATTTGAATTATTTGTACTACTATATGATTATTGATTTATTTTTCTAAAACCCCAAACCCGTACCTGCATCCAAACCCAAACCCTTTAACCCTTTCTTATTGGATCCCAAACCCAATAACCCTCTTACCCACATCTCTACCCTATACACTATTTATGTAACATCCCGTAGTAATTTTAAAAATAAAACACACTTTTTTATTTTTGCACGTGCAACGTACGTGCAATTTTATCTCATTTTGTTCTAAAAAATTTCCTAAGTTATGCACAAGTTTTCTTTTATTTTATTTGTCTCATTTATTTTTCTTTCCTAATTTAAAGTCCATAGGCCTAAAAGATGAATTTCGGCCCATTAGAAATAAAATAAATAAAAAGTAATAATAAAGCCCAATGAGAAGCCCACAAATAAATCCTACATTTATTTTGTATACTTTTCTACACTTGTCTTGTAACAAACACCTCGGATATAACTAAAAACAATTAATTAAATTAAATTAAATGTGTGCATGTGTACTATACATGCACGTGTATGTGTGCATGCATAGTGGAAGGCATGCCAATAGTGAGGGAGAGGGAGAGTGGAGGAGTGTGTGAGTTAGTGGGGTAGTTATTTGAGTAGTGGGATCATTTTCTACCACAAAAATATCCTATAAATACCTACACCCTTTCATTCAGTTTTGCACATATTATTAATCAAAATCAAGAGAGAAAAAGAAAGAGTGTAGAAGAGGAGGCCGAAAATTTATTTGGAGTGCTTGGAGGCTAGTTGGAGAAGAAGAGGAGCTTTTTGTTGGAGCTAGGAGCTTACGTTCTAGGAGTTCTATTTGCTTTTCATCAATTCGAGGTGGGTGTCTCTTCTTGTTTTCTAATTAATATAGAAATCATGCTTAGGTGATGTTGAATTTTATGTTAGTTTAATGGCTTCTTCTAGTAAAATTATGATGCACATTGCGGTGACAAATTGGTAGTTGTAGAAAATCATGAAATTCATTGTATGTTAATGCGGTGCTGATGAAATGATTGATAGGTTAGAAAGAAGAAATTTTAATTAGAAGCATATGTAGCGTTGTTAGGCTTAAATTGATTGTTGCAAGCATTTTTGTCTCTTACAAATCGATTAAAATTTGTGTGTGGAATGTAGATAAAAAGAAAGGAAAAATTAGAAACATATTTTTGGGGAAGAACTAGCCATGGTAGAACAAAGGAAAAATCGAATTAAAATGAGTAGAAGAATTGACTAGTTGAAACTTTGTTGTATGATTCACATAAAAAAAAAAAGAAAAGTCTAATTTGGAAAAATTAAAGTAATATTTCATTCATATGATTAAAATCATTAAGTTAACAATTTTTTAGTTCTATTGATGCAAAATAATAGTATTTTGAAGAAAGGAGTTACTTTTTGCAAACGAATTCAAGATATATGTTTATATGTTCAAAAAATTGTTTATGTATATAAAATGAGTATAAATCTTTAAAGTAACAATTAAAATCAGTAAAGATGGGATTCTGGAGTTTAGAACCACTTTTATAATATCAATTTGAGAAGAAGAATGAACGTCGAAATAGTTGAAAATATAGAAAATAAGAATTTGTCGAAGATTAAAAACTTGTTGAATTAATTCCTATAGTAGTTGTGAATCTGAGCTCGGCTCAGTGGGTAGGCATTTGGATGCCTCTTTATGGGCACAGGTTCGAATCTCGGGTCTGCCTTTTGTGGGAGAAAAACACCAATTTTTATAAAAAAGTTAGAGAAGGGGGGAGTTTATCTACTTAAGAAAGTAACCCCTATATTAGACAAGTAGTGCTCTTGTCCTGAGTGGCTAGTGGAGGTGCGCTACACATCTACATGCCACGTGGCGCCACTGGGGCCTTTGGGTCTCGTGTTCGAAACCGCTCATGCACTAATGTGCATTTTTTTTATGTTTTTAGTTTTCTTTTGTGTTTTTAAGTCTTACAAAATCTGTAAAAATTATAGAGATGTTTCTAAACATTATTTTAAAAAATAAATTCACACTGTTTTGGGTATATATTGGGAGTTTAAAAATATATATATATATTCATGCTAATTAGTTATGGAGAAATATTATAATGAGAAATATGAATCGAGTGGAGTAAATTGGTTGAAGAAAATTAACATTTTGAGTAATATCATGAATACGAAGTTTTGGGGCTTAAGAAAATAATTGAAGAGATAGATTGATTAAATTAAAATACGAACACGAGTTTTAAATCGAGGTTCTAATGAATGGTTTTTATTAAGAGAGTTATATAACTTGGTATTAGAAAATTTGTAGCCAAATTATAATTGAAGAGATAGATTGATTAAATTAAAATACGAACAAGTGTTTTAAATCGAGTTTCTAATGAATGGTTTTTATTAAGAGAGTTATATGACTTGGTATTAGAAAATTTGTAGTCAAATCATACTTGGTTAATGCGAGGAGGTTGTATAAATCAAAGAATGTGGAAAACTGTTAAGGTAAATAATCTTGGTAAATTATTTAAGAGTTGGTCTTCAAGAAGTTGATTAAAAGCATTGTTATCTAAGGTTATTAAAAGAAGTTATTATTGCATGAAGAAAATGATAAAGAAGTTTATGTTGAGGTTAAATATACCCAAATTAATCTCTAGAAAGAGATGGTTGTTGGAATCTAGAGGCTAGGCGAGACCCTTAGAAACCAGTCTTTATAATTTATGTGAATTTGAGAGCTAACCAGTGTGGGTTGAGCATCTCTTGAGAAGTATCCAGTTTGGGCTGACTGTTTTTTGTGGTTGTTTAAGTCCGGTAGGGTAAGCTAACTCTAGGTTGTAATGATTCTTCTAAACTAAAAACTTTAAGGACAGGCACTAAGGGGAGACGTGATGAAGTATGGGCAAACATGGGTATGATGGCCTCAGTTGGTCTGCGGTGTAAGATAGTTTTCCTGGAATTATCGAGGTGTGATTGGGAGTTGTCCCCAGCTCATCGGCGGTGTGGGATTCATCTTTGGAATTATCAGGATCGAGGCGATGCCTATGGGGTGTTTTGGGACTATGGAAGCACTAAAGCTTGCGGTGTGAGGTGGTTTCCCGGGAATTATCGAGGTGTGATTGGGAGTTGTCCCCAACTCATTGGCGGTGTGGGATTCATCTCTGGAATTATCGAGGCGTGGGCTTAATACTCCCAAAACAAATAAACCTTATCTTAGTCATCGTAGTAGTAATTCATGGCAAGGGATTCAACCATTTAATGTGGAGTACGTAGGTGGTTTTCCTCGGACCTATGTAGTATGGGATCCATAGAATCCGAACAAGTATGCATTAGCGTCATCTTAGCGTAAAACCTTTGCATTAGGCAATAAGGCATTGCATACACCGACATGTTTAGGATAATCACTTTGCACACTTTGCTTTTCATTCAAGTTTGTGTATACTTAAATAAGTGAGTCGCTATATTACGGCATAGCGAGGATAGTCGTGTATGGTAATGCGTCAGTTGTATATAACTGACATGCCCACAATATTCAATGCAGACTTTGGAATTGCAAGGAGATATAAAGATGACTGATGCTAAAGATTACTTTTTGTTTAAAGTGTTGATGTTTAACTGTACATTTACATCATGTTGTAATTCATTTAATTTTTCGCTGCATTATTGTAAAAGAACTTGGTGTAATAAAGTTTCACAAATTCCTTGTAAAATTGTATGAAATGAAGTAAAGATCCTGTTTATGCTACGAATTACCGTATTTTTGAATTCGGAACATTACAATTTAAACCTAATTAACCCCTCCTATACCCTAATCACTCTCAACCCAGTTGCCTAATATTTCTGCACCCCTCTTCTTCTCCGCTCTGTTCCGAAACCCATCCTCCATCAATCTCCTCACCATCGTCCGCTCGAGCCTCCCGCTCCCTGTCATCACCGTGCTGTCTTCCTCCACCCCCGCGCCAGCGATCCCCCTATGCCACGATCCACCTCTAAGCTACAGATCCTAATCGCCAACAGCATCCCACCATCCTCCATCCTCATCCCTGTTCTCCCTCGACTCTACCGCCATCGTCAACCTCCTCACCTCCTCCTCGACTGCGCTAGCATCACCGCAACCATCCATCGCCTTGCCTTCATCCCGTTGACCAACACCACCTACTGCCTTCGACCAGCACCCACCGTCAATGCCTGTGCTCTTGTTGCCTCTTGTGTTGCTGCTGTCATGATTATACGTGCACCGCACATATAGTTGCTACCTCTTGTGTGCGCGTTGTGGTTTCACGTAACTCGCACGTGCTTTTTTGCCCGGGATCCTAGTCCCGTTATTCTAATTTTTATTGGAATCATCATCTCATAAGGCAAGTATCTTGTACAAATTTTTCTTGTTCCTCGTACAAGCATTTTTTGAAATACCGCAAGTAGATTCTTCGTTGTGACTCATTCTTCATGTTTATCCATTGATAATCTTGGCCTCACCCGTTTGATCTGTTTCCATCAATTTTATAATCTTAGAGGATCACAAATAATTTGTTATTCACCAATCACACAAACATGAAGTTGATATAGAGATTTAGAGGATCACAAATAATTCGTTATAGATGTTTTGTTGTATGTTGAACATGTGAATGATGTTTCTCTCTTAATGAGTTTGAAAATCGACATGGCTCGCTGATTTGAATACCTGCTACATTTTGATTTGCATTATACATCAGCTTTTGAAAATAGATATGGCCAGAGATTTATCCTTATGAATGCATGTTATAGATATTTTGTTGTATGTTGAACATGTGAATGATGTTTCCCTCTTAATGAGTTTGAAAATAGACAGGGCTTGCTGATTTGAATACCTACTACATTCTGATTTGCATTATACATCAACTTGAATCCATCATAGTTACTAGTTATGTTATAATTCATGCAAAAGAAATTTCATTTACTGCTGTTCTGATTTGGCATGATGAATTAGACCCTGTTAATGTCAGAATAATATTGAAGTTTGTGAATAGAAAATGTAGGCCTCTATTTCTAGTTTCTAGAAATTTTGATGGATCTTCAATCCGACCTGTAACTTGGGAGATATCACACTTTTGATACTGTTGTGTCGCAATTTTCAGATTTTTGATTACAAGTTTATTGACATGAATTATTGATTAAAATAGATGTTAACTGTAAAGATTTAGACTTGATATTAGTCTGGACATGAGTAGACATGATTAGGAGTCACCCCAAATTTTAATAGAATTAAATTGATAATTTTTCTGACTTAATATATTTATGCAAACATGATTATATAATTGCTGCCTGCATGTCTGTTCAGTATAGAATCTCAGTTTTTACCATATTCTATTGGTCAGTGATTAAAACTTATTGAATGAGAATCGTAGCTCTGTGTGTCTGGAATTCAGAACATCGAATGATTCTAAAATTCGATTTACGAATTGCAAAATATTCTGATTTTCACACAGTGACGTCTGAATTCCAGAACGCAGTTTAAAATATACATCACCCTGTTTAATTAGCTGAAACAGTGAACTAATTTAAGTATTAAAAATTGAAATTTATTATACTGATGTGTAACACTGTTAAGAGTTTAACTATAATTTTTATGAAATTTTTAAATGATTTTGCAAGTTACTTTTGTTTATAAGTATCTACCTCTTCCCTGCTGCCTGAACATGTAATATGTAAAGTATAAGAAACTGAACCTGGTTTCTGTGACTTTTATATATCGTGTGTCCAGTTTCTAGAACTTCTGACGAATCAAGATTTGTTTTTTTGTAACAGCAGGAATCCCACTTTTGGTGCAGCAACATCCTGCTGTCCAGAATTGGAGTTCTTGTTGTTTCACCATCTATAAGTTGTTTTTGATACCCGATCATGTTTTTCTCCCAGTTTGAACCTGTCTTCTGTCCCTGTCATATTTACCTATGCTTGATTGTGCACATTCATGTCTGTTTTGGTAAAAATAATAAGTAATCAAGCAGGGGTTAAGGGAAAGATCTTAGTAGTGGACAATATAAGTAGGTGTACTCAGAAGGGGGCCCGTGTTTTCCATTACCCGATGCCATGATTTCATGATTACATGATTCATGCCTGTTACTAATTACATGACTACATGATGCCAAGTTTCATGATTACATGATTCATGCCTGATCCTGATTACATGATGAGTGCCTATTTCTGTTTACATGATACCTAAGTAACATGGCTCTACAGAATCCACCACTAGTGTCTGAACGTAACTTGATTCTATGCATCAAACATGTGGTATATATATGGGACCCATGATTGCTGCATTAGTTAGGATTAAATAAAAGACTTAAGAATAATATGTTTCACCTGCACATTCATGTTACTTGTTACTTGTTACTTGTTACATGTTACATGTTACCGGCTACCTGTCACATGTTACATGGTACCTGTTACCTGTTACCTGTTATCAGTTTACTTGTTATCTGACCAAGTTTACTTGCTTCTTGATTACTTGACTACGTTTTTCCTATTGCATCCCTTCATGCTATGTTCGGTACTCTTAATTTTTGTTTCTTGTTCTACATTTTTTTTACCTTGCTCCTGTACCCTTTTGCTTGTACTACTTGCGGCCCGTAACTTGCACTGACGGACAAATTATTTTTCTGTCTCTCTGTTTCTTCCAAATGATAAATGCACAGGTTCTGGAGACGAGCTACCTGCAGGAGTGAGTGACAAGTGTTCTAAGCTTGACTGGGATCTTTTTATGCTTGTATTGAGTTTATTATCTCCTCTTATTTCTGCTTGAAACTTTGTATTGGACATGTCGTCTTGGAGTTCTGTTATTGTTTTTCATATTTTGTTTTTATGTGAGGATTATGTATTTGTTTTCAAATAATTCTTTTGATTATGAGATTTATTTCATGCATGCATGGTTGTATATTTCTTGTATAATTCTGTTTACTATTGAGTTGATCCTTACAGCTTATGAATGATGAAAATCATTTGCTGGACTGTGTCACGTACTCGTGTTCCGTATTCTTTTGGGAAGCGGTGCGTGACAGCCCATGTAATCATCAAAATAAAGCTGATAGCCAGTAAAGTAAACACGCAGATCGATGCTCACACCGAGTCTTACACGTCTGAGGCTACATTTTCCTCTTGGCCTAATACCAGAGAGAGAATACACTGCACCCCAAGCGAAACATGGGTAATATATACCTCACCCCAAATATAGTTTGGGTAATATAGAACACAACCCAAGCCGAACAACCCAAGGTGATAACTTGGGCTTGGGTAATATAAGGTCTAGCCCAAATCCTATGGATTCTGTTGGCACGGATAAATCAGAATTTTACTTTTGACCACACATTAATCACATGACTATCTCTTTTCATTCAAACACACACATATGAGTGTAAATAAAACATATATCCCATTAATATCACCAATTAAGGTCTATTTATCTATAAAACATGGTTTCAAAGCAGATTAATTATATATTCAATTCATCACGTGCAATACGCACCTACCTATACTCAATGTCACCCATCACCTATGCATGCATATCATACACACACCAGGTCATTAATCACAACATCTTATCATGTATAAAATTCAATTTATCACTAAAAGCACCAAACATTCAAAACTATGCAAAAGCACTACATAAGCACCCTGAGTCACCTGTATCTTATACACAAGATCCATAATATACATATATATATCTGGATCAATCTATTATCGCATAAGTAGACATTACCAAACTCATACATTAATCAAATTATCGCCATGATATTAGCGGATATATATACCATATTATCATCACCAGTCTCGCCTGTACATATATATATATATATACACACACAATTTCCCAATTCTCCGTAATGGTATACGGATACATATAACGATCAGTAAAATTGTATTACCAATAACAAATGTCACCAATATATTAATATAACATGAACAAGAATGTCACTGATAACAAATATCACCAACATATTATTATAACATTAACAAGTATGTCACAAATAACAAATATCACCAAAATATTAAAACCATAGGTATATATATATATATATATATATATATATATATATATATCCAACGTTATATAATTACTCGGATCACCGCCCCACCAAGGGTCCTACGCATCCGTCAAGACTAAAGCCGATAGCTCAGTCAAATAAATTCACACAACACTGCCCACCAAGGGGCTTACGCATTCGCCAAGACTAAAACAGATAGCACAGTCAAATAAATTCATACAACGCTGCCTACCAAGGGTCTTCCGCATTCGCTAAGACTAAAGCTGATAGCTTAGTCAAATAAATTCACTATCGCTACCCACCAAAGGTCTTATGCATTTGTCAAGACTAAAGCCGATAGCTTAGCAAATAAATTCACACATCGCAGCCCACCAAAGGTCTTACGCATTCGTCAATACTAAAGCAGATAGCTTAGTCAAATAAATTCACACATCACTACCCACCAAGGGTCTTACGCATTCGTCAAGACTAAAACTGAGAACATAGTCAAATAAATTCACACATCGCTTCCCACCAAGGGTCTTACGCATTCGTCAAGACTAAAGCCGATAGCTTAGTCAAATAAATTCACACATGCTGCCCACCAAGGGCCTTACGCATTCCTCACTACTGAAACAGATAGCTTAGTCAAAAAAATTCACACATCATTGCCCACCAAGGGTCTTACTCATTCGTCAAGACTAAAGCCGATAGCTTTGTCCAACAAATTCCCATAACGCTGCCCACCAAGGCACTTACGCCTCCGCTAAGACTAGAGCCGATAGCTAAGTTAAAATAAATTCACCAATATATATATATATATATATATATATATATATATATATATATATATATATATATGGGATATGAGTAACTTGCTCATTTAGTAAATGAGCAAGTGATTATGTGGTATGCATGTGATACATTATGCAACTAACACTTTTAAGGATTTTCCAATCACATGCATGCCACATCATTAATTGCTTATTTAAAAAATGAGGAAGTTGCTCATACCCCTTTTTTCTTATATATATATATATATATATATATCACCAATATACTACTATCCATATAATACCGCTAATAATATCACCAAGAATATCACTCATATATTTGGGTTGTATAACCCGCAACCCATTTGGGTAATATAACATCAAGTATATAACATTATTTCTTTCCATAACCCTCATGTACATACATAGATAAAAGACACCTAGTATATAAACATCTAATATCATATCTATATCATCATATATCAAAGTGTAAAATACACGCATGACCCAAAATGTAAATCACCCGTTAGCTACATGTCCGAGGTCGCTACCACCGCATATTACCAAGTTATATATATCCATTAGTGTTAAATACTTCGAAACCAGTCCAAATTTATAGCAGAAAATACTTTATTTCCTAGAGGTATTTCATCGAACGCCAGACATGCATTATACGTATGCACACACACACAATTCTATTAACTAGGTTTTAAGCCTATAAAATCCTCCAAAAAATTATTCTAAATTGTTTCCCCAAAATTTCTGCAATTCCTATTGCTAATCTCTAATAAATTCCAGACATAATCTCTTTTAATTTCTAACCCAAAACCCTAACTCTTTTCAAATTTACTCCTACCATATCAATTAAAGAATTAGTCACTTATAACCCGAAGATAATCCCTTAATCTCCCTACTACCCTATTTTTCTTGCTACAAATTAAAAATATAAAACCTTACACAATTTAATGAAATCATTTCTCACTTTCCAAGATGCCAATTCGAGAAACCAACACTGGGATATTGGAGAGCACCCTCAAATTAGTTAGAACTCCTTAACAATTTCTAAAAAAAGGCTAAGAGTTGATGGGAATTGAAAAACCCTAATTGAAGAAATGAAGAAGGAAGTGGAGATCGGCCATGGGGGAAGGGGTTCTAAACGGAAAATGAGGAGGATAGGGAGGAGTGAGATTGATAATTAAAATGGAAAATTAATTATAAACCCCTGTAAGGTTCTTCAATTATTTATATACCCTTATAATTCAACTTTTCATAATAAAATCTAATAAAACCCACTCAACCGGATGAATAAATAAATTAATGAATATATATAAAATAAAATTTCATATTTATCCATAATAATAACAATAAAATAATATCTAATAGTAATAAAAGAATTACAAATGACTATTGAAATTATAAAATAAGGGGGTGTTACATTATACACACCTCAAAAGAAGCTCGTCCCCAAGCTAAGAGTACTGAGGAAAACAAATCAAACATATAATGACCAACTCATCCATATCCTTCATCATACAAGACCATCAAACGGTCCTCCCCGAGATCTCTTCACCTCCTCGTGCCTCCTAGATGTACAATATACCTAGTGCTATATGCCGTTTTTACCACATGCCGCCGAAAGTCATCCACGTCAAAAAGACCTAATTTATCACTGTCTACCTTCGATCTCATCCATAATCCGACATCATTATCAGGAATATTCAATATATTGTGAAGGACATTCATCAATATCATCAATATCAAGTAAAAATTTCAAATCTGAGCTCGAATGATCTACAGCAAAATCGACGGTTGTATCGATAAATTCCCTGAATCTAAGATTTTACCATCACTCCTTCCTCGAGTGGAATCAAATTGGGTCAAAATCCAATACTTTCCATTTTCGACACATAAAAGAAATTACTATCGAAATCCTAGTTAGGGCATACACACCTCAAAATTAGAACTTTTCTATTTTAGAATTCAAGCAAAGTACTTAAGACTCATACCTGAAGGAACATCAGGCTGCAACCGCAGTAGTCAGACCGACAGCAAAAACATGAATAGGTACTGGGCCAAATACACAGTGCTGGTTCTGCGAGCCTCCCTGCGATCCTCCATCTCGATTGTTCCCCTCGGGGCCTCTTTATGCTTCTCCACCCGATTGTCTACAATTTCTTGCTAAACTATTGGTCATCCCACAGTTGGAGCATCAAGGAACTGGTGGCTCCAAACAGTCTCGTGCCAAGTGACCCATTCTGCTATAGTTATAACACCTTCTAGGCTTTGTAGAAATCTCCAGACTACCGCCTATTCTCAGTCGCTCTGTATCTACTCGCTGCTACTGAATAGTATCTACTCTTGATTCTGACTCTGGGTTAAAACTCCACCTGGATAGAACTGAAATTTCTTTCCAACATTCCTTTTTTGGCCTCCCTGGAACTGCCCCAGAAACGACCCTTTTGATCCCTCCTAATATGGCTTTCCCGATTGTCCCTGCTGCACTTTCTTTTCTTTCCCTCTTTCTTCTCTCAGTCTCTATTGATTTCTTTCCAAATTCTGGGCTAACTCGATTACCTCCTCGAAGGATGCACTGCTACTGTTAGTTGCAGTCAAACTCATTTGACAAGCAGGATGCAGTCCCCGAATAAACCGGTCTGAATGACGCAGCTCAGTATCTACTAAGTGTAGGAGCAAAGCGAGCCAACTGATTAACTTCACTCTATACTCATCAAGAGTCATCTCACCCTGCTGTAGTGAAAGAAACTCATCAGCCATCCGGGCCTGCAACTCACTCGATCTGTTGATAACAGATTGGATCTAAATCTCTAATACTAGCCCACCAATTCATTGCATCGTTGGCCAAATACATCACATCCAGCTGTCGTTGCTCAATCTTTGACACGGCCATTCACTGAAAAAGAACTTCACAATGCTGCAGCCAAGCAGAGGCTGCTACACCACCTGCATTACCAACATATTTCGTTGCCCCCAAGGTTTGAAAATCCTTCATTTTTCTGGCAAAACTAACATCTGTCTCCCGAGGCTCCATACGGACTACTCATGGCTGCCCAGTCACCAGC
This sequence comes from Hemerocallis citrina, assembly GCA_017893485.1. Classification (NCBI taxonomy): domain Eukaryota; kingdom Viridiplantae; phylum Streptophyta; class Magnoliopsida; order Asparagales; family Asphodelaceae; genus Hemerocallis; species Hemerocallis citrina. Next base: position 146,497,229 of record CM030364.1, on the reverse strand, counting down.
TAACCTATCGGTGTCTTTCGGTGTCAGAATTTGCTGTACAAAAACTCCTGCACAGGCCATATCTTCTTGCGAACCCTCTAACTCAGTAGCTGAGGCTCCTTCTAGTGCAGGACTTGCCTCCCCTTGCCCATGTGTGACTGGGGTTACAGGCATGGTATTAGTAGGCTCAGGAGCAGATTGCACCGGCTCAATCACTGAGGGCTCGTCAGAAACCTCAGGCCTACCACGTCGCCTCCTCGGTCCTACCAAAGGAGTTGGAGGCACCTGTCCAATTCTCCTTTTCATACTTTGAGGTGTGACACCATAAATAACATGATCAACACTAAGCAGAACACCCTTACATCATAAGACAAAACTTTACATTCTCTATTAGGCGGTAATGAACCCACACACACACATCAAGATCACTAGAATTTGCCAGAAAATCCTAGTTAACCTAGCCTCTGATATCAAACTGTAACGACCCCAATTTTTTTATTTATTTATTTATAACTATTTTCTACTAGAATAATCTGAATAGATTCCAATTAAAAATGGGCAGCCCCTGAAATATTAGCCATTTTACAGAAATTCCTTACGGAATTCTGCAAACAATTAAAAATACCACATCAAAGGCAATTAATATATATCCTCCACATGCCAAAATAAGCAGCATCACACAGGCATCATATAAATATGGCTCTGGGGGTAAATATCATCATATCACTCAAGATATACAATAAAAATCAAAATTTGTCTTGAAAACATAATAGTTTTGTAGAAAACCATTTCAAAACTACACAGAGCCCAATACTCCACAACGAGGTTGTATGGACTTTCAACTTACTTTATCTCATCATTATAAATCATCATCCCATAAAGATACATACATAATCTTTCAAAATGCAACATATTACACGAATTCTATTCTCGACCCCCAATTATACATACTTTAGCTATTATAAATTCAACAATATCTACATATACAATGTTGTTAATTACAAAAACTAAGGAATCCAAATGTCTCACCTTGCAGCTACTTAATTCCTGCAAAAAGGGAAGTCTAGGGACGTCCACCCTCAGGGAGGGAATCCTCTAACCCCCAATAACAACTCGGGTCAGCCAATACTGGTGTGAGTACAGTCTACTAGGTTAGTTAGGAAAATAAAATTATATAAAAAAAATTTAAAGAACTTACTAACATGGTTATAAATAAATATATCCTAAAATTAAACATGAAAATGTAATGAAAAAAAACTTGATAATATGCAAGATGTAAATACTTGTTTGTACCCAATCTACCATATCAACACCATACCCGATCTACCTTGTATTCGTACTTAGGCAGGTAGTTCCCACCATTTCCACAGAAATAGCGGGCAGGAAGTTCATTAACATGATACCAAGGTAAAGATACTCATATTACATCCTTACACTTATTCTCACCATATACTTGCAATATATTGACCATTACTTCATGTTAATATATAACACCACACCCCAAGTGTAGTTTGTGTAACATCCCGCAAAATTGAGTTATGACAATTTTACCCACGAGTGTTACACGCATGTATTTTGTATTGTTACAAGTAATATCCGTAACGTATTTTAATATAAATTTCCTACGTGTTTCTACATTTTAATTATTTATACATTTTTCGTATTTTCAAAGTTCATTAATTATCTACTCTGAGCCAACTTAAATATTTATTTTAATCTTTGTATTTTACGTGCAATGCACATGCTTTTAATACACGTGTCAATTTCTTATATTCTACCGGTATGTGTAATATTATCAAATTTTCTACGTGTTCAATTATTTATTTTATAACTTGTTCGAATTCGTTTCATAAATTGAAATTCATTTTCTTCTATTTTGACTCAATATATTTTCACATGTGCGGTGTACTTGTTTTTTATGCACGCATTAATTATACTGTTGTATACATATATAGATTTAATGAAACATATTTTATATATTTTGTATTTTGATTGTTATAGACATTTTTCGTTATCTTAAATTTATTTTATATATGAATATTTATTAGCACATGCTTTACACGTGTTTCTTTTTATGCACGTGCAAATTGTATTATTTTATTACAAAGTTGTGCACTAAAACTTTTATTTGTCTAATTATACTAAATTTAATATGAGTATTTATTTAAAATAAGAATTTAAAATAGAATAAAATAATAAGAGTGAAATTAATAAAAAAGGGTACAAAACATGTGCATACGTGCAATCTGCACTCTTTCAAAAATGGCAGCATATAGGAGAGAATGAGGGTGAGTGGGTTTGTGAGTGGTGTGAGTGAGTGGGTGTGTGGATGTGTGTGTGGGTTAGTAGGTGGTTAGTTGCTAAAACTACTCCTAAATTCCCATATAAATACCCTCTCACAATTAGCCATATATGAACACAAAAATAAATCAAACAAAAGAGAGACTCAAAAGAGGGGACTTGCTTTTATTTTTGGCTTTCGGGACTGGCATGGAGGCTTGCGGGATTTTTTCTTTTGGAGCTTTTACTATGAGTTCAATTTTGTAGGGATTTCTTCAAATAGGTGGGTGTTTCTCCAACTTTCTAATATAATTTTATTATTAGAATGCTAGATTGTAGAATATATACGTGTGAATTGTTAGATGCATGATAACTTATATAGATCGAGTATTATGTTTAGATTATGTGTTGTTGATTAAAGGTGTGACATTATGATATGATTGATTGGTGGACATTTTTATAAGTTTCTGTTTTAAATTTTAGTTGTACTTCAGAAAATCATATCTATTAAGATAGATGGATTATAGATCTCAAAATTTTATGTGAGCACCCCGTATATGTCGAGAACATCTCATTAAAATTTCATGTTATTTGGATGTCATTTACTATTTTAATAAAATTCAAACATAAGACTGGTTGATAGTTTGGCTAGTTGCTGAAAATTTGTATACATTTTTGATTTTGATCATTTCAGCATCTTAGATGCAGTATTTTGAGAATGGTCAAAACTAAGAAGAAGTAGACTCTTTAACCTTTCTTTAGAGTCTAAGAAATTAATTTTCCATGACGAATAGAATTTATAATGGATTTTACAAGATTTAACAAGCGGTAATACTTTAACTATAGTATAACATTTCAACCCCTACTATAGATTTTAAATAATTCGGGGTTTTAGACACAATAATTTGGAGAAACTTATAACTACAAAGTTATAGTAGACTTGTACACATTTAATTCGAGCTAAAGAACACAAAGTTTCATTAAGTATAGAATTTTCTGTAATTTTTACAAGTAGCATGAGCTGCAGTTTTCGGATTTTGAACCCACTATTCTGAAAATGAATTTAGACCAAAAAATTGATGATGAATTTAAATGATCTTAACTACCATGTTGTAGTAGACAAAGTCAAGTTCTGTATGACACTAAGAAATCTATTTTTGGAGTAGTATTGGAATTTATAAGATTTTTACATCACCACAGGGTTGCTGTCTCAAGTTGAGCATTCAAATAGTGGATTATATATATATATATATGTTGTTACCTTGAAAAGAAGTTGATAGAGAAATAGGCTTTGAGTAGTGATTAGCTCTTGTGGCCAAGGAACTTTAGGATTGTAGGTTTGTGTATTGGTAGGCTCGAATTTGGTTGTATTTACTATTTTTGAGTATATTGGAAATATAAATTGAGTTCTGGGAAATAATATGATGATATTTTGTACATATTTTTTTTGGTTAATTGACCCACTTAGATAAAGGATTAAACACATATTTGGTGATTAGATTTAAAGAGTTTTAATGATTCTTTAATGACTGAGGAAAATTTTATAAAGAGGTTAGATGTAACGTAGTTGGTCTCTTTGTTGAGATAGCTGGATTTTAGATACTGAGCGAGACCCAGAGTGCCGGCAGACCAAGATATGTAAAAATTTGAGAAGTAGCCAGTGTGGGTTAACTTTCTCTTTGAGAAGTAGCCCATGTGGGCTAACATTCTCAGTGTTTTGGTTTAAGTTCGGTGGGTAAGCTAGCTGTAAGTCCTAGTAACTATAATCTAACTTAAGGACAGGCACTAGTTCGAGATATGATGAAACAAGAGTAAACGTGAGTATGAGGGCTCTAAGATGATTCGCAGAGTGAGACAATCCCCAGTATTCTGGGACGATGGATGAAATAGGCCCCAGAATAATCCACAGATTGGAATTGATCTCCAGTATTCCGGGACGAGAGCGACGCTCATGGGAGATTTGTTCAATAAGGGTTCTAGGATGACTCACAAAGTGAGACAATCCTTAGTTTTTCGGGACGAGGGATGAATTAGGCACTAGGGTGATCCGCGAAGTGGGATTGACCTCCAGTATTTCGGGGTGAGAACCAGTACTTGCAGAGTGTCTAAATCTCGTAGTAGTCATGGTTGTAGGTTGTATGGAGAGGGATTGAACCATATAATGAGGAGTACAATAAGGGCTTGTCTTTGGACCTATGTAGTATGGGATGCATAGAATCTGAATAAGTATGCATTAGCGTCATCATAGTGTAATATGTCTGCATTAGACATTAAGTCATATCATATACTGACATAATTAGAATATTCACATTTTTATTTCTACATTCAAGTTTGTGATTGTTAAGATGGTGAAATCGCTGTATTATACCATTGCGTCAGTTGTATGCAACTGACGTGCCGTCAGTTTTTCAGTACATGACTTGGATTAGTGAAAGACATAAAGATGAGTTGATACTGATGATTACTGCCAGTTGAATGTTAAAATTGTACAATCTATGTCTTCCCCTGTGTATTTGTGACAAATAATGTTGTAAATGAAAAGGTTTTAAATTCTTTGAAAATTTGTACGAAGTTGAAGTAAAAGTTCATGTTTCGCTACGAATTACCTGTGTTTGGAATTCGGGGCGTTACAAAGTGGTATAAGAGACGACTTCAATAAGTAGTACAAAAATACTAAGGGAAACAAAATTAGGGTAGTGTCACGCCCTGCTTCCCAAAAAGAGATACGGAATACGGATACGTGACAAAGTCCCAGCGAATGATTTTCATCATCCAAGCTGTCAGGATCTTTACAACATTTCACAAGGATAATCAGCGTAGAAAGCAAGAGAAGCCAACCACGCATGCATATATGAATCAATATACCAACAATAATTTACATGAAACCAAAATTAAAATCTCAAATAAATCAGATCTGAATAAGTCAATAATCCTGGGTCACATTGCCCAAAACAAATAATCCAAGTCATAGATACAATTATTCAAAAGCAACAAAAATGTAAATAAAGCAAGAACTCCTATCACCTACTCCATCTGGCAGCTGATCTCCAAAATCTCCAATTTAGCAAAATTGCAGGAAGAGGAAAAGAAAACAAACTGTCCATCAATACAAGTTACGGACCGCTTGTAGTGTAGGCACAAGTACAGGAAAAGAATAAACTACATAGAGTAACTAGCATGAATCATGAACAGTATCAAGTAATGTGGTATACTAACAGGGTACAGGTAACATGTAACAGATGTCAAGTATCATGCAAGCAAGGTAAACAGGTAAGATGTAACATGTTTTGTCAAGTCTTGTATTATTACTATCTAGGTATCACTTCATGCGTCCCATCCATTTACCACATGGTTGCTACATTCAAACAAGTTCCGTTTAGATTTCGTAGTGGATTCTATAGGGCTGTGTACTCAGGTATCAAGTAATCCAAATCATATTGACCGAATCATATTAACCAAATTCCAAATTATCAAAATGTAATCCAAATCATCCAAAAGTAATCCAAATTATCCAAATGTAATCCAAATCATATCATGTAACCAAATGAGGGAAATACGGGCCCCCTTCTGGGTACACTTTTCTATATTGCCCACTACTAGATCTTTCCCTTAACCCCGACTTGGTTATTTATTATTATTATCAGACAGGGCATGTATGTGTCACAAATAGGGAAAGAATAACATGGCATAAACAAGTAACAGGTTCGGGTTTAAAGATGAATATGCACAGATGAAAGACAACTCATAACAGGATAGAATGACGAAAATTCTAATTCAGGATAGAAAGACAGTACTGCACTAAATCTGGGATTCCCGTTGCCACGGACATGAAAATCTGGATCCGTCAGAAGATCTAGAAAATAGAGTCCCGGCAGAATCCAGCAAATACATATAATTCATATGGTATTTCACAAAATTAAGTCTCAAAATAGATTTGAATCCAGAGAACATGTTCAGCCAGAAATCAGAAGTTTGTATTCATAAACAGGAAAACAGCATCAAAACTTACTAATAAAATTTGAAAAAAATCTGGGGTATTCCCTAGTATATTTAGTAATAAAAATAAAGTTTCATAATTTTCCAACATAGATAGGATAGTCAAGTAAAATCAAAAAATAACAAGATACAGCAGTTTTGTAAATCTGGAATCATAAATACTGCAATACTAAAACAACAATATCTTACAAAATATAAATCGAAATCTAGATCCGTCAAAAGAGTGATAAAATAGATACAGTAGGCTATAATTCATATTCACAATTTTTTTATAGAAAGCAAATAGAATCAGGTCGAATTTAAGGTTCTTTACTCAACAGCATGAAAATTCTGCAAGTGTAGTAGTTGTTTGCAAGTATAGAATAGTTTATAAAGTTAACAATTAAATTCACAAAAATTAGGGGTTAATCCCAATCAACTATAGTTGTAACCAGCAAAATATTGGATCAAAATATTATTTTTAACTTCAGTAGAAAAATAGATTACTATACCTAGTACGTATAAAACTGGATCTGGAATTTTAAATACATATGTAGTAAAGTAGTCATAACTCGTAACTCAAAAGTCGAAACTGAGATCTGTCAAAAACTCTGGAAAATAGATAGAATTCTCTATAATTAATATTCACAAATAATTTTTATATGTTGACCTTAATAGGGTCTATAATAAAAAATGGGGAATTGACAAAACAGAAAATATTCTTCATTCACAAAATCAACTAGTTCATATGAAAATCATCCAAAACATAACCAAACGTGAATTATGGTGTACTAGATGTCCAAGCAACATGGTATAGGGTATTTAGCAAGTCTACAACAAGTTATACTAGAACGAACACAACCAAGCACACGATACCATACGAACAACATGCATGTATATAATAAGAAGTAGTCATCTCTAAGTTATTTCATGTCATGTGTGTAATGAGGCAACTACAGGCGGGTTAACAGAATAGAGACAACATATAACATGGGTTCACACAAGAATTGTCTATAGAACACAAGTACACTATAAGCGGTATTTAGTACTTGTATTACACAAAGGAAAGAATACAAGTCACTTGCCGGAGAGATGACGACAGAAACGGCGAAGCAAGAACAAGAATAACGGGAATGGATTCCAGGGCACGAATACAACGATCGACTCAAGAACGAGATGACCATAAACAAGATGAAGACGATCGAGATCACGAACACAATCGGACGGCTGAGATTGAAGATCAAGATCGAGATGGTCAAACAACGACTGGGCGGATCAACACGAATGAGATTGAAGATCGAGATCAAGATCAAGATGATAAAGATCAAGAGATCCAACGGCTAGATCCAAGAGATCAAGATCAAGATGATCGGATTAGATCAGATGGCCATAATCTGATCGGATAATCAAGATCACTTGATCAGAAATCTCCATGATCAACAGAAAATGCCATGGATGGCTCTGGCAACACGGATGGTAGATGGAGGGGAGGTGTGCATGGCAACGACAGTCGACTGAGGGGAGCAGCGCTGTGTCGTTGCTGGCTGTCATCGGAGGTGCTAGTGCATCTGCCTGCGTCAGAGAGAGAGCAGCGCAGGGCAAGGCTGGTGTCGTGGTCACTACTGTGGGGCGTGACTGGGGGTTACGAGGAGGGGTGCAGTCACTGGCTGCGCTGGGAGGAGAAGGGAGAGGAAGATCGGATGGAGCGGGGGTTGTCGACTGCTTCGCTAGCATCATGGCTGCTGTGGCATCGGGGGAGGAGCCCAGGAGACTGGGGTGGTCGTTGTTGTGGTGGCATCGATGTCAAGGTGAGGTGCACAACAGGAGGGAGGGTTTGCTGCCGCGGCGCAGGGCAGAGCAGGGAGAGGAGGATGGTGGAGCGACAAGAGGTCAGGGAAGCACAGGGGGGCTTCGGGTTGACTGGGGATGGCAATGGCGATCGGGGGGGTGAGGCGAGGACAGAGGGAGGAAAGGGATGGGATGGGTTGCGGAGAAACAGAGGAGGGAGAGAGGTAAGGGATGAAGAAACGGGGGTAGGCGGGTTGGCGGCCAGGGGTTTAGTATAGGAATAGGGTTGAACAGGGGGCAGGTATATAAATAGATGAGTATATAATATTAGGTTTATAAAGGGTGACGGCTGATAGGGTTTGGGGGGAAAGCGGGTAATGGGTAGGGTGTAATTGATAACGGGTAGGATATGCAAATGGGTATGGGGTTAGTTTAATGGGTAAGGATTATGGTATATAGAATAGGTTATTGGGTTTGAGGGTAAACGGGTTTCGAGTTGTAGGGGTTTTAAAACCAATAAGAGGTAGGAAAAATATATAAATAAAAATAGGATTTTTAATATAAAACCAAAAGTTAATAACAATAAAAATAATAATACAAATAGTAGTAAAAAAAATAACAATAACGATAATAATAGTAGAAACAATAATAATAATAAGAATAATAGGGTTAGTATTACAATATAAAAATTCATTGGAAAAACAGCTACAATTAAAATTATTGATTATAAATAGACTTAAATAGGAGATCCAATAGTAAATTTTAACAAAAATAATTTGAAAGCAGAAAACTAATTTACAAAAATTTTAAATATAGAAAATACACAGAAAATACGTATTTACGAAAACAGGGGTTACAGGTAGACATTAGAGTGTGTGTGTCAGTTTGGAGTCATGAATGTTATAGCTATTGAACTTGCATTCATGAAACTCACCGCGTATGCATTGATGTGATATTGTATGCGAGCATGTTTTTCCTTGGTATCACGAGTGGTATGGTTGGTTTAAACCTACATTCATGATACCTTATACGTAGACTAACTTTTATGGGTTTTTTTTCTTCGTATATTTTCTTCGTAGTACTTTTCATTTTTAACCCTAAATATTTTTCAAAGAATTTTTTTCTTCTACTATTAATTCACTTCGATATTTATTTTGTCTACATTCCTTAGTATTAATATTTTTATTTTGTCTTACTCATTTTTCCTTCTTAAGGTTTTGTAATTCTTACTTTTATGTGCTTTTACGATTACTCATTTATTTTTTCTATTACTTTTACATATTTTATTAGGTTTTAAATTACTATTTATTAAATTATTATTGAGACTATCATTTTTCTTTATTATTATTTTTATTAGATTTTGAAGTTTGAATTTTGTATGTTTAAATTCACTTTACAAATACTTTGATTTTAGGATACTATATTTTTCCATTATTTTATATTATCTTTTTTATTTCAGTATTTTTCAACATGATTGTAATATTTTTACTTACATAAATATAATATAACTCTACACATTAACATTTTCTTTAATTACAAATTTTATATTTACATCTTACATTCAATGCTATTGTAATATTCTTATTATTTACTACTTTTTGTTAGATGTACTTTTCACTATTAATAGCTACTTATTATTTTTTTTGGTTTTTATACTTCTCTAATTTACTATATACACTTATTACTTATATTTTTACTTTATTTCAATTTTTATTATCTTTGCATTCTTGGTTACTACATATATTTTCTACTCCTTACTATATATACCATATATTTCAACATACTTACTATACATATTATTTTACACTTATCTAATTACTACATTACTATATATTTTATAATATATGTTTATTATGTCAACCTACTACATTACATATTTATTTTCTCATTCACATTCGCATTTAAGCCTATGCATGTATCTCATTCCATTTTCCTCTCTTTTATAATTCATCTTCATTACTACTAATTTCTTCTATTTATGTTTAATATTTATAATCTATACCTATTTTTAATATTTCATCGTTATAGTTTCCTACTTCATTCCCAACTTTTACTCCTTCTTTTATATCACAAATTTCAAAAAAATATCATCATACTTAAAATTAAACATCTAATACCCAATTACATATGAAAGATTACATCATTCCATTCAGCATTTTGGTGCAACCTGATGTCGAGAGGGCAAATATGAAACTAGACGTCAATGGAGGCAAACTACAACTGGATGTCGGAGAGGCAAATTTTGTAACCGAATGTCCAAAAGGCAAACTGCAACCTAATGTCATGGAGGCAAATCTGCAACTTGATGTCAAGGAGGCAAGCCTGCAGCTAGACATCAATAAGTTAAACCCATAACAAAGAAGAATTTCTACTTTAATAGCCCCCACTTTTGTTTCTATATATATTACTTACTACTATTTCCACTGTTGTACTAGTTTATAACATTTTAGAATGTTTTACAATTTAGCTTATACAACTTCAACTTTATTATTTATAATACAGATACACCTATATACACATTTAATTAATTACCTTACTATTTATGTTTTCTTCTACATCTATCATATATGTGTTATTATTATTTAATTTATTTTTCAATCTATATTACTGGTTACTATTAATTATTTTATTACTTTTTATTTTTATACAATTCATTTTTTATATTTTATTGCTAACTATCTTCGATATGTTTGCTACTCATGTAATATGATTTTTATTATTTATACTTTAGTTTACTATCTATATTTTATTTCTATTCCAATTAATATTATATATTATTTCAATTATATATTGCTATTTTTACTATTATTTTATTTGGTTACTCTAATTACTTAAAATTTTCATGTTATAGTATTGTTATTTCGTCATATTGTTTTTACGCGTATTTACGTATAAAATATTATATGTTGATTTTCGTGCTATACCTGACAACTTAAAAATATTTGATACATACTAATCATTATTATATAAAATTATTATGTAATTTTTATAAATGAAAATTTTATGATATTATTATAAACACATCATTAAAATATCTACTATTATACTTATATTAGATTGTTTATAGTTTTGTTAACAAAATTTAACACTCATATATTTTCAGGATTTCATCCAACGTCATTCTCTTAAATTGCTAATTCCGTTTTTATCTCGTAATATATAGTAGTAGTTCAGTTTGTGATTTCAATCATTCTACAACTTATTAATTTAATAAATTTTTCTTACTAAAGTAACTTTTACAATTTAATCATTCTACAATTTATTAAAGTATCATTTTGACTAAACTTCTCTTTATTCTTTACAATTTCTTTCAGAATGAATAACTTAATTTGTATTTTCTTTATATTATCTAATGTTTCATCTAATATTATTTTTTACAAAAAATTTCTTTCAATCTATATTATCTTTCATTGTCACGTCCCTTTTACTTCTATTATTATCTTTTTCTAATACTTTCGTGTTTTGTTCTTATTCACTTTGATACTCATAGTTTCTTATATAATTTTGTTTTGTTTTCCATATTACATATTTTTATACAACATTCTTTTTCCTAGTAATTGGTAATTTTCTATATACAATAATAATTTTATTTTTATTTTTTTTGTACAAGATACAACTTTTACCCTAGTGAGTTCTGAGAACAGAACTGTTCTATGGGGGGAGACTGTAAAACTCCGTAAAATTAAGTTATGACAATTTTACCCACAGATGTTACGCATATGTATTTTGTACTATTAGGAGTAATATCCGTAATGTATTTTAATGTAAATATCATACGTATTTCTGTATTACAATTATTTATAAATTTTATGTCTTCTTAAATTTCATTTTTTATCCAATTCTGTACCAACTTAAACATTTATTTTAATCATCTTATTTTACGTGCATGCACGTGCATTCAATACACGTGTCTATTTCGTATATTTTACCATTACGTGTAATATTATAAAATTTTATACGTTTTAAAGTATTTATTTTATAACTTGTTCGAATTCGTTTCATAAATTGAAATTTATTTTTCTCCTATTTTGACTCACTATATTTTTACACGTGCGGTGCACGTGTTTTCTATTCACGCGTTGATTATATTGTTGTATACATATATAGAATTAGTGAAACATATTTTACATGTTCCGTATTTTGATTGTTATAGACATTTTTTATTTTCTCGAATTTATTTTATATATGAATATTTATTAGCACGTGCCTTACACGTGTTTTTTTTATTCATGTGCAAATTGTTCTATTTTATAACAAAGTTGTGCACTAAAATTTTCACTAGTCTAATTACACTAAAATTAATATGAGTATTTATTAAAAATAAGAATTTAAAATAGAAAAAAATTATAAAAGTAAAAATAAAATGAGAAAGTGTACAAAATACGTGCACACATACACACGTTCACACGTGCACACGTGCAATGTGCAGTCTTTCAAAAATGGCTGCATATAGGAGAGAATGAAGGTGAGTGAGTTTGTGAGTGGTGTGTGTGAGTGGGTGTGTGGGTGTGTGGATGGGTTAGTGGGTGGTTAGTTGCTAAAACTACTCCCAAATTCTCATATAAATACCCCCTCACTATTAGCCTTATATGAAAACAAAAATAAACCAAACAAAAGAGAGACTCAAGTGAGGCAACTTGCTATTTTTTTGGCTTTCGAGATTGTCATAAAGGCTTGCGGGACTTTTGCTTTTGGAGTTATTACTGAGTCTAATTTTTTAGGGAATTCTTCAAATATGTGGGTGTTTCTCCAACTTTCTAATATAATTTTATTTGTAAAATGCTAGATTGTAGAATACATATGTGTGGACTATTAGATGCATAAACCCTTACATAGATTGAGTATTTATGTTTAAATTATGTTTTGTTGATTAAAGGTGTGAAATTATGATATGTTTGATTTGGGGATATTTTTATAAGTTTCTGTTTTAAGTTTTAGTTCCACTTCAGAAAATCATATCTATTAAACTAGAGGGATTCTAGATCTAAGAAATTTATGTAAGCACCCCGTATATATCAAGAACATCTCATTAAAATTTTACATTATTTGGATGTCATTTACTATTTTAATAAAATCCAAATTTAGGACTGATTGGCAGTTTGGCTAGTCGCTGCAAATTTATATCCATTTCGAATTTAGATCATTTCAGCATCTTAGATGCAGTATTTTGAGAATGGTCAAAATTAAGAAGCTGAAGTAGACTCGTTAACCTTTCTTCAGAGTCTAAGAAATCAATTTTCCATGATGAATAGAATTTAAAATGAATTTTACAATATTGAGAAAGTGAGAATACTTTAACTGTTGTATAACATTTCAACCATACTGTAGATTTCAAAGAATTCATGGTTATAGACACAATATTTTGGAGAAACTTATAACTATAAAGTTATAGTAGACTTGTATACCTTGAATTTGAGCTAAAGAACACAAAGTTTCATGAAGTATAGAACTTTTTGTGATTTTTACAAGTAGCATGAGCTGCAGTTTTCGAATTTTGAACCTACTGTTTTGAAAATTAATTTAGATGATGAAATTGAGGATGAATTTAGATGATCTTAACTACACTATTGTAGTAGACACAGGCAAGTTTTGTATGACACTAAAAAATCTATTTTTGGAGTAATATTGGAATTTATATGATTTTTACAATATCATTGGGTTGCCGTCTCAAGTTGAGCAATCAAATTGTGGATTATATATATATATGTATATATATATATATATATGTTGTTACCTTGAAAAGAAGTTGATGGAGAAATAGGCTTTGAGTATTGATTAGTGCTTGTGGCCAAGGATCTTTAAGATTTTAGGTTTGTGTCTTGGTGAGCTCGAATTTGGTTGAATTTACTGTTTTTGAGTATAATGGAAATATAATTTGATTTCTGAGGAAATATTCTGATGGCATTTTGTACAAATATTTTTGGGTTAATTGCCCAACTTAAACACATATTTGGTGATTGGATTTAAAGAATTTAAATGATTCTGTAATGACTGTGGAAATTTTTATGAAGAGGTTAGATGTAACCTAGTTGATCTCTATGTTGAGATGGCGGGTTTCTAGAGTGTGAGCGAGACCCATGGTGCCGGCAAGGTCATGATAGGTGAAATTTTGAGAAGTAGCCAGTGTGGGTTAACTTTCTCTTTGAGAAGTAGCCAGTGTGGGCTAACATTCTCATTGTTTTGGTTTAACTCCCGTGGGTAAGCTAGATCTAAGTCCTAGTAACTATAATTTAACTTAAGAATAGGCACTAGTTGGAGATATGATGAAACAAGAGAAAACGTGAGTATGAGGGCTCTAGGATGTTCCACGGAGTGAAACAATCCTAGTAATCCGGGACGAGGGATGAAATAGGCCTTAGAATGATCCACGGAGTGGGATTGATCTTCAGTATTCTGGGAAGAGAGGGATGCTCATGGGACATTTGTGCAATGAGGGTTCTAGGATGACTCACGCAGTGAGAATCCCCAGTACTCCGGGACGAGGGATGAAATAGCCCCAGGATGATCCGCGAAGTGGGATTGATCTCAAGTATTCCGGGGCGAGAACCAATACTTGCAGAGTATCTAAATCTCGTAGTAGTCATGGTGTAGGTTGCATGGCGAGGGATTGAACCCTATAATGAGGAGTACGATAAGGGCTTGCCCTCGGACCTATGTAGTATGGGATGCAAAGAATCCAAACAAGTATGCATTACTGTCATCGTAGTGTAAAGTCGGCATTAGGCATCAAGTCATATCATACACACATAATTAGGATAGTCACATTTTTTTTTTTTGCATTCAAGTTTGTGATTGTTATGATGGTGAAATCACTGTATTATATTATTGCGTCAGTTGTATGTAGCTGACGTGCCCACAGTTATCAAGTGCAGGACATGGATTAGAGAAAGACGTAAAGATGAGTTGGTACTGATGATTACTGCCACATGAATGTTAAAATTGTATATTTTATGTAACTTCCGCTGTGTATTTGTAACAAACAATGTTTTAAATGAAAAGGTTTTAAATTCCTTGTAAATTTGTATTAAGTTGAAGTAAAAGATCATGTTTTGCTATGAATTACCTGTGTTTGGAATCAGGGTATTACAGTTTGGGTAATATAACACCGCACCACAGATAAACTGGGTAATAAATACCACACCCCACATAATTTCATTTACTTTATCTTCAATAAGTTGATATATACATATGCATCACCAATTCCCTTTTTCCTGGCTATTTATCAATTCATTTTTCTTTTTATCAATCTTAAATCTCACTTATCTTTAGAATTTTGCCTCGGCGAGTAATTCCTCGACACAATTCCTAAGGCAAACCAATCTTGTATTATATCTTATATTTACTTCAATATTCATTCTCATCTCATAATACAACTTACCTTTAAAATTTTCACTTTTCTTACATAATTACTCATTTAATTAATTTATCAATCAGTGCCTACATAATCAGCAAACTGAAGTTGACAGCCCAGTAAAATGAACACGCGGATCGATGCTCACACGGAGTCTTACACGCCCGAGGCTACGTTTTCCTCGTGGCCTTATACCAGTGAGGGAATACACCGCACCCCAAGCAAAACTTGGGTAATATACACCACACCCCAAACATAGCTTGGGTAATATACACCGCACCATAAGTCGATGACTTGGGTAATATAAGGTCTAGCCCAAATCCTATAGATTTTGTTGGCACGGATAAATCAAAATTTTACTTTTGACCATACATTAATCACATGACTATCTCTTTTCATTCAAACACACCCATATGAGTGTAAATAAAACATACATCCCATTAATATCACCAATTAAGATCTATCTATCGATAAAACACGGTTTCAAATCAGAATAATTATATATTCAATTGATCACGTGCAATACGCACCCACCTATACTCAGTATCACCCATCACCTATACCCGCATGTCATACATGCACCGGCCATTAATCACATCATCTTATAATGTATAAAATACAATTTATTACTAAAAGCACCAAGCATTCAAAACCACGCAAAAGAACAACATAACCACTCCCAGGTCACTCGTATTCTTATACACAAGCTCCACAATATACATATATATATATATGAAGCATCAATCTTTTGTCGCACCAATATATTAACACCATAGTTCTATATATCTATATAATAAATTACAAAGAAAGCTATCAAGTGGCTCACAATCAATCCCTCCCAAAATTAAAGGCCCATATCAAACCTCATAAAACACATTTTCCCTCCAAAATTTCAAACCCCAAAACCAAATTTTCCCCCCTAAAAAACTCATTACTTTATTACTATCTCTCTCTTCACTCCTTACTTTTTTATATTTCTCTCTTTCTCTCTCTCTCTCTAGCTCTCTCCCATTCTTTCTTTATTTACTTAGAAATTTTGATTTTAAGATTTCGGTTTTGTAAAATTTCAGAATTTTTAATAGCAAATATCTCTTCAACAATTAAATTTCATTATTTTCCACACTTAAAATTCTAAGAAGTTAGATTATATACCCCCATTTATAATTATTTTTCAACATATACTAATGGAAACATAGACTTTTATTTATAACTAATTATTGTCATACTATTCAAACTTGAGCTACATAATTATTGTTTTACTGTTTACATGGGTTTTCGTGTTTTGTATCGTTTCGAAGACATGCCGTAGGCACGTGCCACAGGAAAATCTAGTGTATATATATATATATATTTATATATATATATATATTTATATATATATATATATATATATATATATATCCAACATTATATAATTACATGTATCGCCGCCCCACCAAGGGTCCTGATATGGCTAAAAATGGGATTAAATCGGAACCGTTCAAATTGGGCACGAATCTTAATCTTCACAGGGGCAAAACGGTAATCTCACCTACAGACGGGTCCGAAATGGAAATTAGGTCTCTTCTCTGCGGCCCAATAACCCATAAACGGATTTGTTCAACTGGGTAAGGGTCCCAACCCATTAAGAGCCAGTTCCAAAGGATGTGGAGAAATCTCGATTCGTCCTTATCCCTAGGAGGTGGATCTAACCACTTCTATCCAGCCACACCGGGGAGTAGAGATTTGTTCTTATCTCGAAACAAATCCCCCTGGCGACTATAAAAACCCCCTACCTCCTACCGTTACAAAGTGATCACTCTTTGCCAACCTAAAGCTCTTTCATATTCTTTTCTGAGTACTGACAAGAGCGTCAGAGCGTTCGTCGTCGGGATCAACCCCGGTGTTTCGAACTTTGTGCAGGTCAACGGGAGCAGCTAGAAGCCAGTCCAACAACAGTGGAAGTGGTCAGGTTTGACCCATTCGATTCCTTTCGAACTCACAAATTCATCTGATTGCCCCCACACCGAAATTAGCGGCAATAGATTGGCGCCGTCTGTGGAAAATCGAATAGCAATCCGACCCTACTCTATCAACAAAAGCCACTCCTAGTTATGCCTTTGAAGAAAGGGAAGTTTGCGGCCTCCAACCGTAGAACTATTTCCTTCCCTCCTCCGCCTCCAGGGGATCTCCCTCCACCCGTCCAACCATCCCAGCAGCTCAAACAACCGATCCCTCAATCCGTTCAGCAGCCTCAAGGGCCTCAAATGGCTGTTGGAGAACCCTCTCGTCGAAGTCGCCAGAAGCAACCCCTTCATCAGGTCCATATCTCCGTACACAACCCTTCCTCTGACTCCATGGCCTCCCATAGCCCTCCAACACCCAAAGACTGCGAGATGTTCTCAACAACCGGCTTAACGAACCCGATCTTCGGATCCTCTTGGACGACAGGCAGACCCATAATGGGAACCCACATCGGGAGCATCAGAGGGACCGTTTGCCCCGCAGGACAGATCGCAAAGGGTCCAACTCTCCCAGGAGGCGGAGAGAGTCACCTCAGCAACGTCAGAGAAGAAGTCTCTCCCAGGCTGGCTGTCCTGCCCCTCGAGCTTATCGGGAGCAGGAGGCCCCCGTCACGAGGGCAGAATTTCAACAGTTCCAGAAGTCAGTCCATCGGGCGCTCAACATCGCCCCCAGCAACGACCAACAGGCTCCCACTCCTCAGCCGGCTCCCAACCATCGCCGCCGCTCTCCCACTCCTCGCTGCCGCTCTCCCCGTCCTCGATCGGCTCCAAGCCATCGTCGTCATTCTCCCAGTCCTCGGTCGGTTCTGAGACATCGCTGTCGCACCCCCAGTCCACGACCCACTCCAAGCTATCGCTGTGGCAGCCCCAGCCCTCTTCTACATGAAGATGAATCTCGGGGCTCGGAGAGGCATGAACGAAGGGAGGACTCGGTCTAACACTGTCTCCATGAGATGGAGATGCGCCTCAGCCAACTCGATAAAGATGAAGAACAACGGCCGAGCAACCTCCGCCCGAGTAGACCCCCATTCTCCCGCACTATCATAGAGGCCCCCTGTCCTAAAGAACTTCAAGCCTCCACATTTTGAGTCTTATACCGGGGAGTCGGACCCCATTGATCACATTGAGAGTTTCAAAACTCTCATTATGATCCACCATGCCTCTGACGCCCTTCTCTGAAGAACCTTCCCGGCCACGCTCAGGGGGCCCGCTTGGGAGTGGTATTCTAGACTTGCTCCAGCATCCATCTTCTCCTTCGACCAGTTCGAAGGTCTCTTCTATACCCACTTCGTGAGCAGCCGCCGCTCCAAGAAGACTAGCATCTCTTTGCTCTTCCTCAGTCAAAGGAAGGGCGAGCGGCTAAGGGACTACATCAAGCGGTTCACTGCCGAGGCCTGGTCTATTGCCTCTCTGGATCAGTCCGTAGCCACGGCTGCTTTCCAGTCTAATGTCATCAACCCCGACCTCAGGACGTCCCTAGCCAAGAAGCCTCCTCGATACGTCTCAGAGCTCCTTCTCAGGAGCGAGAAGTACATTCGAGCAGAAGAAGCTATCAACCGCCCCACTCTCGAAGGATCGTCTTTCGGGAACAAACAGAAGACTGCTGAAGAAGGAGTTAAGAAGCTCCAAAAAGACAACGGGGGTCAACGTTGCCCTCTTCCCCGCTTCAAAAAGTTCACTCTGCTGAATGCGATTGTCTCGGCCATCTTGATGGAAGTTGGGAAGGAGGTTCTTCTACCGCCACCTCCAAAGATGAACCCCCCGGCAAGAAGAGAAATCGGGATAAGTGGTGCCACTTCCACAGGGACCACAACCACGACACAAACGACTGTCGGGCCCTCAAGGATGAGACCAGGTCCCTCATTCAGAGAGGGCAGCTTGCTAGGTTCGTAAAGAGGGATAGGGCCGATCCACCTCCACTGCCCAGGGGGCTAACAGGCGAACCGAACAATGCGCAGAGACCCCAGATGTCAAAGTAGAGGCCGTCATGCACCTCATACACGGAGGCCCAATGGGAGGAGATTCCAACTCCTCCTGAAAAGCCTTCCTTCGGGAAGTGAACGCCGTGCAGAGCCATCCTCTCACCAAGGGTCTGGGATTTACTATTACATTCTCTGATAGGGACTTGGAGGGCACCCGGATGCCCCATTGCGACGCCCTTGTTATAAATCTCCGGATGGCAAATTTTGATGTGCGCCGAATCCTAGTGGACAACGATAGTTCGGTCAATATTCTTTTCTTGGAGGCATTCAAGGGCCTCCACCAGTCAAGAGATCGGCTCAAGTAAGCTGGTTACACTCTTCATGGATTCACCGGGGTGCCGGTGACAATCGAGGGAGTTATAACACTCGACGTAACCGCTGGCAAAACCCCGGTCACCCGCACATAGCCGATGGAATTCATGGTGGTAGATGTGAATGCCGCCTATAATGTTATCCTGGGTCGACTAGGTCTGGCCGCTCTCCAGGCCATCCCATCGACCTATCATATGAAAATGAAAGAGGGGGCCAGGAGGCAGCTCGTAAGTATTACATGACCTCGATGGGAGGCCCGGTCCTCTCCCTTGAAGCCCTCGAACTCCCACGAGAAAGTAGCCAGACCATCTCCGAGCCGGTGGACGAGCTGGAAGAAGTGGCCTTCTCAGAAGAAGATGCCACCAGGACATTCCAGATCAGCAAGGCCCTTTCTCCCTCCATCAAAAAAGACATATCCCAATGCATAAGGGAGAACCACAATTTTTTTGCTTGGACCGTGGCTGATATGCCTGGGATCTTAGAAGAGCTCTAGATGCACCACCTCAGCGTTGCACCGGGAGTCAAGCTCGTCCAGCAGAAGCGACATAAATTCGCTCTTGAGCACCAACAAGCGATCAAGGGGTAGGTTGAGAAGCTCTTAAACGCCCGATTCATCCAACAGGTTAACTATCCCGAATGGTTATCCAATGTGGTAATGGTTAAAAAGGCCAACAGGAGCTGGAGAATATGCATCGATTTTACCGACCTCAACAAGGCGTGTCCGAAGGATCCATTCCCCCTTCCAAGCATCGATGGTCTGATCGATGCGAACTCCGACCACGAGCTCCTCAGCTTCATGGATGCTTTCTCAGGGTATAACCAGATCCGGATGTTCCCTCTTGACATTCCGAAGACCTCGTTCGTGACCGACCATGGCCTGTACTGATATCGGGTCATGCCCTTCGGGCTGAAGAATGCGGGAGTACATACCAGTGCCTAGTCAACAGGGTCTTCCAAGACTAGTTTGGCCGTAACATCGAAGTCTATGTGGACAACATGTTGGTCAAGAGCATCCGGGGGCAGGAGCATGTCCTTGACCTCCAGGAAGCCTTCGGGGTGTTGAGAAGGCACAACATGATGTTGAATCCGAGCAAGTGCGCTTTCAGCATCTCGTCCGGTAAATTCCTCGGATTCATTGTGAGCCAGAGGGGCATAGAAGCCAATCCCGAGAAGATCAAAGCCATACTCAATATGGCCCCTCTCTCCAATGTCAAAGAAGTGCAGAGGCTCACGGTGTAACGCCCCTGCCCCTAGCTGAGACAATTTATACAATTTAGAATACAAATTAGATACTATGTAGTACAACTTCCCACCACAGACTGCTTCTCAAAATGTGGTTAACCGAATTGGTGACTCTTGATCATAGGCATTATTATTTATTTATTATTTTAATCTTATATCTTACCGATATGGGACAATTTCCCATACACTTCTCCTGTTCTCTCTCTCATCCGAGAGAGACACAGCATATGCTGCCTTCAAATACCGAAGGTGGGCCCCCAACTGTCAACGCCATGTCATCATGTGGCTATTTACCGAAGTCAACAACAACACAATGTTGCTACTTCCATCACGTGTTGGCCCCCCCTCTTTATACATTTCCAGATATTACCATAGTGCCATTGCATTTTTTACTAACAGCCACTATATACTTTTTATATCAACATGTATATATACTATTATATCTCATTTGAAATTACAGGGTGTTACACACGGGACGCCTCGCAGCTATAGGGCATTTTCTCTCCAAGTTAGGGGAGAAATGCCTCCGGTTCTTCAAAGCTTTGAGGGGAGCGAAAGAGTGGGGGCAACAATAGCAGGAATCCTTCGATCAACTGAAGGCTTACCTGGTAAACCTCCCACTCTCGAGCAAGCCGAAGCCAGGCGAAACCCTCTACATATACATGGCCACTTCGGAGCAGACCCTTAGTGCCGTCCTGGAAAGAGAGGAGGAGAAGACGCAATGCCCCATCTACTACGTGAGAAAGGTCCTTAGGGATGCAGAACACCGCTACCCGAAGGTGGAAAAGATGGCGTACGTGTTGGTCATGGTGGCAAGGAAACTTCGCCCGTATTTTCAGTCCCATTCGGTGGTCGTTCTTACTGACCAGCCGCTGAAGCAAGTCCTCCATAAGCCCGAGACATCGGATCGCTTGATGAAATGGTCCATAGAGCTGAGCCAGCACGACATCAACTACCAACCCCGAACCGCTATCAAGGCACAAGCCCCAACGGAGTTTATTGTGGAGAGCACCATTCCCGACCCCTGCGAGTCGGTCAATGAACCCCTAGTTTGGACTGTGTATGTTGACGGATCCTCGTGCGCTGACGGAAGTGGACCTGGGGTCATCTTGACCGGCCCAGGCAGTTTTGTTCTATAATACTCCCTTCGTATAAACTTCTGTGCGTCGAACAACAAAGCCGAATACGAGGCCCTCATAGCGGGGCTCTGCATGGCCTACAAAGATGGGGCCAAGCGTATCCAGGTCTTCAGTGATTCGCAGCTGGTCGTGAACCAAGTGTCTAGGTAGTATGAAGCAAGAGATGAGCGCATAGCCAAGTACTTGGTGAAAGTGAAAGGGCGGCTGGCTCTATTTGAAGAAGCTCAACTCCAGCGAGTCCCCCGAGAGGAAAATGCACAGGTAGACAGCCTCTCAAGGCTCGCCTCCTCCTCCCTCCAAGGTTTGGAGCAGACCGTATTAATAGAGGTCTTCCTAAGACCCTAGTATTGAGGCATACAACCTAGAGCCGATGGAGACTATGCCCCTAACACTTGGGAAAAATTGGATGAAACCCTTACTTGAGTACCTCAGAGACGGAGTTCTTCCGACGGACCCAAGAGAGGCTAGGAGAGTCAGGACCAGAGCCGAGCGGTACACACTCCTTGATGGAATCATGTACAAATGCTCCTAGACTCAGATCAATGGTAGACCCTACCTAAATTGTCTCTCTCCCGAAGAAGCACAATATGCCGTGAAGGAGGCCCACGACGGGATGTGTGGCGTGCACTTGGGAGCAAGATCCCTTACCCGTAAAATTGTAAATTACGGCTACTTCTGGCCCACACTCCATAGCAACTCTGAACAGTACGTCCGCTAATGCGCTTCCTGCCAGAGATTTTCTCCGATCCGTCGCCTACTACAAGCTCTGCTCTCCTCCTTAGCGGTCCCATACCTTTCGCATAGTGGGGGATGGACTTGCTTGGACCCTTCCCCCCAGCGCCAGGCCAACTGAAGTTCCTCGTCGTGGCGATAGATAACTTCTCCAAGTGGATCGAGGCTGAACCCCTTGCAACGATTACAGAGAACAAGGTTCAGAAGTTCTTTCGGAATAACATTATTTCTCGGTTCGGCGTACCTCATATCCTTGTAACCGACAACGGAACCCAATTCGTTGGGGCAACTTTTCGCAACTTCTGCACCGACCTTGGCATCCAGTAGTGGTTCTCCTCAATATCCCACCCTCAATCCAATGGCCAAGCGAAGAACGCTAGTCAACAAATACTATCCGTCCTAAAGAAGAGGCTCGATAAATCCACCAAGGGATTATGGATCGAACAGCTTCCCAACGTGCTATGGAGCTATCACACCACGAAGAGAACTCTGACAGGAGAGTCCCCCTTCAATCTCACTTATGGCTCTGAAGCCATCATCCTACTAGAGGTCGGCCTACCTTCACCCCCATTGATCACCTACAGTGAAGAGCACAATGCGAATCAACTTTGCAAATGTTTGGACCTCATCAATGAGATCCACAAAAGGGCTTCCATCCGACAAGAGACTTACTAACGAAGGATAACCCAGTCCTACAATAAGAAGGTCCGCCCCACTAATCTTAAAGAAGGGGACCTAGTTCTCCCGAAGTTATTAATCTCTCTTCCAATTAAGAAGGGCAAGCTAGCACCCAACTGGGAAGTTCCATATAGGGTCTCTAAGGTTATTTGCCCAGGCACGTATCAACTCGAAGACCCGGGGGGCGGGAGAGTACCGAGGACTTGGAATGCTGACCACTTGATGAAGTACCAAGAGGGTGTTGTAACACCGCTCCAAGCAACTTCAAGCAACTCTTGAGTCGAGAAGTTACTATTTGGTATTTTTATCTATCTTGTTATTTTTCTTTTCAAAGTGTAAGAGTGGCTTGCAACTCAGAAGCAACCACTCAAGTCATCTTTTAATAAAGGCGAGTTACTTCCTGGGAATTCTTTGTCTATAATAATCTAATTGGTTTGCTCTGAGTTAAGCGAAGCTCTCTAAAAAAAACAAGCTCGGAGTCCAACACTTGGTTCGATTCCGCTTTAGCTACTTGCTTCTAAGCGAGTACGAAGCGGTTCACCATTCGGAATTGCTCCTACAGCTGTTGATATTCCCTAAACGACAAGCTCGGAGTTCAACACTTGGTTGAATTCCGCTTTAGCTACTTGCTTCTAAGTGAGTAAGAAGAGGTTCACCATTCGGAATTGCTCCCAAAGCTGTTGATATCCTATAAACGACAAGTTCGGAGTCCAACACTTGGTTCGATTCCACTTTAACTACTTGCTTCTCAGCGAGTACGAAGCGGTGCACCATACAGAATTGCTCTTACAACTATTGACACCGGAAAATGCTAGAAAAACAAACAAGTTCAAGAAGCTCGAAGCATATTATTTCAAAAACTTGAGGTACAAGTCTAATTATAGATCAACAACTCATCTTTACACCAAGATACAACTCATGTAGAACAAAGACTACCAAACTACAAAGTCTACCCTAACCCCTCCTAGGGAGTGGGACACATACATTAAGAAATAACTAGGGTCGGCGAGTATCGTGTTGCTGTGGCCTTATTTTCGTGGAGGTCTCCAAACCGGCGAGCCGAGTTACGTCTTTGCTACCTAAGAGCCTAAGTGTCGCCCTAGCAGATGCTCCGCTCGGCGAGCCAGCCAATCCACTCTGTGCGTCCCCGGGGTGCCTCAAAATGGGGGGTGAGCATAGCGCCAACTCCTGGAATGACCTTCCTTGAGAGTATTCACCTCGGGGGCAGGAAGTGGTTCTGACGTTGCTTCCCTCGGACAGCCATCGTAGCTGTTGGTTTTCTGCCTCTAGCTCCATGACCCGTTCCTTCAGCAAGTCGTCCGTCACTCTGATCTTTAGGCACGACATTCGGCTAGAGGTTCCCCTATGAGAAGCCTTGGAGATAGCCCTCCGAAGGTGCGCCGCTTCAAAGCTCTTCTCGAGCACGACGTTCTTTAACCCCACTTGCTCGGCCCGAACTTCGAACAGGGATTGACGAAGGAACTTGAGTCTCGGGCCTTGATTGAAGGTCATCGAGGGACACATCTCCTTCCCTTCGGGCAGCACTTCGCGATCCTGCTCCTCTAGGTTTTTCAGCTCGGAGTCACGACGAGCCAACGTTAGCTTAAGATGGTTCAGCTCCGACTCGGCTTTGAAAAGCCTCTCCCGAGTTCGAGCGAGACCCAACCTCGCAACCCCTAGACTAGATCAAAGGCATGACACCTCGGCCATCTGAGACATATCGACAATTTGAGATGCTTCGGCAATCTGAAAAGGCCAGAACATAAAGATACTAAGTTTAAACAAAGATCCAAAGGGACGGCTCGGACACAAGTACAACACTTAGTCAAAAATTTTTGTTTCATTAAAGTTTACGAATACAAAATGCGGTGGCCAGTCCGCTACAAGGCAATATAAAAGGCCATACAAAATGAAAAAAAAATTGAAAACAAAGTCAAGGAGCCACCTCGAGGTGCTGCTCCGCACTCTCGCTCGACACCGTCCCAAGCGCCCTCTCCAGATTCACCACCACCGCCACGTCCTCTTCGTCCCCTTCTCCTTCTCCCTGGCCTCGGCTCCGGCTACGGCCAAAATCTCCTCGCCTTCATGGGAGGCATACAGGTTATACCTCGAGCTATCGAAGTTGGGGATGCGAGCCGCGACGTGCTTGAGCGCTCGAGCGTAGGACTCCTCCATATTGGTAAGCATGTGGGCCTCCACCTCGGCTTGGATAACCTTCGTCACCTCAGCCACCGCTGCCTCTCGGTCCTTTGCCATCTCCTCCGAAGCCTTCATGGCCTTTTCCCTCTCTCGCTCGGCTCTGGCCTTCTCCTTGTCCACCCTCGCCGCTTCAGCAGCGGTGCGCTCGTTCGCCTTGGCTAGCGCCGCCTCTAGAATGCCGATCTGAATGGCTCGGGACTCCGAGACCGTTGCTCGGCCTCGTACATCTTCATGACCTTAGCTCGCTCGGCCATGTCCCTTTTGCTCGTCGTCTTTAGTTCCTTCTCCTGCTCGGTGAACTGCTCCAGCAGGTGACTAAAGTGACATGTAATCTGAAAGACGAAGGAAAAAAGACTTGAGAATCAAAAACAACTAATTTTGAAATTCTGAAGAGCACAACAAGGACACTTACCGACATCATGGCCCGGGCGATCTCTAGTGCGTCGTCGCCCACGGTTCTTGCCTTCAGTGCCACCCTATCCTTCGGGGTTGGTAGGTAGCGCACGACTTGCATACTCATTGTGGCGTCACCGAGGAACCTGTCAAGCTTCATCACCCACCAATCGGGGATGAAGAGCTTCATGGGCTCCTCGGTTAGGATAGCCTTGGCCTCGGCGGTGAGGAGCAGCACTTCGAGCGCTAGCGCAGCTCCAATGGAGAACGCACTTGGACAAGGCTTGGAAATCGTGGTTGAGGGAAGGGCCACTTGAGGAGCAGAGAGGGAGGCGGAGACCAAGTCCACAACTGGCGTGGGAGCTAAAGGTGCTTGGGCAGCTCGGTTGGACGAGGGTCCCGTCATCATCCTCTTCCTCTTCTTATTGTCTGATCCCTTCGCGACGCCCGCACCTCACTTCGCCAACATAGCTCTGAAATCTAGACCGAGAGCCTCTGGAAAAGAAAAAACCGAAGAAAGTTAGCGCATGAAGAGAACGATAGTTAAGAGAAAAAAAAAATAGACGGAGCATACTAGGGTCGATCGGACTGAGACCCCCAGGGTCGGAAGAGGACCCCCTCGATGATATCTTTCCAACTCAGGGTCGGAAGACCGAGGATCTTAGACACGACCTCCTCTTCCTCCATAGTTAGCACCGGCTCGGCATTCGCCCACTTCGGAACATCTTCCTTCCACCTCGTCTGAAAACTCCACGGCTCGAGACTTCGGATCAGGAAGTACTTCTCTTCCAATGCTTGATGGAGTCCGGATTCTCGATCAGCTTGACCCCCTTTCGTGGAGACAGTTAAAACCGGTAGTCCATCTTACTCATGCAACAGATTCGATAGAGATAACGAAGCAAGACGAGCTGAGGCTCGACCCCTACGGCCTGGCATTGGAGGATAAAGGCGATGACGTGCTGCCACATGTTTGGCATGAACTGCACTGGGCTCAGGCCATACCATTGTAGCACTTCGATCACGAACGGTGGCAGGGGCAGCCGAAGGCCGGCATTGATTGTGTCGTAGGTGAAGACTCAAGTGTCTGGCAAAGTCTCCGTGCACGGTCAGAAGCCCAGACCGGGGAGGAGCTAGGTGTACTCCTTCTGGATCCTGAACCCCTTCCTGATACGCTGAACATCCGCCTCGGTCAGAATCGAGGAGATGTCGTCGACCTCAGAAGGATCCCTCGGACTATTCTCCTCGTAGGTGGCAAACCTCCCATATACCACCTTGGACAGAAGGTCTTCAAAGTACTCCTGTAATATCCCGGACGGATATTAACTCATATAAATTACTATTTTTTTATTATTTTATTATTATTTTATTTTAATTCCAAAATCAGATTATTTTGGTGATTTTTCGCCGGTTTGCCCAGAACCAGTGTCTACGCGCATCTATCGGGCAGTGTGTATCCGAAGCGCATCAAATTGATAGCGCGATCCTCCGAATTAATAATAAAATTTATTTTACTATTATTTTCTAAATTAAACTATTTTATGGAAATTTTATAAGGATTTTATAAGGAATATTTTTATACACATACATGTACACATACATACAATTGTATGGTACTTAGTGCATTATACCTAGTATGTAGTATGTACTCAAAGAACAATGTACTTACTCTTGTCATGGCAACTTAATAAGATAATTAGGGTTTGATTAGGAGGTTTAAAAGAGGATTTGTATGCATGAGAAGAACTAAAGCCCTTCTAGAAACCTTATCCCTCCACCTCACCACCCTACACCATACCCCTCCCCTCCTAGGGCATGGCCGGCCACCCCCCTCCTTGGGGTTTTTGTGCAAATGTGAGTGCACACTTGCACTTACCACCTCCCATTTCCTCCTATAAATACCCCCTCATTCTCCTCCTTCTCTCATTTTAGAAAACAAAAAGAAAGAAAGAAAGGAAAGGAAAAGAAAGAGAGATAGTCTCATACTAACAAAAGAGAGTTTTTATTGTAGGGTTTCCTAGGAGATTCTAAAAGCTAGGGGAAGGAGAAGGTTAGCAAGCAAGTCCTTCCAATAGAAACCAAGGTGGGGGGTTCTCCATTTGCTTGTTTAGTTGTTTGTTTGTTGTTTGTTTGTTTGTTGTTTTGATAGTTGACTTCTTCTTCTACCTTCTTGTTTTGTTTTGTTTTTTTTTTGGGTTTGTTCTTATGAATGGGTGTGTGGAATGTTAAATAAAAGAAAGAAAGTAGTAGTAGTAACTACTAAAAACATATAAAGATCACACCTTTATTATTGTAGTTGTTGTTTATGTATGATTGTTGGACTAAAAAGACATATTGCATATGAACATTGAACATACAACCGATTGGGGGTTGTAGGACTTGTAGGACTTGGTATACATAAGCGTATGAGCATTTTTACAACCATTGTGGGTTGTAGCACTTTGATTGAACTTGGACTAATGATAATAAACATATGTTCTATTGTAGTTTTCTCTCTTAAATAAAAAGATTTTTTCTTTTTATTAATCACTAGTTGTAGAAAATAGAAAGATCTTTTCTTTTTATTAATCACTAGTTGTAGAAAGTAAAAAGATCTTTTCTTTTTATTAATCACTAGTTGTAGAAAATAAAAAGATCTTTTCTTTTTATTAATCACTAGTTGTAGATTAAAAAAGATCTTTTCTTTATTAATCACTAGTTGTAGAAATAATAAAAAAGATCTTCTCTTTATTAACCACTAGTTGTAAAATTAATAAAAATGATCTTTTCTTTTATCACTAGTGATAATAAAGACTAGTAGGCCATTAAGAAGTAGCTTGTTAAAATAAAGTAGTAGTATGTTGATTAAATAAGTAGTAGTAGTATGTGGATTAAATAAAGTAGTAGTGGTATGTTGTTAAAATAAAGAAGTAATAGTAAGTAGTTGTAGATGTTTTATAGTTGTATGTTGTGTTTTGATTAAAATGTAGTAGTAGTAGTAGTAGGTAGTTGTATGTTGTGTTCTTGATAAGAATGAAGTAGTAGTAGTAGTAGATAGTGGGTGTTATATTCTTGACTAAAATAAAGTAGTAGTAGTCGTAGATAGTTGTGTGTTATGTTTTCAAATGGAGTAGTAGTAGTAGTAGATAGTTGTAGGATGTTTTCTAAAAAATATCCTAGTATGTTTTTATGTTTAGAATGTTGTAGGATTATTTCTAAAAAATATCCTATCATGCTTTATGTTTAAAATGATGTAGGATTATTTTTAAAAATATCCTATCATGCTTTATGTTTAGAATGTTGTAGGATTATTTCTAAAAATATCCTATCATGCTTTATGTTTAGAATGTTGTAGGATTATTTCTAAAAATATCATATCATGCTTTATGTTTAGAATGTTGTAGGATGTCTTCTAAAAATATCCTACCATGTTTTCATGCTTAGTTAGTTGTAGGATGCCTTCTAAAAATATCCTACCATGTTTTCATGTTTAATTAGTTGTAGGATGTCTTCTAAAAATATCCTACCATGTTTTCATGCTTAGTTAGTTGTAGGATGCCTTCTAAAAATATCCTACCATGTTTTCATGCTTAATTAGTTGTAGGATGTCTTCTAAAAATATCCTACCTTATTTTCATGCTTAGTTAGTTGTAGGATGCCTTCTAAAAAAATATCCCACCATGTTTTCATGCTTGATTAGTTGTAGGATGTCTTCTAAAAATATCCTACCATGTTTTCATGCTTAATTAGTTGTAGGATGTCTTCTAAAAATATCCTACCATGTTTTCATGCTTAGTTAGTTGTAGGATGCGTCCTAAAATTACCTATCATGTGTAGAAACAATATACATGTTGTAGGATCTATGATAAAATTACTTACCATGATTAGGGTTGATATGTACCATGCTAAGATCGGATTAGATTAATTTATTCATGCTTAATATGTTGTAGGATTCAATATAAAAGTTTCCTACCATGTTTAGATCAACTCATTTATGCTTAGAATGTTGTAGGATTCAATCTAAGAGTTTCCTACCATGTTTGGATTAATTTTATTATGCTTAGGATGTTGTAGGATCAATGATAAAATTACTTACCATGTTAGTTTAATTGTAGGTAAGTGATATACCATGCTAGTTTAATTGTAGGTATGTGATATACCATGCTAGTTTAATTGTAAGTAAGGTCTATGCCATGCTAGTTAATTGCAAGTAAGTTGTATGCTATGCTAGTTTAAATTGTATGTAAGTTGTATACCATGCTAGATAAGTGGTAGAAAAGTTGTATACCGTGCTAGTTTAATTGTAGGTGAGAGATATACCATGCTAGTTTTAATTGTAGGCAAGATCTATGCCATGCTAGCTTAATTACAAGTAAGCTGTATGCCATGCTAGCTTAATTACAAGTAAGTTGTATGCCATGCTAGCTTAATGGTAATTAAGTTGTGTGCCATGCTAGTTTAGATGAACACTCATGCTTACATGATACCCATGCTTAGATAAGTAATTGTTCATGCTATGTTAGTAGATGATCATGCTTAATCATTATTCATGCTAAGTAAGTAGGTATCATGCTAATTATTGATCATGTTAAGTTAATGATAGCCATACTATGATATTCATGCTTAGAATAAAGAAACTACCCATGGCTAGTTGTAGTGATGTTATGTTGTGTTCTATACCATGCTAACGTTCCAATACATGCTTAGAATGTTGTAGGGTTAGTGTTAGAATACCTACTATGCCTTGGAATGTTGTATGTTATATCTATCCATACTTGGGTTATGATGATTAGTCAAGATAAGTAGTAAGCTTTCACGCTCGTTTGACTATAGTGGACTTCATGTCTAGGTCGTAGAGATTTTACTTTAAGCTCGATGTAAGCACAAGCATTAATCATATTCATACTTAGGAGTGTGATGGTGAGTAGTTCTGTTTTGTAATTGGATTACCGTAGGAAGATGCTTACGAGTGTATGTCATGCTTAAGGCATTATAGGTCGAAGTAATAAGATCGGGAAGACCACTAGTAATAATTAGTTGATAAACGCTGTTATGCCGCCTTCGGTTCTTCCTTAGTAGAATACCAATCATAGACTACTAGTAAATTCTTTTGTTGCTTCTAATAATAGAAGATTAAGTTTGCTAGTAAACACGTTTGGTTGCTTTTAAGATTGATTACCTGTATGGTTATTTGCATATGGTTGTGCTCGTATGTGGCTCGACTGGCCCGTACGTAGCTGTGGGTCTCATACGTAGCTTAGTTGGCTCGTATGTAGGTTGTTGTCTCGTACGCGGCCCGACCGGCCCGTGCGTAGCTGTTGGTCTCATACGCGGCTTATTTGACTGGTATGTACGTGGTTATCTCCTACGAGGCCCGCTTGGCTCGTAGGTAGTTATTGTTTCATACGTAGCTTATTGGCTCGTATGTGGTTGTTACTCGTGTATAGCTTGTTAGCTAGTACACAGTTCGTTGTGCTCGTCTAGGGTGATGTTACCACCCTAAGGGCTATCGACCATCAAGACATATGTTTTCTCACCCTAAGGAACTGTGGAGGAGTCACTCCTTGTGTACCGTCGAATCTTAACCAGGGTAGGTTGATCGAGGACCGGAGTATAGACGAAATCCAAGTCTAGGGTAATGGCATGCATGTATATTCGCACGGCCAAAGTCTTGGATCGATGAGCCACGAACCAGATCCTGAGGGATTCTGGTAAGTCTAGGTTGAGCAGCCTAGTAGAGTTGTCTTGCGAAGTCTACTTTAAAGGCCTAGCTTGTTGTGTTTATAATATTGTCATTCCTAGGATTGTTCGAGTCAGGGACATCATTAGGATAGTGACTTACAAGGATCGTTTTACTTAAACCCTTTGGCCGGGAGAGAGGAGTCAGTTGTAGGGGGCCCCTTACACTAACTCGTCCCTTGAGGCAGATCATAAGTGGTGTATTGGGTTGTACCTTCCCGTCAAAGGGATACGTACGGTGCCGTCTCACAAGTTGAGGACACGGGTTGCGTATCTCGCGCTGTTAATTCCTGAAGTACCGTGGTTAGGGGTGCCACAGGATGCATTGTGCAGTCCTGCGCTTGCGATACCCCAGAGGGTGCCACAGGGTAGGCTTCATGCTACCCTGCGCTTGCGAAAGCCTATAGTTTGATGTTGGAATGACGCCCGATACATTGGGTTTGTCTATTTTGAGTGAGGTCCGGTTAGCCGGGTTGCGGTGGCGAACATAGACACCACTGGCGAAATGCAACAGTGGCACATGACCACATCTGCAGCCTCACGAGTCACGTGTAGGTGTCAGGAACAGGTTGTGTACAATTAGAAGTTCATAACGCGGGTTCAATCCCTATATATGGAGAAACGGCTTGAGATGGAGTCGCATGTAGTATGGGCTGCATGTTGCTTTCGGAGACTTGCTGACATTAGAATAGAAAGTGTCCTAGTTCTATTTTAAATACCGCATTAGAGTCTGGTCTTAGCACTCACGAACACTTAAACTACACCAACACCATTGCTATATTTTGTATATTGTTTGGGAGATCCACTGCTATATGTTCAGCCTTTAAGCGTCAGTGAATACTGACGTCCCCACTTCCATAGGTACTGGATCGCCAAAGTACAAAGGCGAAATTCAGGAGGACTCAAGGTAAGGAAAGTGATATGGCTAAAAATGGGGTTAAATCGGAACCGTCCAGATGGATCACGAATCTTGAGGCACAGGGGTAGAGCGGTAATTTCACCTTCTGACGGGTCTGAAGCGGGTACTGGTTATCTTCCCCGAAAATCCACTTACCCGCGAACGGATCCACCTTAATCGGGTACGGGTTCCAACCCGCAGCAAACCCAGCTCAGCAGAGATAGAATTAGGGCTCCTGATTCATATTAATCAACGGCCCTGATTCGTGCCTATCCTTTCACCGGGATTTGGGATTAAAATTCTTTATCTGATTACAGGGAATATACCTTATCAGATTACATTCCTAATCTGTTCACAGGAAGAATATTCCATATCAGATCACAAGGATTACATTCCTAATCCGTTCCCGAAGGCGCCTATAAATACTCCCCACCCATCTCCATTAAGAGGTAATCAATCTTTCACCAGTTTTTGTGCTCATTCACAGTCTTCCTAGATTACTGACTTGAGCGTCGGAGGGTGCGTCGCCGAGAACAACCCCGGTGTCTCGCACTTTTTGCAGGTGCACGGCGGAGCGACGATCGACGCCCCAAGGAACAGGTACACAGGTTTTTCTATTCAGTTTCCCCAAGAATCCACAAGTTCTATCTGTGTGCCCCCACACCAAATTTAGCGGCAACAGATTAGCGCCGTCTGTGGGAAACTAACGAATAGGGACCTCTCCTCTTCCCCGGTGAACAGGTTTTCTCCTGCCATGCCGCCTCGCAAAGTCAGATCTAGGGGCTCCAACAGAGCGCCCAACCCTGACCAGCAAGAAGTCCTTCCTGATCCCGCTCAGCAACAAGGGCAACTCCCTCTTACCATGGAAGAGCCGCTCCAACGGAACCCTCCACCTCCTGATCCAAAGGGGCCTAACCCCCAGAAACAGCCTCTTCATTAAGAGAACCTCTCCATCCACAACGCCTCCAGTGCCTCCATGGCCTCCCATCATCCCCGAGCCTCTGGTCGCCAAAATGCCCCTCCCAAACGCCCGGAAGATGATGACCTTCGTCGCCATCTGGATGAAAAGCGGGCTTGGGGGGAAGCCTCCCGCCAGCAAGAGCGATCCCCCCGACACCGAGAGCACAGGAGGTCCCCCGTCCGGAGAGGGAGAAAGGACTCCCCCGATCACTACCGAAGGAGGCACTCTCCAGCAGGTCGGCAGCAGCCTAGGAACAATGAGGCACCCATCACCCGTGCCGAGTTCCAACAATTCCAAGCAATGGTACAACAGGCCCTCAACCTCCGTCAGAACCCCAATGAGCCGAGGGCCCCATCCCCTCCTCCGGTCCGGAGCCCTAGCCAACGGTCCCCTTCTCCTCGACCCGCTCCTACCAATTCCAGGCGCACCCCAAGTCCTCGTCGTTCTCGAAGCTACCATCGCCGCAGCCCTCGCTCCTCATCATACGAAGACGAGTCCCGTGGCTCGGCAGATCACCGTCGGAGAGATGACACCATGAACCGCCGTCTAAACGAGGTGGAAAAGCTCTTGGGATAGATAAACCGAGAAGAGGAGCTTAGGGGGAGGACCCTACGTCCTAGCCAACCCCCGTTTTCCCGGACCATAGTAGATGCCCCTGTTCCGTTCGGTTTCAAACCTCCCCAGTTCGAGAACTACACTGGGGAGACCGATCCAGTTGACCACATCGAAAGCTTTAAAACTTTGATGCTCCTCCATCAAGCTTCCGATGCCCTCCTCTGCAAAACATTCCCTGCAACTCTTAAAGGCCCAGCTCGAGAATGGTACTCTCGCCTTGCCCCGGCGTCGATATTCTCCTTCGAACAGTTCGAAACCCTGTTCATCACCCATTTCGTAAGCAGCCGAAGGGCCGAGAAGACCAGTATCTCACTATTGCACCTCCGTCAACAGAAGGGGGAGAAATTGAGGGACTACGTGAAGAGGTTCACAGCTGAAGCCAGAACCATCGCATCCCTCGACCAATCCGTCGCTACCGTGGCGTTCCAATCCAATATCCTCAATTCCAACCTCCGCTCCTCCCTCGCCAAGAAACCGCCACACGACTTTTCTGACCTCCTCCTCCGCACTGAAAAGTACATCCGAGCTGAAGAGGCCGAGGAACAGCCCAACTGGGAAGCAACTGCCTCCGGGTCTAAGAGGAAGGGAACGGAAGAAGAAGGAGCGAAGAAGTTCCAGAAGGATAATACTGGCCAGTGCCGACCTCCCCCTAGATTTGAGAAGTTTACTCCCCTCACCACAAACATCTCCGCCATTTTCATGGAAGTCGAAAAAGAAGGGGTCTTACCTCCTGCTCCGAAGATGAACACGCCTGCCAAGAGAAGAGATAGAGAAAAATGGTGCCGCTATCACCGGGACCATGGGCACGACACCAACGACTGCCGTGCGCTAAGAAATGAGATCGAGGCCCTTATCTAGAGGGGCCAGTTGGCAAAATTCGTGAGAAAGGACCAAGCCGAGCTTCCTCCCCAGCCTCGGGGGGCTAACAAACGCCCGGAACGAGAAGAGACACCAGAATTCGAGGAAGAACGAGTCCTCCACCTCATCCATGGGGGTCCAATGGGGGGCTCCTCGAACTCTTCTCGGAAAGCTTTTATTAGAGAAGTGAACTCTGTCCGAGCCACCCCTCCTCCCAAAGGCCTCGGAGTGCCCGTCACCTTTTCTGACGAAGATCTCGAGGGTGTCCGCACCCCTCATTGTGACGCACTTGTCATCAGTCTTCACATGGCCAATTTCAAAGTCGAGAGAATCTTAGTGGATAACGGTAGCTCCGTCAACATCCTCTTCCTCGACGCCTTCAAGGGGCTGAAGCTCTCCCGGGACAGACTCAAGCCCGCCGGCTACACGCTCCATGGGTTCACGGGAGTGCCGGTAACGATTGAAGGGGTAATCACCCTCGATGTCACGGCCGGCAAAACTCCTACTACCCGCACGGAGTCGATGGATTTCATGGTCGTAGATGTCCCAGCGGCCTACAACGTCATTTTGGGTCGGCCCGGCCTAGCCGCCCTTGAAGCCGTCCCTTCTGCCTACCATCTCAAAATGAAATTCCCCACTCGGGCTGGAGTAGGAGAAGTAAGGGGCAATCAGGAGCAGGCCCGCAAGTGTTATATGACCTCCACCCTCGGACCCGTCCTATCCTTAGAAACACTCGAGATCCCTCAAGATGCTGCTCGGCCAACCTCCGAGCCGGTAGACGAGTTGGAGGAGGTACTCTTCTCGGAACAGGAGCCGACCCGCAGGTTCTTCATCAGCAAGACCCTCCCATCCGCACTATACGCGGATATTGTAAAATGCATTCGAGCCAACCAAGACCTCTTCGCATGGTCAGCTGCAGACATGCCCGGTATCTCCGAAGAACTCTTGGT
The DNA here is from genome assembly GCA_017893485.1 of Hemerocallis citrina. Classification (NCBI taxonomy): domain Eukaryota; kingdom Viridiplantae; phylum Streptophyta; class Magnoliopsida; order Asparagales; family Asphodelaceae; genus Hemerocallis; species Hemerocallis citrina. The sequence goes on along the minus strand of CM030364.1, from coordinate 146,461,179 downwards.
CCACCGCCTCAGTGTTGATCCGGGGTCCAAACCGGTCCAGCAGAAGAGGCGCAAGTTCGCTCCCGAGCGTCAGCTCGCTATCAAAGAGGAGGTGGACAAATTATTGAAGGCCCGGTTCATACAGGAAGTAAATTATCCTGAGTGGTTGTCAAACGTAGTAATGGTGAAAAAGTCCAACGGAACATGGAGAATCTGTATTGATTTCACTGACCTCAACAAGGCCTGCCCTAAAGACCCCTTCCCTCTGCCGAGCATCGACACTCTGATTGACGCAACCTCGGGACATGAGCTCCTCAGCTTCATGGACGCTTTCTCGGGTTACAATCAGATAAGGATGTTCCCCCCGGATATTCCGAAGACATCTTTTGTGACCGACCAAGGACTCTACTGCTACAGAGTCATGCCGTTCGGCCTAAAGAATGTCGGGGCAACATACCAGCGGCTTGTTAACAAGGTATTTCAGGCACAGATTGGCCGAAACATGGAAGTGTACGTGGATGACATGCTTGTGAAAAGCATCCGAGGCATTGATCACGTGGCCGACCTCCAAGAAGCGTTTGATGTTTTGAGAAAGCACGATATGAGACTCAACCCGAACAAGTGTGCGTTAGCCAATGAGGAATAGAGGCAAATCCGGAGAAGATCAAGGCCATACTGGACATGGCCCCGCCCAGAAACGTCAAAGAAGTTCAGAGATTGACTGGTCGATTAGCCGCCATTGGGCGCTTTCTGTCGAAGTCTGGGGAGAAGTGCCTCCCGTTCTTCAAAGCCCTCAGGGGGGCAAAGGGATTCGAGTGGGGGCAGCAACAACAAGACTCCTTCGACCAGCTTAAGGCTTACCTCGTCAATCCACCTCTTCTCAGCAAACCCATACCGGGCGAACCACTCTACCTCTACTTGGCAGCCTCCGAACAGACGCTTAGTGCGGTCTTAGTCAGAGAATAAGAAAGAACTCAGAAGCCCATTTACTACGTCAGCAAAGTGCTCTGGGACGCCGAGCTCCGGTACCCGAAAATTGAGAAAATAGCCTACGCCCTGATAATGGCTGCGAGAAAGCTTCGGCCATACTTCCAGTCCCATTCGATGGTCGTTCTTACCGACCAGCCGCTGAAACAGATCCTTCACAAGCCAGAGACTTCCGGCCGCCTCATGAAGTGGTCGATCGAGCTGAGCCAACATGATATTACTTATCAGCCTCGGACCGCAATCAAGGCGCAGGCGCTGGCCGAATTCATAGTTGAAACAACTATCCCCGACTCCGAACAAACAATGAAGGGACCGCCTGTCTGGTCGGTATATGTCGATGGATCCTCTTGCAACGAGGGGAGCGGGGCAGGAGTCATCCTCGCAGGCCCAGACGACTTTGTCCTCCAGTACTCCCTCCGGATAAACTTCAAAGCCTCGAACAACGAAGCCGAATACGAGGCACTCAAAGCCGGCCTCGGGATGGCCCGAAACGCAGGAGCGCGACGCCTGCAGATCTTCAGCGACTCTCAGTTGGTCGTCAACCAGGTCCTCGGCGAATATGAAGCCCGCGATGACAGGATGGTAAAGTACTTGGCAAAAGTAAAGAGCCCCATGGCGCTCTTCGAGGAGGCCCTCATCCGAAGAATCCCCAGAGAAGAAAATGCCCAGGCCGACGCCCTGTCCAAATTAGCTTCCTCATCCCTGGAAGGCCTCGAACAAACTGTTCTGATAGAAGTCCTCCTCAAGCCAAGCATAGAGGACGAGGCTTTCAACTCCATCGAAACACTGCCACTCCCCCTCGAAGACAATTGGATGAAGCCCCTCGTCGAGTTTTTAAGAGACGGACTCCTCCCAAGGGATCCGAAGGAAGCCCGAAAGATAAGGACCCGAGCCGAGCGATACATATTGGTCGAAGGCGTTCTGTATAAGCACTCCTTCACCCAGGTGGATGGTCGACCCTACCTAAGATGCCTCTCCCCCGGACAAGCCGACTACGCCCTGCAAAAGCTCCATGAGGGCATCGGTGGAGCCCACTCCGGCTCCAGAGCCTTGGCGCGCAAAGTGTTAAACTACGGGTATTACTAGCCCACTCTCCTACGGGATGCCGAACAACACGTTCGGCAATGCACCTCCTACCAGAAGTATTCCGACATCCGACGCCTTCCACAAGCACCACTCTCCTCCCTATCAAGTCCAATCCCCTTCGCAATGTGGGGGATGGACTTACTGGGGCCATTTCCACCAGCCCCCGGACAATTGAAGTTCCTAGTCGTGGCAGTCGACTATTTCTCGAAATGGATAGAGGCCGAGCCCCTGGCTACAATTACCGAACATAGAGTTGTCCAATTCTTCTGGAAAAATGTAATCTGCCGATTCGGTGTTCCTCGGGTCGTAGTTACAGATAACGGTACGCAGTTCCCTGGAGCTGCCTTCCGAGCCTTATGTGAAGACCTAGCCATACAACACCGCTTCTCCTCCGTCTCTCATCCCCAGTCAAATGGCCAAGCCGAGAATGCCAACCGACAGATCCTCTCCGGCATCAAGAAGAGACTCGACAAGTGCTCCAAGGGATTGTGGGTCGATCAGTTACCCAATGTGTTGTGGAATTACCGAACCACGAAGCGGACCCCGACAGGCGAGAGTCTGTTCAATCTCACCTATGGGTCCGAGGCCCTCATCCCACTAGAAGTTGGGATACCCTCTCCTCGTTTGATAGCTTTTGAAGAAGAACAGAATGCCAGGGAGCTCAGAACAAGCCTAGACTTGATAGACGAAATTCGGGAAAGAGCAGCCATACGGCAACAAAGTTACCGGAGAAGAATCGAACTCGCCTACAACAAACGGGTCCGCCCAACCGACCTGAAAGAGGGAGATCTGGTCCTCCGAAAATTGGCCATCTCGTTCCCCGGAAAAAAAAAGCAAACTGGCCCCAAATTGGGAGGGACCATACAAAGTCTCCAAAGTGATCCGCCCCGGTGCATACAAGCTAGAAGATCTTGAGGGCAGAGAAATTCCCAGGACTTGGAACGCCGACCATCTTTTGAAATACCAAGAGAAGGCAGCCACGCCTATCTAAGTAACTCGAGATGTCGGACCACTCCTCTCCTACTGCTAGTAATTTTTCCTTTGTTCTTTTTTCATTGTAATAACGGCTAGCAACTTTAGAAGCAGCCGACCATTAGATATTAATAAATAAAGTCTTTCATATTTTTGATACTATCGCATACCTCAGCCTTAAATTTTCTAACCACACGATGGTTCGGAGTCCAGCACTCGGCTCGACTCTTCCTCCTCGGCACGTCTATAGACGAGCCGGGGGTAGATCGCCGTTCGAAATTCCTCCTGCAGCCGTTGAATGGATCGGAGTCCAACACTTGGCTCGGCTTTGCTTCGCAAGTTCGCTCCTAAGCGGACTAGAAGCAGCTCGCCATTCGAAACTGCTCCTGCATCCCTTAAACTAACCACACGATGGTTCGGAGTCCAGCACTCGGCTCGACTCTTCCTCCTCGGCACGTCTATAGACGAGCCGGGGGTAGATCGCCGTTCGAAATTGCTCCTGCAGCCGTTGAATGGATCGGAGTCCAACACTTGGCTCGGCTTTGCTTCGCAAGTTCGCTCCTAAGCGGACTAGAAGCAGCTCGCCATTCGAAACTGCTCCTGCATCTCTTAAACTACCCACACGATGGTTCGGAGTCCAACACTCGGCTCGAGTCTTCCTCCTCGGCACGTCTATAGACGAGCCGGGGGTAGATCGCCGTTCGAAATTGCTCCTGCAGCCGTTGAATGGATCGGAGTCCAACACTTGGCTCGGCTTTGCTTCGCAAGTTCGCTCCTAAGCGGAATAGAAGTAGCTCGCCATTCGAAACTGCTCCCGCATCCCCCAAACTAAACTAATCCAACGATTGGATCTCTCCGACGACTTGACCCAATCTTCCCGACTCACCCTCGGTCGGGCCAGGATTAGGTACAAATCACAGCCCTCGCGCGCCGAGCCGAGGTACCGGGTTACCGACCCTCGTATATGGCAAAAAATCACTCCGAGGCGAAGCCACCGTCAGATCGGCTCAGAAAGTGCGCTAGGGCGTGATGAGCGGATCTCATTCAGCCACGTGTCCACAAAACGACAAGATAGTATTTTCTTGGAAACTGGACCCGCCTCAAGATCCGTGCAAACATCAGACGTCCCTGATTAGGCCACGTAGGCGCAATCGGGAAGCAACTACGCGCCGAGCCGAGATACCGGGTTACCGACCCTCGTATATGGCAAAAAATCACTCCGAGGCGAAGCCACCGTCAGATCGCCTCAGAAAGTGCGCTAGCGCGTGATGAGCGGATCTCGTTCAGCCACGTGTCCACAAAACGACAAGATATTGTTTTCTTGGGAACCGGACCCGCCTCGAGGTCCGTGCAAACATCAGACGTTCCTGATCAAGCCACGTGGGCGCAGTCGAGAAGCAACTACGCCTCAACAGCCAAACCAAGCCTATGGCTCATAAACGCAGCGAAAAAGGAAAATTCGAGGCCAAGGAGTTCGGCGAAGCGAACACCAGCCTCGTGGTTCGTCTTAAGCCTACTCTAGCTGACACAACCATAGCACAGATAAGAAGACAGCCAAGGACAATTCGGATAAAACAACTCCAATTCCATTAATAAGTTGGATAAAAGTTACAAAGCGGATTACAACAGCAAAAACTTGCAAGTAGGATTACAACACAGGGACATGACCAGCCCGTTACTTCCGAGGAAGGGGAATACTCCGTTTTAGAGACACTTTGGGTCGACGCTTCTTGACCTCCGAGCTCGAATCTAGGCCGACGAACCGGGACGCCTCCTCACCACTAACTCTGACGGTTGCTCCTACCGAAGCACCGCTTGAGGACACCGCCACACCGCTTTGGGCATCGGCGGCTGACCTGCCTACGAGGGGAGTCCGGCTCGCCGCTTGATAGAACGTGATCCCTCGCTCGATCTCCTCGTGGGTGCACGAGGTGCTCCGGACGTTGGCCCTCACCGGCTGAGGCTTGAGCCGAGCGACTTCTTCCTCCAGCTCGACGATGCGATCTTTCAAAGTGTCATCCTTTACTATCACCTTAAACCGAGGGAGTTTCGCCGAACCGGGGTATTCGGCGCTGTCAGAGATAACTCGACGCAAGTGGGTCACTTCGATGCTCTTGTCGACAGTCACCCTCTGCAACTCTTCCACCTTCTTCACCAAGCCGTCCCGTTCGGCTGAAATCCGAACCAGTTCCTCTTCCCTAGCAGATAGCTCGGCCTCGACTATTCGCAGGTGGTGCAGTTCAACTAAAGCATCGCTATGCCTTATCTCCAAGTTATAAAGTATTTTCCTCGTCAAGTGAACCTCACCCTCGAGACGATCCTCCCGAGATCGCTTAAACAGCTCGGCTCGGCGCTGTTCGGCCGAAGTGTTACAAGCCGGCTCGGCAATCTGAAATAAGAAAGAGATAGCATTGGATACTTTTCATTCATTACCGAGCCAAACACTTAGACAAAGTCCGGAGTCAAAATACTTTTCATTCATTGAAAGGCGGTGGCCAGTCCGCAAAAGGCATTACAACGATCGAAACAAAAAAAAGAGGAACTACAAAAACCGAGGGGGTCAAGGGTCCACCTTCGTCGCCGCGTCAGCCACAGGTGCATCGACGGAGGGTCCCTTGACCTGGCCATCTGCCACAGTCTCTCCATCCTGTCCTCCCTCGCCTTCGCCTTCAGCCTCGTCCTCTTTGCCTTCCTCCCCTTCATCGTCCGAGGTCGGCGTTGGAAACAATTGATAGCCGACCCGCTCGAAGCCAGGGACTCGCTCCTGAACGTGGTCGAGGGCCATCTGGTAGGACCTCTCCATATTTTCGGCCATGTGCTTCTTCGCCTCTTCCTCGACCTCCTTCTCCACCTCGGCCCGGATCCTCGTCGCCAGGGCCTCCTTCTCCGCTCTCTCCTCGGCCAAGGACTTCAGCGCCGCAGCTAAGTCCTCGGCAGCCTTGGCGGCCTTGGCAGACTCCACGTCGAGCCGCTCCTTGGCCTTCTCCAAATCCGACCCAAGATCCGCGACCCGGACTTCCAAGGCCTCAGCCCTCCTCTGCTCGGCCACAAGTTCTTTGACCGCCCTGACCTTCGCCAACCTGTCCTTGTCGCTGGCGGACCTCAGCTCCTTCTCCTGCGCGGCAAATGTCTCGAGGAGGTGGCCGAAGTGGCAAGTGGCCTACAGAGACAACAGTCACTAATACACATGCCGAGTTGCAGACTTAGAGAAATTTGCAATACACTTACCGAAACGAGCGACCGGGCGACTTCATAGGTATCATCACCGACCGTCCCCGCCCTCAGCGCGGCCCTGTCCTTCGGGGTCGCCAAGTGTTTGACGACCTGCACTGACATCTGCGAATTGCCGAGGAACCCATCATGGTTCTTCACTCGCCAATTTGGCACAAACAGTTGCTTGTGCTGCTCTGTCAGAATCTCTTCGGCGGCCTGGGTCAGCGGTGGTGCCTCGATCGACAGTGCCGCGTTCACATCAAAGATCCCCTCGATAACGCCAGGGACCGAAGAAGACGGGGGCTCCTCAGCGACGATATCTTCCGAGGGCACCTCCACAGCCGGGGGAGGCGGAGAGATGGTCGAGGTGACGGCAGGTGCCGGGGTCGACGAAACAGTCGCAGCCGCCCTCTTCCTCTTCTTCCCCCCGGCCAGCTTAGATCTGTCCGCCATCATGGAGTTGAAGTCGATCTTCATTGCTTCTGCAACGAGTCAAAAAAAAAGAGGGGGGGGGACGAGTTAGCAGGCCGAACCAAAAACTTAGAAGAAAAAAAAAAAAAAACGAGATGTCAGGAGCATACTCGGGTTGATGGGGCTTAGGCCGCACCCGAACAACACCTCCTCCGTCAAATCCCTCCAACTCAGTATCGGAAGGGCCATTATCCTCATCGCCACCTCTTCCTCAGCATCAGACAAAACAGGGTCGGCGCGTGCGAAATTCGGCACCTCCACCTTCCAACGGGTTGGGATGGGCCTGATCGCCTCGCCCCTCACTATAAAAAACTTTTCCTTCCAACCCTTAATCGAGTCAGGGTTTTCTACAATCTTGACACCCTTCCTCGGCCCCAAGTAGTATCGGTACTCCGTCTTGTGCTGACGGTTTACTCGATACATTCCTCGGAAGACCGTGAGATCCGGCTGCACCTCGGCTCGGTAGCACTGAAGCATAAAGGCGTTCACATGGCGCCATGTGTTCGGCATGAACTGGGTTGGCGCGAGGCAATACCAGCCGAGGATCTCGAGGATGAATGGGTGCAGAGGAAAATGCAGTCCGGCATGAAAGGAGTCAACGTCGAACATGCACATGTCCGAAGACGGCAACTTAGAATTCGCTCGTATCCCAGGACCCGGAAGAATCAGTTTGTACTCCGGAGGGATAGCGAAAGCCCTTCTAACCCGGAGCAGGTCCTCCTCGCATACCAAAGTGATGAGCTCATCCGCTTCGGTGGCAAGTTCCGGATTGGGCTCTTCGACGATCTTGGACATCCCATAAATCGCCTTCTCTAGCAAGTCCCCCTGATACTGCCTGACCCCCGAGTGACCGGACAGGACGGAAGGATACCGTCCTATCTCGCCTGCCTGCTTCGGATTTTCCACAATCACCTCCACAATGGGGGATTGGGCCTCTACCCTCCTCTTCTTCTTCCCCTTCTTCGTCTCGACTACAGACGGTTCAGCCGCTTGCTTACCCTTCCTCCTAATCTCCGACCTCCTCCTTTCCTCGGCACTCTCGTCGCCCGAAGACGAGGCCCCACTCCCCGAATCTACTCGAGACATCTCTAGGAAAATTATTCAGACTAAGTAAACTGACCTTTTGAAGTGACGTCTACGGTCGGAATGCTCGCCGGAAATCGCCTGGCCCACACGACAGCCAACGGAAATGCCTTAGAGAGAAAATCGCCGCTAGCAGAGCACTTAGAGAACGAAAGTAAAAAACTTGAGTTAAAAGTGAGAAGTTATCTTTGAGAGTAAGAGTGAGCGCTTTTAACCCCTCCAAGTTGGGCCTCCTTGGGAAACGCAAAAAGCCCAACAGGGAGCCAAAGCGACAGGCGGAAGCGGAAAAAATACGGAGCCTACTCAGGGCAAGAGACCCTTAAAAATACCAAGTCAACGTCTCGGCCACCTACAAGAAAGCCATAGGACGCCCCGGCTACATGACTCAGTGCCTCGGCCAGTCAACTTCGATGCGCCGAGCCGAGATACCGGGGTACCGACCCTCGTATATGGCAAAAAATCGCTCCGAGGCGAAGTCACCGTCGGATCTCCTTAAAACTCGCGACAAAATCTGATGGACGGTTCAGATCGTGCCACGCCACAAAACGACAAGATAGCGTTTTCTCGTGATCTGAACCCCATCCTCGAGATGCGCGTCAAGATGGACCGTCCAGATCCAGCCACGCGTCCCTCCTTGCTGCCTGCCATCTGTTCGCCCAGCCGAGCTACCGAACAGCTCAGCCGAGCCACCGAGCCACTAAGTGCCGAGGAGGTGACCCCTCAGGAAGCACCTCCAAAACACACAACTTTGTGCCTCGGCCAGTCAACTTCGATGCGCCGAGCCGGGATACCGGGGTACCGACCCTCGTATATGGCAAAAAATCGCTCCGAGGCGAAGTCACCGTCGGATCTCCTTAAAACTCGCGACAAAATCTGATGGACGGTTCAGATCGTGCCACGCCCACAAAACGACAAGATAGCGTTTTCTCGTGATCTGAACCCCATCCTCGAGACGCGCGTCAAGATGGACCGTCCAGATCCAGCCACGCGTCCCTCCTTGCTGCCTGCCATCGGTTCGCCCAGCCGAGCTACCGAACAGCTCAGCCGAGCCACCGAGCCACTAAGTGCCGAGGAGGTGACCCCTCAGGAAGCACCTCCTCCAAAACACACAACTTTGTGCCTCGGCCAGTCAACTTCGATGCGCCGAGCCGGGATACCGGGGTACCGACCCTCGTATATGGCAAAAAATCGCTCCGAGGCGAAGTCACCGTCGGATCTCCTTAAAACTCGCGACAAAATCTGATGGACGGTTCAGATCGTGCCACGCCCACAAAACGACAAGATAGCGTTTTCTCGTGATCTGAACCCCATCCTCGAGATGCGCGTCAAGATGGACCGTCCAGATCCAGCCACGCGTCCCTCCTTGCTGCCTGCCATCGGTTCGCCCAGCCGAGCTACCGAACAGCTCAGCCGAGCCACCGAGCCACTAAGTGCCGAGGAGGTGACCCCTCAGGAAGAACCTCCTCCAAAACACACAACTTTGTGCCTCGGCCAGTCAACTTCGATGCGCCGAGCCGGGGTACCGGGGTACCGACCCTCGTATATGGCAAAAAATCGCTCCGAGGCACATCAGCCGTTGGATCTTGCCAAAAAGCGTGCTCGTCATGATGGACGGTCCAGATTTGGCCACGTCCACTAAACGACAAGATAACGTTTTTTGGGGATCCACGCTGAGATGGACGGCTCAGATGATGCCACGTACCTCGGAACCGTCGAGCCGAAGCACCGACCCATCGAGTCGAAACGCCGACCCAGCGAACCGAAGCACCGACCGTCCGAGCCGGGGTACCGGGGTACCGACCCTCGTATATGGCAAAAATCCGCTCCGAGGCATATCAGCCGTTGGATCTTGCCAAAAAGCGCGCTCGTCATGATGGACGGTCCAGATTTGGCCACGTCCACTAAATGACAAGATAACATTTTTTGGTGATCCAAGCTGAGATGGACGGCTCAGATGATGCCACGTACCTCGGAACCGTCGAGCCGAAGCACCGACCCAACGAGCCGAAGCACCGACCCACGAACCGAGGTGCCGAGACGCCGAGCCGGAGTACCGAGGTACCGACCCTCGTATATGGCAAAAAATCGCTCCGACCCATATCAGCCGTTGGATCTTGCCAAAAAGCACGCTCGTCATGATGGACGGCTCAGATGATGCCACGTACTTCGGAACCGCCGAGCCGAAGCACCGAGCCATCCGAACCGAGGTGCCGAGGCGCCGAGCCGGGGTACCGGGGTACCGACCCTCGTATATCGCAAAAAATCGCTCCGACCCATATCAGCCGTTGGATCTTGCCAAAAAGCGCGCTCGTCATGATGGACGGTCCAGATTTGGCCACGTCCACTAAACGACAAGATAGCGCTTTACGGGGATCCGCGCTTAGATAGACGGCTCAGATGATGCCACGTACTTCAGAACCGCCGAGCCGAAGCACCGAGCCATCCGAACCGAGGTGCCGAGGCGCCGAGCCGGAGTGCCGGGGTACCGAACCTCACATACGGCGAAAAAGCGAGCCGAAGAACAGGGACCACCCGATCTCTCCGAAAATCACGCTGCGCTCTGATCAAAGGCTCTGATGACGCCACGTCATAAATGGGTATTTAAAATCAGTTTTAATTTATTTTAATCGTTTTATTTATTTAAAAATTGCGAAAAAAGCACCAAAAATTCGAGAAAATTCACTGGAAAATCTAGGAAATAATTATAAATTCGGGGTAATATTTTCGAACCCCTGAACAAACAATTATTGCCTAGAACGTATCGTGAGGGCCCCCGGACGACTGGTTAACACGTCGCAAAATTAAATAAATAATCCAAAAAAGTAGATAAAGACCGTTGGACACTCAGAGATGCTTAGAAACAGATTGCAACTTCAAAAACACATTACTACCCCCTTCAAGATTCGAAACCCTCCATTTGGACTCCGATATAGCTCCGCTAGCCATTAAAACAGTTAAACTACTCCTCAAAGGCTGATCGAACTCAGTCTTCAGGAGTGGGGGGCTCGTGATATGGCTAAAAATGGGGTTAAATCGGAACCGTCCAGATGGATCACGAATCTTGAGGCACAGGGGTAGAGCGGTAATTTCACCTTCTGACGGGTCTGAAGCGGGTACTGGTTATCTTCCCCGAAAATCCACTTACCCGCGAACGGATCCACCTTAATCGGGTACGGATTCCAACCCGCAGCAAACCCAGCTCAGCAGAGATAGAATTAGGGCTCCTGATTCATATTAATCAACGGCCATGATTCGTGCCTATCCTTTCACCGGGATTTGGGATTAAAATTCTTTATCTGATTACAGGGAATATACCTTATCAGATTACATTCCTAATCTGTTCACAGGAAGAATATTCCATATCAGATCACAAGGATTACATTCCTAATCCGTTCCCGAAGGCGCCTATAAATACTCCCCACCCATCTCCATTAAGAGGTAATCAATCTTTCACCAGTTTTTGTGCTCATTCACAGTCTTCCGAGATTACTGACTTGAGCGTCGGAGGGTGCGTCGCCGGGAACAACCCCGGTGTCTCGCACTTTTTGCAGGTGCACGGCGGAGCGACGATCGACGCCCCAAGGAACAAGTACACAGGTTTTTCTATTCAGTTTCCCCAAGAATCCACAAGTTCTATCTGTGTGCCCCCACACCAAATTTAGCGGCAACAGAAAGCAAGGAGTCAGTGTTATGTTTAGTTCCACTACAATATATGTATTGATTATGTATTAGTTGAGAAGTACTCTGATGTAAGATGTTGAAGGTTGTAATACTTAGAAATGTAAAGGTAATATTGTAACTCTATTGTAAGGTATTACAGTTGTACAATATTCAGACTTGTAATACTTTGTGTATTGAATAAAAAGTTTTAAATTCTCCTGTTTTTTCTGTGTATTGTGACTAATTGAAGAAAAGGTCTTGGCTCGTGTCACGGTTTCCCAGTATTGGAAATCGGGGCACTACAACTCCCTCACCTTCCCGAGGTTCGATATCGTGGACAGTAGCCGACCTAACGCGTCAGCCCCCTTCACACTCTCCACAGTGGTCTCCACGACTGCCGATGTAGCGCCCCGGATCCCCGTTACCGGACATCCATGACACTCCCCAGAATCTTTACCTTCAAATGCATCTCAACACAGTAATAACATTGAAATTTAAAACTTTTTATTTCCAAATAAAGTCATTACATCATTGATTACAACCAATGTCTTGTTCTTGACAAGAATACAAATTACATAAACTCTGTACATCTTATTACAAACAATTACAGATTCCACTTGTAAAGCTATCAGCTGCCTCCTGGAAAGGTAATCGACTGATCACTTCCTGAACTTTGCTGAGTGGCCCATCGGCTCCTCAGGGACTTGCTCCTCGGCTTGAGTCTTCTGCTGCGTGAATCTGATATCTCTGCGCCTGCTCGAAGAGTAGAACCGATACCTAAAGGTGGGGAACGTCAGTACTTCGACTGATACAATACTAATAATAACAGCGATCCTCCAAACTGGCAATCACAAACCATCTTGAATGGAAAAAGAAATGTGCATCCTAAATTGTGTAGTGCTCGTGATCTAACAACTAAATACACCAATCACAAGCCTATTCTAAAGCAAGCAAGACTTGGAAATCTGGATCCGCATGCATCCCATACTACATGCATCCAAGATCCAAGCATAGCCTAATCTAATGCACAAATAAGAATGCACACGATGCACCTACTCTAATGCAGTTCAGTTGGGAACGTATGCATCCCATACTACATACTTTCCCAAAATCAACTTCGATGAAAACGTATGCATCCCATACTACATACTTTCCAAGGAGTTCGCCTCTCCTGATTGTAGGATTCAATCCCTCGCTATGCATCCTACCCTTGTACCCTTCCAGTTCCCAATAGACTGTCCATCGCCCAAGGAGATTGCAGCGGTCGGTCTAATTCTGCCCTGCAGTGCCCAAGTGGTTACCACTAGTTGGCACCCGCGCATGGACCTCCTTAGAAACCGCATTGAACCTGGTCCTTACGACCCTTGGTTCCACATGTCCATCCATGGACTTATGCATGCATGTTCACCCCTGGCCCGGGTTATGAACTTATATATATATACCAAAACAAAAAAACTCGTGCTTTAGGGACGTGAGCACCACGGGAGGTCAAATTCTCCGGTCCTCCCGCACCTTACATCGGCAAAACTTTGGGAATCAACAGATCGGGATACGAGCCGGGGACGCAATCCATGAGAGGCCGAGAACATATCCCTACGACTAGAAGATACAACACCGACTATGTTTTACTAGGACTAATGCAATTTCCCAACCCCTTTAATAACCATTCTAACCCCTACCTTACTCTAATTATTTTGGGTAAGAATTAACTGCTTCCACACTTGGCTATCAACCTCTGGCCCCTGGCGATACCGGTCTGGCTTACCACTTCCCCGGCTTGGACTCGTCTAGCATAATGGCCTATGCTTGCCGCTACCCCGGCTGTAAAAATACAATTGCCCTGTGAGCTCCACTCACTGGCATGCTCGGACGTCCTACGCTCGGCAGATGTCTAATAATATAGGCTTGATAGGTGCAGGGTATCCTTTACCCTAGTGACTAACTCGAGTCACCCATCCCACTCGGGGAGTCAACAACCTCAATACAGAGATCAACTATCCATAGACACGAGTCATCGACTCAGATAACACACAAGGAAAAATGTCTTCACAGCACTCAGTCCAAACCAAGACTAAGCGACCTACGGGTTTCTGCCCGAATCTCAAAATGGTCATAACTCTCTCGATACAACTCCGGTTGGAGTGTACGAGCCCAATCTGAAAAGGTAAGATCCTATGCTACAGCTTTCTAGTTGATCACGAGCTTAGATTCAAATATCTAAGTCCTCGAAATAGCCTCTCAAGCTCCAGCCTGCGTGCTTCCTGTGCACGGGCTGCACCTTACCAGTAATACAAAATCCTACTCGTTCATCAGAACGATACAAACTCAAATTCTGTAGAAGGATATGGGTGTCCTAAAAAACAATCTAGTTGGTCATGAGTCCAAATTATACCATTAAGTCACCCTAACACACTCATCTATCATCGATACACCAATTCACACAATTGGTCTTTCCAATTCAAAGCACTCAGCTCTACTCTAGTTCTCTGTCCAGTATTACAAAAATCATAATAATTCAACCGTTTACTGGAATTGCCTCAAATTGGTCTTGTTGGAAAGATCTAGGTGTCCACTACAACTCTCTAATGAGTCATGATCCTCAAAATGTGCTTCCAACAAGTCTCAAATTCCCAATCTCTACAGAGTATCAAAACTGGCTGAAAACAACACAGTGCTTAATCATAAAATTATAGTAAATCACATACTTGTTCAAATGACATAAAATATATGGTGGTGAAGCTAGATATCATAAAAAACATCATGCAAAAGACCTCGTGTCAAAATTCCAACTATACAGTGATCACTATCTATTACAAGTTAGCACAGAAACCATCAAGGTTTTTCTTTCAACATCAGCTACTGGTTAAGGATCGATTTTTCCCATGTCTATAAACTCATCCAAATAATTTACTGATTTTTGTACATAATCCATATGCATGCAGAAAAATTGGGTAAAAATTTCACATCAATAGAATGCTTCAATAAATCAAGAAAATTCCTACAATATCAGCCATCCTGTTTATCTTTTTTTGAGTCTACCTTATGACACAGCTCCATCTCACGATTTTATTAACATATCAAATGACCATAGAAATATCTGACATAAATCATGAACGATCCTAACACATATATAAACAAATAATTTAAATTTTATGGTCTAATTCATCATATTTTGCTCTCGGGAAAATCCACAAGATGGTACTCCGAATCAGTTTTTATAGTTCAATTCTAACTTCAACTTTTAACCTTTAGATGATCAACCCTATGCATCCTACCATACATGCATGCAATCAAAATCAATTAAAAGACAAGAAAATCAAGTTTAGAGATACTCCCCACCCTTGGTTGTAGTAGAGGAATGATCTTCTTCTTGAGCCTTCTTATTCACTTTCTTCTTCCTTCTCTCCCATTTCTCTTGAGGAGGTTTTCTGATTTTTCCAGAGCAAAAAGGGAGAATGGAGTGGGAAAATGAAGGAGAAGGGAGGGGGTATATGGGCCGGATTTTATGGGGGGTGTAGCATAGGATTGTAGGGTGGTTTTAGGCAAAACCATGGCTTGTAGCCAATGGTTTTGTGGCTGAAGTGTCGGCTGTCCAAATTAAGCCTAAATGAGTTCCAACGGGTGCGAGACGAGCGGTTTTAACGAGTGCATGCAATATATATCCATTGTAGCATCATACAATGTTATATTTGCATAAGCGTAGTACCGAAAACTAGTGTTTATACCAGTATCAGTCCTCCTCGTTCTCGTGCATCTTTTTCGAATGCAATCCTCCCATGACCCATCCCGTAACCCTAACCACATACCATGATATCAAAATCAAACAAAAATACAGTAATCATGCGCCCGCATACGGACAATATACATACATACATATATATTCTGGTATCGTACAAAACGGGGTGTTACATCACTCCCTCCTTAGAATCGTTCTGTCCCCAGAACGACGCTAGGGGAAAAATAGCAGATGCTCATTAATGATTAGAAGATACTTTTCTGAATCATCACCAATTCTCTCGAGGAACATCCTCGAACTCACTCTTAAAGTGCTCAATACCAGCTCCCAAGCCTTAAGTGCTCAACGCACTCTTCCATTCGGGAGATCAATCTCACCATGTGGATCATTTTTGGGCACACCAGCATCCTGTATCCACTGTACTGGGGATGAATCACCTTGGGGTGTGTTGCTCTCGTCCTTGGAACAATGGAGACCAATTCCTACTCCACAGATTATTATGGGGCATAGTTCATCCCTCGTCTGGGATACTGAGGAACTTCTCATTCCGGGGATCATAATGGAGACAACATCCCACTAACCTCTTTATGTATGCTACTCTCGTCCTTGGAATAATGGAGACCAATTCCCACTCCACATATCATTATGGGGCCTATTTCATCCCTCGTCTGGAATATTGAGGAACTTCTCACTCCACGGATCATTATGGAGCCAACGTCACACAATCCTTCCCATGAGTGTCGCGCTCGTCCTCGGAATAATGGAGACCAATTCCTACTCCATTGATCATTATAGGGCCTATTTCATCCCTCATCTGGAATATGGAGGAACTCCTCACTCCATGGATCATTATGGAGCCAACGTCAAACAATCTTATTCGTGTATGCTGCTTTCGTCCTTGGAATAATGGAGACCAATTCTTACTCCACAGGTTATTATGGGGCCTATTTCATCCTTCGTCTGGAACACTGAGGAACTACCCACTCCGTAGATCATTCTGGAGCCAACGTCACACAATCCTATTCATGTATGCTGCTCTCGTCCTTGGAATAATGGAGACCAATTCCTACTCCACAGATCATTATGTGGCCTATTTCATCCCTCGTCTGGAATACTGAGGAACTTCTCACTCCGTGGATCATTATGGAGCCAACGTCACACAATCCTATTCGTGTATGCTGCCCTCGTCCTTGGAATAATGGAGACCAATTCCTACTCCACAGATCATTATGGGGCCTATTTCATCCCTCGTCTGGAACACCGAGGAACTTCTCACTCTGCGGATCATTATGGAGCCAACGTCCCACTAACCTATTTGTGTATGCTGCTCTCATCTTTGGAATAATGGAGACCAATTCCTACTCCACAGATCATTATGGGGCCTATTTCATCCCTCGTCTGGAACACTGAGGAACTTCTTACTCTGCGGATCATTATGGAACCAACGTCACACAATCCTATTCGTGTATGCTGCTCTTGTCCTTGGAATAATGGAGACCAATTCCTACTCCCCAGATCATTATGGGGCCTATTTCATCCCTCATCTGGAACACTGAGGAACTTCTCAATTCGTAGATTATTATGGAGCCAACGTCACACAATCCTATTCGTGTATGCTGCTCTCGTCCTTGGAATAATGGAGACCAATTCCTACTCCACAGATCATTATGGGGCTTATTTCATCCCTCATCTAGAACACTCAGGAACTTCTCACTCCGTAGATCATTGTGGAGCCAACATCACACAATACTATTCGTGTATGCTGCTCTCGTCCTTGGAATAGTGGAGACCAATTCCTACTCCACAGATCATTATGGGGCCTATTTCATCCATGGTTTGGAATACTGAGGAACTTCTCACTCCGTGGATCATTATGGAGCCAACGTCACACAATCCTATTCGTGTATGCTGCTCTCGTCCTTGGAATAATGGAGACCAATTTCTACTCCACAGATCATTATGGGGCCTATTTCATCCCTCGTCTAGAACACCGAGGAACTTCTCACTCTGCGGATCATTATGGAGCCAACGTCCCACTAACCTATTTGTGTATGCTGCTCTCATCCTTGGAATAATTGAGACCAATTCCTACTCCACAGATTATTATGGGGCCTATTTCATCCCACGTCTGGAACACTGAGGAACTTCTCACTCTGCGGATCATTATGGAGCCAACATCACACAATCCTATTCGTGTATGCTGCTCTCGTCCTTGGAATAATGGAGACCAATTCCTACTCCCCAGATCATTATGGGGCCTATTTCATCCCTCGTCTGGAACACTGAGGAACTTCTCACTTCGTAGATCATTATGGAGCCAACGTCACACAATCCTATTCGTGTATGCTGCTCTCGTCCTTGGAATAATGGAGACCGATTCCTACTCCACAGATCATTATGGGGCTTATTTCATCCCTCATCTGGAACACTCAGGAACATCTCACTCCGTAGATCATTGTGGAGCCAACATCACACAATACTATTCATGTATGCTGCTCTCGTCCTTGGAATAATGGAGACCAATTCCTACTCCATAGATCATTATGGGACCTATTTCATCCCTCGTCTGGAATACTGAGGAACTTCTCACTCCGTGGATCATTATGGAGCCAATGTCTCACACTATTCGTGTATGCTGCTCTCGTCCTTGGAATAATGGAGACCAATTCCTACTCCACAGATCATTATGAGGCCTATTTCATCCCTCGTCTGGAACACTGAGGAACTTCTCACTCCGCGGATCATTATGGAGCCAACGTCACACAATCCTATTCGTGTATGCTGCTCTTGTCCTTGGAATAATGGAGACCAATTCCTACTCCACAGATCATTGTGGGGCCTATTTCATCCCTCGTCTGGAACATTGAGGAACTTCTCACTCCGCGGATCATTTTGGAGCCAACGTCACACAATCCTATTCGTGTATGCTGCTCTCGTCCTTGGAATAATGGAGACCAATTCCTACTCCACAGATCATTATGGGGCCTATTTCATCCCTCGTCTGGAATACTGAGGAACTTCTCGCTCCGTGGATCATTATGGAGCCAACGTCATGCACGAATTTCCCGTGAGTATCGCTCTCGTTCTTGGAATAATGGAGACCAATTCCTACTCCACAGATCATTATGAGGCCTATTTCATCTTTCGTCTGGAATACTGAGGAACTTCTCACTCCGGGGATCATTATGGGGCCTTTCTACTCACGATCGTTCTTACTTCATCACATCTCCTTTCTAGGGCCTAAGTCAAGCTCTCAGAATATCATCTAGCTCTCGGTTGCGCTACGTGGGGGTTGGTGACCACTCCCTCCTTTGAAGAAAACGAGTCTTTCCAAGGAGAAGGCAAAATTCAATTTTATGCCTTATCCCAAACACTCAAATAAATTAGCGCAAGACACGAGATCACCAAATGCCGAAGAAAACTTTCATGCTTAATAGACATAATAGCTCGCTACAGAACACAATACACATTTGCCATTCATGGCTAGCAAGTAATGCAACTAACAAAATATATTACTATTCTAGACCATGTACCACTTCACACTTCCTTTCAGTTAGGCTGAAGTTCGTCCCTAACGAATCGACTTCTGGACACCACATAAGCATGAAAGTGAACAATCATGATTTTGACCTTCCTACAATCCAAACTGGACCCAGCTATTTGGTGTTTTAAATAAATTTCCTACCTTGTTAGCCTGCAATTTGAAGTCAGCTCTGATACCACTTTTGTAGCGCCCCGGATCCCCGTTACCGGACATCCGTGACACTCCCCAGAATCATTACCTTCAAATGCATCTCAACACAGTAATAACACGGAAATTTAAAACTTTTTATTGCCAAATAAAGTCATTACATCATTGATTACAACCAATGTCTTGTTCTTGACAAGAATACAAAGTACATCTTATTACAAACAATTACAGATTCCACTTGTAAAGCTATCGGCTGCCTCTTGGAAAGGTAATCGACTGATCACTTGCTGAACTTTGCTGAGTGTCCCATCGGCTCCTCTGGGACTTGCTCCTCGGCTTGAGTCTTCTGCTGCGCGACTCTGATATCTCTGCGCTTGCTCGAAGAGTAGAACCGTACCTAAAGGTGGGGAACGTCAGTACTTCGACTGACGCAATACTGATAATAACAGTGATCCTCCAAACTGGCAATCACAAACTATCTTGAATGGAAAAGGAAACGTGCATCCTAAATTGTGTAGTGCTCGTGTATGCCATAATCTAACAACTAAATGCACCAATCACAAGCCTATTCTAAAGCAAGCAAGACTTAGAAATCTGGATCCGCATGCATGCCATACTACATGCGTCCAAGACCCAAGTATAGCCTAATCTAATGCACTAACAAGAATGCACACGATGCACCTACTCTAATGCAGTTCAGTTGGGAACGTATGCGTCCCATACTACATACCTTCCCAAAATCAACTTCGATGGAAATGTATGCATCCCATACTACATACTTTCTGAGGAGTTCACCTCTCCTGATTGTAAGGTTCAATCCCACGCCATGCATCCTACCCTTGTACCCATCCAGTTCCCAATAGACTGTCTGTCGCCAAAGGAGATTGCAGCGGTCGGTCTAATTCCGTCCTGCAGTGCCCAAGTGGTCACCGCCAATTGGTGCCCAAGTGGTCACCGCCAGTTGGTACCCACGTGCGGACCTCCTTAGAAACTGCGTTGAACCTGGTCCTTACGACCCTTGGTTCCACATGTCCACCCTTGGACTTACGCATGTGTGTTCACCCCTGGCCCGGGTTATGAACTTATATATATATACCAAAACTCAAAACCCGCGCTTTAGGAATGTGAGCACCACGGGAGGTAAAATCCTCTGGACCTCCCGCACCTTATTTCGGCAAAACTTTGGGAATCAACAGATCGAGATATGAGCTGGGGACGCAATCCATGAGCGGCCGAGAACGTATCCCTACGACTGGAAGATACAACACCGACTATGGTTTACTAGGACTAATGCAATTTCCCAACTTCTTTAATAACCATTCTAACCCCTACCTTACTCTAATTATTTCGGGTAAGAATTAACTGCTTCCACACTTGGCTATCAACCTCTGGCCCCTGGCGATAACGGTCCGGCTTGCCACTTCCCCGGCTTGGACTCGTCCAGCATAATGGCCTACGCCTGCCGCTACGCCGGCTGTAAAAATACAATTGCCCCGTGAGCTCCACTCACTGGCATGCTCGGACGTCCTACGCTCGGTAAAAGTCTAATAATATAGGCTTGATAGGTGCAGGGTTTCCTTTACCCTAGTAACTAACTCGAGTTACCCATCCCACTCGAAGATTAAACAACCTCAACAAAAAGATAAACCATCCCTAGACACGAGTCATCAACTCAGATAACACACAAGGGAAAATGTCTTTACAACACTCAGTCCAAACCAAGACTAAGCGACCTACGGGTTTTTGGCCGAATCTCAAAATGGTCATAACTCTCTCGATACAACTCGGGTTGGAATGTACGAGCCCAATCTGGAAAGGTAAGATCCTAGGCTACAACTTCCTAGTTGATCACGAGCTTAGATTCAAACATCTAAGTCCTCGAAATAGCCTCTTAAGCTCCAGCCTGCGTGCTTCCTGTGCACGGGCTGCACTTTACCAGTAACACAAAATTCTACTCGTTCATCAGAACGACACAAACTCAAATTCTGTAGAAGGGTGTGGGTGTCCTCAACAACTCTCTAGTTGTTCATGAGTCCAAATTATACCATTAAGTCACCCTAACACACTCATCTATCATCGATACACCAATTTACACAATTGGTCTCTCCAATCCAGAGCACTCAGCTCTACTCTAGTTCTCTGTCCAGTCTTACAAAAATCATAATAATTCAACTGTTTATTGGAATTGCCTCAAATTGGTCTTGTTGGAAAGATCTAGTTGTCCACTACAACTCTCTAATGAGTCATGATCCTCAAAATGTGCTTCCAACAAGTTTCAAATTCCCAATCTCTACAGAGTATCAAAACTGGCTGAAAATAGCACAGTTCTTAATCATAAACTCATAGTAAATCACATACTTGTCCAAATGACATAAATTTTATGGTGGTGAAACTAGATATCATAAAGAACATCATAAAAAGACCTCGTGTCAAAATTCCAAATATACAGTGATTACTATCTATTCCAAGTTAGCACAGAAACTATCAAGTTTTTTCTTTCAACATCAGCTACTGGTTAAGGATCGATTATTCCCATGTTTATAAACTCATCCAAATAATTTACTGATTTTTTTACATAATCAATATGCATTCAGAAACATTGGGTAAAAATTTGATATCAATAGCATGCTTCAATAAATCATGAAAATTCCTACAATATCAGCCATCCTGTTTATCTTTTTCTGAGTCAGCCTTACGACACAGCTCCATCTCACGATTTTATTAACATATCAAATGATCGTAGAAAACTCTGAAATAAATCATGAATGTTCCTAACACATATGTGAACAAATTATTTAAATTTCATGGTCTAATTCATCTTATTTTGCTCTCGGGAAAATCCACAAAATGGTACTCCGAATCAGTTTTTCTAGTTCAATTCTAACTTCAACTTTTAACCTTTAGATGATCAACCCTATGCATCCTACCATACATGCATGCAATAAAAATCAATTAAAAGACAAGAAAATCAGTTTTAGAGATACTCCCCACCCTTGGTTGTAGTAGAGGAATGATCTTCTTCAAGCTTCCTTCCTTGAAAATCTCTTCTTGAGCCTTCTGCTTCACTTTCTTCTTCATTCTCTCCTATTTCTCTTGAGGCGGTTTTCTGATTTTTCCAGAGCAAAAAGGGAGAATGGAGTGGGAAAATGAAGGAGAAGGGAGGGGGTATATGGGTCGGATTTTATGGGGGGTGTAGCATAGGATTGTAGGGTGGTTTTAGGCAAAACCATGGCTTGTAGCCAATGGTTTTGTGGCTGAAGTGTTGGCTGTCCAAATTAAGCCTAAATGAGTTCCAACGGGTGCGAGACGAGCGGTTTTAACGAGTGCACGCAATATATATCCACTGTAGCATCATACAGTGTTATATTTGCATAAGCGTCGTACCCAAAACTAGTGTTTATACCAGTATCAGTCCTCCTCGTTCTCGTGCATCTTTTTCGAATGCAATCCTCCCATGATCCGTCCCGTAAACCTAACCACATAACATGATATCAAAATCAAACAAAAATACTGTAATCATGCGCCCTCATACGGACAATATACATATATACATACATATATATTCAGGTATCGTACAAAACGGGGTGTTACAGCCGACCTCGCTACTTCCTTCCCCTTACTCACCGCCAGGAGACCACTTAGGGTCGGTCGCTGTCTCAGTCCGAGGTGGAGGTCTCACTCCTCGACGACACTCTAGACATCTTTAGATACAAGTTAAGATATCTAATTATCTTGATGTGATGGCTACGGTCAGAATAGTTCGTCGGAAAGTTGATCGCCTTGCCACGACCGCTAGCAGCGCCACTCGAGAGCAAGAAACAGTTTAGAAAGTGAAAAGTAAGAGAGAAGTGAAGAATGGGGGAGCAGTGAAAGGGGAGTAAGATCTTATAGCACATAAGGGGATTCGGGTGGGCTTTCAGACGTTTTGGGCCCCCGCAGAGGCCCATCGGAAGCCTAAACGCCTAATTCCTCGTGATTCGCGCTTGATCTCAATCGGACGGCTCAGATCTCGCCACGTCGCTCGGAACCAAAATCTGAGAAACCGAGGGACCAAGCTACGTATTGGGGAAAAACGACTAATTCCTCATGATTCGCACTTGATCTTCATCAAACGGCTCAGATCTTGCCACATCGCAAAAAATAACTATTTTCTCGTGATTCACGCCTTATTCCTCATGATTCGTGCCTGATCTCAATCAGAAGGCTCAGATCTCGCCACATCACTTGGAAACAAAATCCGAGCAACCGAGAGACCAAGATGCGTATTGGGGAAAAACGACCAATTCCTCATGATTCGGCTTGATCTTCATCAAACAGCTTAGATCTCGCCACGTCATAAAAAATCACTTTTTTCTCGTGATTCATGCCTTATTCTTTGCGATTCGGTCCTGATCTCAATCAAACGGTTCTGATTGCTCCACGTCGCTCGGAATCCAAATCTGAGCAACCGAGGCACCAAACTGCGTATTGGCGAAAAATCACTCTTATCTCGTGATTCGCGCCTGATCTTCATCAGACGGTCCAGATTGCACCATGTCGCTCGGAATCAAAATCCGAGCAACCAAGGCACCGAGCTGCGTATGGGTGAAAATTGCTCTTCTATCGTGATTCGGGCCTGATCTTCATCAGACAGCCCTGATTGCGACATGTCGCTCGGAATCAAAATCCGAGCAACCGAGGGACCAAGCTTTGTATTGCAAAAAATCACTCTTTCCTCGTAATTCATGCCTGATCTTCATCAGAAGGCCCTAATTGTGCCACGTCGCTCGGAATCAAAATCCGAGCAACCAAAGCACCGAGCTATGTATTGGCATAAAATTGCTTTTTCCTCGTGATTCATGCCCGATCGTCATCAGACGGCCCTAATTGCGCCATGTCGCTCGGAATCAAAATCTTAGCAGCCGAGGCGCCGAGCTGCCAATGCGAAGAAAATTCCTGTGCGACAGAGGGACCGTCCAATCACTTCGAAATTCTCCCTGAAGCCTGATGAACACCTCAGATTCAGCCACGTCACCTAAGGACAGATCAACCCTCTAATTGTTCAGATATTCGCGCCAGTGAGCAATGGACGTCCCAGATTTGTCCACGTCGATAATACTGTGATTAAATCTATTTTTATTTATTAATTCAAATTATATATTTAAAAATTGCAAAAAAATGATTTAAATTTTGGAAAAATTAAATAAAAATTTTAAAAAATAATTTTAAATTCGGGGAAATATTTTAGAGCCACTGGATAAATAATTATTAGTTAGAATAATTAAATAGTGATTTCGAAAAATAAATCATCGTTTTGCAAAATTAAATAAATGATTCGAAAAGTAATGTAAAAATCGAGAAAAATCACCAAAAATTCAGAAGAGCCTAGGAGCAATCTTGGGCGTGTTGCCAGCTCAGAAAACACTATTATTCCTCAAACAAGATTCGAACTCCCTTTAAAAACTCTGATAAAATCTTATGCGCCATTGAAACAGCAAAACTACTCCTCAAAGGCTGTAACTAGCAGTCTTTAGGAGTGGGGGCTCGTGATATGGCTAAAAATGGGATTAAATCAGAACCGTTCAAATTGGGATGTGTCTTAAAGTTCACAGGGGCAAAACGGTAATCTCACCTACAGACAGGTCCGAAATGGGAATTGGGTCTCTTCTCTAGGGCCCAATAACCCATGAACGGATCTGTTCAATTGTGTACGGGTCCCAACCCGTTAAGAGCCAGTTCCAAAGGATATGGAGAAATCTTGATTCGCCATTATCCCTAGGAGGTCGATCTAACCACTTCTATCCAGCCACACCGGAGAGTAGAGATTTGTTCTTATCTTGAAACAGATCTCCACGGCGACTATAAAAACTCCCTACCTCCGACCGTTACAAGGTGATCACTCTTTGCCAACCTAAAGCTCTTTCATATTCTTTTCTGAGTACTAACAAGAGCATCGGAGGGTTTGCCACTGGGATCAACCCTAGTGTTTCGAACTTTGTGCAGGTCAACGGGAGTAGCTAGAAACCAGCCCAACAACGGTGGAGGTGGTCAGGTTTGACCAATTTGATTCCTCTCGAACTCAAAAATTCATCTGAATGCCCCCACACCGAAATCAGCGGCAACAGGTCCTACGCATCCGTAAAGACTAAAGCCGATAGGTCAGTCAAATAAATTCACACAATGCTGCCCACCAAAGGTCTCATACATTCGCCAAGACTAAAGCTGATAGCTTAGTCAAATAAATTCACAAAATGCATCCCACCAAGGGACTTACGCATTCTCCAAAACTAAAGCAGATAGCTTAGTCAAATAAATTCACCATCGCTGTCCACCAAGGGTCTTACGCATCTATCAAGACTAAATCCGATAGCTCAGTTAAATAAATTCACACATCACTGTCCACCAAGGGCCTTATGCATTCGTCAAGACTAAAGCCGATAGCATAGTCAAATAAATTCACACATCGCTGCCCACCAAGGATCTTTCGCATTCGTCAAGACTAAAGTCGATATCTTAGTTAATTAAATTCACACATCGCTACCCACCAAGGGTTTTACACATTCGTCAAGACTAAAGCAGATAGCTTAGTCAAACTAATTCATACAACGCTGCCCACCAAGGGTCTTACGCATCGGCTAACATTAGAGTCGATAGCTCAGTAAAAATAAATTTACATATATATATATCAACAATATACTACTATCAATATAATAGCTCTAATAATATCACCAAGAATATCACTCATATATTTGTGTTATACTGCAACACCATATAATTTGAAATAATTTTTTGGAATTAATAAATGGTTTAAAATAACTTTTTGTGATTTAATAAATATTTTTAAATTTATCCTTTTGCACGTGCAAAACACATGCAAATATTTTCTTGAGAAACAAAAAGTTAGAAAATCTATTTGAAAAATCAAGTATTTATTAGTGGATATTAATTATAAATTTTCTGGATTTTTATGAATAATTTATGACATGTTTTCAAATACTCAAAAATGAATGACTTTTATGCAAAATTACCACTTGGAGTAAAAACTCCAGATTTAGATTTTCTAGGCTGTGCATATTTATCGGCCAAATCAGGAGAGTAAGGGAATTTAATTTTATTTTATTTTAAATTGTTTTTAATAACTAATAATTGGAAGAATCCATATATGTAAATAAATAATATTCTTGAGGAGTATTTTTGTAAACTTTGTGAAACCCCTAGAGGACCAAATCCCAACCTATATTAGGGGCAGCAGTCGCTATTCTCTGTTATAAAAACCAAAATCTATTTTTTCATTGTTTTCTTGGAGTTTAAAGCTTGAATCTTGGACTTTTACAAGGAGAAGAAAGGAGCTTTTCTTTACTATTACTATTGTGCTTCAATTAAGTCTTCTTGAGGTTGTTGATGCTTTCTTACCTCTTGTTTGCTATAATATGATTGTAAATTGTTCAAGTAGAATGCATGATTAGAAGTTGTATGCTTATGAGATATGATGTGTGAATGTAGATTTTTAATGAATGAATAACTAATCAATATCCTTCATGAAAAAATATGAATTTATGAGTAATTTTCCATGATTAAATAGTTGATGTATAAGATACACAAAGATCTTCACTTTCTTATGCCACTTGAATGAATCATGTTTTAAATTGATCTTGAATGAGTATGGGATTTGTAGAAGTTGTCATCTAATTAGTATAGATCTAGTTATTACTTGTACGAGAATTTCTTGACTTGTGGATTTATATCATGTATAAATAGAATGCAAATTGAATACTAGTTTCATACATGCCTATGGATGAATAAAGAACCATTAGTTGCTGTTTTCCATGTGTATTCATTGTTTGGTATTGAAGATGAGGGATTATTCATTGTTGTGGAGTTAAGTTAATTGAGAAGTGAAAGAACTTGATGTTGAGTTGGGTGGATTGAAATATTTTGATCAACAAATGTTAATTCAAGACAAACTCTCAGTTTTAAACATGTTCAAATTTGTTTTTCTATATGAGAAGAGATCATGGCTGCGTTTTGATGTTGTTCAATATTATTATGTGAGAAGTTTCTTGAAAAATCTTCTTATTCAAGTCATGACTTCAAAATTGGGAATTTTTTGTGAAATTCTTGAGGATTTGATTTGATGCATGAAATGAGTTATTTTCGCTCAAGATGCACTTATTTTATTACAGATTTTATCATATGTGTAACCCTCATTCCCGTTAATACATATTTTCTGAATATTTCCTATATTTTGATTATTTACAAATTCATTTTTGTTTTTAAATTGATTTGGACATTCTATTAAAATCTTTTCGAATCGAAAATTATATTTACTTCGAATAATAGTATATTTTAACTTTATTTTCTATTTCTAATTGGTCGGCTATTTATATTTTTGCTATTACTATTTGGATTTTAATAAATTGTTAATCTCAAATCCTAATTTGATACATATCATTATTATTGCTATTGTTATTATTATTATTACTTTTGATTGATTATTAAAAAATCCAGTTCAATTTATTAATTGTATTTGTAGTTATTTCAAATAAATTTCTATATTGTGATACAAATTACATTTTTTTATAAACCCTATTCTATTGGTTATTTTATCTCCTATTGGATCAACACCAAAAATCCTATAGCCTCTTCCTTATTGGATTCCTACCCAAACCCGAAACCCACCTTTCCCAATATATATATTAACCTAACCTATACCCTAACCCTAACCTAATTTCCCCCTAACCCTAGCCGCCAACTGTACAACCCCCTTCTTCCCCATCCCATTCTCTCCTCTGTCTCTCTCCGAAACCCAACCGCCCGCTCATCTCCTTCATCGACCGCCCTCGTCTCCACCCTATTCCTCCATCCCACCACCGCTACTCCACCCATACTACCCTCATCCTCTTCCTCCTAGCCCGTGCAGTCGAAGCCCGTCCCACCTGTTGCAGCACCATTGTTGCATCCAACCCATCGCCACGCCTCACTCTCAGCCTCCTTATCACCCTCGACCCCACCGTCGTTCATCCTTGTCATCCCCTGCCTCTAGTCTCCATCCCCGCTCGACTACACCCCATCGAGCTTCTCCTCCCACGCGCCTTCAACCGAAACCCATTCCCACCATTGCCTTCATCGCCCTGTCGTCTCCTCTGTTGTCCCTCCCAACACCGCCACCATTACCGCCATATCCTGCTCGACCCCCTACCTCGCATCTTCCTCCTCCTCTGTTTTGCTTCCAAAACAGAGCGCCCACCACCACCCTAGTCGACAGCTAGTCGCGACCACCAGTTGTTGCTCTTCCCTCCCAATCACCCACTGTCAGCCGCTCGATGTCGTCTCCTCCCGGCAGCCACCAGTAGAAGTCGCAATCAAAGCTAGCGCCATTGCCAATTGCTATTTTGCTGTCTGTTGTTGTTAGGGATCCGGTGTGGCTGTTTAGGATCTAGGTTTATTGTTTGCTGCTTGGAGATTCTCTGTTGCTGTTGAGGTGAGTTATGGTATTGTAACCCCTATTTTTCATTTTTCATATTTTTGGTGTATTTTTCATTTCTTGAGTATTTGTACTCTCCTTGTATTTCTTGGACCGTATATTGGAGTAGTTTTCAATATATATTCATTTTATTTTATTGTGATCACTTTTGAGCCTAATTGTCTATCTTTTGTTTCGTTCTTGATTGATTATTGGTTTTGCTCTTTATTGGGTTCGTGTTCTATTTCTTTTGCTCGTGTTTTGGGGTGCTCATGGTTTCTTTTGCCAAGCCTATTGTTGATAATTCTATTTGCAATCTGAACCTAGATCCTCATAATTATCCCTAAACCAAATTGATTAACCAAACCCTATTAATCCTATAACCAAAAACCCTCTATTCCCTACCCGAAACCCATGCAGCCAAAACCCTAACTTCCCCTCATCTACGATATAAACTATCTCTATCTGTCTCCCTACCCTGCCGAAAACCCTAGCCCCCTCTCTACCCTGTGCAACCCCGAACTCTTGCAACCCTACTCCACCATTACTCCCGACTGCACCTTCATCCCCGACCTCGACTAAACCCAACTCCACACCGAACCCCTGTATCCCCTTGCTGATTCCCCATCGCGACCATCCCCAAGCCGAGCTCTCCATTTCTCTCGTCTCTTCTGCTCTCTCCGTCGCGCCCAGGACGACAGCAACAGCAGCAACGATGCCAGCCGAAGCCCGCGTCGCCACCGCTAGCCACTCCCGATCTCTATCTTGTTGAGTTGCACGTGTACGGCTATTGCACGTGTTATCTTGGTTCTTTGTTTGTGGGATTCGTTCATTGCTCGTTGTATTCATTGCATGGGATCCGTTCCCGTTATTCTTGGTTTTTATCGTTTTTGTCTTCAGTTAAGGTGAGTAACTTGAATTAAATTCCTTTGCAAATACAAGTACTAAATATCCCTTGTAGTGTAGTTGGGTTCTAGAGACAATTTTTGTCTGAATTCTCTTGTTTATATTGTCTCTATAGTGATGATTTGACCATAGATGCCTCACAACATACATGACATGATATAACCTAGGATTGACCATATCTTCTTGCATATATGCATGTTATTCATGTGTTATCTTATGCTTGTTCGTGTTATTCGTGGTATACTTGTTGTGGACTTGTGAAATACCCTACAACATGTTGCTTGGACATCTAGTATACTCTATATCATGTTTGGTTGTGTTTGGATGAGTTCTATGTGAACTAGTGGATTTTGTGCATATGCAATATTTTCAGTTTTGCTGACTTTTCTATTTTGATCAGTACTTTAGACCCTATTAAGGTCTGTATTTGAAAATATTTTGTGAACATGATTTGTAGAGAATTATGTCTATTTTCCAAACCTTTTGACGGATCTCAGTTTCGATTTATGGTTTGTGAGTTATATCGATTTTACTACAGTACTGTCGAAAGATTTCAAGATTTTGTTTTCTATGAATTCTGAAGAGTAATCTATTTTTATTGTGATGTTAAAATTATTATTTTGATCTGAAATTTTGCTCAGTATTTCTAGACCTGATTGGGATTAACCCAGAATTTTTATGGTTTTATTTGATGAGTTTTACAAACCATTCTATGTTTCCAAACAACTATTATACTAGCAGGTTTTTCATACTGTTCAGTAAAGAACTTGATTTTCGACCTATTTCTACTTGCTTTTTCAAAATTATTCCTGAATATGAAAGTTGGCCTACTATATCTATTTTCTTACATTTTTTGAGGATTTGGATTTTGATTTATGTTTTGTGAGATATTGCTATTTTCGTACTACAGAGTTTATGATTTCAGATTTACAAAACTGTCGTGTCTTGATGTTTTCTGATTTTACTTGACTACTCTATTTATATTGAAAAATTATGAAACTTGATTTTCTGTTACTACACATGTAGGGGAATACCCCAGAATTTTTTTGGATTTATTTATTGAGTTTTCATGCTATTTTTTTTGTTGTTGAATACAATTTTATGATTTCAGACTCAACATATTTTCTAGATTCAAATACATTTTGAGTTATATTTTTGTGAAATACCATATGACTTATTTATATTCACTGGATTCGGCCGGGAGTCTATTTTCTAGACCTTTCGATGGATTCTGATTTGCATTTTTACAACACCGGAAATTTCAGTTTTACTGCAGTATGGTCTTGCTGTCCTGAACTAGAAATTTAGTTACTAAATCCTTTTATGAGTTATCTTGCACCCGTACATATTTATCTTGCAACTTGAACTTGTTACATGATCATGCCATGCTATACTTGATCTGTTTTACACACTTACATGCCTGTTTGACATTAATAATAAATAATCAAGCCGGGGTTTAAGGAAAAGATCTAATAGTGGATAATTCAGAAATGTGTGCTCGGAAGGAGATCCACTGATCCTACGTGATTACTTGATACATAATACTTGACACATGATTACTTGATACTTGCATGCAAGACACGTACTTGCCACTTGCACAACTTGACACATGATACATGATACATGATACATGATACTTGGAGCATGGAGCTCGATACTTGATACTTGTCCCTGAGTACACTACCCTCTATGATCGACTATAAAATCTAAAGTGAAACTGTTTGTTGTAACAACTATGTAGTAAAAACCGGAATGCATGAAGTGCTACCTAGTTAGTAATAACTACAAGACTTGATACATGACACTTGAACATGATACATGAGACTTGATACTTGACACAAGATACGTGATTACATGATACTTGATACTTGATGCTTGTTTACATGATCCTTGTTCACTTAACACTTGTTACATGCTACTTGTACTTATTTATCTCACCATGCTCGTTGTTATACATTATTATCATGCCTATTCCATGTTACTAGTTAGTTTTTCCTATGTACTTGTATCCTGTATTACAAGCGGCCCGTAACTTGCATTGACAGGAGTTTATTTTCTTTTTCTTATTCCTCCAATTGTTAAATTGCAGATTTTGGAGAATAGGTTCCAGGTGGTATTGGTGATATGAAGTATTAGTGCTGGATTTGTTATTATTAATTCTTGTTGCTTGTTTAAACAATTGTATTTTGATTCTTGGATTTATTTGTATTTGGGAAATGTGACCCGGGATTTTGACTTATTGAGATCTGGATTATTTCAGATTAATATATTTTTGTTTCAAGTATTCTTGTTGGTATTTTGGTTCAT
Source organism: Hemerocallis citrina (assembly GCA_017893485.1). NCBI lineage: Eukaryota > Viridiplantae > Streptophyta > Magnoliopsida > Asparagales > Asphodelaceae > Hemerocallis > Hemerocallis citrina. The sequence continues at coordinate 146,429,646 of CM030364.1, read as the reverse complement.
ATGTGCATATTGGTTGATTCTTTTGCTTCTGACTCTGATTATTCTTGTGAAATGTTGTAAGGATTCTTGAATAACTTGTGGATGATGAATATCATTCGTTGGGTTTAGTCACGTATCCGTATTCCGTATTCTCTATTGGAAAGCGGGGCGTGATAAGTTTTTTAGTCGTATTAGAGTCCAGGTTTGGCTAATGTACTAGTTGCCTAATATATTAGACAAGCCTGGCTCGAACTGGGATCAGATCAACATTTCATCAACCATGCATGCATAAATAAATTATTATCAACCTTGATCTAGATGATAATTGTTTTTGGTTTTGTGCATACTATAGCTCGTAGAGGTTTTTCTCGTCCCCAGGATAAGCAGCCAGGGCTTGAGGCTGTCACTACTGTGCTTGAGCAATTGATTAACATGCAGCTGAACCAAAGTGATTTTGTTATGGCTGCTTTGGAAGCCGCTCGAGTTCCTCCGCTGGCTGTGCCTATACAGGTAGCTCTTCCTCCCCATCCAGGAACAGTCACAAACTTTATGAGGCTGCATCCCGACAGGTTTTCAGGCACTGAGATGCCTTTGGAGGCAGAACTGTGGTTGATTGGGACAGAACAACTACTCTTGGCAGCTAGAGTGGCAGATGCAGATCGTGTGGATTTGGTGGCCATATAGTTGGTGGACTTGGCTCATATCTAGTCGAGGTCCGAGTCTGAAAGGTTCGAACGACCGATCACTTGGGCCACTTTCACTAGGAGCTTCTTAGAGAAGTTTTTTCCTAGCAGCACTAGAGTCGTGATGGAGCAACAATTCTTGGCCCTGAAATAGGTTGGTCATTATTTCTAGTAATAGAATTTTGTTACATATTGTCCAAGCAAAGTTGTAACATAAGACTTTCTTGAAACAGGGCTCCAGGTTTGTGGACGAGTTCGCAGCTGAATTTATGAGACTTAGTCGCTTCGCAGCCGTTCTTGTGGCGAACGAAGCGGATAGGGCTTGTAGGTTCATTTTGGGGATTGAGCGAGACATCAAGGTGCACTTGTCTCTCTTCGCTTGCGTACTTATGCTGAGGCTGTTGAGGCAGCTAGAGCTCAGGAGTAGGCTCGTGGTGGATTGGCTCCTTCTCAGCAAATTGTTCCGTACTCAGTTGCTAGGCCTTCTGGTGGGCCTATTCGGAGACCTGTCCCAGCCCCTCCGATCAGGGCAGCTCCTTACTCTTCTGCGGGTCCTTCGAGAGTTGGTTTCTACGACTTTTGCCGACTTCCAGGGCATGAGCGCAAGGATTGCCGACGTACCAATCGTCCCTATTTTGGATGTGGTGCTGCTGACCATTCGGTGTGGGACTGCCCGTAGTTGGCTCTTCCAGCCAGAGGTCTAGTTTAGCCAGTTGCCGCAGCTCGGGGTCCAGTCAGACCACCACTTCCTCCGCAGTGCCAGATTGTCGGTCAGAGGATCGCTGCTCCCAGGAGAGGTCAGGCTTTCAACCTGACTGCTGCTGATGCTGAGTCAGCTAAGGATGTGGTTGCAGGTATCTTTTGTTTTTATTGTTTTGTTGTTTCTCTTTTGTTCTTCTTTTCCTTTTTGCTTTGTTTCTTTCTATTTATCTTTCTGCATTTTCTTTTGCCTCACTCCTGTTCAACCTTTCTTTTCCTTGTCTCTTTTGATTTCTGTCTTAGGTGTTGTCCTTGTTTGCTCTTTCCCTGCTCATGTTCTTTTTGATTCTGGGGCAACCCATTCTTTTGTCTCCTCTCGATTTGTGGCTCACCATCAGCTAGTGCAGCAATATGTCAGAGGCTTGGAACATTGTGATAGGTGGTGGAGTTGTCATTTGTTCCTAGGAGTGTAGGAAGTGTCCCGTAATTATTGGTAGTGCAGATTTCAAGTCCAGTCAGATTGTAATTGGGAATTAAGAATTCGACGTTATTCTGGGTATGGATTGGTTGGGTGAAAGCCATGCCATTATTGATTTATGTTCCAAGAGAGTTGTATTTTGGGTTGCAGATTGCACAGTATTTGTGTTCCATGCTGGGGAGATATGCCTTGGCCGAACTGCAGTTGATCAGGAGGTTTGTGCGTTGGAGTTGCATTCAGGCTGTGAGGCTACGCCTCTAGTAGTGCGAGATTTCCTGGACAACTTTTCAGAGGAGTTACCTGGATTACCCCCTGATAGGGATGTGGAGTTCGGTATTGAAGTTCAGCCAGGTACAATGCCTATATCGAAGAGTCCCTACAGGATGGCACCGGTTGAGTTAGCTGAGTTTAAGGTGCAGATTCAAGAGTTGCTTGATTTGGGTTTCATCAGACCCAGTATTTTTTCTTGGCGTGCTCCAGTCCTTTTTGTCAACAAGAAGCATGGTAGTCATCGACTGTATGTGGATTATCGGAAACTAAATAGTGTTACTGTGAAGAATCGGTATTCGTTGCCCAGGATCGATGATTTGTTTGATCAGTTGGGTGGGGCTACTATTTTCTCGAAGTTGGATCTTCATTCTGCATCTCTTCAAGTCAAAGTGAAGGCAACTGATATACAGAAGACAGCTTTCAGGACCAGATATGGCCACTTTGACTATCTTGTGATGTCGTTCGGGGTTATGAACGCGCCTGCTGTATTCATGATTCTTATGAACCAGGTCTTTTCTCAGTTCTTGGATAGATTTGTGGTGGTCTTCATTGATATTATTTTGGTGTATTCTCGAATCGGGAAGATCATGCTGAGCATCTTAGGGTGGTTCTGCATACTTTGAGAGAGAATAAGCTCTATGAAAAACTCAGCAAGTCCGAGTTTTGGCTCGACGGGGTTTCACTCTTGGGGCACATTATCTCAGGCGATGGTATTTTCTGTGGATCCTGCCAAGGTTGAGGCTGTGAAGGATTGGCCTGTTCCCAAGTCGGTTTCTGAGGTCAGGAGTTTTCTTGGTTTAGCTGGCTATTATCGAAAATTCGTCCAAGCTTTTTTGAAGATAGCAAGACCGTTGACTAAGTTGACTGGGAAGGATCAGAAGTTTTATTGGTCTGATGAGTGTGGTGTGCATTTCGTTGAGTTGAAGAACAGATTGATGTCAGCGCCTGTGTTGACTATTCCAGATGGTTCAGACGGATTTGTAATTTACTGTGATGCTTCTGGTAAGGGTCTTGGAGTAGTTTTGATGCAGAAGGGCCGAGTTATTGTGTAGGCATCGAGACAGTTGAGGCTGCATGAGAAGAACTATCCGACTCATGACTTGGAGTTAGCAGCAATGATCTATGCTTTGAAGCTGTGGAGACATTATTTACTTGGGGACCGAGTGGAGAACTTTACAGACAACAAAAGTCTCAAGTACGTCTTCAGCCAGAAGGAGTTAAACATAAGGAAAAGGCATTGGTTGGAGCTTATGGCCGATTATGACATAGTTTGCAATACCATCCTGGTAAAGTAAACTTTGTGCCAGATGCTTTGAGCAGGAGACCTGCAGTGATGTTCTTAACTCAGCAGAGGGATCTGATTGAGCAGATGAGGAGGTTGGAGTTGAATGTTTTGTTGCCGAGTTCTGATCGGAGTTGTTTGGTGGTCCAGCTTCCGTCATCTCTTGTTGATCAGATTAAAGAGGGCACGGGCTGGTGATGCACAGTTGCAGGGTTTTCGAGCTGAGGTTGAGTCTGGGTCCAGGACAGATATGGTTATTCATGATGATGGATCGCTTCGTTTTGGGTCCAGGTATGTGTCCCGAAAGGTGAAGTTCGTCAGAGGATGTTTGAGGAAGCCCGACCAGTCATCCTATTCTATCCATCCTAGCAGTACTAAGATGTATCGGGATTTGAAGCTTCATTTCTGGTGGCATGGTATGAAGAGGGTTGTAGCTCGGTTTGTTGCTTAGTGTTTGATCTGCCAGCAGGTTACGGCAGAGCATCAGAGAACCGTTTGGCTTCTTCAACTGCTTCCTATTCCAGAGTGGATGTGGGAACATATCACTATGGACTTTGTTACCTGCTTTGCCAAGGAGTCCTAAGGGTCATAATGCCATTTAGGTGATTGTCGACCGTTTGACGAAGAGTGCTCACTTCATTTATTTTCATGTCGGGCAGTCTACTGAGAGCCTTGCTGAGAGGTATATGCAAGAGACTGTTAGATTTCATGGAGTTCCAGTTAGTATTGTATCTGACAGGGATACGAGATTCAGATCTCAGTTTTGGGAGAGTCTTCAGAACAGTTTGGGGAGTAAATTATAGTACAGTATAGTTTTTCATCCCCAGACTGATGGAATGTTAGAGAGGAATCATCTACATTCTTGAGGACGTGTTGAGGTCCTGTATGCTTCAGTTTGGTGGATCATGGGAGGACCATTTGCATCTTGTAGAGTTCTCGTACACTAACAGCTTTCAAGCTAGTATTAAAGCTGCTCTGTTCGAGGTGCTCTATGGGCGGAAGTGCAGATCACCAGTGTGCTAGGATGACATTGGTGAGAGGAAGTTATTGGGTCCGGAGTTGATCACCAGAACAGTTGATGTTGTGGTTCAGATCAGGAATCATTTGCAGGCAGCTCAGGATAGGCAGAGGCGACGGGCTGATGAACATCAGAGAGCGTTGAAGATTGAGGTGGGTGACCATGTTTTCCTAAAGGTATTGTGGCGAGGTGTCATTCGGTTTGGTGGTGGGGGCAAGCTTAGCCCTAGATTTATTGGACCGTTTGAGATTTTGGAGCTAGTAGGCAAGGTGGCCTATCGTCTTGCATTGCCGCCAGCATTATCAGGTGTGCACGATGTTTTCCATGTCTCACAACTCAGGAAATATATCCGAGATGAGAGCCACGTGATCGACTATTCTGAGTTGACCGTTTGGTCAGATTTGACTTGTGAGATTCCGCTAGTTGCTATTGTGGATCGGCTGAAGAAAGTGCTTAAGAACAAGATCATCAAGTTGGTTCGTGTTGCTTGGAATCCTCACTCGCCCGGTGAGTCGACTTGGAAGCTAGAGGAGAAAATTTAGCAGAAGTTTCTTCATTTGTTTGAGTAGTTTTGTTTTTTTTTTTTTTTGATTGTTTTGGGGTTACCCTATGTATCTACTTGTTTGAATTTCGAGGATGAAATTCTTCTTATTAGGTGGGTAGGATTGTAACCCCTGTTTTTTGTTTTTCACATTTTTAGTGTATTTTTTCCTTTCTTGAGTATTTGTACTCTCCTTGTATTTCTTGGACCGTATATTGGAGTAGTTTTCAATATATATTCATTTTATTTTATTGTGATCACTTTTGAGCCTAATTGTCTATCTTTTGTTTCGTTCTTGATCGATTATTGGTTTTGCTCTTTATTGGGTTCTTGTTCTATTTCTTTTGCTCGTGTTTTGGGGTGCTCGTGGTTTCTTTTGCCAAGCCTATTGTTGATAATCCTATTTGCAATCTAAACCTAGATCCTCATAATAATCCCTAAACCAAATTGATTAACCGAACCTTATTAATCCTATAACTTGAAACCCTCTATTCCCTACCCGAAACCCATGCAGCCAAAACCCTAACTTCCCCTCATCTACTATATAAACTATATCTCTCTGTCTCCCAACCCTGCCGAAAAACCTAGCCCCCTCTCCACCCTGTGCAACCCCGAACTCTTGCAACCCTACCTCACAGAAACCCTGCTCCACCATTACTCCCGACTGCACCTTCATCCCCGACCTCGACTGAACCCAACTCCACACCAAACCCCTACATCCCATTGCCGATTCCCCATCGCCACCATTCCCAAGCCGATCTCTCAATATCTCTCCGTCTCTTCTGCTCTCTCCATCGCGCGCCCAAGACGACAGCAACAGCATCAGCGACGCCACCGCCGCTAGCCACTCCCGATCTCTCTCTTTTGTTGAGTTGCACGTGTACGGAAATTGCACGTGTTATCTTGGTTCTTGGTTCATGATTTTTGTTCGTGGGATTCGTTCGTTCCTCATTGTGTTCGTTGCACGGGATCCGTTCCCGTTAATCTTGGTTTTCATCGTTTTTATCTTCGGTTAAGGCAAGTAACTTGTATTAAATTCCTTTGCAAATACAAGTACTAAATACCGCTTGTAGTGTAGTTGGGTTCTAGAGAAAATTTGTGTGTGAATTCTCTTGTTGATATTGTCTCTATAGTGATGATTTGACCGTAGTTGCCTCACGACATACATGACATAATATAACCTATGATTGACCATATCTTCTTGCATATATGTGTGTTATGCATGTGTTATCTTGTGCTCGTTTGTGTTAGTCATGGAATATTTATTGTGGACTTGTGAAATACCCTACAACATGTTTCTTGGACATCTAGTATACTCTATATCATGTTTGGTTGTGTTTGGAAGAGTTCTATGAAAACTAGTGGATTTTGTGCATATGCAATATTTTAAGTTTTGCTGACTTTTCTGTTTTGATCAATATTTTAGACCCTATTAAGGTCAGTATTTGAAAATATTTTCTGAACATGATTTGTAGAGAATTCTGTCTATTTTCCAACCTTTTCGACGGATCTCAGTTTCGATTTACGGTTTGTAAGTTATGTCGATTTTACTACAGTAGTGTCGAAATATTTCCAGATTTTCTTTTCTCTGAATTCTGAAGAGTAATATATTTTTATTGTGATGTTCAAATTATTATTTTGATCTGAAATTTTACTCAGTATTTCTAGACCAGATTGGTATTAACCCATAATTTTTATGGATTTATTTGATGAGTTTTACAAACCGTTCATTGTTTCCAAACAACCACTATACTAGAAGGTTTTTCATACTGTTCAATAAAGAACTTGATCTTTGACCTATTTCTACTTGCTTTTTCAGAATTATTCCTGAATATGAAAGTTATCCTACTGTATCTATGTTCTTACCCTTTTGGCGGATTTGAATTTAGATTTAGTGTTTATGAGATATTGCTGTTTTCGTACTACAATGTTTATTGTTGATTCTTGATTTTGATGATCACAACACAGTGCAACATATGTCTATGTTATACAGCTAACATTGCAGGTTGTACATACAAAAGACTATTCTAGCTGAACAAATGAACAAGCTCAAAGGATACAGATAAAGACTTCACTCAGACAAGATTCAAGACTTCACTCAAAAACAAGACTCAAGACTCAAGACCTTAGCTCAATTATGTCAAAATTGTAGTGTCTTGTAAAAACATTGTATCTTACTTTTTGTTGAGTCTTAGTCTGATGTAAAGCCTTGTCACACACACACACTAAAAATTTCATAATGTATGTCTCTTAAAAACTCCAAAAAAAAAGAGTCAAAACAGTTTGAAGAAATTTAACTTTTGAGTACCAGTCGACTTAAGCCTCTGTCAGTCGACTGATAGTACAAAACTGTTTAAATTTATTCAAACTCTGATCAGTCGACTCATATGGCAACCCAGTCGACTGTTCGAGAGCTTTTGACCGTTTTCTGTTTTTCAAAATTGAATTTTTTCAAACTCAAAAGCTTAGATTCGTTGGTTGACAGTTGGAGTAACTGTTTCCCAACGTCCAGGAGATCAAACTCTTTAAGTAGAGTTCAGATCTCACTGAAAAGATCAATAGAATTCTTTTTGAAAATCCGAGCATTCTTTGTGAGAAAAATTCTAAGTGATATTTTTGAGAAATAAAGCTTTCAAGATCGTTCTCTTTGGTTCTCTACATTCAGTCCAGTATAGCAACGAATTCGCTCTGGACTGAGTATAGAAGTCGACCTGTTTTTAGCCACGTGCATCAACACATACACCAACAAGGCTATAGGTTGAGTGTAAAGTAATTCTTGTTCTATTGCTCTCGGTTGGAGAGTGTTTTTGACTCTAGGTTGTAGAGTCGGTTTTTGTTTCACTCTTGGTAGTAGAGTGGGTCGGCTTTCTCTGGTTGAGAGAAAGGACTACGGGTTAGACAAGGTTGTTGTCGTAACGCCATAGGGTATTCTTGTAATCTTTTTCAAGAATAGTGGAAATCTCAAGTGGGTTTCTTGGGGGCTGGATGTAGGTCTGGAGGACCGAACCAGGATATATCTTGTGTACTCTGTGATTGATTGTCTTGTGTTTGCATTTACTCTTGTTTATTTAAGTTCTGCAAAAAGTTTCTGGACAGTCGACTCCTTGCACTATCAGTCGACTGGTCAGTGCCGTTTTGTAGTTGTAGTTTCATTGTGCCTTCAGTCGTCTGTCTTATTCATCAGTCGACTGCACAGAGTTATTGTTTTTATTTATTTTTGGTTATATCAGTCGACTGGTTCATAACCAAGTCGACTGCACCGAGAAAATTTCCGCAGTTTTTATTAAACACTATTCACCCCCCCTCTAGTGTTTGTTGTCTCGCCTACAGGATCCAACACTTGGTATCAGAGCAAGGTTACAGGCTATGGCAACTACTTCTAATACAAATCAGTACCATGAAGGCCAATCTACACAACGGCCACCACTATTTGATGGAACGAACTACAATTATTGGAAGTGCCGAATGAGAATCTACCTCCAATCAATCAACTATAAGATATGACAAATGACAGAGACGGAATACACTGCCCCTACCATTCCATATGCACAATAGAATGATGATCAAAAGAATCAGACTATGAACAATGCCAAAGCAATGAATGCCTTATTTTGTGCACTCACAAAGGAAGAATTCAACCGTGTATCCAATGCTACAACCGCACATCAAATTTGGCATACACTCGAGGTAACACATGAAGGAACAAATAAAGTAAAAGAGTCTAAATTTCTGTTCTTGTCCACAGGTTTGAGATGTTCAGAATGAAGGACAATGAATATGTGTCCGAGATGATTACCAGATTCACAGACATCACAAACTCTCTTGTAGCGCTTGGAAAGACTTACACTCAAGCAGAGATGGTTAGAAAAGTCTTACGTGCACTCACTCCAGAATGGGAGAAGAAGACCACAGCAATAGAGGAAGCAAATGACTTGTCACAACTTTCTCTCGAGAATCTTGTTGGCAATCTCATGGCATATGAGGTCCAACTTGAAGATCGAAAGAAGGATACAGAATCACACCAATCAAAGAAGAAATCATTGGCTTTTAAAGCCATGACAGACTCAGAAGATGAGGAAGAAGATGAAGAAGAAATAGCAATGTTCACTCGAAGATTCAAGAAGTTCTTAAAGAAGGGTAAGTTTAATTCTAAAGTTAGAGATTATAATGACCCTCCTACATGTTTCAGGTGCAATAAAATAGGTCACATGAAGAAGGATTGTCCCTTAGAAAATGCAAAGAACAAGGAAAAATCATCCAACTTCAAGAAGGACAAATATTCAAAGAACAAATTTGCCAAAAACAAGAAGGCTTATCAAGCTACATGGGATGATAGTGATTCATCTTCAGAAGAAGAAACAGATGAAAATAACGAAGTGGCAAATGTATGTTTCATGGCTGCACAAGAACATGTAAGTAATAATTATGATTCCGAAGATCTTCTTGATGCTTTTAATGAAATATTCCAAGAATTAAAGAAAGAAAAGATTAGAGTTAAGAATCTTGAGAAAGTGAATCAAGCACTCAATCAAGAAAATCTTAACCTTGATAAGGAAGTAAAATCCTTAAATTCTCGCATTGCAAGTTTAGATACTGATCTTGAAACTCTCAAAAAGAATTATGAAGAGATTTCAAAGAATGTATCCAAGTTTAACAAAGGCAAAGAGAACTTAAATGATATGCTTCATCATCAAGTTACATCTAGTCAAAAATATGGACTTGGTTTTAAAAAATCTTCTGTAAAAGAATCTCCTGTTGTAAACACTAGTAAAAATAAATCAGCATCTATTTCTAGTGTTACACACAAGTTGTATGATTTCTTTGAAAAGCCTAAGGTTGATAAAAGCAAGACTACCGTTCGGTTAAGTCGACTGAACCATACAACCAGTCGTCTGTCCAGAGGAATTGGATCTTATTCAACGAGATCAAAACCTCTTATAAGTCGACCTAGTGTATCAGCCAGTCGACTGATGTACACTAACAGTCGACTGAAGGACACTGTTAAGTCGACTGGACAGAACAAGTTAGTATGGGTTCCAGTCAGTCTAAATCAGAATGATAGAATTGCTTATATTAACTCATATATGTTAAATGTGTGTAATTCTGCTTATTATATTCCTGCTTATGGAGGAAGGTCAAATTCTTCATTGGTTTGGTTTCCCCCAAACTAATGTGTTTTGGACCCAATAAAAAGGGTACCATATTTACCTTAAACTTTTTATAGGTACCCAAGAAAGAATGCTGGATATTAGACAGCGGATGTTCAAAACACATGACAGGACATGCCAACCTACTATCCACCATTCAAAGTATAGATGGAGGAACCGTCACCTTTGGAGATAACAACAAAGGCAGAGTCATAGGTATTGGCATGGTCGGTAAAACTTCTAACCCAACAATAGAAAATGTATTATTAGTTAGTGGTTTAAAGCATAATCTTTTAAGCATTAGTCAATTATGTGATAAAGGATATAAAATAGTTTTTGAAAAAGATACATGCTTGATTTATGATTCTACTATGCAAAATATTATTTTTCAAGGTTTTCGTAAAAATAATATTTATGAATTGTGTTTGAGTACAATTGATCTTTCAAATGACTTTTGTTTAATAGCCTCTAACAATGAATCTTGGCTATGGCATAGAAGATTTGGACATGTGAACATGAAAAATCTCTCAAAATTATCTAAATATAACCTAGTTAAAGGACTGCCAAAACTATCCTTTAAAAAGGATAAGTTATGTGATGCATGTCAACTAGGAAAACAAATCAAATCCACTTTTAAAATAAAAGAAGTAATTTCTACTAGTAGGCCACTCGAATTAATTCATATGAATTTATTTGGTCCTACTAGAGTTGTTTCTTTAAATAAAAATAGATATGTATTTGTTTTAGTAGATGATTTTTCAAGATTCACTTGGACATTCTTTTTAAAACATAAAAATGATGCTTATGAGGAATTTGCACATTTTTGTAAACGTGTTCAAAATCAAAGATCTCTAACTATAGTCACTATTAGAAGTGATCATGGTGGAGAATTTGAAAATGAAACATTTACAGAATATTGCAACAAGAATGGTATAACACATTCATTTGCATTTCCTATAGCTTCACCACAAAATGGAGTGGTTGAATGGAAAAATAGAACTTTGCAAGAATGCGCACGTACTATGCTTGTTGAAAGCAATCTACCAAAGCATTTTTGGGCTGAAGCTGTTGCTACAGTTTGTTATGTTTTAAATAGAATTCTTCTAAGACCTAAGCTAAAGAAGACTTGTTATGAGTTATTTTTTAATAAAATTCCTAAAGTCTCTTACTTTAAGACATTTGGTTGTAAGTATTTTATTCTAAACACAAAAGATAATTTAGACAAATTTGATCCTAGATATAATGAGGGTATCTTTTTAGGATACTCAAATAGGAGTAAAGCATATAGAATTTTCAATAAGTCTACAATGACTATTGAAGAATCAATGCATGTTACATTCGATGAATCTTTACCTTCATTAACCTTAAATAAAGATGATGAAACTGATTCATCACCTTTAGATAATGTGATTAAATCCTTAGAACAAACTAATCTGACTGATAAGTCGACTGATAAGGTCTACCAGTCGACTGAAGTAAAGTAGTCGACTGAAGAACAAGTCAAGTCGACTGATCCGATTGTGCTATCTTCAACTTTACCAAAGTCATTTGTTGAAGTCAAAGATCATCCTCATGACTTAATAATTGGTGACATCTCCCATGGTATTCAGACACGTTCACATGTTAATATGATCTCTCATACAGCATTCTTGTCGGATTTTGAACCGAAAAATATACAAGAAGCTTGTGAGAATGAATATTGGATGAATGCCATGCAAGATGAACTAAACCAATTTATAAGGAATGATGTATGGAATTTAGTTCCTAGACCTCCTGATCAGACTATTATTGGTACCAAATAGGTATTCAAAAATAAGTTAAATGAATCAGGACAAGTTGTAAGGAACAAAGCTAGATTAGTTGCTCAAGGATATAATCAAGAAGAAGGTATAGATTTTGATGAAACATATGCTCCTGTTGCTAGACTAGAATCTATTCGTATTTTATTATCTTTTGCTTGTTTCATGAATTTTATACTTTATCAAATGGATGTTAAAAGTGCCTTTCTTAATGGGTTTATTAAGGAAAATGTTTATGTTAAACAACCACCAGGTTTTGAACATGAACAATTTCCAGATCATGTTTATAAATTGAAAAAGGCTTTATACGGTCTTAAACAAGCACCTCGTGCTTGGTATGATCGTCTGAAAACTTTTCTTTTAGAAACAGGATTTGAAATAGGTAAAGTAGACACTACTTTGTTTATCAAAAGAGTTAAGAATGATATCTTAATCATACAAATATATGTTGATGATATAATTTTTGGTTCTACTAATAATAATCTATGTCAAGAATTTGCTAATACCATGAAAAATGAATTTGAGATGAGTCACATGGGTGAACTCAATTATTTCCTTGGACTTCAAATTAAACAGTCCTCAAATGGCATATTTATTAATCAAGGCAAATATGCAAAGGAACTACTCAAACGTTTTAACATGGATAGTACTAGTAGTAAATCCACACCTATGGCTACTACTACTACTCTTGACAAAGATTTATTAGGTAAGAGTGTTGATCAAAAACTCTATCGAGGTATGATTGGTTCTCTCTTATATATTACTGCTAGTAGACCAGATATTATGTTCAGCATATGTTTATGTGCTAGATATCAATCTAGTCCTAAAGAGTCTCATTTAAAAGCAGTGAAACGAATTTTAAGATATATTAAAGGCACATCTGCATATGGTTTATTTTATCCACGCACCGATAATTTTCAACTTCTGTCATATAGCGATGCTGATTTTGCTGGAAGCAAAACTGATCGCAAGAGTACTAGTGGTACATGTCACTTTTTGGGACATTCCCTAGTCTCTTGGTGCAGTAAAAAGCAAAATTCTGTATCCCTATCAACCACAGAAGCTGAGTATATCGCTGCAAGTTTGGCATGTGCACAAATTTTGTGGATGAAACAAACTTTATTAGACTATGGTATTTCATTTGAGAAACCCTCAATTATGTGTGATAATACCAGTGCAATTAATTTATCTAAAAATCCGATTCAACATTCACGTACGAAACATATTGATATTCGACAGCATTTTCTACGTGATCATGTTTTAAAAGGAGATATATCTTTAGACTTTATCTCTACTGATAAACAAGTAGCAGATATATTTACCAAGCCCCTTAAAGAAGATACTTTCATTAAATTAAGGAGAGAACTTGGAATTTGTGATTTTATTGATATTTGCTAAAAATTGCTTCTGTTCAGTCGACTGTATTCTTGAGTAAGTCGACTGTACTGGTCTTTAAACATATCAATTTTTTTTATCTGACCAGTCGCCTGGTTCCTATACCAGTCAACTGATTAGTAGACATAAATTTTTTATTTTCCTCTCGACTCAGTCGACTGATATACCCTACCAGTCGACTGTCGCGAGCTCAATCGTCTTCAGCGACTATTCATCGCGCCTTTTGAAATGAAATTCACCTCTCTTTTCACCCGTGATCTCTAATCTCTACCGTCGATTTTTTCTCTCTTTGATCTCAGCCGTTTATTTGCAGTTAAAACCCCTTTACCAGCAGTTTTTCTCACCCTTACCGATCTCAAATTTTTCACCCAATTCCAAACCCTAGTTTGTGAAGAAGAAAGTGGTCGACTCTCACATTGCTGCTGGTGCTTGCCTCTGGTCTTTCTTTCCTTTTCTTTGGTAAAATCCTTTCCCCTCTCTTTTCATGGCACCTAAAAGATCCAAGAGATCTCATGAGGGTAGTTCTTCATCTCAAGACTACACTCAATTTCTCTTGAGTCCCGATCTCATTGATCAATGGTACCTTATTTGTACCATTACAATCTTCCCTGGAAGATTTGTTAACTTCAATGACCTTGATCGTTTCAATCTTATTCCCTTGTTCAAAAATAGTAGTCTTTATGATTTTCTCTCTTTATCCAACCAACCCAATTATTATCCCCAACTCATCTATTTGTTTTACACAAATATGAGAGTTGTACAAAAACCAGATGGGGATGTTGTAATCCGTTCGTCTGTGAAGAATGTTAAAATGACACTCACACCGACTAGGATCAATCAAATATTGGTTATTGATGATGGGGGATTAATTCTTGATGAAATTCTTTTAGATGATGCCTCTATTTTATCTAAAATCTTCTTACGCAATCATGGCCCTCCAATGACAAGCAAAAATATTAAACCAATTGCTAAGCTTGTAGGTAGAATATTAGCCTATAACATCCTTCCCAAAAGGGTAGTTATGACCAATATTCTATTGAATTACAAAAAGCTATGTATGCAATTTTTGGTAAATTTGCTGTCAATTGGGGTCAAGTCATCTTTTCTAAACTCAATCAAGACCACACTCACTTTCTACCTTTTGGAGGTCTTCTTACTAGAGTCTTTATAGCTTTTGGTATTGATCTCGATTCCGAGACCAATATTGTTACTCGTTATGAGTGTTTCGAACGTGCTAGTTTAGCACATATGAAACTTCTTGATGCTCCTACTAGATCACCCCCTAGGTCTCCTCCACTTTCTCAAGCTCCTTTAGGTTCTACTTCTAGACCCTCTAGACCTTCTACCTCTACTGATCCACTTCTTCAAGCCAACTATGATGATCCTCGTACCCTATATGACTGTGTTTCCTATCTAATGAAGCATTCAGCCACTGTAGATACCCAACTTCATAACCTAGATTCCAAACTAGACCACATTGATTCTAAGCTTGACAACCTCACTCATCTCTTCAACTCTCAATTTCATCCTCCTTCTCAAGGTGACGATGAAGACTCCGATGAAGAAGATTGAAGACTTTTTTTTTTCTTTTCTATTATGTAATTTTCTTTCTTAATGCACTTATTTCTGTATAAGACTTTATCTTAGTTTCCTTTTAATGCAAAAGATTGTTACTTTGTACTTTTTGATGATAACAAAGGGGGAGAGATATCTGAGTTTATCTCTGTGTTATATCTGTTTATCTCTGTGTTATTCTCTCTGTTATTTATGTTTTGATATCCTCTCATTTGTTACCTTTGTTCTATTTTTTGGGTATTGGAAAACTCTCTGGTCAGTCGACTGCCCAAAGGCATATCAGTCGACTGCTGCTACTGCATCTGTACTTATTGCATCTGCTTATGATTTTTCTAAGTATGGTTTCCTGATCAGTCGCCTGCCATGTTCATAAGTCAACTGATACATGTTACGTTTTTTTTAGACAATGCATTTTGTGTTTTTAAAAGGGGGAGCATGTCTTCACTATGCTTGTATATTATCTTTTATTATCAGCTATTGTGTTGTCATCATCAAAAAGGGGGAGAATGTTGATTCTTGATTTTGATGATCACAACACAGTGCAACATATGTCTATGTTATACAGCTAACATTGCAGGTTGTACATACAAAAGACTATTCTAGCTGAACAAATGAACAAGCTCAAAGGATACAGATAAAGACTTCACTCAGACAAGATTCAAGACTTCACTCAAAAACAAGACTCAAGACTCAAGACCTTAGCTCAATTATGTCAAAATTGTAGTGTCTTGTAAAAACATTGTATCTACTATTTGTTGAGTCTTAGTCTGATGTAAAGCCTTGTCACACACACACACACTCAAAATTTCATAATGTGTGTCTCTTAAACTCCCCCCCCCCAAAAAAAAGAGTCAAAACAGTTTGAAGAAATTTAACTTTTGAGTACCAGTCGACTTAAGCCTCTGCCAGTCGACTGATAGTACAAAACTGTTTATATTTATTCAAACTCTGATCAGTCGACTCATATGGCAACCCAGTCGACTGTTCGAGAGCTTTTGACCGTTTTCTGTTTTTCAAAATCGAATTTTTTCAAACTCAAAAGCTTAGATCCGTTGGTTGATAGTTGGAGTAACTGTTTCCCAACGTCCAGGAGATCAAACTCTTTAAGTAGAGTTCAGATCTCACTGAAAAGATCAACAGAATTCTTTTTGAAAATCCGAGCATTCTTTGTGAGAAAAATTCTAAGTGATATTTTTGAGAAATAAAGCTTTCAAGATCGTACTCTTTGGTTCTCTACATTCAGTCCAGTATAGCAACGAATTCGCTCTGGACTGAGTATAGAAGTCGACCTGTTTTTAGCCACGTGCATCAACACATAGACCAACAAGGCTATAGGTTGACTGTAAAGTATTTCTTGTTCTCTTGCTCTCGGTTGGAGAGTGTTTTTGACTCTAGGTTGTAGAGTCGGTTTTTGTTTCACTCTTGGTAGTAGAGTGGGTCGGCTTTCTCTGGTTGAGAGAAAGGACTACGGGTTAGACAAGGTTGTTGTCGTAACGCCGTAGGGTATTCTTGTAATCTTTTTCAAGAATAGTGGAAATCTCAAGTGGGTTGCTTGGGGACTGGATGTAGGTCGTGAGGACCGAACCAGGATATATCTTGTGTACTCTGTGATTGATTGTCTTGTGTTTGCATTTACTCTTGTTTATTTAAGTTCTGCAAAAAGTTTCTGGACAGTCGACTCCTTGCACTATCAGTCGACTGGTCAGTGCCATTTTGTAGTTGTAGTTTCATTGTGCCTTCAGTCGTCTGTCTTATTCATCAGTCGACTGCACAGAGTTATTGTTTTTATTTTTTTTTTGTTATATCAATCGACTGGTTCATAACCAAGTCGACTGCACCGAGAAAATTTTCGCAGTTTTTATTAAACACTATTCACCCCCCCTCTAGTGTTTGTTGTCTCGCCTACAGGATCTAACATTTATGATTTCAGATTTACAAAACCATCGTGTCTTGATATTTTTCAGATTTTACTTGACTACTCTATTTATATTGGATAATTATGAAACTTGATTTTATGTTAGTACACATATAGGGGAACATCCCAGAGTTTTCGTGGATTTATTTATTAAGTTTTCATGCTCTTTTCTTGTTCTTGAATACGATCTTCTTATTTCTGGCTGAACATATTTTTTGGATTCAAATCAGTTTTGAGTTATGTTTTTGTGAAATACTATATGACTTTTTTATATTTGCTGGATTCGATCGGGACTCTATTTCTATAACTTGTGACGGATTCAGATTTGCATTTTTATAACACCGAGAATTTCAGTTTTATTGCATTATGGTCTTGTTGTCTTGAACTAGAAATTTGGTTACTTTATCCTTTTATGAGTTATATTGCACCCGTATATGTTTATCTTGCAAATTGAACTTGTTACATAATCATGCCATGCTATACTTGATATGTTCTGCACACCTACATGCTTGTTTGACATTAATAATAAATAATCAAGTCAAGGTTTAAGGGAAAGATCTAATAGTGGATAATTCAGAAACATTTACTCGGAAAGGGATCCACTGATCCTACGTGATTACTTGATACATGATACTTGATACATGATTACTTGATACATGATTACTTGACACTTGCACGCAAGATACGTACTTGCCACTTGCACAACTTGACACGTGATACATGATACAAGATACATGATACTTGGAGCCTGGAGCTCGATACTTGATACTTGTCCCTGAGTACACTGCCTTCTATGGTCCACTATGAAATCTAAAGCGAAACTATTTCTTGTACCAACCATGTAGTAAAAAACTGGATGCATGAAGTGCTACCTATTTAGTAATAACTACAAGACTTGATAAATGACACTTGAACATGATACATGAGACTTGATACTAGACACATGATACGTGATTACATGACACTTGATACTTGATGCTTGTTTACATGATCCTTGTTCACTTAACACTTGTTACATGCTACTTGTACTTGTTTATCTTACCATGCTAGTTATTATACATTATTATCATGCCTATTCCATGTTACTAGTTAGTTTTTCCCATGCTAGTTGTTCTTACCATGCTAGTTGTTATACATTATCAACAGCTTCAAAAGTAATGATAAACATGGTAGAGTGAATGAACCTAGGTGTGGACACTATAGTGTGAGTACCTAGGTGTGGACATTATAGTGTGAGTATTTAAACATGAAATTAAAACAAATGAAATGGCATGGGTATGAATAGACTTCTATCGTGGGCAGTTAGTGTGAATGTGATTTATGTTGTGGTGCTTAACATTTTCATGTGTTTTGCAGTATTCAATAAAATGGCAGGACCCAAAACTAGGAATGGTGGGAAGGATGATGGGGCTGAAGGTTCCCACGGGGCCAGACTTGATCTGGAGACAGAGATTGGCAGATGTGATTTTGAATTATTTTATAAACTCCATTATGTTATACAAGTTGTGTTTGATCATCTCAGGAATTTAGGTTAGCAAATTTGTGATTTTACAAACTATAATTGAAGTATCAGTCAAAAGGTGCACGAATATTAAAGCTACAGATTTTTCAACATGACAGTCGACCGCACCTATTTAACACATGAAGTGACGGTCGACGAACAATAGTGGATTTTTGGGATTTTTGGTATGACAGTCGACCGCTGTCTTCTTGAACTGATATGACGATCGACTGTCAGCTGTGCTGATGGGTTGTTTTATTGAGTTTTCTTCGTTTTTCTTGAACGGTTGTCTCTTCGATATTACGGATTATTGATCTATTGTTTTAGATGATATTTTTACTACAGATTACAGTAATTTACAGAAAGTTATAATTTGATTAAATTGAATTTAAATTTTATTTATAAGTTTTTAAAAAGTGAAATAAACATGGTTTTTTAAGAACATGATGTTTTGTGATTTTCTACGACTTTAAAATTTTGATTCTCAGTTATTTAACGGACTTAATGCTTTATTTCAAATTCTGAAATATGCGTGTATATTAAGTGAATTTGGATTTGTTGATTTTTAGAAGTTTTCTTAATATGAGAGTATTGATAATGGAATTGAGAGTTTTATTGAAAGTTTTGGTGTTGATGGTTGAGTTGTGAGTCTCTAGAGGGTGTGTGGGACCCTAGATACCGACAGTTGAGCTTTTGTGGTTGAGCCAGTTGTGGCTTTGTTGTTGATCATTTGAGTTCAGTCCGGTAGGATACACCAACTCTAGGAGATTCGTAATTAGTTAATTAACTTAATAAAATAAGGACAAGGACTAGATGGTGATATGATGAAATGAGTGCAAACATGAGTTATGGACTCCAGGATGATTCGAGGAGTGAAATAATCCCTAGTATTCCTGGACGATGGCTGAAATAGGTCACAGAATGATCCAATGTGAGTGAGATTGATCTACAGTATTCCAAGGATGAGAGCATCGCTCATGGGATGTTTGTGCAATCTTGGTTCCAGGATGACCTGTGGAGTGAGGTAGTCCCCAGTATTCCGGGACGATTGCTAAAATAGGCCACAGAATGATCCACGTGAGTGGGATTGGCCTCCAGTATTCCAAGGGCGAGAACCGATACTTGCAAGATGTCTAAATCTCGTAGTAGTCATTGTAGTAGAATAATTGCATAACGAGGGATTTAACCCTATAAAATGGAGAACTATAAGGGCTTGCACCGTACCTATGTAGTATAGCATGCATGGAATCTAACAAGTATGCATTAGAGAGTCATCATACTGCATTTTTGTTTTGTTGACTTGTTTTATGCATGGTGTATCTTTTTTCTTACACTTGACACATTGCTTGGTTTCACTTGATGTTTTCATGTTTTATTTATTGTTAATTCATATTCCATTCGTTATTACTGTTAGTATGTGTTGTTTATAACCTTATTCTTCATGTTTTATTTATGTTGCTTTTCTTTTGATGTCACTCACACCGTTATGGTTGACCCCGTAGTTTTGGGGGTTAGGGTTAACTCTAGCCTCATATTTTACAGGTAGGTACTGTTAGCATTGGGATTTGGATGCATGTGGTAGAATGATATTGTGCTTATGTAAATTATAAAAGATTGTGTTGTAAAAGAAAGATTTGTAATTCAAGGTGTTTGTTTTTCGTTGTGCTTTGTAAAGAATTGATGTAATAAAAGTTGAAAATTTTATGTGTGTTTTGGCTATGTTCACTAATACATTGAGGTAGATGCTGGAAATTGTGCCACGTATTTCTCAGATATCATATTGAAAATTCAGGGCGCTACATAGATTGGTATCAGAGCATGCTTCAATAGTAATGATAAACATGGTATAAAATTAAACCTAGGTGTTGAAACTAGAGCGTGGGTACCTAAGTATGGACATTAGAGTGTGAGTATCACATAAAATTAAAACAAGATGATTTTGGTTTGGGGAATAATAGAGGTTTTTCCATTGGGTATTGATGTGAATATGAATTGTGTTGTGATTATCTATGTATCAGCATGGGATAATGATATATAGTGATAAGATAAAGTATTTGAAAGCCCGTACCCATCTTGTTGTGGAGTATTGGGCTCCATGTGTGGTTTTCTAAAGGTTTCCCATGAAACTGTTACGTTTCCATGACAAATGTTGATTTTTATTGTATATCTTGTGTTATATGATGATACTTACCCCTAGAGCCCGATACATATGATACTTGTCTGATGTTGTTTGTTTTGGCCTGGGGAGGATAAACATAAATTGCCTGTGATGTGGTGTTTATAATTGTTTGCAGACCGTAAGGAATTTCTGTAAAAGGACTAATATTTTAGGGGAGACCCTGCCCAAATTTTAATTGAAATCCACCAAGATTGTTTTAGTAAGAAATTGTTAGGAAAAAAAAAATGGGGTTGTTATACGTTGCTTAACGAACAATCCTTTTTTCCAGCCCTCTCAACTGTTGATGAACAATCTGCCCCTATCGTTAGGTGTTCTAGTTCACTCTGGTGCTGTTGAGTAGTCGATAAATGCACTGTCTTTGCCAGGTAAGCGCCTCTAAGTTACAAGTGAGGGACTCATGATCAAGAGTGAGGCAAAGCGGTAGAGACGAGTTATATCCGAAACCCGTGACACAAGCCAGAATCTTTCCTTCAAATGAGTCACAACACAACAAATCACAGGAAATTAAAAACTTTTATTGCCACAAATGTTATTACAATATCTAATTAAAATAAAATGTTACATCATGAATTACATCGATATTCTACATATTACAATCGGTCAGTAATCTCTACTTGAATGCTCCTCGCAGCTCTAGTTCTCGGCTCCATGATCAGCCAACCTGCAAGTAAAATCGGTGGACACATCAGTTGAATACAACTGATGCAATGCAATAATACAATGATCCTCGCTAAGCTATACTATAGCGATTCCAAATCTCAACAACCAAAATTTGATGTAAAGGAAAAACTAATGTCAAATCAAGTATTGGTGTATGACATGGCCTAGATATAATGCACACAGAATGCACACGATGCTCTTATTCTAATTCACGCTTGATTTGAGAGATATGCATCCCATACTACACATTCCCCAACCAAACAACTTTCTTCAATTTATGGAGTTCGATCCCCCGCTATGCATCCTACTCTTGTGCTCTCTCCTGTATCTGATACTCTAATGATGGTGAGGCTACAGTCGTCCGGTTCATACCCATCGCTGCTATCAATAGTGGTGTCCATTACCTCATGTTTTACCCGTTATGCCTGGTGTCGCAGCCGCAAGCTTACTCCGTCGTGGCTGGGGTTGCAGTCGTAGGCTTACTCCATTGTGGCTGAACCCATAGTAGATTGCGGTAATTCCGCCATTCCGCACCTCACCAAAAACTGATATGTAGACTATAACATCCTGGATTTTCAAAACCTATTTAAATTAAAATCTGTTCAATTTTACGTGTTGTGCACGTGCAAATTTATGCATGTATTTCTCTAAAATTATTTCATAAACTAGTAGTCTTATTTCTTCTCTTTTTAATTTAGAAAACTTAATTTGATCCTAGGCCTATTTGTCTCTTTGTAGCCCACATTAATTAATTAATTAATTCATTCATTCGAGCCCATGGTTAGTTAGCCAATTAGTGAGCCCATTTAATTTAATTACTCTTTTAAATAACCTAACTTGTAGTGTTGACTTATTCTATGAACAAATAATTTAATTAACATGAACAACTTGTGAAATGAGGGACACTAGGTGGCACGTGCTTGCACTAGAGTGTGCAATGCACACCCTTTGGTGAAGGCCGGATAATGCTAGAGAAGAGAGGGAGAGTGGATGAGGTGGAGAGTGTTTACTTTCATTATGGGAAGTTATTTCAACTCCCTAATTCATCTATGCCCTTGATCCTTAACCATTTGATCTAATCCTAGCCCTCTATTCCCACTAAATTTTTGTATAAATACCCCCCCCCCCCCTTACACTAGTTATCCTTGCACCTAGAATTGAAAAGAAAGAAAGAAAAGAAATACAAGTTAGTGAGACAAAAGATTAACGAGTTTGTGAGATTAAAAGATTGAGTGCAAAATTGTGTGTTCCCTCACCTAGAAGATTGGCCGGCCATTACCAAGGAGCAAGAAGGAGTTCCATCAACAACAAGAAGCAACTTGGTGGCTCAAACTAGGAAAAGATGGCTCTTTTGTTCATTCTAGGAAATTCCCTAAGGCCTTTTGTGTGTTTCTCTCCATTGAGGTGGGTGACTTTCTTAAACTTCTAATTAGAATACCATGCTAGGCTTTGTTTGATATGATTAAGAGGAAATGATTGAACTAGCTATGTGGTGTGAAAATGAGACATTGTGATAATTGTGATAATGCATGTTAAAAGAATGTTAATTAATTGTAAAATTATCATTGTTAGTTTAAAATCTACCATGCTATCATGCTTTATTTGGTTGTTATGTGCTATATTAAAAGTTATGCTTGTATGTGAAATAATTGAAATAAGAATTGTGGAATTATGATGTTGATTATTGGTTTGATAAAAAACATGAAAAAGAAGTTGTTATTACTAAAATAAATGTGTAATGTCCATGAAAAATATTATAATTGATTTAAGAAAATTTTAGAGGCAATTTGTAACAAGAATATGTTGTTTTTCCCTAAAACTGAAATTAAGTAGTAGAATGCAAGTAGAGAGTAAAAAAATGTGTTTTTATATCAAAAATGAAATTTTATTTCATTGAAATGCTGTGATAAGATGAAAATTAAATTATGTAGTTTTTGAATAAATTTGGAGAAGAAGAGAACACAAAGATATTCACTTTTGTAGAAAATCGAAATAACAGAGAACTGTGTTTTGACCCTAAAAACATCACTTATTATCGATCAGGTCACTTAGACCATTTGGTCGATGACTGTGTTGGGCGCTTACTATAGCTATGGGTCGACCTCAGTGGTCGAGAGTTCGAAACTTGGGCTCTGCCTTTTTTTCTCATTTTCTCAAAAAAATCCGAATACTGAGACTTAATTTAAATTAATTAAACCCCCTGTTTTCAACGATGCGGTGCCTTGGCTGTTCTGGCTTTCAGTGGTTGTTGGTTTCTGTCGGGTTGTGAGTTCGACTCAGGGTCTTGGCACTTTAAAACATATTTTTCGGTTTTATAGCATTTAATTTGATATTTTGGGTATTTTAAATCCGAAAAACATATTATAATTAATCTAAAATTTTGTGGAACCTATGAAAAATAATTGTGTATTCTTTGACTAATATAAATGTGAATTAGAAGTAGAAATTTTAGTAGAATTGCATAAAGTGATAATTATAAAATATGAAAAGTGATTTAGCTTTCATGAGAAATTTACCAAGTTATGAAAGATAAATTTTTGAATGAAGGGAAATCTATGTGTTTTGATTATGGGCTTTTATGTATTTAATTGTTTGAATTCGTGTGCACTTTAAAGAATGATGAAAAGTATAATTTTTGTGATTTGAATTAAGTAAAGGAAATGAACAATTGTATGAGAATCTAATGGATTATTGAAATTGAACTTTGAACATGAAATGCATGAATTGAAAATTGAACCTTATGTATGAAATTTGATTCATAGAAAAGAATGGAAATCATGTTGATTATGAAAGAGAATTTATGAGTATGAAGTCACAAATTTTGTGATTATGAAGAAAAATTGAGAACTATAGTGTAGCTAAGCCTCATACCGGTATTTGAAAGAAATATTGTTGAAATGAAATTGGAAATGAAAAGACCAAGTTTGGGTCATGTTGTATAAATGATTAAGACCAGTATAGTGGGAGTGCTGACTCTAGGAGTTGTATAAATGATTAAGACCGGTATAGTGGAAGTGTTAACTCTAAGAGAATGATATTTATTCATGATTCAAATAAAAGTAAGGATTAGATACATAATTAAGATTTGATGAAAGTAAGAGAAAAACATGAGTATGAGGGCCATTAGATTGGCAGCGTTAGAGTATTCACAGGATGTCCCATGATGAGTCATGAGTAGGACGTGGATACTGCTCCAGAGTATCGTCCCGGTGGCGGCGCTTATGGGGATGTCTAGTGACTACGAGTGGTGCTATGTCTATGGTAGGAGGTGAAATCACCACAGGATGTCTGCATGATGAGTCATGTGATAGTGCATTGGAATTCTCTCTAGGGTGCCTAAACCTGGGCTCATAACTCATAAAACACCTAGGATACTTACCCTAGTTACAGTAGCAGATTAAGCCATGGCGAGGGATTGAACCCTACAAGATGAAGAACGATTAGTATGGGCTGCATAGACTCTGAACAAGTGTGCATTAGTGTCATATAATATAAATAACTGCATTAAGGACTAAGCGCACAATCACAAGATGACATCAATAGGATAGTCCCCGTAGCTATGTTTTGTGACAAGTTTGTGTTTTTCCAAGTAAGAGAAAGTTGATGTATTATATCCTAGCGTCAGTTGAATGAACTGACGTGCCCACAGTTTCTATGCAGGATAAAGTGAGTGACAAGATTAAAGTATGCATGCTGCTTAAAGAATGATTTCAAGTGTTGTACATTTTATTCATGTAAATTGTTGTAAATTACTTCCGCTGTATAAGTGTAAATGTAAATGTAACTCTGATGTAAAGTAAAGTTTTTAATTCCTTATAAAATTGTACGAAGTGAAGTGTAAAGGTCTTGTGGAACTTTGAATTCAGTTGTATTGGGAATTCGGGGTGTTAAAGAGTGGTATCAGAGCACGCTTCCAAGTAGTACAAATTTATAAGGAACGACACCCTAGAAGTGGACATTAGCGTGTTGAGTATAGAGATTTAAATGTAAGTCACATACATTTGTGTTGCTCTATGATTGATATTTCTTCTTGTCCTCCCTCTTTTCTAAGATGGCGGACCACTTCGACCCAACTGGTGATGATAACTGGCGCATAATCGAGGAGGGTTACTACCCTGGGCAATCAGATTCCGATGAAGAAGACCCCGTGGAATATGAGGAAGAATGGCCTGAATCCCGAGAGATCACTCCACCTCCGGATTCATCTGATGATTCCACTGACGAGGAAGAGCCAGTTCCGAGTAGTCTCATTGCATCTCTTTAGAGGCAAGTACAGACTCAGTGGGAGCGAGCAGAGCTACTGCAGACCCAGTATGCGAAGTGCAAGCAGGATATTGCAACTCTTAGTCATCGTGTTTGGGACCTCGAGAAGAGGAAGAACATGTACGATGTACTGAAGGAAGAAGTGGCGGAACTACGGGAAGAGTTTCGAGAAGCCAAGAGGAACCATAGGAACTAGACTTTTGTATCTTCTTACTGCTTTTTGATGTCAGCAAATATTTTAAATTCGAATGTACAAAGTTTGAATTCAATGAAATGAAGGAATTGATTTAAATTCATGTTTTGTGACTTCGAATTTAATGGATCTCTTGCATCAAAACATGGCTGGGCGAAGAGCTAGAAGCGGTGAAGGACTTGACATGGAAACAGAACTAGAGAGAGTCTATCAGACACTTAATGCCGTTGCCATGAATCAGAACCAGAGGGCGGTGCCTGCACATCCAGTTCCTGAAGCAATCAAGCTCGTGGAATCATTCAAGCGGATGAAACCACCAGTATTTGAAGGGAAGCCAGACCCAGATCGGCTGATAATTGGATCCGGCAGGTAGAGACTATCTTTGAAGTCTTGAAAACTCCAGAGGGCAGCAAGGTGAAGTTGGGTGCACTGCAGTTCGAGAAGGATGCAGCTGTTTGGTGGCAGTCTATGAAGCGAATGATGGGAGAAGTTGTTCTTGGCAAGGAAGAATTCTTGGATGAATTCCGCAGTCATTATTTTCTGTCAGATGTCCAAGAGATGAAGGTCATGGAATTTCTAGCACTGCAACAGGGCAGCATGTCAGTTAGGTAGTATGAGACAAGGTTTACTCAGCTCTCAAGTTATGCACCCAAATTGGTGATGGATGAGGCAAAGAATGCTCGGAAGTTCGAGCACGATTTAAGGCCAAGTCTAAGATCCCAGATGATACCCCTTGGTATCAGGAGGTTTGACAAGTTGGTCAAGTGAGCTGCAGCTACGGAGGAAGACATGGAGCAATTTCATGCCATTCAGAATATGAGGAACAACTGGCATGTTGGGAAGAGGCCCGCAGTTTCTAGCAATTTCAGGGGACAACCTTCAGCTCAAAGGTTCAAACCAACAGGGGCGAATGCTATTAACGTGGCTGGAAGACCTGAAAATGGTTTTGTGAGACCTCAGGTGGTGACTTATTTCAACTGTGGAGAGACAGGCCATTACAAGTCTCATTGCCCAAAGTTGCGAGATGTCGTCCGTAATGGACCAACGCAGAAAAAGGGAAGAAGCCGTACCAGCAGGGGCAAGTATTTACCTTGACTGAAGCTGATGCTATTGAGGTGGATCATGTCATCACTGGTACGTGAGCAAATGTATAGAAGTTTTCTGTTGTTCTCTTTTTCCCGTTATTTATTGAACTATTATGTAACGAGTGTGTGTTATGTAACAGGAGAACTTTATTTGAATGGAAAGAAAGTTATTGTTTTGTTCGATACTGGATCCTCTCTTACTTTTATATCTCCAAAATTTGCTAAAGTCTTGGGAGTTGAACCGAAAGTCTTTCCAGGTAAGGTCTTAACAGTAGCTACTCCATCAGGAGAGACATTAACCACTGATCGGTACTATGTGGACTGCGAGATCGAGATTGGGAATAGAATTTTTGGGATTAATCTGATTGAGCTAACTATCTTGGGAGTCGATGTTATCATTGGCATTGAATGGATGTCGGTATTCAGTGCAAGCATCGAGTGCTAGACCAAGGAAGTAATAGTGAAGGCTCCAGGTGGACCTGAAGTCACTTTCCAAGGGAAGAAGAGGTGTTCCAGGTTGGTTGCAGCCATCTGCAAGAAGGAGATTCCTGTAGAAGTGCAGGGGATTCCTGTGGTTCGGGACTATCTAACTGTGTTCTTGGATGATTTGCCTGGGTTACCTCCGCAGCGTGATGTAGAGTTCAGCATCACTATTCAGCCAGGGAGCGCACCCATTTTTAAGATACCGTATAGGATGGCTCCAGTGGAGCAGGATGAGGTGAAACAGCAGATTGAGGAACCGTTGGAGAAGGGCTTTATTCAACCGAGTGTATCACCTTGGGGAGCATCAGTGCTTTTGGTAAAGAAGAAGGATGGACCGATGAGGATGTGTATCAATTACTGAGAGCTGAATAAGGTCACTATTCAGAATAAGTATCCTATTCCCCAGACTGATGACTTGTTCGATCGTGTACAGCAGCTGTTTTCTCCTGAATAGATCTTCGATCAGGATACCATCAAGATCGAGTAAAAGCTGAAGATGTGCATAAGACTGCATTTAGAACTCAACATAGGCATTACGAATTCTTAGTTATGCCATTTGGAGTGACGAATGCACCTACAATCTTTATGAACATGATGAACAGAGTTCTGAGGCCGTTCATTGATTCTTTCGTCGTGGTGTTTATCGACGATATTCTTGTGTACTCCAAGTCGAAGGAGGACCATATAGAGCATCTGGCAGCAGTTTTGAAGAAGCTGGAAGAATAGGAGTTGTATGCCAAGTTATCCAAGTGTGATTTCTGGAAATGTGAAGTGGCATTCCTAGATACATCCTTTCTAAGGAGGGAGTGGCAACTAATCCTTAGAAGATAGAGGCATTGAGAGATTAGGTAAGACCAACTACAGCGAAGGAAGTCAGGAGTTTCCTTGGATTGACGGGATAGTACTGGAGATTCATTCAGGGCTATGCTCAGTTAGCCGTTCCGCTCACTGGTTTGACCAAGAAGAATGTGACTTTCAAGTGGACCGAGCAGTGCAATCAAGAGTTAAAAGAGAAGCTGACTACTGCACCCATTTTGGCGTTGCCTAGAGCAGGTGTTGAGTATGATGTTTACAGCGATGCTTCACATCGTGGGAGGGCTTGGTTGTGTCTTAATGCAAGAAGGAAAAGTGATCGCTTATGGGTCGAGGCAACTACGACCGCATGAGAAGAATTATCTGACTCATGATCTTGAGTTGGCTGCGATTATCTTCGCCTTAAAGCAATGGAGACACTATGTGTATGGTGAGAAACTGAACATATACACGGACCACAAGAGCATGAAATACATCTATCAGCAGAAGGATCTGAATCTGAGGCAGCGGAGATGGTTGGAAGTGCTTGAGGATATGCGTCCTGAGATCAAGTATCATCCTGTGAAGGCTGATGTGGTTGCAGAGGCACTTAGCCGCAAGAGTAGTTTGGCCAGTTTGATTACAACTCAGAGGCATCTTGCAGAGGAGCTAGATCGGGCTGGTATTGAAGTTGTTTTGCAAGGATTAGGAGCATCCTTAGCTCAGTTGAGGCTTCAGCCTACGCTGAATGAAAGGATTATTGCAAGTCAGAAGGAAGATGCTGAGATTCTGAAAATGAAGGAGCAGGTTGGTTCAGGCAGGTTGCCCGAATTTTAAATCAGGGATGAAGTGCTGTGGTTTGGAGAGAGACTGTGTGTTCCGGATTAGTCGGACTTGAAAGAAAGTATTCTTCAGGAGGCGTATGCTACTCTTTTGTCGGTACATCCTAGGAGTACTAAGATGTACAAGGACATTAAACAGCATTTCTGGTGGCCAGGTTTGAAGCGGGATGTGGTTGAATTTGTGGCGAGGTGTGAGATTTGTCTGCAAGTCAACTCCGAGAATCAGAAACCCGGAGGTCTATTACAACCGTTACCTACTCCGGAGTGGAAATGGGATAACATCAGTATGGATTTCATCACGGGTTTGCCGAAGAGTTCAAAGGGCAATGATGTGATTTTGGTTATAGTCAATCGACTAACCAAGTCCGCTCACTTCTTGGCGATGAAACTCACTTCGTCAATGGACAAGTTAGCTGAGATATATGTTGGGGAGATCGTCAGGCTTCATGGTGTTCCATTGACCATTGTGTTTGATCAAGATGCGCGGTTTACTTCGCATTTCTGGAGGAGTCTTCAGACAGCTTTGGGTACCAAGATAGATTTCACCACTGCTTTTCATCCTCAAACCAATGGGCAGACTAAGAGAGTCAACCATATTCTTGAGGATATGCTTCTGTGTTGTGTGCTAGACTTTGGAGGCAGTTGTGAAAGGCATCTAACTTTGGTGGAGTTTGCCTACAACAACAGTTTTCAGACTAGTATTGGTATGGCACTGTACGAAGCTTTGTGTGGCAGGAAGTGCAGAACACCTGTTTGTTGGTTTGAAGTAGGGGAGCGGCAGATGTTTGGGCCTGAGATTGTGTAGCAAACCGCTGAAAAGATTGATCTGATCAGGACGAGGTTGGTGGATGCTCAGAGTAGGAAAAAGATCTATGTAGACAACTGGAGAAGGGACCTTGAGTTTGAGGAAGGTGACTTTGTCTTTCTGAAGGTATCTCTCAGTAAAGGCGTGATCCGATTTGGCAAGGGTGGGAAGTTAGCCCCGAGGTTCATAGGCCCGTATAAGATATTGAAAAAGATCCAGAAAACTGCTTACCAGCTTGAGTTACCAGAAGAGTTGTCTCAGGTGCACAATGTCTTTCATGTGTCTATGCTGAGAGGTTACATTCCAGATCCTAGTCATAATTTGCCCGAAGTGCCGGAAGGTTTGCAATTAGATCTGAGTTGCATTGAGCTCCCAGTTGAGATTATGGATCGTCGGGAGAAAGTCTTGAGGAATAAGATGATACTGATGGTCAAAGTAGTCTGGAGAAACCAGTTGGTTGAAGAGGCTACTTGGGAATCTAAGGAGAGGATGATGAAGGATCATCCTGAGCTTTTTGTTTGATTTGTATCTTGTATATTTTCTTCCTTTCTTTTCTTGTTGCTTTGTTTTTCTCGCTCTTTAAATGTAGTTCCGGGGACGGAACTATTCAAAAGAGGGATTGCTATAACATCCTGGATTTTAAAATCCTATTTAAATTAGAATCTATTTGATTTTACGTCTGGTGCACGTGCAAATTTATGCATGTATTTCTCTAAAAATATTTCGTAAACTAGTAGTCTTATTTCTTCTCTTTTTAATTTAGAAAACTTAATTTGATCCTAGGCCTATTTGTCTCTTTGTAGTCCACATTAATTAATTCATTCATTCATTCATTTGAGTCCATGGTCAGTTAGCCCATTAGTGAGCCCATTTAATTTAATTACTCTTTTAAATAATCTAACTTGTAGTGTTGACTCATTCTATGAACAAATAACTTAATTAAAATCAACCACTTGTGAAATGAGGGACACTATGTGGCACGTGCTTGCACTAGAGTGTGCAATGCACCCCCTTTGGTGAAGGCCGGATAATGCTAGAGAGGAGAGGGAGAATGGATAAGGTGGAGAGTGGTTACTTCCATCATGCGAAGTTATTTCAACTCCCTAGTTCATTTAAGCCCTTGATCCTTAACCATTTGATCTAATCCTAGCCCTCTACTCCCACTAAAATTTTGTATAAATACCCCCCCCCCTACACTAGTTATCTTTGCACCTAGAATTGAAAAAGAAAGAAAGAAAATAAATACAAGTTAGTGAGACAAAAGATTAATGAGTTTGTGAGATTAAAAGATTAAGTGCAAATTTTGTGTTCCCTCACCTAGAAGATTGGCCGGCCATTACCAAGGAGCAAAGAAGAAGGAGTTCCCTCAACAACAAGATAGAGAGGAGAAGCAACTTAGTGGCTCAAACTAGGAGGAGAAGGCTCTTTTGTTCATTCTAGGAAATTTCCAAGGACCTTTTGTGTGTTTCTCTCTATTTGAGGTGGGTGACTTTCTTAAACTTCTAATTAGAATACCATGCTAGGCTTTGTTTGATAAGATTAAAAAGAAATGATTGAACTAGCTATGTGGTGTGAAAATGAGACATTGTGATAATTGTGATATTGCATGTTAAAATAATGTTAATTAATTGTAAAATTATGATTGTTAGTTTAAAATCTACCATGCTATAATGCTTTATTTGGTTGTTATGTGCTAAATTAAAAGTAATGCTTGTATGTGAAATAATTGAAATAAGAATTGTGGAATGATGATGTTGATTATTGGTTTGATAAAAAGCATGAAAAAGGAGTTTTTATTACTGAAATATATGTGTAATGTCCATGAAAAATATTATAATTGATTTAAGAAAATTTTAGAGGCAATTTGTAACAAGAATATGTTGTTTTTCCCTAAAACTGAAATTAAGTAGTAGAATGCAAGTAGAGAGTAAAAAAAATGTGTTTTTATATCAAAAATGAAATTTTATTTCACTAAAATGCTGTGATAAGATGAAAATTAAATTCTGAAGTTTTTGAATAAATTTGGAGAAGAGGAGAACACAAAGTATATTCACTTTTGTAGAAAATCGAAATAACAGAGAACTAAGTTTGGACCCTAAAAACATCACTTATTATCGATCTGGTCACTTAGACCATTTGGTCGATGACTATGTTGGGCGCTTACTGTAGCTGTGGGTCGACCTCAGTGGTCGCGAGTTTGAAACTTGGGCTCTGCCTTCTGTTTCTCATTTTTTTCAATAAAATCCGAATACCGAGACTTAATTTAAGTTAATTGTAACGCCCCGAACTTCCTATATGGAGAATTCGAGACACGAGCGAGGACCTTTACATTCAATTAGTCACAATACACAAAAAATAGGAAAATTTAAAACTTTTTTATTAAAACAATATTACAGGCCGAGTGTTTTCCATTGATTCGATACATTACATCAGAGTATACAAGAATAAAAAATGATAACATCAGGCTCTTCACTTGTAGACCATTCCTTGACTAGAGTCCTCCCGGTTCGGTGATCATGTATCCACAACCTATAAAGTGGTGACGTCAGTACATATATTGATGCTTAAAGGCTAATTACTAGCAGCGAATCTCCAAAAACAAACATATAAAAACATGGTAAAATATGTCAGTGTAGTTTAAGTGTTCGTGAGTGCTATGACTAGAATCTAATACAATGTCAACTAAGGCTAGGATGCTCCCATTCTAATGCAAGCGAGTCTCCGGAACAGTACGTGTCCCATACCACATACACCCCATAACAAGCCGTTTCTTCATATATAGGGATTTTAACCCGCGCCATGAATTCTACTTTGTACCCATCCTGTTCCTGACACAATACTACATGACTGGCGAAGTTGCAGGTACGGTCTAGTTCCGTTACTACAGTCAATAATGGTGTCCTCGTTTGCCACTATTGCCCGGTCGCACCGGACCCTACTCCAAAAACCAACACGGACTACAAGATACTCGTCAACCTTCTTCCGTGCCCTCAACTCATCATGAGAAGGCATAGAACCTTAGGAATCGTAGGGTCTATTTCCCTAGGAAAACCTCCCATTCTTATCATTGCATATTCAGGAATCAACAGACGAGATACGAAACCCGTGCTCCCAACTCATCATGAAAAAGCACCGCCCGTATCCCTATGACAGGGAATACATCCCAATAACACCTCCTAGTGTCAGCCTACAGGAGAAGTCTGATTATAGGGTATTACCCCTAACACCAACTCTCACCTCTTGGCAATTTATAGAAAAAATGGTTAAGTAACTGTTACTACCCTAACGATGTCACTAACCCTAACCAAACAAGCGAGACATGCCACTGTGCTTCCAACTAGAAATGAAAAAATACCGTACGTGTCCCTCTTCTAACCAAACAAGCGAGACATGTCACTGTGCTTCCAACTAGACATGAAAAAGTACCGTACGTGTCCCCCTTCTAACTAAACAAGCGAGACATGCCACTGTGCTTCCAACTCGACATGAAAAAGCACCATACGTGTCCCTCTTGTAGAGAGTGCGACAATTTGTCGACACAATTAACCAAGTCATAACATAGACTTCACAAGATCTACTCGGATCCACCCATAGCCTACTTATTTAAGACAATACCTACATACGAGCCCAAAGAGCTTCGTATGAGACAACAATCTACATATGAAAACAACCATACAGGTAATCAACCTAGAAGCAACCGAACGTGCTTACTAGCAACTCTTGATCTTCTATAATTAGAAGTAACAGAAGAATCTACTAACAGTCTAAAATAAGTATTCTACTAATGAGAAGCCCAAAAAGTGAACAACCAGTGCTACGCTTATCGATTTTTAACCCGAGAGGTCAATTCGGAAAGGAAAGAGTCTCTACTACAACTCCCTAGTTGGCCCGAACCTCAAATTCATCAAGTAAAACCCTAAAAAATGACAAAGAACCAAAACAGCAAGCACCCTGTCAAATAGCTAGTTGCTGTATTTTTTCCAAGACCATAACTCTTACTCTGCTTATCGAAATTTAACCTGAGAGGTCAATTCGGAAACGGGAGGGTCTCTACTACAACTACATAGTAGGTCTGAACATCAGATTCAACCAGTAAGACACTCTAAAACATAAAAGAAGCAAAACAGCAAGTTTCGAGTGCAATCTGGCTGCTGTGTTTGGTAAAAAGCATAACTCCTACTCCGCTTATCAGAATTTAACCCTAGAGGTCAATTCGGTAAGAGGAGAGTGTCTACTACAACTTCCTAGTTGGTCCGAATCTCAGATTCAACCATTACGAGGCTCAAAAATGACAACCAAACAGAACAGTGAGCTTCTCAACCGGCTCGCTGTTCTGATTTTGTAATGCTCATAAATTTTGCGTCTCTCATCGGAATTTAACCCTAGAGGCCAATTCGGAAAGGGGAGAGTCTCTACTACAACTCCCTGGTTGGCCCGAACCTCAGATTCTACAAGGAAACTCAAGTTCTAGCCCCTCGAAGGTACTGCGACGGTAACCCCAAAACAGTGAGCTCACTGTTTTGACTTGAGACTCGCTATTTTGGTGGAAACGCTCGTTTCACCCATCAAAATGACCCCGAAAAATCTATAAAAATTTCAGAATGCTACTAACACCTAGGAGAACCTCCCACATAAATTTCGGGTCAAAATTCCATCTTTAACCTAGTTAAATAAAATCAATCCTACAACAACCAAAACCAAATCCTTATGGTTCTAATTTGTGTTCTACCACTTTTGCATACGCTTTATTCTAACCCATATACACATTAAGCATGGGTTCCTTTAACTAGAAGCCTACAAAATACTATTCAAACAAGCATGGCTTCTTTACACAACTACAACATGGATATTTGCTACACTTAAACATGAGTATCTACTACAACTTAACATAAATGTTTACTACAACTAAGCATGGGTATAACTCAAGCATGAATGCTTACTACAATCTTAAGCATGGTATATAGCATGAGCTTCTACTATTACTTTAAGTATGAATATCTACTACTAAGCATGAGTCTTTATTACTTAAGCATGGGTAACTACTATACACTAAGCATGGAGGTTTACTACAACTAGGCATTGATATTTATTAGTTATTACAAGACTACATATCTTTAAGAAATACAAGTCTTGAATTATTACAACATTCTAACTTTATGAACTACAAATTACAAGTCCTACTTATTACAACCTTCTTTCCTTTAACCTCTTAGTTCTTACATACAACCAAGTTTACCCTTTTTATAAACAAGAGTTAGCAAGACTTGATAATTAACAAGTAGAGAGCAATAAATAAATAAAGATTTATTTTTTAATAGTCTACAACCCAAAATGGGTAAGTACTTATTTCTACTACACAATCTTCATATGCTTATGTTAATTAGTCCTTGTTTGAGTTCTACAACCCCAAGATGGGTATGTATACAATCTCCATATGCTTAAGTCCATTAGTCCAAGTTGTTCATTTTTAACAACATAATCAAGATTCTACCACCATCCTTCTCATATGGTCATGCCATCATTCATATGCTTAGGAAATTAGTCCAAGTTGTTAGTTTCTTTTTATTAGCCAAAATAACAACAATAACAACAATTAACCATAGCAATACTAAAGACTCCATTTTTATGTGTTTTTATTAAGTCCTACCATTTACTTTCTTTCATGTGATCATCTTTGATCCACAACCTTTCTTATGCACATGATTTAGTTCAAGTTGTTTATTAGAATACACCACAAACACACACAACAAAAAGAAAACAAGAATCAAACAAAAAGAGAACAAGAACCAAAATCAAACAAAAATCAAATCAAACAAAGAGAACAAGAAAAGATAGAGAAATCCCCACCTTGATTTTTCTTGAAGGAAGAACTAGCATAAGCACCTTCTCCTTCCCCTAGCTTCTATGGAAAAACTCTTAAGAAAACCTACAAGGAAAAAACTCTATAGTTAGGGCTTTCTCTCTTTCTTTTCCTCTTTTTTTTTGTTCTTGTAAAATGAGACAAGAGATGAGGGGAGGGGGTATTTATAGGGTGGAAGAGAAGGGGGGAAGTGTAAAAACACTAGTATATTTGCAAAAACCCACTTGGGGTAGTATAGGCCGGCCATACTCAAGGGATAGGAGAGGGTGAGGTGGAAGCATGGTGAAAGAGAGAGGGCTTCTAGAAGAACTCTCCTAAACTCTTTTGCACATTTAATCCTAGTTTTAATCCTCCGTCAAAACCTAACTATCTAATTAGGTTGTCATGACAAAAAAGATAACTCAAACATGAAAAGAAATTAAATAATTAAATAATTAAATAGTAATAATAATACTAATAATAATAATTGATCGGGATATTACATTAATTAAACCCCCTGTTTTCAACGCTGTGGTGCCTTGGTTGTTCTTGCTTTTGGTGGTTGTTGGCTTCTCTCGGGTAGTGAGTTCGACTCAGGGTCTTGGCACTTTAAAACATATTTTTCAGTTTTTGGGCATTTAAATTGATATTTTGGGGTATTTTAAATCTTAAAAAAAAATTATAATTAATCTAAAATTTTGTGGAGCCTATGAAAAATAATTGTGTATTATTTGACTAATATAAATGTGAATTAGAAGTGGAAATTTGAGTAAAATTGCATAAAGTGATAATTATAAAATATGAAAAGTGATTTAGTTTTCATGAGAAATTTACCAAGTTATAAAAGATAAATTTTTGAATGAAGGGAAATCTATGTGTTTTGATTATGGGCTTTTATGCATTTAATTGTTTGAATTTGTGTGCACTTTAAAGAATGATGAAAATTATAATTTTTGTGATTTGAATTAAGTAAAGGAAATGAACAATTGTATGTGAAACTAATGGATTATTGAAATAGAACTTTGAACATGAAATGCATGAATTGAAATTGAACCTTATGTATGAAATTTGATTCATAGAAAAGAATGGAAATCATGTTGATTATGAAAGAGAATTTATGAGTATGAAGACTCAAATTTTGTGATTATGAAGTGAAATTGAGAACTAGAGTGTAACTAAGCCTCATACCGGTATTTGAAAGAAATATTTTTGAAATGAAATTGGAAATGAAAAGACCAAGTTTGGGTCATGTTGTATAAATGATTAAGATCGGAATAGTGGGAGTGCTAACTCTAGGAGATTGATTTTTAATCATGATTCAAATAAAAGTAAGGATTAGATACGTAGTGAAGATCTGATGAAAGTAAGAGAAAAATATGAGTATGAGGGCCATTGGATTGGCAGCGTGGGAGTATTCACAGGATGTCCCATGATGAGTCATGAGTAGGACGTGGATACTGTTCCAGAGTACCGTCCCGGTGGCGATGCTTATGGGGATGTCTAGTGACTACGGGTGGTGCTATGTCTATGGTAGGAGGTGAAATCACCAAAGGATGCCTGCATGATGAGTCATGTGATAGTGCGTTGGAATTCTCTCCAGGGCGCCTAAACATGGGCTTGTAACTCATAGAACACCTAGGATACTTACCGTAGTTACAGTAATAGATTAAGTCTTGGCGAGAGATTGAACCCTACAAGATGAAGAATGGTTAAGGGCTTGACCTCGGACCTATGTAGTATGGGCTGCATAGACTCTGAACAAGTGCGCATTAGTGTCATATAATATAAATAACTGAATTAAGGACTAAGTGCACAATCACAACACGACATCAATTAGATAGTCCCCGGTAGCTATGTTTTGTGACAAGTTTGTGTTTCTCCAAGTAAGAGAAAGTTAATGTATTATATCCTAGCGTCACTTGAATGAACTGATATGCCCACAGTTTCTATGCAGGATAAAGTGAGTGACAAGATTAAAGTATGCATGCTGCTTAAAGAATGATTTCAAGTGTTTTACATTTTATTCATGTAAATTGTTGTAAATTGCTTCCACTGTATAAGTGTAAATGTAAATGTAACTCTGATGTAAAGTAAAGTTTTTAATTCCTTATAAAATTGTATGAAGTGAAGTGTAAGGATCCTGTGGAAATTTTAATTCGGTTGTATTTGGAATTCAGGGTGTTACACGGACACTAAGGCTCCTTGCCGAAGGACATAAAGCCTTCCCATGAAGTCTCGCTCAAAGGGACTTTCTCTATGCCTTCTGGCCCGCATTGATCAACATAGGACCTGACGGATAGAAGGTTTCCCAACTCCTTTACCCTCGTCCTTACACTAGACCAAAACTTGTAGTCGAGACAACGCCGCCACTCTAGACATCCTCAAAAGTTGTTACGGACATAAAGGCACTCCGGCCGAAGATATTATAGTTTTTCCCTCTGAGTCGCTCCCCCTGTTGGGCCTTTCTCCAAGTCTCCTGCCCGCGTTAAATGAACTTAGGATTTGGTCAGGCGTATGCACGTCCCCTTGATATGTGAACACCACCCGCTAGTGTCTGCCCTTACATTCAACCAAGACTCGATTTACTCCTACAACACTAAAAACCCAAGGTACAAGTGCTAACTCACTCTACGACCAAGATTAAGAATGAGGTAATTATGTGATTACTAGCCTTTCATTTGATTATCTGAATTCCAGAACTCTAATCAATCCCCAATCCTTTTTCATTATCTCATTCCGAATTATTAGGCGAGTCGGCTAATTCATTTTAGTCAATACTCTTAGTTAAGCGATCTATCAACTTTCTTGTCCTATTTTAGAACAACTTTGTTTATTATGAACAACTAGTTAAGTTCTACATGTGGATATTTTTCTAGTTAATTACCTCTTTCATCATTAGGACCTAACCCATCCCACAATGGGGCTCAACCTAGCCCTCAAATCTAGCCCAAGAGTTGGCACGCTTCAACCCACACTTGGCCCAAACAAATGACGAACAGACTCCAACATCGTCGCAACTGCCATCTACGCTTGGAGTTAGTTTGTAACCTCGGCCTGACCTAAAAACATTGCTCCCGCTATCCTCACGCTCCGCGGTCCTCGACAAGTGGTAGCATCAAACACAACTATGGAATCCTTCCATGAACAGCGAGCACGTCGGCGCACAAGTCGTCTCCTCCCACGTGTTCAATGTCACACGGGTCCTTATTCTACCCGTCTAGATATGCTAACATGACTTAATCCTAGAGTCTCAATACTCAACCCATGTCTCCCAACAAAGTACACTACCCTAGGAATAAATCATTCACCATGAATACTCAAAAATAGTGCTAAAGAGTTATAAAAATAGAAAATCATATTTCCAAACAGCAAGCATACAATTGGCATTCATGCCAAAACGGGGTCATTTCCGGTCCCGTTTCTTCAAAGAAACGCAATCGAGTACTCCCCATGCTTCTACTCAAAGTAGACAGCAAGAACAAACACAAATTGGGCATGAACCTCATTCCAAAGTGATCATCAACAATACATAAACAACCATCACAATTCCTACTTCAAAACAGTGAACAAACATGTCTATATTGTAGGTCTACAAGCACACATGGGCTACTCATAACATGAAACTTTAGAAAATTTAAGTCTGAACTCATTTCCGCATCCACAACATGATGTATGACCCACAACAGCTACTAAAAACTCATATTCTTCAAGTTCAAACTCAATTTCATAAGCATAGTGCAAAACAGTGAGCTTTTAGAGTATGTGTGTTTCTGTAGTTACTTGCAAAATTAATTATAATTCTTATATAGATCCAAATCATAAGTTCTTAGACATTACAAAAAGATCTATGTGTCTACTACAACTTTCTAGTTACACACTTCCTCAGATAAAGTTGTTTAAGTTACCAAATAAGTCATTCTTTAACATGCATGAAATTATTTCCAGAACAGAGCAACAACTAACCATTGCTAAAAAAAATTTACTTTAAAAATATCAAATGATCTCTAAACATCATGAAACTTGAAACGTAGGTTGTATATTCATGGTAACAGAACATACTTAAGTTTCAAGTGATTCTACCAAGTACTTTTCAAGTTATGGCTTCATGAATATTAACTTAAAACTGAACAAATCATCTTCACTCTGTCTTTTCTTTTCAGAATAGCCAGTGGTTTCGGATTTTCTAGAAAATAGCAAACAATGTCAACTTCAAACTCTACGTATTTTTTAAGTTATAATATCCAGACCTAGCGCACTTTTCAGTTTACCTCTTTACTGTGTTTTTATCTAGTCTTGCACTAATAAACTAGCATGCAACGAATTTCTTCCTCTTAAGTACACATTTCATGACTCCTCATGCTGTCAAGACTACATCATAATTTCACCACACAAAAATTAAACACTTCAAAGGTTTAGAAACACCCACCTTGTCAAAAGTAGAAATTTGCCTCTTAACTTTGATCTCCTAGCTTCCTTGGCCCTTCTTGCTCCAAGTGCCCAACTCCTTGGCTCCTTCTTACCCTTCTTGCCTCCGAAACAGTGAATCAAGTGTAGGAGGGAGATTTAAAGTGGTTTAGAATTGAGATATTAGTTAAAGTTGGAGTAGAAATGAGAAAGTGGAGTTAGGATGAGATGAGGGGATTAAATAAAGGGGGAGGGGATGAGTTTGGCCGGATTTAAGGGAAAGAGCGAGTGTCAGAGCTGCATTGGTGGAGAGAGAGGTGGAGGTTGAGTGCAAGAAAGAACAAAGGGCTTGGGAACTACACTCAAGTGCTCCTTGCACCTCCCTAGGAAACCCTAGATTCCATGTTCAAAAAAAAAAAAAAAAACCAATCCTTCCCGCCAAAGTTGGCCGGCCACAAGCATGCACAACTCATTTTTTTTCCCATGACATACTACACTACAAGTGTAGAGTCAATTAGGATGAAGTTGGGTTCATTTGGGTCAAGTTTAAGTCTACTTTGAGTCCATTTAAATGAGTTAAATAGGCTAATGAAAATCACACAATAGAAATTGAAATACACACAAATTATTTATACATACATTTTGTAATAACACACATGAAATCGTATTATCACCGTATGAAATAATAATTCAATATTATTTGTCCTAACTCAATTTAGTTAAGACTAATATACAACTTAATTGAGAAGATATCTCAACTCTGGTTCAACAATTGCACCTTCGCTGAATTCAAAACACATTGAATAATAATATGTTTCAATACTTAATTAAAATTGAACAAAAAAATTTCATTAATACGTGCAACTCTTAATTGTGCACGGATTAAAAATACAAAATAGATATATACTATTTTTTAGGGTCTTACATTACTACCTCCTTAGAATCGTTCTGTCCTTAGAACGACGTTAAGTGGAGAGGTAAAACAATCACACCAATTAAAAGGTTTCGGAAAATACATTACTCAAACCACCTTCAGATTCCCAAATGGCTCCCTTGATGTACTGGTCCCTCAAAGTGCTTATTGTCGTCTCTTAGCGCCTCCTCGCATTTACTGTGACTCCTCTCGTTTGCCCATCTGCCCGTGCATGAAAAGTTGTGCTGAAGTCGGTTCTCGTCCCTAGAGTCTCACGTAGTTTCCCCCGGCACCGCGATGTAAACTTGCAATTTCGTCGAAATCTGTCAACACTGGTATTCCCAAAACATCATAGTACTTCGATGTGTACTTCTGTCGGCTTCCCGATAATATTTCTGCTGATATTTCCTCTTTTCCATTCTGGACTAGGCAACGGCTGCATCAGTCATTAGGCTTCAGGTCTTAATTTTCTGGTTCTTCTAGTACCTGTAATACCTAACCACAAGGTTAGCAATGTTTTGCTTCGTTCCTGTCCACCAGCAATGCTGCTTCACACCTTGATACTTCCTTTCCGGGTCGGTGGCCACTCCCTCCTTAGAAAAAGAGGGAAGCCAAGAAATGTCGCTTCATTCTCCATGTAGCTTGTCGACGTTCCTACTAAATGCTTGGCATGATCCTTCTCCGTCTTTAGCACTTCATCCTCCTTGACGCGAACCGGATGGCAGCCCAACAGTAGGTCGATCTTGGAGAATAGTGCTGCTTCCTAGAGTCGATTGATTCTGGAGTTGGTGTATACTGCCTCGAGCCAAGCCTGGTTCACTCGTGATGCCTGATGTGCATCCATCGTGATCCATCCTTCATTCCTAAAAGGAAAAATAGTGCTTCTCAAGGCGAGACACTAGGCCTAATGAACTTCACCGGTAGTTCTTCCATCTGCATGGTGCTCGAATAACTCGACCCTTTGGAACATCAGTTCTTGTATTTCCACCTGTAACTTTGGCTTGTGGCATCTGGTCCCTATTGACCTCCACGAATGCTCCTTCAGTTGATACATCCTGTTGAATTCATGCCTCGACATCGAGGTCGCCATCGTTGGCTCCTCCGCCTTCTTCCTCGACTCTTGCGTTGTACGCTCGCCTCAATTTACGCCCGGCTGCATGCTTGCCTCCTGAACATCTCATTGCAGATTAGCCTCCTCAACATCCGATTGCAGGTTTGCCTTCTGGACATTCGGTTGCAATTTTGCCTCCACGACATCCAGTTGCAGGTTTGCCACCATCGATGTACGACTACAGTTTTGCCTCCATTCACATCCGGTTGCATCACAATTGATTTATCTAGCCTTCCAATGTGAATCAAAATCCAAAAAAACATCATAGCACACCAAATTTCCAAAACACAACTTCATAATTATGTCAAGAATTCAATATCAAGATACAAAAAGAAGATTACATCTTTCTAGGACTTCCCTTTCTTCTCTAAATCCCTGAAAAAACAAAAGACTAATCAGATACATCCATACTAGTAGTAGCTTATTTGGCTTCCTGATTCTGAATCTACCTGTTGGACTTTTTCGTGCAGTTGTGGACAGTTTGGTTTGATATGTCCGGGCTTCTCGCAGTTGTAACAAACTCCGACTTGAGTCTTCTTTGGGCATTCGCTTTTGTAATGCCCTAGTTCTCCACAATGGAAGCACCTAATCAGTTTGGTGGTTTCCCCAATAGCTTTCTGGAGTTGCCCCGCATGCTCCAATATTCGTGCCATATGCGATTGAAGTTGTTCTTGCCCCTCTTCCAGGTGAGCTATTTCTGCCCTGTGAATGCTCACGAGTCGTCTAAATTGAGTATCTACCTTGGCCTTGTACTTCCTCAGCTTCCTAACTTCCAGATGCAATCTGGCAGTCGCTTGCTGCTCCACGGTGGGTTCTGGTGAAGGTGGAGGTGAGTTCACACCAAGTCTGGCCCGTGGAGGAATTTCCTCCGGCCCCTCGTCAACGGTCATCAGCTCCGTCTTAGACATCAGCTTACCCTTCTCCATTGACACTTTCTCAACCAGCATATCCTCGAACGCCATCCTTCAGAAGGAAGAAAACATATACAAGGTTATTCTGGATAAGGTGGAATCATAAACGTGTGTTAAAGACACAACAATACACTTACGACCATCCTACTATCCGAACCAAACTCGACTGTAACTGGGGCATCCAAGTTTAATTTTCGGTTGTGTTAGACTACAATTTTAAGCCAGCGCTGATACCAACGATAACGCCCTGAGTTCCCAATACCCGGAACTCGTGACACAAGCCAAAATCTTTCCTTCAAATGAGCACGACACCACAAATCACAGGAAATTAAAACCTTTTATTGCCACAAATTTTATTACAATATCAAATGATTATAATAAAATGTTAGATCATGAATTACATTGATACTCTACATATTACACTCGATCAGTAATATCTACTTGAATGCTCCTTGCAGCTCGAGTTCCCGGCTCCGCGATCAGCCAACCTGCAACTAAAATCTGTGGGCACGTCAGTTGAATATGCAATGCTATAATGCAACGATCTTCACTATTCTATACTATAACGATTCCAAACCTCAGCAACCAAAATTTGATGCAAAGGAAAAAGTAATGTCAAACCAAGTATTGTGGTATGCCATGGCCTAGATCTAATGCACACAAAATGCACACGATACTCTTATTCTAATGCACGCTTGATTAGAGAGATATGCATCCCATACAACACATTCCCCAACCAAACGACATTCTTCAATTGATGGAGTTC
The DNA here is from genome assembly GCA_017893485.1 of Hemerocallis citrina. Taxonomy (NCBI): domain Eukaryota; kingdom Viridiplantae; phylum Streptophyta; class Magnoliopsida; order Asparagales; family Asphodelaceae; genus Hemerocallis; species Hemerocallis citrina. The sequence goes on along the minus strand of CM030364.1, from coordinate 146,386,118 downwards.
GATCCGCCGCTATGCATCCTACTCTTGTGATCTCTCCTATCTTTAATACTCTAGTGACGATGAGGCTGCAGTCGTCCGGTTCATACCCATCGCTGCTGTCAGTAGTGGTGTCCATTACGTCATGTTTTATCCACTATGTCCGGGGTCGCAGTCGCAGGCTTACTCTGTCACAGCTGAACCCATAGTAGATTGCGATAATTCCGCCTTTTCGGACTTCGCCAAAAGCTGATATACGGACACTAGGGCTCCTTACCGAAGGACATAGAGCATTTCACATAGAGTCTCGCTCGCAGTGCCTTTCTCTAAGCCTCCTACCCGCATTTATCAATATAGGACCTGACGGATATAGGGTTTTCCCAACTCCGTTACCATCGTCCTTACACTAGACCAGAACTTGCACTCGAGAAGACGGTGCCACTCCAGACCTCCTCAAAAGTAGTTACGGATATAAAGGCACTCCGGCCGAAGGTATTATAGACTTTCCCTCTGAGCCACTCCCCAATTGGGCCTTTCTCCAAGTCTCTTGCCCGCGTTAAACGAACTTAGGATTTGGTCAGGCATGATGAGGCCACGCGTACCCCTGACAGGCGAACACTACTCGCTAATGTCTATCCTTACATTCAACCAAGACTCAATCTGGTCTTACAACACCACAAACCTAAGGTACAAGTGCTAACCCACTCTAGGGCCAAGATTAGGAGTGAGGTTAATGTAGCAACCCGGATTTTCATATGAATATATGTATGATTTGTTGAGCACTAATATACTATATTTATTTATTTATTTATCTTTTTGAAACTATTAGCATGGAATTATTTCATAAGTTACAACTAGACTAACCATGAGCTAGACATGGACTCAAACCATGTTCTTTTGTCCTATGAGCCATGAACACATACTTGTAGTGTGACATGTCTTGTACAAAAAAAAAGATGAAATGAAGCCCAAAGATTACATGAGAAAAGGAGGGAAAATAAGAGAACTAGGGTTAGGGTTTTGAACTCAAATTGACTCATGATGGGTCGACCACTCCTACACTCCACCTCCCTCTTGAGCCAATGCAAGAGGAGATTCTCCCCCTATTCCCCATACCCCAAATCTAGCCAAACCCCCCCCCCCTTCCTCTCTTTTGTTTTTTCAAACCTCCCATCTCTACTTCTCATTTCCATCTCCTACAACTTCCACACTCAAGAGAAAGAGAAAAAGAAAGAGAATAAGAGAGACCTTGCTACTGATTTGGAGTAATAAGAAGAAGAGAAGCCAAGGGGGAGGAGCCAAGGAGCCAAGAAGGCAAGGAGCTAGGAGCAAGAAGGCCAATCTTGAAGTTAGGAGCTTGTGGGATCTCTTTTCCATTAAAATTCATCATGGTGGGTGATACAAATGTCTTTGGTTGTTTTCTTTTTGTTAGATGGTAGTTGTAGTCATTGAAAATTAACATGCATGGTTTAGAATGAACTTAAATAACTCGTTTTGTGCTAAGAAGCCCAAAACAGAATATCCTGTTGAAAAGATGAAATTTTGTTGTCAGTCCATAGCTCATAACATGAACACTACTGGTTGGATTGACTTGAAATTTTTGCATGATGTTTATTTATGTGTCGTACAGCTTCAGCAATGTTTCCATATTTTTATGATTTTTTCTGCTATTAAAATAAAATGCAAACTTGCATGCTGGTCAGAAGAAAAAGAAACAGTTTTTATTGTTACTGTTGTGTGAAGAATGACTTGTATCTTGCTGCATGCTTATGGAAATGATCTGAAATTTTAGTATCTCTTTGTTGAATGTACCTAAGACCTATGTTTCAAATTTCACTAGATTTGGGCCACTGTAGCTATGTCAATTAAATCATGCAAACTCAGCTAGTTATTTTAGTAAACAGAACTACTGTTGTTATTGCTCTGTTTTTGATGATATTCAAAGATATATAATTAAAACTCTACTTGGTAGAAGCATCTAATTTTTGGTAGTGTTGTAACATCATTTGTCAGGAGCTAGAATCTAAAGTTTCATAATGTTCTGACACCGTTTACTATTTTAAATTGATTTTATCCCAAGACTGTGTTATAATGATGTGTTGTTCTGAGAATCTGTATACTTGTTAAAGATGGGACCATAAGGCGTTGTAAACGACCTATTATGAAGAAACTTCAAACTAAGAAATTATAGTATACACATATACCTTTCTTTATTGACCGAGAAATCATGATTTGGGTAAGTGTACGATTTTATATGATTTTTGCAAGTGACGACAGAAACACAGTGAATCTTAAAGCTTACTGTTTTGCACCATGTTCATGGAAATGAGTTTGAACTTGTACTTTATTAGCTTAGAGTTGTTGTTTGAGGTCACAAATCATATTATAGATGTGTACATGAGTTAGGACTAAATTTATCCGAGGTTCTTTGCTAAGAGTAGCTCATAGTTGCTTGTAGACCCCAACATAGACATTGTTGTTCACTGTTTTGAAGTGGAAATTGTTTGGATGTTAAGGTGTTCTTGTTGACCACTTTGGGATGATATTCATGCCCAATGAGTGCTTATGCTTGCTATCTACTTTGAGTAAAAGCATGGGAGCCCCCAATCTCGGTTTCTCAAAGAAATGGGACCGGGAATGACTCCGTTTTGGCATAAACGCCAAATGAGTGCTTGCTGTTTGGAATTAAAAATTGTCAATTTTAGGGCTCGTAGAAACCTTTTTGTGTATTCATGGATTAACACTTATTTCTCGTGTAGTGTACCTTGTTGGGATACATCGGTTGAGTATTGAGACTCTAGGACTATGTCTTGTTGACAAACCTAGACGGGTAGAATAGGACCCATGTTGCATCGAACGCATTGGAGGAGATGACTCGTGTACCGATGCACTCGCCATGCTTGGATGGATTCCATGGTTGTGTTTTGGAGCTACCACTTGTAGAAGATCATGGAGCGTGAAGGTTAGCGAGAGCTATGTGTTGGTCAGGCCGAGGTTGCGATTGAACTCCAAACGTAGATGATGGTTGCGGCGATCAACAGAGTCGGTTCGTCATTGGTTCGTGCCAAGTGTAGGCTGAGGCGGGTCAAAACCTGGGCCTGACTTGAGGGCTAGTTGAGTCCTATTGTGGGATGGGTTGAGATCCATTAATGATAAAGGTGACTAACTAGAAAGAGTACAAGTAGAACTTAACTAGTTGTTCATAGCAAGCAAAGGTTGATTACCAAGTTAGGGATTGAAAATGGTAGATAGATCACCTAACTAAGGGAATAGATTATATGAGATAGTTCTAGTTTCGGCTAGAGGTTCATACTTCTGATAAGAAAATGAAAGAGATTTAGAGCTTGGCTAGAGTGATGGTTTTTAGTAATCGGTCGATAAAAAAAATGCATAATCTTGTAATTAACCTTGTCTTTAATCTTGGAGTGGGGTAGCATTGGTGCTTTAGTAGGACTAGATCGAGTGTTGGTTTAATGTAAGGACAGACACTAGCAAGGGTGTTCGCCTGTCAGGGGGACGCATGACGTCATCACGCCTGGCCAAATCCTAGGTTCGGTTAATGCGAACAGGGACCCCGAGCTGCCCTGGGGAGTGGAAACTCTGTGGGGGCTCCGCTGTTTCGGCATGAATACCTTTAAGTCCGTAACAACCTTTGAGGAGATTTGGAGTGGTGACGTAATCTCGACTGCAAGTTCTGTTCTAGTGTAAGGACGAGTGTAGCGGAGTTGGAGAAACCCTATATCCGTTAGGTCCTTTGTTGATCAATGCGGGCAGGAGGTTTAGAGAAAGTCCCGGTGAGTGAGACTCTACGGGAAAAACTCTAAGTCCATCAGCGGGGAGCCCTGGTGTCTGTATATCAGCTTTTGGTGAGATCCGGGGAGACATAGATACAGCAACATACCATGGGTACAGAAGTGAAGGAGTAAGCCTACGACTGTAACCCCAGCCGTGAAGGAGTAAGCCTACGGCGGAGATCCCCGGCATAGTGGATAAAACATGAGGTATTGGACACCACTAATGACAGCAACGACTGGAGTAAGCCGGATGACTGTAGCCTCACCATCACTAAAATCAGAAACAGGAGAGAGCACAAGAGTAGGATGCATAGCAGGGGATCGAGCCCCATCAAAATGAAGAACGTCGTTTGGTTGGAGGATGTGTAGTATGTGATGCATATCTTTCGACTAAGCATGCATTAGCTTAAGGAGCATGAGTGCATAGTGTGTGCATTAGATTAGGCCATGGCATACATCGACACTTGTTTGAAATCACCTTTTTCTTCGCATTAAATATTTGTGGTTGTTGAGGTTGGAATCGTTATATTATGGCGTAGAGAGGATAGCCGAGTATAGCATTTCATCAGTTGCATTCAACTGACGTGCCCACAGTTATCAGTGCAGGATTGCCGGCTTAGGAGCGCGGAAAAACTCTAACAGGGGAAAGCATCCAAGTGAAAGTTACTGTCCAAATTTCATTGTACATTCATGTTCTACCAATTAATTGTAATTGTTGTAATCATTGGATATTGTAATAACAATTTCATGTAATAAAAGTTTTAATTTACTGTGATTTTTATTGTGTTGTGACTCATTTGAAGAAAGATCCTGGAGTATGTCACGAGTTCCTATGTTAGGAATTCGGGGCGCTACAGAGTGGTATCAGAGCTTACTTCAAATTGCAGTCTAACACGGTAAGAAATTAGACTTGAAGACCAGATAAATTGAGTATAGTTTGGCAGATAGGATGATCGTAAATCATATAGTAGCACCTTACAACTTATGATTATGATCTTCTCTATATCTGAATCAGTCTCAGTGTACTTCGTTTTTACTAAAAAACTTTGTGCAGTCAAGTTTAAATGGCAGCTAGTCTGTAACCAGACATCAACGGCGACAAAGCTGCAACTGGATATCAGAAGGCAAGTCTGCAACCGAAGGTCCAGAAGGCAAATTTGCAACTGGATATCAGAAGGCAAATCTGCAACCGAAGGTTCAGAAGGAAAATCTGCAACTGGATTTCGGAAGGCAAACCTGCAACCAAAAGTCCAAAAGGCAAACCTGCAACTGGATATCGGAAGGCAAGTCTGCGATCGAATGTCTAGAAGGCAAACCTGCAACCGGATGTCGAAAAAGCAAATTCATAACCTGATGTGCAGGTAGCAAGTCTACAGTCGAACGACAAATGAGTGCGAGTCGCAGCACAAAGCTGAGGAAGAACGATAAGGCCACTCTGAGACTCGGTATTGAGACTAAAATTCGTGACATACCAAGGAAGGGAATGGAGGAAATCTGTGAAATGAAGAATGAGAAGAGAACCCATAGATTGGGAAGGACTTCCTGGATGAGTTTAAGCAGCATTATTTTTCCCCAGACTTACAAGGAGAAAAGAAAATGGAATTTCAAAATCTAAAGCAGGGAGGTAAGACCATCCGGGAATATAAAACCTGATTTACTCAATCTTCTCGTTATGCCCCAAGAAATGGTGCAAGATGAAGTAAAGAAGGCCAAGAGATTTGAACAGGGACTTAGGCCTGGATATAGAACCAAGTTAGTTCCATTGTGCATTCGGAGGTTTGAAGAATTGGTTCGACGAGTTTTAGCTTAACTGGAAAGAAGTATGAAGTGGTATGGACTATCAAGGTCCAGAAGTAGTAATATATTTTGTTAGTTGCATTTTGGCAGCCATGGACGACGAACTTGTGATATGTTCTACAGCAGGATAGTATGACTTTTATTAAAGCATGAAATTTTTGGGGCATTTGGTCATCTCGTGTCTTGCGCTAATTTTATTAGGTGTTCGGGATATGGCATAAAGCTGAAATTTTTGCCTTCTCCTTGGTGAGCCTCGTTATCTTCTAAGGAGGGAGTGGTCACCGACTCTCAAGTAGTGCAACCGAGATCTGGAAGATATACTAAGAACTTGACTCGAGCATTAGAAGGAGGTATGATGAAGCAAGAACGATCGTGAGTAGGAAGGCTCCAGAATGATCCACGGAGTGAGATATTCCCCAGCATTCCAGACGAGGGATGAAATAGGCCCCAGAGTGTTTCGTGGAGTGGGATTGATCTCCAGTATTTTGGGATGAGAGCGATACTCACGGGAAGTTCGTGTAATGACGTTGGCTCCAGAATGATTCATGGAGTGAGACATTCCTCAGTATTCCAGACGTGGGATGAAATAAGTCCCAGAATGATCTGTGGAGTAGGAAATTGGTCTCCAATATTCCAGCGATGAGAGTGACGCTCATGGGAAAGGTTGTGTGACGTTGGCTCCAGAATGATCCATGGAGCAAGATATTCCCCAGTATTCCAGACGAGGGACGAAATAGGCCCCAGAATGATCTATGGAGTGGGATTGATCTCCAGTATTCTATGGACGAGAGCAACATTCATAAGCAGGTTAGTGGGACATTGAATCCAGAAATATCCAAGGAGTGAGATATTCCTAGTATTCCATACAATGGATGAAATAGGCACCAGATAGTTCTATGGAGTGGGATTGATCTCTAATATTCCGAGGATGAAAGTAATACACGAAAAAATTCAAGGATGAGTGAGGGCTCCAGAATGATCCACGGAATGAGATATTCTCCAGTATTCCAAACGAGGGATGAAATAGGCCTCAGAATGTTCTGTGGAGTGGGATTGACCTCCAGTATTTTGGGACGAGAGCAACACTCACAGGTAGTTCATGTGATGAGGCCCCAGAATGTTCAGTGGAGTAGGATTGATCTCTAATATTTCGGGAAGAGAGCGACATCCACAACTGGTGTTTGATCGCTAGGATTTTTGGGACGAGGGATGAAATAGGCCCCTGGACGATCCTCGAAGTAAGGTTAACTTTCTTGGGACGAGAGCCGGTACTCGCAGGATGATCAGCTCTTGCTAGCTATCATAATGATGGCTTATGTAGTAGGGGATTGTGAACCTCGTATGAGAAAATGTATTTCTCGAGTTATTTAGTTCAAAACTCTTGTTTGCTTTCCAACTAAGCATAGTTCTGAGGACAGAACTATTCTAAGGAGGGAGTGATGTAACAACCCAAATTTTTATATGAATATATGTATGATTTGTTGAGCACTAAAATACTATATTTATTTATTTATTTTTCTTTTTGAAACTATTAGCATGGAATTATTTCATAAGATTCAACTAGACTCACCATGAGCTAGACATTGACTCAAACAATGTTCTTTTGACCTGTGAGCCATGAACACACACTTGTAGTGTGACATGTCATGTACAAAAAAAAAGATGAAATGAAGCCCAAAGATTACATGAGACTAAGAGGGAAATCAATAGAACTAGGGTTAAGGTTTTGAACTCAAATTGTAACCCCTGTTTTCCCAAAAATGTATTTTCGGTATTTAAAATTTTTGCAAATTATTTTTTTTCGGTTTTCAAATTCTTTTGTCAAAGTGTACTATAGGATCTCTAATTAAAATCTGTTTTCGATCAATAAATTTATTTGCAACCATTTCTATGATTTTTATATTGTAACACAATTCTTATTTTTATTATTATTACTCTTATTATTATTATTACTGTTATTATTGGTAATATTATTATTTTTGTTATTTTTGACTGAGTATTAAAAATCCACTTTTATTTACTAACTGTATTTGTAGTATTTTAGATAAATACTATTTTGTAATGCAAATTAAATTTTTATTATAAACAATATTTTTATTTGTTAATTTATTTTTCAAGTGAATTTTTAAAACCCATTTAATACCCATAATTATCTTAAACCCATTTTTAGAACCCACCTTATACTTTTAACCCTAACTACCCAAAGCCCATAACCCGTAAACAACCTGCACCCTACCTGTTTCCCTTAACCAAACCCGTTTACCCCTACCTCTCTCAGCCGTCACATAAACCCTATCTCTACTACCCTAGATATAAACCCATGCACCTGTTCTCCTTCTCCAAATACCACCCACCCTATTCATCCTTCATCAACCCTCGTCCTTTCGGCCTCTCCTTGCAACCCCTTCACCCCACCTTGCACCTACAACCGTCTAAACCATCCCCTGTCGCATCCATCCTCGACTCTATTCCCGTGCTTGTGCCTTCATCGATACCAGACAACGGCATCCCTCGCTCCTGCCTTCAGCCGCGACTGCAGACAACACAGCTCCGCCCTACCTCTCTTATGTGTCGCGCCCCACAGCATCACGCGACTACAGACGTCAACAGCAGCCAACAACTCCCTCTTCCTCTCCCCCGCTACAACCAGTCATGCTGCACCTCTCCCCGATGCCCAGTCCCCCGTTCCACGACCTCCTGTCGCAGCCCCCTGGCCACTGCCATGGTCGCCGTGTTCCACCACAGTCCTCCGCCGCAACAGCCAGAGCCCGTTCACCTCTCTCTCTCTTCGTCGACTGGTCGCCACCCTCGGCCAGCGACTGCACCTGGACGCCCCCGGTGCTCCTCACTGCCGCCATTGATGTCCTGCCGTCGGAGCCAAGCCAGTGCAGCCATGGAAGCTGCTGTTGGTATTGGCTTGATCATCTTGGAGTTCTCGATCATTTTTGTTGTGGGCTGTCGGATCTTCATGATCTCTTACCTTGATCTTCCTGATCATGTGGGTTTTGATGGTTTGAATATTGGCCATCCATTCTTGATCAACATGATCATCGTCATGGAGTTCTTTGATTACTTTGATTGGTGGTCGTCCAATCTTCGATCTGATCCGATCATCATCATCATCAACAAGATACTGATCACATCTCGATCTTGATCTTTTATCAGAGTCGTCCGATCTGATCCGATCACTTTGATCTCTTGATCTCATCCGTCCAATCGTGTTCCGTGATTCGTTCGTTGTGTTCGTGCCCAGGAATCCGTTCCCACTATTCTTGGTGTTCGTTTCGTCTTCGGTTAAGGCAAGTAACTTGTATTAAATTCCTTTGCATATACAAGTACTAAATTCCGCTAGTAGTGTAGTTGGGTTCTAGAGACAACTCGTGTGTGTGTTATTCTTGATGATTAGTGTCTCTATAGTGCTATTGACCATAGTTTCCTCACGACACATATGACATGAATTAACCTAGGAGTGACCGTTTCTTGATGTGATGTATATGTGAAACAATTATGAGAACTTGTGTGCTTGTAAGATCCATGTGATATACTTTTTGTGGACATGTCGTATACCTTATTTCATGTTGTTTGGACACTTAGTAGACTCTAATTCATGTTTAGTTATGATCCGACCAAGTTTCGAGTGATTCATGTTGGTTTTGCTCCTAAAGAAAATTCTGTATTTTGCTAGTAATCTGTCTTAATCAGGAATTTAGACCATATTAAGGTCAGAATGTTACTTTCAGTATAAAACACGAGTTTTATAAGAATTCGTCTTCTTTCTAACCCCTCAGACCTTGCTCGATTTTGTTTTTGTATGTGTGAGATATGACTGTTTTACTACAGAGGTGTAGATCAATTTCAAATTTTGTTTGTTGATGATTTTGATGACTAAATTATTTTGATACTTGTGCTACACATACTATTTTGACCTAAAACTTTGGTCAGTATTGCTATATCTATCTAGGGATTACCCAAAACTTTGGTGGATTTTATTGATGAGTTTTATATGCCGTTTTATGCTTGTTTATGAAAGCTATACTTGCTGTATTTTGCTAGCTGTTCTGTAAAGAATCGTATTTTCATCCTATTTCCTTCTACTTTATGGAAAATATTTATCGAATTTGAAAGTTATACTATTTTATCTATTTTCATCTACTTTTGGCGGATTTTGATTTCGTTTCACGGGTTGCGAGATATTTCAGTTTTCGTACAGCAGTGTTGGGAATTCCAGATTTGCCAAACTATCGTTTCTTGAGGTTTTCCGATTTTTGTTGACTGAACTAATTTTACTGGAATACTTTGAAACTTTATATTTTGATACTAGACATGTAGGGGATTACCTCAGATTTTTCCTGGAATTATTTGAAGAGTTTTAATGCTGTTTTTCTGACTGAGAATTCGTTTTACTGATTTCTAACTGAACGTATTTTCTGGATTCAAATTCGTTTTGAGTTATGATTTTGTGAAATACTATATGGCTTACTTATAATCGCTGGATTCGTGTGGAAGTCTAGTTTTCAAATTCTTCGACGGATTCAGATTTGGGTTTCTGTAGTAATGGTAATCACTATTTTAGTACTGTACTGTCATGCTGTCCTGAATAGGAACATACACTGTTTTGCTCGTTAATCTGACCGTATATCATCTATGATTGTTTATTTGTTTTCCTGAACCTAATGCTGATTATACCATGTTAGTTCGACACTATTTCTTGCACTATCATGTATGTTGATAATCATAATAAAAGTAATCAAGCCGGGGTTTATAGAAAAGATTTAGTAGTGGAAAAGAATAGAAATGTGTACTTAGAAGGGGTCCATTTTTCCCATATGATTATCTGTTATCTGTTATCTGACCCTGTCTACATTACTTCCCTATAGGAAGGTGTAGAGAAGAAGAGAACCACTAGGTTCTATCTGTCTGTCTGGATCTGTTATCTGATCATGTCAACATTACTTCCTATAGGAAGGTGTAGAGAAGAACAGAACCACTAGGTTCTGTCTGTCTGATCTGATTATCTGATATATGTCTGAACTCTGAGTACACGGCCCTATATGATCCCCTACGAATTCTACAAATGTAACTGTTTTGAATGTAGCAACCATGTGATAAAAGAATGGCGCATGAAGTGCTACATAGTTAGTAATTAATACAAGACTTATAAAAATCTAAAACTGACATCTGTATCTGTATCCGAATCTGAATCTGTTATCTGTATCTGCTATCTAGCTATCTGATTATCTGATTATCTGTTATCTGTCTGACACTATCACTTGACATTATTATTGGACACTATCTGTACATCTGTCTTCATGCTATTTGACTTTGACACTTGACACATGTTATCTGTATCTATTGATATACCATGTTATCTGATTTGTTTCCTGATTATGTTAGATATTACATTTGTATTGACACGCTTATACCATGCTATGTTTGTTCTGTTATTACTTTAGATTTGTTAGTTTCCCCATGTACTTGTATCCTGCATTACAAGCAGACCGTAACTTGCAATTGATGGGTACCATGTTTTCTTTTCCTTCTCCTGCAATTTATTGATTGCAGATTTTGGTGATCAGCTGCCCGATGGAGTAGGTGATCCAAAGTTCTAATTGGCTGAAGCTTTTGTTATCTTCATTTATTTCCTGTTGCTCTTTTTGCACATTGTATCTTGTACTTGGATTCATTCTTGTATTTGGACAGTATGACCCAAAATTTTTGACTTGTTCAAATTTGATTTATTTGAGATTAATACAGTTTGTTTTAAGTAAATTCTGTTGGAATATTGATTCAATTATGTATGTGTAGTTGATTCTCTTGCTTCCGACTCTAATTATTTTGTGAGATGTTGTAAAGATTCCTGAACAGCATATGGATAATGAAAATCATTCGCTGGGCCAATATTACGTGCTCGTATTCTGTATTTTTGGGAAGCAGGGCATGACAAGGTATTTAGTGGTATCAGAGCCCGGGTTTGGCTAATGTATTAGTTGTCTAATATATTAGACAAGCTTGGCTCGAACTGTGATCGGCACAACATTTCACCAGCCATGCATACATGAATGAATCATTATCAACATTGATCTGGACACTAGTCTTATTCCATTTATTTTGGTCCCTTCTTATTCAATCCCTTAATTCCTTGATTCTTCCGTCCCTTTTTCAGTCGTTCTTATTTGTTGATTTCTTCTTGGGTATGAATTCTTTCTTTCCGTACCCATATTCTTTTGATTCCGATGCAAGCAATCTCTTATTTTTGTTTGCCTCGTTGATTCCCTCTTATTTCAGCTCACGTACCATTCATTGCTTTCCGTTCCTTGCATTCATTTTCATTTGTTGACTCTATTTGAGCATCATGCTAGTTATTCCTTCCCTGCCATATTCTCTTCGAATTGTGCTTGTGCTCCCTCGTTCCTCTTCGTTCATATTAAATTCTTTGATATCTTTTTTTCTTTCGTCCCTTGTAGTCGTCCTCCTTTGTTGACTCTTTATTAAGTATAAAATTCATTCTTCTCCTGCCTATATTTTTCTTTATATATATATATATATATATATATATTCAAATATTTTGTGTACTTCGATTATTATTTATTATATTTTGGATCTTCTACAAAATTGTTTTCTAAAATAAAAATTTTGTTATTTCGAATAATTGTGTATTTTAATATCACAAATTTCAAAACGTGACTTCGTACTTAAATTGAGCAATCAATATCTAAGTACGCGTGGAAGATTGCATCATCTCGTTCATCGTTGTGTTGCAACTGGATGTCGAAATGGCAAACATGCAACTAGACGTCAATGGATGCAAATTGCAACTGGATATCGGGGAGGCAAAATGTGCAACCGAATGTGCAGATGGCAACCTGCAACCCGATGTCGTGAAGGCAAACCTGCAACTTGATGCCGAGAAGGCAAGTCTACAGATGGATATAAATGAGGCGAACCCACATCAAAGAATTTCTACTATTATTATTATTGTTTTTCTTATTATTATTAGTATTATTATTATTATTATTGTTATTACTATTACTATTATTATTACTGTATTTTTTTCTCTATTTTATTATTTTTATTAATATTGAATTACTTTCACAAAAATGATGAACCCCAAATTATATTCTGTCTTGCATTATTATCCTTACCAGTATTGTTAATATTTTTATTATTATTATTATTATTATTATTATTTTTACCAGTATGATTATGATGATTATTATTGTTATTATTATTTGTATTATTTTTGTTATTATTATTTTATTATTAATATGTGTTGATTTTTGTATTATTATATTATTTTTGTTAACACCCATTAGTTTGACCTAATTATTTAAATTAAAGCCCTCATCTAAAGCCCAATTTTATTTTCCTTTGATTGAAGTATTTATATATATCTAACTCGAGCCCAACCCAAATTCTCCTACCTATATTCTCTTTGATTTTGGTGTCTCATTCTTTTCATCCTGCTTGGATCGTCGCTTGGTGTCGTGTGGTCTACAACGATATGTCTGCAGCTTGGAACGTCACCATCAGAGTATCGTAGCGGAAGAGTGGTGGGCTCATAACCCGCAGGTCCCAGGATCCTCTTGTTGCTCCTCCTCCCTTGTATTGTTTGTTTTGTTCCATTCCCTGCAATTGTTCTCATCCGTTGACTCGTTGCTTGGTTCATCTTTTCCTTGTCCATACCTCCTTCGATTCCAGCTCTATCTATTTCTTCATCTCTTTGCTTTGTAATATTGCAAGTCTTGTGTTGTTTCTTCTTAATTTTTTATACCGGTTACTTCTTTCTTGCATTCCATTTTGCCATCATGCACCCATTTTTTTTGTTTGATTCAATTCTTCCCTACCTTTTTCTCCCTTTGATTTCAGCACTACCTAGTCCCTATCTTGCTTTGTTATCTTGTGTGGTTTCCTTCCTTTTGATACGGTTTATTTTCTTTCTTGCATCCCATTTGACCTCATTGTTATTCCCTTCCTTCTTTTTCTGGTGTTGCCATTGCTTTGTTCCTTACCCTTAGCCCTCTGTTTTGTGCCCTTCCCCAAGTTTGTTTTGCCCTGTCCTAAGTACCACCTAAGCAAATTTCGAGGACGAAATTTTTTTATAAGGTGGGTAGGATTTGTAACCTATGTTTTCCAAAAATGTATTTTCTGTATTTAAAATTTTTGCAAATTATTTTTTTTCTGTTTTCAAATTCTTTTGTCAAAGTGTACTATTGGATCTCTTATTAAAATCTGTTTTCGATCAATAAATTTATTTGCAACCGTTTCTATGATTTTTATATTGCAACACAATTCTTATTTTTATTATTATTACTCTTATTATTATTATTACCGTTATTATTAGTAATATTATTATTTTTGTTATTTTTGACTGAGTATTAAAAAATTCATTTTTATTTACTAACTGTATTTGTAATATTTTAGATAAATAGTATTTTGTAATGCAAATTACATTTTTATTATAAACAATATTTTTATTTGTTAATTTATTTTTCTAGTGAATTTTTAAAACCCATTTAATACCCATAATTATCTTAAACCCATTTTTAGAACCCACCTTATACTTTTAACCCAAACTACCCAAAGCCCAAAACCGGTTAACCACCTGCACCCTACCCGTTTCCTTTAACCAAACCCGTTTACCCCTACCTCTCTCAGCCGTCACATAAAACCTATCTCTACCACCCTAGATATAAACCCATGCACCTGTTCTCCATCTCCAAATACTAGCCGCCCTATTCATCCTTCTTCAACCCTCATCCTTCTGGCCTCTCCTTGCAACCCCTTCACCCCACCTTGCACCTACAATTGCCTAAACCATCCCCCGTAGCATCCATCCTTGACTCTGTTCCCGTGCTCGTGCTTTCGTCGACAGCAGACGACGGCTTCCCCCTCCCCCGCCTTCAGCCGCTACTACAGACAACACAGCTCTGCCCTGCCTCCCTCATGCGTCACGCCCCACCATGCCGCGCGACTGCAGACGTCAACAACAGCCAACAGCTCCCTCCTCCTCTCCCCTGCTACAGCCAGTCACGCTGTGCCTCTCCCCGATGCCCTGTCCCCCGTGCCGCAACCTCCTGTCGCTGCACCCTGGCTGCCGCCGTGTTCCACCACAGTCCTCCGCAACAACAGCCAGAGCCCGTTCACCTCCCTCCCTCTTCGCCGACTGGTTGCCACCCTCAGTAAGCGACTACACCTCGATGCCCCCGGCGCTCCTAGCTGCTGCTGTCGCTGTCCCGCCGTTAGAGCCAAGCCAGTGCAGCCATGGATGTTGCTGTTGGTATTTGCTTAATCATCTTGGAGTTCTTGATCATCTTTGTTGTGGGCCGTCGGATCTTCATGATCTTTCATCTTGATCTTCTTGATCATGTGGGTTTTGATGGTTTGAATATTGGCCATCCGTTCTTGATCATCATAATCATCGTCATGGAGTTCTTTGATCACTTTGATTGGTGGCCGTCCGATCGTCGATTTAATCCGATCATCATCATCATCATCATCAAGATACTGATCACATCTCGATCTCGATCTTGATCTTTGATCAGAGTCGTCCGATCTGATCCGATTGCTTTGATCTCTTGATCTCATCCGTTCGATCTTGTTCCGTGATTCGTTCATTGTGTTCCTGCCCGGGAATCCATTTCCATTATTCTTGGTGTTCGTTTCGTCTTCGGTTAAGGCAAGTAACTTGTATTAAATTCCTTTGCATATACAAGTACTAAATTCCGCTTGTAGTGTAGTTGGGTTCTCGAGACAACTCGTGTGTGTGTTATTCTTGATGATTAGTGTCTCTATAGTGCTATTGACCATAGTGGCCTCATGACACATATGACATGAATTAACCTAGGAGTGACCGTTTCTTGATGTGATGTATATGTGAAACAATTATGAGAACCTGTGTGCTTGTGAGATCCATGTGATGTACTTGTTGTGGATATGTCGTATACCCTATTTCATGTTGTTTGGACACTTAGTAGACTCTAATTCATGTTTAGTTATGATCCGACCAAGTTTCTTGTGATTCATGTTAGTTTTGCTCCTCAAGGAAATTCTGTATTTTGCCTGTAATCTGTCTTGATCAGAAATTTAGACCATATTAACGTCAGAATGTTACGTTCAGTATAAAACAGGTGTTTTATAGGAATTCGTCTTCTTTCTAACCCCTCCGACCTTGCTCGATTTTGTTTTTATATGTGTGAGATATGACTGTTTTACTACAGAGGTGTAGATCAATTTCAGATTTTGTTTCTTGATGATTTTGATGACTAAATTATTTTGATACTTGTGCTACACATATTATTTTGACCTAAAACTTTGGTCAGTATTGCTATATCTATCTAGGGATTACCTAGAATTTTGGTGAATTTTATTGATGAGTTTTATACGACGTTTCATGCTTGTTTATGTAAGCTATACTTGCTGTATTTTGCTAGTTGTTCTGTAAAGAATCGTATTTTCACCCTATTTCCTTCTACTTTATGGAAAATATTTATCCAATATGAAAGTTATACTATTTTATTTATTTTCATCTCCCTTTGGCGGATTTTGATTTTGTTTCATGGGTTGCGAGATATTTCAGTTTTCGTACAGCAGTGTTGGGAATTCCAGATTTGCCAAACTATCGTTTCTTGAGGTTTTCCGATTTTTGTTGACTGAACTAATTTTACTAGAATACTTTGAAACATTATATTTTGATACTAGACATGTAGGGGATTACCCCAGATTTTTTCTGGATTTATTTGAGGAGTTTTAATGCTGTTTTTCTAACTGAGAAACTCTTTTACTGATTTCTGACTGAACGTATTTTCTGGATTGAAATTCGTTTTGAGTTATGATTTTGTGATATACTATATGGCTTACTTATGGTCGTTGGATTCATGTGGAAGTCTAGTTTTCAGATTCTTTGACGGATTCAGATTTGGGTTTCTGTTGTAACGGTAATCACTGTTTTAGTACTGTACTGTCATGCTGTCCTGAATAGGAACATACACTGTTTTGCTCGTTTATCTGACCGTATATCATCTATGATTGGTTATTTGTTTTCCAGAACCTAATGCTGATTATACCATGTTAGTTCGACACTATTTCATGCACTATCATGTATGTTGATAATCATAATAAAAGTAATCAAGCCGGGGTTTATAGAAAAGATCTAGTGGTGGAAAAACACAGAAATGTGTACATAGAAGGGGGCCCGTGTTTCCCATATGATTATCTATAATCTGTTATCTGACCCTGTCTACGTTACTTCCCTATAGGAAGGTGTAGAGAAGAAGAGAACCACTAGGTTCTATCTGTCTGTCTAGATTTGTTATCTGACCCTGTCTACATTACTTCCTATAGGAAGGTGTAGAGAAGAACAGAACCATTAGTTTCTGTCTGTCTGATCTGATTATCTGATATATGCCTGAACTCTGAGTATACGGCCCTATATGATCTCCTACGAATTCTACAAATGTAACTGTTTTTAATGTAGCAACCATGTGATAAAAGAATGGCGCATGAAGTGCTACGTAGTTTGTAATTAATACAATACTTATAAAAATCTGAATCTGACATCTGTATCTGTATCTGAATCTGAATCTGTTATCTGTATCTGCTATCTGGCTATCTGATTATCTATTATCTGTCTGACACTATCACTTGACATTATTATTGGACACTATCTGTACATCTGTCTTCATGCTATTTGACTTTGACACTTGACACATGTTATCTGTATCTGTTGATATACCATGTTATCTGATTTGTTTCCTGATTATGTTAGATATTACATTTCTGTTGACACGCTTATACCATGCTATGTATGTTCTGTTATTACTTTAGATTTGTTAGTTTCCCCATGTACTTGTATCCTGCATTACAAGCGGGCCGTAACTTGCAATTGACGGGTACCTTGTTTTCTTTTCCTTCTCCTGCAATTTATTGATTGCAGATTTTGGTGATCAGCTGCCCGATGGAGTAGGTGATCCAAATTTCTAGTTGGATGGAGCTTTTTCTATCTATTTCCTATTGCTCATTTTGAACATTGTATCTTGTACTTGGATTCATTCTTGTATTTGGGTAGTATGACCCAAAATTTTTGACTTGTTCATATCTGATTTTTTTGAGATTAATACAGTTTGTTTTAAGTAAATTCTGTTGGTTTATTGATTCAATTATGCATGTGTGATTGATTCTCTTGCTTCCGACTCTGATTATTTTGTGAGATGTTGTAAAGATTTTTGAACAGCTTATGGATGATGAAAATCATTCGCAGGGCCAATATTACGTATTTGTATTCCGTATTTTTGGGAAGCGGGGCGTGACACAAATTGACTCGTGATGGGTTTTTTACCTCTCCTACTCTCCACCTCCCTCTAGAGCCAATGCAAGAGGAGATTCTCCCTCTATTACCCATGCCCCAAGTCTGGCCAAAACCCCCCTCCACCTTCTTCTCTTTTGTTTTTAAAACCTCCCATCTCTACTTCTCATTTCCATCTCCTACAACTTCCACACTCAAGAGAAAGAGAAAAAAAAAGAGAGTAAGAGAGTCCTTGCTACTAATTTGGAGTAAGAAGAAGAGAAGCTAAGGGGGAGGAGCCAAGGAGCCAAGAAGGCAAGGAGCTAGGAGCAAGATGGCCAATATTGAAGCTAGGAGCTTGTAGGATCTCTTTTCCATCAAAATTCATCAAGGTGGGTGATTCTAATCTCTTTGGTTGTTTTTGTTTGTTAGATGGTAGTTGTAGTGACTGAAAAATAACATCCATGCTCTAGAATGAACTTAAATAACTCGTTTTGTGCTAAGAAACCCAAAACAAAAATCTTGTTGAAAAGCTGAAATTTTGTTGTCAGTCCGTAGCTCATAACATGAACACTATTGGTTGGACTAACTTTAAATTTTTACATGATGTTCATTTATGTGTCGTACACCTTCAATAACTTTTCCAGATTTTTATGTTTTTTTCTTCTATTAAAATAAAATGGAAACTTGCATGCTCGTCAGAAGAAATAGAAACAGTTTTTGTTGTTACTGTTGTGAGAAGAATGACTTATATATTAAGCTGCATGCTTACGGGAATGATCTAAAATTTTAGTATGTCTTTGTTGAATGTATCTAAGACCTATGTTTCAAATTTCATGAGATTTGGACCACTTTAGCTATGTTAATAAATTCATGCAAACTCAGCTAGTTATTTTAGTAAACAGAACGGCTGTTGTTATTGCTCTGTTAATTATGATATTCAGAGAGACATAATTAAAAATCTACTTGGTAGAAGCACCTGAGTTTTTGAAGTGTTGTAACATAATGTGTCAGGAGCTAGAATCTAAAATTTTATAATGTTCTGACACCGTTTACTATTTTAAATTGATTTTATCCCATGACTATGTTATAATGATGTGCTGTTGTGATAATCCGTATACTTGTTAAAGAGGGAACCAAAAGAGCTTGTAAACGACCTATTCTGAAGAAACTTGAAACTAGGAAATTATAGTAAACACATAAACCTTTCTAGATTGACCGAGAAATCATGATTTGGATAAGTGTACGATTTTATATGATTTTTGCAATTGACGACAGAAACACTGTGAATCCTAGAGCTTACTGTTTTGCACCATGTTCATGGAAATGAGTTTAAACTTGTACTTTATTAGCTTAGAGTTGTTGTTTGAGGTCACAAATCATGTTGTAGATGTGTACATGAGTTAGGACTAAATATATCCAAGTTTTCTTGGTAAGAGTAGCTCGTAGTTGCTTGTAGACCCCAATATAGACAATGTTGTTCACTGTTTTGAAGTGAAAATTGTTTGGATGTTGGGGTGTTGTTGTTGAACACTTTCGGATTAGATTCATGCCCACTGAGTGCTTATGCTTGCTGTCTACCTTGAGTAGAAGCATGAGAGCACCTGATCACAATTTCTAAAAGAAACACGACCGGGAATGACTCCGTTTTGGCATAAATGCCAAATGTGTGCTTGCTGTTTGAAATTATAAATTGTCAATTTTAGGGCTCTTGGAACCCCTTTTTGTGTATTCATGGATTAGGACTTACTCCTAGTGTAGTGTATCTTGTTGGGATACATCGGTTGAGTATTGAGACTCCAGGACTAAGTCTTGTTGACAAACCTAGACGGGTAGAATAGGACCCGTGTTGCATCGAACGCGTTGGAGGAGATGACTCGTGCGCCGATGCACTCTCCATGCATGGATGGATTCTATGGTTGTGTTTTGGAGCTACCACTTGTCAAAGGCTGTGGAGCGTGAAGGTTAGCGGGAGCTATGTGTTGGTCGGGTCGAGGTTGCGATCGAACTCCAAGTGTAGATGACGGTTGCGACGATCGACGAAGTCGGTTCGTCGTTGGTTCGTGCCAAGTGTGGGCCGAGGCAGGTCAACCCTTGGGCCGGACATGAGGGCTAGTTGAGTCCTATTGTGGGATGGGTTGAGATCCATTAATGATAAAGGTGACTAACTAGAAAGAGTACAAGTAGAACTTAACTAGTTGTTCATAGCAAGCAAAGGTTGATTACCAAGTTAGGGATTGAAAATGGTAGATAGATTGCCTAAGGGAATGGGTAATATGAGATAGTTCTAGGCTCGCCTAGAGGTTCATACTTCTGATAAGAACATGAAAGATATTTAGAGTTTGGCTAGAGTGATGGTTTTTGGTAATCGGTCGATATACAAATGCCATAAATCTTGTAATTAACCTTGTCTTTAATCTTGGAGTGCGGTAGCATTGGTACTTTGGTAGGACTAGATCGAGTCTTGGTTGAATGTAAGGACAGGCACTAGCGAGGGTGTGCGCCTGTTAGGGGGACGCACGACATCATCACGCCTGGCCAAATTCTAGGTTCGTTTAATGCGGACAGGGACCCCGAGCTGCCCTAGGGAGTGGAAGCTCTATAGGGGCTCCGCTATTTTGGCATGAATGCCTTTATGTCCGTAACAACCTTTGAGGAGGTTTTGAGTGTTGACGTCATCTCGACTACAAGTTCTGTTCTAGTGTAAGGACGAGTGTAGCGGAGTTGGGAAAGCCCTATATCCATCAGGTCCTTTGTTGATCAATGCGGGCAGGAGGTTTAGAGAATGACCCGCTGAGCGAGACTCTATGGGAAAAACTCTTAGGCCTTCGGCGGGGAGCCCTTGTGGCCATATATCAGCTTTTGGTGAGGTCTGGGGAGACATAGATACAACAACTTACCATGGGTACAGTCGTGAAGGAGTAAGTCTGCGATAGTGTAACACCCCATTTTTGTTTTTGAAAACTGAACCTCTAAATTCAATTCTTCAATTTCTATATCACTTTAAACATAAACTAAGATATATTTCAAATAAAATTTTGACAGAATCTCCCCTGAAATTTCTACCCCGAAACACAAAAAACTTACGGAATTCTGCTCAAAATTCCGTAGCTCACAATACAAACAATATTATCAAGGGCTCCCCAGGCCAAAATGAGAAGAATCATACAGGCAGTATAAATAATATGCTCTGGGGGCCAAACTCATAATAGACTATCAAATATTAAATTAAACGATAAATTCCTTTGAAAACATATAAAATTTTTGTAAAGATTTAGAAAAACCTTTTTAAAAGCCAACCACAGAACCCAATACTCCACAGCAAGGTGGGTATGGGCTTTCTAACTTCATCACAGCACTATGTATATATACATTTACCATAATACAAAATAATACATCAACTATTCACCTTTCTACAGATACTTAGTACATAGATAATAGATCAACTCCAACAAAAGTACAAAATCTAGCTCTATACTACATCACCATGCTGCTAGCAACCTGTAGGAGAGTTAGGGTTGTCCACCTTCAAGAAGGGACCCCCCTAACCCCCAGAAAACAATAGGGGTTAGCCATTTTTGGTATGAGTAAAATTATTAATCTAATAAATAAATTAAATTATATAAAGAAAATGATTGAACTTATAAACATAAAGATAAGAAGGTTTAACCTGGAGTCTGAACATAAAAACATCACCAATACGATTTTTATATCAAAGTACTCTTCCAGACTGCATCCAACTGTATACATAACCATAACTTCACATATTTCACTTTATACATCACACTAACCGCATATATATATACTTATTTTACATTTGCATAATACTAATTCACATACAATCCATTACTTTTCGATTTAAATTCCCTAACACAAATATTTATCTTTCTACAATTATCGTCATATCACAATTTCTTCATTTATATATATATAACCATAGGATGCTACTACATATTTTCTTCATTTTTATTTAGCCATGCGCTTCATTTACTTATATTATATTATCAACACACCCATTCATCCTGGAAGTTGTGCCAAGGCAGATAGTTCCCACCATTCCCACGGAAATAGCAGGCGAGTAATTCCCTGACACACTTTCAAGGTACACAAACTCATATCACAACATGCTTTCTTTAATAACCATTTTCATAACCACTCTCATAATACAGATAGTGATTTTATTGTATTATATCACATATCGCATTGTAAATATATGCATTCATTCCTATAATACCACATTCATTCATGTCTTATAACACAAACACAACATCTCATTGCACATTGCAATTTGCTTTCAGTTCATCACATCATTATCATATCACTTATTGAATACTCATTCTTATTGCATCAAAAACATGTTTTATAACTCATTCTCATCCCGTTATATCACTTTAGTTACTACTCAATTTATTGAGAATTAAACTTACTTTCATTTTCACTTATATCTCAAGTCACCATTAATTTCACTTTCATTCTCAACAATTTATACTCCACATCCCAAACATAGTTTGGGCAATAATATATCACACCCCAAAGCCGATAGCTTGGGTAATAATCACTGCACCCCAAATACATAGTCTGGGTAATATCACATCACATCTCAAGTCGAGAGCTTGGTTATTAATTTACTTCAATTACTTTCTTCTTCACTTTACTTTATTCTTCATTTCCATTATTTTACCGATATCATGCCAACTCACCTTGTGAATTATGCCAAGGCAGGTAGTTCCCACCATTTCCACGGAAATAGCGGGTGGGTAGTTCCTCGACACAATTCTAAGTATATTAACTCAAATCATACTGAATTTTACTTTAATAATCATTCTCATTTATACTTATTTATTTTATTAGTTTGTCGACCAGTGAGCCACAGTATCCCAAAATACTAAAAGCCGACAGCCCAGTAAAACACGCGGACCGATGCTCATATAGAGTCTTACACGTGTGAGGCTACATCTTCCTCCCAGCCTGTGCCAGTGAGGGAACACCGCACCCCAGATAAACTGGGTACTTCCTCCCAGCCAAAGCTAGGAGGGAAAAACACCGCACCCCAGGTAAACTAGGAACTTTCTCCCAGCCAAAGCCAGAAGGGAAAAACTCCGCACCCCAGGTAAACTGGGTACTTCCTCGCGATAGCTGTCATCGAGGGGATAACCGGGCCTCAAGCCGATAGCTTGGGCGATAAAAACACCGCACCCCATACACATAGTTTGGGTAATAAACACCGCACCCCAAGCCGGTCCTTGGGTATTAGGAGGTCTAGCCCAAACCCCTAGGATTGCTGTAGGTACTGGTCAACAAAACCATCTATTATTAGCATTGATCAATTCATCTTTCCATCTTACTTTATCAACACAAGCATTTCACTTTTGATTACAACGAGTCATGTCTTTGACTTTAACCATGTGAATTAATAACACATTTTATTAGCGCGTACCATCTTATCTTTTATCTTACCATTTAATGCATATCCGGTGTCCACGATATTAATCATCATATCATTATACCACATTATGCATACACCCTGTCATTCAACATATAAAACCATCATATCATATTATTGCATAATATTAATGCGCCAAGATATTTATTTTGCCATAACAACCCACATTAAGAATACCATGTTATTCATTACCTCATTGTATCATATATAGGCATACACCAAGTTATAACATTAATAAAAGAACTACATTATGTTATTCCATATCGTAAGAGTATCAAAATGTATAATTCATCACATTATAATATCATATTATTTTCCATTAATTCATTTCGAACATAATTAGACTGTAAACATATACCCACTTACTAATTTCATCAATTATTACATCACAAGCCATTATCATCTATATATATATCACAAACATACATCACATTTGCGGTTTTCCAAGAGATAGGGCCACAATCACTTATTTCTTCTAATTGAATTCCATAACAACCAATCATAGCATGCTAGCTCATACACAATGCTCTATGTAAGTAAAATCACCTATCAGGGCCTATATGCCCTAAAATATGCACAAAACATGCACTATATATACACGGGTTTCCAAAACATGACCACAATCACTAATTTCATCTAATTACATCTTATAACATCCATCCATAGCATGCTAGCCCATACACAAAGGCTCCACACATACCAAATCACCTATATCGGCTTATTCACCCAAAAACATGCACAAAACATGCACGGGGTAAATATATGCATAAACCGTTTAATGTATTTAATTTTTATACTTCAACACGTCACATTAACCCATAATATAGGTTTTATATACTTAAAATAGTTAATTTCACCAAATATCACAAAAACCCATTTTTGGACCCTTTAAAATCCGTATTTTCATTAAAAATTAATTTTTGGCATAATTTCTACAAAATATATCAAAAAGCCATGAAATTTGGCCACAATATAAAATATTTATAGATACAACATACTCACTTGAAGGATCGAGCAAACGATATCCCATGTCTGTCCGGTAGCCAGTCGAAGTTCAACTTTTTCCACCTAATTGGAAAATTATAGAACCGATTAGCTTAGAACTCAAAACTCGACCTACGGACCTCCAAATTTGAATCCGTCTTCACCCACACGTCACAAATGACATATGTAGGCGAGCTACGCCGACGGATTTCAAATTCGAACCCCATTATAAGAACTCACATATTGATCGGAGGCTTTCTAATAGGAAAATTTCCTATTTTCTAATTTCTTTAATCTCCTTTTTCCTAATCTCTCAAATTAGGGTTAATAATAATAATCAAACTCAATTACACCTCCGAACCTAACAAATTCTTACCTAAATCTCGCTCGGGCATATCACCGAACACCCGGCGTGCACTTTTCACCTATAGTCCATTTCACTCAATTTAATTGAGCTTAAAGCCTATAAAAATCATCCTAAATTCATATTAATACTTTCATAATATTCTACCCCATCATATGCATTTTCTATAATTATTAGAATCAAGTTTCCTACCCGATTTTATAAACCCTAAAATCCGAGTTTATGCCAAAATTAGAAATTCACATTTCCCTTGTGATAATTCAAATCTTCAAGTCCTAGCATGTTCTATGCGCTCTATCCACCTTACTACATCAATTTCTAATAAAAGAAATGAAAAGCATACAATTTTATAAACTAACATTCAATTTCTTATACCTTCTTGAAGTCTTCTTGAAAAACCGACACCGCCAAGAGGAAGAGCACCCATCACTTAGCTTACTCCTCCAATTAATTTAGAAATAGTAGAAAAATGAAGCGGATTTGGGTAGGGAAAGGCATGGCCGAAAGTGGGTTTCGGCCTTGGGGGTTTTGGTCGAGATTAGGAGAAGAAAAGAAAGGAGGAGGAAGAAGAAATGGGAGGGGTTCTTTAAAAATAACTAAATAATTAATTAATTAATAATAGGGAATATTACATATAAGCCGCCAAGTCTCAAAAATATTTTAA
Organism: Hemerocallis citrina; assembly: GCA_017893485.1. NCBI lineage: Eukaryota > Viridiplantae > Streptophyta > Magnoliopsida > Asparagales > Asphodelaceae > Hemerocallis > Hemerocallis citrina. Next base: position 146,360,816 of record CM030364.1, on the reverse strand, counting down.
ATAAATCCCAACTCTATCCTTTAATAATACAAAATATACTAAAATTATCTTATAATAATCCTCCCTCATTATAAAATAAAATAAACAATATTTCTTCACATAAAATCTCATCTCTAAGCTCTAATATATCAATAATACCAGTCTAACACAAATCTTCACACCAAATAAAATTCTCACCACTCCAGGAAAATAAAAACGGGTATTTTGGTATTTTACAAATTCGAGGGGTTACAGACAGTAACCCCAGCCGTGAAGGAGTAAGCCTGCGACGGAGATCCCGGGCATAGTGGATAAAACATGAGGTATTGGACACCACTAGTGACAGCAGGGACTGGAGTAAGCCGGACGACTGCAGCCTAACCATCATTGGAATCAGAAACAGGAGAGAGCACAAGAGTAGGATGCATAGCAGGGGATTGAGCCCCATCAAACTAAAGAACATCATTTGGTTGTGGGATGTGTAGTATGTGATGCATATCTTTCGACTAAGCATGCATTAGCTTAAGGAGCATGAGTGCATAGTGTGTGCATTAGATTAGGCCATGGCATACATCGACACTTATTTGACATCACCTTTTTCTTCGCATCAAATATTTGTAGTTGTTGAGGTTGGAATCGTTATATTATGGCGTAAAGAGGATAGTCGAGTATAGCATTTCATCAGTTGCATTCAACTGACGTGCCCACAGTTATCAGTGTAGGATTGTCGGCTTGGGAGCACGGAAAAACTCTAACAGGGGAATGCATCCAAGTGAAAGTTACTGTCCAAATTTCATTGTACATTCATGTTCTACCAATTAATTGTAATTGTTGTAATCATTGGACATTGTAATAACAATTTTATGTAATAAAAGTTTTAATTTTCTGTGATTTTTACTGTGTTGTGACTCATTTGAAGAAAGATCCTGGAGTATGTCACGAGTTCCTATGTTAGGAATTCGGGGTGCTACAGAGTGGTATCAGAGCTTACTTCAAATTGCAGTCTAACATGGTAAGAAATTAGACTTGAAGGCCAGATAAATTGAGTATAGTTTGGCAGATAAGATGATCGTAAATCATATGGTAGCGCTTTACAACTTATGATTATGATCTTCTCTATATCTGAATCAGTCTCAGTGAAAGCCCTATATTTTTTTTCTTTTGATTGGAGTCCATAATAACATGTAGGTTTCATTAATGAAAAGAAAAGCGCACGACCGGAAATATTAAATGGAAAGCATTTCTTTTGGTTCGGAATATATTCCTTATCAATGGCCCACCCTTTCTTTGAACCTTATCAATGATCAAACTTATAGATATGAACTCAGTGCCATTTAATGAGTAAGATCGAACAAGGGAGAGGGATATGGAAAGGATGAAGTAATGAAAGAGGAATTCATTGCTAGTTGTAAAGACTTGTCACGACCCATTTGTTCATACAGAATCCATGTCCTAGGTCTATCAAAAAACATTCTTTCGCTAAGTGTATATAATAAAATAGAGTGAAAGGGTCCACCCCAAAACCAAGGGGGTACTAACTAATAGCTGAGTCCCCTCCGAACTGCAGGAGATAGTTGCCCATCATATGGCTCACCAACTTGCCACTAAGGGGGAATTGCTCATAGCAGGTTTGGATCACTTACAATACATGGCTCTATGAAGGGGTGAGGAGCTCAAGATGATTATTTCTTTGTCGAGATGAAAAAGGAACCCATCCTTTCGACTGAAAAATGTGAGTCTGTTTTGTCCACTTTATCCAACCCCCTTTATCAAAATGATGAAAAAGGAAGACGAGCTTGCTTCTTATTCCCGTGTTTGATCTTTTCAATTTCTGCCCCGCTTTCATGTAGGCAGAGACCCCCGTAGAGAATGAAGAGGTGCCAAGGTTCTTGCTACGCCCTTTTAAGAGTGCTTCTCGAGGCTCCAGTCTCTCCCTTGAATAAGTAAGTCTCAATTAGCCTACGCTGAGATAGGGATAAGGAGTCAGGATTGAAGCCCCCAACATTCTGCCAGACACTGGATAGGGGTTAGCTCTGTAAATGTGTAGAGCCAAGTGTAGTGTGGTGTAGTAGTGGCAATTCTAGGCCCCTTCCTGGCTACTGGAGCACTCCAGTGCTTCGGATACTATGGACCCTCTACATCCATTGCACTAGAGCCGTTTCATGAGCGCTAAACGCAGTTCTTTGAATTAAACATGAAATGAAATTGATTCGTTTTAAGATATCCAATGAGAAAATGGAAGTATTTGATAGGTGCAAATTTCTTTAGTAACTTGCACTACTATCCTAACTAAAATATCTTTCTAGTAAGGTTGAAACTTAACCTGTTTGCTGGATGGATCTATCTTTCGATTCATATATTTCTATATATAGCAAGAAGCCCCAAATCCTTGATTTGGCCAGGAAACAAAGCACTGCTTTTGGTCCAGGAAGCGAAGGGAATGAGCTCGGCTGCTTCTCCTCCACACCTCTTTCTTATTTTTTTCTCCGTACTCATTCCGCATGTGCTTCGCGCGCCATTGCCGCTTTGCTCTCCTCTTATTTCTTCATTGGGCAGTTCAGATGGACTTTATAGCACCTGAATTTCCTATACTAGAGACTCGTGACACAATCCAGGATCTTACATCAAATGAGTTCATAACACAAAAATACACAAGAAATTAAAAACTTTTATTGCCACAAATGCTATTACAATATACAAAATGTTCAACATGAAACTTTACATCACGAATTTACATCAATAATTTACATATTACAATTGATCAATAATCTCTAGAGCGCCTCGAATTCCAATAATAGAAATAAGAGACACAACTCCAGAATCTTTACTTACATGTAATCCAAACATAGTATAAATACAGACAAAAATTACAACCTTCCTTTACAATAGTTCTATATTACAATGCGCAGGGAAAAATTACAACACTCTTGATACATCTCAAATGAATAACTAGAATTCAATCTTCTCATAGCTCCAACTTCAAGCCCTGCTAATCTACTCACTTGCAAATCCTGAAAAATAAACTGAAAAGTGGGCACGTCAGTTGAATGCAACTAACGCAATACCATAGTAATAGTAACCCTCCAAAGTCTCAAAATCACAAACTTGCCACACAACATAAAATTGAACAATGATAAAAGACTCACAAAATCAACAAGTGAAACTACACTAAATGAATTAGTGTGTGTCGAAAAAAACAAAGTAAATGCATAAAACAATGTTCAAGAAAAAATAATCCACACGATGCACACTAATGCATACTTGTTCGGATTCTATGCATCTCATACTACATAGATCCGAGGGCAAGCCCTTAGCATTCACCACTTATTAGAGTTCAATCCCTCACCATGAAAACTACATCAGTGACAGAGACAAAATTCGACAACTCCGTGAATAGACCCAAACCCCTGTACACAACCCTCAAAGCAGTACAAGTGTAAACACGCAAGCATCCCGCAAGCATCGCTCTAACTCTAGAGAATCACCTCCCTACCATGTACCCCATGAATAGGCCTGCCGACCTTCAACGCGCAGATATACCGTACATTCCGTGAATAGGTCTGTCGATCCTCGACGCACGAATATACCATGTGTTCGGCGAATAGGCCTGCTGGCCCTCAACGCTAGAACATACCAAATCCATCTCACTTCTAGACATTCAACGAATAGGCCTGCCGGTCCTCAACGCGTGAACAAACCAAATCCATCTCACTTCTAGACATTCCGCGAATAGGCCTGCCGACCCTCGACGAGCAAACATACTAGAGAAACACAACAAATACACACTCTTGAAATACATCCATCTGGCTGACAACAGAGCCTATACTTATGTTTCTCAAGTTCGATCACAACTCCCAACCTAGTGCATGTACTTAGATTTGTAGTCATAACATCAAGCCACCTAGAACTAGCTCTACCCTACCGGACTTCACTTGACAAACCAGGATCACTAGCTTCGCAGGCTAATTTCCCGCAATCAAAATTATCCACTGCCAGTACTCTTGGGTTCGCTCGTGTCTAGTGCTCCCAACTCAATGCCTCAAGAGTCCACCCAGGGTTCTCACAATAACCCTAATCACAATAAAAAACCCCACTTAGTTTAATCCTTTAAAATATTCTTCATTTTCTCTTTTCTAGAAATCAAAAAATTTTCCACAATACCACGGCTGTGAATCAAAATCTCAAACAGGAATATCTCATTCCAAAAATAGACATTTGTACATCCACAAATCCTTTCATTATTCACATTTCATTTAATAAACCAATACTACCAAAAAAAACTCTTTTTTATATGAAAACAAAATACAATTCACAAAATCCTTTAAATTTAACTTTCAATTCTCACTTTCCATACATAGATAAAGCTCAATAAGTTTCTCTTTAATCCAATCAACTTAAATTGAGACAATTCTCTTAATTATATGGGATCTCATCCCCAAAATCTGAAGTTCTTTAGTTCTAAATCCAAAATTAACCTTTTTAGAAACTGAAAATAAACCATTGTGAATACGAATTTCGTCCTTCAAAATTGAGACATATATCCTCTCAAACCTAAGAATTTTGATCGATAAAAATATAGATTTGTTTCCCTCAAAACATTCCTTGAATATATTAAAATTTGAAACTAGATTTCCACAATATCTGAAATTTGCACATTCAAAACTTGATCAAAAGAATCAATTAAACTTCACACAAATACTAGATTTAAACATATACATATACATAGTAGGGTTCTTAAACCCTAACACACAAACCCCCTCACAAAACCCATAAAAAACCAAGCCTTAAAGCTTCAACCCGAGGCCAAACAGCATCCTAGGGTCTGCACAGTGCTCGGGTTGCACTGTGCAACCCCGGGCGCTGTTCAAACCCAAACCCGAGCCAGCACTAGGGTAAGGGATTAACCCCGAAACCCTAACCCTACTGCCTCACTACTTCAAGCATGTATCTTCGATGAATTTGACATGTATTTGTGTATAAAAACTCTAGTTTTCAACTCATCATGAATTCATATTAAAACATTAAATATCTCACAAAAATTTTACCTTTTCAGTACTCAAATCATGTGTTTTTTATCATAAAATAAGATCTACACATCAACAATAATATATAAGTTCATTGGATCTCTTTCTACAATAAAAACTAGATTTTTCATGTATAGAAAACTCCATTATTCAAGAACAATTATTTTAGATCCATATATAATCAATATTCATTCTTTATGCCTCATAATCAATAATCTCATATCACACACATCTCTACAAGTACTACAATAATGCTACATACAGTCCATGACTACCAAGAGTTCATCCCTAGCATGATACTAAATATTTATGAGATAAAACATAACAAGAGAGTTCCAGAGTTACCCACCTCAAGAAGAAAATTGATACAAAAAGTAGCCTTTTCCTCCAATCAATAGATCCACTACTCAAAGACTCAAAAAAATCACCAAAATATCCAAGAAAAAGGGATGCCGAAAGTTTACTGCCCTCTAAATAGTCCGGGATGATTTAGGGTTTCTTTGGTGAAGTTTTACAAATGAAACCCCCTACAAGTCCCAATTTGCAAAGTTTAATTATTTATCCCATCAAATCAAATAAAATAGATAAAATTTCATCCCCTAAGTCAATCATCTGAAAACCGGCCCCCAAATTCAAATTTACAGAAGTTCCTTCTTTCAAAATATTTAAAAAAGTATTTTCTCTTATTAAGAAAAATCCCAAAAACTAAAATACATCCAATTATAAATAAGAGAATTTATTTAGCAACTAAAAAAGTAAAATTTATTTTTCAAAAACATTTTCACGTGTTTTGCACGTGCAAAACGACCATTACACAAAAATTCAAATAATTAAATAAATTCATTTAAAAATCATTTTTTAATCCAAAATATTATATTTACATATTATGGGGCGTTACATAGATGCTCCACATAGCTTAAGTTTCCAAATCCACGGTCAGCAATCCTGCAAATAAAAAATCTGTGGGAACGTCAGTTGAATGCAACACAAGCAAAGCTAATGAAACCAGCGACTCCAAAATCTAAAAAACCAATATATTTGATGCAAAAGAAAAATGTGAATCAAACCATGAGTGTCGATGTATGCCTTGCCATAGGGTCTAATGCACAATTCCAAAAGCACGAAATGCACTTACTCTGATGCAATTCATTTGGGAACGTATGCATCTCATACTGCATACTTTACCAAATGCAAATTCAATGGAAACATATGCATCCCCTACTACATACTTTCCAAAGAGTTCGTAGTCTCCAGATCACAAGGTTCAATCCCTCGCTATGCTTCCTACTCTTATACTCTTTCCTGCTCCTCATATGAATCTAGTGACTAGTAGAGTCTACAATCGGTGCGGTCTATCCTCACTATTGCAATCGGATCGTGATCCTTCTCCACTTTGAACAGCAGTGGTCACTCATCTCGTTCAGATCATGGTCCTTCTCCACTCCGACAGGATCATGGTCATTTTCCACTCCTGGTAAGGTCAGTGATCATTCAGCTTCCACCGCAGCTCTGCCAGGATTCATGTTCCTTCTCCACTCCAACCCCTGCCCAAAGTTATCATGGACATAGGGCAAATTGTAGGGCCACCCCTACTCCGCCAAAGGCCACCAAGTTAAACTCTTCCTCCACATTTGTACTGATAACTCAGAACATAGAAAAAAACTTAAGGGTCCATCCCCTAAGTTCCGACAAGACTTGCGACTTACGTCTGCATCCCGTTATTATCACTAAACTCTAGAAATTAACAGTTGGGACAACATTACATGTGTCTAGATTAGACGATGCTGCACATGTCCCCCTGACAAGTGAGCACAACACCTACTAGTGCATGTTCTTACTAACCAATCAACACTCGATCTAGTCCTAGAATATAATCAAGATCAAAGTACTGATTCTAAATCAAAACAAGAACCACGGCTAAGAATGAGGTTAATTACACAATTACTAAATTATTATCTGATTCTCTGATTACTTGATTATCTGATTATTAGATTTCCTTAATTCCATGACCTAAGTTCGGCTCTAATCCTTTTTCATTAACCCATTATAGAAGTTAGAATTATTAGGCGAGTTTAGGCCTATTTCAAATTATCTAACCATCCTTTGAACAACTAGCTAAGTTCTACCTATAGGTTCCTTTTATTTAACCTAACTTATCATTTTAGAACTTAACCCAAATCCCAAAATAAGGCTCAACTCGACCCAACTTAGCAGCGAAACGACCACCATCGATTGCCACAACTGCCTTCCATGCTTGGAATTGACCAATGACTTCGACCCAACCAAAAGATGCTGCTCCCGCTAAACTTTACTATCCATGATATGTTGGTAAATGGTAGCACCAACAACACTGGAGTCTTCCATGTACAGCGAGCACGTCGGTGCACAAGTCGTTTCCTCCAATACGCTCAAGGTGACACGGGTTCTTATTCTACCCGTCTATCCAAACAATCAAGGAATTAGTCCTAGGGTCCCAAACCTCTATCTAGGTGACCTTAATTAGGCACCAAAACTTAGGGTAAAAACTCCACACGCCTAAAAAAGTATCAAGTGCCTTAAAAGTGTGAAAATACAATTTCAAACAGCAAGCACAATAAGGAAAAAAGTGTCAATATTGGGTTCTTTCTGGTTCATAGAAAAACGCGCCCAGGTGAACCTCCAAGCTTCAACACTATGTAGAGAGCAAGCTGAACCACTCAATTCGGGTATATACAACTACCAACAATGGAAATTATACACATTATTTCCATTTCAAGTTATACTCCTAAATAGTGAGTGATCTTTATCTCAATCAATCACTATTGTGAGTCATATATGGCTACTCTACAACTAGAAAACGATATTAGAAGTAGCACAACTCAATCCACACACTCATAACAAATTATAAGGCAACTAAACAGCAAGTTTATGTAAAAATTTCAAGTCTAATTCATGATAGCATGCAATATAGCAAAAATAGTAAGTCTGCAAATCAATACACAATTTCTGTTTACCGAGAATTTTATTATAAAATGCATATTACTTAGAAAATTAACATCTCAGTAAGTACAGAAAGGTATGAGTGTTAGGTACAATTTCTTGGTTGAAGTTTTCTTCAAATCATATCATTTAAGTGATCAAAAGAGTCGTTGTTTAACATGCATGCAATAGTTTCCATAACAGAATAACAATTAACCAGTGCTAACATAAAAATCTTCTTAGAATATCAAATGGTATCTAAACATTACAAAATTTATAACATAAGATCCTTACACATGGAAATAGTATATATCTAAATTTCAAACAATTCTATAAATTATTTACAAAGTTATGGTCCTTTGAAAAGTGACTCAAAACAAAACAGTTAAACATGCACCTCTGTTTTTCCGTTAAATCAATCAGTGACTTTGGATTATATTAAAATACAAGATGTAGTCCAAAAATTATGAAATTTAACATACATGGACTAAACACAGTCTAGCAACACATGTAAAATTTTTAGCAACAGATCTCAAGTATTCAGAGATTTATAAGTCTTTAAAAATCATAACGGAATACATATTAATTTTTTTTCTGCACAGCCAGCTGTCAAGATCATAATTAGCGAAAATAGAAAATAAACTCAAAGAAGTTGTGAAATTTGGTGAAAAGTTGATTAACATGGATTTCTTACTACCATAAAAGTTTCAATCCAAAAATCAATATATTTACGGAGTTATAATATCCAGACCTAAGGTGAAATTTTATAACAACGTTTAAATGAGTTTCTGGACTTTTACTTAGTACATCTTAACATGAAATCAAATCAATCATACAATAACATCACCATACCACATTGTGTTTTTCACAATCATCACAAGAACATGCTACATCTTTTTTAAAACAAACATAAGGTCCTAGAGACACCCACCTAGTATTTATAGATGAATTTGTACTCTCCAAGCTCCTAGCTTGCCTTGTTCTTCTTGCTCCTTGCTTCTTGCTCCTTGCTTCTCCTTCTTGGTCTTGATCCTTGCTTCTCCTTCTTGGTCTTGCTCCTTGTTCCCTCCGAAAATTAGTAGAGAGAGTGGTGGTGGAGTGGTTTGATGATAGATAAGAGTGTAGGAGATAGTTTAAGTTGTAGGGAAAAAGAGAAAAATGAACTAGTGTACAAGGAGAGGGGATTTATAGGGGTGGTGTCATGATGGGGGGATGTGCATGGCTGGCTAGGATTGGGGAGAAGCGAGGTGAGGGTTGAGTGTATGAGAGGGTAAGAGTTGCTTAGGATTCTTACATACTCAAGTGCTTTTTTGTATTCCCTAGATTCCCTATCTTTGAAAATCAAAACTCCCTCCATTCCTTCCCTCCAACCCTTGGCTGGCAAAACCTGGGCTTGTTTCAATATTTTTTTCTTTCATGTGTCATGATACACACAATTTAAACCATACAAACAAATTACTTCAATACAAATTTACAAACATGTGCAATCATATTCATACATAGAATATTATTTCATAAAATAATAGTTTATTTTATAGAAACACTATACGTTCCATCTCAATCATAATCGAGACAAACGTACAACTTAATTGAGAAAATATCTCAACTCTGGTTCAGCAAATATAGCTTCATCGGGTTCAAAACATATTAAATAATATGTTTCAATATTTACTCAATTAAAATTGAGAAATTTCCATCAACACGTGCGACTCTCAAGTGTGCACGGATTAATATTCAAAATAGTTATATACTATTTTACGGGGCGTTACAGACTTCGTCGTTCTTTCCTAACGAAGATGGAAATGGTTGTTTCACATCGAGATGTCGATTCATTTTCGCCCTAAATGAGATGGGGAATTCATCACCTCTGTCCCTTCATCTTTCTGAATCGAGGCCTGGCCCGGCTCGCGTTATTCCAATAGCTGACGGGGAGCACCTCAGTATACGATCGCGCGCAGTAAGTGGGAGTCCTATTACACCTAAGGCCAAGTTTCATTCACCAAACCTGGGTTCATCTCATGTAGAGATTGTGGACTCGTACAAGGATGTGGAGTTGACAGTTGATGTATCAGACTCGACCCTGTCTTTCGTGGCATGCATTCACATCCATGTCGCAACTGATTCGGTAAGCTACGTGTCCAGACAAAAAATTGCCTTCGGTCCCCCAACCTTACTCATGGCAACCTTCTGGCCGCCCAACGACCTATAACGCTAGTAACTACTCCCATTGGTGCTAGGAAGTAAGCCCCACAACCCAGAGCGGCGAAGAACAAATAGAATTTGCTACAAAAGCCATCTAACGGGGTATCCTGTGTATGAGAAAATTGTAATGGAGAAGGTCATAACAGTAATAGGATTCATTTTGGCTAGAGCGCCCAAATCTGCTATATATTTTACATGGGTTTGCCGTAATACTGGAACTATGGCGAATGCATCTATCATCATTGATGCATAAATAAATATAACAATTTGTGGTGATTGAATTCCTTCTGTTGTTCCACATGATAAACCAGTACGAATATAACCTACATGTCCAATCGAACTATGAGATAAAGGTCTTTTGACTTTCGTTTGGGCCATGGCTGCCTGTGCTCCTAAGATCATCGAAGCAATGCAGCAGAAAAAAAGATTTGCTGCAATGTACCTCCATAGGAACCAACAATAGAAAGACGTGACATATTTGCATAAATAGAGATTTTATGCGGAATAGAAAGGATTGATGTCACCTGGGTGGGTAAACCCTCATAGATATCGGGTGCCCACATATATTGAGTCAAGAGATAGATTGAGTCCGAGGGGGAGGGGGGTTTTCTTCGAGGCTCAAAAGATTTAATAGATAAGGCCCCACAAGTTGTTCATTTTCCGTTGGGTAATTCACACAAAAGGGAATGAGGAATTCTCAACGAAAAAGTGCTCTCTAAACCAAACGTGAAAATTGTTTTCCTTCAGACGGCTGTTCACGTAGCTCCACTCTCGGCTTAGATTATATATCCAAATGCAAACTCCGCTCTCGACCATTCCACACACTGCCTAGTAGAGGCGTGGTCATCTAATGTGGGTTCTCTCTTTTGTAGTAGATGTCGAACTTGCTACTCAGTGGGCGGGCGCAGCAGCTACATGGACCCCTTCCTTTATGCTGTTGCCAGTGCTTTCTCGGGTCGAGTCGGAATTCTTTATTAGAAAAGGGAAAGCAAAGCCCGAAGGAAGGCTACTATCCTCTTGGCCTTCTTCATTTTCGATAAAAACAAATTGACATCTCGATCTCCGAAAGTGTTTTTCTTACCCCACTTCATCTCCCTTCGTCGAGCCTTTCCTTTAGTGGTTTGGGAAGCATTTCCTCATCTAAACGTTGGCTGGCATTCTGGAATTCCCATTTGGGGCCCCGGAGATGTTTTGGTTTGAACATAGGCTCAGACATTCTTGGAAGGGTCCTAGCTACGCCATGCATTTAATTAAAAAAGCCTATGGGAAGCTGCAGGGATGAAAAAAAATGGGGCACTTTTCTGTGTTGCACTGAAAATAGGACCGAAGATAAGCTTCTCTTATCCTAGGTTTCTTCCTCCCGCACCCTGCCCGGCCCGCATTAGAGGAAAAAGACAAAGAGGCAGCATCTTTCGCTAGAACTTAAGGATCGGAGAAGCATTAGGAACGGGCGACACCTTCATTTCGTTGGCAAAAATGATCCAAAAACAAATTTGACTTGATTCATAGATAGACAAAAGATAGATGAACTATATAGAATGAGGAATAGAATATAAATCTCTTTAGATGTCTATGTATCTATTATTTCATCTAATCATCTCCCGGTTTTTCTTTATTCTCTCGAAGCAACAAGCAACGAACTTGATTGAATTGGAATCTTTCTTAGTTTGAGTTTGAGTTATTGCTTTTCTTTATTTCATAGCTTTGTTGTCGTCTTGACATTTTTTTGTTTCAATTTAGAGAGAAAGAACAGATGGATCATATCCCCTATATCAAAGACTCATTCCTAACTATTGATAGAAAGATCTTCATCAAATAGCGGACTTTGCCTTTGTTATAAAAGATAAAATTATTATTATTATATAGAGATTTTTATATTCAATATTCTGTATATTTTTCTATTAGGAATTCCTCATATCCAAGGCAGCTTCCCACAAAGACCCCACCCATACATGGGGTGGTTGTTCGCCTTTTGAATCGACAGTAACAGTAGTAGGGGATTCATAGAGACTTTCATTCTAAAGGAAACCAAAGAATCTTTAGTCAATAGGAGCCCTACTTCCTTCAGGATCGAACATCTTAAGAGTAACTGGGCGGAGCACACCTTTGGTACTTCAGTAGGACAATTTTATAATGACTTCTTTCTTCTTCTTAGGGTAGGGCGAGGAAAGGCTACTTCAATGACGGAAACATTATAGTGTCGCCTTTGGAAGCGAAAGCTTGCTCGAAACTGCCCGTCGATAGGGTCAAGGGTAAGGTATATTCACTAAGACGCAAAGCATCACTTTTCAAAAGGAAGGAGTGCGAAAGACATCCATAAACCCAAAAAATGAGAGTCTTGTTCCCTTACATCAATCAAGTCGGTAAGGTAGGCGAACCACTTAAGCTTTTCCTTAGACTGACGGAACAAGGCTAAGAAGTAGGCTGAATGGAAAAAGGAAAGGGACAAGGGCAGTCGTCGCTTGGCCCGAAGGCTGCTGGTTCGGGTGTAGGGTACGGTACTAAAGGTCAAGGGTATGGTCGTTATCGAGATATCTTTTCTTTTTTTCCTAGGGATATCTTAGGTAATTAGCTCCCACGTTGCAAACAGTAAAATCTCAACCTTGTTGCTCTTCTTTCATTCCTTGTGGGCAGGAAGCACACCAGCAGCGTGCGTTGCGTGATTCCACTGTGTTTTTTGCACTTGACTAAGTGGACAGTTGACTGGAAGAGAATTTCGATTCGCCCGGCCAGCAGGCGGGCGGCGTGCTTATAGAGCAGGTAGTTCTTCTAGTCGGGCAAGTAGTCTCAACGCCCTTATGAGGTAGTGATGAGTTTCACGAGCTCTAAGCCTGGCCAGCGCACAGTTTGGAGGATTGGCCACAATCTGAGCGATACCACCTATCCTACCCTGCTACCTATAGGGGACCACCCGTCCTACAGCCGCCCGAAAAGGAACTGCAGATCCTACAGCGATAGATAGAATCCCCATAAAAATACAACTAGATTAAGCACCAGTGATTTCGTATCCGGTAAAAATCTTGGCTAATTGTCATGCCCCGCTTCCCAAAAATACAGGAATATGAGCATGTAACATTGGACCAGCAAATGACTAACGTCATCCATAAGCTGTTTATTCGATCAACTCAACAATATAATCAATACAGAACAAATGCGCAGGCAATAATAATCTCATGAACAATAATACTTGGAACAAACAATATGGAATATCCAAATACAATAATTATCCAACATCTGGGACAATAACAAAATTCGGGACATAAGCCCAAAACAATAATAAATCTCAAACACAAAAGTAATCAGTCTCAATACAATAAGTTCAATAAAATAATAAGCAACTAGAAAGCATTAGATCTTCAAAAAGTTTGTTCTCTAGTAACCCCTGTTTTCCATTTCTTGTGTTTTGGGTGTATTTCTTTTTTCGTGTATTATCTGTATTTAAAAATTTCTATAACTTTCTTTTCGCTTCTAAATTTGTTTACAACAATTACATTTTCAATTGATTGAATTTTAACAAAATATTATTCTGGTTTCTAAGAAATTTTCTATTTCATTTATTATTCGAAAATTATATTTATGATGACGTATTTCAATTTTATTTTACATTTCTATGTGATCAACTATTTATATTATATATTATTACTGTTTGGATTATTTTAATAAGTCGATTAAACTTGAATGTCCATTTTTGACATACATGTGTATATTATTATTATATCTATTTTTACTATTATTGTTATTATCATTATTGTTATTGTTATTATTATTATTACTTTTGATTTCTTATTAAAAACCCATTTCTACTTGTTTATATCATTTGTAGTCATTTCAAAATAAATTATATACCGTAATGAAAATTACATTTTGTAATAAATGTTATATTTATGGTTATCTTATTTTTCTAATGGATTTTATATCTTATTAATACCCACTTCACCCAAACCCATTATACCCAAAACCCATATATCTATTAATCCTATTACCCCAACCCGTTTACATCCCCTATACCCGTTAACACCCATACCCATTATATATATCCCCTACCCGAAACCCATCTGCACCTAACCCTAATCTCCCTATTATATATATGCATCCCCTTCATCTACCCTGTTTACTCCCCAAAACCCCTTCAGACGCTTCATCTACCCTAGCTGCTCTTCCCTACTCCCATCTCCTCTCTCCCTCTTCAATCGTGAAACCCAACCTTAGTCGACTCCTGCTCCCTCCTCCTTCCCCGGTGCTTCTTCCCTTGGCGACTTCAGCCACCTCACCCCTGCAGTGCCGCGCAACTCCAGTCGTCATCCCCTTTGCACCGCTCCCTGTCATCACCCCATCCCGACGTCAGCCGCAATGCAGCTTCCCTACGCTGTGTGTCTCCTCTCGGCACTGCGACGACCCTGTAACCTGTCGCTCCTCTTCTTGCTCTCCCCTCGGCAGTACGACGTCCTGCACTGCTCGGCAGCCCAGCACCCTGTCCGCCTTGCCTCTGGCCAGCCGTGACTCCACAGCACAGCTGTAGTAGCGGTAGCGCTCCTCCGCCCTTGACTCCGTCGATGTCGACACCAGCAGCCGGTCGTCGCCAGCCTGTAGTCCCGAGCTCCTCCTCGTGGTGGTCCTGACTCTCTCTCGCTATCTCTTGGTGCGCATGTTTTGTTGGTTAGGTTCATGTTTTCGTTATTGGCTCGTGGGCTCGTTTGTTTATTGTGTGTGTGGGTCGCCTCGTGTTTGGTTTTGTCATGTTTCTCGTTCGTGGTTTGTGGGTTGTGCGATCGTTGTGTTCGTGCCCTGGGAATCCGTTCCTATTATTCTTACTTCGTCGTTCTCGTCATCGTCTCTCTGGCAAGTAACTTGTATTCTTTTCTTTGTGTAATACAAGTACTAAATACCGCATGTAGTGTAGTTGTGTTCTGGAGATAATTCTTGTGTGAAACCCTTGTTAATCTTGTCTCTATTGTGTTGACCCGCTCGTAATTGCCACATGACAGTTATGCCATAAAATAACCTAGGGATGACCACTTCTTGATGTATACATGTATGTTGTTCGTATGATATCGTGTGCTTGGTTGTGTTTGTTGTAGTATAACTCGTTGTAGGCTTGTGAAAAACCCTCTACCATGTTGTTTGGACATTTAGTATACCCTATTTCATGTTTGGTTGTGTTTTGGATGAGTTTCATATGAACTACTTGATTTTGTGCATGAAGGATATTTTCTGTTTTGCCGGTTTTTTCATTTTGATCAGTATTTTAGACCCTATTAAGGTCAATATATGAAAAATATTTGTGAACATGAATTTTAGAGAATTCTGTCTACTTTCCAGATTTTCTGACAGATCTTAGTTTCGATTTATGAGTTTTGAGTTATGAATATTTTACTACAGCTGCGTTTAAAAATTCCAAATTCTGTTTTCTACGAATTTTGTATGATTATTTATTTTTCTACTGATGCTAAAGATAATATTTTGATCCAATATTTTACTGGTTACAACTAGACTTGATCGGGATTAATCCCAAATTTTATGAATTTAATTGATGACTTTTACAAACTATCCTATACATGCAAACAACTACTATACTTGCCGATTTTTGTTACTGTTCAGTAAAGATACATAATTTCGACCTGATTCTACTTACTGTTTGAAAAATCCTTCTGAATATGAAAGTTAGAAAATTTTATCTAGTTTATCACCTTTTTTACGGATCTGGATTTCGATTTTTATTTTGTGAGATATTGCAATTTTTGTACTACAGTGTTTAAGATTCCAGATTTACAAAACTGTCGTATCTTGTTGCTTTCTGATTTTACTTGACTATTCTATCTATATTGGAAAATTATGAAACTTTATTTCTTGTTACTAAACATACTAGGGAATACTCCAGATTTTTCGTGGAATTAAATATTAAGTTTTCATGTTGTTTTTCTGTTCTTGAATACAAACTTTTGATTTCTGGCTGAACATGTTTTCTGGAAACAATTCTATTTTGAGTCTTAATTTTGTAAAATACCATATGACATATATATACTTGCTTGATATGGACGGGAGTCTATTTTCTAGATTCTCTGACGGAACCAGATTTGCATGTCTGTGGCAACGGAAATCCTACATTTGGTGCAATACTGTCTTGCTGTCCTGAACTAGAATTCTCGTTGTCCTAATCTTTTATGAGTTGTCTTTCACCTGTACATGTTTATCTTCCAACCTGAACCTGTTACATGTTCATACCATATTATTCTTGTCATGTTTTGTACACGCACATGCCTTGTTTGATAATGATAACAAGAAACCAAGCCGGGGTTAAAGGGAAAGATCTAATTAGGGCTATTCACACTTTGGTTAAAACCGATTATCGAACCTAACCGAACCAAAATTTACCAATTTGGTTTGGTTTTTCGGTTTTTTGGTTTGGTTTTGATCCGAACCGGAGTTTTTATAAAGAGTTCGGATCGATTTTTGGTTGACTTTTGAATAAATTGAACAGAAGAAAAAACCAAACTTTTTTTTGGACCCAAAGAAATCCTAGCCATAGGATCTAGGGTAAATGCCTATGCCACTATCTCTTTACTAAATGAATGGGATGTAAGATGACTCTGGATCTAAACCTAAAATGTCGTCTCTCTCTCTCTCAATTCACTCACTTTCCGTTTTGAGTTTTTCTTTTCCTTTCAAAACCCTAACCCTAAGACGGCGGCAGCTCCTCTTCTCATCTTCCTTAGTTCCTCTCAAAATCTCCATTGGAATCTTCTCTCTCCTCTTCGACTCAAAATCCTACGTAGACATAGCCTCTTTACACTCTCGACTCTCGATCTGAATCCCTCCTCTTCGCACTCTCGACTGAGTCGACTCTCAGCTCTCAATCCCTCCTCTGGTGTCGTTGCCCCGACCGCCTTCCTCTGGTCCACGCATCACAGTGCCTCTCTCCTCAGTCCTCACAGTACCTCTCCATCTCAGACTAAGCTTCTAAGGTATAAATTAATATTGACATTTCTAAGTGTTAAAATTTTAAATTTGTAACTAGAAAATAATAAGTTTTGGTTTATACTTTCGTTTGGTTTAAATTGGTAGATTTGATTTGAAGACTTGCCTGTCTTGGAATCTTGGTGGTTGCCTGGTTCATTGTTGTGGAATTGTAGTGCTATTGTACTCATTGTACTGTGAACTTTTCTACTATTAGTATGGATTGTGAGTTTGTGGACCCAAAGAATTGTAGTGCTATAGTAGTCTACTAATCTGTTATATTCATGTGATTGTGAGTTTGTTTCTTCGTTGGATAACTTGGATTCTAGTTTTACAAGTGATGATGAGATGGATTATGTTTCTGAAGTAGCACACTATGAATGATTTATTTAATGATTTGTAGGAGTGACTAGTGATGAATTAATCCTATCCGAGCTTTATTTTTTCCTCATTGGTTATAAGTGATGATGAGATAGAGTTTGTTTCTGAAGTTGCACACTATGATTTAATGATTACTAGGAGTGACTAGTGATGAAATAATCCTATCTGAGCTTTACGTTTGTTACTATTACGATTGTTACTTTGCTGAATTTTTATGTCATACAATGAATCTTTGAGTGTTTCTTTGAGTGTTGGCTGTACCATCAGTTAGCGATTGCTATTTCTTTGAGTGTCGGCTGTAACTATGGTAGAAATCTTTGAGTGTTTCTTTGAGTGTTGCTGTTTCTTTGAGTGTTGGCTGTACCATCAGTCATCTTCGGAATGGAACTATGGTAGCTGCTAAAAGGCTGAAAGATCCCAAGTTTACTGGTGAAGTCCATATATGTCATATGGGAGTGTTGCTGATCGTCCAAGAGGTTTGCTCTTCTTCTTTTCTAGCATCATTTAGCAAACAGTCAGAAATAGAAATCTTTCTTCCTTCTTTTGTCTAGACTTAGGTGTTTATAAATTTTTATACCAGATAGATAGATATATGATATAGGGGGATACAAAATGCTTTCATTCATCTTTATGCTAATGCTTAATGTAATTAATGACGGCCTATTAAGACTAGAAGTCTGGTATATGATCTATAGTATGCATCTTTTTCTTTCCCCTTCCTGAAGGGTGCCACTTTTGCAGACCATCATCTTGAGAAGCCATCAGTGCATCACTGGGTTGGAAAAAACGTATGAGAATTGCACTTGGAGCTGCACGTGGGCTTCTATACTTGCACGAGCAGAAGGGAATGATTTTTGACTAAGTGTTGTTGATCGTCCAAGAGGTTTGCTCTTTTTCTTTTCTAGCATCATTTACCAAACAGTCAGAAACAAAAATCTTTCTTCCTTCTTTTTTCTAGACGTAGGTGTTTAGAAATTTTTATACCAGATAGGCAGATATATGATATAAGGGGATACAAAATGCTTTCTTTCATTTGTATGCTAATGTTACGTATTGATTTTGTTATGGTTACCACACTTCTCATAAAGTCAATAGTGAATTATATAACTGTTTATGATTATTTTATTTAAAATTGAAATAAAAAGTCATGCTGTTTGGACTAATTTTCTTCTGTTGAGCATTATTCAGTTTTATACAGATCTCAGTTTCTAAATTAATTTTATTCTATAAATTATATTTTATGTAAACAGATTGAAATAGACAAGAAAGGAATTATCCATGGTTGAAAAAAGTGTTTTCTTTTCTCTATTTGACATGCAATGTGTTCTTGTATGAATTTTGTGTGTAATGCGCTTGGATGTGAAACTTATCTTACCAGGACAACTTGTTATTGTTTTAGAAAGCTTTAATGTCTTACCAGGACAACTTGTTATTGTTTTAGAAATTTATCTTTTCAAGATCATTTGATGATTTTTCGTTTATGAAAACACAAATCCAGATAATCCAAACCAATCTTTAGGACCTATCCACATGCCTGCACCTCCAACCCTTCTTCTTCTGATCATACACTTTCCATACCTCATTACCCTTATACTTCTAAAAATGGAGAAGAAATTTAAGTCATATTGATAACCAGATTGTGTCCATACATTTAGGAGGTCTAGAAGTGTCTAAATAATAAAAAAGGAAGAACAAACCTGATACAGATACTACATGGATAATCTAGGTTGAATTTAACTACTTAATCAATCCTTTAAGAGATACCCTAGTCACTTACTGCCAATTTTTTGAAGCTGGGAGAATTGATGGAGATTGAGAGCATATATTTCAACTGTATATGCATCATGGGAATAATAGACTATAGGTAGTGCAAAATTCTTAATGATAACTTCGAGTGGAACTTCACAAATGTCTGATTATGCCTGTCATGACTCTAAGGTCATAATTATGCAAGAATCTTGATTTTCTTCAATGTCTGACTGTCAGATAGAATAATCTTCTAATTTAGTTATGATATAGGTATATAGAATTATGATTCTGATGTCAGGTTGATTATATAAAACAATTTACCATCAGAACTACTTTCGTGAAGAATGATCCTTGAATCTTGTTAGAACAGCTTCGGTTAGAACAACTTCGTGAAGAATAGTTCTTCAATTTGATAACTCTTCAAGTTTCATTGTTTCAGGTCATGCTACATTTTGTTCAGATATACACTTTGCTTAACTTTATTACATTTTGTTCAAATTCTACATTTTGATTGTTGCTTCGCTTTGCTAAATTTTGCTCAGTTTCAAGTAAAGAGTTGCTTCACTTTGCTACATTTGCTCAGTTTCAAGTAAAGAGAGGTACATTTTGATTGTTGCTTCACTTTGCTATATTTTTGCTACATTTTGAATCTTTGATTGTTACTTCACTTTGCTATAATTTGCTTCACTTTGCAATGTCTGCTAATTGCTAATTGCTAATTGCTAATTGCTTAAGTGCTTGAGATGAGACTTGCAAACTACAAAAGTGTTACAGAAAGTCAGAATCTTGTAATATCAAATTGTAAATTATAAGCTTCTATAGTTGTAATCATTTATAACTTGTAAATTGTAAGCTTTTTGCTAGTTATTACTGTAATTTTGTAAGTGTAAGGATATCTACTAGACTACTACTACTAGTAGCGTGGTGTATACTATGGCTAAATTTGAACTATGGCTGATCTGTAGAGGACTAGAGGTGGAAAAAAAATTGACTGATCTGCTGATTGTTGATTTGAGTAGTGTAAAAATTATGAGTGCATTGCTAATTGGTGGTTGTTTGCTTAATGAATATTGAATAATAAGTCTTTCACTCAAAATCTAATATAAACATTCACAACTGAATTATGTTTTTAAGTTCGGTTAGTACGGTTATTAACTGAACCTGAACCGATATATTTCGGTTCGGTTAAAACCGAAATGTAAATATTCGGTTCGGAGTTTGGTTTCAATTTTACCAAACCGAAAACTTTGATTCGGTTCGGTTCGGTTCGGTTTTGAACCCATGAACACCCCTAGATCTAATAGTGGAAAATACAAAAATGTGTACTCGGAAGAGGATTCATATATCCTACCTGGTTATTTGGAGCTTGTTATTTGGTTATTTGGAGCTTGACACGTGATTACTTGACACTTGCACTCTTGACATAAATCTTGATATTTGGTATTTGGAGCTTGATATTTGGTATTTGGAGCTTGATTACTTGAGAGCTTGTCCCTGAGTATACTGCCCTCTATGATCCACTATGAAATCTAAAACAAAACTGTTTGAATGTAGCAACCATGTGGTAAAAACCTGGGATGCATGAAATGCTACCTATATAGTAATAAATACAAGACTTGAACATAATTACTTGACACTTACTACTTGATGCTTGTACATGATACTTGATTCTGACACTTGATCCTTGTTTACTTGACACTTGATACTTGTTACTTGTTTACATGATACTCGATTATTGACACTCGTTACCTGATACGTGTTTATATGATACTTGTTCACTTGACACTTGATACATGCCACTTGTACTGTTCATCTTGCCATACTAGTTATTCTAGTTTGTTATCATGCCTATTCCATGTTATTAGTTTACCATTTTTCCTCTACTTGTGCATGCACTACAAGTGGCCCATAACTTGCATTGACGGGAGTTTTGTTTTCTTTTCCTCTTCCTGCAATTTGTTAAATTACAGATTTCGAGATCAGTTGCCAGATGGAGTAGGTGATATGAGATCCTAGATGCTGGAGTTTTGGCTATTATTATTTCTTGTTACTTATCTTGAATAATTGTATCTGTTACTTGGATTTATTTGTATTTGGGCAATGTGACCCAGGATTATTGACTTATTCAGATTTGGTTTATTTGAGATTAATATATTTTGTTTCAAGTAAATTTTTGTTGGTATTTTGATTCATATATGCATGCGTGGTTGACTTCTCTTGCTTCCGACTCTAATTATTCTTGTGAAATGTTGTAAAGATCCTGGCAGCTTATGGATGGTCAAAATCATTTGTTGTGCTTAGTCACATATCTGTATTTCATATTCTCTTTTTGGGAAGTGGGGCGTGACATTCTCCAATCCTAGCAGGCAATTCTCCATCAACACCTGTGAACACTTCATCTAAAAAGAGGAGAAAAATTGTCCTTAGAGCAAGTCATGGACAGCAAGTAGAGAAAGCAGTGAACAATGGAATAACGGTATAACAATTAATCAATAGATCAATAGGAACCAATAACATGGCACGATAATCAATAATCAAGATCACGGTAATCGATACAATAGCTATAAACAATGATTCAATATTCGGTAATAATATCAATGATCAATGACAATAATACTTAGCCAATATTCGATATCATTAGGAAAAATGATGAACAATATGCAGTGTCAAGGTGATGCAACTCTTAAGTCTATTAATCATTTTAATCCTAACTAATATAGCACTTCATGTGTCCCATCTATTTACCACATGGTTTCTACATACAAACAAGTTACGTTTAGACTTAGTGTAGGATTTTATAGTTCATGCACGCAGCACGACAATAATGTTCCATCCATAATGGTAATTTATCAATAAGATGCTACAAGATCATAAGATCACAAGATCACAAGAACACATGATCACAAGATAACGGTATAGGGAACCACGAGCCCCCTTATCCGAGTACAGTCCCTATATTGTCTACTACTGGAGTCAATCCCTTAAACCCCGACTTGTTAATTATTTTATCAATGCAACAATACAATATGCAATCTAGAGACATTAGATGAACAATGGTATCAATAGGGGAACAATAAGATGATAACTTGAATTGGACAATTAGAATGATGACAATGAGACACTAGGATCATGCAATGCAACACACACATTTTAATTCATGCAATACTACGATATAAGATTAATTAAACTATTAAAAATTGAAAAGTGAAATTCTGGACAGCAAGAGTAGTCTGTAAAAAAGTGTAGTTTCCCGCAGATTCAGAAATCGAAAAACTGAATCCGTCAGAAGTTCTAGAAACTAGACTTCCACACAGTTCCAACGCATATTTAAAGTTTAAAATCCGACAACAGTAGCTAGGTTAATCACACTGTTCTTTAGAGATTTCATGTTCATGCAGAATTCCGACATTATGTTATTATAATTTTAGAAACAGTAAAAACTCAATAATAAATTCATTAAAAATATTTTCTAGACTACTAAACATGCTTACTAACAATCTGGAAAATTTCAGAGCAAGGTTTTAACATTTGATCAGCCTTTTTACAGTTTAAGCATGCAAGGTACAAAAATCTGAAAACCTGAAAGTAAAAACATAGCTGTAGTAAAACGGGCATAACTTTTGCTAAACAATTCGGAATTTAGATATTCAAGATGTTCTGGAAACTAGAAAGATAAGTCTATAATTCTTTTTCAGAAAGAAATTTATTTTAAGATCATTTACTAGTTCAAAAACAGCAGTCAACAGACGGTCAGCAAGAAATATACAAGTTTTGTGTAGTTTTCTTGAAATAAATTAATTCAAACATGATGGGTATCGATTCTTAAGTCAATAAATTGTGTAATCAACATGATGGGTGCAATAACATGATGAATAAGAATAAAATTATACGCATACACTAAATATTCATCGATCAAACAACAAACAATCAACCAAACATACAACCTAGTAGTTGTTTCTACAATAATTAATTGTGTCATGATTATACAGTTAACCCTATTATCAATTCTACATGAATACATGAAAGATCCAATCTTTCGAGTCAAAAGTGGCACGATGTCAAGAATATTGGGGTTAGCTCGTGTAAACCCTCAATAGACCCAACGAAGAGATGAACAAAGTATAATACGATAAACAAGCGATCTACTTGCAAGAGTTTCAACAAAATTTGAATTTAATACAATTAACAATTCAAGAGGACGGTGACTTGCCTATTAGATAGTGAAAATGAATACCAAGAATAACGGGATAAGGATCCCGAAGCAACGAACCCACGAACTAGTAATTTATAACACGTGCAATGTACGTGCTAAAGAGTACCCAAACAAAACACAGCACAAAGAGACAGCAAAGGCCGCAACAACTTCAAGAGCAATGGAAGTAAGAGCAAGGGGCTGGCGGGGAGCGGGGGCGGCATCGACGGTGGCGACGCAGGGAAGCGTCGGGGTGGCGCGCCATCGATCAGAAACAAGAGCAAGGGGAGGTCAGTTGGGGTTAGTGGTTTAGGATCCAATAATAGCGGTTTTGGGTCAAGAACAAATGAAATTAGGGTTTAGGGTTCGATAAGGGATAAATCTAAATCAATAGGGTTCAGATAAAAATGCCCACAACTAATTAAAAGATAATAGGTTCAACAAGAAAAGCTCAATCAAGAAGAACGGAATTTTTTCATGAACAAATTTAATCAAAAAAAATTACTCAAGAAAGAACAATTAGGTATTTAAAATACACACACACACACACACACACACACACACACACACACACACACACACATATATATATATACATTAAATCAAATAATGAAATGCATATAAAATTGAGCATGTTCGGGCTTAAAACAAAATAATAATAATAATAATTCTAATAATAATGATGATAATAATAATACCGATACCAACAATAATAACAACAATAATAACAAATATTAATACCGATAGCAATAAGAATAACAATAATAATAATAATAATAATAATAATAATAATAATAATAATAATAATGTGCTTCACAATAGGATTTGAGTTTAACATTTTATTAAAATCCGAAAATTAGTAATATGAATAGTCGATCAATTAGGGATAGAAAACAAGTTCAAATATACCATTATTCAAAATGAATAAAATCTCGTTTAGAAAACACTTTAATACAAGATCCTGAAATGGATTTAGCACAAAATAAATTTACAAAAATCAAATTATAGAAAATACACGGAAAAATACCTATTGTCGGGAATGGGGGCTACACTAATTGATCGAAGTGGGTAGCTCCAGTAGACCCATAGATCATGGAACAAATAGGGTGGGTAGGCCGAACCACCACACTACACATATAGACGCGAACCCCCCTTGCTACCGTATGTGCGACTCTCACTGCATACAGCTCGCACAAAGACTATTTCATCCATCCCGAGCCTTTTTATTCCATCTCTCCAATCCTCAATCAAAATTGCATTCCCTAGCTTCAAAACGGATGTGCTAGCGTGCTCCTATCAAATATCTTGCAAGACAACAGCTGTGAAATAAAGAAAAATAATAACGCAAACTAAGAAAATATTCCAGTGAAAGAAAGTTCGTTGCTTGCTCTTTCTTTCTGTACCTTGTACGCTCACGATGGTGATTCTTTGATTGTTTCATCAAAACAGAAGGGCTAAGGCTTTGAAGCTAGAGTTTGCAACTCAAAAACTACGGATCGTCGAAGTTCCTCTAGCAGGGTGGGCGCTTCGTTCCTTCGTCTATCGTATGTATCGCTTGGCTTCGTCCTGAACCAAGGAGGCATTCTGGTGGCTGCATGCGTGTGCTGACTGCAGAGCCTACAAGCCGATGACTTTTTTTGATAGCTTTCATCTCCTCGTGACTCACTTCTATTTATTCTCGTTGGGATTGGATATAGATGGGGAGTCTCTATAGATCGTAGTAGTTCGCCAACCTCTTGAACTAGTGTACTATACAATTTCACTTCACTTAATCAGGTTCCAAATATTAGGCCAAAAAATGAAAGAAAGCGCTCGGCTGGAGTGCTTATTTACCTATGCTTACGCCTACTTTCTCTTCTCTTAAGTCCACAACAAGTGGGAGAGGCAGGATTCGAACCTACATAGAAAACCTTCAATAGATTTACAGTCTGTCGCTTTTGACCACTAGGCCACTCTCCCCTTCCCGGGCCGACGCCCCCCTTAATGGGTTCCTGAATAAGAAGGATGATAGTGTTCGTTCTTATTAAGTTAAGAAGATGGAAGGAAACTATTACATTAGCTAGCGTTCATGGAGAATAAGGTAATTTAGTCCAGTTCATCACAATTTCTGTAAAGCAAGGGGCAAAGCTTCTATGACAGCTTCCCCCTTATTGCCATCGTCGGCCTTCCCCGGCTCCCCTCCTTCGTCACTTCTGGCTAAGCATCTTTTGGTGGAGGAGAGGAGGCGACTAGTCGTTTCTGTCAAAGCAGTGTGTTCATGAGCAAGCGAATGAACGAGCCAGCGAGCAACGACTGAAGTGCAACTTTCGTAAGGCGAGCCATGTTCCTAAAAGAAAGGCATTGTCAATACTTTCTTCCCTTTGAATGAAACTCCGCGAGCAGCAAGCAGAGGCAATAGTGTCCGTAGGGGTGGGACACGCTAGCTAGCTAGCGTACTCTTCTGCTATCAATGAAACCGAAAGAAAAAGCAGTGTCGTTTCATATAGATCGAGACACAATACTTTTTATTTACTTCTTCCATTCCATACTTGGACGAATGGAAGGAAATCGTTCGATAACACTTCTTCCTATTGTTCAATGATATCTGATGCCCGTGGAAACTCTTTCATTTCATAGAAATGCATTTTTCTTATTATATTATATTAAGAAGCAAATAGCATTTCCTTTTGATTTGTCCCTATGACCAGACTGGACTTATACTGATTCTGAATTATCCATCGCTACACTATTCCCAAGGACTAGTAGAATCAAAATAGAAAAATTCTCGGGTCATGTGACGACCCGAATTTTCACCGATTTTTTTCTACTATTTCTTACTTAGTATAATCTTTATGGATTCCAATTAAAATTTTGGCAGTCTCCCGAGAAATATTAGCCCTTTCGTAATGATTCCTTACGGAATTCTGCTAACAATTAAATAGATCACAACTCAGGCATTTAATATCAATCCTCCCTAGGCAAATCCAAGCAACAACACACATGCAGTATATATATAGGGCTATGGGGGTATATCTCATCATAATATGCAAGATACAAGTTAAAAACCGAAAATTCGTTTGAAACATAATATATATTTTTTTTTAAAAAAAATAGAAAAACCTTCAAAACCAACACACATAACCCAATACTCCACAATGAGGCGGGTACGGGTGTTAGCATACTTATCTCATCACTATATATCACCATCTCATACAGATACATACATAATTTTCCAAAATACAAATGATTACACGAATTCTATATTCTACCCCTATTTATATAAAACTTTAACTAATAGAAGTTTAACAATATCTATATATAAAAACTTATTAATTCTGGAGAAATAACACTACAAAACTAAAGAATCCACATGTCGCACCTTGCTACTACTCGATTCTTGCAAAAGGGTCTAAGGACGTCCACCCTCAGGGAGGGACTCCTCTGACCCCCCAAACACAACAGGGATCAGCCAAAACTGGTGTGAGTATAATCTACAAGGTTAGGTACTAAAATAAATAATAAAAAAGAAATTTAAAGAACTTACTATCATGATGATATTTAAAATATAACCTGAGATTTAACATAAAAATATACTAAAAGAAAAACTGGATATTACACAAGTCTAGTTTTCAACCAATCTATCATTTCAACATCTACTCAGTCTACCTGGAAATTGTGCCTCGGCAGGTAGTTCCCTGACACAATTCCAAGGCATACCAAACTCATATTATATTTTATTTTTACTTTAATATTCCTTCTCATCTTATACTATATTCATTTTCATTTAGTCTCATAACATCTCATAATACATTAATATTCATTCATCTTTTATATTATAGTTTACTTTTCCTTTTTATTCTAATTTCATCATACCGCTTCAATTCTCATTCTCATTTCATCTTGTACTTGCTTTATATTTCATTCTCATCTCACCATACAACTTACTTTACTTCTCATTCTTATTATATAATATATTTTACTTTCATATTCATTCACATCACATTTTACAACTCACTTTACTTTTCATTTTCATTTTCCTAATACAACTTACTTTGCTTTTTATGTTCATCTTTATAATACCACTTACTTTGCTTTTTATTTTCATTTATCATATCACTTACTTTAATTCTCATTCTCATTTTATAATACACTTTACTTTTCATTCTGATCTCTACATACTACTTACTTTACTTCTCATTTCCATTTTATAATATAATTTATTTTACTCTTTATTCTCATCAAATAATACAACTTCCATATCAACACCCAACCGATCCACCTCGGAGTTGTGCCTAGGCAGGTAGTTCCAACTATTTCCACCGAAATAGCGGGCAAGTAGTTCCTTGACATAATTCCAAAGCATACCAATCCCATATTTATCATGTTTTTATTTTAATATCCATTCTCATCAAATATTACCACTTACTTCAATTTTTCATTCTCGTGATACATCTTCCTTTACTTTTCATTTTTATTATACATAACACATTTTCTTTACTTTTCATTTTTATTCACATAACCCAATTTGTTTACTTATCATATTCATTCACATACTCATAACACATTTTCTTTACTTTTCATGCTCTTTCATATCATGCACTTTCTTTACTTTCTCATTCTTTTTCATATCATACATTTTCTTTACTTTCTCATTCATTTCATATCATACACGTTATTTACTTCCTCATTCTCATTTCATATTTACCCATTTATTTAATTTTTCGACCAGTGCCCCACATCATCCCAAATACTGTGGCCGCTAGCCCAGTAAACATGCGGACCACTGCCCACCAAGGATCTTACGCGTCCGAGGCTACGTCTTCCTCCCAGCCTATACCAGCAAGGGAATACACCACATCCCAATTAGAACTTGGGTAATATACACCGCACCCCAAACATAGTTTGGGTAATAAACACCGCCCAAGCCGGTTCTTGGGTATTAGGAGGTCGAGCCAAAACCCCCAGGATTTCTGTGGACACTGGTAAACAAAAGTTAACTTGATAATCATTATCATCTCATCATACGTCTTGCTTACTCTTCATTCTCATAGTACACTTTCTTTACTTTACTTTTTCATTCACAAAGTACATCTTACTTTACTTTTTAAACTCATTCGCATAATACAACTTACTTTAATATTCATTCTCATTTCATATTACAGTTTACTTTAATGTTCACCCCAAGCTGATAACTTGGGTAATATACAATTTACTTTACTTTATATTTCTTTTCTTCTCTTCATACTTAAGACATCTCGCCGATATAATTTTATAAGTATAGCCATATAATTCCAACAACATAAACGTATATCACTCCATTAATTTCATATAAATATTCACGCCATTTATATCATGCCAATGAATGCAAAACTCCATCCATATACAGTAATTAGTTAACTCCAACCATATACAGTAATTAGATAACTCCAACCATATAGTTTTATAACTATATTTATATCTCATATTTATAAGCATCCCTTGAACCATATAGGTATTAACACATATATATACATATATATCTTCCGTAATATATTCATATGTAATGCCCGGAATTACATGTAATTCGTAGCACAACATGATCTTTTACTTCCAATTCGTTCAATTTTACAAGGAAATCAAAACTTTTCATTATAGAACATTGTTCTTTACATCAACACATCAGAATTTAAATGAATACAACATGATTTACAACTTTAACATCAACAACTTAAATCTGAAAAATAATCTTTAGCATCAATTCATCTTTGTGTCTTTTTTTGCCAATCCAAGCACTGCACTGGAAAACTGTGGGCACATCAGTTATATACAATGGACGCAATGCTATAAAATAGCGATTCTCTTACTTTAGCAACCACAAACTTGAATGCCCGATAAAGTGTAAAAAGTGACTATCCTATACATGTCGATGTATGATATGACTTAATGCCTGATGCAGATATTATACTACGATGACAATAATGCATACTTGTTCGGATTCTATGCATCCCATTCTACATATGTTTGAGGGCAAGCCCTTAAGGTACTTCTCATTATAGGGTTTACATCCCATGTCATGCAGCCTAACCCAATGAATATAGTCCAACGCGTAGTCACCAAAGAGTCGCACCCACAGGATATTGGACCTTACCGGCCTACCCCTAGCCCACCTCAGTGGATTAACCGGACGTATCCTCAGCCACAAACTCTAGCAAGTCGATGTAACTACCGTTTCCGCTATTTTTTATTTTTCCCCTTTTGTAATATGTTTATTTGAAATCGAAAAAAATACTCTATTCTTATTTCTTTATTATTTTAATTTAATTTATTCATGAAATTCTTTGTTCTCATTGATTGAACTGTTCTTATCGATTCTATTTTCTTCTATTTAATTGTGGGTTTTTTTTTTAGACCTATTGATTTAGATCTATCTCTTATTGAACCCTACAACCCAATTTCCTTTGATCTTAACCCGAAACCGCTATTATTGGATCCTAAATCACCAACCCAGTATCCTAATTGTACCTTATAAATACAACTCTACTACAAATCCTAAAAATTGCTCACCATCAAAACCTTAGCTGCTTATTCTCTCTCCTCTCTCCTTCTCTCCTCATTGTTCTCTCTCTGTCGTTTTCCCCACTCAAAATCCAGAGAACGCATAGCTGAGTTCTTTTCTCCGGTGAGCCCTGACCTCCGGCGACACCCCCACTCCCCGTCGACCTCCCTCCTGTCGATGCCAACCCCCGCAGCCACCAGCGCCACCACAGAACTCCTCCAAACCCTTTTCTCTGTCTTCGGCATTAGTAGCGACCCAAATCCCCAATCCACCGTCAACCCACTTCGCGCCACCCCTATTGCGCAGTCGACCTCGCCGTCGATGCCACCTCCACTGATCGCCAGCGATGCCACCATCCTCTGGCTGTCGTTGCTGCTGTCTTGGGTTGCTGCTGTCTTGGGTTGCTGTGTTGACTCCTTGCTCTTACACGTATATTGAAAGTGTTAAATTGCTAGTTTGTGGGTTCGTTGCTTCGGGATTCTTATCCCATTATTCTTGATATTCATTTTCACCGTCTCACAGGCAAGTCACTATCCTCTTGAATTGTTAATTGTATCAAATTCAAGTTTTGTTGAAAACTCTTGCAAGTAGATCCATTTGTTATCTTACCATACTTTGTTCATCTCTTCGTTGGGTCTATTTAGGATTTACACGAGCTAACCCCAATATTCTTGACATCGTGCTACTTTTAACTCTAAAGATTGGATATTTCATGCATTCATGTAGAATTGATAATAGGTTTAACAGTATAATCATGACACAATTAATTATTGTAGAGACAATTGCAAGGATGTATGTTGTTTGGTCGATTGATGGTTGATTGATGATAAATTACTGTATGTATGTGTTCTAATTTTTTTTATCATGTTTTGACACCCATCATGTTGATTATATAGTTTATCGACTATAGAATTGATACCCATCATGTTTAAATAAATTTATTTCAAGATTACAACAAAAAACCTGTATATTGCTTGCTGGCCTGTATGTTGACTATTGTTTTTGAACCTTTAAACGATCTTAAAATGAATTACTTTCTGAATATGAATTGTAGCCTTACCTTTCTAGTTTCCAGGACATCTTGAATTTTTGAATTCCGAGTTTTGTAGCAAAAGTTATAATCATTTTACTACAGCTATGTTTTTACTTTCAGATTTATAGATTCTTGTATCTTTCATGCTTAAACAGTAAAAAGACTGAACAAATGTTAAAACTCTGCTCTGATAATTTCCATATTGTTAGTAATCACGTTTAGGAATCTAGAAAATATTTTTTATGAATTTTATATCGAGTTTTTTTGTTTCTAAAACTATAATATCAAAATTCTGCCTGAACATGAAATCTGTAAAGAACAATGTGATTGACCTAGCTACTATTGTTGGAATTTGAACTTTAAATATGCGTTGAAACTGTATGGTAATCTAGTTTCTAGAATTTCTGACGGATTCAGTTTTCGAGTTCTGAAACAGCGGAAAACTGCTTTTTTGTACAGACTGCTCCTGCCGTCCAGAATTTTATATTTCAGATTTTAATAGATTAATTATTCCTATATCGTAATATTGCATGAATTAATATATGTATGTTGCATTGCATGATCCTAATGAGTTATTGTAATCATTATAATTGTCCTATTCCATGTTACCATCCTATTGTTCCCCTATTGATACTATCGTTCATCGAAATGTCCATTGATTGTATATTGTATTGTTGCATTGATAAATAATTAACAAGCCGTGGTTTAAAGGGTGATTTAAGTAGTGAACAAAGTAGAGACTGTACTTGGAGGAGGGGCGCGTGTTTCCCTAAATAATGTTCCGGCTATTGTTTTATCGTGTGATTGTGGCTTACGACGATAACCCAATCTATCGTGTACCGTATCGTTACCGATGACCGTATCGTACACCGAAATTTGAATAGTGTTTATCGTTGCCAAGTACATGATCTACCGAGTACACCACTTAAGTCTAAACAAAATTGATTGTATGCATCGAACGTGTAGAATGGGATGTAGTAGTACATGCATTAGTTGGGATTAAAATACATAATAGACTTAAGAATTGACACAACATCGACACTGCATATTGTTTCTCATTGTTCCTATTGATATCAAATACTGGCTAAGTGTTACCGTTATTGATCATGGATTACTGTTATTGAATATTGAATCATTGTTTATAGCCATTGTACCGATTACCAAGATATTGATTATTGTTATAGTCCAATGTTATTGATTCCTATTGATCCATTGATTCATTGTTATACCGTTATTCCATTGTTCCTTACTTTCTCTACTTGCTGTCTATGACTTGCTCTAAGGACAATTTTTCTTCTTTTTTTAGATGAAGTGTATACAGGTAATGAAGAAAAATTGCCTGCTGGAATTGGAGAACAAAGATTCTAAAGACTTAGCTTTTAAATTGCTTATTACTTTGATGAACTTATTGTATTGAGACTTGTTACTATTGTTGGAATTTATTATTGTACTAGATTTTCCCGTGGGCACGTGCCTACGGCACGTCTTCGGAACAATACAAAACACGAAAAGCTCTGTAAATAGTAAAACAACAATAATGTAGCTCAAGTTTGAATCGTATGACAATAATTAGTAGTAAATAAAAGTCCATGTTTCCATTAGTATATGTTGAAAAATAATTATAAATGGGGGTGTAAAATCTAACTTCTTATAACTTTAAGTGTGTAAAATGATGAAATTTAAGTGTTGAAGAGATATTTGCTATTTTCAATATAACATGTGCAATAAAAAAAATGAAAATTTTGAAAATTTACAAACCTGAAATCTTAAAATCTAAATTTCTTACTAAATAAAGAAAGAACGGGAGATAGAGAAAGAGAGAAATATGAAAAAGTGAAGAGAGAAGAGAGAGATAGTAATAAAGTAATGAGTTTTTTAGTTTTGGGGGGAAATTTTGGTTTTAGGGTTTGAAATTTTAGGAGGGGAAATGTGGTTTGTGAGGTTAGATCTGGACCTTTGATTTTGGAGGGATTGAAGGTGAGCCACTTGATAGCTTTCTTTGTGTTTTATTATATAGATTTGTCTTATGTCCCAGATTTTATTATTATTCCAGATGTTGGATTATTATTGTATTTAGATATTTTATATTGCTTCATTCTAAGTATTATTGTTCATGAGATTATTATTATTGTTTGTGCAATTGTTCTGTATTGATTATATTGTTGAGTTGATCGGATAAACAGCTTATGGGTGACGTTAGTCATTCGCTGGGCCAATGTCATGTACTCGTATTCCTATTTTTGGGAAGTGGGCGTGATAGTCGATCTCTCGCAACTACGAACCAGGCCTACCCCTAGCCCACATCATTGGATTTACCGGACGTATCATGTCTTTCCCGAACATTCCTAGGAATTGCAGTCTCTTTACCAGCCTTTTTGCTGATAGACGGTCATACCCCTAGTCAATATACTATCACGCCTCGCTTCCCAAAAAGGAGATACGGAATACTGATACGTGACTAAGTCCAGCGAATGATTTTTATCATCCATAAGCTGTCAGGATCGGTACATCATTTCACAGGAATAACATGAAATAAACAAGGAGAAATCAACCACGCATGCATGAATGAATCAATATACCAACAGAATTTACTTGAAACAAAATTTAATAATCTCAAATAAACCAGATCTGCAACAAGTCAATAATTCTGGGTCATACTGCCTAATTCAAATAATCCAAGTAGCAATACATTAATTCAAAATAAGCAACAGGAAATAATAATTATAGCAAGAACTACAGCAACTAGAATCTCAGATCACCTACTCCATCGGGCAGCTGATCACCAAAATCTACAATTTAAAAAATTGCAGGAAAAAGGAAAGAGAAACAAAACACCCATCAATGCAAGTTACGAGCCGCTTATAGTGCAGGCACAAGTACAGGAAAAGGATAACAACATAGAGTAACAGCGGAAGCAAATATAGCATGGAATTGATATGCCACAAAATTGAACAACTAGCATGAATCATGAACAGAATCAAATAATGTGGTGAGATAACAGGTGCATATGACATGTGACAGGTAACAGGTATCATACAAGTGAGTAAACATGTAACACGTGTCAGGTAGCATGTACAGGTAATAGGAATATGCAGGTGATCATGTTATTTCAAGTCTTGTAATTATTTCGAACTATGTAGTACTTCAAGCGTCCCAAATTTTTACCACATGGTTGCTACATACATGCAAATTTAGTTTAGATCTAGTGGTGGGTTTCTACAGGGCCGTGTACTCAGGCATCATGTAATAGGTAACAGGAACAGATTCATGAATCAGGTAGTAAACAGGTACACGAACCAACGGGTTCATGCATCAACAAGTTCATGAATCAACAACTAACACGTACACGAACCAACAGGTTCATGCATCAGATCATAAGGTACAACAGGTTCACGAATCCACATATTCATAAACTAAACATAAAGTGCAACAGGTTAATGTATCAACATGAATCAAACAAAATAATAGGAAACACGGTCCCCCTTCTGAGTACACATACCTATAATGTCCACTACTAATGTCTTACCCTTAACCCCTGCTTGATTACTTGTTATTATTATTA
Organism: Hemerocallis citrina; assembly: GCA_017893485.1. NCBI lineage: Eukaryota > Viridiplantae > Streptophyta > Magnoliopsida > Asparagales > Asphodelaceae > Hemerocallis > Hemerocallis citrina. The sequence continues at coordinate 146,326,268 of CM030364.1, read as the reverse complement.
AACATGCATATACGTGCCACAAAATAGAGCAAGAATAACATGGTTTGACAAGCAACAGGTTTAGGTCGGAAGATAAACATGCACAGGTGACACAGAACACATAAAAGGGTAGGACAACGAGAATTCTAGTTCAGGATAGCAAGACAGTATTGCACCAAATCTAGGATTCCCGTTGCCACAAACATGCAAATCTGGGTCCGTCGGAAAATATAGAAAATAGACTCTCGACCGAATCTAGCAAATATATATAAGTCATATGGTATTTCACAAAATCAGGACTCAAAACAGAATTGAATCCAGAAAACATGTTCAGCCAGAAATTAGAAGTTTGTATTCATAAACAGGAAAACAGCATAAAAACTTACTGATTAAATTCAAGAAAAATCCAGGGTATTCCCTAGTATGTTTAGTATCAGAAAATATAATTTCATAATTTTCCAACATAGATAGTATAGTCAAATAAAACCAGAACACAACAAGATACAGCAAATTTGTAAATCTGAAACTCTTGACACAGCAGTACTAAAATAGCAATAAATTACGAAATAAAAATCGAAATCCAGATCCGCCAAAAGGATGATAAAATAGATACAGTAGGCTACAACTCATATTCATAATGTTTTTATCAACAACAAGTAGAATTAGGTTAAAATTAAGGTTCTTTACTGAACAGCATGAAAATTCTACAAGTATAGTAGTTGTTTGCAAGTATAGAATAGTTCATAAAGGACATCAATTAAATCCACAAAAATTGGGGTTAATCCCAGTCAAGTCTAGTTGTAATCAGCAACATATTGGATCAAAATATTATCTTTAACATCAGTATAAAAATAAATAACCGTACATAATTCATATTAAACAGAATCTGGAATTTTCTACACCTCTGTAGTAAAATAGCAATAACTTGCAACTCACAAATCGAAACTGAGCTCTATCAGAAATTCTGGAAAGTAGACAAAAATCTTTATAATTCATATTCACAAAACATTTTCATATACTGACCTTAATAGGGTCTAAAATACTGATAAAAAATGGGGTAACAGCAAATACAGAAATCTTCTTCATGCATAAAGTCAACTAGTTCATATGTAACTCATCTAAATCATAACGAAATACGAAATATGGTATACTAAGCAACATGGATAGGGTATTTAACAAGTTTGCAATGAGTTATACTACTGCTACCACATCAAGCATATAGGATCATACAAACAACATGCATGTATACACCAAGAATTGATTATTTTTAAGTTATTTCATGTCGTGTGTGTAATGGAAGAACTACGGGCAGATCAACACTATCATGCCTCGCTTCCCAAACAGGAGATATGGAATACGGATACGTGACTAAGTCTAGCGAACGGCTTTCACCATTCATAAGCTGTTAGGATCTTTACAACACTTCACAGAAAATAACAAGAAGTAAACAAGGAGAAATCAACCATGCATGTTTGAATGAATCAGTATACCAACAGAATTTACTTGATACAAAATTTAATAATCTCAAATAAATCAAATCTGGACAAGTCAATAATTCTGGGTCATACTGCCTAATACAAAATTCATGTAGCAAATACATTTATTCAAGAATAACAGGAGAAATAATATATACCAGAACTCCAGCAACTAAAATCTCTGATCACCCACTCTATCGGGCTGCTGATCTCCATAATCTGTAATTTAATAAATTGCAGGAAAATGGATAAAGAAACAAAATGTCCATCAATGCAAGTTACGGGCCGCTTGTAGTGCAGGCACAAGTACAGGAAAAATAAACAAATATAGAGTAACAGCAGAAACAAACATAATATGGAATAGATATGACAGCAAAACAGGATGTCTAACATGAATCAGAAAACAGAATTAAGTAACATGGTGTGCTAACAAGTACAGGTAATATGTAACAGATGTCAAGTATCATGCAAATAGGTAAATAGACAACAGATGTCAGGTGTCAGGCAAACAGATAAACAAATGACAGATGTCAGGTGTCATGCAAACAGATAAACAGATAACAGATGTCAGGTTAGCATGTAACAGGTATTATGTTATGTCAAATCTTGTATTTATTTCTATTTAGGTAGCACTTCATGCGTCACATCCATTTACCACATGGTTGCTACATTCAAACAAGTTTGCATTTAGATTTCATACTGGATTCTATAGAGCCGTGTGCTCAGGTATCAGATAACAGATAACAAATACAGATAGAATCTATGGGTCATCTTCTGAGTACCCCTTCCTATAGGAAGTGTGCAGTCAGGTAATCAGATAAATAGAATCATGTATCATGTAGTCATGAACACGTAACAGATAACAGATACCAGATAACAGGTGGAGAACACGGGCCCCCTTCCAAATACACATTTCTATATCTTCCAATACTAGATCTTTCCCTTAACCCCGGCTTGATTATTTGTTATTATTGTCAAACATGCATATATCTACACAAAATAAGACAATAATAACATGGCATAAACAAGTAATAGGTTCAGGTCGGAAGTTAAACATGCACAGGTGACAGACAACTCATAAAAGTGTAAGACAACGAAAATTCTAGTCCACGACAGCAAGACAGTACTACACCAAATCAGGGATTCCCGTTGCCACAAACATGCAAACCTGTATCCGTCAGAAAATCTGGAAAATAGACTCTCGGCCGAATCCAGCGAATATATATTTCATATGGTATTTCACAAAAACAAGGCCCAAAACAGAATTGTATCCAAAAAACATGTTCAGCCAGAAATCAGAAGTTTGTATTCATAAACAGAAAAACGGCATAAAAACTTAATGATTAATTCCAAGAAAAATATGGGGTATTCCCTAGTATGTCTAGTATCAGAAAATAAAGTTTCATAATTTTCCAACATAGATAGTATAGTCAAATAAAATCAGAAAACAGCAAGATACAGCAAATTTATAAATCTGAAACTCTTGACACAACAGTACTAAAACAACAATAGATTTGAAAATATAAATCGAAATCTAGATCCGTCAAAAGGGTGATAAAATATATACAGTATGCTATAATTTATCTTCACAAAATTTTTATAAATAGCAAATATAATCATGTTGAATTTAAGGTTCTTTACAGAAAAGTATAGTAGTTGTTTGCAAGTATAGAATAGTTGATAAAAGTTATCAATTAAACCCACAAAAATTAGGGGTTAATTCCAATCAAGTCTAGTTGTACTGAGCAAAATATTGGATCAAAATATTATTTTTAACATCAGTATAAAAATAAATTACCATACAAAATTCATATAAAACAAAATCTGGAATTTTCTACACACTACAAGAAATTTGCCATATACCAACAGACACCTATAGTGACGGATCACTAAAACCGTGGGTATAGACATCATATAGCTACAGACATATAGTAAACTGTGGGTATAGGTATCCTATAGCTATAGAGCTTTTAATCCGTAACTATAAGCTTTTAATCCATAACTATTATTTAATTTCTCCCTCTCTCACCAAACCCTATCTCCAAATCCCCCTCGCCCCAAACCCTATCTCCAAATCCCCCCTTCCTACCGTCGTGCCCCCTCCCCGCGATCTCTCTATCTCTCTCTCGATCTCGAATCATCGACCCGTTCTTCGGCGAGCCACCACCGCGAGCCCCTATCCAGTTGTCTCCACTGCCATTGAGACCCCCCCTTTTCCCTACTCTCGTCGACGCCCAATGCCAGCAGCCCCAATCGAAACCCCCTCTGCTTCTCCCCAATCCCGTCGACGAGCAGCAGCCGCGATGCCTCCTGAGCGCCGCCCCACCTTCCCTCGACGCCCAGGCACCCGCCGCCCCCAGCCCCGACCTCCCTTTCCTATTCCTCGTCGAAGACATACTCATAGGTGATTGATCCTTTTCCCTACCCCCGTCGAGGAATTCATTTTATTACATGTTTTTCCATACTTTGCCTTAGTGATTGATCCTTGTTTCATATAGTGTTTAATAGTTCTCATTCTTATGAGATTTTGATTAAATGAACTGCTTTCTCATGTCGGGAGCAAAAAGGAGTTGGGGGTAGAAGACAAAACAAACATTGGTTGATGTATTAATAAGGATTTCAAAAGTGTTAATTTGATGGAAGAGGTGGTCCTCAATTGAGTTTAGTGGAGGAGGATTCATGTAGCCGATCTCAAGCTACACTGTTAATTCTATGGCCATTTTATTCTTGTATAAGATAGTTAGGATGGAGTTATTGGTCACTTCTGATTTGAAATGTAGCAAAAAGATTATGACATTTAGACAAAAGAGGAGGAAAATGGTTGAAATTTTGTTTATTTTCTCTGGTGAAAATATGAACTTATCCTCATCAGTGGTGGAATTGTATCTGACCTGTAAGTACAAAATTTACACTGCAACCAACTTAGGCTTGACTTTGATGGAAATTAGATGGTACCACATAATTCATTAGTTATCATCAATGATATGGCAATTTTTTTGAATGCTGAGATTTGGTTAGCTTCCAAAAGCTGAAGGAGAGAACAATGCCTAAACTTTAGTCAAAGCAGAAAAAAACCAGTTGGAATATATGGAGCTCAGTGTGAGTGGTTTTGAAAGTATGCTTGCGACATAGGTGCACCCAAGAATGTTGTAGGCATCCAAATTACTTGTTTCTTGCTATTGATGAGTTTTTTTTTCTACACATCCCCCGTTTTTTACCTTGTAACTTTTTTGTGAAGCATGTTAGTTAATCATAGCATCAAATGCTTCCAATTTATAGTACCTTACTAATCTATTATAATACTTGTGGGGAACTTTTTTGTTTCTGATGTGGTTACTATTCGTGATAGGTATTTATCCACCACAAATGAAAGTTTTTGAGTTGAGACAATTGTCTCTAAAGTTTGAAAGGCACTTGGTTTCAGAAATTATTAATTTCCAAGCAAGTTTACCAACTATGCAGCCCATACATAATATATTTACATGTTTTCATGTGATGAATATGTACAACTTATGTACCTTATACAAAGATAGGTAAATTTGTTTGTTTTAATTTAGCTAGATAGTAATCAACAAGTTATCAAAGTACTCTGGGATAATAAATGCTTTGGTTATTGTTATTGAATTATATAGATGTTAGTTTTGTGGGAAATGCTTTGCCCTGTAAAAGAAAAATGGAATTTCCATTTTCTAGAATAGAAAAGAAGAAAAACATGAAAATTTTCTTGTTTTTGTAGTTTTCCATTCAAAATAAGTTTTTCATCAAGTTTGGGTGTTACTTTTCTTAATTTATACTTGACAACATCTGTTTAACAACATCTGTATGATACTTCTACTGTTATTTTGTTGGGACGCTAATGCTATTCTCTATTGATTAAAGGTTCTTGCTGATGATTATTCGAAGCTTGCATTTCTATGTGCTGATCGTTCTGTAAACCTTCATGCAAAATATGGAAGCCACTATAGCTTGTGTATTCAAAGGTTTGTTCAGGCTAACAATTCTCTATCTTCATATTTTTTTATAATGGAAAAATGTTGATGAATGCATTATTGAAAAAGTATCAGCAATTTATGGGCTTAAATAGATTTTTTTTAATATATACATATACATATATATATATATATATATATATATATATATATATATATATATATATATATATATATATATTTCTTTTATTTAAAAGTTGTGCTACTTGAACATCGGAGAAATATCAATAGAGTTGACTAACGAGAATATTTTCCTGACTGAAAAATATTGGGATAAGGTTTTATTGTTTGAGTTTTTTCTCTTGATCATTTGATTTAGAAGACATCCTCCTATATCAATAGAGTTGTTAGCTTGTTTGTTGTATGTGCATCTATAGTTTTGTATGTGCATCTATAGTTTTGATCGCTTAATTTTTGAGTTATTAATTAATGCAATGATGGTAAAGAAACATCAGTAGGGTTTACTAACGAGACTATTTTCCAACTGATTGAAAAATATTGGGATAAGGTTTTATTGTGATCATTTGATTTAGAAGACATCCTCCTATATCAATAGAGTTGTTACCATGTATTTTGTATGTGCATCTATAGTTTTGATCGCTTTTGAGTTATTAATTAATGTGATGATGGTAAAAAACACTGCCTAATTAAAATATTGGATTTCAATATGTTGTCTTCTATCATTGAATCAAATTGACCTAAAAAATGTCTATGAAATGTGGATCTGTTATATTGCTTCACTAGGTATGCATGTTACCAACAATCTTCAGGATAGCTTCACCTACTTACATTTTAGAATCACCAGACTGTATCAGTTTGACAAGTTTTAATTCTTATCAGGATGGGAAGGGATATGGCATATGATTGCTGGTCCTGTGACTTGCTTTGTGCTGCATCATCCCCCGATTTGTAAATAATTAATTTGGAACTGGTTCACCTATGTCCTTTCTTATTAATGCTTTATTCAGTCGCTAACTGAACAATCTAATTATCAGCAATTTCTTGGCTATGTTGGATCTATGGTGATTATCTCTATTGTTTTTCTATGAAACAAGTAACATATCACAAATATAGTATGTTGGTTACTTCTAAATCTTAATAAAATACTTATGTTTCTAGAGCAAGGATAGGACTGCAGATTGTTCATTCCCAGTCATCAAGGACCCAACTCAATTTACTGTTGCACATGCTCGATCGAGTAAGCTACTTTGCAAATATACGTTTCTCTGGCATTTTGAATCCGAATGACACATTTCGCATGCTATCTGAATATTGACTATTTGTTGATGACCAAAGTTAGTTCTTTTTGCTTTGTTTTGTTTGTGAAGGGCTCTCAACAAGCGAGAAATGATTGAACTCGCTCAAAATGCAGCTGAGTTTGTGTTTGCCGACGATGAAGTGAAGAAGGTTGTAAAGGAGATTTGCAAGATGCTAAAAGAAGATTACTGCAAAGAGAATCGAGATCAATCAAAGATCGGGTTGCCGTAAAATAAGAAAATTGTTAGTTCCGTATCTCAAGTGAGGAGTCAGTTGAATGTTATCTTATAATGTCATTGAATATGTTGATCGTAGTTTAAAGTATTGATTCTCATGTCTGCACACATGAATTCAATTGTGTATTTGGTTATTAACTATTTTGTGATTTGACATGCTTGTAATACTTCATTAATTTTAATATGATTGAAGTTTAATTTTTTTTAATTTTGTTTCATAAACACATTTATCTATTTTATTGTTTATTTAGTTTATAATTGGATTAATATTATAAAAGAAAATATTAAATTATCATACGCATAATTAATAAGAAATTTTTTTGTATAGAGCGATGGGTATATATTTAAATATTTGGATGCGAAAACCATTACTAAAACCTATAGCAATAGAGTTTCAACCGTGGGTATAGGAAAGCAAGTGGTGTCCTTAAAACCTATACCAATGGATACGAAACCATGGGTATAACACCGAGGTTTTGTCCAACGGGTAAAAAAACCGTCGCTATAGGCTATAGTGACGGCATTTTACCGTGGGTATAGCTAATTAAAAACGACAGAAAAATATGTCTGTTGGTATAGGTTTTACGGGCTATACCTACGGTTTTTCGCCCTTTACCCACGGATTTTTGCTGTCACTATATGTCAAATTCCTTGTAGTGACACATCTGTAGTAAAACAGCAATAACTTGCAACTTACAAATAGAAATTGAGCTCTGTCAGAAATTCTAGAAGTAGACAGAATTCTCTATAATTCATATTCACAAATAATTTTGATATACAAACCTTAATAGGGTCTAAAATACTGGACAAAAATGGGGTAACAACAAGAACAGAATTATTCTTCATACATAAAATCAATTAGATCATATGAAACACATCCAAATCATAACAAAACATGAAATAGGGTATACTAAATGTCCAAGCAACATGGTATAGGGTATTTAACAGATCTACAACAGGATGTACTACCAGTACACGTTAAGCATGCAAGATTCACACAACAACTAATGGATCACAACCAACATACATATATGCAACATGGATTATTAGATCTAGGTTAAATTTTATGGTGTGTGTAATGAGACAACTACGGAAAAATCAACACATAGAGACAAGATATAATAGGAATTTTGCACAAGAATTGTCTCTAGAACACAACTACACTACAGGGGTATTTAGTACTTGTATATGCAACAGAAAATTATACAAGTTACTTGCCTTATAGTTGACGAACGAAAATAAAGCAAGAACGAGAATAAAGGGAACAGATACCCGGGCACGAACTCAAGCGAACGAATCACGAACCAATCACGAACACACGATCACAATCGCAATCATGAACACAATGCACGGATCTTGATGATGATGAAGATGATAATCACGATCACGATCGGTCAATCGGACGGCTAGATCCAAGAAATCAAGATCAAGATATTGATGATGATCACGAAGTAGATCCGATGGTCAGAATTCAAATCATCAAGATCTGATGGACTTGATGATCAATCAAGAGGATCAACGTCCAGAAAAGCTTGATGATGATGAAGATGATCATGAGGAGATCAATGGCTGATATGGCTTGATCATCCAAATAGAGGCAGGGCAGGTGTGCTCTGCAATGAAAGAACGGCAGACAGCGGGTAGCACAACGGACGGGACTAGCGGCGATAGGGGTTCGGCACAGCAGAGCTGGTATTGCTGCTGGTTGGCATCGCTGCTGATGTTTCTGTCAGTAGGAAGAAGAGAAGAGAGGTGGCAGGGGGAGTTGCACTGCAGGCTATCGTGGTTTAAGGCGACGGGGTGCACCGGAGGGAGGCAAGACGACAAGGTGCATGGCTAGCTATTGCAGGCTGTTGACGCAGCGGAAGGCGGTCGGAGGTAGGAATAGGGGAAACGGGATGAGCAGGAGGATAGGGATGGTGGTCGAGGTCTGCAGTGATGGCGGAAGGGGTTGAGGGGCACACGGGATGCAGGGAGAGGGGTGAGCAGGATGCATAGGAGGTAGGAGATGATGAGTAGTGAAGGGGGCGGCTGTGGGTTTTAGATGATTAGGGTTTGTATTAGTAAGGTTAACAGTAGTGGTTATATATATGAGATGGGTAGGGTTAACGGGTTGGATACTGGTGGGTAATGGGTTAGCGGGTACGGGTATAGGGTTTTGGGTTTTAAAATCCAATAAGAAAATGGTTTGGAGTTTTAGGAGAATAAATGAATAAATAGATCAAAAATAATGTAGTAATACAAGTAATAAATTTGTATGCATTAAATTAATACTCAAATACTACTAAATACAATAGAATGTATGGGTTCACAAAATAGACGGGATTGGATTTGAATTGAGCTAAAATAAAATAAGGAGCAAAAATAATATTACATATCAATTAATTAAATCAAATAGTTTAGGCAAAATCCGTACTCCAATAATAATAAAATGTAGATCACGATCTATAGGCTTTCAAATATTAATAAAAAATATATATTTAATATTTAATAATAATAATAATAACAGAAATAATAATGATAATAACAATAATAGTAATAATAACAGTAACAATAATAATAATAGAAATCAAAGTAATAATAACAATAGATTTGTATTACAATATAAAAATCATAGGAAATAGTTACAAATAAAATTATTGATCAGAAATAGCCTTTAATAGAAGATCCAACAATACATTTTAACAAAGAGAATTTCAAAACAAAAAAAATAATTTACAAAAATTGAAATACCGAAAATACACAGAAATTACGTATTTGCGAAAACAGGGGTTACAAACACATAGAGATAGAATATAACAAGGGTTTCATGGGGATATATCTTGAAGCAACTACACTGGAGGCAGTATTTAGTACTTGTATTATACAACAAAAAAGAATACAAGTTACTTGCCTTGAAATTGACGACGAATTCGACGAAGAGAAAGAGAATAATGAGAACCGATTCCCAGGCACGAACACAACGAATGAGTCACGAACAAGATGATCACGAACACAATCGGTTGGTTAGATCCAAGAGTGATGATCAAGATCAAATCAGATCGGACAGGCTCTGATCCAAGATCAAGGTGACGATCAAGATCAGATCAAACGGACGGTTGAGATCGCTAATGAAGATGATTACGATCGGAACGGACGGCTGAGAGTCCAAGGGCTGATGATGATCACAATCAGGATGAAAGATCAGATGGCCTAGATCTAATATGATGATGAAGATGATCAAATCAGATCAGATCAGATCGGGAGGAGATCGGCGGTCCAAATCTAATCTGATGGTGATCGATGGCTTACATTCAATCTATCACATCTGATCATAAAAATAGAGCATGGGGGCGGAGGGCTCTGCGACTTCGAGGATGGCTGCAATGGCTGGCCTGGCGGTGGTCGGTGACTGTGAGAAGTGGCAAGGTTGACGGCGAGGAGCGGCAGGGTGCTGACGGCAGGGGTGGTAGGAGTGACTGGAGGAGGACAAAGAGGGCGACTCTGTTCTAGAAGAAAAACAGGGAAGGTACTGGCAGAAGCTCGATGGTCGACTGACTGCACTGAGCTTCGGTGGGTGGTCGAGCTCGGAGAAATGGCGAGAAGATAGTGGAAGCATGGCGAGGTGCAGCAGGGTGCACAGGAGGGTGGTCATGGTTGCAGCGTCGTCAGAATTGCGGTGGAGGGTGCTCGGCTGTGTGCAGCACAGTGGCGAGGGCAGGGCTCGGCGGAAGGGCGATGACGGAATGTCGGTGAAGTGGTGGGTCGATGAGAGGTCAAAGTGATGGGTTGAAGGTGGCTACGGCGGGGACGGCAGCGGATGGGTTCGAGCAAAACGTCGGAGGAAGAAGATGAAGGTGGAGCTGATAGGACTGAGGCGCTTGGAGGTGTGCAGGCAATGCCATAGAGAGGCGGAACAAAGCTGGTTGTGGTGTCTTAGGAAAGAGAGAGATCGGGAGGTAGGGGGAGACGGGATGGAGAGGATGAACAGCGGGTAGGGGGAGACGGGATAGAGAGGATGAACAGCGGGTAGGGGGATGAACAATAGGCGGCTAGGGTTTCCTAGGGTTAGGGTTAAGTGGAGATTAGGGTTTAGAATAAACAGGGTTATATAGGAAAAGGATTAGGGTATAGGGTTTAAAAATCCATTAAGAAAATGGGTTTGGAGTTTTAGAAAAATAAATGAATAAATAGATCAACAATAATATAGTACAACAATTAATCAATTTTGTATGCATCAAATTAATACTCAAATATTACTAAATACAATAGAATGTAAGACCACACAAAATGATCAAGACTGTATTTGAATCGAACTAAAATATAAAATTCTATACAGAAAACCCATACACTAATAAAAATACTAGATTACGATCTATAGGCTTCCAAAAAATTTATAAACAATAAGTTTAATAACAACAATAATAATTATTTTCCTTAATAATCAATGTCATAATAATAATAATAATTAGATTTGTATTACAATATAAAATCATTGGAAAATATTTACAAATAAAATTATTGATAGACTTCAATAGGAGATCCTACAATACATTTTAACAAAAGAATTTGAAAGCGGAAAAAAAATAATTTACAAAAATCGAAATACCGAAAATACACAGAAAATACGTATTTGCGAAAATAGGGGTTAAATATACATGGATTTACCGGGTGTATTCCTCGATCTCGGACCCCTAAGAGTTGCATATTCTTTACCGGACATGTTCGTCGTTGTTTCTATCATATCTTCTTATAGTGCCTATCCTTAAGTTTAATTTTAATCATCACACCCTAGAGCTAGCTTACCCTACCGGACTTAATCAACAATCTGAGAAACAATAGCCCACACTGACTACTTCTCAAATTTCTTTATTCACAAATGTAACCCCTGTTTTCCTAAAAATGTATTTTTGTGTATTTTCTGTATTTAAAAATTTTCGCAAATTATTTTTTCCGGTTTTCAAATTTATTTTTGTCAAATTGTACTATCGGATCTTCTATCAAAATCTATTTTCGGTCAACAATTGTATTTGTAACTAGATTCTATGATTTTATGTTTTAATACAATTTTTATTATTGTGATTGTTTTTTTTATTACTATTAATACTTCTAGCAAAACCTAATTGTATATTTTTATTAGTTATTGTGATTTCTAAATACCCAAAACCCATTTTTATTTTATTGAATTTCTTTCTAAACCCTACTACCCTATTTAATATCCTAATACCTATTATATTAACCCAATACCCATTTAAAATACCCAAACCCTGTTTTAAATAAACCCATTACCCTATACACTACCCCCAACCCGTTAATTTACTCAAACCCAATTAACCAAAACCCAATTAAATAAACCCAAAACCCATTTACCCATTATCTAACCCGTTAACCCTACTTCATTCTCCTACCCGCACCCGAAACCACCTCTTCCCTGTTATTCTAACCCTAAAACCTAATAGCCAACCTATATATATAACCCATTTTTGCCTCTTCATCTTCCTATAACATACCAGCCGCCATCTTCAACCTCATCCCGATCCCTCCATCTCCTGTCCATCTCTCTCCCTCCCGAACCCTGCTCCCACTCTTCTCCCCGCCCCCCCCCCCCCGTGCACCCTCTCCTCGACATCGGCACTACACCGCTGCACCCAGGTCCACCCTCCTGTCGCGCTGCGCGCCTGCAGACCCCCCGGTGCTGTCGTCACCCAACCTCCGCTGTGCCCACGTCGACAACAGCACCGATCACAGCCAGTTGCTCTGTCTTTTCTTCCCTTGACGACCTGCAGCAATACCAGCGAGCCCCACCGCACCGCAGTCAGCTGCCACGCGTCCAGTCGCGATGCCGCCCTGTACCGTGCACGGCTGTCGCTCCCCCACTGCGCAGCTACCCTGCGCAGCACTGCCTCTTCTTGTGTGCCGCAGCATCAACGACCCAGTCCAGCAGACCCCCCCTGCCTCTACGCCGCTGCAGCCACCTGCGGCCAGCCCTCGCACTGCCAATGCCGCCTGTCCCTGGGCCACGTCCTGCTGTCGACTGCCTTGCCGTCAGCCTCGCCCACTGTATACTGAAGCTTGCGATTGCCATGGGTAGTTTGATGAAGGTGTTGATCAACTTTGAATATCAGCCATCCGATTGATCTTGATTCTTGATCTCTTGTTGTGGGTCGTCGGATCTTCACGATCTCATCTTGATCTTCTTGATCATGGTTTAATCTTGGTAATCCGTTGGATCTTGATCATCACCTTTGATTATGGACCATTGGATCGCATTCTCATCATCTTAGAGTTCTTGATCACTTTGATTGGTGGCCGTCCGATCGTCGATCTGGCTCGATCATCATTATCATCATCAAGATACCGATCACATTTTGATCTTGATCTTGATCTTCTATCAGAGTCGTCCAATCTGATTCGATCGCCTTGATATCTTGATCCCATGATCTCAGCCGTCCGATCGTGTCCATGATCGATTGTTCTTTGGGTTTGTGATCTTGCTCGTGGTCGTTCGTTCGTGGTGTCGTGTTCGTGCCCGAGATCCGTTCCAGTTATTCTTGGTGTTCTTCGTTTTCGTCTTCGATTAACGCAAGTAACTTGTACTCTAATTTCTTTGTTTGATACAAGTCAAAAATACAACCTATAGTGTAGTTGGGTCTAGAGACGACTCTTATATGTGTTATTCTTGATGAGTTTTGTCTCTGTTATGGAAACTTGACCATAGTTGCCTCACGACACAATATTGACATAAATTAACTTAGATTTTACCCATTCTTGATTTGATCATGTATGTGAGACTTCTTGTGAGAATTTGGATATTTGTTGAGAACCATGTGACAGGCTTGATTTAGATATGTTAATAACCCCAATTCATGATTTTTGGACACTTGGTAGACTCGATTTCAAGTTTGGTTGTGTTTGGATATAGTTTCGTTGGATCTAGATTGATTTTGGTTTTTGAGGAAAATTTGTATTTTGTTGATGTTCTGTTTTGAATTGTATTTTAGACCATACTAAGGTCAGATTCATAATTTCGGTATAAAACATGAATTGTAGAAAACTCATCTGCTTTCTATCTATTTTCATCTCCCTTTGGCGGATTTGGATTTCGTTTCACGGTTTGCGAGATATTACAATTTTCATACAGCTGTGTTGGGAATTCCAGATTTGCCAAACTATCGTTTCTTGATGTTTTCTGATTTTTGATGACTAATCTAATTTGACTGGAAAATTATGAAACTTTATATTTTGATACTAGACATATAGGGAAATACTCCAGATTTTTCTTGGATTTATTTAATGTGTTTTCATGCTATTTTCCTGCTCTTGAATTAGATTTCCTGATTTCTGGCTGAACATGTTTTCTGTATTCAAATCAGTTTTGAGCTATGTTTTTGTGAATTAACATATGACTTATTTATACTCGCTGGATTCGGTTGGAAGTCTACTTTCTAGAAATTTTGACGAATTCAGATTTACATTTTTGGAACACTAGAAATCACTATTTTACTGCAGTGTGGTCTTGCTGTACTGAACTTGAGATTTGTCTATTTTTTTTCTTTTATGAGATATCTTGCACTCGTACATGTTTATCTTGCAACTTGCACTTGTTTCTTGATCATGCCATGTTATTCTTGATATACTTTTCTGTTCGTGACACACCGACATGCTTGTTTGATATTAATAATAAAATAACCAAGCCGAGGTTTAAGGGAAAGATGAATAGTGGATAATTCAGAAACGTGTACTTGGAAGGGGACCCGTGTTTCCCATTACTTGTTGCCAAGTCTTATGATTAAATGATTCATGCTTGATATTACTTATTGCCATGTTTAATGGTTACATGATTCATGCTTGTTATTACTATATGATTATATGTTGCCATGATTCGTGACGATTCATGCTTGTTACTACTTGTTGCTATGATTCGTGACGATTCATGCTTGATACTTGCTGCCACTTGTTCACGATTACGTGACTCATGCTTGATACTACTTGTTGCCACTTGTTCACGATTACGTGACTCGTACTTGATACTTGTTACTTGACTTGTCCCTGAGTACAGTGCCTTCTATTGTCTACTATGAAATCTAAAGCGAAACTGTTTGCTGTAGCAACCATGTAAGGTGGGCTGCATGAAGTGCTACCTAGATAGTAATCACTACAAGACTTGAACATTATACTTGAACATGATACATGCTTGCTTGATACTTGACTACATGATACATGAGACTTGGTTACATGAGACTTGAAACTTGACACTTGATGCATAATTACATGATACTTGACACCAGATGCATGTTCACATGATACTTGATTACTTTGCACTTGATTCATGTCATTTACACTTGTTTACTTTGCCATGTTAGTTATTTATTTTGACATCATGCTTGTACCATGTTGCTAGTTAGTTTTCCCATGTACTTGTATCCTACATTATAAGTGGCCCGTAACTTGCAATTGACGGGTACTTGTTTTCTTTTTTCCTCTTCCCTGCATTCGTTGAATTGCAGATTTTGGAGAACAGATTCCAGATGGTATTGGTGACATGAAGTATTACTGCTGGATCTTGTTATGATTTTTCTTTGTAGGTGCTTGAACAATATTGTATTTTTGATACTTGGATTTATTCTTGTATTTGGGCAATGTGACCCAGGATTATTTGTGTATTTCAGATCATGACTATTTGAGATTAATATATTTTATTTCAAGTATTCTTGTTGGTATTTGGTTCATATGTGCATGTGGTTGACTTTTCTGGCTTCCGACTCTGATTATATTGTGATATGTTGTAAAGATTCCTGAACAGTTTATGGATGATGAAAATCATTCGCTGGGCTTTTGTCGCATATCTGTATCCGTATTCTCTTTTGGGAAGCGGGGTGTGACAACAAATTGCCAGTTACTAAGGGTGTAACACCCCGTGTTAAGAATATATATATATATATATATATATATATATATATATATATATATATATAATTGGAGGTGCCCTATAGAGTTTCCTATAGGGAGTGTTGTTACGCCCCGCTTTCCTAAAATACGGAATACGAGTACATGACATTGGCCCAACGAATGACTAACGTCACCCATAAGCTGTTTATTCGATCAACTCAACAATATAATCAATACAGAACAATTACGCAGACAATAATAATAATCTCATGAACAATAATACTTAGAATGATGCAATATGAAATATCAAAATACAATAAACCAACTTCTGGAAACAAAAACAAAATCCGGGTTATATGCCCAATACAATAATAAATCCAATCTCAAAAATAATAAGAAGTCTCGACACAAGAAGTTCAATAAAACAATAAGCAACTAGAAAGCATAAAATCTTCAGATAGTTTGTTCTCCAATCCCAGTAGGCAATTCTCCTTCAACACCTTTGAATACTTCATCTAAAAAGAGGAGAAAAATGGTCCCTAGAGCATGTCATGGACAGCAAGTAGAGAAAGTAAGGAACAATGGAATAAGGATATATCGATGATTTCAATGGATCAATAGGAATCAATAACATGGGACAATAACAATAATCAATGTCATGATAAACGATGCAATAGTTGTAATCAATGATTCAATAATTGATAATAATATTCAATGGTCAATATCAGTAACACTGAGCCAATATTCGATATCAACAGGTGTCACGCCCCGCTTCCCAAAAGGAATACGGAATATGGTATGTGACTAAGCCCAGTGGATAGTTTTCACCATCCATAAGCTGTACGGATCTACTTGACTCATCACAACAGTAAATATAACAATACACTCAACCAGGCATGCATAAACGATTATAACTCAGCAGTATTTATTCGCAACAATAATGAATATCCCAAACAAATATGAGATATGAAGCAAAACAATATTCCGGGACTACAAGCCCTAAATACAAGTCTCAACACAGTATATGAATAAAATAGTTCAACAAAACATTAAGCAAATTTGCCAAAGTGAAGCTCAAAACTTTTGCTCACCAACTCCAGTAGGCAAGCGATCACCAAAACCAGCTCATATAGCAATTACAGGAAAAAAGGGAAGACAGGAAAACATGATGCCCATTAGATGCAAGTTCTGGGCCGCAAGCAGTACAAGCAAGAAAATGAAAAGGAAAATATAAAACAAACAGGAAGTACTGACATAGCAACAAAGGATGACAGTCCACAGATAACAGGAAATGGTAGGCTAACAGAAAAAAGTGTACTAATAACAGTAACAGTGAAGTCAACGGTAACAGTTGTAGCGCCCCAAATTTCCAATGTAGGATCTCAGAAATACGTGGCACAATTCCCAGCATCAACCTCAATGTAATAGTAAACATAGAAAAAACACAGATAAAATTTTCAATTTTTATTACAAAAATTCTTTACAAAGTACAGCGGAAAATTAAACACATTGAATTACAATTCTTTCTTTTACAACACAATCTTTTACAATTTACATAAGCCACATTTTCATTCTACACATGCATCCAAATCACAATGCTAACCGTACCTACCTGTAAAACATGAGGCTGGAGATAACCCTACCCCCAAGACTACAAGGGGTCAGCCATAACGGTGTGAGTGACATAAAAAAAAAACAACATAAATAAAACATAAAGAATAAAGTTATAAACAACACATACCAACAGTAGTAACAAATAGAATATGAAATGACAATAACAAAAACATGAAAACATCAAGTGAAACTATACTAAGTGTCAAGTGTAGGAAAACAAGAAAACAGTCACGCATAAAACCAAGTCAAGAAAACAAAAATGCAATATGATGACTCTTTAATGCATACTTGTCGGATTCTATGCATTCCATACTACATAGGTCCGATGCAAGCCCCTGTCGTTCTCCACTTAATAAGGTTAAATCCCTCGTTATACAACTAATCCTACTACTGTGATGGAAATAAGATCCAGAATACTCCGTGAATAGACATCACACAACCCTCAACGCACAAGCATTATGTAGGAATAGCTGAAAAACTGGAGAATCACCTTCCTGTCGTGTACTCCACTGTCGCCCCTCGATGTGCAAGTATACAGGCACATCCTGTGAATAGACCCATCGGCCCTCAACATGCAAATGTACTTGTATGTTCCGTGAATAGGCACTGCAGACCCTCGGCACGCGAACATACTAATAGTCCCTCGCGAGACAGAACACACACAGTCTTGGAACGCATCTGTTAGACTGGATCCCAAAAGTATATTCTCATGTTTCCCAAGTTCCATCACATCTCCATTAGTGCCTGTCCTTAAGTTGATTATTATTAAAACACAAATTCTCCCTCTCTAGTGTTAGTGTATCCTGCCGGACTTAATTCCACAACAACAACCGCAAGACCCATCTGGTCATAATTCATAAAATCTCATATGCCAGTTCACAGGACTCTCACTCAACTCCTATAGACTCACAAAAACGAATATCAACACCAAAACTTTCAATAAAACTCTTAATTCCATCATTAAAATGTTTATATCAATGAAAACTTCTTAAGTCAACAAAATCCTCATCCGTGAAATGTACTCATAAATTCCAGAACTGAAACAAAGTATTAAATCCATCGAATAACTGAGAATCATATTTTGAAGTCATAGAATATCACAAAACATCAATTACTTCGAAATCTATCGTAAGAATACAATTTAAATTCTATTATAATAAAAATATAACTCTCTGGAAAGTACTATAATATGTAGCGAAAAATATCATCTAAAACAGTAAATCAATAATCCATAATATTGAAGAAACAATCGTTCATGAAATTCGAAGAAAACTCAGCAAAACAGCCCACAAAAACACTGATGGTCGATCGTCAAAACCAATACAAAATGTGACGGTGGACTGTCAAATAAAAAAAATCCAAAAAAAGAGAATTGACACTCGACTGTCGACTTCAGTGTATTTGTGAAGCGGTCGACTGTCATATGCGTAAATCGATAGCTTTGAAATTCGTGCACATTTTTACTGATACTTCAATTCAATCTTTAAAATCATAAATTTGCAAAATTTCTCGAGATCATCAAATACAACTTGTATAACATACTGGAGTTTATAAAACTAATCAAAATCACAAAAAACATCACAAAATAGTAAATTTTCATTAAAAACTTCTCAAACAGAATATACATACATACATACATATATATATATATATATATAGAGTGTTGTTCGGTTGCAAACGGGCCGGAACGGGTCGGGTTCGCACGGACCCGTGCGAACTTCGATCTGGACCGTTGGATCGAAGATCCAACGGTTCAGATTTTTTTTCATAAAATCTTGCCTTAACCCGTCGTTGTCAAGAACGGGTTAAGGCAAAATTTTATTAAAAAAGATGTCCTTAACCCATTCTGGGGAATAACGGGTTAAGGCTATATTTTTTCATTTTCGTCGACATACAGTTCGTCTTCTTCTTCCGCTCCCTTCTTCTTTCCTCGACGAAAATAAACCCAAACGATGGAAAAAAGAAAAAATCCCTAAAAAAACCTAGCTCCGACGATCGAAACCCTAGAACTCCCTCTTCTCTCCCAACTCCGAAGATTGAAACCCTGTAACTCCGACGATCGAAACCCTAGCTTCTCTTCCCCTCTTCGGAACCCTAGATACGAAATCGGAACCCTAGTTCTCTTCGAAAACCGATTGCTTGGCTTGATTTGGACCTATTCCGTAAGGTATACACTATTTCTTGAACCCAATAATCTACATTTGTATTTTTTTTGTTGAATTTGTGTGTAGTAATTTATTTAGAAATTGGGAAAAAAATTAAAATGCGTTAGTAGATTTTAGATGTAGAATCGGGTTGACCTCAAGTATATTCAATTGCAGAATTATGTTTCTTGCATTAGTATCTTGTAGAATTAGAATTGTTTATAGGAAATTAGTTAGAATTTTCAGTGCGGTTATGGTTGAAAACCCTACGAACGACCGTAAAAAAATACGAAACTTTCCGAGTAGGTTCGTCTCACGTAGTACAAGCCACACCAACTTGTAGAAGCGAGTTTCGACTCACGGTTCGAGAGATACAGCCGCGTATCGCTTTGGGTTGGAAAAAAACAAGTATAGCGGTGCACGGCCGTATATCGCAAACCGTGACTCGAAACTCGCTTCTACAAGTTCGGGTGGTCTGCTGTACATGAATTCGACCAACTATGAAAGTTTTAAAATTTTCGGATGCCGTTTGTGCGGTTTTCTCAACCTCCTCGCATTATAAGTTTTAGACTTAGAATTTTTTAAGTGCGGGTAGATTAGAAAACCCTCCAAACGGCCTCAAAAAAATACGAAACTTTGCAATTTGGTTGGTGACACGTAAGAGAAGTGACCCGAAGTTGTAGAAGTGAATTTCGACTAACGGTTCGAGAGATACGGCCGCGTATCGGTTTTGGTTGGAAAAAAACAACTAAAGCCGGTACACGGCCGTATCTCCCGAACCGTGAGTCGAAACTCGCTTCTACAAGTTCGGGTGGCTTGCCCTACGTGAATCCGACCTAGTCGGAAAGATTTATAATTTTTGGGTGCCGTTTGCGCGGTTTTCTCATCTTTCTTGCACTACAAGTTTTAGACTTAGAATTTTCTAAGTGCGTGTAGATTAGAAAACCCTCCAAACGGCCTCCAAAAAATACGAAACTTTGCAAATTGGTTGGTGTCACCTACGCAAAGCGAAACGAACTTGTAGAAGTGAGTTTCGACTCACGGTTCGAGAGATACGGTCGCGTATCGCTTTCGGTTGAAAAAAACTATTATACAGCGGTATACGGTCGTATCTCGCAAACCGTGAGTCGAAACTCGCCTCTACAAGTTCGGGTGGCTTGTCCTACGTGAACCCGACCCACTTTGAAAGTTTTAAAATTTTCGAATGCCGTTTGTGCGGTTTTCTCAACTTCCTCGCATTACAAGTTTACGCCTTAGAATTTTCTAAGTGCGGGTAGCTTAGAAAACCCTTCAAACGGCCTCCAAAAAATACGAAACTTTGCGATTTGGTTGGTGTCACCTACGAGAAGTGACCCGAAGTTGTAGAAGTGAATTTCGACTCACGGTCCGAGAGATACGGCCGTGTATCGGTTTTGGTTGGAAAAAAACAACTAAAGCCGGTACACGGCCGTGTCTCCCGAACCGTGAGTCGAAACTCGCTTCTACAAGTTCGGGTGGCTTGCCCTACGTGAATCCGACCTAGTCGGAAAGATTTATAATTTTCGGGTACCGTTTGCGCGGTTTTCTCAACTTCCCCGCACTACAAGTTTTAAACTTAGAAATTTCTAAGTGCGGGTAGATTAGAAAACCCTTCAAACGGCCTCCGAAAAATATGAAACTTTGCGGGTAGGTTGGTGTCCCCTATGAGAAGCCACCCGAACTTGTAGAAGTAATTTTCGACTCCCGATTTGAGAGATACGGTCGCGTATCGCTTTCGGTTGAAAAAAACTATTATAAAGCGGTATACGGTCGTATCTCGCAAACCGTGAGTCGAAACTCCCTTCTACAAGTTCGGGTGGCTTGCCCTACGTGAATTCCACCTAGATGGAAATTTTTATAATTTTCGGATGCCGTTTGTGCGGTTTTGCTCTATTTCCTCGCATTTTAAGTTTTAGAATTAGAATTTTCTAAGTGCGGGCCCGTTTATAAAACACTTCAAACCACCTCCAATTAATACGAAATTTTTCTCCTTTTCAAGTTGTGGTGGCTTGCGCACTTATAAAAATACCAAATACAGCGGTTTAGTACCCCTAACTATTCTCCTCTTCACCGTTTCTTAGGTATGGACAGTTTCGAAGGAAGTTCTGTTGCCGGGGATAAATTTGTTCGTGCACAACAACTTGGCGAGTATCTTCCTCATGTTGACGAGCACCTAAAACCGAAGATTGGTATGACATTTCCCACCCTTGAGGATGCGGAAAAATTTTATTCATCATATTGCAAATGTGCGGGATTCGCTATGCGTAAGAGTGGAAATAAATATAAGGAAAACGATGTAGTGGATAAATCATACGTCTGTAATAATGCCGGGGAGTCACCGAATAGCTATAATGAAACCAGACGAGGTACAACTTCTAGAACGGGTTGCAAAGCTTTCGTCCGTGTGAAAATAAACCCATATAGTACTTCACAAAGTAATTCGTGGATTATTTATTCGTTTAATGAAGCACACAATCACGAATTTACTTCACCCGGTAGACGTCACTTGCTACCTCGAAACCGTGAATTGACTAAGACAGATAAAAATGTAATTGGTCAACTTACCGAAACTAATGTCCCTATATGCAAACAAATGCTATTCTTTGAAGGTGCAAGTGGCGGTAATGAGAAAATTGAATTCACCGAAACCGATGTAAGAAATCTCAGGAGAGACGAGATGGAAGGTTTAAAAGGTCATGACGAACAAATGCTACTTGAGTTTTTTGAATCGAAAAAGGCGACCGATCCCTTATTCTATTTTGATTACCAATGTGACCCCGAAGGGCGATTGACACATTGTGTGTGGGTGGACGGTATCGCCAGAAATAATTACAAAGTATTTGCGGATGTTCTCTGCTTTGACGCTACCTACAACACAAACCGATACGGGATGTTGTTCGTACCATTTGTCGGATTCAACCATCATTGGCAATCAATATTCCTAGGTTGTGGGTTCATCCCCAATGAGACAGCTTCCTCATTTGAGTGGTTCTTTGAAAAGTGGCGTGCTGCAATGCCATGTGATCCGATCAACATCGTGACAGATGAGGATCGTGGGATAACTTCTGCAATTTCCAAAGTTTTCCCAATCACGTCACATAGATATTGCATTTGGCATATTTTGGATAAGATACCGCATAAAGTTCGAATGTCGAATAACGTTGATGAGTTCAGGGATGCTTTGAAGACTATTATTTATACGGCGGAATTTATAACAGAATTCGAACAGAAGTGGAAAAATTTGATCTCTCAGTACAAATCAGAAAATAACAAATGGTTGAAGGAAAAATTTGAGATCCGTGAAAAATGGGCCCCTGTGTACGCAAGAGACTCATTTTGAGGGGGCATGTTGAGTACCCAACGTAGCGAATCGCTACACCATACTCATAAAAAGTACTCACTACATGAATTTGCTATCATCTTTGACTGACTCTTAGTAAAACAAAGACACGATGAACTTAAAGAAACACATCGTAATCGCGAGGAGCGGCCAAAATTGAAGACCGAGTGGGCATTGGAGTCACAAATGGCAGGGACATACACTTTGAAGATTTTCTACAAATTTCAACAAGAAGTGGTCAAAAGCTTATTACTTAATGTGAGTTTAATTGCGAGTATGGATACACCGGACAGTGCAACTTATTCTGTAACAGTTTGTGGAAATTCAGAACCGGTGAGGGTGATTTCTTATTGTAAAATCAGTAAAATTGCTAAATGCCCTTGTTCCATGTACTACTTCGTAGGCATTCCCTGCAAACATCTACTTGCAGTTATTCGGTTCACAGATCACACCGCACTACCCGAACAATATATTTGTAGGCGATGGACCAGGGATCAAATGAGGAGAAGCAGTATACCGGTGGGCAATAATATGGGCGACAATTTTGCATCGCGTTATTGTGAACTGAGTATGCACTCAAGACATATGGTCGATCTTGGTTGTTCTTCAGAGCGAGGATACAAGTACATGCTCGACCACATGCTGAAGGGAATTGAAGGCTTTGCTAAGATTGAGTCAGTGAACAGCACACCACACGAAGGTAGCGCACAACCTGAGAGTGGTGGACAAGCACATGCACATGCACATGTAGGTGACCCTGTACAGTGCACCACAAAGGGGAGGCCTAAAGGGAAACGGTTGAAGTCGGTAAGAGAAGGTCAAAAAACGAAGAGGCCAAGACTTTGCAGGACATGTCTTCGTCTCGTAGGTCACGATTCACGGAATTGCCCAAAAAATTTAGCAAGGTATTATATCAGAGATTTTGTATTTGTTAATTAGACTCAAACTTTGTTATTTTGGTCAGTACTAACTCATTCTTCTTTCTTTTTTTAGTGGATCGGTGGGCAATGAAGAAGCTCCAAACGCTGTAGAGAGTGATGATGACGAAGGCGAAGGTTCGTGCTAAGTGGGCTTTAAGAAATTTATTAATATGTATGTCATATCAAAATTTCAAAATAATCACCGAATAATTGCCAAATTTTATATTGATTCGTGCAGTATTTTATTAAATTTCGACTGGATTGTTAACCCTTTTTTTTTTCCCTGGTATAGGTCCGGAATGAAACAAGTATAACGCGCCCAAATGGACAGATGCAATGCGTTGAAAAGTTGTGTTATTTTTGGTTTGTATATATGTGTGGATAATTGCCGTATGCTTGTTTGGTACAAGTAAATTAATGATGTTTTTTATTATAATGTAATTTCTGTACGTCAGTTTATTTTGTGTATTTGTGAACAAAGTTATATTACTATGCATTTTGACCAGGCAATTTGGTTGTGAATGCTTATTGCAGTCGGAAAATGTAAAATTGGTAGATGTATACAATTTGGGGAACTCGTTCTGTTTGGGAATTTTGTGTTAAGGAAAATTGTCTGCCTGCTGATGTGAACAGTTTTTTTATTTGTGTTGGCGATTGTGTATTTCGTGCATAACCAATACTGCACCTGTAAATTCGGCCAATATCTCTTTTCTTAACCCGTTCTTGACGATAACGGTTTAATACAATCTAACCCGTTATCAGGAATAACGGGTTACGGAGATAGATATTGGCAGTACTTTGGTTCAACACTTCACATATGGTGGTTTTAGTTCGGCCAATATCTCTCTACTTAACCCGTTCTTGGCGTTAACGGTTTAATACAATCTAATCCGTTATCAGCAATAACGGGCTAAGGAGCTAGATATTGGCAGTACTTTGGTTCAATACTACACATATAGGGATTTAGTTCGGCCAATATCTCTCTACTTAAGCCATTCTTGGCGGTAACGGTTTTATACAATCTAACTCGTTATTAGCAATAACGGGCTAAGGAGACAGGTATTGGCAGTACTTCGGTTCAATACTTCACATATAGGGGTGTTAGTTTGGCCAATATCTCTCTACTTAATCCGGATGTTGACGTTAACGGTTTATTTAACCTAACCCGTTATCAGAATTAACGGTTTAAAGAGATAGATATTCGCAATACATTGGTTCCAACACTTCACATGTAGTGGCTGAAGGTCGGCCAATATCTCTCCACTTAGCCCGTTATTGGGAATAACGGGTTATGTTACGAATTCCTTACATTGCTTTCAACTTCGTGCTATCTTCTTGCCCTGATACATATACATATTTGTGCATTCTCCGCTTAAAAATATTATCAGAATAACTTTCACGGGTGTTGGACATATCTTCTTTTGTTGATACATATACAAATCTATTCATTCACAACAAGCCATTTGCAAAACAAAATTTATTCATATAAAGGAACATTACAAACTGGCAATAACATATTGTTTGAAGAAACATAGAAAATTGTACATGATCCGCATGCTAGTTGACATTACAAAGTCATCCTTTGATACTCTATTTTTAAATTGAAATTAATTTAGTATACAAGTACATGCTCGCTTTCTTCTCGAAATGGAAGGAAGGACTGCTGACTCTGCCTTTTTTTGAATGCATAAGTAGCCAGTTGTATCCCCTGCATACAATTTCGTTCACTACTATTACACAGAGGTAAAAATTCTCCGCTTCGTCGGATAGAGTAGTAGTGGGTGTAACCGTATATTCAAAGTACTTAACGACTTCTTGACACACACTCCTCATATTCGTACTATTTGTTGCACGATTGTGAGGTGTGCATGCCAAGAAGTCGAAAAGTACCATGAATACACCGTGACACCCACAACTACTCCGTCCGACGAAAGCAGAGAATTTCTACACTCTGTGTAACAATAGAGAACGAATGTGTATGAAAGGCGGACAATTGCTACTTATGCAAACACATCTAAAAGCTAAAAAAATAGAAGACTAAGAAAAACACTGTGGAAAAAAAAGGCAGAGCCAGCGGCCCTCCCAACTGCTTGAGAGAAACCGAGCATGCACTTGTACACTGAAATAAGTCATCTCTACTACTGCATCTTCATACACAAGAACAATTGTAGGCGACCATCCTTGAACTGAAATTTCTTCTACAACTCAAACTTCTTCCTCCCTATTAGGAAAAAAAAAAGGTCTTCAAGAGAAGAAGAGAACATTGATTCCTCAAATTTTTGTTGATATCCGAAGAAAAGAAAATTGAAGCCTCTCATTTGAGTTCTCTTGAAGAGAAGAAGAGAAGACTCGTTTGAAGCCTTGATGAGGAGGCAAGGAAAAAGAAAGAGGGGAGCATGATATGATAGCCCACTTGGGTTTCTCACTGCTCATCAATAGGTAATGGATGGATCAACACAAGGAGAAGGCAATATGGATCACTACTCATCAATAGGTAATGGACATGGGTCTCTCAGTTATAGACAAGGAATACTGAAACATGAAGAAGAAGAAGACATTTGTGATAAACTTTGTTAGTCAACAAAGACATGATACAAGTCTCGAAAAAAGAGCAGCAAGGACATCAATTGTCTCAAAATGTACAGTCGATGTGTGTAAATTACACCTGGTTAACCCGTTGCTGGTGACAACGGATTAATTACATTAAACCCGTTAATACCAAGAACGGGTTAAGTGTACTTGATCATGTTCCAGAACTTGGTCTGTACATGATGAACCACTGCCAATCTTTGTCAATTTAATCCGTTGTTACCGATAACGGGTTACGCTGAAGAAGATCGTTGTCACCAACGACGGGTTAAGCACACTTATATTGGCAGAAGTTTATGGCTACTTGCAAAAGTAGATGCCGAAATATACGTTAACTTAAACCGTTATATACGATAACGGGTTAAGTACTTGTAACCCGTTATCGTCAATAACGGGTTAAGTGTACCTAAATTGGTAGTACTCATAATTATTAACTCGCATGTAAAAAAATGTGTAGAAAAGTTTGTAAATATAACTTGTAGTTCACTTATTGATAACAATTTATGAGAAATTATTCATTAAATACGTTAATATTTGTAGGTGAGAGATGATAGGTAATAAGTTTCCAGTAAAGAGTTTATAGATATTTAAGTTCTATCATTAATCACATACGCCTCTCCACTCTTTACGTACATTTCCTTCTGAACTCTACAAAATAGACAGTCATATGTGTGTGGTTTGTTTTTTTATATTTTTTTTTAATTTCTTGGCTAGCCACGTAACTAACCAATATAAAATTGACCACATCAAACGGATATTCAAATTAACACAAATTTATTAAAATTGACCACATCCCACATGTACACTATACGAGGGAAAAACCACATGTAGACTATCTAATGTGGGTACATGGGGCATGCACTTATTGTGGAAGGACTGACAAGAATCATTTTAGGTTTTCTTGCCGGTCCTCCTTCTAATTTGCCGTTGATAGACTCTCACTTCTGCTTCTCTTCATAGTAGAACAAGTTTAATATTAGAAAAACCACATATAGATCCCACATGTAGCCCATATGGGAGAAGAACCACATGTAGATCCCCACATCCACGTACAAAAAGACCAAGTCAGGGTTTGGAACAACTGTAATGATGAAAGTATTCCTAATGGAAAAGCCCCTCTGTGTTATTAGAGCGCAGTGCCACCAGGTTTAATATAGATGGCTAACAAAAACTGCCGTCTTTTACCAGAAATGACAATACAAATATGTTTTCCACTATCTGTGCAAAAGATCCCCTGTTTAATAAATGGGGGAAAATCCACATTTGGATTCACACATGTAGCCGTTATGGAAAAGCTACATGTGGGGAGGTACATGTGATTTTGTAGGCGGGTGTTGAGTTCTGCTTGTTTAGCTTGGTGCTTTTTCCCAGTAAGGTGTATGTTCAAAATAAACGTTACCTATATGGAGAAAAAACCACACGTACATCGCCACATTTAGCCTATATGGGGGAAAAACCAAATGTACATCCCCATATGTAAGGATTGTGGGGAAAAAATACATTTACATGCCACATATAGGCTTTAACACATGTAAAAAAATATTTAGATCTCCGTTTGAAGATACATGGGGAAAAAACCACATGTAGATCCCCACATGTAGCCTATGTGGGGAAAAAGTACACATGTAGATCCCACATGTAACCTATATATTGGAAACCACATGTGGGAAAAAACCACATATAGATCTCACATTTAGCCTATATGGAGGATAAACCACATGTAGCTTTTACACATGTAGCCTATACATGGGGAAAACCATATGTAGATCCCCACATGCATGTACAAAAAGACCAATACATATTTGGATCAACTGTGATGATGATGGCATCCCTAATGGAGAGACATGAAACGGTAGAATCTCTGCTACAACTTACAGTTTGTAAGACTGATAAACCTGTTAGTGTTCCATATATCTTACAATTCCCTTCAGCGAGAAAGAGGCTGCTTGCCAAAGTTGACAGAATTGTGTATCTAGCTTGTGAGAAATTTTATATTTGGTTAGACCTGATCTACATCTCCGAATTGAATGACTGGTTAGGGAATAACGGATTAATTAATCTGGGAATTTAGAACGGCCCGTTAATGTACACTGATGATAATCACATGTAGATCCCACATGTAGCTCATCTATAGGAAAAATCACCTGTAGATCCTAAAATCCACGTACAAATTTTACCAATTACGGATTTGGATCAACACTGATGATAATGGTATTCCTAATGGAAAAGCCCCTCTGTGTTATTAGAGCGCAATGCCACCAGGTCTAATATAGAGTGTTAACAAAAACTGGATCGGATCACATGTGTGGCTTAAGTTCACATGTACTCCCACATTCAGTGCATGTGGGAGTAGATATATTTGATTGACTGATGGATCGACGGATTCATTAGTGTGGAAATTTAGAACGGCCAGTTAATGTACTACAAGTTAATGACTCGTCGGCCAAATTAAGATACTTACCATGTTTTACATGTGGTTCCACGTGTTACGAAGTCAAATATAGATGTGGGGATCCACAAATATGAACCGAATTAACCAAAACAAAACACATGCAATGACCAATAACCCTAGTCTTAACCTAACCCTAACCCTAACCCTACACTAACCCTACTTTAACCTAACCCTAACCCTCGGTACAAAAAACCCCGTAATTTAATTTTTTTACTTTCACAAAACTTATTATGGTAACAAATTTAGAGTGGTTAGTTAGGGGAGAATAAATGGATAATTATAAAAATAATAAACAATTTATGGACATATGAATGTCACCTTACACAGTTCAGGGGACAGTTCTCGCAAAGACTTAAGAGAAACTTTTAGAAAACCCAAAATTAGCTCAACACCTTAAACCGTTATTCACGAGAACGGGTTAACTAACCTTTACCCGTTGTTCCCAAGAACAGGTTAAGTACTTCTATTTTTGGGAGTATAATTTGAAAACTTGGATAGGGCCCTGGTAATAATACTCTACATAACCCGTTCTTGCGAAGGACGGGTTAAGTTAAGTTAACACGTTATTCCCAAGAACGGGTTAAGTTCAGTGATATTAGCAGGACTTTGATCTATAGGAATTAAATGTCTGCTAACATCGCTATACCTAACCCGTTGTCGTGAAGAACGGGTTAAGGCAATATAACCCGTTGTTAGACGTGACGGGTTAAGTAGATCCATATTAGCAGAACTATACCAAGACTTGGTCTGTAGGCTTCCAAACCACTGTCAATATTTCTCTACCTAACCCGTCCTTCCTAATAACGGGTTAAGCTAATTAACCCGTTATCGTGAATAACGGGTTAAGAATATACATTTGTGCAGCAATTAGGTTCTTGTTTTGGGTGGTGTATATTTTTCCTGATACAGAAACGACTTTATCAAATGTTCTTCACAAATTCACAAATGAAGGCGCAGCACAGTAAATAACACAATAGTTATCTTCACAAGAAAGTTGACGGCGTACAAATGTCCAATAACGACCAACCACTAATTTACTTTAAATAAATTTAATATTCAAAAATTTACACCAAAAATTTACATAACAGGTTGCACATGGTCAAAAGACTATTAATTACAAATGAAGGCGTTCTCGGCCTTGGCTTGCATACCACGCCCCAAAAATCACCTACAACAGTTTATCAACGTAGAAACAAACAATACGTTAGTTACTGCAGCAACAAAATCACCAACCAAAAGATACGCTATTACAGAGTTTTACAGATTACCGTCTACGGCTATCCCGCTTGCGACCGCTTGGTGTGAATTGATTGGGAGGTTGCCGCGTCCTTTTAGGATTTCGCCGTGCACCGTGTGGTTGAGGAGAATCAGAATCATCCGACGACTGTTCCTCATCAGTACCTTCGGGATTTGGCTCTTCCCGTGCTTGTTGTCGCTCGCGGATTAGAATTCCCCTACTAACAGTTTATTTTCGCCTCTTACCTATTGGCGGCGCGTTGGCGCTCAAATAGGCCTCAGCCTGTGGACCTTCACCCGCGTCCTCCAGCGTACGACGGCACGGGGCTAACATCTCCCGGATCACCGTCTTGAAGCTGTCGGGTATCCTAGTCTTCAGGACGCGAGCAGCTGTTCGGACAACCTCCCATGCGTTTTCAATCTACAGTTGGTGAAAAATTCCAATTTAAACATCATTCAAAATTAGTGTACATCAATTAAACACAGTACATGCGTACAAACTATATGAAATTTGACTGACCGCTTTTCGATGTGCCTCAGCCCTTGGTTGGTACATCGGCTGGGAGGAGGAATATGCTGGAGGTGGATCTACCTGGGTGGGGGGAATCGGAAGTTGCACCCCAGCTGGTACGGCGGCCGTTGGAGAAACGAACAA
This sequence comes from Hemerocallis citrina, assembly GCA_017893485.1. Taxonomy (NCBI): domain Eukaryota; kingdom Viridiplantae; phylum Streptophyta; class Magnoliopsida; order Asparagales; family Asphodelaceae; genus Hemerocallis; species Hemerocallis citrina. The sequence goes on along the minus strand of CM030364.1, from coordinate 146,295,496 downwards.
CCGGGTTATTCGCTTGTACCACATCATGTATGCCTGCTGGAGGGAGCCATCGTATGGAATCGCGACATACATCAAATTCGGTGTCATTTGAAACCGCATGGTGTTCCAGTTGGCTACATGATAACGATGAAAATCAGCCCAATCGAAGTTGGGCACCCGTCCCGTTCCCCTGACCTCGTGTAACTTTTTATCGTAAGACCTGACATCGGGAATCCTTTGTTGATATCCGAATTGCCGCAGGACCCTGTCAGGATACTGGAACTCCACAACCGAAAAGTTCACAAGAGGTGCAGCCGTCAACTAAAGGGATCTGTCTAGGCAGACTGGAGGAACGCGTTGCAACCTGTCGGCCGAGTACGGTTCCCAGTTGACGAACTCGTCCCGCAGGCTGTCCAACTCATCTCTGTAGTAGGTCAGCGATTGGCGTGGGTTATCGACCCACGTGTGTCGGCCGGCCCAATATGCTCCTACAGGAGGTAACAACTCTGCTGCCCCCGGGTCGGCCAAAAATTCTGGTATAGGCTTAATAATACGGGGACGTCCGATGTGGATGCGTTCCCAACTCCATATCTGCATCAGCACCATGGGGCCACCCATCTGTACGCCACCTAAAGAACATGTGCACAAATTCCTGTATAGTAGCGCCAGTGCCGCACTCTCCCAACTAAGGCGACCCGCATACCTCCAACAACCGTAGGTACATCAGCGGCACGGTTGATCCGGATGAGTTCGGGAAGATAAGTCCCCCTATCAAACTAAAAATGTATGCACGTGCATAGTACGTCAGGTCATCCTCACCCGACCCGGGGTTCAAATATTCCTCCTCGAACTGAAACTTTAACCAGGTGATGTAAAGAGATTTACCCTCGAAAGCGACATCCATCACCTCTTGCTCCGCTTTAAGTTTCGCAGCTTCTACTTGTTCATTCAATACATTTTCATCAGAATCTGCGGGGGCATTTTCGCGGATATTTTTTTCGGCGGCCTCTTGCATTTTGAGAACTACCAACTGCAGGTCGATACCGAGTAAGTCCCGAACAACTTCAACTCGATCGAAGTCCATGTTCCCCGTCACGGCAAACCCATCGACTGGTAGTCCTGTTATCATTGCCACATCCTGTAGGTTCACAGTCATCTCACCCACAGGCAGGTGGAATGTGTAGGTCTCGGGCCTCCATCGCTCGACTAGAGCTGTAAGGAGTGGCCGATCTAGCTTCACAGAGTGAATGAGTCTTGCTCCGTAGAAACCGGCCTCTACCACATACGGCGTGATACGGTCATCCCAAGGAAGAACTGTGTGCTTCCGGAAATTTATTTTTTTATCGGAACCATTCCACACGGCTTCCGATCGGTGTTTGGGTTGCAGGGTGAGTATGCTTGTGTCCACGGGTCCGGGTGATGTAACCGAGGACGACGGACCTGCCTCAGCCGATGTGGATTGACGGCCACCAACCTGCACGAATAAATATAACAAATGTTATTATTGAGATAATGTTACATGATAGATATTTAAAACCAATAATAGTAATCGATCTTACCTCAGTAGTTGGTGCGCCACTAGTGTTACCGGACTCGATTCTCGGTTGCCTTGTTCTAGCCATTTAGCTACCTGACAAAAAATTTAAAATGTTGTTGATAAAGATGACAACAAAACAAACATACCGAGATTATACTGAAAAACGCACGAACGAAAACAAATAAATCTATAAAACTTTCGTAAATAGGTCGGATTCACGTAGGGCAAGCCACACCAACGTGTACAAGTGAGTTTCGACTCATGGTGTGCGAGATACGACCGTATACCGAATCATTTTAGGTTTTTTTCCAACCTTCAACCGATACGCGGCCGTATGTCTCGGACCGTGAGTCGAAATTCACTTCTACAACTTCGGGTCACTTCTCATAGGGAATACCTTACAACTCGCCAAGTTTCATTTTTTTTGGAGGTGGTTCGCATCGCTTTCTAATCGGCCCGTTTTTAAAAAATTTTAAGTCAATAACTTCTCACGTGAGGAATTGACGCAATACCGCGCAAACGGCATCCGAATATTTTAAAACTTTCCGAGTTGGTCGGATTCACGTAGGGCAAGCCACCCGAACTTGTAGAAGCGAGTTTCGAGTCACGGTTTGCGAGATACGGCCGTCTATCGCTTTACTAGGTTTTTTCCCAACCGTAAGCGATACGCGGCTGTATCTCACGAACCGTGAGTCGAAACTCACTTCTACAAGTTGGTTTGGCTTCTCGTAGGTGACACCAACAAAATCGCAAAGTTTCGTATTTTTTGGAGGCCGTTTGAAGGGTTTTCGAAGCTACCCGCACTTAGAAAATTCTAAGTCTAAAACTTATAATGCGAGAAAGTTGAGAAAACCGCACAAACGGCATCCGAAAATTTTAAAACTTTCAGAGTTGGTCGGGTTCATGTAGGGCAAGCAACCCAAACTTGTACAAGCGAGTTTCGACTCACGGTTTGCCAGATACGACCGTATACCGCTCTATAATAGTTTTTTTCACCCAAAAGCGATACGCGACCGTATCTCTCCAACCGTGAGTCGAAACTCACTTCTACAAGTTCGTTTGGCTTCCCGTAGGTGACACCAACCAATTCGCAAAGTTTCGTATTTTTTGGAGGCCGTTTGAAGGGTTTTCTAATCTACCCGCACTTAAAAAATTCTAAGTCTAAAACTTGTAGTGCGAAAAAGTTGAGAAAGCCGCGCAAACGGTACCCGAAAATTATAAATCTTTCCGACTAGGTCGGATTCACGTAAGGCAAGCCACCCGAACTTGTAGAAGCGAGTTTGGACTCATGGTTTGCGAGATACGACCATATACCGCTTTATAATGATTTTTTCCAACCAAAAGCGATACGCGGCCGTATCTCTCGGACCATGAGTCGAAACTCACTTCTACAAATTGGTTTGGCTTCTCCTAGGGGACACCAACCAACTCGCAAAGTTTCGTAGTTTTTGGAGGTCGTTTGAAGGGTTTTCTAATCTACCCGCACTTATAAAAGTTTAAGTCTAAAACTTATAATGCGAGGAATTGAAGCAAAACCGCGCAAACGGCATCCGAAAATTATCAAACTTTCCCAATTGGTCGAATTCACGTAGGGCAAGCCACCCGAACTTGTAGAAGTGAGTTTCGACTCCCGGTTTGCGAGATACGACCGTATACCGCTTTATAATGATTTTTTCCAACCAAAAGCGATACGCGGCCGTATCTCTCGAACCGTGAGTCGAAATTCACTTCTACAAGTTGGTTTGGCTTCTCCTAGGGGACACCAACCAACTCGCAAAGTTTCGTATTTTTTGGAGTTCGTTTGACGGGTTTTCTAATCTACCCGCACTTAGAAAATTCTAAGTCTAAAGCTTATAATGCGAGGAATTATAGAAAACCGCGCAAACGGCATCCGAAAATTATAAAACTTTTCCAATCGGTCGAATTCACGTAGGGCAAGCCACCCGAACTTGTAGAAGCGTGTTTCGAGTCACGGTTTGGGAGATACGGCCGTGTACCGCTTGACTTGGTTTTTTTCAACCGAAAGCGATACGCGGCCGTATCTCTCGAACCGTGAGTCGAAACTCGCTTCTACAAATTGGGGTGGCTTGTACTACGTGAGACGAACCTACTCGCTAAGTTTCGTATTTTTTTACGGTCGTTTGCAGGATTTTCAACCATAACCGCAATAGAAAGTTTCTAACTAATTTCGTATATACAGTTGTAATTCTACAAATTACTAACGCAAGCAACATAATTCGGCAATTCAATATACTTGAAGCCAACGAGATTGTACATCTAAAATCTACTAATGCATATAAATTTTTTCCCAATTTGTAAAATATTTACCATACACAAATTGAACAAAATACACAAGTATAGATTATTCACGTAAAAAATTAGTCTATACCTTACAAAATCAAGCCAAATCAAGCCAAACGATCGATTCGGAGGAATAGGGTTTCGATCAAAGCTCGACGTCGGATCTAGGGTTTCGATCATCGGAGTTCGACTTCAGAGCTAGGGTTTCGATCTTCGGAGTTGGGAGAGAAGAGGGGGAGCGGACGGAGATGTCGATCAAGTGTTCAACGGAGCTAGGGAATTTTTTTTCCGTTGGGTTCGTCGAAGAAAGAAGAAAGGGCGATATTGAATCGCCGAAGAAGACGAACAGAATTGAAAAAAAATGAATAAATATAGCCTTAACCCGTTATTGGGAGTGACGGGTTAAGGCCATCTTTTTTTATTAAATTTTGCCTTAACCCGTCGTTGGCAAGAACGGGTTAAGGCAAGATTTTATTAAAAAAATCTGGACCGTTGGATCTTCGATCCAACGGTCCAGATCAAAGTTCGCACGGGTCCGTGCGAACCGACCCGTTCCGGCCCGTTTGCAACCGAACAACACTCATATATATATATATATATATATATATATATATATATATATATACATATACATATATGCTCATATTGGTGTTTTAGCATCAGTTAAAGCATCGAAACTTATCAAATAGGAGTGGTATAATGTTCAAAATAGTATCAGTATCAAAACAACTCAAATCCAATCGAAAACTTCACAAAAATCACAAAATCTCAATTTCGGTCATACCCCACCAGACCCGAAATTAAATACTCAATCCCCAACTTCAAAACCTGATTTCCTTGATTCAAAGCCCCTCTACAACTTGTTATACACATACCCCAACTTATTACAATAGTTTACCCATGAATATAAGTAAATACAACATGTATATAATCAAGTTTTATCCATTGAAATATCAAGAACAGAACAACATATGCATACACACAGTAAAGTTCATCTTTAATCAATTTTGTTTACATTCATGCCATAACATCATACAACTCAATATATATGTTCAAATCAGCAACAATATGATTGAAAACAACCTACTCATGATTTCTATTAGGTTCTTTAACAATCTCAAGTCATTTATTTAAGGTTTTAATCAACTATAACATAGTTTTCATGAAAAGATTCAATTTTTATTCATCCATCTTTAATAAAATCATCATATCATCATACAATCCCTAACATGCTTTTTAATAGATAAATCATCACATACAACATGCATAGAACAATAAGAAATCAAACATATGTCACTCACCTTTTTGAAGAATCAACCGAAGTAAAAAAGGCAATAAGAAAATCCTTCCTTTCGCAAGAAAACCATGATTCTCGCTTCGAAACTCCAAGAAAAAAATAATAAAGAAAACCCTTTGTGTAGTACAGCAAAGAGACAACTACACCACCCCTTATATTAGGCCGGTAATGGGTAATTAGGATTTTGAATGGGTTTTGTAAAATACCCCTTTTGAATATATCTTTACATATATAAATCCTACTTGGAAATTCGATAAACCAACTCAATTCAACTTTAAAAACAAAATAACAACCATAATACTGGCTGGTACTGTTTGCAAACCCACAAAAATAAATTTGTAATTTTGCCTCTAAGTGGCAATTTTGCAAAAAAAAAACCCCTTTAAGAAATTTGCAAAATACACCAAATATATTAAAAAAAGTAAACCTTTTACCTCTGAGTTGACTAGCAATCATGCTCAACCCAAAATCCAAAAATCTGGAGTTTTCACTCAAAATGGTAATTTTGCACAAAAGCCCCTCTTTTTGTAATATTTGCAAATAGATCAAATAAATATCAAAAAATTACAGAAAATTCACAAATAATACCTACTAATAAATAATAGGTTTCCCCAGAATAATTTCTAACTTTGAACTTTCCAAGAAAATATTTGCACGTGTCTCGCACGTGTAAAAGGATAAATTTCAGAAAAATATTTATTAAATTATGAAAAATCATTTTAACCCATTTATAAATCTCAAAAAATATTATTTAAAAATCTAGGGTGTTACAATAGTAACAGGATGTGATAGTGAAAACAGTTGTTCTTATGTCTAAAGTTCATTACTATCTAGGTATCACTTCATGCGTCCCAAATTATACCACATGGTTGCTACATCACATAGTTTGGTTTTAAGATTTCGTAGTGGAACCTATAGGGCAGTATATTCAGACAAACAGTGACAGTAACAGTAATAGCAAAGAGTTTCATGGATCATGCCCTCATGCATCCAGAGATAAACAGTGGGTACCACAGTAAACGGTGGGGAAACGAGTTCCCTTCTGAATACGCATTTCTATATTGTCCACTACTAGATATTTTCTCATAAAAACCCTGGCTTGATTAATTTTCATTATTATTAAACATGTGTGAACAAATAAAAACAGCGCAAAAGACATGGCAAGAACAAAGGATAAGAATAAGTCAAATGGGAAACACAAACGGGCAACAAAAACAACTCATAACAGTCAAAACAACAAAACTTTCAGTTCTTGATAGCAAGACACTACTGTACCAAATCTGAGATTTTCATTGCTACAGAACTGTAAATCTAGATCCATCAAGAAATCTAGAAACTAGACTCTGCCGAATCTAGCGCATATAAACAAGTCATACATCAGCCACAGAAACAGGGTGGGAAATAGCGTTTAATATAGAAGTTATGTTCAGCCAGAAAATGTAAAATCTTGTTCATAAGCATGAAAAGAGTTTTAAAACATCATAACTAAATCTGAGAAAAATCTGGGAGATTTCCTAGCGTATCTAGTTTCAAAATATAAAATATCATGAAATTATATTGCAGATAGTATAGTCAACAAAATTGGGAAAACAGAGTAATGCAACAAAACTTCGAATTTGAAAGTTCATACACAGCAGTACCAAAACAGAGATAAATCGCAAAATATAATTCGAAATCCAGATCCGCCAAAAGGGTGATAAAATAGGCAAATCAGGCTAAAGTTCATATTCACAAAGTTTTCATCAAAAATGAACAAAAACAGGTTGAAAACGTAATTCTTTACTGAAAACATGCAGTTTGGAAATATATTGATTAATTTCATAAGTATGAAATGAGATACAAAAGTCATTACTTAATTTCAAAAAAATTAGAAATTGATCACAGCCATGTCTAAACATATTCAGCAAAATATAGAGTTCAAATTCTACTTTTAATATCAGTTTTAAAATAATATTTCGTACAGAATACATATAGTTCAAAATATGGAATATACGATATGACTGCAGCAAAACAGCAATAACTCATGCATAGAAAATTAGAATTCAGATTCGTCGAAAGTTCTGGAGTGTAAAATATCTGCATTAGGCATTAAGGCATTGCATACACTTACATGTTTAGACTAGTCACATTTTAACACTTTATTTTGCATTCAAGTTTGTGGTTTGTTAAAGTATTAAGATCGTTATATTTTCGGCATAGAGATGATGGCCGTGTATAACATTTTTGTTGGTTGTAAGCAACTGATGTGACCACAATTATATATGCAGGAGTTGGATTTTTATGAAGATATAAAGTTGATATGCTGCAGTTGATTTATTTAAATGTTAAAGATATTGCAATTATATAATTTTTCATTATTGTACTTCATTTTACCTTCTGCTGTGTAAATAAATGTAAAGGATTCTTTTGTATTATAAAAAGTTCAAATTTCCTTGTAAATTGTAAGAAGTGAAGTGTAAAGATCTTGTGGAACTTTGAATTTGGTCATATTTGAAATTCGGGGCATTACAGAGTGGTATCAGAGCCACGCTTCATATGTAGTATAAATTTATAAGGAACGACACCCTGGAGTGGACATTAGAGTGTGAGTTTCAACTTATAGAGATTTAAATGTAAGTAACTTACGTTTGTGTTGCTCTAAATGATGACATTTTGTCCTCTTTTCCCTATAAGATGGCCAATCATCATGATCCCCAACATGAGATGCATTGGTTCATCCCCTTCGAGAATGAAGAGGAAGAGCCAATAGAGGAGGAAGAAGAACCAGAGGAGATAGAAAAGGAATTCCCGGGTCCAGGGAGATTACTCCACCTCCGCCTGATCTCCTCGAAGAATCCTCAGATGAAGAACTCATTCCAGATGACCAAGATGATATTGTTGCTTCTCTCCGAAGAGAATTGGATGCTCAAAAGTGGAGAATAAACCACTTAGAGGCAAGACGGGCAGAAGATAAGGAGCACATTCAGGAGCTGAGTCATCAAGTGTGTGAACTCGAGAAGGTTCTGCACGTGAATGATCGACACTTTGTCAAGCTAGACCATATCACTCGATGGGACAAGCAGGAGTGGCATCAGAGATTTGAAGATATGAAGAAAGAAATACAGGAACTACGGGAAGAGCTCAGAGCAGCCAAGAGAAACTATAGAATCTAGGATGTCTTTGGTACGGAATCATCGCATATATTTGTGTCACCCTCATTTGCAAAACGATTGGGAGTTGAACCTTAAATTTTTCCTGGCAAAGTTCTATCTGTGGCTACTCCATCAGGAGAAAACCTGACTACCGACCAATATTATGAAGAGTGTGATCTTGAGATCGGAGGCAGGCTCTTTAGCATCTACCTCATTGAGTTGGCAGTTTTGGGGATCAACATCATTATTGGCATAGACTGGATGTCAGTTTATAGTGCAACTATTGAGTGCAAGGGAAAGGAAGTTGTGGTGAAGGCACCAGGAGGACCAGTAGTTATATTTCAAGGGAAGAGAAAGTGTAAGTAGTTGGTAGCAGCTTTGGCAGAGTAGAAGGTTCCTGAAGAGATGTAATACCCCGATTTTTCTTAATACTTAAAGATTATTTATTTATTTTCATATGGTGTGCTTGTGTAGCTTATTTTTCTCCACATGATGAATAAAGTATTATTTTTCGATAAAGTATTCTTCTTAAAGCCCAATGTTAATTTGTTTATTTTTCTCTTTTAAAATATTTTGGCCCAAATGTACTTAAGCCCATAAACTTAACCTTTTATTTATTTTTCCTACAACTTGTATGTGTAACATCTTTTCTTGTATTTTATTCCGGGTATTTAATGTACTTTTAGTGTAGTAGAGTTTGTGTGTACACGTGCACTTTATGTACACGTGCATATGACACATTACTTGGCCGGATTTGAGGAGTGATGGACTTGAGATCATGGGTAGTTATATTCTTGAAGTGTGGGTAGTTTCTCAACTCCCGGTTGGATCTCAGCCTTTGATTCTCCAACTCCCTAATAGATCTCAACCCTCCATTCTATTTATCTCCTAGTATAAATACCCCTCCTATCCCCTATCTCTTTTACACTAAAAATTTCCTAAGATTACTGAGAGTATTTGTGAGTTGTGTGGGAGCTTTTCTGTGGAGGCAAGCAGCATTGCTGAGGAGCTCGGTGTGGAACAAAGGAGCAAGGAGTGCAGTACTGTGTTGAAGGACTTTGCGGGATTTCGTTTATTTCTTCATATAAGGTGGGTGTTTCTCAGGACTTCTAACGTAGGAATGATACTATAATTACTATGACTGATACCAAGTTACAAAAAGTGAATTGAATGCAGTAGAAATTGCTTGAACATGCTATTAGTATTGAGAACGAGACTGTCGGTACATTCGACTGCCATGTGAGCTAGTCGACTGGTACGAGACGTTATTTCTTATAATGTGCTGATAAACATGTGTGTGAATAGACATGATGGTGTGATTATTGAATATATAATTTCCCTATGACACATATGATGGAGGGAAGGTGAATGAATGAAAGAACTAATGGTGATAAATAATTTAGAATCGTCGGAGCAGTCGACTGACGTTGTGTTAAGTCGACTGGTGCTTCGTTCTGAATATGACTGTTAAAAGTTCCCTGAATAAAGATATTCTATTTATGTAGACCCAGTATGATGACTGGAGATTTATACCTTCATTGTCGTAAGAAAGTATGAGCAATGTGAACGCATGTTTAAAGTAGTTTTCTCTAAAAAGGCATGTTAGTAACTTGGAAAATTGTGCTGTAAATGCTACTTAACAAGAGGAGACTCTGTTTATAAAACATGAATTTATGTATATGGAAATTGATATCATGATGCAAGTACATGTAAGAACTGTAAATAATCTCCTTAATGGAAAATGGATCTGTCCAGTCGACCGATGCATGTAGCTAGTCGACTGATCTGGACTTAGAAATTGTGCTGTTGAAATCTCCGGAACAGACGACTGATTGATGAGCAGTCGACTGACACGAGAACAATATTGTGAACATGGAAAGTGCGGGACAGGCGACTGGTGGTGTACAACAGTCGACTATCCCGAGCAATTATGATGATACTGTGTGACTGTATGAGCCGACTGGTATTCTTCCAAGTCGACTGTACAGAGTGTACTTGGATATATTTGAACTTCATGTTATTTTGCTCTTGGTAATTATGAACTGTATGATTTGAATTAATGGACTCTGTTTATGGCTGTATGAATTATGTGAAATGAATCATAGATGAGAATTGAGAATTAAATGAATAATTATGAAAGGCTAAATCATGATGAAAAAGTCTGTGAGACTCTAAAATGAATGATGAGCTGATGATGCTCAATTGGATATTGTGAAATTGAAATTGAACGAAGGAGTAGCTAAGTCTCCCCGGCAGTGAAATGAAATGATATTGAGAAATAGACCAGGTTGGTCGAGTGAAATGAAATGATAAGTCCGGTTGATGGAGAGGCTAACTCTAGAGCTTGATTTTTATTCATGATTCTGATGTAACTTTAAAACATAGTGTGGAGGTGATGAAGGTGAGAGAAAAATATGAGTATGAGAGCTAGGGTACGGTGCGGGTGTGTGAGCCGCAGAATGCATGCTTGATGAGTCAAGACATGGCGCGGGCACAACTCAGTAATGATCGGACTCTAGTCACGCTTGTGGGATGTTTTGGTGACTGCAAGAGGAGTGTGTTCAGGGAGGAGGCTGAATTGTCGCAGAATGCATGCTTGACGAGTCAAGACATGGCGCAAAATTCTACTCCAGGGGCCAGGATACATGCTTGTACTCATAGAATCATCTAAGATACTCATTGAATTTACAGAAGTAGAGTAAGTCATGGCGGGGGATTGAACCCTACTAAAAGGAAGAACGAATAAGAGGCTTGCACTCGAACCTATGTAGTATGGGATGCATAGAATTCGAATAAGTATGCATTAGTGTCATGTGAAAATTAAATAATTGCATTAAGGATTAAGTGCACAATCACGACACGACATCTCTAAAAGTTCCCTTTTGATTTTTACATGCTTATTATGAACAAGATTGTGATTTGTCAAGAAATGAGATTCATTATACTGTTTCTGGCGTAGAGAGGATGGCCATGTATAATTATCGTCGGTTGAATAAACTGACGTACCCACAGTTTTGTATGCAGGATAAATTACATGTAAAGAGGAATGGATGCATAAAGATCTCCTTATGTTGTTGTTCATTTATGTAAATGTTGTATATTCTGCTTCCGCTGTGTAAATTTAAATGTAAAATGTTGTAACTCTGATGTAAAAAGAAAAGTTTGAAATTTCCTTGTAAAATTGTACTCGAGAAAAGTGAAAAGATCCTGAAGAACATCTCGAATTCAGTAATTTAGGATTCGGGGCGTTACAGAGTGGTATCAGAGCCACGCTTTCCTACACTTTCACACTTGTACAAATTTATAAGGAACGACACCCTAGATGTGGACATTAGAGTGTGTGTTTGAGTCTAGAGATTTAAATGTAAGTGACATACATTTGTGTTGCTCTATGATTTATGTTTCTTCCTCTCTATTCTAAGATGGCTGATCACTTCGACCCTGCTGGAGGCGACGACTGGCATATTATTGAGGAAGAGTACCATCCTGGACAGGCTGATTCTGAGGACGAGTATCACCCTGGGCAAGCAGATTCTGATGATGAAGAGTACCCTGAATCTCGAGAGATCACCCCACCGCCGGATTCATTTGACGATTCTTCTTCTTCCGATGAAGAAAAGGGACCAGCTCTGAGTGGCGCTGTGGCTTCTCTTCAGAGGCAAGTGGATACCCTAAAGTATAGAGTTGGAATTTTGGAGACTCAGCTGGAAAAGCGGAATGCTGACTATTCTGTTCTTAGCCATCGGATTTGGGAACTTGAGAAGAAAAAGAACCTAACTGATGTGCTGAAAGATGAGGTGGATGAACTACGGGACGAGATTCGAGCAGCGAAAAGGATCCGTAGAGATTAGATTGTCCTAGTTTCTATTTTTCTTCTATTCTGATGTTAAGAAATGTTTTAATTCGAATGTATAAACTTTGAAATTCAATGAAATGGAAGTTGGTTTAAATTCTTGTCTTATACTTCGAATTTAATGGATCTTTTTGGCATCAGAATATGTCGAGAAGGGGAGCCAGGAATGGTGAAGGTTTGGACTTGGATGCCGAATTTGCAAGGGTTTACCAGACACTGAATGCAGTGGCTGCAAACCAAGGAAGGGGGCCGATGAATCCAGTACCCGAGGCGATAAAGCTGGTGGAATCGTTCAAGAGAATGAAACCACCTGTATTCGAGGGAAAGTCAGACCCAGATGCGGCTGACAACTGGATTCGGCAAGTGGAGACAATTTTCGAGGTGTTGGAGACACCGGAGGGCAGCAAGGTCAAGTTGGCGACTTTGCAGTTGGAGAAGGATGCGGCTGTTTGGTGGCAGTCGATGAAGAGGACTATGGGCGGCTTGTTGCTTGGCTGGGAGGAATTTCTGGAAGAATTCCGCAGCCATTATTTCCCCTCCGACGTCCAGGAGAAGAAGGCCATGGAGTTTCTGTCACTTCAGCAAGGCAGCATGTCAGTGAGGGAGTATGAGACTAAATTTACTCAGCTCTCCAGGTATGCTCCAGAACTGGTGATGGATGAGGCGAAGAAGGCTCGCAAGTTCGAGCATGGTCTGAGGCTGAGCTTGAGGTCTCGTATGATACCTCTTGGTATCAGGAGATTCGATAAGCTGGTGAAGAGGGCGGCAGCAATGGAGGCGGATATGGAGCAGTTCCATGTTGCTCACCACCAGAAGAGCAATTGGCAGTCCGGGAAGAGGCCTGCTCAATCGGGGAGTTTCAAGGGGCAACCATCTGCACAGAGGTTCAAACCGACAGGGGCGAACGCTATCAGTGTAGCTGGAAGACCTGGAAACAATGTGGTGAGACCTTCTGCAGTCACTTGCTTTAACTGTGGTGAAGTGGGACATTACCAATCTCGATGTCTCAAACCACGGGCTGGCAATCACAATGTGCCAATACAGCAGACTGGGAAGAGGCCGTACCAGTCAGGGCGAGTATTTGCTTTGACAGAAGTTGATGCTGAGGAGGCGGATCAGGTCATCTCTGGTACGAGAGCTGATGTTTAGTGTGGTTTTTGTCATTTCTTCTTCCCGTTCATAGTGTGAAACTGTTATGTAATGGTGTATGTTATGTAACAGGAGAACTCTATCTTAATGGAAAGAAAGCTGTGGTGTTGTTTGATACTGGATCCTCTCATACTTTTGTGTCTCCAAGGTTTGCTAAAGTGTTGGGAGCTGAACCGAAGATTTTTCCAGGAAAGATCTTAGCAGTAGCTACTCCATCAGGGGAAACTTTAACCACTGATCGGTATTACGCTGATTGCGAGATAGTGATTGGGGATCGAATCTTTGGCATTGATCTGATCGAACTGACCATCTTGGGAGTCGATGTTATCATTGGCATTGATTGGATGTTGGTGTACAGTGCAAGCATCGAGTGTAAGACCAAGACCGTAACAGTGAAGGCTCCAGGAGGACCTGAAGTCACTTTCCAAGGGAAGTTGAAGTGTTCTAAGCTGGTGGCAACTATCCGCAAGGAAGAGACTCCTGTGGAATTGCAAGGGATTCCTGTGGTTCGGGACTATCCGACATTGTTCTTGGAAGATTTTCCTGGGTTACCTCCGCATCGTGATGTAGAGTTCAGCATCACTGTTCAACCGGGAAGTGCACCAATCTCTAAGGCACCTTATAGGATGGCTCCAGTGGAACAGGATGAAGTGAAACGGCAGATTGAGGAACTATTGGGAAAAGGCTTTATTCAACCTAGTGTGTCACCTTGGGGAGCACCAGTGCTTTTGGTAAAGAAGAAGGATGGATCGATGAGGATGTGTATCGATTACCGAGAGATGAATAAGGTCACTGTTCAGAATAAGTATCCGATTCCTCGAATTGATGACTTGTTCGATCGTCTACAAGGAGCAGCTGTATTCTCCAAAATAGATCTTCGATCAGGATATCACTAAGTGCGAGTGAAAGCTGAAGATGTGCACAAAACTGCGTTTAGAACTCGGCATGGGCATTACGAATTCTTAGTTATGCCATTCGGAGTGACGAATGCACCCGCAATCTTCATGGATTTAATGAACAGGGTTCTGAGGCCGTTTATTGATTCTTTCGTCGTGGTGTTTATCGACGATATTCTCGTGTACTCCAAGTCTGAGGCAGAGCACACCGAGCATTTGGCAGCAGTTTTGCAGAAGTTGGAAGAGCAACAGTTGTATGCCAAGTTATCCAAGTGTGATTTCTGGAAATCTGAAGTGGCATTCCTAGGTCACATCCTTTCTAAGGAGGGAGTGGTAACTGACCCTCAGAAGATAGAGGCAGCGAGAGATTGGGCTAGGCCTACTACAGTGAAGGAAGTCAGAAGTTTTCTTGGGATGACTGGATACTACAGGAGATTCATTCAAGGTTATGCTCAGATAGCTGTGCCGCTTACTGGACTGACCAAGAAGAATGTGAGCTTCAAGTGGACTGAGCAATGTGAGGCGAGTTTTCAGGAGTTGAAAGATAGACTGACTACTGCACCTATTTTGGCTTTGCCTAGAGCAGGAGTTGAGTATGATGTCTATAGCGATGCTTCACATCGGGGGCTTGGCTGTGTCTTAATGCAAGAAGGTAAAGTAATCGCTTATGGGTCTAGGCAACTACGACCACATGAGAAAAATTATCCGACTCATGATCTGGAGTTGGCTGCGATTATCTTTGCTTTGAAGCAATGGAGGCACTACGTGTATGGTGAGAAGTTGAACATGTACACGGATCACAAGAGCTTGAAGTATATATACCAGCAGAGGGATCTCAATCTGAGGCAGCGGAGATGGTTGGAAGTGCTCGAGGATATGCGACCTGAGATCAAGTATCATCCTGGAAAGGCTAATGTTGTTGCTGATGCACTTAGTCGCAAGAGCAGTTTGGCCAGTTTGATTACGACTCAGAGGCATCTGATTGAGGAGTTGGATCGAGCAGGTATTGAGGTTGTCTTGCAAGGATTGGGAGCATCTTTATCTCAGTTGAAACTTCAGCATACTTTGAATGCAAGGATCATTGCAAGTCAGGAAGTTGATGCCGATATCTTGGAGATGAAGGAGCAGGTTGGTGCTGGCGGGTTGCCCGGATTTCAGACCAGGGATGGAATGCTGTGGTTCGGAGATAGGCTGTGTGTTCCAGATCAGGCGGACCTGAAAGAGAGTATTCTTCAGGAGGCGCATGCTACTCTTTTGTCAGTACATCCTGGGAGTACTAAGATGTACAAGGACATAAAACAGCATTTCTGGTGGTCAGGTTTGAAGCGGGATGTGGCCGAATTTGTCGCGAGGTGTGAGGTTTGTCAGCAAGTCAAGGTCGAAAATCAGAGACCTGGAGGTCTATTACAGCCGTTACCTATTCCGGAATGGAAGTGGGATAACATCAGTATGGATTTCATCACGGGATTGCCTAAGAGTTCTAAAGGCAATGATGCTATTTGGGTTATAGTCGATCGACTTACCAAGTCCGCTCACTTTTTGGCGATGAAACTCACTGCTTCGATGGACAAGTTGGCTGAGATGTATGTTGGTGAGATTGTCCGACTTCATGGTGTTCCCTCGACTATTGTGTCTGATCGAGATGCGCGGTTTACTTCGCATTTTTGGAGGAGTCTTCAGGCAGCTTTGGGTACCAAAACAGATTTCAGCACTGCTTTTCATCCACAAACCGATGGGCAGACCGAGAGAGTCAACCGTATTCTTGAGGATATGCTTCGGTGTTGTATATTAGACTTTGGAGGCAGTTGGGAAAGGTATTTACCTTTGGTGGAGTTTGCCTACAACAACAGTTTTCAGGCTAGCATCGGGATGGCACCGTATGAAGCTTTGTATGGCAGGAAGTGTAGGACTCCTGTTTGTTGGTATGAGGTTGGGGAGCGTCAGTTGTTTGGTCCTGAGCTTGTGCAGCTGACTTCTGAGAAGATTGATCTGATCAGGAAAAGGTTGGTGGAAGCTCAGAGCAGGCAGAAAAGCTATGCAGACAACCGGAGAAGGGACCTTGAGTTTGAGGTTGGTGACTTCGTCTTTCTGAAGGTATCACCCAGTAAAGGTGTGGTTCGATTTGGCAAAGGCGGGAAGTTAGCCCCAAGATTTATAGGGGCGTATAAGATATTAAAAAGGATCGGGAAAACTGCTTACCGGCTTGAATTACCGGAAGAGTTGTCTCAGGTGCACAATGTCTTTCATGTGTCTATGTTGAGAGGTTATATTCCAGACCCGAGTCATCATTTGCCTGAAGTGCCGGAAGGTTTGCAGTTAGACCTGAATTACATCGAGACTCCTGTCGAGATTGTTGACCGTAGGGAGAAAGTCTTGAGGAATAAGACGATACCGATGGTCAAGGTAGTCTGGAGAAACCACTTGGTTGAAGAGGCTACTTGGGAATCTGAGGAGAAGATGTTGAAGGACTATCCTGAGCTTTTTGTTTGATTGTATTTTTGTTTGATTGTATTTTTGTATTCCTTGTATCTTTGGTTGTTGTAAAGTTTTCTTTTTCTCGCTCTTGGCTGTAGTTCCGGGGATGGAACTATTCTAAGGAGGGAGTGATGTAATACCCCGATTTTTCTTAATACTTAAAGATTATTTATTTATTTTCATATGGTGTGCTTGTGTAGCTTATTTTTCTCCACATGATGAATAAAGTATTATTTTTCGATAAAGTATTCTTCTTAAAGCCCAATGTTAATTTGTTTATTTTTCTCTTTTAAAATATTTTGGCCCAAATGTACTTAAGCCCATAAACTTAACCTTTTATTTATTTTTCCTACAACTTGTATGTGTAACATCTTTTCTTGTATTTTATTCCGGGTATTTAATGTACTTTTAGTGTAGTAGAGTTTGTGTGTACACGTGCACTTTATGTACACGTGCATATGACACATTACTTGGCCGGATTTGAGGAGTGATGGACTTGAGATCATGGGTAGTTATATTCTTGAAGTGTGGGTAGTTTCTCAACTCCCGGTTGGATCTCAGCCTTTGATTCTCCAACTCCCTAATAGATCTCAACCCTCCATTCTATTTATCTCCTAGTATAAATACCCCTCCTATCCCCTATCTCTTTTACACTAAAAATTTCCTAAGATTACTGAGAGTATTTGTGAGTTGTGTGGAAGCTTTTCTGTGGAGGCAAGCAGCATTGCTGAGGAGCTCGGTGTGGAACAAAGGAGCAAGGAGTGCAGTACTGTGTTGAAGGACTTTGCGGGATTTCGTTTATTTCTTCATATAAGGTGGGTGTTTCTCAGGACTTCTAACGTAGGAATGATACTATAATTACTATGACTGATACCAAGTTACAAAAAGTGAATTGAATGCAGTAGAAATTGCTTGAACATGCTATTAGTATTGAGAACGAGACTGTCGGTACATTCGACTGCCATGTGAGCTAGTCGACTGGTACGAGACGTTATTTCTTATAATGTGCTGATAAACATGTGTGTGAATAGACATGATGGTGTGATTATTGAATATATAATTTCCCTATGACACATATGATGGAGGGAAGGTGAATGAATGAAAGAACTAATGGTGATAAATAATTTAGAATCGTCGGAGCAGTCGACTGACGTTGTGTTAAGTCGACTGGTGCTTCGTTCTGAATATGACTGTTAAAAGTTCCCTGAATAAAGATATTCTATTTATGTAGACCCAGTATGATGACTGGAGATTTATACCTTCATTGTCGTAAGAAAGTATGAGCAATGTGAACGCATGTTTAAAGTAGTTTTCTCTAAAAAGCCATGTTAGTAACTTGAAAAATTGTGCTGTAAATGCTACATAACAAGAGGAGACTCTTTTTATAAAACATGAATTTATGTATATGGGAATTGATATCATGATGCAAGTACATGTAAGAACTGTAAATAATCTCCTTAATGGAAAATGGATCTGTCCGGTCGACCGATGCATGTAGCTAGTCGACTGATCTGGACTTAGAAATTGTGCTGTTGAAATCTCCGGAACAGACGACTGATTGATGAGCAGTCGACTGTCACGAGAACAATATTGTGAACATGGAAAGTGCGGGACAGGCGACTGGTGGTGTACAACAGTCGACTATCCCGAGCAATTATGATGATACTGTGTGACTGTATGAGCCGACTGGTATTCTTCCAAGTCGACTGTACAGAGTGTACTTGGATATATTTGAACTTCATGTTATTTTGCTCTTGGTAATTATGAACTGTATGATTTGAATTAATGGACTCTGTTTATGGCTGTATGAATTATGTGAAATGAATCATAGATGAGAATTGAGAATTAAATGAATAATTATGAAAGGCTAAATCATGATGAAAAAGTCTGTGAGACTCTAAAATGAATGATGAGCTGATGATGCTCAATTGGATATTGTGAAATTGAAATTGAACGATGGAGTAGCTAAGTCTCCCCGGCAGTGAAATGAAATGATATTGAGAAATAGACCAAGTTGGTCGAGTGAAATGAAATGATAGGTCCGGTTGATGGAGAGGCTAACTCTAGAGCTTGATTTTTATTCATGATTCTGATGTAACTTTAAAACATAGTGTGGAGGTGATGAAGGTGAGAGAAAAACATGAGTATGAGAGCTAGGGTACGGTGCGGGTGTGTGAGCCGCAGAATGCATGCTTGATGAGTCAAGACATGGCGCGGGCACAACTCAGTAATGATCAGACTCTAGTCACGCTTGTGGGATATTTTGGTGACTGCAAGAGGAGTGTGTTCAGGGAGGAGGCTGAATTGTCGCAGAATGCATGCTTGACGAGTCAAGACATGGCGCGAAATTCTACTCCAGGGGCCAGGATACATGCTTGTACTCATAGAATCATCTAAGATACTCATTGAATTTACAGAAGTAGAGTAAGTCATGGCGGGGGATTGAACCCTACTAAAATGAAGAACGAATAAGAGGCTTGCACTCGAACCTATGTAGTATGGGATGCATAGAATTCGAACAAGTATGCATTAGTGTCATGTGAAAATTAAATAATTGCATTAAGGATTAAGTGCACAATCACGACACGACATCTCTAAAAGTTCCCTTTTGATTTTTACATGCTTATTATGAACAAGATTGTGATTTGTCAAGAAATGAGATTCATTATACTGTTTCTGGCGTAGAGAAGATGGCCATGTATAATTATCGTCGGTTGAATAAACTGACGTACCCACAGTTTTGTATGCAGGATAAATTACATGTAAAGAGGAATGGATGCATAAAGATCTCCTTATGTTGTTGTTCATTTATGTAAATGTTGTATATTCTGCTTCCGCTGTGTAAATTTAAATGTAAAATGTTGTAACTCTGATGTAAAAAGAAAAGTTTGAAATTTCCTTGTAAAATTGTACTCGAGAAAAGTGAAAAGATCCTGAAGAACATCTCGAATTCAGTAATTTAGGATTCGGGGCGTTACAAGAAGTGAGGCAGATTCCAGTGATCCGAGATTTTCCAGCAGTGTTTCTTGAAGATCTACCTGGGCTTCCTCCTCATCGAGATGTACAGTTTAGCATCTCCGTTCAGCCAGGGAGTGCACCGATTTCCAAGGCACCATACAGAATGGCACCGGTTGAGGAAGATGAGATCAAGAAGTAGATTGAAGAGTTGTTGGGCGAAGGATTCATCAGGCCAAGTCCGTCACATTGGGGAGCCCCAGTTCTTTTGGTTAAGAAGAATGATGGATCGATGAGAATGTGTATCGACTACAGAGAGTTGAACAAGGTTACAGTGCAGAACAAGTATCTAATTCCTCGAATCGATGATTTGTTCAACCGTCTACAAGGAGCAGCTATTTTCTCCAAGATACACTTGCGGTCAAGATATCACCAAGTCCGAGTGAGGGAAGAAGATGTGCACAAGACGGCTTTCCGAACTAAGCATGGTCACTATGAGTTTCTAGTCATGCTGTTTGGAGTAACCAATGCACCTGCTATCTTCGTGGACATGATGAACAGGGTCTTGCGGCCATTCTTTGATTATTTTATCGTTGTGTTCATCGACGACATATTAATATATTCCAAGTCAGAATAAGAGCATGCCCAGCACCTAGCAGAGGTACTGAAGAAGCTAGAGGAGCAGAAACTATATGCAAAGCTATCCAAATGTGACTTGTGGAAATTTGAAGTTGCCTTCTTGGGTCACATCCTTTCTTAGGAGGGAGTGGCTACTAACCCACAGAAAATTAAGGTAGTGAAAGATTGGCCAAGGCCGACCACAGTGAAAGAGATTAGGAGCTTTCTGGGTTTAACTGGCTACAACAGAAGATTCATTCAGGGTTACGCCCAGATAGCTGTGCCACTTACAGGGCTTACAAGGAAGAACGTAAGTTTCAAATGGTCGGAGCAGTGTGAAACTAGCTTTCAGGAGTTGAAGGGAAGGTTGACTACCGCTCCCATTTTGGCTTTGCCAAGAGTAGGAGTCGACTATGATGTCTACAGTGATGCTTCCCATCATAGTTTGGGCTGTGTGTTGATGCAAGAAGGAAAGGTAATAGCTTATGGGCCTAGACAGATGAGACCGCATGAAAAGAATTACCCAACCCATGATCTGGAGTTAGCAGCGATCATTTTTGCATTGAAGCAGTGGAGGCACTACGTGTACGGAAAGAAGGTCAACATGTACACGGATCATAAGAGTCTGAAGCATATCTATCAGTAGAGGGACTTGAATCTGAGTCAGAGGAGATGGTTGGAAGTGTTGGAAGACATCCAACCCGAGATCAAGTACCATCCGGGCAAGGCCAATGTTGTGGCTGATGCACTCAGCAGGAAGTGCAGTTTGTCTCGATTGATCGCAACTCAGGAGAAGTTGGTAGAAGAGCTTGATCGATCAGGGATTGAGGTGGTTTTGCAAGGTTTAGGAGCTTCCTTAGCTTAGTTAAGGATTCAACCTACTTTGAGAGACAAGATCTTCAACAGTCAGAAGACCGATCCAGAGATTCAGGAGATGATGGAGCAGGTTGGCATTAGCAGGTTGGCAAAATTTCACGTGAAGAATGAAGTGTTGTGGTTTGAAAAGCGACTGTGTGTGCCAGATCCAGCGGAACTGAAGGAGAGTATTCTTTGGGAAGCGCATGCTACTTTATTATCCGTGCATCCCGGGAGTACCAAGATGTACAAGGACATAAAGCAATATTTCTGGTGGCCAGGGATGAAGCGAGATGTGACTGAGTTTGTTGCCAAGTGCGCAGTTTGTCAGCAAGTCAAAGTCGAGAATCAGAAACCCGGAGGTTTGTTGCAGCCATTACCCATCCCGAAGTGGAAGTGGGATTGTATCAGCTTGGACTTTATCACAGGTTTGCCCAAGAGTTCCAAGGGAAATGATACAATTTGGTTGATAGTGGACCGACTCACCAAATCGGCTCACTTTTTGGTGATGAAGCTTACTCGGTCGATGGAGATGCTGGCCGAGTTGTATGTCGTGAAGCTTTATGGAGTTCCACTATCGATAGTATCCGACCGAGATGCGCGTTTCACCTCACATTTTTTGAGAAGTCTTCAAGCAGCTTTGGGCATGAACACTAATTTCAGTACGGCCTTTCATCCTCAAACTGATGGATAGACTGAGAGAGTCAATAGGGTACTAGAAGATATGCTGAGATGTTGTGTGTTAGACTTTGGTGGCAGTTGGGAGAAGCATTTGGCTCTTGTGGAATTTGCCTACAACAACAGTTTCCAAGCGAGCATCGGGATGGCGCCGTATGAGGCTCTGTATGGAAGGAAGTGTAGGACACCGGTGTGTTGGTATGAAGTGGGGGAACGGCAACTGTTTGGGCCGGAGATTGTGCAGGAGATCTCAGAAAAGATCGAGTTGATCAAGAAGAGGTTAGTCGACGCACAGAGTAGGCAGAAGAGTTATGCCGACAACCGGAGAAGAGATCTAGTGTTTGAAGAAGGTGACTTTGTCTTTGTGAAGGTGTCTCCGACCAAGGGGGTGATTCGATTTGGAAGAAGAGGAAAATTAGCCCCGAGATACATAGGACCATATAAGATATTGAAAAGGATTGGGAAGACAACTTATCGGTTAGAATTACCGGAAGAGTTGGCCCAAGTGCACAATGTCTTTCATGTGTCTATGTTACGAGGTTATATCCCGAATCCGAGTCATCATTTGCCAGAAGTGCCAGAGGGTTTGCAGTTGGATCTGAGCTATGCAAAGCGTCCAGTAAAAATTGTGGATCGTCGAGAGAAGGTCTTGAGAAATAAGACAATACCTATGGTCAAGGTCATTTGGAGGAACCAATTTGTTGAGGATGCCACTTGGGAATCAGAGGAGAGCATGATGAGAGATCACCCTAAGCTTTTCAACTAAAAATTGTAAACTCTTTTCTTTTCTTTTCTTTCTTTGTCTTTTCTCACTCTTAAGTGTAGTTCCGATGATGGAACTATTCTAAGGAGGGAGTGCTGTAACATCCCGTATTTTTATTTTAATTAAAAATACATTTTTCAATTTTTGTACGTACAATGCACGTACAAATTTTTCCATCTTTATTTTTATTTCTCTCATTTATTATTTAGTAGCATGCATGAGCCTTTTATTAAACCCATGGACCTAAGAATAGATTCTAGCCCATTACACTAATTAATTAATTAATTAATTAATAGCAAGCCCACTAGACAAACCCATTAATTAAATTCCATTTTTGGTTGTGCATGGACTCACACATAACATGTAACAACTTTTTAATACACATATTAGAATTATAGGATTTTTATTTATTTTTTTGTGTGTGTGCACTAGTGCACAACACGTGCACGTGTGGAGGGGGAGAGAAAGAGACTGGATGAAGGAGAGAGAGAGTGGGCCGGGAGTGGGGAGATGAAGAAAGTGGGAGAGCGGAAAGTTGAGTGGGTAGTTATTAGGTGGATGAGATTACATTTTAGCCCTTCATTTTGTCCTATAAATACCCCCTTTTTTCTTCTCATTTCACACCTAAACAAAACAAATCAAGAGAGGAAAAAGAAAGAGTTAGAGAGTGTTCTTGTTGCATTGGAGGCTTTTGGAGTGCTCTTTCTAGGAGGAGAAGGACTAGGTGTTACTTGTTGGAGCTAGGAGTCCCTAGAAGTTGTGTCTCATCATCTTTGCTTGCAAATTCTTCATAAGAGGTGGGTGATCTTATACTTTCTAAATGTAGGAAGTGCATGCTAGTAATGTTAAATGAGTAGTATAGATAAATTTGATGTGATAAATGTAGAACAAATCCATGCTATTGTGTGTGCCACGAATTGTAAAAATTTTGCTATGATTAAGAAACTAATTGCCATCATGTTAGTTAGAAATGAGACAATGAAACAATGAGTTATTGCCATGAACAAATATGCTTATTAATTTGCAAATGTCGAAATATAAAATTGTATGAAAATTGTTGAGACTTCCCTTATAGTAAAAATGAATTTTAGTGAAGTTAAATTGGTACACATAGATTCATTTAATCGGTTGTAAGAGATACACATTGCTATTTTGATTAAATTGAAGAAATGCAATTCATGTTCATTAATGAGAGGAAATAATTCGAAATATAGATACAATGTATAAAATATAAGTTTGGAAATTCGTGAGTAACTATTTTCAAGAAAACTCAATATGAATGAGATAATTACAGTCCAATAAAAAGATTAGATCGATCATATGTTTGAGTTTTGTGAAATAAACTAGTTACTGTGCCGTATCACTAGTAGAAAACCTTGCAATAATAATGGATTATTTGCAAGCACAAAAAATTCCTTGTTGATGTTACCATCAACAATAAATTAATCACAACAAACTCATCCATTGCAAATGTTTTAACATCTGCAAGAGATTCTATTGAATTGTTGCAGGTGTTGATAATTACAAGGGAACAATTGTAACAAACAATATTCCATTACCAAAGTATAAATAAAATATTTAAATTTTAAAATAAATTAAGTATGAACACGTGCTTTACACATATAATTTTGCCGCTCAACAATTTGATATTGAAAAATTACCACCACTTCTCAAATTTTGAGCGGGCAAAAAATAAGAACAAACAAACAAACCAAAACCCTCATTTTTTTGCCCAAGACATAAACCACCGTCTTCCCCTTCCCCTAAAAAAACCAAAGTCTTCCCCTTCTCCCCTCTTTCTAAAAATCCCCTTTTTAAACACTAATTTCATACTTTTCTTCGATTTCGATTTCGATTCGCAGCACTTGCCTCTCCGCGATTTTGTTCACCGGATTGGATTTCGATTTCGATGGATTGGATTACTGCAATGATTTCGATGGATTGGATTACTGCAATGAGTCGATGGATTGGATTACTGCAATGAGTGTTAGGTACAATTATCCTTCCAACTAGCAATGAGTCGGTGGCCTCACAGGTATACTTCCAAATTTCTATTGTCAAAAATGATATTTTAGGATTAAATCTACCTGTTTCCATTTTTTTCAACTTCTTTTACAGTCTACTTGTTTCCTATGACCATCAAAGTAAAAATGAGGAAAAACTTAAATTATATTGAAATTATTAAAAAATTTAGTACTGACTGCACTAGAAAACTGAGTTTTCTGAAATCTGCCTCGTTCTCAGAATGTAGTCATTGATGAGCATGTGAAAATCAGATGGCATCAGGCCCACAATAGCCAAATGTGTGTATTTCGTAGTGTATCGTTTGGCTGCTCGGTACTATATATTAACATTGCGGCCGCCATACGTTTTGCCACGAGAAAGGTATATATGTGTGGTTGACAGAGAGGAATTGTTACATACTCTCATACCAATAATTGCTGATCGCTTCCTGACCACATTTATTCTAATGAATTGATTCATGACCAGTTTAAGATAGAGTTGCATACTGTTTGGATGTAGTAACTCGATTAGCTCTACCAATTGCTCGTCATCTTTTGCTATCTTCATGTATGTACTGACCTGACACTAGATGATCGATGTCCTAACAAGGTCTAATCTGAGATAAATGAATGCCCACATGTACCAGTCAAGGTTCATTAGTCTATCTTTCTACTTACCTGAATTCAGTTTATTTTACACCAAATTCAAGTTTAAGGCTTAACAAAAGTCTGACCTTCGAAAGAACCTAAATCTTTAATACTTTTTAACATACTGTTTGAATCTGATATCTGAATTGAATTAATTAAGACCGTTAATCAGTTGAATTATTTATAATCAGCAAAGACATCAGATATACTATACATCAAATCTCAGATATACTATACATCAAATCATAACGAGAGCGGTGAGTGATGCAACTGTGAACTCCTACCATTCCCACTTGCTAATAGAGGGAATTAAGAGACATTATCTCAGGAAACAACCGAACTTGATCACCAAATGTTCCAACTTAATTGATGAAAATACTATTACCAACCAAGTGCAGACAATTATAATTTAAAAAAAAAACCACCAAGAAGTTCACATAAATTCAAAGATTTACTTAATTTGTCTCGACAACAACTTGAATATATATATATGTGTGTGTGTGTGTGTGCAAGCAATGATCGATAGATTTATGACTGCACTAAAGTGGGAAGAAGAAGTGCCCAATTCATTCCTTTCAAACCTAGCTAAAAAAATTATATATTGTGGTTTCTTCCAACGAATCATAAGGATATGTCAGTATGTCTAAGATCAGGCACTCTTAGCTTTGATATTGACACGTCTAATATCATGTCAATGGCTGACAAATTTTGATATAGCTAATGCGAGAAATTTTCTATTCCGTTAGCTGTGGGCGCTCACGGTTTGAACTTCCTCGCCTTTTTGAAGGCACGATCCATTTTCCAATTGCGCATGCCCTTCCCTTATGAAATTAAGAAAGCACTAATTGATCGACAGAGAATTATTTTGCAGTCATGTCCCTAAAAACTCCAGTCAAAAGATACAGAAATAAAACAGTCTAGGTAACAATTAAAATGCCTAGCTATTGTAATTTGAGGATGTATGAACCAGATAGGAAAGAAAAGAAAAAGAAAAAGAAAAAAAAGATGCTAGTACTTTCCTTTTGGTTTTTTGATATGAGATAAGACCAAATTAAAAGCTTCTAGTTATTATGCTATGTCATATTGCAAATGCATGCTAACTAATTATATGTACGTAGGCCATGATGAAACCCCACTACCCCATGCCTCAAATGCAATGATTCTCCCTTTTTCAAGTCAAAAATTTGATCAAAAAGAGTAAAGAGTAAAAGGAAAGAGAAGCTTCATCATTTGAAATAGGAAACTAAAACATAATTGGCATTCTAAAAAATAATTGGCTACTCATTGTTGTGGCATGTGAAACTAATATTGTTAATTGGCTATTCTAAAAGAGAAGCTTCATCATTTCAAAGCTTCATCATTTTGAACCACAACTGATATTGTTAATTGGCATTCTAAAAAATAATTCTGTAAAAGATTGTATATTTTAGCTCTTTATTATTCCCTTTTTGTTTTTCATTTTGTGCATTGATGGATAGCATATTAAGTTCTGGTTTGATTTTTAAATTTTTTTATCAAATAGTTTGAATTTAAAATCCATGAAATTCAGTTGGCTACTCATTGTTGTGGCATGTGAAACTTATTCTCACAATCCATTATTGTATCAACACTCCACTGGATCCTTATGTTGTTTTATTCAAAATCCTTATGTGGCTCTGCTAATTCTTTTTCTCATTGCGGTTATATTAGTGATGCTGGACCGTATGACCTGAGTCATACTCTCCCTCCAAACGAAACCGAGTATATCTTTCACTCCCTTATACCAAGTTTGTTTCCTTTGGTAGTCAGTTTATGCAATATTGGCATCGAGGAAAGAGTAATATATGTAGAAATGCATAGTAGTCTTACTAAATAGTTGGTCTCAATGACCCCCCAACCCTACGCCTTTAGGGTTTTGAATTTGTATGTCTGGACTAACTGTAGGAACATTTAATAGTTCAGAATCTACTGTAGTTATTAATTAACTGTGACTTCTATCAACCTTCTTTCTGAGCATTATTGTACTTCTGTGCATTACATATTTTGTAAACTTTCGCAGAAAAAATCATTGCAGTGCAGCAGAAATCGACTATCAAATGATTTTGATCATCACTTGGGATCAAGTTCGTATGCGCAGATGGAGCATAAGCTGGTAAGAGAAACATTAAAATTCTCATTTTCTCTTCCTTCCAATTATATCTACAAAATTATAACCTTCAAATTAAGTATTTTTTTTTCAGAAGAAAAAATTAAAAGTCGATAAGTTGACTGTCGACCAAATTGCGAAGATATCATATGGAACATTTAACAAAGAATACAAGAATGAAACAAAGAAGAACAAGAACCTCATTATGGTGGTAAGATTTGCTTTCATTACATTTAATAAATATCTCTCATCTAATAATTTTACAAATTTATGTAACTTAAGACAGATTCTTTGGGTAAAGATGATTTTCAGTCTTCAATATTTTTGTGATGATTCTTATTGTGGCATGTATATCAATTATTCATTTTCTTATTTTAGGATGCTTTGAGTTTTTCTGTCAAACAAGCTGCACTCAAGTTACAAGGTTTTGAAAATCCAGATCCATCAAAGCTGCCCCAAGAAGTTCAAGATATGTGCGTCTACAGTGTGTTTGGCAGTCCAAAGAAGAACCGCAATAGACTTAAAGGAACAAAAATTCTGAGAAATAGAAAGAAGATGATGCTGGTTCTCTCTCATCGGAATCAAGAATAGATAAAAGGATACAAGAAGAATCAACTGTTAAATCTTTGTTCAAAAAGTGTGACAAGTTGGCAATACAAAATCAAGTTCTTATGGACTTCTTTTGTGAGCTGCATCCTGATAAGATGGAAGCCTTGAAACAAAGGTTGGAATATACTACTGTCGACTCATCCAATAGTCAAATACGACAAGAGGTAGCTATATATTTAATTGCTTCAATTGGGTAATATATTATTATCTATATATATTGAATAACGAGTTCTAATTTTGTATTGTTTCTTTTTCATGTAGTCTATATGTAGTGGCGATGACTATGAGACAGTAGGTAATGAGGAACATGTAGAAGACCTTACGTGAAAAGTGAAGTTGGGGATACATGGAAGCAGTAGCGGATTAAAAGTTATTTTGAAAATATTTAATTTTGTTTCTTGGAGTTTCACAACTTATCTTTTCTTCTAGAATGTATTGTTGTTTTGGCACTATGAAACAAACAAAAAATTTTGTAATGAGAAGGTTCTGAATTATATAATATTCAAATTTATTTTGCATTATTGTGTTTTTTTATATAATTGTGTGAATCAATATGTGAAATAATTATATGTTCTTCATTGTTAAAATACATTATTTAAATTTGTAAATTTGGTTAAGCCATTCAAATATAATCAGTAATGAAGAAAAAATGTGTGCAGCTGCATTCGCGATACAGCAATTGCAAGGGAATCAGTATCTTGCAGATCTCTGTAGCAATAGTTCATTAGCAACAGAAAAAATCCCTTTTAAAACACACTTGCAAGAGACGAATTTGTTGTAAATATTCTCTTGTATATGGAGATAGCAAGGTACAACTTCCATTGCAGATATTCTATTGTGGCTAATATTCGCAAGGGATAGTTAAAATTCCGTTGCGAATGTGTACATTAACCAGGAGAGATTTCGCAACAGCACAATTACAAGGGAATGAAGAAAAATCCCTTGCAAATGTACACTAACCATGGAATTGTACTCTTCTACAAGGAAAATTTCTATTGCGACTGTAGCATTTTCTACTAGTGTATGAACAAAACCTTAGCCTTTGATTTCATAACAGTGTGTGGGATTGGACTTACTGGCTAGTCGGAGCTCATTAAGGGCATTACTGTAGCGCGTGTGTGGTTTTGGGTTGCGAGTTCGAAACTCGACAGTCCCCTCTTTTTTTCTGTTTTGGTTTTAATTAACCCACAGACCAAGACTTAGTATTTGCGGGGTTTCGACTCTCCTCTGTGACAGTAAAGTCACATGGATTTCTTGGTTAGAGAGGGGACCATAGGGCGGTACTGTAACATGCGGGTGGGCATGGGTTCGAAACCCGGTGCTACCTTTTGGTTTTTTTCGATGTTTTTAATATTTTGAAGGAGTTTTAATGTGAATAAAATTTTTGAAAAATACCTAATATTCCTATAAAATGATATAGAATTTATTAAAAATAGTTACAGAATTTTCATGTATATTTTGAGAAATTAAAAGTGGAATTAAGATAGAAAACGAGTTATTGACTTCAAAATTATTTATTTCAGAATATGACTTTTATTTTGAGAAGAAGAGAAAAATATTTGCCATGTTATGGGTTCTCTTGATGAGATCATATACTTGTTTTGAGTAAGAAATACTTGATGTGGTTAAGATGTTAATGACATTGAAATCTATTATGAGCTCATGTAGAGCTTTTTGAATAAATTTTGAATGAATAAATGAATCATGAATGATGCTAAAATAAGACATTGATTAATTTGTGAATAAATTGAAGATAAGAATACATTGAGTTTAATACATGATTATTGAAGGGTATGAGTACCCGTGAATTCCAGTACATGAAAGGTTGTGATCTAGAGGTTTAGTGAGACCCCGGGTAACTGCATTGTTGAATTAAAAGATTTGAGTTATATTTTTGAGATACGGCCATGGAGCTATCTCGGTATTTGTGATTATGTCCGGTAAGAGGTAAAACTAACTCTAGGTATGATAATTTATTCATGTCTTGAACTTAAGATTTAGGCACATAAGTGAAGATGTAGTAAACTTGGTGTAACCCCTGTTTCCCCAAAAATGTATTTTCTGTGTATTTTCGGTATTTCAAAATTTTGTAAATTAGTTTTCCTCTTTCGAACTATTTTTGTTAAAATGTATTATTATATCTTCTATTAAAATCTGTTTTCAATCAATAATTTTATTTGTAACTATTTCTATGATTTTTATATTGTAACACAATTCATATTTTTTTGTTATTATTACTCTTATTATTATTATTTCTGTTATTATTATTACCATTATTATCTTATCATTTTCTTCTTATTATTATTGTTAGTTGTTATTATTGATATTTTTGACCGGTTATTAAATATCCACTTTTATTTACTAACTGTATTTGTAGTATTTTAGATAAATACTATTTTGTAATGAAAATTACATTTTTATTATAAACAATATTTTTGTTGGCTAATTTATCTTTCTATTGAATTTTTAAAAGCCCCAAACCTATATATATACCTAACAACCCCTACCCTTTAGCATCATATAACCCATTACCCATTCAATCCCCAATACCCATTAGCACAACCTATCTATACCCGTTAACCACCAAATTACCCAAACCCATCAGCATCTAACCCTATTAAACCCAAAACCTGTTAGTATATCCTACCTGAAGCCCCTATTCAGCCTAACCCTAATATTATCTACACATAAATACCTATATCTACCCCTCCCCTAGCCGCTTCCTCTTCTCTCTCAGCCTCGCCACAACTGCACCATCCCCATCCTCCTTCTCCCCTCATCCGCAATACCCCGAACCCATCCCCCTTTGATCCCGTCATTATCAGATTCCTCGCCAGCATCCCTCCTCTCGACGGCTGCGGCACCACAGCAACCCGCAGCAGCGTCTCCTTGTGCTCCTCCCGAGCGAAGCCAGTCGCGACTGCAGCAACACAGCCCCGCAGTCGACCTCCTGTAGCCAGCAATAGCAGCATAGCACGCTTCCTGCTTGTATGTGCTCCTACGACAACAACCGGCACAGCCGCCCTCGCTCGTTGTCCGTTCAGCTGTCTCCCCGTGCACTCCCTATTGCCATGGGTTGTTTTGATCAAGTGTTGATCATTTGATTGGGGGCCATCTGTTTGATTGTAATCTTAATCTTGATTGATTGATTCCTAACCGTCCGTTGATTTGCTATTGATCATCACCATTGGGTGATCTTGGTCGTCGTTGGATCTTGATCATCATGTTTGATTCGATGTGGACCATCGATCTCCTCTTGATCATCTAATTAGATCCTAGCCGTCTGATCTCTTCTTGATCATCACGATCATGATGATCATCAACTTCCTTTTATCACAGCCGTTCGATCGATCGATCCAGATCTTCATCATTATCTTCATCATCAGGGAAATCTGACCGTCCGATCTGATCGATCATCTTGATCTTGATCTTCGATTTCAGCCGTCCGATTGTGTTCATGATTGGTTCGTGTGTTCGTTCGATCTGTTCTTTGTGTTCGTGCCATGAATTCGTTCCCGTTATTCTTGTTCTTGCTTCGTTTTCATTGTCGTCTCTCAGGCAAGTAACTTGTATGAAATTCCTTTGTAAATACAAATACTAAATATCGTCTGTAGTATAGTTGGGTTATAAAGACAATTTGTGTGTGAAACCCCTTGTTGATATTGTCTCTATTGTTATGATTCGACTATAGTTGCCTCACGACAGGCATGACATGATATAACCTAGGATTGACCATATCTTGTTGCATATGTGCGTGTTGTTTATATGATATCATGTGCTCGTTCGTGTTATTCGTGATAGACTTATTGTGGACTTGTGAAATACCCTATAACATGTTGCTTGGACATCTATTATACTCTATATCATGTTTGGTTGCGTTTTGGATGAGTTCTATGTGAACTAGTGGATTTTGTGCATATGCGATATTTTCAGTTTTGCTGGCTTTTCAGTTTTGATGAGTATTTTAGACCCTATTATGGTCAGGATTTGAAAATATTTTGTGAACATTAACTCTAGAGAATTTTGTCTAGTTTCAAACCCTTTTGACGGATCTCAGTTTTGGTTTACAAGTTATGAGTTATGCTTGTTACTACTTGTCGCCATATTTCATGATTACACGATTCATGCTTGTTATTACTATATGATTATATGTTTCCATGATTCGTGACCATTCATGCTTGTTACTAGTTTTTGCCATGTCTCATGACTACATGATTCATGCTTGTCACTACTTATTGCCATGTCTCATGACTACATGATTTATGCTTGTTACTACTTGTTGCCATGTGTCATGACTACATGATTCTTGCTTGATATTACTTGTTGCCATGTTTCAAGACTACATGATTCATGCTTGATACTACATGCTGGCACGTGTTCATGTTTACGTGACTCGTACTTGATATTTGTTACTTAACTTGATGCTTGAGTACACAGCCCTATAGAAACCCACCACTAGGCCTAAACGTAACTGGTTTGAATGTAGCAACCATATAGTACAAACCGGGATGCATGTAGTGCTACCTCGATAGTAATAATACATGACTTGAACATAATCACTTGACACTCGTTACTTGATTACTTGTACCTGATACATGATACCTGATACTTGTTTACTTGATACTTGCTATATGCTACTTATAATTGACTACTTGACACTTGTTACTTATTACTTGATTTCGTGATACTTGATTCGTGACACTTGATATTTGTTTCCTATTTACATGATACTTGTTCACTCGACACTTGATACATGCTACTTGTTCTTAATCACCTTACCATGCTAGTATTCTATTTTGTTATCAGGCATATTCCATACTATTTGTTTATTTTTTCCATGTACTTGTATCCTGCATTACAAGCAGCCTGTAACTTGCATTGATGGTAGTTTGTTTTCTTTTTTCTCTTCCTGCAATTTATTAAATTGCAGATTTTGGAGATCAGCTGCCAGATGGAATTGGCGAGATGAGATATTAGTGCTGGAGTTATTATTATTATTTTTGTTGCTTATTTGAACAATTGTATTTTTGCTACTTGGATTTATTTGTATTTGGGCAATGTGACCCAGGATTTTGACTCATTCAGATCTTGATTATTTGAGATTATAATATTTTGGTTTCAAGTATTCTTGTTGGTATTTTGATTCATATGCGCATGCTTGGTTGATTTTTTTGCTTTCGACTCTAATTATTCTTGTGAAATGTTGTAAAAATTTCGAACAGCTTATGGATGATGAAAATCATTCGCTGGGCTTAGTCACGTATCTGTATTCCGTATTCTCTTTTGGGAAGTGGTGCGTGACAAGGTTTTTAGCGGTATCAGAGCAACAGGTTTCGCTAATGTATTAGTTTAATGATATATATTAGACAAGCTTGGCTCGTACTGGGATCGGCTCGACATTTCACCAACCATGCATGCATAAATAAATTATTATCAACTTTGATCTGGATACAAGTCTTATTCTTTTTTTTATCCCCTTTTTTTCAGTTCCTTGATTCCTTGATTCTTCCGTCTTTTTCAGTCGTCCTCTTTGATTGATTTCTTCTTGGGTATGAACTCATTCTTTCGTACCCCTATTCCTTGATTCTGGTGCTATCCATTCTTTTCTTTCTGCTTGGTTCGTTGATCGGTATTACTGGATCTTCTCGATCGATCAGAGTGGCACAGCAGAAGAGTTGTGGGCCCATAACCCGTAGGTCCCGAGATTCTCTTGTTGTTTCTCCTTTCCTACTCTGTTTGCTTCTCTATCCCTTGTACTCGTCTTCATTCGTTGATTCATTTGCTTGGTTCAACTCTTTCTTATCCATCCTTTCTTTGATTCTAGCTCTATCTATTTCTTCATCTCTTTGCTTAGTTATTTTGCAAGTCTTTTGTTATTCCTTCTTCATTTTTTATACCGGTTACTTCTTTCTTGCATTCCATTTTGCTATCATACACCCATTCATTATTTGATTCAATTCTTCCCTGTCCATTCTCTCCTTGATTCCAGTTCTACCTTCTCCCTATCTTGCTTTGTTATCTTGTGTTGTTTCTTTCCTTTTGATACCGTTTGCTTCTTTTCTTGCATCCCATTTAACATTCTTCTTATCCATTTTCCTTCCTTTTTCTGGTGTTGCCTCTGCCTTGTTCCTTTTCCTTTTAACCTCTGTTTTGTTACCCTTCCCCTAAGTTTGTTGTTGCCATGTCCTATGTACCGCCTAAGCAAATTTTGAGGACAAAATTTTGTTGTAAGGTGGGTAGGATTTGTAACCCCTGTTTCCCCAAAAATATATTTTCTGTGTATTTTCGGTATTTCAAAATTTTGTAAATTAGTTTTCCGCTTTCGAACTATTTTTGTTAAAATGTATTATTATATCTTCTATTAAAATCTCTTTTCGATCAATAATTTTATTTGTAACTATCTCTATGGTTTTTAAATTGTAACACAATATTTTTTTGTTATTATTACTCTTATTATTATTATTTCTGTTGTTATTATTACCATAACTATTTTATCATTTTCTTATTATTATTATTGTTAGTAGTATTATTGTTATTATTGATATTTTTGACCGGTTATTAAAAATTCACTTTTATTTACTAACTGTATTTATCTAAAATAGTATTTTAGATAAATACTATTTGGTATTGCAAATTACATTTTTATTATAAACAATATTTTTGTTGGCTAATTTATCTTTCTATTGAATTTTTAAAACCCCCAAACCTATATATATACCTAACAACCCCTACCCATTAGCATCCTATAACACATTACCCATTCAATCCCCAATACCCATTAGCAAAACCTATCTATACCCGTTAACCACCAAATTACCCAAACCCATCAGCATCTAACCTTATTAAACCCAAAACCCGGTAGTATATCCTACCCAAAACCCCTATTCAGCCTAACCCTAATATTATCTACACATAAATACCTATATCTACCCCTCCCGTAGCCGCTTCGTCTTCTCCCTCAGCCTCGCCCCGATTGCACCGTCCCCGTCCTCCTTCTCCCCTCCTCCGCAGTACCCCTAACCCATCCCCTGTGATCCCGTCATTAGCGGAGTCCTGGCCAGCGTCCCTCCCCCCGACGACTGTGGCACCACAGCAACCCGCATTAGCGTTTCCTTGTGCTCCTCCCGAGCAACGCCATTCGCGACTGCAGCAAGACAGCCCCGCAATCCACCTTCTATAGCCGGCAACAGCATCACAGCATGCTTCCCGCCTATGTGTGCTCCTTCGACAACAGCCGGCACTGCCGCCCTCACCTGCTGTCCGTTCAGCCGTCTCCCCGTGCACTCCCTATTGCCATGGGTTGTTTTGATCAAGTGTTGATCATTTGATTATAGGCCGTCCGTTGATTTGAACTTGCTCATCACCATCGGGGTGATCTTGGTCGTCCGTTGGATCTTGATCATCATCCTTGATTGGATATGGGTCGTCGATCTCCTCTTTATCATCCGATTAGATCCTAGCAGTCCGATCTCTTCTTGATCATCACGATCATCATGATCATCAACTTCCTTTGATCACAGCCGTTTGATCGATCTATCTTGATCTTCATCATTATCTTCATCATTAGGGAAATCTGACCGTCCAATCTGATCCGATCATCTTGATCTTGATCTTTGATCTCAAGCATCCGATTGTGTTCGTGATTGGTTCATGTGTTCGTTCGATCTGTTCGTTGTATTCGTACCGTGAATCCGTTCCCGTTATTCTTGTCCTTGCTTCGTTTCCGTCATCGTCTCTCAGGCAAGTAAATTGTATTAAATTTCTTTGTAAATTCAAGTACTAAATACCGCGTGTAGTGTAGTTGGGTTCTGGAGACAATTTGTGTGTGAAACCCCATGTTGATATTGTCTCTATTGTGAGGATTCGACCATAGTTGCCTCACGACATACATGACATGATATAACCTAGGATTGATCATATCTTGTTGCATATGTGCGTATTGTTTATATGATATCATGTGCTCGTTCGTGTTAATCGTGATAGACTTATTGTGGACTTTTGAAATACCCTATAACATGTTACTTGGACATCTATTATACTATATATCATGTTTGGTTGTGTTTTGGATGAGTTCTATGTGAACTAGTGAATTTTGTGCATATGCGATATTTTCAGTTTTGCTGCTTTCAGTTTTGATCAGTATTTTAAACCCTATTAGGTCAGGATTTGAAAATATTTTGTGAACATGAACTGTAGAGAATTTTGTCTAGTTTCAAACCCTTTCAACGGATCTCAGTTTCGGTTTATGAGTTATGAGTTATGCTTGTTACTACTTGTCACCATATTTCATGATTACATGATTCATGCTTGTTATTACTATATGATTATATTTTGCCATGATTCGTGATGATTCATGCTTGTTACTACTTGTTGCTATGTCTCATGACTACATGATTCATGCTTGATATTACTTGTTGTCATGTCTCATGACTACATGATTCATGCTTGTTACTACTTGTTGCCATGTTTCATGACCACATAATTCATGCTTGATATTACTTGTTGCCATGTTTCATGACTACAGGATTCATGCTTGATACTACTTGCTGCCACGTGTTCATGATTACGTGACTCGTGCTTGATACTTGTTACTTGACTTGACCCCTGAGTACACGGCCCTATAGAAACCCACTACTAGGCCTGAACGTAAATTGTTTGAATATAGCAACCATGTTGTACAAACTGGGATGCATGTAGTGCTACCTAGATAGTAATAAAACAAGACTTGAACATAATCACTTGACACTCGTTACTTGATTACTTGTACCTAATACATGATACCTGATACTTGTTTACTTGATACTTGCTGTTACCGCTGATTTCGGTGTGGGGGTAAACAGATAAGATTTGTGAGTTCGAGAAAACCTGAACAGCTGATCCTAGCCTTCTTACTCCTGCCGCCACCTGCAAGGAAGTGCGAGACATCGGGGTTGATTCCGGCGATGCACCCTCCGACGCTCTTGTCAGTAACCAGTGGTGATTAAAGAAAGAGCTTAAGGTGGGAAAAGAGTGATTACCTGGTCACAGTGGCAGAGGGAAGGTATTTATAGTCGCCAGGGGAGTGATTAGAGGCTTGATTCCCTGTCTAACTGCTAAGAGAAAAATCCTCACAGTTTGTTTAGGAAACTAACCCCTGATTCCCGGTGAGAGTAAATCAGGCCCGTTGACTTGGTCAAATCAGTGGCCCTGATTTGTCTCTTGCTGGTCTGGGTTCGCCTCGGGTCGGGACCCGTACCCAATCGGTGTGGATCCGTTTGTGGGTTATTGGGTCTCGTGTGAAGGAGATCCAGTACCTGCTTTGGATCCACTTGTATGTGAAATTACCTTTTTACCCCCGAGCTTCAAGATTCGCGTCCAATCTGGACGGTTCCGATTTAACCCCATTTTTAGCCATATCACGAGCCCCCCACTCCTAAAGACTGAGTGTGATCAGCCTTTAAGGAGTAGTTTGACTATTTTGGTGGCTAGTGGAGTTGTATCGGAGTCTGAATGGAGGAGTGTGAATCTCGAAGGGGGTAGTGAGGTGATCTTTTGATGCCATGTGCTGTTCTTTAGCCATATCGAGTATTCGACGGCTTTTATTTATTCTTTCGGACTATTTATTTAATTTTGCGATGTGTTTACTAATTGTTCGGGGGCCTTAGCAGTACATTCTAGGCAATAATTGTTCGTTCAGGGGCTCAAAAATATACCCC
This sequence comes from Hemerocallis citrina, assembly GCA_017893485.1. Lineage (NCBI taxonomy): Eukaryota > Viridiplantae > Streptophyta > Magnoliopsida > Asparagales > Asphodelaceae > Hemerocallis > Hemerocallis citrina. Next base: position 146,257,929 of record CM030364.1, on the reverse strand, counting down.
CGAGTTTCTAATTATTTTCTAGAATTTGTAATTAATTTTCCCGAATTTTTAGCAAATTTTTCGCAATTTTAAATAAATAAAACGATTTAAATAAAAAAAACGATTTTTAATACCGATTTATGACGTGGCTTAATCTGAGCCGTTGATCATGGGCGAGCACGAATTTCTGAGAGACCCATCGGCTGTTATCGCTCGGAAGCCTTTTTCTCCATTTGCGAGCTCAGAAAGGCACTTGCTCGGCAGCCGACCGAAGAAATGGGGTCTCGGTCTGCCGAGCGACGTGGCGCAATCTGAGCCGTCGGATGATGGTGTGAATCCCAAGAAAATGCTATCTTGTCTTTTAGCGTACGTGGCGCAATCTGGGACGTTCATCATTAGAAGCACGGATTTCTGAGAGATCCAACGGTAGTTATCGCTCGGATGCTTTTTCCTCTGTTTGCGAGCTCGGAAAGGTACCTGCTCGGCAGCCGACCGAAGGCATGGAATTTCGGCGATCCGAGCGACGTGGCGCAATCTGAACCATTGGATGACGGCGCGCATCTCGAGACGGACACATTTCTCAAGAAAACACTATCTTGTCGTCTAGTGTCCTCGGCAAGATCTGGGCCGTCTGATAGAGATCATGCACGAAAGTTGAGGAGAAAGTAAGTTTTCTCCGTTTGCAGGGTAGGAAAGGCACTTGCTCGGTAGCCGACCGAAGGTGTGGGGTCTCGGCAGGTCGAGCGACGTGGCGCAATCTGAGCCATTGGATGACGGCGCGCATCTCGAGATGGGCACATTTCTCAAGAAAACACTATCTTGTCGTCTAGTGTCCTCGGCAAGATCTGGGCCGTCTGATAGAGATCATGCACGAAAGTTGAGGAGAAAGTGAGTTTTCTCCGTTTGCAGGGTCGGAAAGGCACTTGCTCGGTAGCCGACCGAAGGTGTGGGGTCTCGGCAGGTCGAGCGACGTGGCGCAATCTGAGCCATTGGATGACAGCGCGCATCTCGAGACGGGCACATTTCTGAAGAAAACACTATCTTGTCGTCTAGTGTCCTCGGCAAGATCTGGGCCGTCTGATAGAGATCATGCACGAAAGTTGAGGAGAAAGTGAGTTTTCTCCGTTTGCAGGGTCGGAAAGGCACTTGCTCGGTAGCCGACCGAAGGCATGGGGCTTTGGTGGTCCGGGCGACCCAGCGCGATAAGTTTCGAGATGATCCTGTTCCCAAGGGCATTAATGGTGCCCCGGGGTTTGTGCGGCGTTCCACCTTCCCTAGGTCATTAAGGATGATTCCTTCAATTAATGCGTGGCGTTTCAATTTCCGAGGGTCATAATGGCCAGATCTTGGTGGAGAGCTTATAAGTACCCCACTTTCTTTGTCATTTCAATCGCAACAACATAGAGTTTCAGACCTCGGAGGTATCTGCCTTGGGTAACTTCTCTTTCGAGGTCCGAAGGGGTGGTTGCTCTTTTGCCTTGTTCTTCTCCTGTTCCTGACGGCTCCAAAGTGGATGTCAGGGTCGGGGGAGAACAAGGCAATAGTGGTGACGACCGTAACCTGGACCCGAGGGATGAGTTACTTCGGAAGGACGAGTGGTCGTTCTTCCACCATGGTCTTCTCCTGACTCTGACTGCTCCAACGTGGGTGTTAGGGTCAGGAGATCATGGTGGAAGAGGTGATGATCCATGTCCGGAGCCGAGGGGTGAGCTACTTCGGAAGGACGGGTGGTCGTTCTTCCACCAAGGTCTTCTGCCTACTCTGGCTACTCCGCAGTGGGCATCAGGGTCGGCGGAGATCATGGTGGGAGAGGTGATGATCCAAGTCCGAATCCGAGGGGTGAGTTCGATCGGAAGGACGGGTGGTCACCCTTCCACCATGATCATCACCCGATTTTGATTGGCCCGATGGGGATGTCAAGATCGGGGGTGATCATGGTAGAAGGGGTGATGACCGTAGTCCGGATCCGACGGAAGGGTTCGCTTCGGAAGGACTGGTGGCCGTTCTTCTGCCCAAATCTTCTCCTGACTCTGATGGCCCGAGTGGAGGTGTCAGGGTCAGGGGAGGTTTGGGCCGAAGGGTAGACCACCGAAGTCCGGATTCGAGGGACCGTGTGTTTCGGAAGGACGGGGGGTCGCTCTTCCGCCTAGATCTTCTCCCGATTCTGACGGCCCAGGTAGAGGTGTCAGGGTCGGGGGAGATCTCGGTAGAAGGGTTGACCGCCAAAGTCCAGATCCGAGGGGCGATCTGTCTCGGTAGGACAGGTGGTCGTTCTTCCACCATGATCTTCACCCGATTCTGAGTGCTCCAACGTGGGTGTCAGGGTCGGGGAAGGTCATGGTAGAAGAGGTGATGACCCTAGTCCGGAGCCGAGGGACTGCAGCAGCTTCAGAATGATGGGTCTCCTCCCATCTCTGTCTTCCTTCCGGGCCGACGGCTTCCGATGGTTGTCGGCCCAAAGGAGTTAGAGATGGGGGGCTCGCTGATTCGTTCTTGACCGGGCCCTGTGAATCGGCGGGAAATCGACCGAGACATGGGGTCTGGGGGGCACGCCGAGGGCAGTGCCTTAAAACTTTGAATTAAAATTTTTCCTGGTTTCTTCAGACAGAGGTGGGATATGGAGGAAGTGTAGGCCATCCGAGCGACTTGATGCAATCTGAACCGTTGGATGGCATCGCGCATCTCGAGATGGGTACATTTCTCGGGAAAACACTATCTTGTCGTCTAGTGTTCTAGGCGAGATCTGGGCCGTCTGATTGGGATTTTACGCGAAGTTTGAGGAGAAAGGGAGTTTTCTCCGTTTACCAGCTCGGATTGGTACTTGCTCGGTAGCCGACCGGTCTCTTTGCTGGCATGGTCGGAAGGCGTATAGTTCGGCTCCCGGTCCCGTTATACCGAGCTAGTTGACTTGGTGAAGAAGACTGCTGTGTTGGGCCTTCGCGACGTTTCGAGAGCGGCCCAAGAGTCGCACTTTTTCGTTTGGAAGTCCAAGGGACGTTCCTTTTTACTATAAATCTTCACCCCCCCCTTAGACCAAGTCTCACTTTTTACTTTTACTCTCTCTCTCTTAAGTTCTCACTTTTCGCCTTTGAAGTTTTCAGCTCCTTGGTGGTGGTGCTAGCTGACGCGGCGAGGCGTTTCTTGTTTCCGGTGAACTTTCCGACCGTAGCTGTTACTTCGAGGTCAGTCTCTCTCCCTTCTCTTTTAGAAAATGGTTAAGATCGCGTCCTCGGATGAGACCCCCGCCTCGGAGCAGGCAGTAGGCCGAGGGGGTAAAGGGAAGGAGGTAGTGGAGCCGAGCGATCAGAACGTCGTACGTCCGGATAGAGAGGGCGAAGTGGCCGAGCTGCCTAAGGAGGTCGCGGCGGTGTCCCAGAAGGGTAAAGCCGTGGTCACAATCGTGGAAACGCCGAAGACAGCGGGAGCGTTCGGACGGCAGCCCATTGCTCTGTCGAGCGTGGGAGGTGTACGGGACTATGCCGAGGACGCCTTGGAGAGAGTGACTCAAGGTACGGCTAAGTTGGTGGAGGAGACTGAACCGAGAGAGCTGTCTTAGGTGGACCATACCATCTCGTCTCTTACGGAGGCCGACCTTCACCTGATCCGAAAGGGTTTCCGGATCCCCTCCGACTACGGACTGCTTCTCCCCGGGCCGGGTTTCCGAGCCAATACGAAGTCTTCGTCAGACATGTGCGTCTTTCTGGTCGACTCTCTGATCGCCGGACTCCGTTTTCCCCTCCACCCGTTCGTCGTAGATGTCTTGACATGGTACGGTTTGAGCCCCGCCCAGCTGATGTCGAACACATGGAGGCACGTCATGGCATTCGTCCTCCGGTGCCAAGAGGTTGGTGCCAAGCCGAGTATGTTCCTCTTTCGGAGCCTCTACCGACCGTGTCAGCCAAGGCGAGACGAACAAAGGTTCTATCTTTCGCCCCGAACAGGCATGAAGTTGATCGAGAATCCAGACTCGATCAAACATTGGAAGGAGAAGTATTTCATCATCCGAGCCCCTGCGCCGTGGGTGATACCGACGGTTTGGGCGAAGGATGGCCTGCCTAAGTGAACCAAGAAAGAGACGGTGCTGAGTGACGAGGAGACAGAGGTCCAGAAGAAGCTCCTCGCCCTGCCAACGCTAAGCTGGAAAGATATTACCGAGGAGGATCTGTTCCGAGGGGGTCTCAGTCCGATCGACCCTAGTATGCTTCTGGTATTTATACTCTTTGCTTAAAGTTCACGAAAAATTTTCTAAGTTTTTTCATTCGGCTTGTGCAGAGACGATGAAGCTGGACTACAAGGCTCTGATGGCGAAGGGCAGGTCGGAGCTGGAGGCGAAGAAGAAGAGGCCTTCGGCGGGGCCTCAGGACGGCCGAGCCTCGAAGAAGCCTTCGGTCGCGAAGGTCGCCGACCAGCTGAAGGTTGTTGCGTCGGAGGCTGGTTCCGAGCAGGGGGAGGTCATGGTCCCCAACCCTCCTGCTTCAGGCGCGCCAACACCGACCTCGAAGGGGGATGCTCCCGGTTCATCGAGCGGTGCGTTCGGCGTGAAGGAGGTGCTGTCCCTCCAAGTTCCGCCCCTCACTGCCGAGGCGGAGCAGATCTTGACCGAGCGTCATAAGCAGATCTTCGTCCCTGACTGGCAGGTGATGAACGTCGACGGCTTCTTGGGCGACGGCAATATCTGCATGGAGGCAGTGAGGCACCTGCCGACCCCAAAGGATCGAGCGACCCTGAAGGCCGGGCTAGCAGGGGACGCCGCGATGCAGATTGCTCGGAACACCATGTCGGTAAGTAGGCCGAGCTCTTCCTCTAAAAAATTCTTTCTATGATTTTTCCAAGTCCTTGGGTTCGGCTTTTAATGTCTTGTTCTCTTTTCAGACTCTCTGCCACTTTAACTTCCTGCTCGAGGAGTTCGCGAGCAAGGAACATGAACATGAGCGGGAGAAGGGGGAGCGTGTCATGGTCGCGAAGCAGCTTGATGCCGAGCAGCTCCTCTCGGCGAAGAAGGGTGCCGAAGTGGCCGGGCTGGAGAAGCAGCTGGCCGATGCCGTTCAGCTGTCGAAGGACGCGGCGACCAAACTTGAGGCCTCGGAGAAGGAGGTTGCCGAGCTGAAGGAGGAGCTGGCCAACGTTCGGTCGGAAGCGGAGAGGGCTCGGAAGAGGGCCGAGAAGATCATGGCCAAACACCAGAGGAAGGTGAAGAAAGTGAAGAAGGCTGTGCAGGAGGTGGCCGCGCAACACATGCTCCAGAACATGGAGGACGCCTACGGTCGAGCCTTGCTCCACGTGGCCGCCAGGAACCCGGGCTTCGATACGTCTTCCTACCATTTTTACGACCCCGTGGAAGGGGAGGAGGAGGTTCCCGAGGGGATGCTCGACCCCGAGGGAGAGACGGAAGGCGTCGAAGGCCCAGGAGAGGCCGAGGCCGAGGGTGAAGAGGAAGACGACTCCGAGGAGGAGAGCGGGAGCGAAGGCGAAGACGGGGGCGACGGCGAGGACAAGGCCAGGGGGGTCGACGGACCCGAACGACAAAAAGGTCGACCCCTGACTCGGTTGTTTCTTTTAGTCTTTTGTTGTTTTGTTTCTTTTTGTAAGCCTAACTGCGGACTGGCCACCGCTCTTTGTAAAACTTTCTTCTCGGTTTTGAATGAAAACAGTGTGTTTGGCCAAAATTTATCCAAGTGTTGGGTCTCGGATTTTGTGTTTGATTTGGCATTGAATTCTCCAAGTGTTGGGTCTCGGATTTATCTCTGACTTTCAGGTAAGGTTCGGTCCGATTACGGAGGTTGCACACCTTCGTAAGGAGCTGGCGAAAACGAGGGGTGAGCTCTCGGACAGCCGACAGAATCGGGTGAGCTCTCGGACAGCCGACAGAATCGGTTTCTCATGCTCTTGAAGCTGGAGGAGACGAAGGCAGCTGTGCAAAGGTATTGTCGCGAGCTGTGGCAGCTGCGGAAGCACCCCCAAGCCCCTTGTCCCGAAGGCGAGGTCGAGCGGCTCCGTAGAGAGCTTACTACTGCCGAGTGGAAGAATGACGAGCTTTTGGCCGAGGTCCAACATATGGCATTGGCGGAGAAAGAACGCTTGGCGGCGGAGGAGAAGCTAACTTCCGAGCTAGAGAAGGCATCGACCGAGCGCAAGAGGTTGTTGGCCGAGGTCGACAGGCTCAGAAGGATCACGATAGATAGAGGGATCGAGGTCACCCACTTCCGACGGCTCGCAACCGATGGCGTCAACGTCTCGGGCTCGTCAAGGCCTTCCCGTTTGAAGAAGTTGGCGAAGGACGACGCTCTGAGAGACAGAATCATCGAACTGGAGGAAGAGGTCGTGTCACTCAAGCCTATGCCGGAGAGGGCTAACGTCCGCAGTACGTCGTGCACTCGCGAAGAGAGCGAGAGAGGGATTTCCTTTTATGAACTCGCGACGCGAATGCCTGCAGCTAGGCGGAGCCCTACCGACACTCAGAGTAGCGCAGCCGTCTCGTCGAGTGGTGCCTCGGTCGGCACTACAATTAGGGTCAGCAGCGAAGGGGGGTCACGTTTCATTGGTTTAGGATCGAGTTCGGAGGGCAGGCCTCGTCGTCCTCGCGTTTCCTTAAACCGAAGCGTTCCCCTCCCGAAGAGGCCCTGATCACATTGTTTTATGTTTTTCTTGTCTATTGCAAAGATTTAATTGCGGGGTCGGTCCTGTTGTATGTGGAGCTATTATATCTGAATATGATTGGAAAATTCTTCAAGTGTTGTGCCTCGGAAGTGTATTGAAATCTTGTTATTCATTTTCCCTTCTTTTCAGCTCGTGGTGTCGGGCCAATACACCGATCCCAATAGCTCGGACAGTGAAGATGATGCCGAGGTGACCTCAGGGGGTACGAAGTCGCTCTCATCGAAGTGCCGAGAGCGGAGTCGTGAAGTGGAGCTGGAGTTGCGTCGAGCTGAGAGCGAGCGGGCCCACCTTCAGTCCGTCCTCGGCCAACGAGATGCCGAGATCCAATGTTTGGAGAACAGGATCATCGAGGCAACCCCCGAATGGGAGGACGATGACTCACAGACAGCTTTTAGTAATGCTCTTCGGGTATAGTGTATTCGGCATAATCAGTCGAAGATATTAGCCGAGCGGGACGATTTGCTCTCCGAGATCCATCACTTACAGACCGTGGAGGCGAAGCTTCGGAAGGAGGCGGAGGAGCTAACATCTGAAGTGGAAGGACTGGCGGCCGAGGAGAGCGGTGAAGACATTTCTGTTTGAGGGCCAAGTGTAATGGGTCGGCACTGTATTTTTTGTTTTTTGATACTTTGTAACTATGGAAAGACAGCTTTGTATTGTGTCCCGATCGTTAATAAAATTCCCTTTGCTGCTCTGCGTTCTTATTTTGCTTGTGAGTGTGTTGGCCGTGCCATGGTCTTCGTGCCGAGCACATGGTGCCGTCGGCGAGAGTCTCGAACCGAACGAGCTCTTGACGGGGCGTTATCGTGTCGTTTAGCGATTCTGACAAGATCTGGGCCGTCGGATGTTGGCATGAATCTCGAGGCGGCTCGATTCCCAAGAAAACGCTATCTTGTCGTTTAGCGTCGGTGGCAAGATCTGAACCGTCGGATGTTGGCGCGAATCTCGAGGCAGCTCAGTTCCCAAGAAAATGCTATCTTGTCGTTTAGCATCGGTTGCAAGATCTGGGCCGTCTGATCGAGATCATGCACGAAAGTTGAGGAGAAAGTGAGTTTTCTCCGTTTGTAGGGTCGGAAAGGCACTTGCTCGGTAGCCGACCGAAGGCGTAGGGCTTCGGGCTTCGGCTGCTAGGCAAGATTGCTCGGATTATGTGGCCGAACGTAGCTTCGGTATCCCTAGTCTGCCGCGAAGCAAGCTTGGGGGGACTAGGAACCAAGTGTTGGACTCCAGGACCATTGATGTAGTTCGACGGTTGTCGGAGAAATTCCGAACGGCGATCTACCCCTGGCTCGTCCGGAGGTGAGCCGAGGAGGTAAAGTCGAGCCGAGTGTTGGACCCCGAACCATCGGTAAAGTTCAACGGTTGTGGGAGCAATTCCGAACAGCGATCTACCCCTGGCTCGTCCGGAGGCGAGCCGAGGAGGTAAAGTCGAGCCGAGTGTTGGACCCCGAACCATCGGTGTAGTTCAACGGTTGTGGGAGCAATTCCGAACGGTGATCTACCCCTGGCTCGTCCGAAGGCGAGCCGAGGAGGTAAAGTCGAGCCGAGTGTTGGACTCCGAACCATCGGTGTGGTTCAATGGTTGTGGGAGCAATTCCGAACGGCGATCTACCCCTGGCTCGTCCGGAGGCGATCCGAGGAGGTAAAGTCGAGCCGAGTGTTGGACTCCGAACCATCGGTGTGGTTCAATGGTTGTGGGAGCAATTCCGAACGGCGATCTACCCCTGGCTCATCCGGAGGCGAGCCAAGGAGGTAAAGTCGAGCCGAGTGTTGGACTCCGAACCATCGGTGTAGTTCAACGGTTGTGGGAGCAATTCCGAACGGCGATCTACCCCTGGCTCGTCCGGAGGTGAGCTGAGGAGGTAAAGTCGAGCTGAGTGTTGGACTCCGAACCATCGGTGTAGTTCAACGGTTGTGGGAGCAATTCCGAATGGCGATCTACCCCTGGCTCATCCGGAGCCGAGCCGAGGAGGTAAAGTCGAGCCGAGTGTTGGACTCCGAACCATCGGTGTGGTTCAATGGTTGTGGGAGCAATTCCGAACGGCGATCTACCCCTGGCTCGTCCAGAGGCGAGCCGAGGAGGTAAAGTCGAGCCGAGTGTTGGACTCCGAACCATTGGTTGAAACCAAAATTTTAAAAAAACATATGATAAGAGCGGAGAGAAGCATACAAATTCATAAGTACGAAAGGAGCTTTCTTTATTGATAATCGACGGCGAACCGTTTTACATAGTACAATTTATGAAAATAGGTTACAAGTCAGAGGAGAGGAATGGCTCGACATCCTATGATACTTAGAGTGGCGCCGGGGCTCTTTCTTGGTATTTTAGGAGGTGGTCGGCATTCCAAGTCCTCGGAATTTCTCTGCCGTCTAGATCTTCGAGACGATATGCTCTGGGCCGAACTACCCTCGTGATCCTGTACGGCCCTTCCCAGTTCGGAGCCAGCTTGCTCTTCTGATTGGGAAAGGATATGGCCAGTTTTCTCAAGACTAAATCCCCTTGCTTAAGGTTGGTGGGTCGGACCTTCTTGTTGTATGCCAACTCGACCCTTCTTCGGTAATTCTGCTGCCGAATCAACGCTCTTTCCCTCAGCTCATCTATCAGATCTAAGTCTGCCCTGAGGTCCCTGGCGTTCTGTTCCTCGTCGTAGGCTGCGAGCCGAGGGGAAGGTATTCCGACCTCGAGGGGTATCACGGCCTCGGACCCGTAGGTGAGGTTAAAAGGAGACTCGCCTGTGGGGGTCCGCTTGCTCGTGCGGTAGTTCCATAGGACGTTGGGGAGTTGGTCGACCCATAAGCCTATGGAACTTTTGTCCAGCCTTTTCTTGATGCCTGCGAGGATCTACTGATTAGCGTTTTCTGCTTGTCCGTTCGACTGAGGTTGGGAGACGGACGAGAAGCACTGCTGGATGGCAAGGTCGTCGCACAGAGCTCGGAATGTTGCGCCAGTGAACTGAGTCCCGTTGTCCGTCACGAGGACACGGGGGATGCTGAACCTGCAGATGATGCTCTTCCAGAAGAACTGCACCACCTTGCTCTCGGTTATAGTGACGAGGGGCTCAGCCTCGACCCACATCGAGAAGTAGTCGATGGCTACGACCAAGAACTTGAACTGACCCGGAGCCGGAGGGAAAGGCCCTAGTAAATCCATCCCCCACATTGCGAAGGGGATAGGACTTGATAGGGAGGCGAGGTTGGCCTGAGGGAGGCGACGGATGCTGGAGTGTCTCTGACAAGAGCTACATTGCCGAACGTGTCGCTCGGCGTCTTGAAGGAGGGTCGGCCAGAAGTATCCATAATTCAAAGCTTTTCGGGCCAAGGACCTGGACCCTGAATGTGCCCCGCCGATGCCTTCGTGGAGCTCTTGTAGGGTATATTCGGCCTGCTCTGGAGAGAGGCACCTTAGGTATGGTCGGCCGTCTATTTGAGAGAAGGAGTGTTTGTATAAGATGCCCTCGATCAAGACATACCGCTCGGCCCGGGTTCTGACTCGGCGCGCTTCTTTGGGATCTACGGGCAGGACCCCGTCCCTTAAGAATTCCACCAACGGCTTCATCCAATTGCCCTGCAACACGACTGGCAATGACTCCACCGAGCCAGGTGTCTCGTCTTCTATGCTCGGCTTAGAGAGAACCTCGATCAGAACGGTCTGTTCAAGACCTTGTAGGGAGGATGAGGCCAGCTTGGATAGGGCATCGGCCTGCGAATTCTCCTCACGAGGAACTCGTTGAATGAGCGCCTCTTCGAACCGGCTCATGAGGACCCGGACTTTCGCGAGGTACTTCGCCATCCGTTCGTCTCTAGCCTCGTACTCGCCCAAGACTTGGTTCACAATAAGCTGGGAATCGCTGTGGATTCGGAGGCGCTGCGCCCCAACACTTCGTGCAAGTCCGAGACCAGCGATGAGTGCCTCGTACTCTGCCTCATTGTTCGAGGCCTTGAAGTTCATACGGATCGCATACTGGAGGACGAAGTCGTCAGGGCCGTTCAGGATGATTCCGGCGCTGCTTCCTTCGTTACAGGAGGAGCCATCCACGAAGACTGTCCAAATGGGGGGTCCATTCGGTACGTGGCTGACTTCAGGGATGGTGGACTCTACGATGAAGTCAGCGAGGGCCTGCGCTTTGATTGCCGTCCGAGGCTGGTAAGAGATGTCATGCTGACTCAGCTCTATGGACCACTTCATCAGCCGGCCCGAGGTCTCGGGCTTGTGGAGGATCTGCTTTAGGGGTTGGTCGGTGAGGACAATGACCGAATGGGATTGAAAGTACGGCCGAAGCCTCCTCGCTACCATGACCAGGGCGTAGGCCACCTTCTATATCCTCGGATAGCGGAGCTCGGCATCCCGAAGCACCTTGCTCACGTAGTAGATGGGCCTTTGGGCCCGGTCCTCCTCTCTTACCAAGACAGCACTTAGGGTCTGCTCGGAAGCAGCCAAGTAGATGAAGAGAGTTTCGCCCGGGACCGGTTTGCTGAGCAGAGGGCGGTTCACCAAGTAGGCCTTCAGTTGGTCGAACGATTCCTGTTGAGGTTGGCCCCATTCAAAACCCTTAGCCCCCTGAGTGCTTTGAAGAAGGGGAGGCACTTTTCCCCCGACTTCGAGAGGAACCAACCGATAGCGGCGAGCCGACCAGTAAGCTTCTGCACCTCCTTGATGTTCCGAGGCGGGGCCATGTCTAATATGGCCTTAATCTTCTCAGGATTAGCTTCGATTCCTCGTTGGCTTACCATGAAGCCGAGGAATTTTCCCGAAGAGACCCCGAACGCACACTTGCTTGGGTTCAGCCGCATGCTGTGCCTTCTCAACACGCCGAAGGCCTCCTGGAGGTCGGCCACGTGATCAGTTCCTCGGACACTTTTGACGAGCATGTCGTCAACGTACACCTCCATGTTCCGGCCTATCTGGTTCTGGAAGACCTTGTTGACGAGGCGCTGGTAGGTGGCGCCCACGTTCTTCAACCCGAACGGCATGACCCGGTAGCAGTAGAGGCCTTGATCGGTGATGAAAGAGGTCTTCGGAATGTCCGGAGGGAACATTCGGATTTGATTATAGCCTGAGAAGGCATCCATGAAGCTGAGGAGCTCATGGCCCGAGGTGGTGTCAATGAGGGTGTCGATGTTTGGAAGAGGGAATGGGTCCTTCGGACACGCCTTATTCAGGTCGGTGAAGTCGATGCATATTCTCCAGGAGTCGTTGGACTTCTTGACCATTACAACATTGGAGAGCCACTCGGGGTAGTTTACCTCCTGTATGAACTTAGCCTTCAAAAGTTTATCCACCTCCTCCTTGATGGCCTGCTGTCGCTCGGGAGCAAACTTTCGTCTCTTCTGCTAAACCGGTTTGCACCCCGGTTCGACACTTAGGCGGTGGACTAGCAACTCCTCGGAAATGCCGGGCATGTCCGCGGCCGACCATGCAAACAGGTCGCGGTTATCCCGGATGCATTTAATCAGGTCAGAGCACAGCGCGGTCGGCAAGGTCTTGCTGATGAGGAACTTTCGGCTCGGGTCCTCGTCTGAGAAGAGCACTTCTTCTAACTCGTCTGCCGGCTCGGACGTTGGCCGAACTTTCGGTTTGGGGATTTCTAGTGTCTCGAGCGAGAGCCCTGGTCCCCCAGTGGAAGTCATGTAGCACTTCCGGGCTGTCTCTTGGCTTCCCCTGACTTCCCCTACTCCCGACCGAGTGGGGAACTTCATTTTGAGATAGTATGCCGAGGGGACAGCTTCCAGGGAAGCTAGGCCGGGTCGGCCCAGAATGACATTATACGCCGCCGGGACGTCGACGACCATGAAGTCCATTGGCTCGGTCCGGGTAGTAGGGGTGCTTCCAGCAGTCACGTCTAGGGTTATCACCCCCTCGACAGTTACTGGGACCCCCGTGAACCCGTGGAGTGTATAACCGGCCGGCTTGAGACGGTCCCGGGATAGCTGCAGGCCTCGGAAGGCCGAGAAGAAGAGGATATTGACCGAACTCCCATTGTCTACTAAGATCCTCTGCACCTTGAAGTTGGCCATGCGGAGGTCGATGACGAGGGCGTCACAGTGGGGAGTTCGGACCCCCTCGAGGTCTTCATCGGAGAAAGACACAGGGACGCCGAGACCTTTGGGAGGAGGGGCGCTGTGAACCGAGTTGACCTCTCGGACGAAGGCCTTCCGAGAGGAATTAGAGGAGCCTCCCATGGGGCCTCCGTGGATCAGGTGCAGAACCCGTTCTTCTTCGAACTTGGGTGTCTCCTCGCGTCGCTCGGAGCGCTTGTTAGCCCCCCGAGGCGGAGAAGGGTTGCGATCCGCCCGATCGTTACCTTTCACGAATTTGGCCAACTGCCCCCTCCGGATGAGGGCTTCTATCTCATCTCTCAATGCCCAGCAGTCGTTCGTGTCGTGGTCGTGGTCCCGATGGTAACGACACCATTTATCTTTGTTCCTCCTCTTTTCCGGGGTGTTCATCCTCGGAGCTGGAGGGATGACCCCCTCCTTCTCCACTTCCATTAGGATGGTGGAGACGTTGGTGGTGAGGGAAGTGAACTTCTCGAACCTGGGGGGAGGACGGCGCTGACCGCCGTTGTCCTTCTGTGCTTTCTTGGACCCCTCTTCCCCCGTCGCCTTCCTCTTCGACTCGAAGGAGGACCCCCCGAAGCTCGGGAGGGATTCAGCCTCCTCTGCTCGGATATACTTCTCGCACCTCAGAAGGAGGTCGGCGAAGTTATGCGGGGGCTTCTTGGCTAGGGACGATCAGAGGTTGGCATTGAGGACGTTCGACTGGAACGCCACGGTCGCCACTGACTGGTCTAAGGAGGCGATAGACCTGACTTCTGCGGTGAATCTCTTCACATAGTCCTGCAGCTTCTCTTCCCTTTCCTACCGCAGGTTCAGTAGGGAGAGGCTTGTCTTCTCAGCTCGCCTGCTACTCACGAAGTGAGTTATGAACAGTGTTTCAAACTGCTCGAACGAGAAGATGGTGGAGGGAGCGAGTCTGGAGTACCATTCCCGAGCCGACCCCCTGAGGGTGGCGGGGAAGGTCCTGCAGAGCACGGCGTCGGAAGCTTGATGGATCAGCATCAGGGTCTTGAAGCTTTCGACGTGATCGACTGGGTCAGATTCCCCTGAGTACGTTTCAAACTGCGGAGGTTTGAAACCACTCGGTATGTAGGCCTCCATGATCGATCGAGAGAAAGGGGGTCTGCTGGGCCGGACGGTTCCTGCTCGGGACTCCTCCTCTCTGTCCATGCGACCAATGCGCCTCTCCACCTCATGGAGACGGCGGTTGAGGGCATCGTCCCTCCGCTGGTAATCATACGATCCCCCGGACTCTTCTTCATAGGAAGGGGAGCGGGGACTGCGGCGCCGGTAGTCCTGGGATCGGCGAGGACTGTAGTGCTGTTGCTGGCGACTGGGAGCCGGGGAAGGACTTTGGGATCGGCGACGAGGACTGGGAGCCCTCGGGGGCGTTGGAGCCTACTGGGCATTTTGGTGGTTCTGCCGAAGGTTGAGGGCCTGCAGTACGGTGTCTTGAAATTGTAGGAACTCGGCACGCATGATGGGCGCGTCATTGTTCATGCGATGATGCCGATCCGCGGGGGAATGTGGCATCCTCCTTCAGCGTTCGGGCGATGCTGCTCGGGCCCTTCGGTCCGGAGACTTTTCTGCCGTCTCGGCGGTGAGGCGACCGCTCACCACGATGCTGGCGGGAGGCTCCCTCTCGGGCCCGCCTCTCGTCTAGGTAGGTGCGGAGGTCCTCATCTTTTTGGCGATTCAGGATCGTGTTGCGAAGGTCGGGGTGATGAGAAGCCATTGAGTCCGAGGACTCATTATGGACCGAGACATGGTCCGGGTTGAGGGGCTGCTTCTGTCTCCGGCCGTTATGACCGGCAGGGCCATTGGTTGGTTGCTGTTTGGGAAGAGCAGGTTGGCCCTGTGGGGCCGGTGGAGGAAGTTCAAGGCTGTGGAATAGGATTGACAGGGGCTTCCTCTGTAGGGTCGGCGGGATTGGTCCCGCGATTGGACCCTCTAGATCTGACCTTCTTTGGAGGCATGGTTGGAGAGGACGACAAGGAAGGGGCTGAGGCTGTTCGTGTGGTTGTTCTCACAGACGGTGCCAATGTGTTACCGCTGATTTCGGTGTGGGGGTAAACAGATAAGATTTGTGAGTTCGAGAAAACCTGAACAGCTGATCCAAGCCTTCTTACACCTGCTGCCACCCGCAAGGAAGTGCGAGACACCGGGGTTGATTCCGGCGACGCACCCTCCGACGCTCTTGTCAGTAACCAGTGGTGATTAAAGAAAGAGCTTAAGGTGGGAAAAGAGTGATTACCTGGTCACAGTGGCAGAGGGGAGGTGTTTATAGTCGCCAGGGGAGTGATTAGAGGCTTGATTCCCTGTCTAACTGCTAGGAGAAAAATCCTCACAGTTAGTTTAGGAAACTAACCCCTGATTCCCGGTGAGAGTAAATCAGGCCCGTTGACTTGGTCAAATCAGTGGCCCTGATTTGTCTCTTGCTGGTCTGGGTTCGCCTCGGGTCGGGACCCGTACCCAATCGGTGTGGATCCGTTTGTGGGTTATTGGGTCTCGTGCGAAGGAGATCCAGTACCTGCTTTGGATCCACTTGTATGTGAAATTACCTTTTTACCCACGAACTTCAAGATTCGCGCCCAATCTGGACGGTTCCGATTTAACCCCATTTTTAGCCATATCACTTGCTACATGCTACTTATACTTGACTACTTGACCCTTGTTACTTGTTACTTGATTTCGTGATACTTGATTCGTGACACTTGATACTTGTTTCCTATTTACATGATACTTGTTCACTCGACACTTGATACATGCTACTTGTTCTTGTTCACCTTACCGTGCTAGTATTCTATTTTGTTATCATGCATATTCCATGCTATTTGTTTATTTTTCCTATGTACTTGTATCCTGCATTAAAAGCAGCCCGTAACTTGCATTGACGGTAGTTTGTTTTCTTTTTCCATTTCCTGCAATTTATTAAATTGCAGATTTTGGAGATCAGCTACCAGACGGAATTGGCGAGATGAGATATTAGTGCTGGAGTTATTATTATTATTATTGTTGCTTCTTTGAACAATTATATTTTTGCTACTTGGATTTATTTGTATTTGGGCAATGTGACCCAGGATTTCGACTCATTCATATCTGGATTATTTAAGATTATAATATTTTGGTTTCTAGTATTCTTATTGGTATTTTGATTCATATGTGCATTCTTGGTTGATTTTTTTGCTTCCAACTCTGATTATTCTTGTGAAATGTTGTAAAAATTTCGAATAGCTTATGGATGATGAAAATCATTTGCTGTGCTTAGTCACATATCCATATTCCTGTATTCTCTTTGGGAAGCGGTGCGTGACAAGGTTTTTAGTGGTATCAGAGCAACAGGTTTGGCTAATGTATTAGTTTGACTGATATATTAGACAAGCTTGGCTCGTATTGGGATCGGCTCAACATTTCACCAACCATGCATGCATAAATAAATTATTATCCACATTGATCTGGATACAAGTCTTATTCTTTTTTTTTATCCCTTTTTTTTCAATTCCTTGATTCCTTGATTCTTCCATCTTTTTCAGTCGTCCTCTTTGATTGATTTCTTCTTGGGTATGAACTTATTCTTTCATACCCATATTCCTTGATTCTGGTGCTATCCATTCTTTTCTTTCTGCTTGGTTCATTGATCGGCATTGCTGGATCTTCTCGATCGATCAGAGTGGCGTAGCGGAAGAGTTGTGGGCCCATAACCCACAGGTCCCGGGATTCTCTTGTTGTTTCTCCTTTCCTACACTGTTTGCTTCTCTATCCCTTGTACTCGTCTTCATCCGTTGATTCATTTGCTTGGTTCAACTCTTTCTTATCCATCATTTCTTCGATTCTAGCTCTATCTATTTCTTCATCTCTTTGCTTAGTTATTTTGCAAGTCTTGTGTTATTTGTTCTTCATTTTTTATACCGGTTACTTCTTTCTTGCATTCCATTTTTGCCATCATACACCCTTTCATTATTTGATTCAATTCTTTCCTGTCCATTCTCTCTTGATTCCAGTTCTACCTTCTCCCTATCTTGCTATGTTATCTTGTGTTGTTTCTCTCCTTTTGATACCGTTTGCTTCTTTTCCTGCTTCCCATTTGACATTCTTCTTATCCATTTTCCTTCCTTTTTCTGGTGTTGCCTCTGCTTTGTTCCTTTTCCTTTTACCCTCTGTTTTGTTACCCTTCCCCTAAGTTTGTTGTTGCCATGTCCTATGTACCGCCTAAGAAAATTTTGAGGACAAAATTTTGTTGTAAGGTGGGTAGGATTTGTAACCCCTGTTTCCCCAAAAATGTATTTTCTATGTATTTTTGGTTTTTCAAAATTTTGTAAATTAGTTTTTCGCTTTCGAACTATTTTTGTTAAAATGTATTATTATATCTTCTATTAAAATCTCTTTTCGATCAATAATTTTATTTGTAACTATTTATATGGTTTTTATATTGTAACACAATATTTTTTTGTTATTATTACTCTTATTACTATAATTTCTGTTGTTATTATTACCATTATTATTTTATCATTTTCTTAGTATGATTATTGTTAGTAGTATTATTGTTATTATTGATATTTTTGTCCGGTTATTAAAAATTCACTTTTATTTACTAACTGTATTTATCTAAAATAGTATTTTAGATAAATACTATTTTGTATTGCAAATTACATTTTTATTATAAACAATATTTTTGTTGGCTAATTTATCTTTCTATTGAATTTTAAAAACCCCCAAACCTATATATATACCTAACAACCCCTACCCATTAGCATCATATAACACATTACCCATTCAATCCCCAATACCCTTTAGCAAAACCTATATATACCCGTTAACCACCAAATTACCCAAACCCATCAGCATCTAACCCTATTAAACCCAAAACCCGGTAGTATATCCTACCCAAAACCCCTATTCAGCCTAACCCTAATATTATCTACACATAAATACCAATATCTACCCCTCCCGTAGCCGCTTCGTCTTCTCCCTCAGCCTCGCCACAACTGCACCGTCCCCGTCCTCCTTCTCCCCTCCTCCGCAGTACCCTGAACCCATCCTCTTGTCATCCCGTCATTAGCGGAGTCCTGGCCAGCATCCCTCCTCCCGATGACTGCGGCATCACAGCAACCCGTAGTAGCGTTTCCTTGTGCTCCTCCCGAGCGACGCCAGCCGCGATTGCAGCAACACAGCCCCACAATCGACCTTCTGTAGCTGGCAATAGCATCACAGCATGCTTCCCGCCTGTGTGTGCTCCTTCGACAACAGCCGGCGCTGCCGCCCTCGCCTGCTGTCCGTTCAGTCGTCTCCTCGTGCACTCCCCATTGCCATGGGTTGTCTTGATCAAGTGTTGATCATTTGATTGTGGGTCGTCCATTGATTTGATCTTGATCATCACCATCGGGGTGATCTTGGTCGTCCATTGGATCTTGATCATCATGCTTGATTGGATGTGGGTCGTCGATCTCCTCTTTATCATCCGATTAGATCCTAGCAGTCTGATCTCTTCTTGATCGTCACGATCATGATGATCATCAACATCCTCTGATCGTAGCCGTTCGATCGATCGATCTTGATCTTCATCATTATCTTCATCATCAGGAAAATCTGACCATCCGATCTGATCCGATCATCTTGATCATGATCTTCGATCTCAAGCGTTTGATTGTGTTCGTGATTGGTTCGTGTGTTCGTTCGATCCATTCTTTGTATTCGTTCTGGGAATCCGTTCCCGTTATTCTTGTTCTTGCTTTGTTTCCGTCGTCGTCTCTCAGGCAAGTAAATTGTATTAAATTCCTTTGTAAATACAAGTATTAAATACCGCATGTAGTGTAGTTAGGTTCTGGAGACAATTTGTATGTGAAACCCCTTGTTGATATTGTCTATATTGTGATGATTCGACCATAGTTGCCTCACGACATACATGACATGATATAACCTAGGATTGACCATATCTTGTTGCATATGTGCATGTTGTTTATATGATATCATGTGCTCATTCGTGTTATTCGTGATAGACTTATTGTGGACTTGTGAAATACCCTATAACATGTTGCTTGGACATCTATTATACTATATATCATGTTTGGTTGTGTTTTGGATGAGTTCTATGTGAACTAGTGGATTTTGTGCATATGCGATATTTTCAGTTTTGCTGGCTTTCAGTTTTGATCAGTATTTTAAACCCTATTAGGTCAGTATTTGAAATTATTTTGTAAACATGAACTGTAGAGAATTTTGTCTAGTTTCAAACCCTTTTAACGGATCTCAGTCTTGATTTATGAGTTATGAGTTATGCTTGTTACTACTTGTCGCCATGTTTCATGATTACATGATTCATGCTTGTTACTACTTGTTGCCATGTCTCATGACTACATGATTCATGCTTGATATTACTTGTTGTCATGTATCATGACTACATGATTCATGCTTGTTACTACTTGTTGCCATGTTTCATGACTACATGATTCATGAATGATATTACTTTTTGTCATGTTTCATGACTACATGATTCATGCTTGATACTACTTGCTGCCACGTGTTCACAATTACGTGACTCGTGCTTGATACTTGTAACTTGACTTGACACCTGAGTACACGGCCCTATAGAAACCCACCACTAGGCCTGAACGTAACTTGTTTGAATGTAACAACCATGTAGTACAATCTGGGATGCATGTAGTGCTACCTAGATAGTAATAATACAAGACTTGAACATAATCACTTGACACTCGTTACTTGATTACTTGTACCTGATACATGATACCTGATACTTGTTTACTTGATACTTACTACATGCTACTTATACTTGACTACTTGACACTTGTTACTTGTTACTTGATTTCTTGATACTTGATTCGTGACACTTGATACTTATTTCCTGTTTACATGATACTTGTTCACTCGACACTTGATACATGCTACTTGTTCTTGTTCACCTTACCATGCTAGTATTCTATTTTGTTATCATGCATATTCCATGCTATTTGTTTATTTTTCCCATATACTTGTATCCTGCATTACAAGCAGCCCGTAACTTGCATTGACGATAGTTTGTTTTCTTTTTCCTTTTCTTGTAATTTATTACATTACAAATTTTGGAGATCAGCTGCCAGAAGGCATAAGCGAGATGAGATATTAGTGCTGGAGTTATTAATATTGTTTCTATTGCTTACTTGAACAATTGTATTTTTGCTACTTGGATTTATTTGTATTTGGGCAATGTGACCCAGGATTTTGACTCATTCAAATATGGATTATTTGAGATTATAATATTTTGGTTTCAAGTATTCTTGTTGGTATTTTGATTCATATGTGCATGCTTGGTTGATTCTTTTGCTTCCGACTTTGATTATTCTTGTGAAATGTTGTAAAAATTCCGAACAGCTTATGGATGATGAAAATCATTCGCTGGCTTAGTTACGTATCTATATTCCGTTTTATCTTTTGGAAAGCGGGGCGTGACACTTGGGCAAACGTCAGTGGGTACTCTATATAGTCAGACGAGGATTCCGGGAATATAGACCCAGTCAGGCGGAGGATTCCGGGACTGTGGTTGATTCGATGGAGACGAGCTTTTATTTTAAATTCGGGACTATGCATAGTCGGGCCGGATAGTTTGTCGTACACCAGTGTATATACGTATACCGGGGCTAGAGGGGCACTTGCGGGATGTTCGCTCGACTAGGAGTCTATTATAACAGTCGAGCGGTAGACTCCGACACTGGGATCCATACTCGTGGAATGATCTAAACTTTGTTTTGTTACTGGGTAGTTTTCATGGCGAGAAATCGAACCCTTTAATGTGGAGTACGTAGGTGCTTGCCCTCGGACCTATGTAGTATGGGATGAATAGAATCCGAACAAGTATGCATTAGTGTCATCTTAGTGTAAAATATCTGCATTAGGCATTAAGGCATTGCATACACTTACATATTTAGACTAGTCACATTTTAACACTTTATTTTGCATTCAAGTTTGTGGTTTGTTAAAGTATTAAGATCGTTATATTTTTGACATAGAGAGGATGGCCGTGTATAACATTTTCGTCTGTTGTAAACAACTAAAGTACCCACAGTTTTATATGCAGGAGTTGGATTTTCATGAAGATATAAAGTTGATATACTGCTGTTGATTTATTTAAATGTTAAAGATGTTGCAATTGTATAATTTTTCATTATTGTACTTCATTTTACCTTCCGCTGTGTAAATAAATATAAAGGACTCTGTTGTATTATAAAAAATTCAAATTTCCTTGTAAAATTGTACGAAGTGAAGTGTAAAGTTCCTGAGGGGTTACATGGGCGGCTTGACTGGAGGTGAGGGAAGGTCGAGTCAGGGTGTTACATGGGCGGCTTGACTGGAGGTGAGGGAAGGTCGAGTCAGGGTGTCGACTGGCTGGGCGAGACGACTGGGGGGAGGAGGGTGGAGGCAGCGCTTGGGCTGGGCGGCGCCTGAGGGGTTTTGGGGAAAACAGTGAATAGTAGAGGGGGGTTCTGATCGGGGAAAGAGAAAGAGGTGGGAGGAGAAAGAAACTCAAGGAGAGAGAAAGTAGGAGAGAGAATAGACAGCTCTCAGGGTTTCAATTTGTATATTTTTTGGGTTTGTATTAGGGTTGTATTTATAGATTACAAGTAGATTGTTGGGTTAATGGGTTAGGATCCAATAATAGTGGGTTTTGGGTTCAATAAGAGATGGGTTTGAAGACAATATGGTTCAAATAAAATACTCACAATAAATAAATAAAATAGGATCGACAAGGAAGTAGCCCAACAAGAAGTATGAAAGTAGTTGGTGAACAAAATTTAAATCCAATTAAATAAATAAATAATACAAATGAAAAGAATATCAATTGAGCTTGAAAATAAATTGGAATTCGCCATGAAAATCAGATCGAGTATAATAATAAAATAGTTCAACAAGCGAATTTAAAATAGATAATCAAGAAATAACAATTAATAATTATAATCATAAAAATAATAAAATCGTACAAAAAAATAACATTCGGGTTTAACAATTTTTATTAATATTATTCAATAATAATATATTTGATTTAGGCTCAAATATAAATAGCCGATCAATAAGATATAGAAAATAAGATCAAAATACACCACTATTCGAAATGAATAAAATTTTCGATTAGAAAATACTTTAATAAAAGATCTGCAACGAATTTAGCACAAAATAAATTTATAAAAATTAAATGATAGAAAATACAAGGAAAATACCTATTGTCGGGAATGGGGGTTACAGGTGTTATATGGAATTAAGTGGGAATGGGGGTTGTTGTTTGGCAGCAAATGGTGTTGTGTGGGGCCCGCCCCTGTACTGGCGTGTGCAGGAGAGAGAAGTGGGGTTTCCGCTGTGTGCCTGCCACGTGTGTGGCAGGTGGTGGGGACCACCAGGTTGAGCCTGCTGTGCAATCTCTCTCCTAGCTGACGTCAGGGGTCTTAGATGTGGGAAATTTGTCCCATATCGGGAGTATTTGAGATTAATTGTTTATTTATATATAATTACTTAGGATTATAGGTCACCAATCAGCTATAGCACCTTCTATGAAGCAAGCATGTGGTGGGCAGTTGTTAGAAAAATAAATTCAGGTCAGGGGCGTTACAAATGGTATCAGAGCCGACTTTCGACACCGAGTGTGAAGTGATAGTCGTGAGTTATGGACTCCAGGATGATCCAAGGAATGAGATAATTCCCAGTATTCCCGAAAGATGGTTATAGGCCACAGGATGATCCGTAGAGTGGGATTGGTCTCCAGTATTCCAAGGACGAGAGCGACGCTTACCACATCGGCTAGAAAGAAGATCCTGCGCTACGTTGCATGTCCCAGCCTCAGCGAGGACGCTAATTTCTTAAGGGGGGTGTGTGTAACACCCCGTGTTAAGAATATATATATATATATATATATATATATATATATATATATATAGAGAGAGAGAGAGAGAGAGAGAGAGAGAGAGAGAGTTAGTCTATTATGAGATGGTGAGATGGGTTCCTTATCGTGAGCAGGAGTTATGTGCCGTCCGATCTCGTTTGCTGGCAATCGAACGAGTTAGATCTGATCCCGTTCTCTCAGCTCTTTTGTTGAGGGTAAAATGGTCATTTATGTCTCCTTTTCTTCTGGCACTATCGCTCTCAGCTCACTCCCGCTCTCTCTTTCTTCGATGAAACCCTAGCCTCCTCTCCTTTTCTTTTGGCACTATCGCTCTCAGCTCTCATCCATCTCCAACTCCCGCTCTCTCTTTCTTCGATGAAACCCTAGCCTCCTTGCTCTCTCATGTTCTCTCTCTGTCTTCGACGAGAAACCCCCCTACACTGAGAATAGCAATCTCTCTGACTCTTTGTCGAAACCCAAATCTTCGAAGGGGCTCTCGATTTCTACTCTCTCCTGTTCTCTCTCTCCCTTTGACGAACAAACCATATTAGGCGCAACTGCCATTTAGGGTTTCGATTTCGGTTGTCTCTTGGATTCTCTATCTCTCTTCGAATACAAACCCAAATCTCCCTTAGCCCCTTTGTTCCGGTTGCGATTCGAAGAGAAACACTATCCCCCAATCTTCCATGCTCCAAGCATCAACCATCAAGTCACTATCAGCTCCCCTAATCTTTCTATCAGGTAATCTCAATTTCAAATCTTGTTTCCTTTATAATCGCTTATAGTTATGCGAATTGGAGGTATTTTTCGGCCTGTCCATTGCATCAAATCAAAATTGGGAAGTGGCATCCTCTGCGTGTTGTCTATGTTTACTAATACTTTAGGGGAAGAAGTCGAGGGCTGGTCCTGTATTCTAGTAGCCTTATTTTGTGGCAGTTAAGATGTTGATAGGAGTTCCATTAAAGTTGGTAGGCTGTATGCTCCTAAGAAAAGGAGTAATGAAGTAGGTTAAATTCATCGGTTATATCAATATACATTTTAGATGTTGCAGATTCACATGCACAACCACAACAAAGACTTGTCTTTATGTTATAGTGGCACCAGATGCATATTAAATCCTTTATTGAATATGTATTAGTCATATGTAGTTGATGAGATGAAGAAGACATCTTTTTGATGGAAATGTAGAGAGAAGCTTTAGAATGTAGTTTGTCGGAATTAGTGGACTTAAACTCTTTAACAAAGCCATATGGAATGCACTCCTTATCAGAAGGTAGTCTGTCTTTAGAATGTAGTTTGTCGATGATTTTCCCTATGCATGTATAGAACCAAGTAATTGAATAAATCCTTTTGCAAACTCGATTTGGCTATGTGTGTTCGCCTGAGTGTAGTAGCATGTATGTTTGATTATTTATTGGTAGTTTCGTCTTCCTATTTCTAGCAACCTTATGTATATATGTCTCTAGAAAAATTAAAAAAAACAAAGATAATTTTGGTGATTTTGGAACGTCTGGATGGTTTAGAATAGAGCTGTAAGCTATGTGTATGAATAGACAATTATATTTTTATGATTGATGATTTTTTATGTTTATTATATTTTTCTTTGTAGAATGGAGTTAGAAGAGTTACTAAGCCAAGATGTTCATAAGGGTGCATCTGATTCTCACTCACAGGAAGTGCTTGATTCTCACTCATTTTAAATTTACCCAATGTCCTTTTTTTGTTGTGTTGGTCTAGGCAATGATGATAAACACTACTTAACAAGCTATTTATTTTGAATGTGTCTCCCCCCTCTACCTAGTATTGTTGTGTCTTGGTGAAGTCTACATTAAGTAGCTTTATGATGTGAATGAGTTGTATGCTGATTCATATGTGGAGTTTTTCCTTGTTCTTTTTTACTCTGATGTTAACTGTATTGCTGTATGCCCCTCTATTCTTGTTTGCTGTTGTGACCTGAATGAGATGTATGCTGATCAGTTAAATACAAGCTCTCTGAGATGCTTGTTTTTTTTTTTTAGGGTTTGCGGGGGGATATGGTTAGTTGTAGTTGGCATGGCATAATAATGTAGCCCTACACTAATCTTGATGCTTGATTTGAACAATCCCTATACACAATTGTGTTCTGAGCCTACAACTAATTCAATTCATGATTTTGATGATCTTACTACTTTCTTAATGCATCAAATGAATCAAATTAATTCTAACAATACTAAATCTTTCTTTGGTTGTTTACATGCAGTCGCACAACCCAGGAAGAAGGAAACCGAGAAGATTATACAACTAAAATGCAGTTATTATTATACGGCTTTAAAATAAATTGTAACATTTGATGAACGAGATGTAAATATTATCACCTGAATCAGATATATGCATATGCTATGTATGCTGATTCATATATCATGTTTTTCCTTGTTCTTTTTTTGCTCTGATGTTATTTGTATTTGGGTATGCTCCTCTATTTGTAGAGTTTTTGAGATGTATGTATGCCTCTTCATTTGTGGAGGTTTTCCATAGTTTTTTATTAGGCTCTGATGCTAACTGTATTGTTGTATGCCTGAATGAGATGTATGCCTCTTAATTTGTGGCCTTTTTCCTTGTTCTTTTTTACTCATATGTTAACTATATGAGATGTATGCCTGAATCAGATGTATGCCACTTCATGCCACTTCATTTGTTGCTCTGATGTTAATTGTTTTGTTGTATGCCTGAATGAGATCTATGCCACTTCATTTGTTGCTTTTTCCTTGTTATTTTTTTCAAAGATGTTAATTGTATTGCTATGCCACTTCAGTTGTGGGTTTTACCTTGTTATTTGAACGACACTGAGCAAGAAACATCATTTCTCAGAACAGATCCATTTAAACTGATACCCAGTCTGATACAACACTTCCATTTAAACTGATACTCAAATTCTAAGAATGTACAACACTTCAAAAAATTCTGGGTATAGACATTGCAAGAAATCTGACTGGCTCATTCTGATACTCAAAACTGACTCATTCTGATACATTCAAAAATTCTGTCTAAAAAACTGGCTCATTCTGATACACAAAATCTGACTGTACATTGCAACAAATAAAGCTTGTCAAATAACAGTAGGAACATATAATTCTGCATAACAATAACATCTCAAACCTCGTAAGATTCATGGAATGAACATATCAGTCGGCTCCTTATGAACTGGAGCATAGACCGGTCAAATACATGCTATTATACTAAATTTTTTTACCAATAATTAACAAGAGTAAATTCCAAATACATGACTTCAGTTTTCCATCTCTTGAAGCAAAAATAATAATTTACATTTCAAAAACTCTGCAGCAAGCTTCATAAAGACAATAAATTAGCGTTCCTTCAGATTTCCCTTTTCTATTTGAACTGGGGACTTGAGATGGTTGCAGGATCACCAGCATAGACACCTACATGGAAAGCCAGACTCCATCAAAATTATATAAGATTAAGAGCATCCATTCTTGATTTGCATAACTGTTCTACTTCAGGAATAGCTCACTAACAATAATACGATATACTTAAGAGAACAAATTATAAAAAGAAAAGTAGATTAGAATGCACAAAGAGGCATTTGAGCAGAACAAAATATATAAAAAGGAGAATGAAATCTCCCACACTGTCTACTTAATAGTACAATTCTGAACAAAGTTTTAAGTTAGAAGATTGAGTTGAAATTCAACTAGAGCAAAGTGATGTTATGAATGCAACATTCAGTTCCAGTAATTTAGCAACTAGGTAACAAAGCATACTCTTTCTTAAAACTAGAAGAGCATACTCAATTCATGTACCTATCTTCTTCCAGTTTTTGGCTTTGAAGCGTTGAACAGCTCTGCACAATATAGAATCCTGCAGTATAGTTACAGAAAATCATATTAACAATAATTCAATAACTTCCATCAACAACTAGTTTGATAATTCAACAATACATAACTTGAAATGTAAATACTTTAGCAAGCAATTCAGTATAATAATGATCACAACTAATAATGATCACAACATTACATGTAAAACCCCATCCATACTGTAGTATGTTACTATTGTACTGAATCTACTGAATCACAAATTTCTGTATAAGCTTGCTAAGCTGAATTTCCTTACGAATATAATAAGGTTATGATGGAGACAACTATTAGCTTGACTGTTATGAACTTTGTGATGAAAAAAGACATATATATGAAGTACCAAAGTAACACAAGACTTTACATGCAATAGTAATTCCACATTACACTAAAAAGTCAAAATGCATTTTGTAAAAAAAGAACGAAAATTAAATTGGGAAGAGGAAAAAGGCCACTTCATGCCTACTTGTACTCTGAGTAGTCTTGATAAAATCCCAATTGAGTGGGTAGCAACTACTTTTTTAAACAAAGAGACTTCAAAGAATCATCATAAATAAATCTTACTGGGTAGCAACTACAGACAGGATATTATTTGACATTGTCCTCACTGAAGATAAAATACTAGTATATTCATCCACAAAATAGGTAAGCATGTGCCAAGGGCACCTGGATGTGATTGAAATGTACTGAGAAAAAATTTAATAGAAACAAACTACTGCACTTTAGTTCCTAAGCCAATTAATTCTAAGTTGCATCATAAGTCTAACTTTAAGCAAGATGTGTTGAACAAGCACAATCAATGTTGCTAGAAGGTAGAGAACAAATTATTTAGTGGGAATTATCTAGTGGGAATTGAGAAGACAAATCTGAACTAATTTTTTTCCACTAACTTGATGGGAATTAGCTCAACATTCAGTTTTCCTGTATATTCGCTTAACTTAATCTCGGACTACGGACTAGAGAAGTCATCCTAGAATCAACAACACTTGTGAAACCTGCAGTTAAACTACTCTGCATTCTACTTGTGTAAAGAATAATAACAGTAAGTAAGTCATATTTAAAGAAGAAAGAAAATTTGTAGCATATTTAGATGTGATCTCGATGTTTACTCATATATATGGCTGATGCAACCGTATATGTTTATAAGAATTAATGATGATGTTGAAGTTATACAGATGCAGTAATTTGACTTCTGATAGAAAATGCCAACTTAAAAAAAATTTGTGAGTCATAATGCAGAAATTTGTAGGCTCAGAACAACAACAACAGCAACAAAACTTGAAGGCTTAGAACAACAACAACAGTAAAAAAAATCTGTAGGCTCAGAACAATAACACCACCAAAAAAATGTGTAAGCTCAGAACAACAATAACTTGTAGGACCCTACACAAGTGCTGGAAATATTTTCAATAAATCAAGTATAAGTGAGTCAAATGCATAAATTTGAGTTTGTCACTAGGGCTGGTAAATTAAGCCATGCCTACTAGTTCCAAATTTTTGTTTTGCATCTCCATCCCTCCTAAGTCAATCACTTTAACACCAAATGAGTGCACAACGGAACATAATAAACACAGGAAAATGCTTGACAAAACACAGTAAAGCATAAAGTTTCGCTGAGAGCTGAGAGCGATAATGCCAAAAGAAAAGGAGACATAAATGACCATTTTACCCTCAACAAAAGAGCTAAGAGAACGGGATCAAATCGGACTCGTTCGATCGCCAGCAAACGAGATTGGAGATCTGATAACTCCCGCTCACGATAAGGAGCCCATCTCACCATCTCATAAACATAGTAAACAGAAATTCATGTTCGAAGATGGCGTTCAGTTGCACACTAACTTGGTAGGAGGGTGCAAAAAAAGAAAATTATTTTACTTGTCTTGTATAAAGTTTTCATCACTGCCTACACACTCCAAAAGAGAAAACTCATGAATAAACAAAATCATGCATAAATAAAATCATTCATAAACTTTTCATCACTGCCTACTAACTTAGTATTATTTGTATAAACAAAATCATTTTACCAACTTTTCGAAGCTGGCAAAAAATCATGCATACAGTCAAGACATAACGATTAATTTAACATATGTGCTATTTGGAATTGAAGAACAATAATTACAAATATGGCAAAAAAATTATTTATAATCATGTGAGACGCTTACCTACAAAATCCACAGACATAAACTAATAAAGTTCATGCAATCTTTGGAGCCTCTTCTGTTATGGGTTCCATTCTTGAAAAAGTAGTTGAAGCTTGTGACTAATTCAAATTAGAACTACACGAATAATAAGCACAAATTAAAGATAAGATTATATTATATATGACAAAAGTTGAAATAAATTATGTACGAAAATACCAACCTTTCCTTCATAGGGCAAGTGCGACTGTCATGATTAACAAGCTTCTTGCATAAATGACACTTCCTTAATGGCTTTGCGGCCTTCTCCATGGCTTTCTCCTTCCCTCCTTTAATTCGCTTCCCACTACCATTGGTCTTTACATTATCCAGTACTTGAATGTTTACTGATTTAGGTAACGAAGTGCTTCTTGCTTGTAATTCTTGGGACATATCTTGTTGCAATTCTGCAATATCGGCAACTACTAATGTTTTGGCCTTGTGGCACATCTCTTTGGATGAGCGAGCAATCCTCATCAACTTGTGGATTTCATTTGAAAACTCCATCATATTCAAATCTTGTGGACTGCCGTAGCTACCAATAATTTCTTCACCACCAACATCATATACAATCTCAGTAGTTACTGAGGCGGTCCACCTCTTTAAGATATAAGATTGAGGTAGGCAATCAACAAACTCATTCCTCAAAACAACAAGGATGCGTCTACATGGAATTCCATCAACTTCAAATTTTCTACAAGTACTGGACCCAGCATCATCCATTCCTTTGTAGAACACATCCCTTGTTTTGTCTGATTTTAGTGACTTTCCCATTCTCCTCACAATATAGTGCCGCACACTCCCATTATCATCTTTCACTAAAGAGGCGTAATTCATGCTTTGAACTAATTCATCTTGAAATACATGAAATTTCTCTCTCGTGTACATCTCAGACATTTGTGTCTCAATTTCTAAATCTGTTTGCAGCTTTGGTTTTGTATGAAGAGTTGTGTAGTCTGCTGCTAACTGATTTTTTCTTTATTTCCTTATCGCCTTTTCAAACCTCGTAATAAATTCGTGTAAAGAATTTTTACTATTAACATACTTATCGACAAAAGCATTCATACTTTCTGATCTTTCAGTTGTGCGAATTCCAGCAGTGAAAATATGCTTAGCATAAGCTGGTATCCATTTTTCACGAAGCTCATAAATATCAGAAAGCCAAGGATTACCTGCAATTTCAATATTTATCAAGTATTAAGACTACTAAAAATTAGTTAAACGACAATAAAATTCATTAAATCAAGGGTTACCTGAAATAGACAAATTAGCGTTCATAACTTCATTCCACCTCATCTCAAACTCTTCTGGTGTCTCTGAATCCCAAATGCAACTATGAAATGGAATGCTAAAATCACTATTAAGGCCCGGACCACCAAGCTTATCGGGAATCTTTTTAAGAATGTGCCACATACATAGCATGTGGCTGGAACCAGCAAAACATAGTCGGATAGCATTTTCCATTGTGGGATCTTGATCTGTAATAATAACTTTAGGTGGAGGTGCACACATTGTTTCACCCCATTTTTCAAACAACCAAAGAAACGACTCGGTCATTTCTTTATTAGGAAAGTTGCACCAAAATTGACAGATTGACCATGGTGATTAACTCCAGTAAATGGAGAAAAAACCAATTTGTACTGATTTGTGTCATATGTAGTATCAAAAATTAGCACATCACCAAAATTCTTGTAAGCTTTCCTAGCAAGAGCATCAGCTCAAAAGACATGGGTTAATTTGCTGTCTTCATCCACCTTATAATGAAAACAAAAAGAAGGATTCATCTCCTTTTCCTCTTGCAAGTGCTCCATCAATAGATACACATCATAAGCTCTACTACGATCCTTGTCTCTTTGCATCGAATTCCTAACGTCCTTTTCAGTACAATGAATATTACTGAAACCCTCATTTTCTATCTCCATGTAGGACATAAACTCCGAAGTTCTTATGTTAGCTTCTTTGAAGGAACTATGTATACTTTTTTGTGCTTCGGAAATAGTTCTATTACTTCTTAAAAACTGTTGCTTTCTAGGTGTAACACAAGAATGAGTGTGCTCCTCAACAAACCTTCGGATTGACCATCTCCCATCATCATCTTTTTGAATTCATATTTGAGCCAAACACTCTTCTCTAGTCACAGCCCTTCTCCTTCTCTTGATCACATTTAAAGAAGATGGTTCTTCAATATCGGCAACATTCACTCCTTCTTCTAAAGTTGTCAGCTTACCTTGCTTAGAGCATACAAATAGTTGTGAATACCTATCCTTTGTAGTAGTGTCTATTATCGTAGCAGATTTGCGAACCGAAAAACCAGCTAATTTTGCATATTTTTTATAAAATTTATAACCTTCCTCTAAAGTAGCAAATACTAAACCAACAATTGGTTTAGAATCACCATCAACGTCTCTCCAACCGGTATGAACACCTTGGCTTAGTAACTCTTCAAACTCCATTCTACATAGAAAAATATAATAAACATAAAAAATCACCAAATATAAAAATATAATTGTCTATTCATACACATAGCTTTTAGCTCTATTCTAAACCATCCAGACGTTCCAAAATCACTAAACTTATCTTTGTTTTTTTTTAATTTTTCTAGAGACATATATACATAAGGTTGCTAGAAATAGGAAGACGAAACTACCAATAAATAATCAAACATACATGCTACTGCACTCAGGCGAACACACATAGCCAAATCAAGTTTGCAAAAGGATTTATTCAATTACTTGGTTTCATACATGCATAGGGGAAATCACCGACAAACTACATTCTAAAGACAAACAACATTCTAAAGACAGACTACCTTCTGATAAGGAGTGCGTTCCATATGGCTTTGTTAAAGTGTTTAAGTCCACTAATTCCAACAAACTACATTCTAAAGCTTCTTTCCACATTTCCATCCAAAAGATGTCTTCTTCATCTCATCAACTACATATGACTAATACATATTCAATACAGGATTTAATATGCATCTGGTGCCACTATAACATAAAGACAAGTCTTTGTTGTGGTTGTGCATGTGAATCTGCAACATCTAAAATGTATATTGATATAACTGATGAATTTAACCTACTTCATTACTCCTTTTCTTAGGAGCATACAGCCTACCAACTTTAATGGAACTCCTATCAACATCTTAACTGCCAAAAAATAAGGCTACTAGAATACAGGACCAGCCCTCGGCTTCTTCCTCTAAAGTATTAGTACACATAGACAACACGCAGAGGATTTCACTTCCCAATTTTGATTTGATGCAATGGACAGGCCGAAAAATGCCTCCAATTCGCATAACTATAAGCGATTATAAAGAAAACAAGATTTGAAATTGAGATTACCTGATAGAAAGATTGGGGGAGTTGATAATGACTTAAGGGTCGATGCTTGGAGCGTGGAAGATTGGGGACTAGGGTTTCTCTTCAAATCGCAACCGGAACAAAGGGGCTAAGGGCGATTTGGGTTTGTATTCGAAGAGAGATAGAGAATCCAAGAGACAACCGAAATCGAAACCCTAAATGGCAGTTGCCCAGTATGGTTTGTTCGTCGAAGGGAGAGAGAATGGGAGAGAGTAGAAATCGAGAGCCCCTTCGAAGATTTGGGTTTCGATGAAGAGTCGGAAA
Organism: Hemerocallis citrina; assembly: GCA_017893485.1. Lineage (NCBI taxonomy): Eukaryota > Viridiplantae > Streptophyta > Magnoliopsida > Asparagales > Asphodelaceae > Hemerocallis > Hemerocallis citrina. Next base: position 146,225,723 of record CM030364.1, on the reverse strand, counting down.
GATCGCTATTCTCAGTGTAGGGGGGTTTCTCGTCGAAGACAGAGAGAGAACGTGAGAGAGCAAGGAGGCTAGGGTTTCATCAAAGAAAGAGAGAGCGGGAGTTGGAGATGGATGAGAGCTGAGAGCGATAGTGCCAAAAGAAAAGGAGAGGAGGCTAGGGTTTCATCGAAGAAAGAGAGAGCGGGAGTGAGTTGAGAGCGATAGTGCCAGAAGAAAAGGAGACATAAATGACCATTTTACCCTCAACAAAAGAGCTGAGAGAACGGGATCAGATCTGACTCGTTCAATCGCCAGCAAACGAGATCGGACGGCTCAAAACTCCCGCTCACGATAAGGAACCCATCTCACCATCTCATAATAGACTAACTCTCTCTCTCTCTCTATATATATATATATATATAATTGGAGGCACCATATAGAGTTTCCTATAGGAGGTGTTATATGGAATTAATTGAGAATGGGGGTTGTTGTTTGGCAGCACAAGGTGTTGTGTGGGGCCCACCCCTGTACTGGCATGAGTAGGAGAGAGATGTGGGGGTTTCCGCTGTGTGCCTGCCACATGTGCGGCAGGTGGTGGGGACCACCCGGGTTGGAGCTGCTCTGCTCTCTCGCTCTCCTGCCTGAAGTCAGGGGTCTCGGATGTGGGAAATTCGTCCCATATCAGATGTATTTGAGATTAATTGTGCATATATATATATAATTGTCTAGGATTAGAGGTCACCAATTAGTTATAGCTCCTTTTATGAGGCAAGCCTATGGTGGGAAGTTGTTAGAAAATTCACTGAATTGGGGTTAGGCATTACAAAACTGTAGCGCCACGAATTTCTGATAATTAAACTTAGAAATAGGTGGCACAATTCCTAGCATCTACCTCAATTGTAATTATAAACACAGTACCAATACAGGTGTAACCCCCGTTCCCGTAAATACATATGTTCTGAATATTTTCTATATTTTTATTATTTTTGAATTCATCTTTTGTTTTAATTCGTTTCGGATCTTTTATTAAAGTATTTTCTAATCGAAAATTTTATTCATTTCGAATAGTGGTGTATTTTGATCTTATTTTCTATATCTTATTGATCGGCTATTTATATTTGAAGTCCAAATCAAATATATTATTATTATCGGATTATTTTAATAAAATTGTTAAACCTAGATACTATTATTTTTTTCCCGACGTTGGATTATTATTGTATTTGGATATTTTATATTGCTTCATTCCGAGTATTATTGTTCATGAAATTATTATTATTCTCTGCGCAATTGCTCTGTATTGATTATATTGTTGAGTTGATCGGATAAACAGCTTATGGGTGACGTTAGTCATTTGCTAGGCCAATGTCATGTGCTCATATTCCGTATTTTGGAAAGTGGGACGTGACATGGTTTTTAGTGGTATCAGAGCCCGAGTTTGGATAATATATCAGTCAAACATGACTAACGAAAGGAAGTTTGGCTTTGATTGGTATATTAATCAAATTTGGGTTTTTACCAGTTTGACTCAACAGTATGTGCAATACAGGAATCACATGAACAATTGATAACCAACTCATGATCTGGACGCTAACCGTTTGATTTTATTGCAGACCATGGCTAGAATGGGTGGTTCATCCTCCTGTGCTGGGGATGATCATTTGGATGAGCCGATTATTGCACAGATGATGCAGATGCAGCGTGAGCACAATGAACTGATGATGCGGATGCAGCGGGAGCATAATGAGCTGATAAGGGTGGCATTCGAAGTTGCCAACAGGGTACCTGATGTACCTGCACCCGGATTGCTGCCACCGAGACCTGATAATGTGGCAGATTTCATGAAGCTACATCCAGACAAATTCTTGGGCACTGAGGGTCCGCTTGAAGCCGAGCAGTGGCTTATTCGGACTGAGCAATTGTTGACCGTAGTGCAGATTACGGATGTGGATCGTGTGGATGTTGTGAGCATCAAACTTATTTATCTTGCCCACATCTGGTGGCAAGCTGAAGCTGAGAAAATGGGCGGACCCATTCCCTGGGCTATTTTTATTGAGAGCTTCCTCACGAAGTTTTTTCCTGATGTCACCAAGAATGAAATGGAACGACAGTTTGTCTCATTAACTAAGGTTCGCCAGATACAATTTAAATCATGCTTTTTCATTGATATTTCATAAAGTACTGACGTAAAACTAAACACTGTCTTGAATCAGGAGAGTCGGACCGTGTACGAGTACGCTGCGGAATTCACCCGACTAAGTCATTTTGCTACTTTCATGGTGGCGAATGACGAAGATAGAGGCCATTGTTTCTTGTTGGGCTTGGATATTGAGATTCAGGATCGTCTTGCTGCCTTGCAACATCGTTCTTATGTTGATATCCTGGATGCTGCTAGAATTCAGGAGCAGACTAATACGAGGAAGTGCGTCATTATGCGGTCTGTTCCGCACCCTGTCGCTATGAAATCTTCTAGAGGGCCTATTCGGAGGCCTGTTCAGACCCAGACGGCTAGAGCTTTGCCCTACTCGACTATTGCTCCGCGGGTGGACCAACCATGCATCTACTGCCACAGGGTTGGTCACTCATGCCAGGATTGTAGGGCAGCGAACCACCAGTGATTGCTATGTGGAAGTGATGACCACATGGTTCGAGACTGCCCAAGGAACCGGCACAGTGCGCCGAAAGAAGGACCAGCTCCCAATGGAAGACAGACTAGAGCTCGTGGTCAGGCTTACAACTTGATCGCTAAAGGAGTGGCTACAGGTATTCAGTACTAGAGTTGTTTTGTTTATTATTCTTTCTTTTATGTTCTTGCATTGGTTATTCTCTCTTGCATCATTTATTCATTCCGCACCTTGCATTTACCTTCATTTATTGATTCATTATTGAGTATCATACTAGGTATTTCTTCTCACCATACTCTCTCCAAATTTTGGTTGTACCACCCTACCCGTTTCTCTCCTTTCATATTCAATCCTTCCATGCTTATTCCTCTGTCGACCCTTGCAGTCATTCTCATTCGTTGATTCCACATTGAGTGTAAATTCGTTCTTTTCAATCTATACTATCTTTGAATCTGCTATTATCCTTTTTTTTACATGTTCGGTTCGTCGATTTGCCTCATGTGGTCTACAACGACATGTCAACGGCTTGGAACATCACCATCAGAGTGTCGCGGTGAAGGCATGGTGGGTCCATAACCCAGAGGCCCCAGGATTCTCTTGATGCTTCTCTTTCTTGCATTGTTTACTTCCTTGTTCATTCATTCGTATTTGTCATCATTCATTGAATCCTTATTCCACATCATAATTGATCATTTCATTCATATCCGTGTCCTTTCTAATTCTGATGTTGCCACCATTTTGCCTTTTCCCCTTTATTCCCAGTTTTGTTATTCCATCAGTTTACCCTTGCTTTGTCTTACGTACCGCCCGAGCAAATTTCGAGGACAAAATTTTGTTGTAAGGTGGGTAGGATTGTAACCCCCGTTCCTGTAAATACATATTTTCTAAACATTTTCTGTCTTTGATTATTTATAAATTTATCTTCTGTTTTAATTCGTTTCGGATCTTTTATTAAAGTATTTTCTAATCAAAAAATACTTAATAAAATTGAAGCACATAGGAGAAGATAACTCATAACAGAATACCTTTCAAATTTGAAACCATATACCCTTTTTAAAACCACCCAAGTATAATTTAAATATGTTAATAAAATTGAGAACACATACTCTCTTTAAATACAAGATATTTGAATCTAAACACTCTGGAAAATAGGGAATTAACATTTATAAAGTTGAATGAACAATCATTCAAGAAAAGAAAATTTGCAGCAACCAGAAGAGAAATCGAACTATGTCAGTCGACCGACAGACATAGTGAAAAAATTACTGCGGTCGACCGACAGTGCTCAAAGAACAACAAACCCAAAACAAAGGAGGAACATGGCAGTCGACCGTCAAGCGCAGTACGAACCGCTGCGGTCGACAATCAATATTTAAAGGGAATAGTCAAAGACTTGACAGTCGATCGATGGATGCAGTATTAAACACTGCAATCGACTGTCAGGTGGTCTGCTGTCACCAAAAACTCAAAATTCTCACAAAACTGAATTATGTATATATATGTATAAATCCGTGGTTTCGTAAGATGAAATCTACAATAAAATGTACACAATCTTGGCCAAATCTATCTCAGTGTATATGTCAATTAAATTCTTTCATAAACTTCACAAAATGTCAATTTTCTATATCACGGTATTGAATGAAAAGTTATAAAGAAGACTTTTTTGATTAAATTCTTGAAAACATCAGTAAAGACCTAAAAGAATCCATTACATATGAGCTGTATATTGATCAAACCATCTCTTCATTGAAAACTTCGCAAAAATCTCAAATACTCAAATTTCGGCCTGCATTATACTGACCTGAAAGTTCATTCCAAATTTTGCATATAAATCACCACATGATGTCATGTACATACAAACTTACTACTAAACAGTTGCCCCTACTCACTTGTTTTTATTTTCAATCAATAGTTGAGTTTTCTCCAACACAAATATCAAACAAAACATGTCGATGAGAAAAACAGTGAACAACACAACTTTATCCAACCATATGCATCAAGACTCATACGAGTCTCAGTCTACATGATCAAATCATCAAAATATAAAGGAAGGCAACACTTTTCATAAGACAAAACTTTGATCTTTTCTAATATTCCATGTAATTTCGTACAACCTCTACATTATCTCATATATGATCAATCAAGCATGGTATAAAGATTTAGGATTTGCGCAAAAGATTAATTTTCGACCAACTATACATGATAGATCACACATCGATTTATAATTCCTTCAAGAAGTAGTTTTTTTGACTATTCATTCACTTAGATTCATCAATTTATAGTCCAATAAGAACTCATCATCCAATCTATTCAATTAATCATCTTATTTCGGGGCATATCCTCAATTCATCATGTAAGTAGATAACAAGCAAAAGAATTATCACTCACTCATCATATTTATTCACTACATCAAACATAAATCTGCTAGCGTACATCCTACTAGACAAGCCATCATATTCAACAGAACAAGAGATAAAAATTTCACTCACCTTTAAAGAAGATTCAACGAAGAAGATAATAATAATAAAGAAAGCCTTCTCCTCCTCTTTTGCAAAGCTTCAAGATCCAACACCAAAATAATAATGCAAAGTACAGTTTTTTAGGTCACAACAGTGGGCGGCTGTTGCTCTCTAAATATAGGCCGGAATGCTCCTTTAGGGTTTTTGAGATGATTTTATAAAATATTCTTTTGGGATATATCTTTACACATATAGGCTTATCACATTAGGTAGTTAATTAACCAAATGAGGTGGGATTTAAATCCCTCAAATCTCTCCATATCTGGCTAGCCTCAAATTGCCGCCCAGAAAAATCTACTTTCAAACTTTTGCCTCCAAGTGGCATTTTTTGCAAAAAGACCCCTTCATTTAACAATATTTGCGAAAAATAAAAATAGTGATTTATAAAATCCAAAAAAATTGAAATTAATATTCAATAAAAAATATTAGGTCCTCCAATTAAAAATCCTTGACTTAGTAATTCCCAAGAAATATTTGCACGTGTTTTGCACGTGCAAAAAGGTAAATTTCAGAAGAAGTTTATTAAACCACCAAAAATTCACTTTAATTCATTTATTAATTCCAAAAGCATTATTTAAAAATTCTAGGGTGTCACATCACCCCCTCCTTAGAATAGTATTGTCCTCAGAACTACCGCTAATAGGGACAAAACGATTACAAGTCAAAAGAATACAGATCACAGTTCAAGCAAAAGAATACAATCATACAAAGAGAAATACAATTCAAGCAAAAGAATACAATCATACAAACAGCTCCGGAAAATCCCTCTTCATGCGACCCTCCGGCTCCCAAGTAGCTTCCTCGAATACCTTGTCCCTCCACAGCACTTTGACCATAGGTATCACCTTATTCCTTAGTACCTTCTCTCTACGGTCAACAATCTCCACAAGCTGCTCTTTCTAGCTCAAGTTCTGATGTAGACTCTCTGGCACTTCTACCCACTGATGACTTGGATCTGGCACATACTTCCTCGACATCTAGTGCATGTCCTTATTGTTATTAAATTCATTAATTAACCACAACTTCCCTATAGTTGGTGTACCCTACCAGACTTAAACAACATCAAGGCCCCAGCTGGCCATAAACCACAAAATCTCAACTGCCGGTATACTAGGGTCCCACTCAATCTCTAGAGTCTCAAAATTGCAAGCTTATCACAACACCTCTTATCTTTCAAATTCATTTAATAAGTTAAGATAATTTCAAAAAGAAAATATTCGACTATCCAATCCATGCACCTCCACGTGCAACTATAACCGTATAATTTGCTTAATAAAACTGAAATAATTTCAATCAAAACTAAAGCACATAGGAGAAGATAACTCATAATAGAATACTCTTCAAATTTGAAACCATATACCCTTTTTAAAACCACCCAAGTATAATTTAAACACTTAATAAAATTGAGAACACATACTCTCTAGAAATACAAGAAATTTGAATCTAAACACTCTGGAAAATAGGGAATTAACAGTTATAAAAGTTGAATGAACAATCATTCAAGAAACGAAAATTTGCAGCAACTAAAAGAGAAATCGAGCTATGTCCGTCGACCGACAGCTATTGTGGAAAAATTACTGTGGTCGACTGACAATGCTCAAAGAACAACAAACCCAAAACAAAAAAAGGAACATGGTAGTCGACCATCAAGCGTAGTATGAATAGCTGCGGTCGACTGTTAATACTTAAAGGGTACAGTTAGAGACTTGACAATGCAGTATTAAATACTACAGTCGACTGTCAGGTGGTCTGCTGTCGCCTTTAAAGAAGATTCAACGAAGAAGATAATAATAATAAAGAAAGCCTTCTCCTCTTCTTTTGCAAAGCTTCAAGATCCTAAGATAATAATGCAAAGTAGAGTTTTTGTGTTCACAACAGTGGCCAACTATTGCTCTCTAAATATAGGCCGAAATGCTCTTTTTACGGTTTTGAGAAGATTTTGTGAAATATTCTTTTGAGAGAACTTTACATATATAGTCTTATCAAATTATGTAGTTAATTAGCCAAATGAGATGGGATTTAAATCCCTTAAATCTCTCTAGATCAGGCCGGCCCCAAATTGCAGCCCATAAAAACTGACTTTCAAAATTTTGCCTCCAAGTGGCATTTTTGCAAAAAGACCCCTTCATTTAACCATATTTGCGAAAATACCAATAGTGATTTATAAAATCCAGAAAAATTGAAATTAATATTCACTAACAAATATTAGGTCCTCCAATTAAAAATTCTTGACTTTGTGTTTCCCAAGAAAATATTTGCACGTGTTGTGCACGTGCAAAAAGGTTAATTTCATAAGAAGTTTATTTAATAAAAAAAATTCACTTTAATTAATTTATTAATTCCAAAATCATTATTTAAAAATTCTAGGGTGTTACAAAGGGTTTGGCCTAGCCTTTAGATTCCAACAATCATCTCAATAATAGAGATCGATTAGGTTATATCCAACCTCAACATAAACATTTTAATCATCATTATTCATCATTTCCTTCTTATCCTCTTCCTTATAATTTATAAACCATGAATTATTCAACTTTTATAATAACATTCAACAACAAAATCTCAAATTTAATTCTTTTAGACAAATCCTTGGTTAACGAACCAATTCATTCACTTCAATAACATTCTTAATGTTCCTCCAATTAATCATCAATTCTTAATCCAGAGAATTCTTAGAATTAATCATTAAAAGCTTCTTATTTAAATCTCATTCTTATACTTTGAATTTATTATAAACCAACCCATGAAAATATTTACTCATATACCTTTTTCTTGAATTCAAATCTCATCTAACACATGAATATGATCTTTAAATTATCAAAATATCCCTTAGAGTATTGTAAAATAATTTCCAAGTGTTCTAATAACATTTTAGACTATTTCCATGAATTTTTTCTAATTTGTAAAACTTCTAAAATCTTAAAATAAAATAATAACATCAAAAGATGATACCCGGATTCGAACCCAAGACCAATCCAAAACCCCCACACTGTCGCCCAACCAGTGAGCAATCTCACAAATTCTAATAAGTATTCGACTGAGTTGTTTTTATAACCAAAAACCTCTCTTTGATTTTATTTCAAAAAAATGTAAAAGAACTGAGCCAACCTAGGCTCGAACCCGTGACCGGAGAACCCCCCCAAAAGCGACACGTGGTAGCGCCTAGCGTATTTGCGCTTGCACTAGCCACCAAGGCCAATGCCATTACTGATTATACATATGTTCAGAACCATATAACTCGGCTCTCTGTTTTATATCATTTTTTACTCTTTCAATCATTTTCGATTTCTAATCTCTTTTCTCAATTTAATTGTTCCTAAAACACATTCCTAAGTTTCCAGAAATAATTTCTCATTAATTTTATTCATATTAGCATAAAATTATTCCCAATCTAACTCAAATAATCACTTTTATAAATCGAGTACTCATATGTTTTGATTAGAAAATTGAACCACTATCATGAATGTATTTGATTTTTAGCAATTCCCTCTTCCTATCAATTTCATAACTCACTCCTAATATTTACATAATTTCTTAAACACAAATTAACAACTTTTGTATATTTATACACAATTCATATAATCTAGTCATGGCTTATTATTTTTGCCTAACAACAATCCAACATGCTTTTAAAAGAGTTTTCAATTGACAATCTAACATTTCCATGATGTAATTTTCAATTAGCATACAATGATTCTCATAATTCATTACTACTGACAATTCTAACAACACAATATGCATCACAAAAGTAATTGAAGAACTCATACTAATTAACAATTTCAAGTATAAAGAACCTACACATGCATACTACATTAATTTAGAACGTAAAAGAGACACCCACCTTGTTTTGATGCAAATTGAAATAGAGCTCCTAGAAAACTGCTCCGACACAAACTAGCCTTCCTTCTCCTCTCCTAAGCAAAACCGAAAGCCACTTCTCTCCTTGCAAAACCAGAGCACTCCTTCTCTCTTTTCTTTTGTTTCTTTTAATTTTCTTTTGATTTTAGTGCATTGTTCATATTATAGGAGGGGGTATTTATAGGGTTATTGTGTAGTTGAGAAGACTCCCACTACCCAAATAACTACCCACTCTCCCTACACACTGTCACGCCCCGCTTCCCAAAAATACAGAATACGAGTACATGATATTAGCCCAGCAAATGACTAACGTCATCCATAAGCTGTTTATCCGATTAACTCAACAATATAATCAATACAGAACAAATGCGCAGGCAATAATAATCTCATGAACAATAATACTTGGAATGAAACAGTATAAAATATCCAAATACAATAATAATTCAACATCTGGAATAATAATAAAATTCGTGACATAAGTCGAAAACATTAATAAATCCCAGTACAATAATAAATCTCAAACACAATAGCAATAAGTCTCAATACAATAGTTCAATAGAATAACATTTAATTATAAACCAATAGTTCTTTAGAAAGTTTGCTCTTCAATCCCTGCAGGCAATTCTCCTTCATTACCTGTGTACACTTCATCTAAAAAGAGAAAAAAATTTGTCTTCAGAGAAAGTCATGGACAGCAAGTAGAGAAAGCATGGAACAATGGAATAACGGTATAACAATGAATCAATGGATCAATAGGAGTCAATAACATTGGACAATAACTATAATCAATACAATGATAGTTAATACAATGGCTATAAACAATGATTCAATATTCGGTAACAATCTTCAATGATCAATAACAATAACACTTAGCCAATATTCGATATCAATAGAACAATGATGAACAATATGCAATGTCGGTGATGTGTCCATCCTTATATCTATTAATCATTTTAAATCCTAACTAATGCACGTACTATTGTATCTCATATATTTCATTCCACAGGTTCGATGCATACAATCAATTCTGTTTAGACTTTATAGTTCATGTACTAGGTATGATGATGATAAAGGTAATAACACGGGCCATTGAGATAATTTCTTGCACAATGACGATAACGGTAATAACACGGGCCATGGTGTAATTTCTTACACGATGAAGATAACGGTAATAACACAGGCCATCATCCGAGTATAGTCTCTGTCAACTACTCTATCTAGTCAATCTCTTAAACCCTGACTTATTAATTATTTATCAATACAACAATACAATATGCAATTTAAGCCATGAGATGAACAATAGTAACAATAGGAGAACAATAGGATGGTAACAAGAAATAGGACGATTAGAATGGTGAAAATAACTCATTAGGATCATGCAATGCATCATACATACATTAATTCATGCAATAATACGATATAGGAATAATTAATCTATTAAAAACTAAAAAGTGAAATTCTGGACAGCAAGAGTAGTCTGTACAAAGATGCAGTTTCCAGTTGTTTCAGAACACAAAAACTGAATCCGTCAAACATTCTAGAAACTAGACTTCCACACAGTTCCAACGCATATTTAAAGTTCAAAATCCGACAACAGTAGTTAGGTCAAACACAATGTTCTTTACAGATTTTATGTTCAGGCAGAATCTCGATATCATGTTTTTTTTAGAATCAGCAAAAACTGAATAATAAATTCATTAAAAATATTTTCTAGACTCCTAAACATGTTAAGCAACAATCTGGAAATTTTTAGAGCAAAATTTATCATTTGATCAGCTTTTTTACTGTTTAAACATAAAACATATAAGAATCTGAAAATCTGAAAGTAAACACAGCTGTAGTAAAATGGGTATAACTTTTGCTACACAACCCGGACTTTAGAAATTCAAGATATTCTGGAAACTAGAAATATAAGGCTATAAATCTTATTAGGGAAGTTATTCATTTTAAGATCATTTACTGAGTCGAAAATCACAGTCAACATACAGCCAGCAAGGAACATACAGAATTTTGGGTATTTTTCATGAAACTAACTAATTAACATGATGAGTATCAATTCTACTAGTCGATAAATTATATAATCAACATGATGGTGAATTAACATGACCAATAAAATTAAGAACACATACATGCATTAATTTAACAACAACCAAACAACAGTCGATCAGTCAAACATACAACCTAGCAATTCTTTCTACAATCAACTCATTGTGTCATGACTATATGTGTAACCCTATTATCAATTCTGCATGAATGCATGAAAGATTCAATCTTTAGAGTCAAAAGTGGCACGATGTCAAGTAAATTGTGGTTAGCTCGTGTAAACCCTCAATATACCCAACGAAAGAGATGAACAATGTATAATAGGATAAACAAAGGAATCTACTTGCAAGAGTTTCAATAAAACTTGAATTTGATACAATTAACAATTCAAGAGGATAGTGACTTGCCTTTTGGACAACGAAATTGAATACTAAGAATAACGGGATGAGAATCCCGAAGCAACGAACCCACGAACACACAAAATAACATGTGCGAACTACGTGTAAAAGAGAATCAATGCAACAAAAGCAAGAGGGCAATGGTCTGTCTTGGCTGACGTGGCCCGACGGCGAGCGGCAAGGCATCGACATCGCAGGCGGCAAGGTGTCGACGTCGCAGCCGGCGACGGGACTAGGACAGAGTGTCAACGGCTGGTTGAGCAGGAACAATAGAGGATCGGGGGGGCCGCGCTGTAGCTGGTCGACGGAACAGGGGGCACGGCAGGTCGGGGGGTCGACGGGGTAGGGCGGTGATGGATCTGACATCGATGGGGGGTGGCGACGGCTCAATCTGAATAGGGACAGAGCAGGAGAAGGGGGTTCCGGGGTCTGGGTGGAGCTCAGGAGGCACTAGAGGTCGAAGGTCGATGGGAGAGGAGGAAGACGGGGGGGGGCTCGCCGGAAAAGATGCCGAAAGGAGGTCGGGGTTTTAGGGATTTGACTGATGGGTTAAGAGAGAGAGGTGAGAGGAGAGAGAAACTCAGAGAGAAAAAATTGATGACGGCTACAAAATTGTATTTTTTTGGTTTTTAGGATTTGTACTAGGGTTGTATTTATAGAATACAAGTAGATTGTTGGGTTTAACGGGTTAGGATCCAATAATAGTGGGTTTTGGGTTGAAAACAAACTGCAATTGAATTTTAGGGTTCAATAAGAGATGGGTTTGAAGATAATAGGGTTCAAATAAAATACTCACAATAAATAAATAGAATCGACAAGAAAAATAGCCCAATAAGAATAATAAAGAATTTCATGAACAAAAATTTAAATCCAAATAGATAAACAAATAATACAAATGAAAAGAATATATATTGGCTTCAAAATAAATTGGAACTTGCCAAGAAAATTAGATCAAGTACAATAATAAAATAATTCAATAAATGAACTTTAATTAAATAATCAACAAACAACAATTAATAATTATAATCATAACAATAATAAAATCATACAACAAAATAGTAACCGGGTTTAACAATTTTATTAAAATAATCCAATAATAATATATTTGATTTAGGCTCAAATATAAATAGTCGATCAATAAGAAATGGGAAGTAAGATCAAAATACACCATTATTCTAAATGAATAAAATTTTCAATTAGAAAGCACTTTAATAAAATGTCTGAAAAGAATTTAGCACAAAATAAATTTATAAAAAATCAAATTATAGAAAATACACAGAAAATACTTATTTTCGGAAATGGGGGTTACACACACACTCCCACCCTCCCTCTCCTCTTTGAATGGCCGGCCAATGCATAGTGCACATGGCACGTGCACGTGCACCCAATGTGCGCACACTCTTCTCATTCTTTTTATTAATTGTTATTTATTTGTTTATAGGTGTTTGTTACATGACAAGTGTGTAGGATTTAAAAGTGTTCATTTTAAAAAATATATTTAATCATGGGCTTCTCTTTTTAATTAATTTTTTTAATAGGATTTAAAAGATATTTTTGGCCTATGGATTTAATTAGAAATAAATAACACAGTGTGACAAATAAAAAGAAAAGAAAAATTGTGCATAACTCTTACAAAATTTTAGAGACAAAAATGTATAAAATTTTACGTGCTACACATGTGTAAAATATTAAAATTAATTTGAGAGAATGAAAAACAGTCAAAATACAGAAATTGTATATTTAATATTGTTACGGATATTTCACATAACGGAAAATATACGTAATCGACACGTGTATTGAAAGCACGTGAAAATCAACGTAAAACCACAAAGTTTGAAATTTAATATTTGAGTTGGCTCAAGTAGGATAAAAACAAATTTTGAGAAAGCGAAAAACATATAATTAATTGAAATACAAAGAAATGCAGAATATTTACAAAAAATACGTTACGAATATTACTCGTAACAGTACAAAATATATGTGCATAACACCCGAGGGGCAAATTTGTCATTACTCAATTTTGCATGGTGTTACATCAAATCTCTTGTAATATAAATAGTCTCCGTATTGTATCATAACATCAATATCTTTACATATACATTTATTCCTTCAGTACATATATACACATTTATATTTTCTCCTTTCATTGCCCACACAATTGACCTCCTCGTACAACATAGCGATCTCTGTGCCTCCTCCCATACATTTCTATCCCGCTAACCCACCACTTCACCTAGATCTAGGTGATCTAAAAATCAACCATTAGCAGGCTGGACTGAAAATACGGTTGCGTGCATGTCCAATCAAGACTAAAGCCCGAAAGCTAGTCAAAAAAAGTATAATATGCGAATTGCTGCCACATTGGTCTTACGCATCTGAGGCTACGTCTTCCTCCTGGCCCTATACCAGCGAGGGAAACAAAAACTCATCCCAGGTCCATCCTAGGGTATTTGCACTACCAGGTCCATCCTGGGGATATCTGCTCTCATCCCAAATGAAATTTGGGGTACCTATAACTCCTGTTCCCGGGTATATCTCGGGCCTGTGGGGCCTAGCCCAAATCCCTGGGAGATTGTGTGGAACTGCAATAATAAAATTATCTCCTTATAATTTCTCATTGATATAAAATTTCTCCTTTTTAACATAATTATAAAATTTCTCATTTACGTTTCCGTATATAAGTATATCTCCTTTATATCTCCTTTATTTAATCTCATCATATTATCACATGTCATATCATCATTTTAACTCAATATATATTATCACATAACCGACATACACCATGCTTTTTATCTGGTTATATTATCGTATATCATGCTTTTCTTGTCATATTATTATATATCATACATACACTATGTTGTTTATTCATTATCATATAAAAATTTAAAGTTAACACCTGCATATCATACATATACCAGACCATTAATCTCCTTAATTATCATATAAAATTCTCATTTATCACCCACACATCATACACAGACCATGCCATTTTCATATCACATTAAATTTCCATTTTATCACCTGCATATCACACATACTCCATATCATTCATTTCATCATATTATCACACCACATTATCACATCATATTTTTTTACATATCATATATACACCTCACCATTGTTCCCATCATATTAACACATCACACAATCACACATCATACAAGCACCATGCATTTTATCTCATCACATTGTCATGCCATTACATATCATACATACATATATGTATATCAATATCATTATAGATCCCCAAATCTAAATATTACAACCCTGTATCATTATATATCTATATATACATATATACAAGCATCAACACACTCCCATACATGTATACTAATTTCTTACACCCCTATAATTTACTCCGTATCATACTTATGAATTTCTATACTCAATACACTTTATACATCACACACGGCAAACCATAATTTAAAATTTTCATAGCACATCATGTTCATAAAATACAAGAAATCATACTCACTGAGGAAACGCGAAGACTGGCTATGTAAGCTCTCCGCTATTTCCCCCAAACCCGCTTCTTCTTCTATTACCAAGTTTTAACACTGATTAGGGTTAAAGATATCCAAATCACTCATAAATAACAATTAAAATCATTCTAATATCTAACAGGCATTTTATCGAATGCCCGGTGTGCATTACACGTATGCACACACTCACAATTCTATTAACTATGTTTTAATGTAACCCCTGTTTTTCATTTTTTTGCTTGTTTGGGTTTATTTTTCTTTTTGTTTATGTATTCGTCTTGTATCTCTTTTAGACCGTATATTGGATCTTTCTTTTCAATATATTTGTCCATTTGATTGTTCGCCTTTATTTGATATTCTTGATTGATTGTCAGTCTATTATTTTATCTTTGTTTGATCAAGCTTGTATTTTGATCCTCATTATTCAAATTTCTTTTTCGTGCCCTATTTTGTTTATCCATTTTGCGCCTATCTCATTTTTACTTGGATCTATTATTATCCTTAACCCTATATCCATTTAAACCCTATTGGATACCCTTCACTTAACCCAATACCCACATATACACCTAGCCCTACCCGTTTACACCCCCCTGTTTACATTCCCTAACCCAAACCCTGTTATATAATACCCGTTAAATACCCAGCCGTCTCCACCTAAACCCTAAGACCCTATCTTCATCTGCCTTTATATATGCACATCCCCGTATATGTTTCTAAACCCATCCCCTAAAACCCTAAGCCCCCACAGCCGCCCTACTCTTTCTCTCTCTCTCCCGACTCTTTACCCACTCCCTGTAACACCCCTGCCCTCGGGCTCGGACAACTTATACAATTTAGAAGACAAATTAGATAATATGTAGTACAACCACCCACTACAGGCTGCCTCTCGAAAGGTGGTTAACCGAATTGGTGACTCTTGATCATAGGCAAAGTTATTTATTATTAATTAATTTTTGTTCAACTCCCGATATGGGACAATCTTATACTTCTCTTCTTCGTTCTCTCTCCTGAGAGAACAGCAGCACCCACATGGGCCCCCAACCTTGGGCGCCACGTCAGCGTGAATAGAGAGCATAGAGGCAGTTTGCCCCTCTCACAAGCAGGCGGGCCCCCCACACTGACGTCAGCTACGTGACGTCAGCCATGTGGAGCGGCACAGCACATAGCAGTTGTTGTGTATTCTTTAACCGTGGGCCCCCCACTTTTCATCCATTAAATCCAATAGAAAGCCCCCCATAGGAAGCTCTATAGGCCACCTCTGATTAATTCATATATATATTATATTCTTTGAAAATTATGGGGTGTTACACTCCCGCACCTCTTTGCCTCGCCCTCGTTGCCGCCCTACCCTGGTTGCGCCGCCCGCCTGCATCGTCAGCTCCTCTCGATGCGTCGCAGACATCAGCAGCCGGCGCGACGTAGTCCCGCTCTCGCGACTTCCGTCGTGTCGCAGGCCCCAGCACCCCGCAGCACCACTGGTTCCTGACTTCCTATCGTGACCACCTCGCGATGCACCAGTCTCTCCCGGGGTCGCGATCGACAGCAGTAGCACCGCAGTGCGATGTGCTTCCCCGTCGGCAGCGAATCGCCGTCGTTGCCATCTTATCGAGCACTATGTCCGTCCCTCGCTCTTTCTTGGTGTGCGTGTTGTTCTCGTTGTGTTCGTGTGCTCGTTCTTGTGTTCGTAACTCGTTCGTTGTGTTCGTGCCCCGGGAATCTGTTCCCGTTATTCTTACTTTGTACCATTTCTGTCGTCGGCTATAAGGCAAGTAACTTGTATTCTTTTCTTTGTGTAATACAAGTACTAAATACCGTCTATAGTGTAGTTGTGTTCTAGAGATAATTCTTATGCAAAACCCATGTTATATCTTGTCTCTATTGTGTTGACCCGCTCGTAGTTATCTTATTACATACATGACATGAAATAACTTAGGGATGACCACTTCTTGATGTATACATGCATGTTGTTCGTATGATATCGTATGCTTGGTTATGTTAGTTGTGGTATACTTGTTGTATACGTGTTAAATACTCTATACCATGTTGCTTGGACATCTAGTACACCATATTTCACGTTTGGTTATGTTTTGGATGAGTTTCATATGATCTATATGGATTTTATGCATAAAGAATATTTCTGTCTTTTTGTTACCCCGTTTTTGTTCAATATTTTAGACCCTATTAAGGCCAGTATATAAAAATTATTTGTGAATATGAATTATAGAGAATTTTGTTTACTTTTCAGATTTTTTGACAGAACTTAGTTTCGATTTATGAGTTGCGAGTTATGACTATTTACTACAGATGTGTTTATAATTTCAGATCCAGTTTTATATGAATTTTGTATGGTAAATTATTTTTTACTGATGTTAAAGATAATATTTTGATCCAATATTTTACTGGTTACAACTAGACTTGATTGGAATTAACCCCTAACTTTATGGATTTAATTGATAACATTTATAAACTATTTTGTGCTTGTGAACAATTACTATACATGTAGAATTTTCCTACTGTTCAGTAAAGATACATAATTTTGACCTGATTCTATTTGCTGTTTATAAAAACTTTGTAAATATGTATTGTAGCCTATTGTATTTATTTTATCACCCTTTTGAAGGATCTGGATTTCGATTTATATTTTGTAAAATATTGGTGTTTTGGTACTGCGGTGTTTATGATTCCAGATTTATAAAACTACTGTATCTGGCTCCTTCTTATTCTACTTGACTATTCAATCTATGTTGGAAAATTATGAAACCTTATTTTCTATAAACATACTAGGGAATACCTCAAATTTTTCGTGGATTTAATTAGTAATTTTTCATGCTGTTTTCCTATTCTTGAATACAAACTTCTGATTTCTGGCTGAACACGTTTCCTGGATACAAATCTGTTTTGAGTCTTGTTGTTGTGAAATATCATCTGACTTATATATATTTGTTGGATTCGGCCGAGAGTCTATTTTCCAGATTTTCTGACAGATCCAGATTTGCATATTTGTAGCAACGGGAATTGCAGATTTAGTGCATTACTGTCTTGCTTTCCTGAACTTGAATTTTTGTTGTTCTATCCTATTATGTGTTGTCTATCACCTGTACATGTTTATCTTTCAACCTAAATTGTTACTTGTTTATACCATGTTATTCTTTCCCTGTTTTGTGTCACATACATGCATATTTGATAAAAATAACAAATAACCAAGCCGGGGTTAACGGAAATATCTAGTAGTGAAAAATATAGAAATATATACTTAGAAGAGGGGCCGTATTTCCCACCTGTTACGTGTTCATGAATACATGATACATGATCTTGTTTACCTGATTACCCGACAGCATGCTTTCCTATAGAAAGGTATACTCGGAAGAGGACAAGTAGGTTCTACCTGTAACTGTTTACCTGATTACCTAACTGCACACTTCCCTATAGGAAGGTGTACTCAGAAGAGGACCACTAGGTTCTACCTGTTCTTGTTCCTGTTTTTCCTGATCCCTTAGTACACGGCCCTATGGACTCCACTACGAAATCTAAACGAAACTGTTTGAATGTAGCAACCATGTGCTGAAAGTTTGGGACGCATGAAGTGCTACCTAGATAGTAATAATACAAGATTTGACATAACATGATACCTGATACATATTACCTGTACCCTGTTAGCACATTATGTTATTTGATTCTGTAATGATTTATGCTAGTTTCTATATTTTGATATCATGTCTATTTCATGCTATTTATTTGTCTTTTCCATGTACTTGTATCTGCACTACAAGCGGCCCGTAACTTGAATTGACGGGAGTTTTGTTTTCTTTTTTCTCTTCTTGCAATTTATTAAATTGCAGATTTTGGAGATCACCTGTCAGATGGAGTTGGTGATCTGAGATTCTAGATGCTGGAGTTTTGCTATTATTATTATTTCATGTTGCTTATTTGAATAATTGTATCTGTTACTTGGATTATTTTGTATTGGGCAATGTGACCCAGAATTACTGATTGTTCAAATCTGGTTTATTTGAGATTATTAAATTTTGTTTCAAGTAAATTCTTGTTGGTATGTTGGTTCAATTATGCATGCGTAGTTGACTTCTCTTGCTTCCTACTCTGATTATTCCTATGAAATGTTGTAAAGATCCTGACAGCTTATGGATGATGAAAATCATTCGCTGGGCTTACTCACGTATCCGTAGTTCGTATTCCTTTTTGGGAAGTAGGACATGACATTTAAGCCTATAAATTTCTCCAAAATTATTATAAGTTATTCTAATAATTTACAACAATTTCTATTGCCAATCTCTAATAAATATAAGGCATAAACTCTCTTAGTTTCTAACCCAAAACCCTAACTCTTTTCAAATTTACTCATATTGTATAAATTAAAGAATTTATCACTTCAATCCCGTAAATAATCTCCTAATCTTCCTACTACCCTATTTCTCTTGCTAAAAGTTGAAAACATACAACATTTTATAATTCAATGAAAGTATTTCTCACCTTCCAAGAAGCCAATTCGAGAAACCAACACCACAGTGTTAAAGAGCACTCAATACTCAAACAAAACCCCCAAAAAAATTCGAGCTTGAAGTGATTTTGGTCGGTGAATTAGCAAGCCTAGGGTGGGCAAAATTGGGTTTTGGTTTCGGTCGGCAAAAGAAAAGAAGGAGAGAAGAAAGGAAGGGGGTCGATGGGAATCAGAAGGAGGATGAGGTGGGGGGGAAAATTAATAAAATGGAAAATATATTATAACCCCCCCCCCCCCCCCCCCCAAGCTCACTTATTATTTATATACCCATGAAGTTCTATTTCTCGTAATAATGTCTAATAAAATCCACTCCACCGGATAAATAAATAAATTAAGGAATATATATAAAATAAAATTGCATATTTATGCATAATAATAACGATAATAATATCTGATAACAATAAAAGAATTATAAATTTCTATTTTAAAATTATAAAATAGGAGGGTGTTACAAGCCATCTCAATGGATTCAGAAACCACACGTTTCTCTAGATCATCATAGCGTACTTCCACATATCCACTCAGAGGAAAGTCTTTTCGTAATGGATGACCCTCGAAACCATGATCTTTCGATATACGGCGTAAATCCTGATGATTGATGGAAGAAACACCAGACATATCCCATACTTCTCGCTCCCGCCGTCCAGCTGATGGAAATGGAATGACTACCGGAGATATTCGTGTTACTTTGTCTGCACTTGTTTATACATGAATCCGTGAGTTATACCGAGTACTCAGTAAATTATGAACAACTTCAAATCTTTGTTTTCAAGAGGGATGATCTACTCCGCAAATATTGACCAAAACTTGAACCCGTGTATAGGTATGCAATTTAAGAAAGCACAACAATGGAAATGAGTACTCAGTATTAGTATAAGATCTATCCCCATGTTCCGATCTATTTATTTTATGTACCCATTTCTTGGGGAAAGTCTCCAAACTATATTTGAAAATGGATTGGTTATCCATAAATATGAAGAAAGCATCAATTTTAGTTATGCTTCTTGCTAAAAAGGAAGACAGACTTGTCGGAAATTGCCAGTTGGGTTGGTCCAACCAAGAAAGGCATGGGAGTAGAGAGGCGTTGCTTGGGCTAAGTAAAGCTTGGACCGAGTTAAGTAAAGACTGGCTACCTAGCAAGACTGCTATGAAAGAAAGTTGTTAACTCGAACTAATATACCTGGTGTTGCTTGTTAGGGTGAAGGACGTCTCATGGAACGGTAAACTTTGGGACTTCAGTAGCGACTAAACAGAATAAGAAAAAAGAGGGCTATAAGTTGGTCGTTTGGTTTGCTATAAGGACTGCTCGCCTTTCTTTTTATTTGACGGCTTCACTATCGCTCCTCTAGCCTTAAAAGGAGTCTTCCTACCATACCAGAATGCCTATGTTATACTGCGCATCAAGCTTCGCTAGAAGCAAGACGAGGAAGCGAAGCTTCTTAGACAAGGCTCGGCTCGTTCCGTGCTTGACTTACGTGCTCGTGTAGTAAGGCTCTATTGCTACGCCCTCCACTCATTGTCTACTAAATGGTCGTTAGAGCGAGCAAAGCCTTCCTTGAGCTTTCTTCTTCCCTCACCCTACAATTTCATTTCCACTTAAGCTTCCCCAGTTTAGTTGGTTTGGAGGATTAATTGATTGGATACCCGGGAACCATAATCTTTCAAAGGAGTAGCTTCTACGACGATAGGCATAAAGGCATGATTAGTTCCACGAATCTCACTGCACTGACCATAGTAAACTTCTCCTCGTTGCACCAAAATGGAGGTCTAATTTGAACGACCAGGTACAGCAACACATTTGACACCTGTGGAAGGTACAACCCAACTATGAGGTACATCAACAGGTGTTACAGTCATACCTAGATGAGTTTTGGCTGGTACAACCACTCTATTGTCCACTTCTAATAAAAATAATTGACCCAATTCTTGATCATCTTCTGGAATCGTATGACTATCAAAAGTGAGTGACTATTCATCGGAACTGTTATAGTCTGAATACTCATAAGGTTGGGTCGATGCCTGCCTTCCCCCAAACTTGATTTGCGAGTTTCCCCACAAAATGCTCTCCACGCCTACTCTTATAATATAAAAATAAAAAGCAATATTCTTCTTTAGTTAGGTAGTTCTCCCCACCGATAGGGACACCGGTGGAATCGAAGGCCCGCTTACTAATAGGCAATAGGGGACCTCTCGCCCAGCCCTAATTAATTTAGTTAAGTTGGAACCGAAAACATATTCTATTCCGAAAGTTCCACACACATGAGAGAGATAGAAGGTATGGGACGATCCGTTCACCACGAAAAGTGAATTCAATCCTAAAGTCGTCTTCTTTGTTCGAAAAATGCACAGTGGAAAGGGATGCTAGTCGGCTCGGCTAGGTTGTAGGCCCCAATAGATCAACAGTGATTCCTCGCCTATCCTTCCAGGGGCCAAGTCGAACGCTCGAATATAGATTCCCTATGCTCATGTGAATGGCCGACCCGTAGATCTAACAAGATTCATCCATAGGCCTGACCCCGGTTTGTCCATGAAACAAAACTAGTTCATGAGACCTCGAATTCCCACGTTTCACCGTGCATTATGGCAGCAGGTTCCCACCCAAATTGGTTGAGTCACCCTTAGAAATACTTGATAATAATAATATATATATATATATATATATATATATATATATATACTAGATTTGCCCGTGGGCACGTGCCTACGGCACGTCTTCGGAACGATACAAAACACGAAAAGCCATGTAAACAGTAAAACAATAATTATTTAGCTCAAGTTTGAATAGTATGACAATAATTAGTTATAAATAAAAGTCTATGTTTCCATTAGTATATGTTGAAAAATAATTATAAATGGGGGTATAAAATCTAACTTCTTAGAACTTTAAGTGTGGAAAATAATGAAATTTAATTGTTGAAGAGATATTTGCTATTAAAAATTCTGAAATTTTACAAAACCGAAATCTTAAAATCAAAATTTCTAAGTAAATAAAGAAAGAATGGGAGAGAGAGATAGACGAGAGAGAGAAAGAGAGAAATATGAAAAAGTAAAGAGAGAAGAGAGATATAGTAATAAAGTAATGAATTTTTTAAGGGGAAAATTTTGGTTTTGGGGTTTGAAATTTTGGAGAAAAAATGTGTTTTGTGTGGTTTGATATGAGCCTTTGATTTTGGGGGGGATTGATTGTGAGCCACTTGATAGCTTTCTTTGTAATTTATTATATATATATATATAGAGATATATATATATATATCTATATAATAAAACACAAAGAAAGCTATCAAGTGGCTCACCTTCAATCCTCCCAAAATCAAAGGCCCATATTTAACCTCACAAGATTATTTTTCCTCCCAAAATTTCAAACCCCAAAATCAAAATTTTTTCCCCCCAAAACTTCAAAACTCATTACTTTATTACTATCTCTCTCTTCTATCTTCTTTCTTCACTTTTTCATATTTCTCTCTTTCTCTCTCTCCCTATCTCTCTCTCCATTCTTTCTTTATCTATATAATAAAACACAAAGAAAGCTATCAAGTGGCTCTCCTTCAATCTCCCAAAACATGAAAGGCCTAGTTCTAACCTCACAAAACATATTCTCCCCCCCCCCCCCCCCCCCCCCCCAAAGTTTCCCTCCAAAATTCAAATTCAAATTCCCCACCCAAAACAACTTCTATATTTATCTAATTATTTCTCTCTTTCTCTCTCTCTCTCTCTCACTCCCTCTTCTATTCAATAAATTAAGAAAATAAAAATTTTAATTTTTTTTAAAAAATTAAAAAAATTAAAAACTAAAAAAATTAGTAATTTAAAAACTTTAGAAATAATTCAAAAAAAAAATCATATAATATGTTTTTTTCTGGACCCCCAAAAGTTTCTCATATAATATGTTTGCTACTTTAATTAATTTGTTGGACCTTCAAAACAATTTTATATGATCAAACAAGATGTACCGTTCCGAAGACGTGCCGTAGGCACGTATCAACGCCAAACCTAGTATATATATATAAAGTGTTTCTAATTCTTTTATATAGATCATTTCTAATTCTTTTATAGATCGTAGATCACTCTACGAATATGTAAATTCTCTTTCTTTGACCTCCCACCGTTCACGACATTCCTTGCTTCTCGCTGCGAACAGCTTCCTATGCATTTTCTATGGAGTGCTAACTTGGCACGATTTAGGGGTGCAAAGCTACTTATAGCCCGAGGATTTATTGCCAAGAGCAACGGATCGAATTTGTTAACCACCAATTGAAAGTTAAATATGGAGCAAAATGGAAGGGAGAGAGTGAAATAGTTAGGAAAATAGAAAGAGAGAAAAAAAGAGGTTAAAAAATTAGAAATAGACCAAAAGAAACCACACATTCTCCGCAGGGGGATAACTATATATAGATTCAGACCTTCTCTTCAGCTTCTTGGGTCTTTTCTTTGTCTTCTCTCTTTCAAGTTGTAGGAGTTGCATAAAAGTAGCCTTCAAAACAAAAACAAAAACAAAAACAAAAAGAGAGTTGCAGAAAGGGGAAAATCTTTAATTTTCCCAAGAAATTCCCTTTTCTGCAGCTAAAAGATTGAGAGCCTGTTTCTTATCTTTTTTGATATTTGGTTGCCTTGTTTTATTCGAACAGAGGAACATAGTCTACAGATTTGTTGCCACTGGCTTTAATGGAGTAATATATATATTCAGGCAAGAAAAGTAAACTTCAGGTCATGCTCTTTCTTTTTCTGTCTTTCTTGCATTGAAATGTCTCGTGTGTTGGTATATATTCAAGGTGATGGCAAATTATGATCCTCCTAAATTCATTAAAGAGAATAACAAAAAATCTATGAGAATGTTTAAAAAGAGGGCACTGAAAATTACACAACCCTTTCAGACCCCGCACGAGAGAATTCCCCTTTTCTATTTATTGATGACATATCTCTTTGTCGTTGTAACACATCTCAATTTTTCCTCACTGTCAATGCCTATTCTTATATCACCTGAATTCACAAAATTTTGGAAAGGGAAAAGAATTTTGGAAAATTTTCATTTTCTCCGGACAAATGAATGAATCACAATCCTTTCGCTACTGATCAAACTCCGGACAAATGAATGAATCACAATCGTTTCGCTACCGATCAAACTCCTATATGAAATTTTGTGGGGCTTATTCATTTTACTAAACTTACTGGTATATTTACAGTCTCTTTCCACTATCTTTCCTCTGTCTCATTTTAAATTACTTTCATTGTCATTTTATCAAACCAATTTGCCCTGGAATGGTTAGTTATATGCCTTATTGCATCAAACAAACTCCCTCTTTAAAATGTTTTTCTTTGTCCCTTTTATCTCTATTTATGGAGTTGTTTATATTAGAGGAGCTTATTTGTCTTTCTCATATCTAAGAAGTTTGCCCCATAATAGACGGACTGGAAGTTATATTTAGTTTTCTACCTGTACATAAGTTCTTCTTGAGTAAAAGATGACACCAATAATCCTGTTTTCATGTATATATAATTAAACCAAATAACATTTCCACATATTATTAATATGCTGGCTAAGTCTGATTAACAGGAAAGAGCATTCCGATGCAACCCTATTTTGCTTTCGAGAGATTAGAACTGAAACGGTCTATTTAGAGAATAAGACTCCATGAACAGCTATACTTATTATCCAAGCATGGATTATATGCATCTCAAGCCACAACAATCTGTGTTAATTTCGAACTACAGTTAATGCAAGGTTCCAATATCTTGACACAAATTGTTTGAAGATTGAGCTCCTTGTTGATTAGCTTCACCAAGTAATCTATTATCATCATCATGGGTGGCTGCTACTCAGTTCAGAACAGGAATCCAATGGGCAATGCCCCTGGCCGTAGGAACCGGCGAAAGTATTCTCTCAAATCAAAAAAATGGCGGAAGTATAGCTCAGGGATCGGCGCGCCTACTGAGAAACCCGAAAACTATGGTCTTAGTGAGTTTGTTCATGTCGAGACTGCTGCCACTCATAAGTTGGACGGCTCCAATCTAACATTCCATGTCACACAGATGCAATGGCATCATACTCAGATGGAGTCCAACGGTACTTTTGCTTCTTTGATACTAGAAGTTAGAATTTGCAAAATTGACAAAATAAAATTCTCTTTCTTGTACTTTTAAAAAAAGTTCTCTTTATTGTTCAAGGCCTTCAATGAGGAATTTTTTCCCTAAATGACCCTTTTTATGAAAGTTTTTCCACAAACGACCTGTTTTTTTTTAATTCCATAAACGACCCACTCGCTTTTTGAAAAAGCGAGTGTGGTATAATCACCCATGCTTTTTCAAAAAGCGAGTCTTAGGATTCAGAAAATTGGCGGTGTTCAGACCTAGATTGCTAGCAGACTCATTAGTTATCAACAGATTCAAGACTCGCTTTCCCAAACACCGCGCTTATTTATACCAAACTCGCTTTCTGAAAAAGCGAGTCTGTGGCTTGTTGAAAAAAATCTACAGGCGGAAGACTCGCTTTCTGAGAAAGCGAGGTGCTCTGTATAAGACTCGGTTTTTGGAAAAGCGAGTCTTGCCTGTGTTAATGAAATCTATATTGTTACACACATTTGTACATGGTTAATCTATATTGTGGAGTGGTTGTGCATTTGCATTGTCAATTTTGGAATGTAAGAGTTAGAATGTCTTGTGGATCAGCCCAGGAAAATTCAAAACAGAGGAAGAAAAATCCAATATTTTTGGGCCCTACTCAATGAAAAATCCAATATAACATGATTGCATCTAAGAAAGCGAGTGTTGCTGGGCAAAGAAGGCCAAGACTCGCTTTTTGAAAAAGCGAGTGTGGCATAATTACCCACGGTTTTTCAAAAAGCGAGTCTTAGGTTTCTTATTTTCTGAACACTAAGACTCGCTTTTTGAAAAAGCGTGGGTGATTATACCACACTCGCTTTTTCAAAAAGCGAGTCTTAGGTTTCTTATTTTCTGAACACTAAGACTCGCTTTTTGAAAAAGCGTGGGTGATTATACCACACTCGCTTTTTCAAAAAGCGAGTCTTAGATTTCTAATTTTCTGAACCCTAAGACTCGCTTTTTGAAAAAGTGTGGTGATTATACCACACTCGCTTTTTCAAAAAGCGAGTGGGTCGTTTATGAAATTTTTATAAAAAACAGGTCGTTTGTGGAAAAACTTTCATAAAAAGGGTCATTTATGGAAAAAATTCTTCAATGAGGGTCAATTAGGATTTTTTCCCCAAACCGACCTACTTTTTGAAAGTTTTTTCCAAACCGACCTACTTTTTTTTTTAATTCCCAAAATGACACACTCGGTCTTTGAAAGACCGAGTTTAGCACAAAATAACTCGGTTTTTCAAAGACCGAGTGTTAGATTTCGATTTTTCAAATTCTAACACTCGGTCTTTGAAAAACCGAGTTATTTTGTGCTAAACTCGGTCTTTCAAAGACCGAGTGTGTTATTTTGGTAAATACTTTCAAAAGTGGGTCAGTTTGGTAACTACTTTCAAAAAGTGGGTCATTCTGGTAACAAGTTCTGCATTCACAGTAACTTCTCATTACCTATCCTCCTATCACATCTGGTTCATGCTGCACAATGTTATCTTGTGCTAGCCCCATGGGGCTAAGCATCAGCTCATGATTTTCAATATATGTACGTAGTTATTTGCCAATTCAGCTTATGTTTGTATTTGCTTGTTCTGCATGATTGACCTCTCCTATATGTATTAGGGCTTAAGGTAAGTGGTTGTTTCTTGAATTTCTTAATTGTTTCCCAATCAGCTGGAACTAATTTTGTTATCCTTCATGACAATCTTGAGGAAAAAAATGACATGTTTAAGCTGAAATCTAATGCTTTGACTTAGAGGTCCCCTATCTCAAATCGTACAGTCATTTGTGCTCGTACATCCTAAATAAATGAAAAGAACGCATGGATGCCTATAGAGGAAGGAGAAAAAATCGATATGTACTTGGTCAGAATTCAGTTTACTTCGTATGCAATCTTATTTATACGTTGTGTGGTATTATTATCTATGTTACCTAGTTTTACGTGTCTGATAAATGGAATTCCATAGATAATGCAGTAAAATCTGTTGTCTCCACACTATAGGAGGGCAGATTATTGGTTAATAGCACAGGCAATAGTTCCAACTGTAAGAAGTTCAGTATATATTCAATAGAAAAGTTTGTGAATTTCGATATTGGCCAATAATTATATGTATTTGCTATATTGATTCCAGATACCACACTTAAAATCTACCGATTTCCCTACTCAGATTTTGAAGTGTATTCTTGAATACTGAACAAAATGTGTATTTGCAAGGTGAATATTTATTCTCTTCCCTTTTGATTAGAAAGATCAAGTTAAATTCAACTCTTAGTTTAGCATGCTCGCATCTTACCTATTTCCATGGAGTGAGTTGTGAGTCAAGTTGATTTTGAGAAAGTCCCCAACTTGTCATGAAAGGAAAGGAAAGGAATGTTTCGTGAAAGTTGTCTTTATATGATGATTTTAGATAGATTGAGTCATAGATCATTTGAACCTAGCTACATTTCCTATGAATGACTAAAACACTCTCTCTCCTAAGAATGAACCTAGCAAAACTTCAGAACGAGTTAATATGGGATACAAAATGAAATAATTAATCCTCATATGTGTAAGCACCAAGCAGAACTAGCTGCATTTGAAGGTTGGTAGCAGAAACCTACAAAAAATTTGGCATGAGTTTTAAGTTAGAGCTTACACGTGTTTGATGTGTGTATTATGGAGTTCCTTTAGGAAGACAATTACACTTAACCTGTTGTGTACACATATCATCTTCTTTGCTTTAGCATGAGTCATTATCTTCTTCTGGATTTCTGCAAAATGCCATTGTTATATATGACAACTTGTTTTTCTGTATCTTCATGAGTATTCATTATAATTGTGTGTCTGACCACTTCATTGGCTGATGGCATTTGTTTGTGCTTTACTGCTAAGTATTTTGATGTATCTTTCACTAAGTTGTATAAACATGCAACTTAGACATAAATTATACATATCTTGACTGTTTTGCTTTGAAGCCAGTATTTCGTTGGTTTGAGAGTGATTGTTTTTTATGTTTTTTGTATTATTTTCCAATGTTCTCATCACTCATGTTAGGGAACCCATTACTTAAGGTGCCTTCATTCATTACTTAAGGTGCCTTCATTACTAACTGTGCTTCTTTATTGTTGATAAAACCAATACAAATTGTTATTGAACTTGTTACCAGAATGACCCACTTTTTGAAAGTATTTACCAAACTGACCCACTTTTAAAAGTATTTACCAAAATAACACACTCGGTCTTTGAAAGACCGAGTTTAGCACAAAATAACTCGGTTTTTCAAAGACCGAGTATTAGAATTTGAAAAATCGAATTCTAACACTCGGTCTTTGAAAAACCGAGTTATTTTGTGCTAAACTCGGTCTTTCAAAGACCGAGTGTGTCATTTTGGGAATTAAAAAAAAAAGTAGGTCGGTTTGGGAAAAACTTTCAAAAAGTAGGTCGGTTTGGAAAAAATCGGTCAATTAAGTAGAGCACTTTAGATACTTTCTTTTTTTCCTTTTTTCTGTTTTTTTTTAGAATGATATAGAGTCATAGATACATATTTATCATGTGTCATATGCGGTACAATGAATTTTTGTTTTTCTTTTTTTTTTTTTGACAGTAGGCTGTACAACGATAATTGGATATATTATTAAGCAGTATACCACATGGCTCTAACAGGACCAGTTCAATGGACCTTCATGTCGATTAAAAATTTTGTACAATGGAAGCTGATCATAAGTGCTCATCAGCATTCATTATGCAAAACCTTTCAAGTCAGAAGTCAAGTATTGGTTCTGGTAGCTTATAACAATTTCAGAACAACTCGAATTTTTGGGCTTATAAGGAAATTTTCATATAACAAGGAGTTAAAAAGAGTAGTTAGAAAAGTTGTGAAAGGGAAGAGCATTTATGGCCAGGGGTCTAAAAAAAATTTCCTAAAATAAAATAAAATAAAATAAGTCCAAGTAATTTCATATTACGTACGCTTTAATGCATTTATGTTTTTGTTTCATCTCTTAATTTCAGTTGCTAAAACTGATAGTTTGACTTGACTAGCTATTCACTTGATTGCAGTTTTAAGTCATGAGGATTCATGGTTTGACTCTCTCAGCATCCAAGAAGAGTCTGATTCCGATGACGACTTCAGTAGTGTTCATGGAGGTATATATGTAATTAATACATCATTACCTTTTTCCTAAATGAAATCTATTTCTGAACTTTGTAACGTGAATTACTGAATTCCTTTCGATATAAGAAGACTGTTTCCCACCTGTCGGCATTTCAACTGCGCATCAAATACTGCAGTATAAGAATGCATCAAGCTTTATGGATGCATTGGGCAAGTTTGAGAAATATGCCCCGATAAAAATGGCAGTCGAACAATACTTGAAAGGAGATGGAGGTTTAACAGAGAAGAGATTCAACAAAGATGGTCCAATGAGTCCTTTCACCAAAAAAGGTTACGAATATGCCCCTAGCACCGATATATTTACGAGTGGCAAAAGGAGTTTAGATTCTTACCGTAGCTTTAAAGGTTTCGAGCATGAGAAGTCTCAAGAGAACTTCAAGGCATTGACTTCAACTTGCAAACGCCAGTTAGCTCCTTCTGTTAGTTTAAACGATAAGATGGTTATTCAACAGGAGTCCTGTGAGGACGAAGGTAAGTCTGCCACTACTGTCTTGCATATTGCTCATCTATTTTAATACTGGCTAGGGAGATGATATGTACAGATGTACTCTCTAACCTTGAACGAAAAATATCTCTTTGTAAATTCTACGGAAAGTAAAGTTGTGATAATAACAGGTGGTTAATGACACAGACTGTTCGACTTACACACTAGTTCATAGTTTTTTTGCTGCACATTGCCAACTTGTCTGGGGTCTTTTGTACATAATGTTTTTATTGATGGGTAGGTTATGTTTAATACTAGATGATGCACATTTCCTTGGGCTTGTTTTATGTAAAGTGCTTATCGTATTGAGGATTATGCCACTTATTTTGTCCAAAATGCAGCATTTATACCACCGAGAAATGTCTTGGATGGTAGTAGAGTGGAAGATAAAATTGTGGTTAGGTTGAGACCCTGGGTTCGAGGTCTAGACATCTCCAAATTCAAAAAAACAGGAAGGCAGCTTTTATTGTGTAGCTAAGAAAGTTTTTCTTGAGGTAGAGAAAATGGAGTTCTACCACCCCTAAAATGTATAAGCTCTCCTGCATTTTATTAATACTTGTTACAAAACCAAATCAAATTTGTAAACCCAAAACAGAATCTACTCTCACACAATACAATAAGCATTTGTATGTACAAAAGACCTACTATGCGTTGGCAACGTATATAAAGACACAATAGTGATATGTCAAATAGTCATCCTGGTTCTGAGTTCTGACATCGTCAGTGTCTTGTCCAAAATAAATTGTCAGCCCGAACGAGGAATCCACTATGGGCATTTTCTAATCTCATCGGATTGAATTTTCTTTAATTTACCCAGAATGCAGATAATATGACAACATTCCAGATTAATTTATACATATTCTTAGTCCGAGATTAAGTATATCCCAAGAAGAAATAATCATGTCTGAGTAACTCCTAATGTCTAAGAGTTGATAAGCTGTGAAGAAATTGTTTGAGTTCGGGGTCATCTTGCGTCCAACCATTGTAGGAACGACTTGTTCTACATGGAGATGAGTATGGAAATAGTTCAATATATAGAGAAGTTTAGAAAAAGGATTAAGGGTTTAGAAAAGGTGCATATATAGGAGTAATCATATTTGTATTTCTTTTATTCTAGCAAATCAGATAGTGCTAAAAACCCAATGACCATATACAGAAAATGGTATACAACTCGGACACAGATATTAGTACTGATAATTGGTTAGGATGAGTTAAATCTATAAACTTGTTCCATTGATGGGAAGGATGGTTTACATTTGCGACATGGACAAACTACCACAGCAAGATGGCTTCATCTTCTCTTCAGATTATTGCTGCCTTGAAACAAATTAGTTGTGATAATTGGAAACATTTTCACATTTCGTTGTTTATATCTTTAATTAGTTTCAAATTTATAAAGGTTCTTAAGAAGTTGTTCAGAACATTCCACTGCACCATGGTTAGATACCTATGAAGTTATGAAAGCATACATACCTATGAAGCATACATACCTATCAAGTTATGAATTTTCCATTTAATTCTGATTATATGTTCATATTGATCTTAACAGAACCAACCAATTCAGCATTTGTTTTAATGCAGTAGGCTCCCCTAAGAAATACCTGTTCAGACCGAAAGGAGGATTATCGGTTCCATGTCGTCCAGTCGAGAAACCAACGGATGGAAGCTGGTCCACCCTTGACCCTTCCGCCTTCAAGCTCCGTGGAGAAAGCTATTTCAGGCACTAACTGTTTCCTCCATCATTTATTGTTTTTATATAGTATTTATGCCGCTATTATGATATAATATATTGTAGATTTTTTTTTTTTCATTGCTTCATTAATGAACAATTAACGAAACAAAGTTGAGCTAATTACAAATACATCATACCCTTACATCCAAAATAAAGCATCTAAAGCCAGAAACTCAAATGCATAAAGAAAGATACAAATACAAATACAAACACGGCTAATGCGACACAACGCATCCTCTTCCCGCGGAAGTATCCGACAACTCTTCCTCCTCCATGCGCAGCCTCTTCCTTGTTCCAGCATATCCTGCCCATTCATGAATACAAAAAGTATTTTATGCATCGTGACAGGAAATCTATAAGTGATGTTACGGAAACATAAATGATTACGATCTAGCCATAGATCCCACATAGTCGCTGCTGCAGCGATATCCCATGCTGTCCTATCCTCTTTCCTGATAAAATTTACCCTCCAATGATCCCAAACGTCCGCACTCGATCTAGGGCTCTCTAAGCATCCAAATCCTAGACTCACTACTTTCCATGCTAGACTGGACTTAGGGCAAATGAATAGGATGTGTTTTGAGTCTTCATCAGCACGTCAATTTGAATATTTCTTTTTTGAAGGTTGGTCTTGGAAAGAATCGCATCACGAGCCAGATAAAAACTTTGACTTTCAGAGGCGCCTTAATCCCCCAAATAATGTTACCATCCCTGCTTCTAATTCCTCCATTATTGAGCCAATTGTACATAGATAAAACCGAGAAGGACTTAGATTCATCGAGACTCCATGATCTTTCGTCATCCCTCTCGATGGTGTGCTGTCTTTTGGTTTGTATGAACATGTTGAGATTTTCAGCTGGATAATACTTTCCTGTGTTAATCGGTTGCCAACGACAAGCGTGAGCTTGGTATTGCGCCAAACATCCGCCACCAATGAGTCCTTGTTGATGGTAACGTTAGCCGCTTCTGGGAACAGTGTAAGAAGAGTCCTATCCCTGCACCATCTGTCTTTCCAAAATCTAGTCTCCATTCCGTTTCCAATACTACACCTTGTGTTAGTGTGGAAAATCTCTCCGACATTGGCCACTCCTTTCCATAGGAAAGATGCTTTCCCAAATTTGCTTCTTCGTCCGAATCGGAATTTTTTCCTCCTTTGGTAAACTGCAAAGGATTTGCACCACCATGTATTGCGCCTTCGTCTCATTTTCCACCACGATTTACTTAGCAGGGCTTTGTTCATGTCTTTAAGATCTAAGATTCCAAGACCTCCAAATTCACTCCTCTTGCACACTCTCCCCCAATTGACGAGGTTGAAGCCTTTGTTGGACTCATCCGTGCCTCTCCAAAGAAATCTTCTTCTGCATTTGTCTATTTTGTAGATTACCCATTTCGGGAGTTCGTATATAGACATTAGATACAATAGTATACTGCTTAGAACGGAGTTAAGCAACGTTATTCTTCCGCCTATAGACAAGAATCTACCCTTCAATCCAGTCAATCTTTTCTCAACCTTCTCAATCAGAGGCTGCCAATCTTCTCTGCGCAATGGACCCGATCTGATTGTCGTTCCAAGGTAGATAATCGGAAATTGGCCGATTTGACATCCGAAGTAGTTCTTAATGGTGTCAATGGGAATGGATAAATTTTCACTTATTGGAATAACGCAACTCTTCTTTAAATTTACTTTCAGACCTGACCAGGCTTGGAAGCTGTATATAACCATACCTACAGCAATAATTTCCTCTAAGCTAGCCTTTCCGAACATCAAAGTATCATCTGCGTATTGGAGAATAGAGATGGACTCATGGATTCCTTTCACATCGATTCCTTTAATGTCATTATGCTCTCTTCCCCTCCTAATCATTTCTGCTAACCCATCGGCCACAATGGCGAATAGCAGAGATGAAAGAGGATCGCCTTGTCCGAGTCCTCTGCGGCATTTGATTTCCTTTCCTTGCTGACCGTTCACTTGTACGAATGATTTCCCTCCATAGACGCACTTGTTGGTCCAACTTCTCCATTTTGTTCCGAAACCCTTTGAGTTGTAAGGCTTCGTCTATCCATTCCCATTCGACTGAGTCGTAAGCCTTCTGAAAGTCTAATTTTAAAAGAAAACCGTCTGACTTGTCTTTACCTCCTCTGTAGATAATCTCATGTGCTGAAGCCACACTGTACATGATGTCTCTTCCTCTTATAAACCCACTTTGAGATTCTCCCACTACATCGTCTAGATGAGGAGCCAGTCTTTGAGCTAGTACTTTTGAAATAATCTTGAATGAACAATTGAGTAGACTGATTGGTCTGAAATCTTCCACCCTGACCACTTCTTTGTATTAGTACGATGTTAGCATAGTTTAATCTATCCAAATCTGTGTTTCCTTCGTAGAACTCCTGCAGTATGGTCATTAGATCCTTTTTGATGATAGTCCAGTAAATCTTGTAGAAAAAGATTGGGAATCCGTCAGGGCCTGGAGCTTTATCTTGCCCCAAATTTTTGACGGCGCTAAACACTTCCTCTTCGCTGAACATATTCTCAATTCTGTCGCTTCCGTCTATTCTTGATGAGCTCAACATATCAGTTGTTAATTTACATTTATAAGCCTTCTTTCCTCCCAGAAGATTTCTATACCATTCATCGATGTGGTGCCTCACCAATCCCTCGTTCTCAGTCCAAACTCCGTCAATGGTTAATCCAGCGATATGGTTTTGCCTCCTTCTTCCATTGGCCACCTTATGGAAGAACTTAGTGTTGCTATCCCCTTCCTTTAGCCACTGGATCCATGAACGTTGCTTCCAGTATTGCTCCTTCATGGCAGCTATCTGTTGGATCTTGACCCTGCATTTGGACATCTCCTCTACCTCGTGGCCGAGAAGGTCTATTCCTTCCTGAATAATCTCTAAATCTTTAACCCTGACCCCTAACTCCTCTCTCTTAACCCTGATAATTCCAAATTCCTGCTTAGCCCACTCTTTCAATTGTTTATGAAGACGTCTCGTTTTCTCAATCCATGTTCCAACCGGTGAAACTTCCTTGGTACTTGCTTCCCATGAATCTTTGATGATTTATCGAGTGACTGTACTCAGTGTCCAAGTTTTCTCGAACCTAAACGAGTGAGTCCTCCTAGGGTTTCCGTCGCCGCAATCTACTGCCAAAGGTAGATGACCGGAAGTATATCTCGTAACTGACCTCACCCGAGCTACTGGGAAAGCATCATCCCAATCGCTAGACACCAAGATCCTGTCTAGGTTAGCCATGATAGGACATCTCTGCATATTTTTCCATGTGAACTTCTTATCCTGCAATTCTAATTCCATGAGTTCGACTTCGTCTATCGTGTGATTGAATGAATCCTGCCCAGCGTTACTTGAACCTCTTCCATTACGTTCGTAGTGAAATCTAGTAATATTGAAGTCTCCACCAATCACCCATGGACCATCCCATCTTCTTCTAATAGCTTTAAGATCTAACCAAAATTGTCCCCGACGTCTAGAGACGTAAGGACCGTAAACCATAGTTACCACTTGCTCCCAATTGTCGCTTCTTCTTTTAATTCTAATGGAGATCGAAAAATCCCCGATCCGGTCCTCGATAATCTCGAAAATTCTACTATCCACTCCCAGTGTGATACCCCAAAAAATCCTATGGCAGGTTTAAACCTCCAATCGAAATCCCTAGCCCATCTACAGCATTGAATGTCAACTGTTGTAGGATTCTCTATTCTTGTTTCTTGAAAACCGCATATGGTGGGGTAGTTCTTGCTAATAGTGTCGTCAATAATCCTTTTCTTAGTTTTTTGCCTCATCCCTCTAACATTCCAGAATATGTATGACATTAAAAAAGTATTAACCCTAATCTCGACACTCTAACACGGTGGCTTTGACCCTATGAAGCTATCCCTTTGAGCACCCCTCTAAAATTGTAAACATGACTCATTTGTTCATCTCTATTAGAGCCGATGGCTAGACCGTAACGACTAGCATAATAAATAAGTGACTCGTCATTTAACAAATTTAGAACTGATAAATTGGTAATCGACATACCTCCACAGGCAGATGCAGGTTCTTTTTACTTTGCCGCCACCTTAATCAAATCCCCTTCTGTAGGTCCATGTGAGCCCCATTTGTGTAGCTATCTTTGACTCTTTCTATAATACTCGGTCAACTTCTTGCCAGTACTATCACTGTCTCCCTATTTGTCATCTTTTTCCACAAAGTCAGTGTTAGTTTCAGATATGATGTTATCCTCTCGCACCCCCTCTAGAACCCCAATGATGTCTTCATGTAGGACTTGATTCTAATCAATGAAGAGTTGGCACCGTTTATCTCCCCTTCCTCCTCTGTAATATTCTGAATTAGGAAAGAAACAGCCTGCTGGCCCAGATCGGCAATCGAACCACAAGCCAAAGGTCCATCTTGCTGTGATGATTCTCTTAAAGTAACTCCAGTCACCTTGGGCCCAAGAGAATGAGGCCCACCCGTTGGCATACAGTTTTTATTCTTCAAAGTGAAGTCAGAGCTACTCTAATAGACTTTCGAGTTCATTTTTCGAAAATGATAGTAGCTCGGTGCCTACTAGTCCCCCATCAACTGTAGCATCTATGTTGGCGCTTTCAGAAGTCTTCAAAATACCAGCTTTTCTGCCACCTAGTACTTTGTGAACTGTCTTTTCACCTGAGCCTTCACCTCTCGTGTTGCAAGCTAGCACTACAGGTTGACAAAATTGCTTAGCTTGTTTAGACTTGACAGCCTCAAGTCCAAATTGATTTGTAGGGTCCAGATATGTTGCTCTTAGATCTAACGACCGCTGGGTTGATTTGATCATCTGTAGGCTTGAACGATCACGATTGGAAGCTCCAAGATCCAACGGTCTTGGCCTATCTTCTACCTCTCGATCTGCATACTGTTCATCGTCTTCCTTGCGCGTCGCATCGAAGTCGGCACTAAATGAAAAACTTTTCCTACTCTCGGTGATCACTTTAACTTCATAATTCTCTTGTTCAAAATCAACCATGATCATTGAAGGGATGTCCTCCTGGTGAACGACTCATACGTGCAATCTCACATACTTTCTGCATGATTGAACGATGGTATTCCTATCAATTTCGATTAAGATACCGAAACATCTAACAAGATTTTGGAAACCTGATCTAACCCAACAATGGAAAGGTAAATTGTACAGCCGAATCCAAACGGAATGTAGCAACTCAGCTTTTAGCGCACCAATCTCTCTTGACCACTGCTTGAAGGTGATATAGAACCCCATTCCATCTGCAGTCCTACCTTCTAGCCCTTTCAGTTGCAGAACCTCCGCCATCCTCTCCTCGTTGCTGCAGTGGACGAAGAACACGTTGGTTGCTGTCTCTTGAACGATCCACTTCGCATTCTTAACGGCGGCATCAAGAACCTCAACGATGTCCTCCATCGTAGGATTGCCAGTTTGTGCTTTCACAACAATGCAACTCTTAAATATTCTTTCAAACTCCGCCATGATCGGAGTGGGGATAATCGTTGCCTTCGCTACCTTTCAAGTCCCTGCAGCTCTTTCTTGTGTTTTACTCATTTCCGAGTTGGCTGATCTTGCTGCTTGGCTGACTTGATGGGTTGGAGCTACATTGATCACAGTATTCCATGGACAAGCCGTCAAGATATGGCCGGAGCTTTTGCAGACGTAACAGAACTAGTCGTTAGGGCAGTTGTGGATCGAGTGTCCCCTCTTAGCCCATTTATGGCACGAATGTCTCCCCTCGGCTTTGCTGCCTTCAGACGAGCTATGGCTTCGCTCAACACTCCTTTTGGCCTTCTTTGCTTTCTTGGGCTTAACCAGTATCCATTCCCCCATGTCGTCGTCTCTCTTCCTGAAAATCTCTCTCTCAGGTGACATGGGAGGAAGGTGAGCTCTATGTTCAGCCTTTCCTTTGTTATTGCCTTTAATGATATCCACATATGACCTTCTATAATCATACGTCGATCGAATGGGTTGCTTCCGATGCTCCGGTGAGGTCCTTCTATCACTCGTCTGGCATCTTCTTCCTCCCTCCATACCGTAGTCTTCAATATCCCTCGATCGATCTCTATGATCCGATTGATGGATATGCACACTTGCAAGACCTCTGGCAGTGGATCTATCGGCCTCGTCTTGGTGAGCTCCGTGACACTTGTACTGCCTTCGCTCCGCCTCTTGGGTCCTCTCTCTCTTTGGCATAGCTTGGAATCTCTGGTTGCGGCTATGGTTTGGAGGTCTTAACCTACTTTGGGGGAGTGGGGATGAGTGTCTTCCTTGGTTTCTCATCGCTTTTCCTCCTCCTGCCATCTTAAGTAGTTATTATCCACTTTAGTTGTTTTCAGTAATATATTGTAGTTATGGTATATATTTATAACTATTAATCATTGTACCATACATGCACATAAATATGTACTTGTAGTTTATGATGTTGTCTTTCAATGAAGGAATTAATTGAGGAAAGATACCATATACAGAGTACAAGTACACAGTACTGTTTTTTTTTTATGAGACGGATAGAGTCCACAGACTCCAGCCAGACCAAAAAATATATTAATTAAAGGAAAAGTACAAGGTAGTCAGGTTTTACCAGAAGTAAAACAATAATACAAAATACAATCCTAACTAAACGGGTGAAAAACCACCGAAATGAAAAAGACACAACACTGGAATAAACAAGCTAGCATCGGCGCTGGAGTGTAGAGCGACCAGGCCACCAGCCACAAGAGGCGTAGAGTCGTTGGAGGACAATGTCAGAGGTTGCCGCCAGGCTGAGGGGAGGGGACCGACATCGAAGAGAAATGATGCTGACACAACTAGATGAAGTGACCTCCGATGATCGCAGGGCTAGGCACAAAGCAGGCTAAGAAGAGGCTGAAGCACAGCTGCAATGACCGGGGAAGCCAAGCCTTACAATAAAAGCCAGACATACAAAAGACCAGGAGAAACAGACGCTCACAACGCGACTCAAGAGGCTCGTGGAGCCCCCCAAGCGGCAGAAACATCGCCCCACAAACAGACAGGGAAGCAATTTCAAACGATCAAGACGATAACAACGTATAACAATTAAACATTCATGAGTTAGAGAGATAAGAAATTCTCAACCAGATAAAAATAATGATGAATACAGTCCATTCCAAACATCTACTTCCACCACTATAGGCAGGGAAGAGAGAATAAACACAGCGAAACGAACAAAGCCAGGCTAAACAGCAACAACCATAACCGCGAATAAAATACTACCATAAAAGTCCATAATAGAGATATAGAACTACCATTAAAATCCATAACAGATTTAAGGAAAGGGATAAGATAATAAGACAACATAATAGAAGATGCATCCCATCATTAGAAACAAAAGAACACCCAAAGAGTAGTAGGTTAGCTGGGCGTATACACAGCGCGGGGTGGAACACAAAAGGGGAGGAAGATGGAGAGAGCGTTTCCATTAAAAGCTAACAATCCTCCAGATAAAAAGGAGGAGGGTAGAGTAAGAGCATCTCCCAAAAAGCAGCCATCAAACCTCCAGGATCATCTCAGATCCACAAAAGCAAAAACAAAAAAGAAACTATGTCTCAAAAACACCTTAACCCTGCAAGAATGATGAGCGAAGAATCATCAGTTAGATACAAAAAACTAGAACAGAGAAAAGAGAAGAAACATAACGGAGAGACTAGCTCATAGAAAAAAGAAAGCAACAACGAAAATCATGTAACCAGAAAATTTTAAATAGCATTAAGATTTTGCAGACATAGGAACGCTTTCTCTAATCTCTCAAAACGAAGAGATAGTTTATCTTCTAATTTTAACGTTGACGACCAAAGACTATAGAGGAAAAGATATTCGTCAATGAACGCGCGGGAAGAAGAGGCAGAATGACGGAAGATTCTTTTATTTATTTCCATCCAAGAGATCCACACAATAATTTGAAATGATAGATACCATGATTTGTGAAATGAGACTTTGTGGGGTAACTCAGACCAACAATCCGACAACTTAGAAGGCAAAGCGGCTACTTCCCAGGCTAGGACAGTAATCTTCCAAAGAGGCCACGTGAAGTCGCATTCTACAAACAGGTGGTCCCCAGTTTCAATACCTATCGAGCACAATGGGCAGAATTGGCCCCACGCTAAGTTTCTTTTGTTGAGAATTTCGACGGTAAGTAACCTATTATTGAGAGCGAGCCAGGAAACAATTTTCACTTTAAGAGGGGCACAGGATTTCCACACAACGTCAGCAAAGGGGGACAGGGAGCCTCTAAAGTTAAGAAAGTGATAGAAGGATTTCACCGAAAAAATACCTGACGAATTCCATCTCCAAAAAATATCTTCTTTATCCTTCCACTCATAGTTGTTAAGGAAAGAGATAAGATCGTTAAGAACAAGGATTAAATGAGAAGGGAGATTGATTGAGAATGGGATAACCCATTGTCTATGTGCATTGTTATAGACGAAAGAATCGGCCACCGATGCTAACGGGAAGGAAGCCAACCGGTAGAGAACAGGGAAAACAGTGGCCAGTTTGGTGTTACCAATCCAGAGATCCGTCCAGAACTTAGTCTTGGATCCGTCATGACAGTGATGGCCTAAACCACAATGGAAGGCCTCAGAAGCTTTCCATACCCCTTTCCAAAAAGGGGAAGCGTTGCGGTGAACAGTGGGTGGGAAATTCCACCACTGTTCTCTCGCAAAGAATCTAGATTTAATACTCACGATCCAAGGGGTTTCCTGGTTTTTAAAGAACTTCCAAAGCCATTTACCCAGAAGTGCCAAATTCTGATGCTTGAGATTAAGCACTCCCAATCCTCCAGCTTCCTTGGAGGAGCAAATAAGGTTCCAATTACTTAAATGCGAACCCGGCTTATACATAGAAGCACCCGACCAGAAGAAGTTACTTCTGATCTGGTTGATCCTTTTGATGACCCACGATGGTAGATAATAAAAGGACATCATGTAAAGAGGAATGGAAGAAAGAACCGAATTGAGCAGGATAAGTCTACCTCCGCGAGAGAGCATTTTCCCAGACCAGTCCGAAAGCCTGGATTCAATCTTATCTATTATGGGAGACCAGTCAGCTTTATGCAATTTACCCCACCTGAGGGGAATCCCCAGGTATGTAATAGGGAAAGAAGCAACGGGGCAATTAAAGAAATTGGCAATTTCACTCTGGCGATTAGGAGATCCTCCCAACCAAATAACCGAGGATTTGTGAAAATTGATAGCAAGTCCCGAGGCCAGTTCAAAGCAATAAAGAAGGAGCTTAAGGTTCCGAAGAGAGTGGGTATTAGGTTTTACTAAGAGGATAGTGTCATCGGCATATTGGAGATTCAGAACACCATGGAAACCTCGAGAATTCCCTAAACCTTCGATAACCTGGGCTTCCCAGGCATTGCGCAGGAGTTTACTAAAGACATGAGCCACCAGAGAGAAAAGGAGGGAAGAAAGTGGATCGCCTTGTCGGAGGCCACATTTGATTTTGAATTTGCTGCCCTCGGAACCATTAATAAAGATGGAAGAAGTACCAGCGAAGAGGCTGGACTTTATCCAAGCGATCCATTTGGGACCAAAACCTCTATGATAAAGGATATCGAATAAAAATTCCCAATTGATGTTGTCATACGCTTTTTGGAAGTCAAGCTTGAGAAGAACACCTTCCGAATTAGAGTAGTGACAATGGGAAATAATCTCTTGTGCCGTCGCGACACTATCGAGAATAAACCGGTCTTTGATGAAACCCGATTGGGCGGGATCAATGAGGGGAGGAATCACCGCCCCAAGCCTAGCGGCAAGGACCTTCATAATAATTTTGAACGTGGTGTTGATCAGGCTGATAGGTCTAAAATTCGCAACTGAGTTCGCACCCATAATTTTAGGAATGAGAACAATGTTAGCATAATTGATGCGATCAAAAGAGAAAGCTCCTTGGTGTAGCTCAGAAAACATACGTAGCAGGTCGTCTTTCAACCAGTGCCAGAATTTTTGGAAAAAGAAGGCGGGGAAACCGTCGGGCCCCGGCGCAGCATCGCTCTTCAAAGCGAACACCGTAGATTTAATCTCTTTTAAGGAGAAAGGGGCTTCAATGGATGAGAGGTCCAAAAGCTGAGGACCATATAGCTGATTCCAATCAATGCTAAAGGTACGCTGTTTAGGCGATCCAATGAGATTTTTATAGAAAGAGAGGAAAGATTGATGGATTTCTTTATCAGTAGATAATTCCACCCCGTTATCAATGATTGATGAAATTCGGTTACTACGCTACCTGTGGGAAGCATAGTTGTGAAAGAAGGCGGTATTGCAGTCCCCTTCCTTGATCCATCGAATTCTGGCTCTTTGAGCCCATTTCAGGTGGTCTTGGTAAAGGAGATTAGCAAAATCTTGTTTGCAAGAACGATGCTCAGTGAAAAGATCATCCGAAATCGGTCCCTGTTCTTCCATCTTATCAATCGATTCGATGGTGGTAAGGAGAAAGTTTTTTAAGGAAGTTAGTATTAAACTATCTTTCATTACGCCAAATCTTGCACCCAAATTTGATCGCATAAAGCTTGAGAAGGATGCTGCCCAGACCAGTAGATCCAATAACAGCTGATAAGCATTCAATGATTAAGTTTACAAAGCATTGATCTTGTAACCAAAATTTCTCGAATCTGAATTTATGAGAACGAGGGAAGGGGAAATCAGAGAAAAGGACGATAGGGACGTGATCCGAGGAAGGATTGGGAAGAGCCTTGCAGAACGTTTTGTGAAACTGGTTAATCCAATCTCAAGAGACTAAGAAGCGGTCGAGTTTGGCCAACATCGGGGACTGACGAAGGTTCGACCATGTGAAAGATCTGCCCGAAAGGGGGATATCCGACAATTGCAACAGACGGATGCAATCGTTGAATTTTACGAAAAGACTATCATAAAATGAGCCATTAGACCTTTCAGAAGCAAAT
Organism: Hemerocallis citrina; assembly: GCA_017893485.1. Lineage (NCBI taxonomy): Eukaryota > Viridiplantae > Streptophyta > Magnoliopsida > Asparagales > Asphodelaceae > Hemerocallis > Hemerocallis citrina. The sequence goes on along the minus strand of CM030364.1, from coordinate 146,182,922 downwards.
CTGCTAACATTAAAATCTCCACAGAACAAATAAAGACCATTTGAATAGGGGAGAAGCAATTGGAAGAAGCGATTGGAATTCGTCCCAAAAAGGGAGATGGTTATCTGAAGAAGATGGACCGTAAACCGAAACTAACAATATATTGCGTCTGACAGGCACCCAGAACAGTTGTACGATAAGAAAAAACTTAAGGCGCTTAACCGCGATAAGAGAGAAAACAGATTCTTTGAATCCTAGGAGAATACCTCCCCTAGAACCAATGGCGTCCAGTGAAATTCATTTAGAGATGATAGAACCTCCAATAGTTCTGAGAATGGAAGGTGAAAGGCAATCGAGTTTAGTTTCTTGAATGGAAATAAGGTCACATAGAGAAGACGAGATAATATGAAAGATCGCTCTTTGTTTAACGGGGCAGTTGAGACCCCTAATATTCCAAGAGAGACTAATCATTGACAACCGAGTTCTCCAAAACTCTGCGACGATATTGCTTCCTAATGGCTCTAGCTGCCGAGGAGGAACTAGAGATGACCAGAAAACCCAAGTCGTGGGTGATGTTAATGAGCTCTTGGTCAGAAATATCGTCCACTCGAGAGTGAAAAATCGATCCTAAAGGTCCATGGGTAGACAAATGAGGGAAGAAAGATAAAGGTTCTTCCGGAGCAGCGATAGGATTAACCGATGCCCCCAGAGAACTGGGAGTCACTGCTATTGCTGATTTTTTAGCCAATAAGCGAGCGCTGGATCTAATGAGACGTGGCTGAGACTTTCGTGTTAATGAAGGTTGGAAATTCAATAGCGATCTCATCTTAACCGGAGAGGAATGAGGGCCACCACCGCCGTTGCCATTGGGAGTGGTAACGGAAGGAGAGTGAGAAGAGAGAATCGAGGGAAAGGGAATCCTACAATTATCAGTATCTCGCGACCGAAAGTCGCTGAGAGGAAAAACACGACCATCGGACATTGAAATGCCCGGAATGGTCACTATCGCAAATATGCGATCGGCAGGAACCAAAACGGCTACTCCAGCCCAAGAGAGAGTAGGCCAGGGAGTCCAACAAATAGTCAGGGGAAAACACCAACGAATGCCATCAACCAAAATCCACAGACTTGATCCAATAAAAGTAAAGTAAATGCAATTCAGCGAGAGAGAAAAAGAAAGTACCTTCTGGCTAGAGAAGTCTAGCTTTCGGTCAGCTTCCTCCTCCTCGAGAAGATCATCCTGATCAATCCAACTCTCAGATTTGGAAGGAAGGGGGCATTTAACTTTGATGAGGGAAAGCTTTGGGTCATCAGCGGTGATATCGGAGACATGAGCTAGCCTCTGAAATTGAGCCCAGTCCGACTCGTAGTAAGGGTTAATCTCCCAAGGAGACCACTAGGAAGAAGGTGCTAGTTTGATGACAGCAGTGGTGGAGGAGGACGGGGTCGGCTGGGCAACGGGAAGGTCCATTTTAGCCACCTGAGAGGAGTAGGGAACGAGAGAACTCTGAGCCCTTGCAATAGAGGACGGAGGTAGGGGAGTAGAAGTCTTACCCGCTTGAAGAGCGGGTAAATTGGGATTAATCCAAACCAAATTCGGGGGCTTGGACGGAGAAATCTTCTGGGTAGAGACAGTACTCAATTGCTTGGTCGGAGGAGGGGCTTTTTTCCTTGATAATGGTCTATTCGAGCCTTTCCAAAACAATTTCGAAGGGGCTGAAGAACCGGGATGAAAAGAGACAGACGAGGGAGTAGGATTCGTACCCACTTACGGGGGGTCAGAATGAAGTTGTAGCTCAGCCTTACCAGGGCTCACAGTGTCATGGTATTGAACCGAGACAGAGAAAGAAACATTGCCGTCATTCAGCAAATAAGCTACAATCCGCTCACGGTTCACAGGAATCTTGAAAATCGCCTCCACTTGCATACAACCCGAGGCTAATTTAGTCGTGGAAGAGACACTGCAAATCTCTCCAATACATTTGGACATATCACCCACCCGCCTTAAGGAGTCACAAAATGGAGGGAGGCCAAGTAGGGACACTTTGATGGAGGATGTACTGGGAGTCATCGGAGGGGGACGCGCTTGCACCCATCGCCGAATGGCTAGTGAGATAGAGCCAATAGAAAGCGATGAGTTTTCGATCAACTCATGGAGCAACTTGGGAGAGGGGCAGTGAATCACAACATCTCCATTAGAGCAAGAACTAAGGACCCAGTCCCAATCTTTAACATTGCAAGAGATACTCAGGAATGAGTTTAAAGTGAAAATTGGGACAGTACCCCCGGAAAAGGAGATAGCTCCGTAAGTGTCGAAGAATTTCAAACGATCGGATAGTTCCGTAGAGGGGATGAACACGTGAGAAACAGCTGGCTTGGGGGGGGGACACCGACGGAGTAATAGGAGCGACCTTGGGTAGAGGCTCCTTATTGGAAAGACGATTGACCAAAGGAGGCGTAAGGAGAAGAGGGGATTGAGACGAAGTCTTCTGCTTTTTAGAGTAAGCGCTGCTCTCAGCCGCTAATTTGCGTTGAAGAGAGGGAAGGTCAATAGCTCCTAGAACTTGCTCAGAAATAGGGGCTCCAAGGGTGAGCCCTAATAACCGCTGTAAAGCGAAGCAACGAGTGCGGGCGTGACCCGGTTTTAGACAAAAAAGACATTTCATAATGGAAGAACAAAATTTTTTTATATGACCCTGTTGAAGGCAACGAAAGCAGATGATGGACGATCCAGTACCAAAAGAGGATGAGGTAAAAGAAGAAGATGAAGAGGGGAAAGAGAAAGGGCAGGATAATCGTAGAGAAGAAGTTCCAGGAAGCTTCTCAAATTTGGGCTTGGTGGGCCTAAAAGAAGATGGCCCACCAACAGGCAGATTAACCTTCTTAAGAAAACCACAGGCTATATTTTGTTTTTTGTTTTTTTTTTCTGACTACGTCAACCCACGTTAAATCCATGGCAAGAATCCACAGAGCCCACTAAAAGAAAGAGAGCAGAGAATGGAAGAAGAGGACGAATGGAAGAGAAAAACAATATCCTGCCACCGAAGGCTAATGCTACAATGGAGAGCAAAGAAAACAAGGGAGCTGCCGCCACAGTACCACACAATTCCTCGTTAGAGGAAACCACCAAGAACGGGTGAAAGAGAAACCCAGAAGAACTGCCAAAATACTGATGAAACAACACAATACACCGCCGCAATAAACCAACAAAGCGAGAATTGAGAAATCAAAACATAAAAATACCAATACTTACAGTGCTGGGGGGCACACCAGAACAATGCTGTAGTCTCTTTAATAACTAGCTGAAGAGGATCACCGAACACTTACCGAAGACGGAGGCTAGAAGTAAGCCAGAGGAGCTGGCGAGGGAGGGAGTGAGCAGGGCGATGGCGGAGGATGTCGCACAGCGGATGAGAAGAAACAGATGGGGGACCTAGCCGCTCTAAGAACGAGGAAACCAGCGAGAGCACGGGGATCGGCGGACGAAGGGGGGAAAGGGGAGAGGATGGAAGTGAAACTGAAAACGGAGATCTTGAAAAGGGCTAGACGATCTAGCCGAGCGAAGCAGATTTAATGAAGGAGAGGAGGGGAAAAGGAGGACGAACGGGCCGGATCGAGGGCCAAAGTAGGGAGAGAGCTTTGGTAGGGAGAGAGCTTTTTAACTTCCAGTTTTGAAATAATAAATTGGTCGTTACACAGTACTGTTGTAGAATGGGGAAAGCAGAACCAGGCGGAAGCCATGATGGTGGCTTTTAGGAATTGCTAGCAAAATGCACCAAATTTTTTTTAAAAAATTATATGATAAACACACAAATAAATATTAGAAGACATGTTTGTTGAAAATCTAGAAGCAAGGCTGAAAGAGAAGACTAAAATCCGAGTATTAGCGAATCTTTACAGCAATGCAATGCAAGTACATATTCGGCAATTAGAAAATGAATTATAATTATATAGTACAGCATATGTGTTGTATATAATAACTAGGTTTACCCGTCGACACGTGCCTACGGCACGTTTTCTGAACGATGCAATATATAAAAAACACTGTAAACAGTAAAATATATGTAATTCTATTTGACTAACAAATCACATAGGTCAACATTTATATACAATACCATCTGGTTAGTGACTACACGATAAGTTATAAAAAATAACTAGAATGTCGTAAAATTAGGGGTGGTTTGGTTGGTTGTAAAAAAAATAAAGAGAGGAAAAAGCACTGTAGCGAAAACAATTTCTTGGATTATATTTCTTAAAAGTAGCTTTGGTTGAATATAAGTTGCTGTAGCAATAATTAAATGTTAGCTTTGTTTTGGTTGTAGTAATGCTGTAGCGAAAGTAATTTAATATATATATTTTTTATTTACATAAAATTAATCCAAAATTAGGGATTAATTAATTTTATTTAAGCTTAATTCCTTATGTTTTGGATGAGATAATTAAGCTTAATCAGAATGAAACTAATTAACTTTTAATACCTAAATTTTAATTAATTAAGAAAAGACTAATTAAAGCACAACAATTAAAGTTTTTCTTAATTAAGATTAGTGTGATTTTAATTAGTCTTTTCTTAATTAATTAAAAGTAGGGATCAAAGGTTAATTAATTTCAAAACCCAAACAAATATCAATTACTTCACATAACATAAAGTATAAATCTGAATGTGATTAGTGTACAATAACAGGTACTGTAGCCAGTAACTGGTACTGTAGCTACAGTAACAGGCTGAAAAATATCTTTTGTGAGCATAAATCTAGACCATTGATTTCTTTCCAATTGAAGGATAGCCACTTGATAGCTTTATTTTGAATTACCTTGTGTTTTATTATATAGATAGAGTCCTATACGCTATAACTTATATTTCGCATATCATAGAAGTTGCTGTCTCATATCGTTCATTGATTGTAATCTGAATGGACTTCCTCGTGATTGAAATACTGAATACAGAGACAAGAGAAAGGTCCCCGCTGCGAACTACGCCCCATATTATCCAATTGGTGTTGATCTATTCGCATGCCCAAAGAAAGTATACCACATTGCACACCATATCGAGCTTCCATATGTCAAACCACATGATAAAGTCCCATCGCTTCTGATAGTTAATATTCAGGTATTGTGACATCTATCTTAAATTCACTCTAAATGACTACTGAGGTAAGAGCATCCACAACGGTCTTTCTCATTTTTTAGAAAATGGCAGCTACAGTAATAGCGAATAGAGAATTTGCCTGCAACGGTGGTTTGCTATAATTTTGCTAAAATTTGAGAAAAATGAGATATGTTGTTTCGTCCGGTTCCCTTTTTTAAGAGTTATTTAATTAGTGATTAGATATTAAAATAGTTTAATTAAATAAATTAAATAATAAAATATTACCTAAACCTAATTAATTACACACTAACCTAAGCTCTCCCCATTTCTAGGACGGGACATGTTGTCCCGTCCCAACCATTTTGGCATGGGACGAGACAACATGTCTCGTTCGAGGCGTTTTCGGATTTTTTTTTCTTCTTTTTTTTCAGACATGTACCGTCTGATCATTTTAAAAAAAAATTAAAAATAGGTCAGACGAAACAACTGATCACATTAAAAAAAAGAAAAAAAAAGGACGAAACAACGTTTCTAGTATCTTATAATTTGAGAATCACAAATTGGTTTCTTGTAAATGAGAAACGACTGTAGCTATTTTGCCAAAATATGGCAAAATAGCAAACGACTGCAGCGCCTCGTTTCTCAGAATATGAGAAATTGGCAAACATAGCAAACGATTGTGGATGCTCTAAGGGAACGATTTTTAAGAGAAGTACATATTCAGAGACTAATAGCCTTGAAAGCATGGATACAGAAACTGAAACGGGATGTAGTGGAACATATATAGGTAAAGGATACAACTAACTTCAAACACGAGAACGATGGGTGTAATATTACATAGGGTTTTTAACAAATATGTCCCCAACAAATATTTGAATTAACCCCCCACCCCCCCCCCCCCCCCCCCCCCCCCCCCCCCCCCCCCCCCCCCCCCAAAATTTCTATAAAGGAATCTACTTGACCCCATTATGTTTTTTATTTTCTACCTATCCAGCTGATATCCATCTGAACAGATATAAGCGCAAATATGAAAGATGATCTGAATTATTGGGGGTGAATATGAAAATTCGCATTTGTGAGAGGTAAATATGAGATTCAAACATTTGTAGGGGGTATATATCTTAAAAACCCTATTATATATCACTTTTGTGCATCAATTTAATGCAAATGACATCAAACAGTATAATTTTGAGCTAAATAATTAATCAAAATACTAAATTCATAGTCCTTGGAAAAGTATTAACACTTTACTCTCGATTGCAATAATAGAGAAGATATATACTCCATGCAAAAGTAATATGAGCAAACTAATTATTTGAGATATTACAAAATTTAGGACAGTAGATAAGTGGATGACACAGTCCAAGAGATGCCCATGAAGTTTCGGAGTCAGACACACCGGGTTCGGCTCAGTGATAGTCCATGTTTCATTGATGATAACCTTATGTTGTTCTTCATCTTTGAGACAGGTACCTACTTATCCTGCTGCTATGTTTCTGGGTGATAGTGATGGGGAGGGGATGAGCCTTGTATTATACTTCAAGGTCTCTGAATCTTTCGAGAAGGAAATATCTTCAACCTTTCAGGATAGCATAAAAGTAAGTTTCTTTTCATTCATGTCCATATTCTACAATTAGTCAGGCAGCATGCTAAAATAAGTGAGAAATTATTTTTTCACTTGTGCAGAAATTTTTAGACGATGAAACAGAAAAGGTCAAAGGATATACAAATGAATATAGTGTTTCTTATAGGGAAAGATTGAAAATTATGGCTGGGTTAGTTAACCCAGATGAACTCAACCTGAATTCGACAGAAAGAAAGCTCATCCAATCTTATAATGAAAAACCAGTGCTTTCTCGCCCACAACACGAATTTTATCAGGTAATTAGAGTTACTCTTCATCTTTATACTTTTAATGTTATTACCAGCCTATTATTTTTCCTACTTATAATACCAAATATATGCTAGTTCCTCATATTTTTTCCTTAAGAAATGGTCCGTACTGTAAGACAATTTTTTTTAGGTAGGTTCTAACCTAGCTTTATTCTGATATTTAATTAAAAGAAACTATATGATGATTTGCAGGGTGAAAACTACTTTGAGATTGACCTGGATATACATCGCTTCAGCTACATATCAAGAAAGGGGCTTGACTCCTTCCGTGATCGCTTGAAGAATGGTCTTGTAGATTTGGGTTTGACAATACAGGTAACAAATTATAAATACAGTCACTTTCTAATTCTCGTATTTAGCTGTTTTCATTGTGTAATGATAACAATGATAAAAAGTTTTCTAGAATCTAGAGTAAGCTTAATAAGAACTTGGTGCATAGTGCATAAATCACAAACATAACTCCCATGCTAGGTTTATTAATTAAAATCCAAGTAGCCAACTCTCTAGCTGATGACACTGGAAGATCCAGAAGATGATGGTCTTTGATTAACGTTAGCAATATCTGATCATGCCTTCATCCATCATCCTTTTTATCTTGACATATATTCTAACTTTTTGTTCTTTTGATATAATTTTAACATACTAATTACTAGGAGATGCCCTTCAACAACAACAAAAAAATAATTGAATACTTAATTCCTCTAGTAAGAAATTAGTTTTTGTGTCAAAGTTTTCAAGGATCTGCTGAGTTGGGACAAACAATTAGCCACTCCATTCATCTAAAATCTGAGTTAAACTGAAGGTTTTCCTTTAGAAGTATTCAAATTATAAAGAAAACATCTTGAAAACATTCAGTTCTCTTATTGGTGGATCGTGGTCTAAATTTAGAAAATTATCATATATATTATCCACTTTTCCATACAAAATTTCCATGTATTAATCCCCACCATAACAATACAAAACTTTAGGACAACAAAATCAACAATACAAAGGTCGGTACCTGTCGGATATAGACCCGTCATTTGTAAGAAATATCAGATATCGTTAAGAAAATCCAGAGCTTGATATGAAATGTGAATATCAGTATTTGACATTATTTGAAAGCATGATAATTGTGCTATGTTTGGTATTTCTGACCAACACCACTCGAACTCTAAGAGCACTTCCAGACCTAAAGATGTGTACAGGAAAATATAGTAAAAGTGTGTTGGCCAAAAGCACTTCTTCAAGAAATGGTTTTTCCACCATTTTCAGCACACCTTAACCGGTACTTTAAGCAATTTGGAGAAATTTTATATTATAAACAAATAATATAAAAGAACAACTTCCCTTTTCAATCATAGTTCAATTTGTTCACAGTAAAACCCAACAGAACCTAAGCAACTTGTATCTGATCAAATATACTAGATTTGCCCGTGGGCACGTGGCTACGGCACGTCTTCAGAACGATACTGTATATGGAAAGCCTTGTAATCAATAAATCAACAATTATATAGCTCAAGTTTGAATAGTATGACAATAATTAGTTGTGAATAATAGTCCATGTTTTCATTAGTATATGTTGAAAAATAATTATAAATTGGGGTATAAAAGTCCATGTTTCCATAAGTATAGAGAGAGAGAGGGAGAGAGAGAGAGAAAGAGAATTAAATAAATAAAGGAGTTGTTTTGGGGGGAATTTAAATTTCAGTTTTGGGGGAAAACTTTTTGAGGGGGGAACGTGTTTTGTGAGGTTAGATCTGGACCTTTGATTTTGGGAAGATTGAAGGAGAGCAACTTAATAGCTTTCTTTGTGTTTTATTATATAGATTTCTTTCTGATTTTTAACAAGATTTTAAATACTTCCGAGCGATTACTATTTATCTTCAAATTTTACTTTTGCTCAAAAATTAACCAGTCATGATATAATTACACAGGCACAAAAACAGGATGAACTACCAGAGCAGGCTCTATGCTGCGTGAGACTAAACAAAATAGATTTTGTTAATCATGGACAGATTCCAACAATTCTTACATTAGAGGATAATTGATTCCTAAGGAGGAGATAAGGAGGGAGAGAGAGAGCGAGCAGTTTTTCGTTTTTAGGCTCTTTCGGGAGTTTTAAAAAACAAAGAAACAGAAAACCAGAGTCCTGGAGGCTGCCATCTCTCTCTGTGTGAATATGCATGTGTAAACTATAATTCTTTTATTAAATATATCTATCAGTATCTATTCATTTTCCCTCAATGAAATGAGTCCTTCAAAACTTTGTCAAATACGTCAGGAATATCTGGAATTTTTTCCCTAAATGACCCTTTTTATGAAAGTTTTTCCACAAACGACCTGTTTTTTATAAAAATTCCATAAACGACCCACTCACTTTTTGAAAAAACGAGTGTGGTATAATCACCCACGCTTTTTCAAAAAGCGAGTCTTAGGATTCAGAAAATTAGAAACCTAAGACTCGCTTTTTGAAAAAGCGCGGTGTTCAGACCTAGACTCGCTTTTTCAAAAAGCGAGTCTTGGGTCTGTATTATTTTTGCTAGCAGACTTATTAGTTATCAACAGATTCAAGACTCGCTTTCCCAAACACCGCGCTTATTTATACCAAACTCGCTTTCTGAAAAAGCGAGTCTGTGGCTTGTTGAAAAAAATCTACAGGCGGAAGACTCGCTTTCTGAGAAAGCGAGGTGCTCTGTATAAGACTCGGTTTTTGGAAAAGCGAGTCTTGCCTGTGTTAATGAAATCTATATTGTTACACACATTTGTACATGGTTAATCTATATTGTGGAGTGGTTGTGCATTTGCAAAGAAGGCCAAAACTCGCTTTTTGAAAAAGCGAGTGTGGCATAATTACCCACGGTTTTTCAAAAAGCGAGTCTTAGGTTTCTTATTTTCTGAACACTAAGACTCGCTTTTTGAAAAAGCGTGGGTTATTATACCACACTCGCTTTTTCAAAAAGCGAGTCTTAGGTTTCTTATTTTCTGAACACTAAGACTCGCTTTTTGAAAAAGCGTGGGTGATTATACCACACTCGCTTTTTCAAAAAGCGAGTCTTAGGTTTCTAATTTTCTGAACCCTAAGACTCGCTTTTTGAAAAAGCGTGGGTGATTATACCACACTCGCTTTTTCAAAAAGCGAGTGGGTCGTTTATGGAATTTTTATAAAAAACAGGTCGTTTGTAGAAAAACTTTCATAAAAAGGATCATTTATGGAAAAAATTCGATTATCTGCTGATATAACGTGTCACAATCTGGATTGGGGCGAAATTCTGTATATTTATGAGATAGCTTTCACGTCAACAGATTATTATCCTAGAACGGTGTCATTTTCCCATTCAACATTGACCCTGAAGAGCAAACTAATAAAAAGTAGATTTAATTCTGTACAAACTGCACATATATATACAGCCTCTGTCAAGAGAGGAAAAAAAATATCAGTTTAGACGAATACTGGAAACCCGCGTTTAACATTGGAACTTAAATCCAGACAGTATTTCTTGTTCACATAGGTAAAATGATCCAAAAAACTAAACAGAAAGCAGTCAAAGCATATGAAGAGAAAGTAAAGAGGAAGAAGAAAGTTCATCATGAGAATTAAAAGCTACTAATTTAGAGACTAATGAGCATACTGTAACAGTCGTAACACATTCAGGCCAGTAAAGGCCGCTCCTGGGATGTTATAATAGTTAGAAATGGTCAGCCCATTAATGGGGCCTATTGAATGGATAAACCGTTAAAATTCAACCATCAATGTGAAATTTTAAGTGGGCTAATAATGTGTTGGTTGGCTTGGAGTTCTCTATAAATAGAGAGGTAGTCCAACACTTAAAAATACAAACAAGAGAAAAGACCACTTGTAACCCTCCAAAGAAAGGGAACCAGTAGAGCAAGTACGTAGTTGCCTTGCATAACAGCAGTTGCAGCTTTATCAAAAAAAAAAAAAAAACAGCAGTTGCAGCTGTTGTTGTGCTGTCCCGAGTAGAGCCAGCCTATTCATCAGAGAGGCATTCGTTGCCAACCAATCGAGATGTTGGGTGGTGCATTCCCAGCTCATCTTCTATTGTTCTTGGAAACAGTTTGGTGGTCATCCTTGCACCGGATTTGAGCCGAATATCGCTTTAAGGAATGCATTCCATTGAATGTAAAACAGGCACTACAGGTACTCGTCTGTTTTAGTCACCTGCTTCAAATGGGCTAACTAGTCTTCTAGATCACATCGACTATGGTGTGACTTTGAAATATACATCTCGCCCTTTTCTATTTCTTAGTTTTGTGGTCCAGTATGACGAAAATAATTTTGGGTTAAACAATTCTTATTCTTCTTATTTTTATTCTTTACTATATACATCTATATATAAGGATTACATTCTTGAAGAAGAAGAAAAGAGATTGAGAGAAGATTGGGAAGATGAGAGATTTTGGAAATCTGTTTCCTATATTAGGAAACAGAATATACAATTACTATACTTCAACACTTCCCCTCAAGTTGGTGTATAGATATCGAGTATGCCCAACTTGTCAACAAATTTCAAGAAGAGTCGAGTCGAAACGGCCTTGGTTAGGATATCTGCGAGTTGATCTTCTGACTTCACTTTGGATATCTCAATAACTTTCTCATCTAATTTTTCTTTGATGAAGAATCTGTCCACCTCTACATGTTTCGTCCTATCATGCTGAACTGGATTAGCCGCAATATCACACGCCGCTTGACTGTCACAATACACCTTCATAGGTTCCTTTGGACCATAGCCTAAGTCCTGCAACAGGAGTTTTAGCCATAAAGCTTCTGTTAAACTTAAAACTACTCCGCGATACTCAGCCTCTGCACTAGAGCGTGCAACAATATTTTGCTTCTTGCTCCTCCATGTAACTAAATTTCCTCCAACAAAGGTGAAATATCCTGAAGTGGAGCGCCTATCGATTGTAGATCCTGCCCAATCAGCATCAGTATATGCCTCAACCTTCAAGTGACCATGTTTCGCAAATAAGACTCTTTTTCCTGGGCTGACTTAATGTATCTCATAATTCTCATTACCGTGTCCATATGTTGTTCCCGAGGTGCATGCATAAACTGACTTACCACACTTAAAGCATATGACAAATCTGGCCGTGTATGTGCAAGATACATTAGTTGTCCAACCAATCTCTGATATCTTTCCTTATCACAAGGCACTTGATCAGCTTGGTTGCATAGTTTCAATCCTTCTTCCAATGGTGTACTAATCGGTTGACAAGCGGACATTCCAGTTTCCTTCAATAAATCCAGAGCATATTTTCTTTGAGAAAGAAATATCCCCTTTCTTGAGCGAGAAACTTCAATACCAAGGAAGTATCTCAAATGACCAAGATCTTTCATTTCGAACTCTTGTGACAAGTAGTTCTTTAATGCCTTCATCTCCTCAGGATCATCTCCAGTTACTATCATATCATCAACATAAATAATAAGAGCAGTAATTTTACCTTCTTTCCTTTTTAGGAATAGAGTATGATCAGAATTACTCTGATCGTATCCGAATGTCCTCAATGATTTTGTAAATCTCCCAAACCAGGCTCTTGGCGACTGCTTCAATCCATACAATGCTTTCTTCAGACGACATACTTTGTTGCTGTGTTGGACTGGTCTGTTCGACCCTGGTTGAAGATCCATATAGACTTCTTCTGTCAATTCCCCATGCAAAAATGCATTCTTCACATCAAATTGCTCCAACGGCCAGTCAAGATTTGCAGCAAGTGACAGTAGAACTCGAATAATGTTGAACTTTGCCACAGGTACAAATGTTTCGTCATAATCAATTCCATAAGTTTAAGTGTACCCTTTGGCAACCAGCCTTGCCTTGTACCGCTCTATCGAACCATCCGATTTATATTTTACTGTATAAATCCATCTGCATCCTACTGGCTTCTTCCCTGCTGGCAGCTCGACTATCTCCCAAGTCTCATTCTTCTTCAAGGACTTCATCTCCTCATCCATAGCTGTTTTCCACCTTGGATCGGCTAAGGCTTCCTGCAAACTGTTAGGAATAGATACAATAGATAATTGATTCACAAATGACTTATCTGATTCAGACAATCAGTGAGTGGACACATAATGACTCATGGGATATTTGGCTTTACTAGTGGGATTAGGCTCGTAAGTGGGTTTTAGGATACCTCTAGTAGTACGGTTTGGAAGTTCTCTTCTTGGAGCTTCGGACAGTGATGACGATTAGTTTTGGGGTTCTGCTCGGAGTAGAGATAGATCTGATGGTACTGGTGGTGGAGATGGTTCAGATGGTGCTGGTGGTGGAGATGGCTCATCTTTATGGAGGTTCGGCACTGACTGCAGATCTTCGTGGAAATTTTTTTCCTCATCCGAGTCTTCATTCGAGTGATCGTCATTACTTACATCCTGATTTTCTCCTTTTATATCTGATTGTTCAATTTGAATAGTAACCACTTCATCACAGGAAAGAGTTTGAACTTCACTTCGGTACTCCCCCTGAAGTTCAACCTCAGAGAAAAAATACATCTCATCTTCATGGAACACCACATCCATAGTCACAAACATCTTTTGAGTTGGTGGGTGATAGCACCGATACCCTTTCTTATTCTGTGCATATCCCACGAAAACACAGCGGACAGCTCGAGGAGTTAACTTATTGCGTTCATGTTGACGAAAATGAACAAATGCAACACACCCAAACACACGAGGTGGCAAGTTGACGACTTCTGGTGTATTCATAGCTTCAGTTAATGCTTGAAATGGTGTGAGGAAGTTTAGAATATTAGAGGGAACTCGGTTGATTAAGTATGCAGACGAAGCAAGGGTTTCTCCCCAATAAATAAGTGACATATTTCCATGGATGAGAGAAGCACGGACCACTTCGAGCAAATGTCTATTTTTCCTTTCTGCAACCCCATTCTGTTGAGGTGTATACGAGCATGTAGTCTGATAAACAATTCCGTGTTCCACCAAATATTGTTGCAGATTTGAACTCAGGTATTCTCCGCCATTATCACTCCTAAGAACTTGAATCTGTGATTTATACTGAATCGTAACATGCTTGTGAAATTTATGAAACAAACCACTAACTTCACTTTTCGACTTCATCAAACAAATCTAGGTCATACGGGTACAGTCATCAATAAAGGTCACAAACCATTTGGCTCCTCCAAATGTAGTGGTTTTGGATGGACCCCAAACATTAAAATGAATAATCATAAAAGGTAGGGAGCTTTTACTTGGACTTGGAGGAAAAGAGACACGATAACCTTTTGCGAGTTCACACACATCACACCGAGAGGCAGATATATCCAACTTCAAAAATAAACTTGGAAATAATTTCTTCAAATAACCAAAAGACGCATGTCCTAGACGTCGATGCCATAGCCAAATATCTGATTTCTTCTTCTCATCCTCGGATCCTTCCGCACTTAGAGCTTGAGTCAACTTGCTCGAACATTCAGATTCTAAATTCAGCTAATAGAGCTTCCCGTGCCTAACCCCATAACCAATCGTCTTGCGAGTCCGAATATTCTTAAACACGCAATGGGAAGGCCAAAAGACTACAATACAATGTAAGGCAGTAGTTATTTGAGTAACAGATAATAGGTTGAAATTCAAGGATGGCACAACTAGGGCAGTATCTAAGGTTAGGTTGTTTGTGAGATGTATGATACCCTCGCTAGTAACAGTGGCAGGAACACCATTGGCAGTGGACACAGTCGATTTAGTGGATGGTTGAAAAGTTTGAACTTGTCTAGAATCAAAACTCATATGGTCGGTAGCACCCGAATCAATTATCCATGCACTATTCATAACAGAAGCAGAAATATTAAATACTTTACCATCATTACCTGCAGCTGTGACTAATGTAGAGGCGAGTCCAATACTATCCTCAGCTCTATCAGTTTGTCCCATGGTAGCAGCACACAGGGGAAAAAACAATGGATCTGATCTTCAGCAACCAGTAGCAAACAACACAACTTGGTCAAGAACAGCTCCAAGTCTTCAACAACCAGCAAAACAGCAACAATCCAACACCCAAACAGCAACTCCACAGCAGATCCAAACACCGAGATCCAAATGCCAAACACAAGATCCAAACGCCAAACATAAGATCAAGATCCCTCTTTCACAAAAAACACCAAACACTAATCAAATCCACTTCACAACAAACATCAACACAGTGAATCCAAACAGCTGATCTCCACATAGAAAACAGCTAATCTGGGATCCCCAAAATAACGGATAGTAGATCTTCCAACAGCACAAGGATCGGCGATGGAAGCAAGGCTTAGGCTCTGGCTGCGGCAATCAGCAGCGGGGTGGTCTTCGGAAGGAGACTTCGATGGGGGTGCTAGTGCTCGGGGGTCGACGGGGATCAGTTAATGAGGGCTGCAGGCGGTGGTCGGCGTCGTAGAGGGCGGCGCGACGGAGGCAGGGGCTGACGACGGGATCGACTGGCATCGATCGAAACGGGGAGGATCGGGATTGAGTTCAGCTGTTAATGTCGAGGAAGAGGAGAAGGGGTTTTGGTCGCTGTCGATCGAAACGGAAGAGGAGACAGGGGGGATGGGATCGATGAAGAAGAACGGGATCCTGTAGTCGACGAGGATCGGGATCGACGGTGGTTTTGGGGATCGACGTCGACGACGGTTTTGGGGAACGTGATCGACGAGGATCGGATCTGTAGTTTTCGAAGTCGACGGGAGATTGCAGGAGCGACGAGTTCGAAGGCTTCGACGACTTTGCAAGTTCGTGGAAGACAAGTCGAGGTCGGTGTCTTCGATGACGATATCGGGATCCAAGTTCGGGGAATACAGAGAAGACGGTTCTTCTTCTTCACTTAGCCTAGATTTTTTTAGGCTTTGATACCATGAAGAAAATAATTTTGGGAAAAATAATTCTTATTCTACTTATTTTTATTCTTTACTGTAAACATCTATATATAAGGATTACATTCTTGGAGAAGAAGAAAAGAGATTGAGAGAAGATTGGGAAGATGGGAGATTTTGGGAATCTGTTTCCTATATTAGGAAACAGAATATACAATTACTATATTTCAACACAGTCTTCTACTTCTCTTAATTCATTGGAAATTGTAAAAGTTTTAATTATCTTATTGTCAAAAATAATCCTTGATTTTATCCTTGTACTCCAACACTTTCTTCCTTCGTTGTTCTTCCCCTCTCATCTCTAACTTCTTTCACATATGCAGTTCTCCCTTAACATCTCCCTCATTGTCAAAAAATCCACTTCTCCACCACTTTATAAAGTATGCAAACGGAATATTTATGCAAATACATGTTCTTCTTAAAGTTTATGAAATGAAATGAATTTTTTGAAAATTTATGAAATGAAATTTGTTCTGATTAATTAAACTTATAATACCCTCAAAATGTATCGGTAATTAGATGTATGATTAACATCCCCTCAAGCATCTTAATTAAACGTAGGTTTCCTACATTTGAATTTTCATTATGTGAAATGGGTTTGAGTGGGTTGTATTTAGAGAGAGGAGGAATAAGAGTTCATCTTATTGAAAATTAAGAATTTTTTGCAGTACTAGGCTACTTTTTGAAACTTTTTGCGATTTTAGGTCACATCCCAAACTATTAGCAATTTTGGCTAGCAAGTGCCACGTCAGCAGCGGCCGCTATTGGGAATAGCGGCATCTTCATAGCGACCAACATATCGAATTTCCACACTTGGCAAATTTGTATAATTGCAAACCACTTAGAGTAACGGAGGTCACTATTGTCAATAGCGACCTTGTATAACTAAGGTCGCTATTCCCAATAGCGACCACAGGTTGACCCAATCGCTTTTAGGCCCACCTGAGGTCGTTATTGGGAATAGCGACCTTAGTTAGACGAGGTTGCTATTGACAATAGCGGCCTCAGTTACACCAAGTAGTTTGTAATTATACAAATCTGCCAATTGTAGAAGTCCGATGTATTGGTCACTATGAAGAGACCGCTATTCTCAATAGCGGCCGCAGCTGACGTGGCACTTGCTAGCCAAAACTGCTAATAGTTTGTCAACTAGCCTAAAATCGCAAAAAGTTTCAAAAAGTAGCCTAGTAATGCAAAAAATTCGAAAATTGAAGGAGTAAGGGCAAAACAGTAATTGAATAATCAAATTTAACAAATCTATCTTTTTAGGGGGTGTTTGTTTCACAAGAAAGACCAAGGATTTGTTTTTCTTATCTTACCACATTATGCTCGATGCGTTAACCTTCTATATTTTAAAATACTTTGTTTGTTCGAAAGAAATGAAAATTGGTCAAAGCTATAACAACTCAACGAAAATGTAAGAAACCAATTCACCAACAAAATGTGGTGAATTGGCTTGAAAAAGCTATCTGTCTCCTTCTCTTTCCATTTTTCTGTCAAACAAACAAAACAAAAAAGCAAATATCATTTGAACATGTGAGTTTATGTTGTTTTCCTTCCTAATAAACGATGAACAACAAAATAATTGAAAGTAATGATTTTGATAAGGACGTCTGTTTTGATTTGTTTTGTTTTAAGATTTAGTCATATGTAGTTTGTTTGAGATATTTATTTTAAATTTATTTGATATTTGTTTTGGATTTGTTTTGAGCCTATATATAGGCCTTGAGAGTAATAAGAATGTATACTTTTATTGATTAAAAAAGTTATTGTGTGTTGAGTTGTTGCTCTTCATTCTCTTGTGTGTGTGAGACCATAAGAGAACATTAGGATTTGTGAGAAATCTTAAGAAAATAATAGGAATTGTGGAAAATCCTAAACTACACCCAAATCTCCAATTCTTATTTAAACCCTAACCCTAATACCCTATTCACAGCCGCCAAAACCCCTCTTCTTCTTCCCCTATCCCTCCTGATCCCGTGAACCTATCAGCTCTTCACCCCCTCTTTCTCCTTGCCGACCCACATCCCCTCTCGCCCCTCCAACAACACCGACAGTTTCTCTCCTAACCGACCTCCTGCATCCCCCCTCTCCCTCCTTCGGTCGACCCCCACCGAAGCCCTCTCTTTCCTCCAAAAACCCACACCTCTACTAGCCCCATTTCCTCCTCATTCGACCACCATCGCCAAAACCCGAGCAACCACCCTGACGCCTCCTTCTCCACCTTCGAAATCCTTGGCCGTCCTCCTACACCTCCCGACCACCAACATCACCCCAAATCCCCAAATCCAACTCAAAACCCTAACCCTAAATCCCCTTCTTCTCCTCCTTGTCGGTGCTGCCCACACCCACCACCGATGATGCCCGCCCCGAGCATCACCCTCCAGCCTCCAGTGTCGCAACTTTCCACCACAGCTGCCAGCGACTTCCCATGTCGTTCCCGATCGCCATCACCAACAGTTGTTGTCTCGACATCACCATCCCGCTGCATCCCGACTGTTCAATGATACCACTCTAAACCGTCGGCCACCTCCTCTCCATTGCGAAACAATCCACGAATCTTGCTAACTTCTTTTCATTATCCTTTATTTGTGGTACTACATATCATCTCTAGAAAAACATCTAAAATTATTGTTGTCCACAAACATTGAGTGTGCGTGTGCTTCTATTTGCTAATTAGTGTACGAATCATTATTGTATATCGTACATGCTAAGAATGATTAAGTATAATTGTTTCTTGTTAGTCATGAATCTTTAATTGGGCGTGTTAAACTTTTTTCAATTCTTGAAAATCTATCATACCAATTATTAGTTTTAATTTTCAACTTAGTCGGCATTACATGTTGGTAAGCTTAATCTTTTAATATTCTTGGAAAATTATTTATTTAGGGTTAAGTTTACATCATTTTGGTATCAGAGGGAAGGTTTTTAAAATCCTAGTTCTTGCATCATTTAGTCATAATTTTGGCATTCATTTCAGATTATTTTAGGGTTATTTTTTTAGATCTTTTCAGATTTAAAAAAAATCATTTAAGGTGCATTTAGGTCACGTTTTCCAAAATTTCAGCAAGCACACGTCCCCACGTGTAGCGTCCCGAATTTCCAATATAGTATCTCAGAACTATGTGGCACAATTTCCAGCATCTACCTCAATGTAATAGTAAATATAGCCAAAACACAAATAAAATTTTCAACTTTTATTACATTAGTCTTTACAAAACACAGCGAAAAATTAAACACCTTGAATTACAATTTTTTTTCTTTTACAACACATTCTTTTACAATTCACATAAGCCACATAGTCAATCTACCATAAGTATCCAATCCCAAGCTATAGGTACTTACCTGTAAAACATGAGGATAGAGATAACTCTATCCCCCAAAACAATGGGGTCAGTCATAACGGTGTGAGTGACATCAAAAGAAATGCAACATAAATTAAGTCATGATCAACACATAGCAACAGTAGTAATGAAAGGAATATGAAATAACAATAAATATTGCATGAAAACATCAAGTGAAACTATACTAAATGTCAAGTGTAGGAAGCAGGAAACAACATGCATAAATCAAGTCAAGAAAACACCAATACTATGTGCTGACTCTCTAATGCATGCTTGTCGAATCTATGCTCCCCACTCTACATAAATCCAGTGCAACCCCTTAACGTTCTCCACTTAATAGGATTAAATCCCTCGTTAGGCCACTAATCCTACTACGATGACTACTATGAGATTTAGATAAATTGTGAGTATTTAGCCAATGTCCCGATAATTTCGGAGGTCAATCTGTATTCATAGATAATTTCGGAGACGATTTCACTCACACCTGGGAATCTTTGAGAATACCCCACACCGCAAGCTATGGCACCTCTTCACACGAATACCCCATGAGTTTCGCCTCGACCCCGATAATTCTGGAGATCAATCCCACACCGCAGGTAATTCCGGAGACTATTTCACTCACACCTCGATAATTCTGGAGATTATCTCACACCGCAGGCCATACTGAGGTCCATAACCCATGTTTGCACTCATTTCATTATATCACCATCTAGTGTCTGTTCTTATCTTTTTAAGTTAATTAATTATGAGTCTCCTAGAGTTGGTGTACCCTACCTGACTTAACTCAACTGATCAACATCAAAGCTACAAATGGCCAAACCACATAAATCTCAACTGCCGGTGTACTAGGGTCCCACTCACCCTCTGGAGACTCACAATTCAACCATCAATACAAAATCTTTCATAAAACTCTCAATTCCATTATCAAAACGTTTATATCAAGAAACTTCTTAAATCAACAAGTCCAAATTCATTTAATATACTCATAAAATTTCCAAAACCGAAATAAAATATTAAATCCATTAAATAACTGAAAATCATAGTTTTGAAGTTATAGGATATCACAAAACATAAATTTCTTCGAAGACCATATATCTTTCATTTAGTAAAGTCATAGGAATTCAATTTAAATTCTATTTTAATCAAAAGGTAACTCTCTGTAAAATTTGTAGTAAAAACATCATCTAAAACAGTAGATCAATAGTCCATAATATCGAAGAAATAAGCGTTTAAAAAGAATGAAGGAAATTCAACAAAAAACAGCCAGTAAAGCATCTGACGGTCGACCGCTCAAACAGTGCAAATACAGGGCAGTCGACTGTCAAGTGAAAATTTCCAAATTAAAGAATGCCGGTCGACCGCTAGCTGCTATACAGCTAGTTTAAGGTTTGTGCACATTTTGACTGTTACATGATTCCACTTTGTAAAACCACAGATTTGTAAAACCAAATTTCTGAGATGGTTGAATATAACTTTTATAACATACTGGAGTTTATAAAATTAATCAAAACTTCGTCAAGATCATAAAAGAACAATTTTCATCAAAATTACATCAAAACAGACAATGTGATATATAAGCGTGTATATGTGTGTTTAAGCATCAGTAAAACTACAAGAAGCATCATATATAGGTGGTATATTGTTCTGATCAAACACAGTATTCAAAACACTCAGATCTCAATAGAAATTTTATAAAACATCAAAATTAGCTTCGGCAATTCTTCAACAGTAAGATATGTTCATATGTGTGTGTGTGTATATATAAATAGATAAGTAAAATCAATAGGATCATGGTATAGGAGTGGTGTAAATCTTGATTCAATCTCAGTTATCAAAACAACTCAATTTCAAATCGAAATCTTCAAGAAAAATCACAAAAGCCACCTTCGGCCATACCCCATCAGATCCGAAATCAAAACTCAACCCCCCTACTTCAAAATTTAATCTCTGTTGATCCAAAACCCCATCTTGTAATTCATTAAACTCATACACAGCTATTAACATCAGTTACACATGAACAAAAGCAAATTATAACATGATTTAATCGAGTTATACTCATCCAAACATCAAGAGTAGCCCAAGCATATGGATATACACATTAGAAGTTTCTCTTTAGTCAATTTATGTATTATTAAACATGCCTACTCATTATAATTCATCAAATCAGTTAGGTTCTTAACAAATCTCAAGTTATCTATATGGAGAAAACAACCTACTCATGGTTTCTATTAGCTTCTTAACAAATCTCAAGTTATCTATATAGAGTTTTAATTATCAATAGCATGGTTTTCATGAAAATTGTCACACCCCGCTTCCCAAAATATAGAATACGAGTACGTAATGTAGGCCCAGTGAATGATGTAAACACCATTCATAAGCTGTACCAGACTAACTCAGCAATATGAAAGAATAAACACAGCTTCACAAGAAAGATATAACCATATGAATCAAAGGTAACTTCAATAATAAAAGAAATAATCCAACAATAATAATATCCAACAATAATAATAAATGAAATAATCCAACAATAATAATATCCAACATCTGGGAAAAAAACAAACTCCGGGAACATAAGCCCAAAGACAAAGTACAATGTCATAACAATATTCAAAAAAAATAATCTACCAATAAAGTAAATTAAGCAGCGCAATCTTGGACTCCATCTTCTAGAATCGTTGCTCACCAATACCTTCTGGCAGTGCCCATTCAGTACCTGAAAATACTTGATCTAAAAAGAAATAAAAAAAATTTCCTTAGAGCAAGTCATGAACAGCAAGTAGAGCAAAGCAGAGAGAACAAAGGAAGCATTCATACCAAAGGAAAGGGACAGGATCAAAGTCAAAGAACAAAGCAACGGCAGGCAATAATATCAAGGGTCTACAATTAATCACACACGTAATGAGTGATGTTAAGTCAAGTTCAATACAGGATCAAGCATGAGATGATAAATGCAAGTTATTAATCATTTTATTAATCTATCTAGTGCATGTAGTACTGCGTCCCATTCCACAGGTTCGGCGCAAGCACACACTGAACGCTTTAGACTGATGGTGAATTCACGATCGTGTACTCGGTATCGAGATGAAAATAATTTACAATTAATCATTTGCAATCAATACTTCTCCTTACAATCAATATTTCTTCCGCTACCATGTCAAGTGTTCATGCGAGCATGAAGGCCTTTACCGAGTGCATTTTTCGATCGTTTACTACCAAGTCTACCCATAATACCCCGGCTTGTTAATAGTTTATTTTCATCCTATGTGAGCATGCAAGAAGGTGTTAATGTTGTATGATACTATGTTTGACTAATTCTATTCGTTATAGACAAATTATGAAGCAAACATATTAAATTAGCACAATCACATAATCTGGACAGCATGACGTTGCTATACAAAAATACAGATTACCGCTACTACAGAGAAGAAAATTTGGATCCGTCAGATATTCTATAAATTAGACTCTCTGCCGGTTCCAGCGAATATATATACGACATATGAAAGCTACAGGAACTAGGGTGAAAATCCTATTCTTTTCAGATTTTATGTTCAGGCAGAAAGTTGTAAATTGTGTTCACTATTTGTTTCAGGTCAGAAAACTCATCAAATAAATCTATAAAAATTCAGGGTCATTCCTACACATGTCTAGACTCATTTTGAATTATTTCAGATTTTAATTTTACTATTAACATGCCCAAATAAATTATGGAACAACAAGATACACATGCATTTGTGAATCTGAAAATTCTGACACAGCTGTACTAAAATGATGATATCTAACAGATTACATATCGGAATTCAATTCTGTAAAAAGGGAAGTAAACTGGACATCTAGGGCTAAATTTCATATTCAGAAAGTTATTTTAAAATATAACAGCAACATGGTCAAAAATCTGGTTAAAAAAGAAACAACTAGCAGTCCAGAATTTATTTTGACATGGATAGGCAATAATTAAATCATAGAACCATATATTTCATGCAAATTAATAATCAAAGTGTTATTAGGTGTTTAACATGCATAATTCCAGTTCTAAGATGTAATTTCACAGGCATGGTAATCAATTCATCAATTCAATTCAATCGAACATGTCTAATTTACCAAATAATTCTATAATACATGGATCTAGTTATTTTTCATGTAACTGTGCATATACAATGAAACAATAGGGACTAGGTTTTAGATCAAAGAGATAAGCACGATGTTAAGAGTATATCTGGTTAGCTTGTGTAAATCCTCAATAAACTTAACGGAATTTTAAATAAAAACATGATAAAGAAAATGCTCAATCTACTTGCAGAGATCAAAGAAATCTTGAACAAAATAAACAACTAGTTCAAGAAGAGACCTGCCTGTTATTTAGTAGATTCGAATAACTATAGAATAACGGGATGAGAATCATGGGCGACGAACCACAATCACCCGTGCGAGTTACGTGCAAAATCCAAAACAGCAAAATAATAACTCAGAGAACACAACCAGCAAACCCAAGAGCGGATCCAAAGCAAAACAACAAACGGCGAGTATTGGATCCCACTCCATACAACAGAAAACACACCAAGAGCACCACTGTGCTTCTCCTCCACTTCGATAGAGAGAGAGGGAGAGCAGGAGGCGCTGGCAGCGTCTGTAGTCGGGAAGCGACGGCAGCAGCGACCACAACGAGGACGGTGACGTCTGACGACGGCGGTGCTGTGGTCGGGAAGCAACGCGGCGAAGGTGAAATGGCGGCTCGATGGATTCCCTGTTTCTCGACAAAAAAGAGGAGGAGAATGGCTGAGCGTTCAGGGCTTGGACGACGACGACGAGGTGGCGAGGGGGTCTGCGGTGGTTGCGGGGTGAATGGAGAGACGAAGACGATGGCGACAAGGCAGAAAGAAGGTCGAGGCGGTGGGTTCTATGGTGACGAATGGGTTTAGCGGCAATGGCTGCTTGGTGGATGGCGATGGGAACAGGGGGGGTGGGGGGACGACGGGGGATGACAAGGAGAGAGCAAGAGGTTGATGGTGGTGGATGGAGAGGCGATCAGAGCATGGGAGGGCGTTTGGGTTAGGTGGATTGAACACGAAACAGGGGAGAGCGGGATAGGGGGGAGAAAGAAAGCGGCAGAGAGAGAGAGAGAGAGAGAGAGAGAGAGAGAGAGGAATATAATTAGGGTTTAATAATGGGTATTTATAGGGGATTAAGAAATTGAGGTTTTGGGTTGCGGGTTTGTGGGTTTAGGGTATAGGTTTAGGCTCCAAAAAGAGATAAACAAGCATAAAACAATGAGATGAATATAAAGCGGAATAACTCAAACTCAAATCACGAAGAGAAAAATTTGAAATGAGCCAAAAATATAGAAAATATAACGGAATGATCAAAAGAGAATAAATGGACCCAAGAAAAGAAAAATTATACAATAGAAAGAATCCAGATACAATAATCAAGAAAAAAAATAAAAATACAATAAAAATCCAAAATAGGATTACAAATCCTACCCACCTTATAAGAAAAATTTCGTCCTCGAAATTCATACAAGAGGTATATAGGGCGAACCCCGAAACAAAACAAAACAAAGCAAAATAGCTACTCAAACAAATGAGGAAACCTCTCTCGAATGTCCTCCTCTAACTCCCAAGTCGACTCACCTGGCGAGTAAGGATTCCAAGAAACTCGAACCAACTTGATGTCTCTATTCTTCAACACCTTCTCTCGACGGTCTAAGATAGAGATTGTTCGAATTTCACAAGACAAGTCTAGCCTCACAGAAAAATCTGAGTAGTCAACCACATGACTGTCATCCCTGATGTATTTCCTGAGCTGAGAAACATGGAATACATCATGGACACCCGCTAAAGCTGACAGCAACGCGAGCCCGTAAGCTACCTTGTCCACACGTTCCACAAGATGAACCGAGGTCTCAACTTGCCCCCGCCTCCAAAATGGATAACACCTTTCCAAGGAGATACCTTGAGGAACACATGCTCGCCTGCCTCAAACTCTAGAGGTTTATGACGACAGTCAGCCCACCTCTTCTGCCTATCCTGGCGGCCTGCAAATGACTCCGAATCTGAGCCACGACATCAACTGTCTTCATGATCAACTCAGGACCCAAAAGCTTCCTTTTGCCGATATCATCTCAACAGACTGGTGATCTACACTTGCGCCCATACAAAGCTTCAAATGGAGCAGACTTGAGACTCGCCTGGTAACTGTTATTATAAGAAAACTCGGCTAAGTGAATATGATCTTCGCACGAACCTCCAAACTGAAGAGCGCAGGATCTCAACATGTATTTTAGGATCTGAATTGTCCTTTTTAACTGCCCATCCATATGAGGATGGAATGTTGTACTGTAGCTCAACTTAGTACCCAAGCTCCTCTACAGACTCTCCCAGAACTGAGACCTAAATCTCGTATCCCTATCCGATACGATGCTGACAGGAACTCCATGCAGACGAACAACCTCCTAAACATACTTCTCAACCAAACTCTCCATGGACTGACCCACACGGAAAGGAATAAAGTGAGCACACTTCGTCAGCCGATCCACTATCACCCAGATAGCATTATGACCCTTCGGACTCCTTGGCAAAGTGGTCACAAAATCCATCGTGATATGCTCCCACTTCTACTCTGGGATCGGAAGAGGTTGCTAAAGTCCCGCAGTCTTCTGATGCTCTACCTTCACCTGCTGACAGATCAGGCACTAGGCAACAAATCTAGCCACATCTCTTTTCATGCCATGCCACCAGAAATGTTGTTTCAAGTCCCTGTACATCTTGGTACCATCAGGATGAATAGAATACGAGAACCGGTAAGCTTCCTCAAGCAGCTTCAGCCTGACTTCTCCCCTAGGTACACACAACCTAGAGCCAAAACGAAGCGACTCATCAGCATGGATGACCAAATCAGATCTCAAAACGGCTTCCACTTACTTCGAAACTGCTGCAACTGCGGGTCACCCACTTGGGCTTCCTTATTATGCTCAATCAAAGAAGACTGCGATGCAACTACAAAATCATGAACTACCGATCTAATCCAGGAAGCAACACATACAACTCCAGCCTCCTCATGTCCTCCACTATTTCCTTCTACATAGTAAGGAACATAGCGGCAGGCCTCCTACTCATGGCATCAGGCACCAAGTTCACTCTGCCCGGGTGATACTGCAAATTGATGTCAAAATCTTCCATCAATTCCAGCCATCTTCTTTTCCTCATGTTCAACTCCTTCTGCGTGAACACATACTTGAGGCTCTTGTGATCTGTGAATAAATCCACTCAATCCCCAAGCAAATAATGCCTCCATAACTTCAAGGCAAAAACCACGGCCTCGAGCTCCAGATCATGTGTGGGATAGTTCTTCTCATTAGGTCTCAACTGCCTCGATGCATAAGAGACAACCCTGCATCGCTGCATCAGCACTGCTCCCAGACCTCTACCCGATGCATCACAATGGATCACAAAACCACTCGAACTGTTGGGTATAGTCAGCATAGGCGCTGACATCAACCGACGCTTCAACTTGGCAAAAGCTTCATCACAAGCTTCATCACAATCAACCTTCTTCTCCTTCTTGGTCAAATTGGTCAGAGGTCCAGCAATCTTCGAAAAATCCTGAACGAACTTCCAATAATAGCCGGCCAAACCAGGAAAACTCCGCACCTCAGGAACAGACTTCGGGACAGGCCAATCCTTGACCGCAGAAATCTTCGTAGGATCCACAGAAATACCAGCACCAGAAATAATGTGGCTAGAAAAGCAACCCGATCCATCCAGAACTCACACTTATTGAGCTTCTCATACAATTGGTTCTCCCTCAAGGTCTGCAGAACCACCTTCAAATGCTCAGCATGATCTTCTTTATTCCGAGAATACACCAATATGTCGTCAATGAAGACCATGACAAACTGATCCAAGAACGACGAGAACACCCTGTTCATCAGACTCATGAATACTGCCGGTGCATTAGTCACTCCGAAAGGCATCACCAAGAACTCGTAATACCGGTACCTAATTCGAAAAGCCATTTTCGAAACATCTTCTGACTTCACTTTAACTTGATGATACCCGGAACGAAGATCCAACTTCGAGAACCGAAGCACCTCCCAATTGGTCGAACAAATCATCAATCCTCGGTAATGGGTACCGATTCTTGACAGTGACATTGTTCAATTCTCTGTAGTCAATGCAAAGCCTGCGACTTCCATCCTTCTTGTTGACAAACAGAACTGGGGCTCGCCAAGGCAAAACACTAGGTCTGATAAAACCCTTATCAAACAGCTCCTGAACTTGCACCTTCAGCTCCGCCAATTCAATCGGTGCCATCCGATACGGACTCTTGGAAATATGTGCCGTACCACGCTGAACATCAATGCTGAACTCCACATCTCGGTCTGGCGGAAATTCAGGTAAATCCTCGGGAAAGACATCAAGGAAATCCTGCACAACTAAGGGTGCAACCACCCCATAGAGCCCAATGACACCAGCGAAACAGCCTTGGGATCCATCGAGTTCTTGACACGCCCAAACAGTGTTTCACCTGCATGGAACAAAAACTCTGGTTGACCAGAAAGCCTGAAAGTCACCTTCTTCTCCCAGCAATCAATCACGGCACAAGAAACAACCAACCAGTCTATGCCCAGAATGACATCGAAACCGAAATTGGGAATCACAATCAAATCAGCCAAGAAATCCACACCACTAATCAGCTACGGGCTCTGCTTGCATACCATAGAACAGACAATGATACCTCCACCTATGCTGATGTCCCAATCTGTGGGCATATCATCGCTAGCCAAACTATGCTGATCAACAAAGCTAGAGGAAATGAAAGAGTGGGTAGCACCAGAATCAAAAAAAAAACATGAGCTGGAAGGGAGAAGACTAAAATAACACCTAGAAGAAGAAGATCAAACAAAAGAATAAGGTGCTAGCAGGATATATACACGAATAATTGTACAAAGAAGGAAAATAAAATGCAGAAAATAAAGAAAAAAAAGTAAAACTACTGTGATATACCTGCAACCACTCCAACAACTACCTCCACTTTCTCGGCTGTTAGGTTAAAAGCCTGACCACGACTCCCAGTCTGAACTCCTCTAGGGGCCACACGCCTTTGCTCGAAGGTCTACCTCTGCGGGGGAAGAGGCGGTCTACCTTGACCACGAGTCGGCGCTCCTAGCTGAGAAGTACCAAAGCCGGTGCAGGATTCTGTTCCTCGGACAGTCATGAACCATATGATCACTGCTCCCACACACTAAACACATTCGATTGGTCATCCTGCAGTCTCGCTGTGAAAGCCTAGCCTTATGGCAGTAGCTACAAGTCTCAACAGTCATCGGGACAACAGGTGTGTATGGCTGTACTCTCACAGGAGGGGGCAGAACTGGCCTCCGAATAGGTCCTCCGGTAGGCCGAGCTGCAACAGGGCGCAAAACAGTCCACTGAGGAACACCTGACCTACTGAGGGTTTGCTTCTGAATCCGAGCAGCATCCAGAACATCGGCATGGCATGAAGCCGAAGAGCAGCCAAATGGTCCTGGATGAGAAAACTCAAGCCCAACTGGAATCTGCGAGCCCTATCATCATCAGTGGCTACGAGGGCAGGAGCGAAGCGACTGAGCCGAGTAAACTCTGCAGCATACTCGTCCACAGAACGGTTTCTCTGATTAAGACAATGCTCAACTTAATACAGTCACAGGTGAAGTAGGCAACAACAATGACATTTAAGAACACTATCTAGCTGACCTGAGTTAGGGAAACAAATTATCGTTTCATCTCTGCCTTGGTAACACTGGGAATGAACTTCGCCATGAAGCTCTCTAAGAAAGTGGCCCACACAATGGGTTTCGCCATCCTTTCGGATTCAACCCGCCATCAGGTGTGAGCGAGATCCACCAATTGGATGCAAACCACATCCACACGGTCCACCTCAGCAACACGAGCGACGATCAGTAGTTGCTCCGTCCGGATAAGCCATTGCTCAGCCTCCAGCAGTGACTCAGTCCCGAAAACTTATCTGGGTGCAGTCTCATGAAATCCGCTACTATATCAGGCCTAGGTGGCAGTGGCCCAGGTGGAGGTCCAGCAGCAGTCCCATTGGCCGCCAAAGTGGTCCTCATCAATTCATTGTGCTCCTGCTGGAGAGCCATCATCTGCTGAATTGTCTAGAGAATAGCAGCGTGGTCCGGCTGCTCTCCCTCGGACGGGAAGAAGAAGAATTTCTATGAGCCATAGCTTGAAACACGAGCAAAAATATTCAGTACCCAGATGATATGTTGGTTATTTTATGCATTCATGTGATCATCGTGGTGTGCACATTACTGAGTTATCCCGGTTAGAGCAAAACTTGACTAATAAATCAACCAAAGCCAAACCTTCATAAAGATAGTCATGTTTGACTGATATATTATCCAACCCTGCGCTCTGATACCACTAAAAACTGTTACGCCCGGCTTTCCAAAATACAGAATACGAGTACGTAACGTAGGCCCAGCGAATGATGTAAACACCATCCATAAGCTGTACCAGACTAACTCAGCAATATGAAATAATAAACACAGCCACACAAAAAAGATATAACCACATGAATCAAAGGTAACTTTAATAATAAATGAAATAATCCAATAATAATAATATCCAACACAATATCCAACATCTGGAAAAAAAACAAACTCCGGGAACATAAGTCCAAAGACAAAGTATAATGTCATAACAATATTCAAAAGAAATAATCTAGCAATAAAGTAAATTAAGCAGCACAATCTTAGACTCCATCTTCTAGAACCGTTGATCATCAATACCTTATGGCAGTGTCCCTTCAGTACCTGAAAATACTTGATCTAAAAAGAAAGAAAAAGAATGTCCTTAGAGCAAGTCATGGACAGCAAGTAGAGCAAAGCAGAGAATAAGGGAAGCATGTATATCAAAGAAAAAGGACATGGTCAAAGTCAAAGAACAAAGCAAAGGCAGGCAATAATATCAAGGGTCTACAATTAATCATACACGTAATGAGTGATGTCAAGTCAAGTTCAATACAGGATCAAGCATGAGATGATAAATGCAGGTTATTAATTATTTTATTAATCTATCTAGTGCATGTACTACTGCGTCCCATTCTACAGGTTCGGCGCAAGCACACAGTGAATGCTTTAGACTTGTAACCCCTATTTTTCCAAAAACGTATTTTTGTGTATTTTCTGTATTTAAAAATTTTTGCAAATTAATTTTTTGGTTTTCAAATTCTTTTGTCAAGATGTATTCTTGACTCTTCTATTAAAATCTAATTTTTCGATCAATAATTTTATTGTAACTATTTTCTATGAATTTTACATTGTAATATAAATCTTATTTTTGTTATTATTACTCTGATGTCCGTTATTATTACTACTACTGTTATTATTAGTACTATTATTATCTTTTATCATTTTTCTTATTATTATTGTAATCGGTATTATTATTATTACTGTTATTTTTAATACTATTGTTATTATTATTATTATTATTTCGGTTATTCTTCTTCTTATTATTATTCTTTTAACTCGACTAAAACAAAATGTATCTTGCAAATTATATATAGCCATTTATTTTGAAAGCCACTCTATTTTATTATTATTATTATTTTTATTTTGAGTGTTAACTAATTTAGTATTATATTATTTAATTTTCTTATTGGATTTTCCGGCCCATTACCCATTTATCTATATCCATTACCCATACTTAACCCTATTACCCATTTGTATACCCTACCCTATACCCATTATCTCCCCAAACCCATTCTGCAGTTAATTAAACCCCAACACCCTATTAACCAAACCCAGTTGCTCCCCAAGCCCATTCAGCCGTCACCCAACTCACCAAAACCCTAGGATTTTCTTTTACCCACCTATATTAACCCCTACTCTGCCTGTTCATCTTCCAATCTCTCCTGTAGCCGCCTCCTCTTCAACCCTAACTCCCATCCCTGTGCTCCTCTCCAGATCTCTCCCTGCTCATCGACAGCCCACTGTCTTCAGCCTCGATAACAACAACTAGGCGAGCAGCGCCACCCACTACAGTCGCGACTCCCTGCCTCCGCTCTCCCTGTCACGACGCGACTCCGATAGCAACAGCCGCTGTGGAGCCCAGTCACGTTCCCTACCTTCGCCCATCTTCACCTATTCTCCCCATGCCTCCTCCTGCGGTGGCGCACCTCCCGAGCACTGACCCTCTTCCTCGGTGATCCTCTGCCCTCCCTGTGTGTTGTCCTTCTGACGCACAGCAGCGGTAACATCTTCCAGTAGTCGCCCCACTGCAGCCTAGCTGCAGCCGCGCAACA
Source organism: Hemerocallis citrina (assembly GCA_017893485.1). Taxonomy (NCBI): domain Eukaryota; kingdom Viridiplantae; phylum Streptophyta; class Magnoliopsida; order Asparagales; family Asphodelaceae; genus Hemerocallis; species Hemerocallis citrina. The sequence continues at coordinate 146,151,458 of CM030364.1, read as the reverse complement.
CCCTGTCGTCCCCGTCTACGACTGCTCAACCGACTGTAGCAATTGCAGCGCCGCCCAGCATCCTCAGTAGTATCGCTGGCAGCTTCCCTGCCTTTCTTCCTATGGTGCGCAGCCGCCCCCTGCACCGGCACCCCGTGTGCGTTCCTGTGCTGTCCCCGTCGAATCTCAATAGCCCAGCCGATGCACTCCCCTCTCCGGCCTCCCACCATCGCTCCGCCGTTCACAGTCTCTCACCGTTGAAGTCGCACTTACAGTAGTGCTGTTGTCTGCTAGTTGGGTTGTTTTTTATCAGGTATTGATCAAGTAATGTGATTCATCCGATTGGATCTTGATCATCATGCTTGATTGGATGTGGGCTGTCAATCTCCTCTTGATAATCAGATCAGATCCTAGCCGTCCGATCTCCTCTTGATGATCACGATCATGATGATCATCAACTTCCTTTGATCGCAGCCGTTTGATCGATTGATCTTGATCATCATCATCATCTTCATCATCAGGGAGATCTGGCCGTCCGATCTGATCCGATCATCTTGATCTTGATCTTCGATCTCAGCCGTTCGATTGTGTTCGTGATCTCGATCGTCTTCATCTTGTTTGCGATCAGTTGTTCATCTTGTTCGTGTCCATTTGTTCGTGTTTGTGTTCGTGCCCGAGAATCCATTCCCGTTATTCTTATTTTTGCTTCGTTCCCGTCGTCATCTCTCAGGCAAGTATCTTATATTCTTTTCTTTGTGTAATATACGTACTAAATACTGCCTGTACTGTAGTTAGGTTCTAGAGACAATTTATTTGTTAAATCCTTTGTTGATATTGTCTCTATTGTGTTGATTCGACCATAGTTGCCTCACGATATACATGACATGAAATAATCTAGGGTTGACCACTTCTTGTTGTATATATGCGTGTTGTTCATATGATACCTTGTGCTCGTTCGTGTTATTTGTAATAGACTTGTTATGGACTCGTGATTTACCTTATACCATGTTGCTTGAACACCTAGTACACTATATTTCATGTTTGGTTATGATTTGGATGAGTTTTATGTGAACTAGTTGATTTTGTACATGATGGATATTTTCAGTTTTTGCCGGTTTTCCATTTTGATCAGTATTTTAGACCCTATTATGGTCAGTATTTGAAAATATTTTGTGAACATGAACTGTAGAGAATTCTGTCTATTTACCAACCCTTTTGACGGATCTCAGTTTCAATTTACGGTTTGTGAGTTATTTCTATTTTACTACAGAGGTGTAGGATGGTTTACAGATTTTGTTTTCTATGAATTCTGAAGAGCAATTTATTTTTATTTTAGTGTTAAAATTATTATTCTGATCTGAAATTTTGCTCAGTACTTCTAGACCTGATTGGAAATAACCCAGTATTTTTATGGATTTATTTCATGAGTTTTACAAACTGTTCTATGTTTCCAAACAACTACTATACTAGCAAAATTTTCATACTGTTCAGTAAAGAAACTGATTTTCGACATATTTCTACTTGCTGTTTGAAAAATATTCCTGAATATGAAAGTTAGCCCCTTGTATTTATTTTATTACCCTTTTGGAGGATTTGAATTTCGATTTATGGTTTGTGAGATATTGCTGTTTTCGTACTGCAGTGTTTGTGATTCCAGATTTATAAAACCATCGTGTCTTGTTGTTTTCTGATTTTACTTGACTTCTCTATTTTTGTTGAAAAATTATGAAACTTGATTTTCTGTTACTATACACATAAGGGAATACCCCAGATTTATCATGGATTTAATTTGTGAGTTTTCATGCTGTTTTCCTGACTTTGAATACCATCTTCTGATTTCTGGCTGAACACGTTTTCTGGATTCAAGTCAGTTTTGAGACTTATTTTTGTGAAATACTATATGACTTATATATGTTTCCTGGATTCTTCCGGGAGTCTATTTTCTAGAACTTTCGACGAATTCAGGTTTGCATCATTGTAGCAACGGGAATCTCAGATTTAGTGCAATACTGGCTTACTGTCCTGAACTAGAATTCTCGTTGTCCCGATCTTTTATGTGTTGTTTTTCACCTGTACATGTTTATCTTTCAACTTGAACCTCTTACATGTTCATACCATGTTATTCTTGCCCTGTTCGTGACACATACATGCTTGTTTGACATTAATTATAAACAACCAAGCCGAAATTTAAGGAAAGGATCTAATAGTGGAAAATATAGAAACGTGTACTCGGAAGAGGATTTATACATCCTACATGGTTATTTGGAGCTTGATATCTTGTTATTTGGAGATTGACATGCGATTACTTGACACTTGCACACTTGACACAGAGCTTGATATTTTGAGTATTTGGAGCTTGTTATTTAGTTATTTGGACCTTGTTATTTGGTTATATGGAGCTTGTTTGGAGCTTGTTATTTGGTTACTTGGAGCTTGATACTTAATTACTTGAGAGCTTATCCCTGAGTACACTACCCTATATGATCCACTCTGAAATCTAAAACGAAACTGTGTTGACTGTAGCAACCATGTAGTAAAAAGATGGATGCATGAAGTGTTACCTAGATAGTAATAAATACAAGACTTGAACATGACCACTTGACACTTGCTACTTGATACTTGTACTTGGCTACTTGAAACTTGTATTTGATACTTGCTCACTTGATACTTGTTTCTTGTTTACATGATACTTGTTCACTTGACACTTGATACATGCTACTTGCACTTGTTCATCTTGCCATGCTAGTATTCTATTTTGTTATCTTGCATATTCCAAGTTATTAGTTAGTTTTTTTCCATGTACTTGTATCCTGCACTACAAGCGGCCCGTAACTTGCATTGACGGGAGTTTTTTTTTCTCTTCCTGCAATTTATTAAATTGCAGATTTTGGAGATCAGCTGCCAGATGGAATAGGCGAGATGAGATACTAACTGCTGGAATTTTGCTATTTTTATTTTCTATTGCTATTTGAATATTGTATTTTGATACTTGGATTTATTTGTATTTGGGCAATGTGACCCAAGATATTGACTTATTCAGATCTGGTTTATTTGAGATTAATATATTTTGTTTCAAGTAAATTCTTGTTGGTATTTGATTCATATATGCATGCTTGGTTGATTCTTTTGCTTCCGACTCTGATTATTCTTGTGAGATGATGTAAAAATTCCGAACAGCTTATGGATGATGAAAATCATTCGCTGGGCTTAGTCACGTATTCGTATTTCGTATTCTCTTTCGGGAAGCGGGGCGTGACAAGACTGATGGTGAATTCACAGATCGTGTACTCGGTATCGAGATGAAAATAATTTACAATCAATACTTCTCCTTCCAATCAATATTTCTACTCCATCCATGTTAAGTGTTCATGCGAGCATGAAAGCCTTTACCGAGTATATTTTCCGATCGTTCACTACCAAGCCTACCCATAATACCCGGGCTTGTTAATAGTTTATTTTCATCCTATGTGAGCATGCAAGAAGGTGTGAATGTTGTATGATACTAAGTGTGACTAATTTTATTTGTTATAGAAAAATTATGAAGCAAACATATTAAATTAGCACAATCACATAATCTGGACAGCATGACCTTGCTGTACAAAAACACAGATTACTGCTACTACAGAGAAGCAAATATGGATCTGTCAAAAATTCTAGAAAGTAGACTCTCTGTTGGTTCCAGCGAATATATATACAACATATGAAAGCTATAGGAACTAGTGTGAAAATCCTATTCTTTTCAGATTTATGTTCAGGCAGCAAGTTGTAAATTGTGTTCACCTATTTGTTTCAGCTCAGAAAACTCATCAAATAAATCTATAAAAATTTAGGGTCATTCCTACACATGTCTAGTCTCAGCTAGATTTATTCCAGATTTTTATTTTACTGTTAACATGCCCAAATAAATTATGGAATAGCAAGATACGCATACATTTGTGAATCTAGAAATTCTGACATAGCTCTACTAAAATGATGATACCTAACAGATTACACATCGGAATTCAAATTCTTAAAAAGGAAAGTAAACTAGACATAAGGGCTAAATTTCATGTTCAGAAAGTTATTTCAAAATATAACAACAGCATAGTCGAAAATCTGATTCAAAATGAAACAATTAGTAGTCTAGAATTTATTTTGACATGGATAGGAAATACCTAAATCATACAACCATATATTTCATGCAAATTAATAATCAAAGTGTTCTTAGGTGTTTAACATGCATAATTCCAGTTCTAAGATGTAATTTCACAAGCATGGTAATCAATTCATCAATTCAATTCAATCTAATATGTCTAATTTACCAAACAATTCTATAACACATGGATCTAGTTGTTTTTCATGTAACTGTGCGTATGCAATGAAACAATAGGGACTAGGTTTTCGATGAAAGAGATAAGCACGATGTTAAGAGTATATCAGGCTAGCTTGTGTAAACCCTCAATAAACTTAACGGTATTTTAAATAACAGTATGATAAAGAAGAGGCTGGATCTACTTGCAGAGATCAAAAAAATCTTGAACAAAACAAACAACTATTTCAAGAAGAGACTTTCCTGTTATTTAGTAGATTCGAATAACTATAGAATAACGGGACGAGAATCCCGGGCGACGAACCAAGATCACACGTGCGAGCTACGTGCGAAATCTGAAACAGAAAAACAGCAACTCAGAGCACACAACCAGCAAACCCAACAGCGGATCCAAAGCAAAATAGCAAACGACCATTATTGGATCCCACTCCACACAATAACAAACACACCAAGAGCACCACTGTGCTTCTCCTCCACTTTAATAGAGAGAGAGAGAGCAGAAGAAGCTGGCACCATCTGTGGTCGGGAAGAGACGGCAGCGGCGACCACGGCTAGGACGGCGACGTCTGACGATGGCGGCGCTGCGGTCAGGAAGCGACACGGCGAAGGGGAAACGGCAGCTCGATGGATGCCCTGTTTCTCGACGAAACAAAGGAGGAGAATGGAGGAGCATTCGGGGCTTGGACAATGACGACGACGACGAGGTGGCAAGGGGGTCTGCGGTGGTTGCGGGGTGAACGGAGAGATGAAGATGATGGTGATGAGGTGGATAGAAGGTCTAGGAGGTGGGTTCTACGGCGAGGAATGGGTTCAGCGGCAATGACGGCTCGGCGGATGGCGATGGGAACAAGGGGGACGATGGGGGATGACGAGGAGAGAGCGAAAGGTCGATGGTGGTGGACGGAGGGGCGATCGGAGCACGGGAGGGCGGTTGGGTTCGGTGTTTGAAGACGAAACAGGGGAGAGCGGGATGGGGGGAGAGAGAAAGTGGCGGAGAGTGAGAGAGGAATATAATTAGGGTTTAATAATGGGTATTTATAGGGGATTAAGAAATTGGGGTTTTGGGTTTTGGATTTGTGGGTTTAGGGTACAGATTTAGGCTCCAAAAAGAGATGAAGAAGCATAAAACAATGAGATTAACATAAAGCGGAACAACTCAAACTCAAATCACGAAGAGCAAAATTAGCAATGGGCCATAAATATAGAAGAAAAGAGAACAGAATGATCAAAAGAGAATAAATGGACCCAAGAAAAGCAAAATTATGTAATAGAAAGAATCCAGATACAATAATCAAGAAAGAAAATAAAAATACAATAAAAATCCAAAATAGGAAAAATAGGGGTTACAAAAAGATTCAATTTTTGTACATCCATACATCAAGAATTCATATTGTCATCAAAAAATCCCTAATCATGCTGTCTACTACACAAATCATCACATACCACATGCATTAAAAAAAGAAATTAAACATGTGTTACTCACCTCAATGAAGAAATCAACCGAATTAATAAAGAATAAGAAAAAGCCTCTTTTGCAAAAATACAAAATCATCGCTTCAACTAAGAAATTAATAGTAAAAATATATTTTGTTTTTATAGGTCGAAATCTGGAGTTTCTAGGGTTTTACAAGTTTATGGAAACATCCCTTAACAAATTATTTCTTTACATATATAGATTTTCTTTAATAAAGTAGTTAAATAAGCTAAATAAATTACAATTAAGCCCAATCCTTTTACTACTGAGTTATCCAACCATCAAGAATAGCCCAAAACTTAGAAAAATCAGATTTGTACTCAAAGTGGTAATTTTGCACAAAAGTCCATCTCTTTCTAATATTTGCAAATATACCAAATAAATATCAAAAAAATCCATAAATTTCATAAATAATATCTACTAATAAATATTATATTTTCCAAACAAAATTTTGGAATTTTAGTTTCAAAAAAAACATATTTGCACAAGGTCCACTTAAATTCCATATTTGCAAAAATACCATATATGTTTAAATCTTTACAAAATAACTCTAAATATATTTTAAATAAATTTTAGCTTTAATAATAATCTTTTCCAGCCAAAAAAGTAGCAAAAATAATTTTTCATTATTTGTTTGAGATCCAAATCGTCTTTTTACATAAAAACCCCTCTCTTTCGAAGTATTTATAAAAATAGTTTCTTTATTTAGAAATATCACAAAATTTAGGATATACTCAATTATAAACATGAGAATTTATCCAGAAATTTAAAGGTGGATATTTGCACCCAAAAACTATTGGCACGTGCAAAATAGACAAATTCATAAAATAGTCAACTAAATTCAAATAAATATGAAAATTAAAATATCATAAATAAATGAGGGAAAAAAATTATTAACCTTAAAATTTTAAGAATTCAAAATTTTCGACAATTTGAAGGAAATAGTCAAAACAGTCAACTTTTCCAATTTAATATTATTTAATAATGCAAAATAAATCATTTTATTTTGCGGGTGTTACATTACTCCCCCCTTAGAATAGTTCTGTCCTCAGAACTACTATAAGCAAAAGAAAACGAAATACAAAACTTACAAGACAATTTCAAAAAAAAAACATTATTTTAGTCAGGTTTAATTATTAAGGAAAACAAAATAACACATAATTATAGCTCGAAGAGTAAAAGGTGGAAACCGACATGGGAAAAGTATAAGGAATCCAATTGAATACACAATTAATCCCAAAACGTGAGAAAATAGTAAGACTATTCTTATAGAATAAGAATTCAAAAGTGAAGAGATAAAACTCAAATATAAAAAGGTTGATAACAACACAAACAATGAAGGAACACAAACTTAAAGGTTATATAGAAAAAATAGTTTTAAGAAAAAAAAACCAGTCAAGATACATAGAAAATACGAATAAATTTAGCTAAGTAAAGAAAATATTAATAACGATGAATGTACAAGACATAGAATAATGAGTATATTAGTGAATGTTGACATTATAATCGATACTCTAAAAGCACATTAAAGGATAACGAGCAAAATAAACCAAAATATATATGCAAGAAGACTTAAAAGAAGTTCATTGAATATTATAAAAGTATGCGTCAAATCATTAATTAGGATGTCGAAACAAAAGTGAGAAATCTAAAATGTTACAGAATTGAAAAACGATAGCAATAAATAGTAATTACAAAAAATGAAAGCTTAGGCCATAGTTGATGTACTCAATCTTTACATAAATATAAAAATTTTGTGAACACAAAAATAGAGTAAAATCAACTATACTAGTTCGAATTACATGGAAATATGAAGTGTAATTGTATAAACAAAATGTTCATAAAGAAAAGATTTCTTTACCACTATTATCATTATATAAGTAAAAAGTCTTGAAATATCAATTAGTAAATAGGTAGAAATTATCTTTTTTGTTTTTTTTGTTTTTTGTTTGTTTTTTGTTTTTTTTTGTTTTTTGTTTTTTTTGTTTTTTTTGGGTTCACCTCATTGATGTCTGGCTGCAGACTTACCTCCTTAACATCAAGTTGCAGGTTTGCCTTCACGATATCAGGTTGCAGGTTGCCGTCTGGATATTCGGTTCCAAATTTTGCCTCCCCAACATCCAGTTGCATATTTACCATCTCGACATTAGGTTACACCGAAATGGTGAAATGGAAGATGTAACCTTCCATATGCACAGGGATATTGGACATTTAATTTAAGTATGATGTTATGTTTGAAAATTCGTAACTTAAAAATAGTAGAAAAGTAAGAAATGGAGTTGACAGTCACACGATGGAATATCAAAATAAATGTATAGATTATAAATATCAAACACATTAGTACAAAATAGTAGTGGTGAAAATGATTTATAAAAGTAATGAGAAAACGAAATGAAATACATGCATAAATGTAAATGTGAATGAGAAAATAAATATGCGGTGTAGTAAATTTACACAATAAATATATCATAAAATATACAGTAATGTAGGGATTAAACAAGTGTAAAATAATATGCATCGTAAGTATATTGAAATATATGGTACATATATAGTAATTAGTAGGAAGTACATGCAGAAGTCAAGAATGTAATGATAATAAAAATAAGTAAAATATAAGTAGCGGGTGCATATAGTACATTCGAGAAGTATAAAACAACATAATTAATAAGTAGCTTTAAATAGTGAAAAGTAAATATAACAAAAGCAGTAAACAGTAAGTAATAATAAAGGTATTGAATATAAGGTGCAAAAACATAATATATAATAAAGATTTGAACATGCAGAGATATATCATATTCTTATGAGTAAAATACTACAATCAAGTTTAAATGCTTCGAAATAAATAAGACAATACAAAATAATGGAAAATGTAGTATCGAAAAATCCAAGTATATATAAAATGAAAGTAAATATGCAAAACCAAAATTTATAATATTGTAAAAACAATAATGAAAGAAAATAGGAGTAGCAATAATAACTTAACACGCAGTAATTCAAAACTTAATGTAATATGTAAAAGTAATTAGCAAAAAAAACGAGTAATGAAAAAGCACATGAAAGTAAGAAGGATAAAAACGTCAAGAAAGAAATGAGTAAGAATTGCAAAACAAAAATGGGCTTGTGAAATGCTAAAGGATGAATTGTTGAATTACAACAAAAGTTGCAAAATAATAATTTGGGCAAAAGAATAAAAAGTAAGAACCGATAGTAAAGTCATAGAAACAATTTTAAAAGAAAAACAAGACGATTAGTGAAAGCTTAGTGTTTGTACTAATGAATAGAAATAATATAAACTCGGTTAGAGATATAAAAAATGAAATCAATCACTGAAAATAAAAGAAACCGAATAAAAAAGTTAATTTATACAAAAGTTATCTAGTAAGCAAACAAATGTAAAACAGTAAAAGTGATAGGATACAAGAGTGAGAACTACAAAACTAAGGAAAATTTTAAAAAAAGTACGAGTGGATAAATAGTTAAAAAATGTAGTAGAAGATAATTAAATTTAATAACTGAAAAAAATACTGGCGAAAATCATAGAATCCAAAAATTATACACGAAGAGTAAAATAAAAAAAGATATAGTGAATATTGGTAAGTATGATTGTAACGCCCCGAATCCCAAATTACTGAGTTCGAGATGTTCTTCAGGATCTTTTCGCTTTTCTCGAGTACAATTTTACAAGAAAATTTCAAACTTTTCTTTTTACATCAGAGTTACAACATCTTACATTTAAATTTACACAGCGGAAGCAAAATATACAACATTTACATAAATGAACAACAACATAATGAGATCTTTATGCATCCATTCATCTTTACATGTAATTTATCCTGCATACAAAACTGTGGGTACGTCAGTTTATTCAACCGACGATAATTATACATGGCCATCCTCTCTATGCCAGAAACAGTATAATGAATCTCATTTCTTAACAAATCGCAATCTTGTTCATAATAAACATGTAAAATTAAAAGGGAACTTTTAGAGATGTTGTGTCGTGATTGTGCACTTAATCCTTAATGCAATTATTTAATTTTCACATGACACTAATGCACACTTGTTCGAATTCTATGCATCCCATACTACATAGGTTCGAGGGCAAGCCTCTTAATCGTTCTTCATTTTTGTAGGGTTCAATCCCCCGCCATGACTTACTCTACTTCTGTAAATTCAATGAGTATCTTAGATGATTCTATGAGTACAAGCATGTATCCTGGCCCCTGGAGTAGAATTTCGCGCCATGTCTTGACTCGTCAAGCATGCATTCTGCGACAATTCAGCCTCCTCCCTGAACACACTCCTCTTGCAGTCACCAAAACATCCCACAAGCGTGACTAGAGTCCGATCATTACTGAGTTGTGCCCGCGCCATGTCTTGACTCATCAAGCATGCATTCTGCGGCTCACACACCCGCACCGTACCCTAGCTCTCATACTCATATTTTTCTCTCACCTTCATCATCTCCACACTATGTATTTAAGTTACATTAGAATCATGAATAAAAATCAAGCTCTAGAGTTAGCCTCTCCATCAACCGGACTTATCATTTCATTTCACTCGACCAACCTGGTCTATTTCTCAATATCATTTCATTTCACTGCCGGGGAGACTTAGCTACTCCTTTGTTCAATTTCAAATTCACAATATCCAATTGAGCGCCATCAGCTCATAATTCATTTTAGAGTCCCACAGACTTTCTCATCATGATTTAGCCTTTCATAATTATTCATTTAATTCTCATTTCTCATCTATGATTCATTTATATAATTCATACGGCCATAAACAGAATCCATCGATTTAAAAGCATAAAGTTCATCATTACCAACTGTAAATAACATGAATCAAATTATCATAGTCCACTCTGTACAGTCGACTTGGAAGAATACCAGTCGACTTATACAGTCACATACAGGTTCCTCATAAAAGCTCGGGATAGTCGACTGTTGCACTCAACCAGTCGCCTGTCCCGCAACCTTCCATATTCACAATATTATCCACATGACAGTCGACTGTTCATTAATCAGTCGTCTGTCCTGGAGATTTCAAACAGAATAATTTCCAAGTCCAGATCAGTCGACTTGCTACACGCATTCGGTCGACTGGACAGATCCATTTCAATTAGGGAATTTATTTACAGTTCTTACATGTACTTGCATCATGATATCAATTCACCATATACATAAATTCATGTTTCATAAACAGAGTTTCCTCTTGTTCAGTAGCATTTACAGCACAAATTTCCAAGTTACTAACATGCTCTTTTAGAGAAAACTACTCTAAACATGCATTCACATTGCTCATACGTACTTACAATAATGAAGGTACAAATCTCAAGTCATCATAATGGGTCTACATAAATAAAATATCTTTATTCATGGAACTTCCAAATAGTCATGTTCAGAACGACGCACCAGTCGACTTAACCCAACGTCAGTCGACTGCTCCGATGATTTAAGTTATTTATCACCATTAGTTCTTTTCATTTATTTGCCTTCCCTCCATCATATGTGTCATAGGGAAAATATACATTTAATAATCACACCATCATGTCTATTTGCACACATTTTATCAGCACATTACGAAAAGCAGTGTCTCGTACCAGTCGGCTGGCTCATATGGCAGTTGACTGTACCGACAGTCTCGTCTCAATATTACTAGCATGTTCAGGCAATTTCTACTACATTCAATTCACTTTTGTAACATGGTATCAATCATAGTAATTATAGTATCATTCCTACGTTAGAAGTCCTGAGAAACACCCACCTTATATGAAGAAATAACCGAAATCCCGCACTTTCAAAGCAGAGAACGTCTTCTTGCTCCTTTGCTCCACACCGAAACCTTCAGCAATGCTGCTTGCCTCCACAGAAAAGCTCCCACACAACTCACAAATACTCTCTTGAAATCTTGGGAAATTTTAGTGAAAAAAGATAGGGAATAGGAGGGGGGTATTTATACTAGAATATAGGTGAAATGGAGGGCTGAGATTTATTAGGGAGTTGGAGAATCAAAGGCTGAGATCAAATCGGGAGTTGAGAAAACTACCCATAACTCACACATAACCGCCCATGATCCGAGCCACTCTCCACAAAACCGGCCAAGAAAAGATGCTCAAAGCACGTGTATGCGAAATGCACGTGCTTGCACACCCACACTAATAAAATTGTACAAAAATATAATGTATAAAAGTGTTTACACAAAAATGGGCTGTAGAGAAATAAAAGGTTAAATTTTATGGGCTTAATCCATTGGGCCAAAAATAAATATTTTTTAGAAGAGAAAAATAAACAAGTTAACATTTGGGCTTTAAGGAAAATATTACTTTATTCATCATGGAAAAATAATAGCCACATGCTACCAAGCATACCAGAGAAATAGATAATTTTTATGTATTAAGAAAATTGGGGTATTACATCACTCCCTCCTTAGAATAGTTCCGTCCCCGGAACTACAATCAAGAGCGAGCACAACAACAACAACAACAGACAAAGATACAAAGAGACACAATCAAGCAAAGAGCTCAGGATAGTCCTTCAACATCTTCTCCTCAGATTCCCAAGTAGCCTCTTCAACCAAGTGGTTTCTCCAGACTACCTTGACCATTGGTATCGTCTTATTCCTCAAGACTTTCTCCCTACGGTCAACAATCTCGACAGGAGTCTCGATGTAATTCAGGTCTAACTGCAAACCTTCCGGCACTTCAGGCAAATGATGACTCGGGTCTGGAATATAACCTCTCAACATAGACACATGAAAGACATTGTGCACCTGAGACAACTCTTCCGGTAGTTCAAGCCGGTAAGCAGTTTTCTCGATCCTTTTCAATATCTTATATGGGCCTATAAATCTCGGGGCTAACTTCCTGCCTTTACCAAATCGAACCACACCTTTACTGGGTGATACCTTCAGAAAGACGAAGTCACCAACCTCAAACTCAAGGTCCCTTCTCCGGTTGTCGGCATAGCTTTTCTGCCTGCTCTGAGCCTCCACCAACCTTTTCCTGATCAGATCAATCTTCTTAGAAGTCAGCTGCACAAGCTCAGGACCAAACAACTGACGCTCCCCAACCTCATACCAACACACAGGAGTCCTGCACTTCCTGCCATACAAAGCTTCATACGGCGCCATCCCGATGCTAGCCTGAAAACTGTTGTTGTAGGCAAACTCTACCAAAGGTAAATGCCTTTCCCAACTGCCTCCGAAGTCTAGTATACAACACCGAAGCATATCCTCAAGAATACGGTTGACTCTCTCGGTCTGCCCATCGGTTTGCGGATGAAAAGCAGTGCTGAAATCTGTCTTGGTACCCAAAGCTGCCTGAAGACTCCTCCAGAAATGCGAAGTAAACCGCGCATCTCGATCAGACACAATAGTCGAAGGAACGCCATGAAGTCGGACAATCTCACCAACATACAACTCAGCCAACTTGTCCATCGAAGCCGTGAGTTTCATCGCCAAAAAGTGAGCGGACTTGGTTAGTCGATCGACTATAACCCAAATAGCATCATTGCCCTTAGAACTCTTAGGCAATCCCGTAATGAAATCCATACTGATGTTATCCCACTTCCATTCCGGAATAGGTAACGGCTGTAATAGACCTCCGGGTCTCTGATTTTCAGCTTTGACTTGCTGACAAACCTCACACCTCGCGACAAATTCGGCTACATCCCGCTTCAAACCTGACCACCAAAAATGCTGTTTGATGTCTTTGTACATCTTAGTACTCCCAGGATGTACAGACAAAAGAGTAGCATGCGCCTCCTGAAGAATACTCTCTTTCAGGTCCGCCTGATCTGGAACACACAGCCTATCTCCGAACCACAGCACTCCATCCCTGGTTTGAAATCCGGGCAACCTGCCAGCACCAACCTGCTCCTTCATCTCCAAGATATCAGCATCAACTTCCTGACTTGCAATGACTTTGCATTCAAAGTAGGCTGAAGCTTCAACTGAAATAAAGATGCCCCCAATCCTTGCAAGACAACCTCAATACCTGCTCGATCCAACTCCTCAATCAGATGCCTCTGAGTCGTAATCAAACTGGCCAAACTGCTCTTGCGACTAAGTGCATCAGCAACAACATTAGCCTTTCCAGGATGATACTTGATCTCAGGTCGCATATCCTCGAGCACTTCCAACCATCTCTGCTGCCTCAGATTGAGATCCCTCTGCTGGTATATGTACTTCAAGCTCTTGTGGTCCGTGTACATGTTCAACTTCTCACCATACACGTAGTGCATCCATTTCTTCAAAGCAAAAATAATCGCAGCCAGCTCTAGATCATGAGTCGGATAATTTTTCTCATGCGGTCGTAGTTGCCTAGACCCATAAGCGATTACTTTACCTTCTTGCATTAAGACACAACCAAGCCCCCGATGTGAAGCATCGCTATAAACATCGTACTCAACTCCAGCTCTAGGCAAAGCCAAGATAGGTGCAGTAGTCAGTCTATCTTTCAACTCCTGAAAACTCGCCTCACATTGCTCGGTCCACTTGAAGTTCACATTCTTCTTGGTCAGTCCAGTAAGCGGTACAGCTATCTGAGCATAACCTTGAATGAATCTCCTGTAATATCCAGTCATCCCAAGGAAACTTCTGACTTCCTTCACTGTAGTAGACCTAGCCCAATCTCTCACTGCCTCTATCTTCTGAGGGTCAGTTGCCACTCCCTCCTTAGAAAGGATGTGACCTAGGAATGCCACTTCAGATTTCCAGAAATCACACTTGGATAACTTGGCATACAACCTCTGCTCTTCCATCTTCTGCAAAACTGCTGCCAGATGCTCGGTGTGCTCCGCCTTAGACTTGGAGTACACGAGAATATCGTCGATAAACACCACGACGAATGAATCAATAAACGGCCTCAGAACTCTGTTCATCAAGTCCATGAAGATTGCGGGTGCATTCGTCACTCCGAATGGCATAACTAAGAATTCGTAATGCTCATGCCGAGTTCTAAACGCAGTTTTGTGCACATCTTCAGCTTTCACTCGCACTTGGTGATATCCTGATCGAAGATCTATTTTGGAGAATACAGCTGCTCCTTGTAGACGATCGAACAAGTCATCAATTCGAGGAATCGGATACTTATTCTGAACGGTGACCTTATTCAGCTCTCGGTAGTCGATACACATCCTCATCGATCCATCCTTCTTCTTTACCAAAAGCACTGGTGCTCCCTAAGGTGACGCACTAGGTTGAATAAAGCCTTTTCCCAACAGTTCCTCAATCTGCCGTTTCACCTCATCCTGTTCCACTGGAGCCATCCTATACGGTGCCTTAGAAATGGGTGCACTTCCCGGTTGAACAGTGATGCTGAACTCTACATCACGATGCGGAGGTAACCCAGGAAAATCTTCCAAGAACACAGTCGGATAGTCCCGAACCACAGGAATCCCTTGCAATTCCACAGGAGTCTCTTCCTTGCGGATAGTTGCCACCAGCTTAGAACACTTCAACTTCCCTTGGAAAGTGACTTCAGGTCCTCCTGGAGCCTTCACTGTCACGGTCTTGGTCTTACACTCGATGCTTGCACTGTACACAGACATCCAATCAATGCCAATGATAATATCGACTCCCAAGATAGTCAGTTCGATCAGATCAATGCCAAAGATTCGATCCCCAATCACTATCTCGCAATCAGCATAATACCGATCAGTGGTCAAAGTTTCCCCTGATGGAGTAGCTACTGCTAAGATCTTGCCTGGAAAAATCTTCGGCTCAACTCCCAACACTTTAGCAAACTTTGGAGACACAAAAGTATGAGAGGATCCAGTATCAAACAACACCACAGCTTTCTTTCCATTAAGATAGAGTTCTCCTGTTACATAACATACATCATTACATAACAGTTTCACACTATGAACGGGAAGAAGAAATGACAAAAACCACACTAAACATCAGCTCTCGTACCAGAGATGACCTGATCCGCCTCCTCAGCATCAGCTTCTGTCAAAGCAAATACTCGCCCTGACTGGTACGACCTCTTCCCAGTCTGCTGTATTGGCACATTGTGATTGCCAGCCCGTGGTTTGAGACATCGAGATTGGTAATGTCCCACTTCACCACAGTTAAAGCAAGTGACTGCAGAAGGTCTCCCTACATCATTTCCAGGTCTTCCAGCTACACTGACAGCATTCGCCCCTGTCGGTTTGAACCTCTGTGCAGATGGTTGCCCCTTGAAACTCCCTGATTGAGCAGGCCTCTTCCCAGACTGCCAGTTGCTCTTCTGGTGCTGAGCAACATGGAACTGCTCCATATCCGCCTCCGTTGCTGCCGCCCTCTTCACCAGCTTATCGAATCTCCTGATACCAAGAGGTATCATACGAGACCTCAAGCTCGGCCTCAGACCATGCTCGAACTTGCGAGCCTTCTTCGCCTCATCCATCACCAGTTCTGGAGCATACCTGGAGAGCTGAGTAAACTTAGTCTCATACTCCCTCACTGACATGCTGCCTTGCTGAAGTGACAGAAACTCCATGGCCTTCTTCTCCTGGACGTCGGAGGAGAAATAATGGCTGCGGAATTCTTCCAGAAATTCCTCCCAGCCAAGCAACAAGCCGCCCATAGTCCTCTTCATCGACTGCCACCAAACAGCCACATCCTTCTCCAACTGCAAAGTCGCCAACTTGACCTTGCTGCCCTCCGGTGTCTCCAACACCTCGAAGATTGTCTCCACTTGCCGAATCCAGTTGTCAGCTGCATCTGGATCTGACTTTCCCTCGAACACTGGTGGTTTCATTCTCTTGAACGATTCCACTAGCTTAATTTCCTCGGGTACTGGATTCACCGGCCCCCTTCCTTGGTTTGCAGCCACTGCATTCAGCGTCTGGTAAACCCTTGCAAATTCGGCCTCCAGGTCCAAACCTTCACCATTCCTGGCTCCCCTTCTCGACATATTCTGATGCAAAAGATCCATTAAATTCGAAGTATAAGACAAGAAATTAAACCAACTTTCATTTCATTGAATTTCAAAGTTTATACATTCGAATTAAAACATCTCTTAACATCAGAATAGAAGAAAATAGAAACTAGGACAATCTAATCTCTACGGGTCCTCTTCGCTGCTTGAATCTCATCCCGTAGTTCATCAACCTCATCCTTCAGCACATCAGTTAGGTTCTTTTTCTTCTCAAGTTCCCAAATCTGATGGCTAAGAACAGAATAGTCGGCATTCCGCTTTTCCAGCTGAGCCTCCAAGACTCCAACTCTATACTTCAGGGTATCCGCTTGCCTCTGAAGAGAAGCCACAGTGCCGCTCAGAGCTGGTTCCTTTTCTTCATCGGAAGAAGAAGAATCGTCAGGTGAATTTGGCGGTGGGGTGATCTCTCGAGATTCAGGGTACTCCTCATCATCAGAATCTGCTTGCCCAGGGTGATACTCATCCTCAGAATCCGCCTGTCTAGGATGGTACTCTTCCTCAATAATATGCCAGTCGTCGCCTCCAGCAGGGTCGAAGTGATCAGCCATCTTAGAATAGAGAGGAAGAAGCATAAATCATAGAGCAACACAAATGTAAGTCACTTACATTTAAATCTCTAGACTCAAACACACACTCTAATGTCCACATCTAGGGTGTCGTTCCTTATAAATTTGTACAAGTGTGAAAGCGTAGACAAGCATGGCTCTGATACCACTCTGTAACGCCCCGAATCCCAAATTACTGAGTTCGAGATGTTCTTCAGGATCTTTTCGCTTTTCTCGAGTACAATTTTACAAGGAAATTTCAAACTTTTCTTTTTACATCAGAGTTACAACATCTTACATTTAAATTTACACAGCGGAAGCAAAATATACAACATTTACATAAATGAACAACAACATAATGAGATCTTTATGCATCCATTCCTCTTTACATGTAATTTATCCTGCATACAAAACTGTGGGTACGTCAGTTTATTCAACCGACGATAATTATACATGGCCATCCTCTCTATGCCAGAAACAGTATAATGAATCTCATTTCTTAACAAATCGCAATCTTGTTCATAATAAACATGTAAAATTAAAAGGGAACTTTTAGAGATGTCGTGTCGTGATTGTGCACTTAATCCTTAATGCAATTATTTAATTTTCACATGACACTAATGCACACTTGTTCGAATTCTATGCATCCCATACTACATAGGTTCGAGGGCAAGCCTCTTAATCGTTCTTCATTTTTGTAGGGTTCAATCCCCCGCCATGACTTACTCTACTTCTGTAAATTCAATGAGTATCTTAGATGATTCTATGAGTACAAGCATGTATCCTGGCCCCTGGAGTAGAATTTCGCGCCATGTCTTGACTCGTCAAGCATGCATTCTGCGACAATTCAGCCTCCTCCCTGAACACACTCCTCTTGCAGTCACCAAAACATCCCACAAGCGTGACTAGAGTCCGATCATTACTGAGTTGTGCCCGCGCCATGTCTTGACTCATCAAGCATGCATTCTGCGGCTCACACACCCGCACCGTACCCTAGCTCTCATACTCATGTTTTTCTCTCACCTTCATCACCTCCACACTATGTATTTAAGTTACATTAGAATCATGAATAAAAATCAAGCTCTAGAGTTAGCCTCTGCATCAACCGGACTTATCATTTTATTTCACTCGACCAACCTGGTCTATTTCTCAATATCATTTCATTTCACTGCCGGGGAGACTTAGCTACTCCTTGGTTCAATTTCAAATTCACAATATCCAATTGAGCGCCATCAGCTCATAATTCATTTTAGAGTCCCACAGACTTTCTCATCATGATTTAGCCATTCATAATTATTCATTTAATTCTCATTTCTCATCTATGATTCATTTATATAATTCATACGGCCATAAACAGAATCCATCGATTTAAAAGCATAAAGTTCATCATTACCAACAGTAAATAACATGAATCAAATTATCATAGTCCACTCTGTACAGTCGACTTGGAAGAATACCAGTCGACTTATACAGTCACATACAGGTTCCTCATAAAAGCTCGGGATAGTCGACTGTTGCACTCAACCAGTCGCCTGTCCCGCAACCTTCCATATTCACAATATTATCCACATGACAGTCGACTGTCCATTAATCAGTCGTCTGTCCTGGAGATTTCAAACAGCATAATTTCCAAGTCCAGATCAGTCGACTTGCTACACGCATTCGGTCGACTGGACAGATCCATTTCAATTAGGGAATTTATTTACAGTTCCTACATGTACTTGCATCATGATATCAATTCACCATATACATAAATTCATGTTTCATAAACAGAGTTTCCTCTTGTTCAGTAGCATTTACAGCACAAATTTCCAAGTTACTAACATGCTCTTTTAGAGAAAACTACTCTAAACATGCATTCACATTGCTCATACGTACTTACAATAATGAAGGTACAAATCTCAAGTCATCATAATGGGTCTACATAAATAAAATATCTGTATTCATGGAACTTCCAAACAGTCATGTTCAGAACGACGCACCAGTCGACTTAACCCAACGTCAGTCGACTGCTCCGACGATTTAAGTTATTTATCACCATTAGTTCTTTTCATTTATTTGCCTTCCCTCCATCATATGTGTCATAGGGAAAATATACATTTAATAATCACACCATCATGTCTATTTGCACACATTTTATCAGCACATTACGAAAAGCAGTGTCTCGTACCAGTCGGCTGGCTCATATGGCAGTCGACTGTATCGACAGTCTCGTCTCAATATTACTAGCATGTTCAGGCAATTTCTACTACATTCAATTCACTTTTGTAACATGGTATCAATCATAGTAATTATAGTATCATTCCTACGTTAGAAGTCCTGAGAAACACCCACCTTATATGAAGAAATAACCGAAATCCCGCACTTTCAAAGCAGAGAACGTCTTCTTGCTCCTTTGCTCCACACCGAAACCTTCAGCAATGCTGCTTGCCTCCACAGAAAAGCTCCCACACAACTCACAAATACTCTCTTGAAATCTTGGGAAATTTTAGTGTAAAAAGATAGGGAATAGGAGGGGGGTATTTATACTAGAATATAGGTGAAATGGAGGGCTGAGATTTATTGGGGAGTTGGAGAATCAAAGGCTGAGATCAAATCGGGAGTTGAGAAAACTACCCATAACTCACACATAACCGCCCATGATCCGAGCCACTCTCCACAAAACCGGCCAAGAAAAGATGCTCAAAGCACGTGTATGCGAAATGCACGTGCTTGCACACCCACACTAATAAAATTGTACAAAAATATAATGTATAAAAGTGTTTACACAAAAATGGGCTGTAGAGAAATAAAAGGTTAAATTTTATGGGCTTAATCCATTGGGCCAAAAATAAATATTTTTTAGAAGAGAAAAATAAACAAGTTAACATTTGGGCTTTAAGGAAAATATTACTTTATTCATCATGGAAAAATAATAGCCACATGCTACCAAGCATACCAGAGAAATAGATAATTTTTATGTATTAAGAAAATCGGGGTATTACAATGATAGAAAAGATACAAGTTGAAAGGGTAATAGCTTACATAATAAAATATCAAATGCATAAAGCAGACAAAAGAGGTCAAAAAAAGAGCTAGTCAGAAAGTATATGCTTTAAACAAAAATAACCAATACACTTGCGATAAAGAAATTTTATTCGAGCCTAGACATACAAACAGTCTAATTCCGATTACAGGCCTTCATGATCAAACAATCAAGTCACACACATCAGATGTCCACCAAGGTACTCACACTTCTAATGTCCACCTAGGTATTCATACATTTAATATCCACTTGTGTACTCACACATCTAATGTCCGCCTAGGTTCTCACACATCAAATGTCCATTTATGTTTATTCCCCATACCATGTTTAAAATTACAAATTGAAGCATGCTCTGATACTAATCTCTATAGCACCCCGAATTTTCAATATAATATCTCAGAAATACGTGGCACAATTCCCAGCATCTACCTCAATGTAATAGTGTCACGCCCCGCTTCCCAAAAAGAGAATACAGAATACGGATACATGACTAAGTCCAGCGAATGATTTTCATCATCCATAAATTGTCAGGATCGTTACAGTATTTCATAAGAATAATCAGAGTAGGAAGCAAGAAAAGTCAACCACGCATGCACAAATAAATCAATATACCAACAGAATTTACTTGAAATAAAATTTAATAAATCTCAAATAAACCAGATCTGCCCAAGTCAATAATTCCAGGTCATATTGCCCAAGACAAATAATCTAAGTAACAGATATATTTATTCGAAATAAGCAACATGAAATAATAATAATAATAGCCAGAACTCCAAGAACTAGAATCTCAGTTCACCTACTCCATCAGGCAACTGGTCACCATAATCTGCAATTTAACAAATTGCAGGAAGAGGAAAAAGAATACAAAACTTCCCTCAATGCAAGTTACGGGCCGCTTATAGTACAGGCACAAGTACAGGGAAAGATAAACAAATATAAAGTAACACCGGAAACAAACATAGCATGGAATAGATATGACAGAGCAAAACAGAATGTCTAACATGAATCATAAAACAGAATCAAGTAACATTATGTGCTAACAGATACAGGTAATATGAAACATATGTCAAGTGTCATGCAAACAGGTAAACAGATGACAGATGTCCGGTAGCATGTAACAGATAAATAGATAACAGATGTCAGGTTATGTCAAGTCTTGTATTTATTTCTATCCAGGTAGCACTTCATGCGTCCCAGGTTTTTACCACATGATTACTACTTACAAATAAATTACGTTTAGATTTTGTAGTGGACTGTATAGGGCCGTATACTCAGGTATCAGATAAACAGATAGCAGATACAGACAAACAGATAGAACCTACGGGTTCTCTTCTGAGTACACCTTTTTATAGGGAAGTGTGCAGTCAGGTAATCAGATAACAGAATCGTGCATCATGTAGTTATGAACACGTAACAGATAACGGATAATCATGTGGGAAACATAGGCTCCCTTCCAAGTACACATTTCTATATTATCCACTACTAGATCTTTTCCTTAACCCCGGCTTGATTATTTTGTTATTATTATCAGACAGACATTCATGTGTCACCAAACAGGGCAAGAATAACATGGCATAAACAAGTAATAGGTTCAAATTGAAAGTTAAACATGAACAGATGAAAGACAGCACATAAAAGGGTAGGACAACGAAAATCCTAGTTCAGGACAGCAAGATTGTACTGCACTAAATCTGGAATTCCCGTTGCCCCAAATGTGCAAATCTGGATCCGTCAGAAAATCTGGAAACTAGACTGTTGCCGCTGAATCTGGTGTGAGGGCAAACAGATAGTATTTGTGAGTTCTTGGAAAACCTGAATAGCAAACACCTAACCTGTTCCGCCGGAGTTTGACCGCTGACTCCCGCCGTTCACCTGCAAAGAAGTATGAGACACCGGGGTTGATCCCGGCGACGCACCCTCCGACGCTCAAGTCAGTAAGCAGAAATGATTATGAAAGAGCGTTTAACTAGCAAAAGATTGATTACCTCTTATTGGTGGTGAATGGGGGGTATTTATAGTCGCCATTAGGGATCAGATTAGAAATGTAATCCCTGTGAATCTGTTAAGGAATAAAATCCTCGTAACCATATAAGGAATGTGATCCCCTTATTCCCGGTGAAAGGATAGGTGCGAATCAGGGCTGTTGATTTGGTTCAATCAGAGACCCTAATTCTATCCTGTCGGACTGGGGTATCGGTTCGGGACCCTTACCCAGTTGAGGTGGATCCGTTCGCGGGTTATTGGATTTGTGAGAAGGAGACCCAGTACCCGTTTCGGACCCATTTGTATGTGAAATTACTGTTTTACCCCCGAGCTTTAAGATTCGTGTCCGATGTGAACGGTCCCGATTTAATCCTATTTTTAGCCATATCACGAGCCCCCCACTCCTAAAAACTGAGTTTGATCAGTCTTTGAGGAGTAGTTTACTGTTCTAATGGCGTACGAGATTTTATCGGTATTCTTAAGGGAGTTTGGATCTTACTCGGGGTGTAACGGTGTTATTCTGGGCTTGTAAAATGTCCAAAAATATCCTCAGAATTTTCTGGATTTTTGGTGATTTTTCCAGATTTTTCTGAATTTTTTCTCATTTTTTTGAATTTTTTATTCATTTTCCGAATTAAATAATTAATTATCAAAAATATTAATTATTTATTCTAATTAAATAATTATTTTTTTCAGAATTTAAAAATAATTTTTCTGAATTAATAATTATTTTTAGAATTTTTAATTAATTTTTTTCGATTTTTTAATTATTTTTTCGGATTTTTTAAATAAGTAAAACAAATAGATAAATAAATTAATTAATTAAATATTACCTAGACATGTGGTGTGTTTCTAGATGTTGATCGTGATCAGATGGCGCGCATCGCAAAGCAGATCATGCTCTGGACACGTGGCGCGTTTCTGAGCGTCGATCATGATCAGATGTGCGCGCATCGTAAGGCAGATCACATTCTGGACACGTGGCGCGTTTCTGAGCGTCGATCGTGTCGCGATGCGAATTTTGAGATGATCGGACGGATCGTATGGGTAGGCAGATTTTTTCTCCATATACGAGGGTCGGTTATTCGGCTCCTCGGATCGGCACTTCGGCTCGTCAGCTTGGATCTGCCGACCTTTTGAGGTGATGCTACGTGGCGCCACGTGGCATTTTTTTTTTCCTCTTCCCGCCCCTGCTCTTTCTCCTCTGCCTTCTCCTTCGCCCCGTCTCCTACTTCTCCGTTTCTTTTTCTTTTTTCTTCTTTTTTCTTCGAGCGTGGGGGAGCTCGGCAGTGGTGGAGTTTTGGCGAGGAGATGGTCGGTGGACGACCAATGTCAATGTGAAGAGAAAGAGGTGGAGCTTCGGCAATTGCTCGCAGCGAGCTCGGCGACGAAGGTGGCAAGCTTGGCGATGGGTCGTGCTCGATGTCGTCGGAGGGGCTCGACACCGAAGCGCTCGTCAGAGCTTTGCTTGAGCTCGGTGAGGATCTTGGCGAGTTCGGCGTTGGAGGGAGCTCGCCAGTGGTGGAATTTTGGCGAAGAGACGGTCGGTAGACGACCAAGCTCAATGCGACGAGAAAGGGGTGGAGCTTCGGCGATTGCTCGCTGCGAGCTCGGCGACGAAGGTGGCAAGCTTGGTGATGGGTCGAGCTCGATGTCGTCGGAGGGGCTCGATGTACTCGAGCTTGGAGCTTCGGCATATTGAAGAGCTCGATGCTTCGGAGCTTTGTGAGCTCGGCATTGGAGCTCGGAGGTGGAGTAGAGCTCGCGAAGGAGACGAAGGTGGAGCTCGGCATCGGAGCTCGGAGTGGAGGTGGTCGGCCATGGCGGAGCTTGGAGACAGGCCATGGTGGAGCTTCGTTTGTTGGCTTCGGCGGATAGAGGAGATCGGCACGGCGATGGGGTCGATCTCGGTGATGGAGCTCGGCACAAGAGCTCGGAGGCGGAGTAGAGCTTGGAGGTTGGAGGAGGTCGGGACTCGCGATGTGGCGGTCGGCGAGGAGCTGTGGTCGACCATGGCGAGGAGAGCTCGTGTTGTGAGCTTGGTGACGTGTTCGGCGAGAGGGAGAGATGTTGGAGAGTTGGGTTTTTTTTTTTTTTTTTTTTTTTTTGCTTCTGGTTTGTTTTGGCGGGAGAGTGGAGAAGAAGCGGATGGGAAGGAGTTCGGGTTTGGATCCCCTTAATGGGTCCGAACCCGGCCTCTTTTTTCTCTTTTTTTTTTATTCTTTTCTTTTCTCTCTCTCTCTCTCTTCCTTCTTCCTTGCTGTTCGGCAGATGCATCTTGTTCGGCAGATCCGAGCACGAATTTTGAGGTGCATTTTTGCCACTTTGCAGTTCGGTAGTTTGGTAGCTCGGATTTCAGATCCGAACTGTGTGGCTCAATCTGGACGGTTGATCTCGATCGTGGCGCGAATCACGAGACAAGAGGCTCAAATTTTGAGAAAATGTTATCTTGTCGTTTTATGGAGATGTGGCACGATCTGAACCGTTCATCATGTTCTAGCACGAATTTTGAGACATCTGACGGTGAAACTGGCTCGGCAGCATTTTTCTCCATATGTGGAGGTCGGTACCTCGGCTCCTTGGCTCGGTGGCTCGGCCATGGTAGAGCTCGGCCCTGAGAAGAAAGAAGAAGGGGAGGAGAGGCATTCGGGTGCTCTCCTCTGCCTCGTTCTTTCGCTCAGTGAAGAAGAGCAGAAGTGTTGGGTACTTTTGGCGGGAAGACTGAAGAAGAAGAAGAAGGAGAAGAATGAAGAAGCCAAGAAGGGTGTGGGTCGGATCGTGGGTATCGGATCCGACCCTGACCCGTTAGCCTCTTTTTCTTTCTTCCTCTTCATCTGCTTGCTTGTTCGGCGAATCCGAGCACGGATTTTGAGGCACATTTTTCGCCGCTTCGCAGTTCGGTAGATTGGCAGATCCGAGCTACGCGGTTCAATCTGGACGGTTGATCACGATCGTGGTGCGAATCACGAGACAAGAGGCACGAGTTTCGAGAAAACGTTATCTTGTCGTTTTGTGGTGACGTGGCGCGATCTGATCCGTCCATCACGCTTGAGTGCGAATTTTGAGGTGATCTAACTGTGAAATCGGGTCGGCGGTATTTTTCTCCATATGTAGGGGTCGGTACCTCGTCCACTCGGCTCGGTGACTCGGTAGTTCACCCTCTGCCCGTAGTAGCTCGGTGTAGTGGAGCTCGGAGTTCGGACGGCTTGAGCGTGAGGAGACGCTCGGCGAGTTGATGAAGGGGATGGGCCGGCATATGGAAGAGGTGATGCTCTGTTTGGTTTTGGAGATTTTTGAAGAGGAGCTCCACGTCTAGGGGTGGAGAAGACGTGCTAGGAAGATCCTCTTAAGAGCCATGGGAAGACCCATTCTTTGAAGAGAGTGTAAGGAGCAACTCTATGGAAGAGTTTTGAGTTCCGAACTCGCTTAGAAGAGGCCCGCTTTGGAAGCAAGCGGAGTGAAGAGCTCGGCTCTAGGAGAGAGCCATCTGGAAGACGAGTTTGAGGAGCAACTCTGGGAGAGAGTTGTGAGCTCCGAACTCGTTGAGAAGAGGTCCGCTTTGGAGGCGAGCAGAGTGAAGAGCTCGGCTCTAGGAGAGAGCCATCTGGAAGACGAGTTTGAGGAGCAACTCTGGGAGAGAGTTGTGAGCTCCGAACTTGTTGAGAATAGGTCCGCTTTGGAGGTGAGCGGAACGAAGAGCTCGGCTCTAGGAGAGAGCCATCTGGAAGACGAGTTTGAGGAGCAACTCTGGGAGAGAGTTGTGAGCTCCGAACTCGTTGAGAAGAGGTCCGCTTCGGAGGCGAGCGGAGTGAAGAGCTCGGCTCTAGGAGAGAGCCATCTGGAAGATGAGTTTGAGGAGCAACTCTAGGAGAGAGTTGTGAGCTCCGAACTCGTTGAGAAGAGGTCCGCTTCGGAGGCGAGCGGAGTGAAGAGCTCGGCTTTAGGAGAGAGCCATCTGGAAGACGAGTTTGAGGAGCAACTCTGGAAGAGAGTTGTGCGCTCCGAACTCGTTGAGAAGAGGTCCGCTTCGGAGGTGAGCGGAGCGAAGAGCTCGGCTCTAGGAGAGAGCCATCTGGAAGACGAGTTTGAGGAGCAACTCTGGGAGAGAGTTTTGCCCCGAACTCGTTGAGAAGATGTCCGCTTTAGAGGGAGCGGAGTGAAGAGCTCGGCTCGGGGGAAGAGCCATTTGGAAGACGAGTATGAGGAGCAACTCTAGGAGAGAGTTGTGAACTCCGAACTTGTTGAGAAGAGGTCCGCTTTAAAGGTGAGCGGAGTGAAGAGCTCCGTTCGGGGGAAGAGCCATTTGGAAGACGAGTTTGAGGAGCAACTCTAGGAGAGAGTTGTGAGCTCCGAACTTGTTGAGAAGAGGTCCGCTTTGGAGGTGAGCAGAGCGAAGAGCTCGGCTCTAGGAGAGAGCCATCTGGAAGATGAGTTTGAGGAGCAACTCTGGGAGAGAGTTGTGAGCTCCGAACTTGTTGAGAAGATGTCCGCTTCGGAGGCGAGTGGAGTGAAGAGCTCGGCTCGGGGGAAGAGCCATTTGGAAGACGAGTGTGAGGAGGAACTCTAGGAGAGAGTTGCGCCCCGAACTCGTTGAGAAGAGGTCCGCTTTAGAGGGAGCGGAGTGAAGAGCTCGGCTCTGGGAGAGACCTATCTGGAAGACGAGTTTGATGAGCAACTCTAGGGGAGAGTTGTGAGCTCCGAACTCATTTGAGAAGAGATCCACCTTGGAGGTGAGCGGAGCAAAGAGCTCGGCTCTGGGAGAGAGCCATTTGGAAGACGAGTTTGAGGAGCAACTCTAGGAGAGAGTTTTAGCTCCGAACTCGCTGAGAAGAGGTCCGCTTTAGAGGGAGCAGAGTGAAGAGCTCGGCTCTGGGAGAGAGCTATCTGGAAGATGAGTTTGAGGAGCAACTCTAGAGGAGAGTTGTGAGCTCCGAACTCGCTATTTAAGTGACAGAATCAACGGTTGTGGGAGCAGTTCCGAATGGCGAACCACTTCTAACTCGCTTAGGAGCAAGTTATCCGAAGCAGAATCGAGCCAAGTGTTGGAGTCCGAACCATCGTTAGAGTTATTCAACTGTTGTGGGAGCAATTCCGAATGGCGAACCACTTCTAACCCGCTGAAGAGCAAGTTATTTGAAGAGGAATCGAGCCAAGTGTTGGACTCCGAACCATCGTTAGAGTTATTCAACGGTTGTGGGAGCAATTCCGAATGGCGAACCACTTCTAACCCGTTGAAGAGCAAGTTATTTGAAGAGGAATCGAGCCAAGTGTTGGACTCCGAACCATCGTTAGAGTTATTCAACGGTTGTGGGAGCAATTCCAAATGGCGAACCACTTCTAACCCGCTGAAGAGCAAGTTATTTGAAGAGGAATCGAACCAAGTATTGGACTCCGAACTCGTTGTTAAAGATTAGTAAGTTGCGGGAGCAGCCATGTAGAAAAAGCTGGACTCCGAACCCACCATTTAAGAGAGTCGTGACTCGGAGAGATAGAGAAGCAAGACCAATAATTTTCAATGAAAAGATGTAAAGTTTTATTGAAATAAACTAAGTGGCCGCTCTAATAGGGCGAGCCATTATTACATGCTGTTGGCCGAGTTACAAGCATCGGCCTTATTGAAAATCAAGATCCTACTGCTACAATAAGGTGAAGACCTCTTGGGAGGAGCTGGGAGATTCTGAGTCTTAAAGCTCACCGGGCCCTTCGGTTCGTTTGTTGGCTCCTCAGGGGGGAAGCTCGGCCCCCTCTTTTTGGACGAACTTGGTCAGGTGCCCCTGCTGTATGAGTTCTTCGATCTCCTCCTTGAGAGCCCGACAATCATCCGTGTCGTGGCCGTGGTCCCTGTGAAAGCGGCACCACTTATCCTTGTTCCTCTTCTTGCCAGGTGTATTCATTCTCGGGGGAGCGCGGAGGAGCCCTTCCTTGTCCACCTCCATAAGAACTTCTGATATATTGGCAATGAGAGGGGTGAACTTCTCAAACCGAGGAGTCGGGCGACGCTGTCCATTACCGTCCTTCTGGGATTTTTGGGACCCCTCTTCGCTTGTGCTCTTCCGTTTGTTCCCGGAAGATGTCTCCTCAAAGCCCGGGAGATTCTCGGCTTCTTCGGCCTGAATGTACTTCTCGCTCCTAAGAAGGAGGCCGGCGAAATTATGTGGGGGCTTCTTGGCAAGGGATGAGCGAAGGCTCGAGTTGAGGACGTTCGATTGGAAGGCGGCCGCTGCAACAGGCTGATCAGGGGAAGCAATGGATCTCACTTCTGCAGTGAACCTCCTCACATAGTCTCTCAACTTCTCTCCCTTCTCCTGGCGGAGCTGGAGTAACGAGATGTTGGTCTTCTCTGTGCGTCTGCTACTCACAAAATAAGTGATGAAGAGGGTCTCGAATTGCTCGAAGGAGAATATGGAAGACGGGGCGAGGCGGGAGTACCACTCCCGAGCTGAACCCTTAAGAGTGGCGGGGAAGGTTTTGCACAGCAAAGCATCGGAAGCTTGGTGGATTAGCATGAGGGTCTTAAAACTTTCGATGTGGTCCACGGGGTCCGACTCCCCCGAGTAAGTTTCGAACTGCGGGGGTTCGAAGCCTCTTGGGATAGGAGCTTCCATGATGGTCCGGGAGAAGGGAGGTCTGCTCGGGCGGATGGTCCTTCCTCTTAACTCCTCATCCTTGTCTATTCGGCCGATGCGCCTCTCCATCTCGTGGAGACGGCGGTAGAGAGCATCGTCCCTTCGACGATAGTCAAACGAGCCTCTGGACTCGTCTTCATAGGAAGGGGAGCGACGACGGTAGCTCTGGGAGCGGCGAAGGCTAGACATGCTCTGTTGATTGCTAGGAGCCGGAGGAGGAGTTATGGACCGATGGCGAGGACTTTGGACCCGTGGAGGGGTAGGAGCCCTCTGAGCATTGTTATTGTTGGGTCGGAGGTTGAGGGCTTGCAACACCGTTGCTTGGAACTGCTGGAACTCGGCACGGGTGATGGGTGCCTCATCGTTCCTCGGATGTTGTCGACCGGCAAGGGAATGAGGTCATCTCCTATGGTGTTTGGGGGACTCTTTCATCCCTCTTTGGGCAGGAGACCTTCTGTAGTCTCGGCGGTGAAGAGATCGCTCATCCGGACGCTGTTGGCGGGAGGCTCCCTCTCGGGCCCGCTTTTCGTCCAGACGGCAGCGAAGATCCTCATCCTTCTGCCGATTGAGGATGGTATTGCGGAGGTCGGAAACTCGAGGATTGTGGGAGGCCATGGAATCTGAAGAGGCATTGTGTACCGAAATGCGGTCCTGATGGAGGGGTTGCTTCTGCGGGTTGGGACGCGAAGCCCCCGCACCGGCAATCTGAGGACCGGCGGGACCCTTAGGGGGTTGCTGATTCTGAAGAGGAGGCTGATCTTGTTGAAGAGGGTCTTCCGCTTGGAGAGGAAGTTGCCCCTGCTGCTGAGCGGGTTGGATGGGGACTACCTCTTGCTGATCAACGGGATTGGGTCCACAGTTGGACCCTCTGGATCTTACTTTCCTAGGAGGCATGACTGGAGGAGATCTGACCAACGGGAAGAGGGGAGGCTGCTATTCGTATGTTTCCCACAGACGGCGCCAATCTGTTGCCGCTAAATTTGGTGTGGGGGCAAACAGATAGTATTTGTGGATTCTTAGGAAAACTGAATAGCAAACCTGTATACTTGTTCCGTCGGAGTTTGACGCTGACTCCCACCGTTTACCTGCAAAAAGTGCGACACACTGGGGTTGTTCCCGGCGACGCACCCTCCGACGCTCAAGTCAGTAATCAGGGATGATTAAGAAATAGTGTTTAACTAGCAAAAGATTGATTACCTCTTAATGGTGGTGGATGGGGGGTATTTATAGTCGCCGTTAGGGATCAGATTAGGAATGTAATCCCTGTGAATCTGTTAAGGAATAAAATCCTCGTAACCAGATAAGGAATGTGATCCCTGATTCCCGGTAAAAGGATAGGTGCGAATCAGGGCCGTTGATTTGGTTCAATCAGAGACCCTAATTCTATCCTGTTGGACTGGATTTGTATCGGGTCGGGACCCATACCCAGTTGAGGTGGATCCATTCGCGGGTTATTGGATCTGTGAGAAGGAGACCCAGTACCCGTTTTGGACCTATTTGTACGTGAAATTACCGTTTTACCCCCGAGCTTTAAGATTCGTGTCCGATGTGAATGGTCCCGATTTAATCCTATTTTTAGCCATATCATAGACACTCGGCTGAATCCTGTAAATATATATAGGTCAAATGGTATTTCACAAAAACAAGTCTGAAAACAGATTTGTATCCAGAAAATATGTTCAGCAAGAAATCAGAAGTTTGTATTCATAAACAAGAAAACGATATAAAAACTTACTGATTAAATCCACAAAAAATCTGGGGTATTCCCTAGTATGTTTAGTATCAGAAAATAAGTTTCATAATTTTCCAACATAGATAGAATAGTCAAGTAAAATCAGAAAGCAGCAAGATACGGTTGTTTTATAAATCTAGAATCATAAACACAGCAGTACCAAACTAGAAATAGATTACAAAATATAAATCGAAATCCAGATCCATCAAAAGGGTGATAAAATTGATACAGTAGGTTACAATTCATATTCACAAAGTTTTATAAAAAACAGATATAATCAGGTTGAAATTAAGGTTCTTTACTGAACAACATGAAAATTTTGCAAGTATAATAGTTGTTTGCAAGCATAGAATATTTAGGGGTTAATCCAATCAAGTCTAGTTGTACTCAGTAAAATATTTGATCAAAATATTATCTTTAACATCAGTAGAAAAATAATAACCCATACAGAATTCATATAAAACAGAATCTGGAATATTAAACACATCTGTAGTAAAACAGCAATAACTTGCAACTCACAAATCGAAACTGAGATCTATTAGAAATTATAGAAAGTAGACAAAATTATCTATAATTCATATTCATAAATAGTTTTCATATACTGAGATTAATAGGGTCTAAAATACTGAACAAAAAACGGGGTAACAACGAAGACAATATTATCCTTCATGCACAAAATCAACTAGACCATATGAAACACATTCAAATCATAACAAAACATGAAATAGGGTATACTAGATATCCAAGCAACATGGTATAGGGTGTTTGACAAGTATACAATGAGTAATACTACAACGAACCCATCAAACATACAAGATCATACAATACCTCATAATTCACGAACACATGCATGTATACAAGAATTGATTTCTCTAAACCTAAATTCATGTCGTGTGTGTAATGAGACAACCACAGACGGATCAACACATAGAGACAAGATATAACAGGGGTTTCTTACACTACAGGTGGTATTTAGTACTTGTATTTAGAATAGAATTTAATACAAGTTACTTGCCTTAAAGACGACGACAAAAACGATGCAGAGGATGAGAATAACGAGAACGGATTCCCAGGCACGAACACGAGCGAACGAATCACGAAAAAATCACGAACACACGATCACAATCGCAATCACGAACACAAAGCACGGATCTCGATGATCAAGAGGACGATCAAGATCAGATCAAACGAACAGCTGAGATTGCTGATGAAGAAGATGATGATGATCAAGATCGATCGATTGATCAAACGGATGCGATCAAAGAAAGCTTGATGATCATCATGATTGTGATGATCAAGAGGAGATCGAACGGCCCACAATCAAAGATGATCGAAACCAACATCAACAACAATGGCTGGCTCTAGTTCAACTACGGGGGAATCAAAAAAGGGGGCACTGCAGGCTGTCATGGGTGGCTGACGCTGTGGATCCAAGGCAGCACGACAGGAGGTCGCAACGGAGGAGGACGTGGAAGTGGGGGTGCTGCTGCTGACAGGCGCTGTTGTCGCGCGGATGGCGTGCGGCGTGCTGGAGGAAGGCACAGCACAGGAGCGCTGGTCGGGGTGCACATAGGAGACGGAGGGTGTAACGCCCCGAGTCCGGCTCAGCTGCGCACGCGGCTACACGTGCGCACACGCGAAAGAACGGACACAAAACTCTAGCCACGCCCACCACAGGCTCCATCAAAAGGTGGGTTAACCCTTAGGTGCCTTTATCATTTGGGAAACCTAATATAAACACACACACACTCACTAGCACATCCGATATGGGATCTTTTACTCCCATGGTCAACTTGGTCAACATAGCCCCAACTAGCACATACACATGGATGTCTTTCTTTTTCATTCATTTAATTCCCATATGTATGGTCAACTAGTCAAACACCATCTACTCATTCCCTTCCTTCCTTCTTTACACGTCACCTACCATCCACCACCTTTTCTTTATTTATTATACTATATATATATATATATATATATATATATATATATATATATATATATATATATATTATTATATATCTCTATATAATATTATATATATACCGGGTGTTACAGAGGGAGAGAGACGAACGGGAGGGAAGTGGCTGGCGCTCGAGAGGAGGCAGCACAGGAAGCGTCGGCAGCGAGGTCAGAGGCCAAGAGGGGGAGCATAAACTGTCGTCGAGGGGGATCGGGATGCAGGAGGGGGATCAGGGTGTAGGAGCTGAGGTTGGGTGTAGAATCTTAATCACTTCCCAAACTTGAGACTCAGCTCCATTCGTTCTGAAGCCAAATCATACCCACACCCGTATACAACTTGACTCAACTTAAAGCAAACTAAAAAAAAACAACTAATTCATCTAGGCCTAAGCTGAGCCTCCCTCGGGACTTGAACCCGCAACCCCCTACATCTAAGCACGGCATTAATAGCAACCCGACCCACTTATACAACCAAACCCGCTACCAGTGATAGCTAGACCCGAAACCCAACCTTACTGGATCTGAACCCGCAATCCATACTGAATAAGAATCTGCAACCAATTTAACTCATACCCGACTAAAAACTAGGTTTTAAACCCTAATTAAAAACATAATTTTTCAGCAAAATACAACCGAAAAAACAGCAAACATTTAACTCTGAAACAAAGATTTGAATCAACTAGAAAACTGATATTTCATGCACATAATAATCATTAAATCTTCATGACCATATCCAATAACAACTACATAAATCTACAATTCTATAGCATGATATTTAGATAAAAACTGAGTTCTTTTGCATGGTATGAATCTTTAATAACATGTGAATATTTATTCATGATCACCACATCACAATTAGAAGTTCTTGTCTAATTAAGGTCATTCAATACATCATCAAAACATACAAACAATAATTGTTATGGATCAATTCATGATATCTTAATGATTAGAACAAGTGTTTACAAACATCCTAGCATGCTCTCTATATTAAAGTAACAACATCAACAGAAATTGATAGAAGAAAAGAACACCCACCTCTTAATGTTGAATTCTTGATCAAAAGTCTTCCAAAAGCCCTTCTCCTCTAAGAATAAAAAAGCAACACCAAAACCAAACCCACCAAAAGTGAGAGAGAGAGTCTCTCTCCCTCCCCTCCCCCCTCCCCCCCCCCCCCCCCCCCCCGCGAGGGTAAGGGTTAGGGTTTCTTTTATTTTGGATTGAGCTCTTATGGGCCCAAATAGTATTCTCTCATTATAAATATTAATTCTTATTAATAGTAATAGCCCACAATAAACTATTCTTCATCTATATGAATAAATTAAAAAATAAAATAATAATAAATGAATATTACAATACCTTATAATGCACATGTGTTTCGCGTACAAAGTTGTAAAAGATGTGAATTTGCTTGTCCAACAGATTTTCTTAGTGTCCATGTTTATTTATGGCATGAAACAAATCACAGCATTGGTCTAGCTTATTGAAGTATAATAATAATAATAATAATAATAATAATAATAATAATAATAATAATAATAATAATGTTATTCTATTTTAGTGGGGTGTTACAGATCTTGACTGCGCTTCAGAAAGAACGACCCACGGATCTCACTAATGATAGTTGCTCTGAGGATAAAAGAAACATGGAGCAGTGGGATTGTTCTAATCGCATGAGTCTTTGATCATTAAGCATTCCATTCTGGAAACCTTCAGGGGGACTATGTTTGAGGAGAAAAAATGCTACTAAGTTCTTGAAGAAATTGAAAAGCATTTTGCTAACAATGAAAAGGCTGAAACCAGTACTCTTTTGAGTAATCTTATTTCAGTCAGGTATAAAGGATAAAAGGAACAAAAGGGATTACATCATGGAGATGGGTAATCTCGCTTCAAAACTAAAGACACTAAAGTTAGAGTTGTCTGATGAGTTGCTCGTGCATCTAGTTCTTATATAACTTCCTGCACAATACAGTCAATTCAAGGTGAGTTACAACACTCAAAATGACAAATGGACTCTTAATGAGCTCATATCTCATTATGTGCAAGAAGAAGAGAGAATTAAGTGAGAAAGAGCTGAAAGTGCTCACTTAACAACCACTCCTCAAAAGAAAAGAAAAAGATGAAAGGAAGCTGCAATTGGGGCTCCTCAGAAAGTGCAATAGAAACAGGATCATGAATTTACCTATTACTTCTGCAAGAATGTGGACACATGAAAAAGGAATGTCTCAAGTCACCGCTTAGCGTGTGAAGAAATATATGCTTCTCACTTTCGTTTGTTCTGAAGTTAATTTATCTTATGTACGTAGAGACATTTCGTGGATAGATTCTGGTGCTATTACTCACATAAGCATGTCTATGCATGGTTTCTTGTGGAGACGAAAGTCAAATGATGCTGAAAGATTCATCTATGTGGACGACGAAAAATTAGTTGCAGTTGAGGCTATAGGAACCTTAAATTTATTGTTAAAGGCTGGTCAATTTTTTGATTTGGAAGAGACTTATGTAGTACCATCATTTACACAAAATTTGGTTTCAGTTTTTGTATTAGACAAATTTGGTTATTATTTTTGGTTAGGAAATAATAAATTTAGTCTTTTTTCAATATTCGAATGTTATTAGTATCATTGTCTTTGCATGATAACCTATATTTGTTGAATACAATTGCCTCATTTAATGAAACCTTGCATACAAGCTCACGTGGTACAAAACAAAATTAACTTACAGGGATTTCGCCAATCTATGGCACAAGCATTTAGGCCATATCTCTAAACAGAGAATTCAGAGACTTGTGTCTGACGAGATTCTTTATTCCCTTGATTTGACAAATTTTCAAGTCTCTAGACTAACATAAGGAAATTAGGTGCCAACATATGTTCTAATAACTAAAAGTTAGACTAGAGTTGTGAATGAACCAACTTATATTGAGTTTTGACCTAGAGTTTTTGGAGTAGTTGATAACTCCTATATGTCGGGATTTCATTTACAAGTTAGGGTTAATATGGAAGAGCCTAGAGTGGAATGTGATGTGATGTCCTAGTTGTGTGGGCTTTCTAGAGATTGAGCAAAACTTAGGATACCGGCAGGTTGTGTTTAGTATAATGTGGGAATTAACTAGGTTGGGCTAGTATTTCCTATTGTTGTTGATGTAAGACGAACATGGTCAATGATATCTACAATGTGCTTAGACTGAGGGAGAAGATAACATTTTGGAGAAAAGGCAACTTCAATACCCAAAAAGTATCATAGAGAACCTAAATCCTTCATTTCAAATTGACGAGCTAATTCTGACTTTAATACTGCAATGCCTTAGCAACCAATATAGCTTTGTACCGCTCAACGGACCCATCATACTTGGTTTTGATTTTATAAACTCACCGAGAACCAAGTGTACTTTTACTAGAAGGTAAAGGTACCAAATCCCAAGTGCCTGTCTTTTTTAAAGCAGAAAGTTCTTTGTCCATAGTATGCTGCTGATGGGGGTAAAAAATTGCCTTTTTATATGATAAGGAATCAGAGAGACAATAAATAGATGCTAAAAATGAAGAGAAAGAAGTGGAATAACAGGAGTGAACAAAATCTGGTAGGTTAGTAGACTTAAGAGTGCGTTGAGGAAAATGATAAGAAGAATCCACAATCTCAGGAGGAGCATGGGCGACTGTAGGAGGAGGGGGAGTATCACGAGTGTCAAAATTCGAGTTACCAATATCTCCATAATTAACAATATGAGCCATGAGAGAATAATTGTAACTCCTGTATCCCCTTTTCTGTATTCTTGTACTGTATTCTTTCTTCCAGTGTATTCCATCTATTTGTACTCTTTCTTTTTCCTGAACCATGTATTTTTTCTTCTTTCCAGTATTTATATATTCATCTATTTGTTTGATTCTTATGTGATTCTTTTGTCTACCAATTATTTTTGTCCCTGGATGATTTATTGTTTCCAATTTATTTCATTTCTTGGCTTAATTGCCTATTTATTTGAGCTCTGTCTTGTTGGATCTGGTTTTCTACCCAATATACCCTATTGAACCCTCATACCCATCCTATTGGATCCTAAACCACAACCCAGTACCCGCTTCTTTGACCCAGTCTTTCCTAGATTTTCTTGACGTTCCCTAACAAGAAGATCATATCTCCTTTCCCTATTCTCTTGATTCTCCAAATCACAATTTGCCAAAATTTCTCTTCATTAATCCCCAAAAAATTTGGTTATTGTCATCTATAATTCCGATCTCCAAACCTTAACCCTAATATTCTCTCTCACCATCTCTCTCTCTCTTCGGGCCTCTACCCCCGACTTCTGACCGCTGGCCTACCCTCCATCGTGCCGTGCCCCCTGCCGGCGACCCACCTTACGACCGCCAGTCGTGCCAGCCCACCAGCAGTAGCAGCAACCCCCTCATCTTCTTCCCTGCCTCCTCCCGAGTGCCAGGCAATAGCAGCAATGCCAGCCAGCAGCAAGCTAGCCAGCATCGCGCCGCTCCTTCTGGCCTGTCCCCTGTCGCCGTGCCACCGTCTCATTGCCATGGTGCCGTTCCACCATCGCTGTCCTCCTCTCACAGTGTACTCCCGGCTGCCATCTCTCTCTTGTATGTGCACGTGTGGATCTCAAGTTTTGGATTCGTGTATTATGTTCGTGGTGGTCGTGATCGTCTCGTGCATCTCGTTCATGTTCTGTTCGCAGTATTGTGTTCGTGCCCGGGAATCTATTCCCGTTATTCTATTTCTTTCGTCAAACCCATCGTCTTTGCAAGGCAAGTAACTTGTATTTCTTGTTGTTGAATATACAAGTACTAAATACCGCCTCTGTAGTGCTACTCTTTTTGTTTCTAGATTCATCCTCTTGAAAATCCTTGTTAGATCTTGCCTCTATTTGTTGATCCATCCGTGGTCGTGTTTCGTTACACACACGACATGAAATCAACTTAGATCTAATTAATTCTTGATGCATGTATGTATGACGTTCGTGATCCATGATATGTTGTATGAATCTTGCATGTTTGATGTGTTAGTCGTAATATCTTGTGGTAGACTTGTAAAACACCCATACTATGTTGTTTGGACATCTACTATATCATGCCTTGTGTTTCGTTTTAATTTGGATTTGTTGCATATGAACTATTTGATTTAATACATGAAAAGATCTCTGTTTTTGCTGTTGCCCCATTTTTGTTCAGTATTTTAGACCCTGTTGAGGTGAGTAAATAAAACTAATTTGTGAATATAAATATTATATCTCGTTGTCTATTTTCCAGAATTTCTGACAGATCTCAGTTTAGATTTGTGAATTAAGAGTTATTGCTGTTTTGCAAGAGATGTGTTAATAATTCCATATTCGGTTTTATGTGAATTCTGTAGAGTTATTTATTTTAATACTGAAGTTAAAGATAAGATTTGGATCTGATATTTTTCTGGGTAAGACTAGACTTGACTGGGATTAACCCCAAATTTTTGTGGATTTATTTGATGATATTTATAAACTATTCTATATATCTTGCCATGCTACTTGTTCTGTTCTTTACTTAGAGTTAGTTGCTCTATTTTGTTGTTATATCTTTCCATACAATACTTGCTTCTGCTGTTACTCTATTCTTGTTTATTTGTTTTTTCTGTACTTGTTGCCTGCAATACAAGTGGCCCCTAACTTGCATTGACGGGCATTTGTTTTCTCTTTCATTTTCCTGCAAATTTGTTCCTTGCAGACTTTGGTGACCAGTTGCCTGATGGAGTAGGTGATCAAAGATTCTAATTGGCTGGATTCTTGCTACATTTATTTATTCTTATTGTTTATTCTTAAATAATTTGTAACTTGTTACTTGGATTATATTTGTATTGGGCATTTTTTCCAAAACTTGTGTTTTGTTCCAAACTTGATTATTTGAAATTTAGTATTCTTGTTTCTTGTTTCAAGTAATCCTGTTGACTATATTAATTCAGTTATGCATGCGTGGTTGACTATTTCTCTTGTATATCTCTTGTTTATTCTTGTATATGTTGTAAAGATCCTGACAGCTTATGAATGGTGAAAGCCATTCAGTGAACCTGTGTCGCATACTCGTATTCCATATTCCTTTTTGGGAAGCGGGGTGTGACATAGTTTTTAGTGGTATCAGAGCCCCAGGTTGGCTAATGTATTAGTTCGACTAATATATTAGACAAGTTTGGGCTCGATCAAGGATTGGCTCAACAGTATACAGACCTTACAATAACATGAATGAATTATAATGAACATTGATCTGGATGCTAATTGTTTTTGGATTTGTGCAGGCCATGGCTCGTAGAGGTACCACTTCCCGTCCACAGGAGGAACAGCCTGGATTGGACGCTATTATGAATGTGTTGGAGCGATTGATCCAAATGCAGTAGAATCACAGCGATCTGGTGATGGCCACAATGTAGGTTGCTAGGAACCCAACTCCCATTGTGCCTATGCAAGAAGCTCTTCCTCCTCGTTCGGGTACAGTAACAGATTTCATGAGGCTGCACCCTGACAAATTTGCCGGCACTGAGACGCCTTTGGAGGCCGAATAGTGGCTAATCAGGATGGAACAATTGTTTTTGGCAGTGAGAGTTTCTGATGTTGATCGAGTGGATGTGGTGACCATCCAATTGGTAGACCTTGTCCACATTTGGTGGCGGGCTGAGTCAGAAAGGCTCGTGAGGCCCATTGATTGGACCACGTTCACCAGGAGCTTCTTGGAGAAGTTCTTCCCTAGCAGCACTCGAAATGAGATGGAGCAGCAATTCCTGGCCCTGAAATAGGTTGGTCGTTGTTCTATTATTGGAATTTGTTACATATTGTTCATGCAATGTTGTAACATGAGACTCTCTTGAAATAGGGTGCCAGGTCAGTGGACGAGTACGCAACAGAATTCACCAGGCTTAGCCGCTTCGCAACCGTTCTAGTGGCGAACGAAAAGTATCGAGCTCAGAGATTCCTTCTTGGGCTTGAGCAAAATATCCAGATGCATCTTGTTTTGCTCCGTCTACGTACTTATGCTGAGGCTCTTGAGGCAGCTCGAGCTCAGGATCAGGCTCGCAGTAGGTTGGCTCCTCCCCAGCGGACAGTTTAGCACTCTGCTGTTGTTGCTAGGGCTTCTGGTGGGCCGATTCGATGTCCTATCCCAGCCCATCCGGTCAGGGCAGCTCCTTACTCTTCTACTGGTCCTCCAAGAGTTGGTTTTTGTGACTTTTACCGACTTGCTGGGCATGCGCACAAGGATTGCAGGCGAGCCAATCGCTGTTGTTTTGGCTGTGGTGCTGTTGACCACTTATTGCGAGATTGCCCGCAATAGAGGATGGCTCTTCCAGCCAGGGATCCGGTTCAGTAGGAAGCGCTAGCTCGTGTTCTGGTTTGGTCACCGCTTTCCCCTCAATGCCAGACTGTCGGTCAGAGGACCTCTGCACCCAGAAGCGGTTAGGCTTTCAACCTGACAGCTACAGATGCTGAAACGGCCGAAGGTGTTGTTGCAGGTATTTTTGTTTTCTTGTCGTTATTTCTTTTGTTTCTTCCTTGCTTTGCTCTGTTCATTCATATTATCTGCTTTGCAATGTTTTTCCTCATTCTTGATCGTCATTCTTTTTCACTTACTTTTTGGCTCTATCTTAGGTATTATCCTAGTTTGCTCTTTCTCTGCTCATGTTCTCTTTGATTCCGAGGTGACCCATTCCTTCGTCTCTTCCCGCTTTGTGGCTCGGCATTCTTTGGAGTGCAGCACCATGCCTGAGGCTTGGAGCATTGTCAAAAGTGGTGATGTTGTCGTCTATTCCCAGGAATGCAAGCAGAGTCCCGTAGTTGTTGGTGGCACAGATTTCAAAGTCGTCCTGATCGTCATTGGGAATTCGGGATTTGACGTCATTCTCAGTATGGGTTGGTTGGGTGAGTCCCATGCCGTCAGTGATTTTCGTGCCAAGAAAGTTGTATTCCGAATCCTAGGTCACGCAGAATTTGAGTTCCATGCCGGAGAGATTTGTGCGATGGAGTTGCATTCAGGCTGTAAGGCTGTGCCCCTAGGCCGAGCTGAGACCGCAGTTGATTAGGAGACTTGTGCGATGGAGTTGCATTCAGGCTGTAAGGCTGTGCCTCTAGTAGTACGAGAATTTCTGGATGTGTTTCCAGAGGAGTTGCCTGGCTTACCCCTTGATAGGGATGTGGAGTTCGGTATTAAAGTTCAGCCTGGTACGACGCCGATATTGAAGAGTTCCTATAGGATGGCACTGGTTGAGCTAGCAAAGCTGAAGGTGCAGATTCAGGGTTTGCTAGATTTGGGATTCATTCGGCCCAGCGTTTCACTGTGGGGTGCTACAGTTCTTTTTGTCAGCAAGAAGGACGGTCCCGTCAACTGTGCATCGATTATCGGGAACTGAACAGTGCTACTGTGAAGAACCCATATCCACTGCCCAGGATAAATGACTTGTTTGATTATTTAGGCGGAGCAACTATCTTCTCGAAGTTGGATCTTCGATCAAGGTATCATTAGGTCAAGGTGATGGCGACCGATGTGCAGAAGACTACGTTTAGGACCAGATATAGGAATTATGAGTTCCTTGTGATGCCGTTCGGAGTCACAAACAAGCCAGCTATGTTCATGAGTCTGATGAACAGGATCTTTTCCCCATTCCTGGATAGATTTGTGGTGGTCTTCATCGATGACATTCTGGTGTATTCTCGGAGCCAGGAGGAGCATACCGAGCATCTTAGGTTGGTCCTTCAGACTTTGAGGGAGAATCAACTTTATTGGAAACTCAGCAAATGTGAGTTTTGGCTTGACAAAGTGACCTTCTTGGGGCACATTATCTTGGGTGATAGTATCTCAGTGGATCCGTCCAAGGTTGCGGCTGTGAGAGATTGGCCAGTTCCCAAGTCAGTTTCGGAGGTGAGAACTTTCTTTGGTCTAGCTAGCTATTATCGGAAGTTTGTCCAAGAATTTTCGAAGATAGCAGGGCCTTTGACTAAGCTGACAGGGAAGGATCAAAAGTTATGTTGGTCTGAAGCTTGCAATGAGGCTTTTGCTAGGTTAAAGAGAAGGTTGACGTCAGCGCCAGTGTTGACTATTCCAGATGGTTTAAGCGGATTTGTGGTTCACTATGACGCTTTTGGCAAGGGTCTTGGTGCAGTTCTGATGCAGAAGGGCTGAGTTGTTGCTTATGCATCGAGGCAGTTGAGGCCACATGAGAGGAACTATCCTACTCATGATGTGGAGTTACCGGAAGTTGAGGCCGCATGAGAGGAACTATCCGACTCATGATTTGGAGTTCTCCTTTAAGGGCTGAGTTGTTGCTTATGCATCTAGCAGATTAAAAAGGCTCAGGCTGGTGATGAGCAGTTGCAAGGATTCAGAGCAGAGGTTGAGGCTGGTTCCAGAACGGACATGGCTGATGGTTCACTTTGTTTTGGGTCCAGGTTGTGTGTCCCGAAGGGTGAAGTTCATCAAAGGTTGCTTGAGAAAAACTACTAGTCCTCGTATTCTATTCATCCTGGAGGTACTAAGATGTACCAGGACTTGAAGCTTCACTTCTGGTGGCATGGTATGAAGAGGGTTGTGGCTCGGTTTGTATCTCAGTGTTTGATCTGCCAGCAGGTGAAGGCAGAGCAACAGAGAACCGCCAAACTTCTTCAACCGCTTCCCATTCCGGAGTGGAAATGGGAACACATCACTATGGATTTTGTGACCACTTTGCCGAGGAGTCCCAAGGGTCACAATGCCATTTGGGTGATTGTTGACCGACTGACGAAGAGTGCTCACTTCATTCCCTCCCGAGTTGGACAGTCTACTGAGAACCTAGCTGAGAAGTACCTGCAAGAGATCGTCAGACTTCATGGGGTTCCAGTCAGTATTGTATCTGTCACGTAGCGTAGGCTCAGCAAATGATGTAAACACCATTCATAAGCTGTACCAGACTAACTCAGTAATATGAACAACAAATTACAACCACACAAGAAATATAACCACATGAATCAAAGATAAATTTCAATAACAAATGAAATAATCCAACAATATAAATATCCTACATCTGGGATCAAAACAAACTCAGGGTCATAGAGCCCAAAACAAAGTACAAGTCAAAACAATGTTCGAGAAATAAATCTAGCAACAAATAAATCTAAGCAGCGCAATTTGGTTCCATCTTTAGAAACGTTGCTCACCAATTCCTTCGGGGATCGATCCTTCAGCACCTGTAAAATCTTGATCTAAAAGAAAGAAAAGAGTGCCCTTAGAGCAAGTCGTGGGCAGCAAGTAGAGAAAACAGAGAATAAAGGAAGCATGTATATCAAAGGAAAAAGGAACATGATCAAAGACAAAGAGCAAAGCAAAGACAGGCCATAATATTAAAGGTCTACAATTAATCACTCATGTAATAAGTGACATCAAGACAAGATCAAGCATGAGATGCATGTTATTATGTATTTTATTAATCTATCTAGTGCACCTACTTCTGCGTCCCATTCTAGAGGTTCGGCGCAAGCACAGTAATCGTTTTAGACCGATGGTGAATTCACTGATCATGTACTCGGTGTAACAGGATAAAATGATAACATGATAACATGATAACATGATAACGTGATAACGTGATAATCTTCTTCCATGACAATCTCCTCCTTCCATGACGATATAACAGGAAGGCCTAACCGAGTACATTTTCCGATCGTTCACTACCAAGTCTACCTATAATACCCCGGCTTGTTTTTTTGATGAACCGGATAGAGCCCAAAAGCTCCAGCCACACAATCAAATATATATAACAAAACGATAGTACAAACAGGGATAATCAGTCCTAGGTTTACAAGGTGTAGGCATCGAAATAGCTAAAGAGCCCGGGATAACACGGACTCGGCTAATCAGAAGAGATAGAGAGCGATACAAAAGGCATAACAAAAAATCTGAGAAGCTGTAGCTAAACGATGGAGCGAGCGAACTCCAAAAGCCGTAGCCACGAGCGAGCAATGGGTCCACACATCAATACCGGATGAGGGACGACACAGGAGCCTGGACCAAAAGATCACGACACTGCTGCGAGGAGAAAGCCAAATCTCACCGCAAGCAACATGCCTGGCGTCGCACCCGATGCAAGGAAAGAAGACCATCGGCTGAAACACCAAAAGCCAACGAAAAGCAAAAGAACTGGGTGACCCCGCACGCACCAAACGAGAACGAGAATGAGGCACCACCACGAAAGCGAAACACTGCACAAACCGATACTAAACCCACCAGAATACAACAAAAGTGCTGGACACAACGAGCCACAGGTTAAACCAACTAAAGCAAGCAGGTCCATCACCACAATCACAACTGAACCCAAAAAGAAGCCACACTGGGATAAACCCATGCTACCAGGAGAGCCCAACTGCAGACAAAGAGAATCGTCTAGCGGCTAAAAGAATACAAGCATTATAAAGACCATAGCAGGCAAAGCAAAAAAGCCAAATTAAGAAGCATTATAACGGATCAGCAGAATAAGATTAACATGATCCTATAAGTGCCAACTGGGATTAAAGAGCATCCCAGGGATAAAACAGCAGCATGACACATAGATCACAACAGGGGGAAAGATAGATGGATTCCACCGCATAACAACAGCGGCAAATCAAAACAGAACCAAACCAAATAACTACCAACGGGGATAGAAAGAACTGAAGAACAATAGATTTAGATCCCAGGTAATTACAGCAGCTTGATACAGAGATCAACACAGTGGAAGAGATAGTAAGGTACCACCGCATACAAAAGCAGAGACGGAAAACAACCACGCAAAATGGCGCTTCATCGAAGCGGCCAACCAAAAACCAAAAACAACCATGGCAGACTCAATCCTGCGAGGAGATAGAGGGGAACATCAGAGTAGAAACTAGTAAAATAAAACACATTAGAAATGGGAACAGGAAGAACTTAAATAGCATGTAAAGTGCAAAGACAATGAATTGCTTCGACAAGCCTAACACCTTGAAGAGCATTTCTAGCTTCAAACTTTAAGGTAGATGACCAGAAATTGAAAAGAAATACAAATTCTTCAATGATGGAAGGGATAGGTGACGCGCACTGCGTAAATAATCATTTATTTCTCTCCAACCATATAACCTAGATAATGATTTGTACTAATAGGTTCCAAGAAAGGTGGTAATTAATGCTCGGGGGAGGACGCGACCAGCAAGAATGTAAGTTTGTAGGGAGGGCGAGGACTTCC
This sequence comes from Hemerocallis citrina, assembly GCA_017893485.1. NCBI lineage: Eukaryota > Viridiplantae > Streptophyta > Magnoliopsida > Asparagales > Asphodelaceae > Hemerocallis > Hemerocallis citrina. The sequence continues at coordinate 146,106,719 of CM030364.1, read as the reverse complement.
CAAGCTAGAGAGGAGATTTTCCAAAGCGGACGCAAGTATTCGCACCCCACAAACAGGTGGTTGGCATCTTCAAACGAGGATGAACAGAGGGGAAAATTCTGCCCCCAAGCTAGATTTCTTTTGTTAAGAATTTCGGCCGTAAGCAGTCTGTTGTTGAAAGCTAGTCAGGAAACGATTTTAACCTTAAGAGGGGCACATGATTGCCAAATGAAATCGGCGAAAGGAGAGCGGAGACCTCTAAAATTGAGGAACTGATAAAAAGATTTGACAGAGAAGACTCCTGCCGAATGCCAACGCCAAGGGAAATCTTCTTTAGGATGCCAATCATAATTGTTCAAGGAGGACAGAAGCTCGATGAACTGGGAGGATAAATGAGGGGGGAGGCTAGTGCTGAAGGGAACGGTCCAGACTCGTTGAGAGTTAACGAGGGAGAAAGAGTCTGCTACCGTAGCGCGAGGGTCGGAGGCCAATCAGTAGAGAGCCGTATAGGACGATGCCAATTTGGCGTTTCCGATCCACAGGTCATTCCAAAACAAAGTCTTGGATTCGTCAAAACAGTCATGGGAAATGCCACATTGGAAAGCGGCGGTCGCTATCCAGACGTCCTTCTAGAAAGGGGAGGCGAAACGATGGACGTGATTGGGAAAGACCCACCAATAACCATCTGGATAGCAGTTAGCCTTGATACATTGAATCTAGGGGAGATGATCGAATTTGATGAATCTCCAGAGTCATTTACCCCAGAGAGCAATGTTATGGTTGCGAAGGTTCAGGACTCCCAGCCCCCCTGCCTCCTTGGAGGAACAGACTAAGGTCCAATTGGCAAGGTGGGAGCCGAGATTGTAATTGGGGGAGCCTGTCCAGAAAAGTTACTACGAATTTGGTCAATTCGCTTAATAACCCAGGAAGGGACGAAATAGAATGACATCTTAAAGAGGGGGATTGATGAAAGCACCGAATTAATGATGACCAGTCTGCCTCCTCTAGAGAGCAGCTTGCCCGTCCAAACATTCAGTCTGGATTCAACCTTATCCACTAAAGGCAACCAATTAGTTCTATGCAGTTTCCCCCATCTTAAGGGCACACCCAAGTACGTAATAGGGAAGGAGGCGATAGGACAGTTGAAGAAATTAAAAATTTCCGGCTGGCGGTTAGGCGTACCTCCCAGCCAAAGAACCGACGATTTTTGGAAGTTGATAGCAATGCCCGATGCCAGTTCGAACAAATAAAGGATGAGTTTGAGGTTCCGGAGTGAGTGAGAATTTGGTTTCGCAAAGATGATAGTGTCATCCGCGTATTGCAGATTAAGGACACCAGGAAAAAACCGTGATTCACCCAAGCCATCTATGGCCTGGGCTTCCCACTTATTGCGTAGCAGTCTGCTAAAAACATCTGAAACCAGAGCGAAAAGGAGAGACGATAGAGGATCGCCCTGGCGGAGGCCACGTTTAATTTTAAATTTGTGACCTTCACAGCCATTGATGATAATGGAGTAGGTGCCAGAAAGAAGGCTGGACTTAATCCAGGCAATCCATTTGGGGCCAAAGCCCCTATGGGAGAGAATGTCCAAAAGGAAATCCCAGTTAACGTTGTCGTAAGCCTTTTGAAAGTCTAATTTGAGAAGAATACCTTCAGAATTCGATCTGTGGCAATAAGAAATAATTTCTTGAGCCGAAGCAACGCTATCGAGGATAAAACGATCCTTGATGAATTCTGATTGGGTAGGATCAACGAGGGAAGGCATAACCACACTGAGCCTCGCGGAAAGAACTTTCATAATAATTTTAAAAGAGGTATTAATCAGGCTGATAGGCCTAAAATTCGATACCGTATTCGCGCCCAAGATTTTAGGAATGAGAACTATATGTGCATAATTGATTCGGTCAAACGAGAAATCGCCTTGATGCAGTTCCAAAAACATACGGAAAAGATCATCTTTAAGGCAGTGCCAAAACTTTTGGAAAAAGAAAGCGGGGAAGTCGTCTGGCCCCGGCGCCGAATCACTTTTTAAAGCAAAGACCGCATCTTTAATCTCCTCCAAGGAGAAAGGAGCCTCGAGGGAAGAGAGGTCTATCGAGGGGGACCATAAAGATGATGCCAATCTAGACTAATAGCTCGCTGTTTTTGAGAACCGATAAGATTTTTTTAGAAAGTCAGGAAAAACCGATGGATCTCCTCATCGGTACAAAGATCGACACCGTTGTCGGAAATCGTAGAAATACGATTACAACGCTGCCTAAACGACGCAAAGGAGTGAAAAAAAGCTGAATTACCGTCACCTTCCTTTAACCATTGCACCCTGGATCTTTGAGCCCATTTAATGTGGTCCTGGAGAAGGATGTCAGCATAATCTTGTTTATAGGAAAGCCTTTCAGCACGAGCTGAGTCGGAGAGAGGACCCAGCTCTTTCTGCTTATCGAGCGCTTCTATAGAGGCAAGGAAAAAGTTTTTGAGGAAGTAGGTGTTACACTGTCCGTTGTACCTCCAGATCTTATAGCCGAATTTGATGGCATGAAGTTTAAGAAGGATGCTAGCAAAACCCGAGGGTCCGGAGACTGCAGATAAACAATCGTCAACCAGATTGACGAACAATAGATCTTGCAACCAGAATTTTTCAAATCGGAATTTGCGCTGGTGGTAGAAGGGGAAGTTCGAGTAGAGAGCAATGGGAACGTGGTCAGAGGACGGATTGGGAAAAGCCTTGGAGAATGTATTTTGGAACTGATTGATCCAGTTCGGAGAGACTAGAAAGCGGTCCAGTTTGGCCAACGTAGGAGACTGGCGCTAGTTGGACCAAGTAAACGATCTACCATTGAGAGGAATGTCCGTCAACTGCAAGTCCCGAATGCAATCGTTGAATCGGAACGAATGGAGATCAACAAGGGATGAGGATGATCATTCGGAAGAGAATCTGGTGACGTTGAAATCTCCACAGAAGAAACAGAGGCCATTAGATGTAACACCCCGGATTGTATTATGCTTGTATATGTATGTATGTATATTGTAAGTATGCATGCAATTGATTGTAATATTATGGGTCAATTTTGCCATCGTGGTGGATGGTTAGGGCTACGGGACGGTTTTTGGGAAAGTTGCATTCCAAGGATGCATGAGAACGAGACGGACTGATACTAGTATAACTGCTAGTTTTCGGCACGACGCACATGCAAATATAACACGGTATGGTAGTTTAGTGAATATAGGTTGCGTGCGCTCATTAAAACACGCGTCTCATACTCGTTGGAGCTCGTTAAGGGTTATGATGGGCAGCCAAACTAACACACACAAAATCAATGGGCTAAGCCATGGTTTTGGTCTACAAAACCACCCATAGCCTAAACCTAACCCCCCCTCCCCCCCTGTCAAATCCGGCCTACACCTCCCATCACCCTCATTTCCCACTTCATTTCTCCCTTTTGCTCTGGAAATTTCAGAAGGAGAACTCCACAAGAGAAGGAGGAGAAAAAGAAGAAGGAAGTGAAGAAAAAGGATCAAAAGGAGAATTCCAAGAGAAGAAGCTTGAAGAAATTCCTTCTACTACTACAACCAAAGGTGGAAAGTTTCTCTAAACTTGAAATTCTTGTCTTTTAATTAAATTTGGGTGCATGCATTGTGCTAGAATGCATAGGATTGCTCTTCTAAAGGTTAGAAGTAGAAGTCAGAATTGAACTAGGAAAAAACTGGTTCGGAGTACCATTTTGTGGATTTTTCCGAGAGCAAGATATGATGAATTAGACCATAAAATTAAAATGGTTTGTTCATATATGTGTTAGGATCATTCATGATCTATTTCAGATTTTTCTATGATGATTAGATATGCTTATAAAATTGTGAGATGGATATGTGTCGTAAGGTAGACTGAGAAAAAGAAAAACAGGATGGCTGACATTGTAGAAATTTTCGTGATTTATTGAAGCATGATATTGATCTGAAATTTTTACTCAATGTTCCTGAATGCATGTTGATTATCTACACAAATCAGTAAATTATGTGGATGATTTTAGAGGCATGAGAAAAATCTATCTATAACCAGTAGCTGATAATGAATTAGAAAACTTGATGGTTTCTGTGCAAACTTGCAATAGGTAGTACTCACTGTATAATTGAAATTTTGACATGAGGTCATTTGCATGATGTTGGGTATGATGTCTAGTTTCACCACCAAAAATTTTATATCATTTGGACAAGTGTAAAATTTACTGTGATTTTGTGATTAAGCACTGTGCTGTTTTCATCCAGTTTTGATACTCTGTAAAGATATCGAATTTGAGACCTGTTAGAGGCACATTTTGAGGATCATGACCCAGTAGAGAGTTGTAGGGGACACCTAGAACTTTCCAACAAAACTAATTTGAGGCAATTCCAGTAAACGGTTGAATTATTATGATTTTTGTAAGACTGGACAGGGGACTAGAGTACAGCTGAGTGCTCTGAATTGGAGAGACCAATTGTGTGAATTGGTGTATTGATGATAGATGAGTGTGTTAGGGTGACTTAATGGTATAATTTGGACTCATGACCAACTAGAGAGTTGTTGAGGACACCCACACCCTTCTACAGAATTTGAGTTTGTGTCGTTCTGATGAACGAGTAGGATTTTGCGTTATTGGTAAGGTGCAGCCCGTGCGCAGGAAGCACACCGGCTGGAGCTTGAGAAGCAATTTCAAGGACTTAGATGGTTGAATCTAAGCGCGTGATCAACTAGGAAGTTGTAGCCTAGGATAGTACCTTCCCAGGTTGGGCCCATACACTCCAATCAGAGTTGTATCGATAGAGGGATGACAATTTTGAGATTCGGGCAGAAACCCGTCGGTCGCTTAGTCAGGGTGAGGACTAATGGTTGTGAAAGCATTTTTCCCTTGTGTGTTATTTGAGTCGATGACTCGTGTCTAAAAATGGTTGATCTCTATTATTGAGGTTGTTGACTCCCCGAGTGGGATGGGTGACTCGAGTTAGTCACTAGGGTAAAGGATACCCTGCACCTATCAAGCCTATATTATTAGACTTCTGCCGTGCGTAGGACGTCCGAGCATGCCAGTGAGTGGAGCTCACGGGGCAATTATATATTTACAGCCGGAGTAGCAGCAGGCATAGGCCATTATGCTGGATGAATCCAAGCAGGGGAAGTGGCGAACCGGACCGGTATCGCCAGGGGCCAGAGGTTGATAGGCAAGTGTGGAAGCAGTTAATTCTTACCCGAATAATTAGAGTAAGGTAGGGATTAGAAATGGTTTATTAAGGGGTTGGGAAATTGCATTAGTCCTAGTAAACCATAGTCGGTGTTGTATCTTCCAGTCGTTGGGATACGTTCTCGGCCGCTAATGTATTGCGTCTCTGGCTCGTATCTCGATCTGTTGATTCCCAAAGTTCTGCCAAAGTAAGGTGCGGGAGGCCCGTAGGATTTGACCTCCCGTGGGGCTCACGTCCCTAAAGCGCGGGTTTTGTGTTTTTTTTGGTATATATCAGTTCATTACCTGATGAGGGGTGAACACGCATGCGTCAGTCCATGGGTGGACATGTGGAACCAAGGGTCGTAAGGACCAGGTTCAACGTGGTTTCTAAGGAGGTCCGTACGCGGGTACCAACTGGTGGTGACCACTTGGGCACTGCAGGGCGGAATTAGACCGACCGGTGCAATCTCCTTGGCGACGGACAGTCTATTGGGAACTGGAGTGTGTACAAGAGTAGGATGCATGGCGAGGGTTCGAAAGAACGCTAGATTTGGCAGCGTATGTAGTATGGGATGCATTCGTGCTCCAAAGTCTTACTTGCATTAGAAGTTAGGCATGTGAGTTTGCTGCATCTAGTCATAGGGTCATGTCATAACACTGCACTTGAACCCGAATCCACTAAACCCTTGTTTTGGCACACACTTTTCCTTTTTTTGCATAAATTATTGGTTGTGATTGAATTTTAGAAGATCGCTGTTATCACCAGCTTTGCGTCAGTCGAAGTACTGACGTTTCCCACCTTTTAGGTATCGGTTATACCTTCTGAACAGGTGCAGAGATATTAGAGTCGCACAGCAGAAGCCTGAAGCTGAGGAGCAAGTCCCGGGGGAGCCGATGGGCTGCTCAGCGAAGTTCCGCAAGTAATCAGTCGATTACCATTCCAGGAGGCAGTTGATAGCTTTACAAGAGGAGTCTGTAAATACTTGTAATAAGTTGTAATAAATTGATGTAATTTGTACTCCTTATCCAAGAACAAGTTATCGGTTGTAATCAATGATGTAATGACTTATTTGGCAAATAAAAAAATTTTAAATTTCCATGTTATTACTGTGTTGAGATGCATTTGAAGGTAAAGATTCTGGAAGGTGTCACGGATGTCCGATAACGGGGATCTGGGGTGCTACAGAGTTGGTATCAGAGCTAACTTCAAATTGCAGTCTAACACGGTAGGAAATTAGACTTGAAGGCCAGATAAAATGATTCTAGTTGATAAATAGGATGATTACAATTCATATGGTAGCTCTACAACTTATGATTATGATCTTCCCTATATGTGAACCAGTCTCAGATTACTTCATTTTTACTAACATGCTTGGAGCAGTCAAGTCCAAATTGTGGCTAGTCTGTTACCAGACATTAGTGGAGGCAAACAGAACAAGTTGTGTCTGTGATTCCGAAACTAAACCCTGTTTGTGTTTTGCAGATGGTGTTCGAAGATATCTTCATCTAGGATGGGTCAGTGGGTAAGCCAATGCCTACAAGGAAAACGACAACGATGGAGGAAGAAATGAAGAAAGTGCTACCGGAGACTGAAGGTGAGGAGAATTCTCCTCCACCATCGCTAGACCAAACGGCAGAGCAGCAGAGGATAGCCATCGGGTATCTGGAAATGAAAAAGGCAAGGGAACGCAGGGACAAGGCGATCCACCGGGCCCAGCAGCAGATCAAATTTCATCAGGCACAGATGACACACCTGAAGAAAGAACGAAAGCAGCTTCAAGACGGTATGACACACCTTCAGAACCGCTGGCGGGGACTTCAGAAGGGTCCCAAGCCAAAAACTACTGGGAAAATCACCAAACCTTCTAAAGGAGAATACCCCAAGAGAACAATTGCGACTAAGAGTTGCTACAAATGCGGGGAAGTCGGACAATAAAAGTCGCGTTGCCCAGCAGCGATCAAGGGTTGTTTCAACTGTAAGGAACTTGGGCATGTCAAGTCAAATTGCCCAGAATTACAAAGGGGATGCTCATCGAGAAAGTAACCAGATAAATGACAAGGTGAAGATAATATGTGGACCTACTATATTTTGAAATCTTTTGGAAGCCGAAGAAGTAATGTAATCAAGTTTAAGTTGTATTTTGGGTTTATGGAAGTTGGTGGACGATGTACTGTTGTAAAAAGACATATATATATAAATGGAATTTTGGCAACAGTCTTGTTTGATAGTGGATAGACTCATTCTTTTGTGTCAAAATCTTTTTTTGAGAAAAATTAAGATGCACACAAAGGGCAATCCCAGAGTTAGCTTTGACGGTAGCTACGCCGTCAGGGGCAACCCTTACTACATATCTATGCTATAGGGGATGTAAGCTCCAGATTAGCGGAGAAACCCCAAGTATCGATTTGTTGGAGTTGGGTTTTGCCGGGACAGATGTCACTATTGGCATGGATTGGATGTCGAGGCACATTGCAAGCATTGACTGTAAGGAGAAGAAGGTAGTTATTTCAGCTGAAGGAGTGGAACTTGTATTCCACGGGGAGCAGTGATCGGAGGCAATGACTTTCGCAACTGCTAGTGAAGTACGGGTACCGGAAGAGGTGAGCAAGATACCAGTGGTGAGGAATTTTCCACTTGTATTCTTGGAGGATTTACCTGGAATTCCCCCACACCATGATGTCGAGTTTAGCATCACAATTCAACTAGGAAGCGCTCTAGTATCCAAAGCACCCTATCGAATGTCACCAGTAGAGCAGAATGAGATCAAGAAGCAGATTGAAGAGTACTTGCATAAAGGATTCATCAGACTAAGTGCATCGCCTTAGGGAGCACCAGTATTGCTGGCTAAGAAGAAGGATGAGTCATCCAGGATGTGTATCGATTATCGGGAATTGAATAAAGTCATTATTCGGAACAAGTACCCAATTCCCAGGATCGACGATTTGTTCGATCAGCTTCAGGGAGCAGCAGTATTTTCCAAGATTGATCTACGATCTGGATATCATCAGGTACGAGTCAAGGAAGAGGATGTACCTAAGACAGCTTTTTCGAACTCGACATGGACACTATGAGTTCTTGGTAATGCCGTTTGGAGTAATTAACGCTCCAGCAATTTTCATTGACTTAATGAACAAAATTCTACGGCTGTTTATCGACTAATTTGTCGTGGTCTTCATCGACAACATTTCGTTATATTCAAGGACAGAAGAGGATCATGCTGAATATCTAACAGCAGTCTTGAGCAAGTTACAGGAGCATCAGTTGTATGCCAAATTATCTAAGTGTGAGTTTTGGAAATCGGAAGTTGCATTCCTAGGCCATATCCTTTCTAAGGAGGGAGTGGCGATGGGTCCTCAGAAGATAGAAGCGGTCAAGGAATGGCCACAACCAAAGACGGTGAAGGAAGTAAGAAGTTTTCTTGGTATGACTGGGTATTACTGGAAGTTTATCCAGAATTATGCAAGGATAGCTGTACCCCTTACAGCTTTGACCAAGAAAGAACCAAGGTTTCGACGGGACGGATAAGTGTGAAGGAAGTTTTCAAAAACTAAAGAACCGTTTGATCTCCGCACCTATATTGGTTTTACCTCAGGTGGATAAGGACTACGTCATCTACAGTGATGCGTCATATTTGGGGTTTAGATGTGTGCTGATGCAGGAGGGAAAGGTTATAGCTTATGGTTCGAGACAACTACGACCACACGAGAAGAACTATCCAACCCATGATTTGGAACTTGTAGCGATAATTTTTTGGAGGCATTATATCTACGGGGCAAAGGTAGAAATCTACACTGACCACAAGAGCTTAAAGTATATCTACCAACAGAAGGATCTCAACTTAAGGCAGAGGAGATGGTTGGAAGTACTCGAAGACATCAGGCCTGAGATTATATATCATCCAGGAAAAGCCAATGTGGTAGCAGACGCGCTCAGTAGGAAGAGAAGTGTGGCTACATTGATAGAAACCCGGAGGGAGCTAGATGAAGAGATCAGGCAAGCAGGCATCGAAGTGGTTACACAACACATAAGTGCAGTTCTGGCACAGTTGGTGTTACAACCAAGCTTGGATGAGCGAGTGAAAGAGGCTCAGACCAAAAATCCAGAGATGGAAGACATGGAGAAGCCAGTGCACGAAGGAAAATCGGCGGAACTCAGTATAAGAGAAGGTTCACTGTGGTTTGGTAACCGACTATGTGTACCAAAGGATGCGGAGTTGAGGGAAGACATCATGAAGGAAGCTCACTCCACATTACTCACGATTCACCCCAGAAGTACCAAGATGTGTCGCGATCTGAAGCAGCACTATTGGTGGTCAGGGATGAAGCGAGATATAGCAGAGTTTGTTGCTAGGTGTTTGACATGCCAACAAGATAAGGCCGAAAACCAGAAACCAGGAGGATTGTTACAGCCTTTACCCATCCCAGAATGGAAATGGGAGAACATAGTAAAGCTACATGGATTGCCAGTGTCGATAGTATCCGACCGAGACGCAAAATTTACGTCTTGATTCTGGCGAAGTCTACAGTCAGCGTTGGGAACTAGAACAGACTTCAGCACAGCTTTTCACCCTCAGACGGATGGACAGACGGAGAGAGTCAACAGGATTCTTGAGGACATGTTACGGGCATGCGTTTTGGACTTCGGAGGAAGTTGGGAAAAAAAATACTTAGCCTGGGTAGAGTTTGCTTATAATAACAGCTATCAGGCAAGCATTGGCATGGCCCCGTATGAAGCTTTGTAGGGACGAAGATGCAGGACGCCGGTTTGTTGGTTTGAGGTAGGAGAGCGGCAGATGTATGGACCAGAAATCGTGCAACAGACGTCGGAACAATCGAGCTTATTCAGTAGAGGCTTCAAGGAGCACAAAGCAGGCAAAAGAGCTATGCAGACAACCGCCGAAGAGAGTTGGAATTTGAGGAAGGCGACTCCGTATTTCTCAAGGTATCGCCGACCAAAGGAGTTATCAGGTTTGGGAAAGGCGAGAAGTTAGCTCCGAGGTATATTGGACCATACAAGATTCTGAAAAGGATTTGCAGGATGGCTTATAAGTTGGAGCTGCCGGGCAAGCTATCTCAAGTGCATGACGTGTTCCACGTCTCTATGCTACGGAAGTATGTCCCGGATTCGAGCCATCGGTTGCCAGAGGTTCTGAAGGATTTACAGATAGATCTTTCCTGCAGAGAGAAACCAGTCAGGATACTTGATCATCAGGACAAGGTACTGAGAAATAAGGTGATCCCGATGGTCAAGGTTCTCTGGAGGAACCAGTTCGTGGAAGAAGCCACGTGGGAGCCGGAGGGCCGCATGAAGGCCTTATATCCGAATTTATTTTGAATGTTTCCTATTTTGTTTGTTGTGTTCTTTTCTCCCACTAGGAACGTTCTGGGGACAGAACGACTCTAAGGAGGGAGTGATGTAACACCCCGGATTGTATTATGCTTGTATATGTATGTATGTATATTGTTATTATGCGTGCAATTGATTGTAGTATTATGGGTCGATTTTGCCATCGTGGTGGATGGTTAGGGCTACAGGACGGTTTTTGGGAGAGTTGCATTCCAAAGATGCACGAGAACGAGACGGACCGATACTAGTATAACTGCTAATTTTCGGCACGACGCACATGCAAATATAACACGGTATGGTACTACAGTGAATATAGGTTGCGTGCACTCGTTAAAACACGTGTCTCACACTCGTTGGAGCTCGTTAAGGGTTATGTTGGGCAGCCAACCTAACACACACAAAACCAATGGGCTAAGCCATGGTTTTGGTCTACAAAACCACCTATAGCCTAAACCTACCCCCCCTGTCAAATCCGGCCTACACCTCCCATCACCCTCATTTCCCACTTCATTTCTCCCTTTTGCTCTGGAAATTTCAGAAGGAGAACACCACAAGAGAAGGAGGAGAGAAAGAAGAAGGAAGTGAAGAAGAAGGATCAAAAGGAGAATTCCAAGAGAAGAAGCTTGAAGAAATTTCTTCTACTACTACAACCAAAGGTGGGAAATTTCTCTAAACTTGAAATTCTTGTCTTTTAATTAAATTTGGGTGCATTCATGTGTGCTAGAATGCATAGGATTGCTCTTCTAAAGGTTAGAAGTAGAAGTCAGAATTGAACTAGAAAAAAACTGGTTCGGAGTACTATTTTGTGGACTTTTTCGAGAGCAAGATATGATGAATTAGACCATAAAATTAAAATAGTTTGTTCATATATGTGTTAGGATCATTCATTATTTATTTCAGATTTTTATATGATCATTTGATATGCTTATAAAATTGTGAGATGGATATGTGTCGTAAGGCAGACTCAGAAAAAGAAAAACAGGATGGCTGATATTGTAGGAATTTTCGTGATTTATTGAAGTATTATATTGATCTAAAACTTTTACTCAATGTTCCTGAATGCATGTTGATTATCTACAAAAATCAGTAAATTATTTGGATGATTTTAGAGGCATGAGAAAAATCTATCTATAACCAGTAGCTGATGTTGAATTAGAAAACTTGATGGTTTCTGTGCTAACTTGCAATAGGTAGTACTCACTGTATAATTGAAATTTTGACATGAGGTTTTTTGCATGATGTTTGGTATGATTTATAGTTTCACCAAAAAATAATTTATGTCATTTGAACATGTGTGAAATTTACTGTGATTTTGTGATTAAGCACTGTGCTGTTTTCAGCCAGTTTTGATACTATGTAAATATTGGGAATTTGAGATCTGTTAGAGGCACATATTTAGGATCATGACCCAGTAGAGAGTTGTAGGGGACACCTAGAACTTTCCAACAAAATAAATTTGAGGCAATTCCAGTAAACGGTTGAATTATTATGATTTTTGTAAGACTTGACAGGGGACTAGAGTACAGCTGAGTGCTCTGAATTGGAGAGACCAATTGTGTGAATTGGTGTATTGATGATAGATGAGTGTGTTAGGGTGACTTAATGGTATAATTTGGACTCATGAACAACTAGAGAGTTGTTGAGGACACCCACACCCTTCTACAGAATTTTAGTTTGTGTCATTCTGATGAACGAGTAGGATTTTGCGTTATTGGTATGGTGCAGCCCGTGGGCAGGAAGCACGCCGGCTGGAGCTTGAGAGGCTATTTCGAGGACTTAGATGGTTGAATCTAAGCGCGTGATCAACTAGGAAGTTGTAGCCTAGGATAGTACCTTCCCAGGTTGGGCCCATACACTCCAATCGGAGTTGTATCGATAGAGGGATGACCATTTTGAGATTCGGGTAGAAACCCGTAGGTCGCTTAGTCAGGGTGAGGACTAAGGGTTGTGAAAGCATTTTTCCCTTGTGTGTTATTTGAGTCGATGACTCGTGCCTAAAAATGGTTGATCTCTATTATTGAGGTTGTTGACTCCCCGAGTGGGATGGGTGACTCGAGTTAGTCACTAGGGTAAAGGATACCTTGCACCTATCATGCCTATATTATTAGACTTCTGCCGTGCGTAGGACGTCCGAGCATACCAGTGAGTGGAGCTCACGGGGAAATTATATATTTACTGCCGGAGTAGCAGCAGGCGTAGGCCATTATGCTGGATGATTCCAAGCAGGGGAAGTGGCGAACCGGACCGGTATCGCCAGGGGCCAGAGATTGATAGGCAAGTGTGGAATCAGTTAATTCTTACCCGAATAATTAGAGTAAGGTAGTGATTAGAAATGGTTTATTAAGGGGTTGGGAAATTGCATTAGTCCTAGTAAACCATTGTCGGTGTTGTATCTTCCAGTCGTAGGGATACGTTCTTGGCCGCTAATGGATTGCGTCCCCGGCTCGTATCTCGATCTGTTGATTCCCAAAGTTCTGCCGTAGTAAGGTGCGGGAGGCCCGGAGGATTTAACCTCCCGTGGTGCTCACGTCCCTAAAGCGCGGGTTTTATGTTTTGTGTTTTTTTTGGTATATATCAGTTCATTACCCGATGAGGGGTGAACACGCATGCGTCAGTCCATGGGTGGACATGTGGAACCAAGAGTCATAAGGACCAGGTTCAACGTGGTTTCTAAGGAGGTCCGTACGCGGGTACCAACTGGCGGTGACCACTTGGGCACTGCAGGGCGGAATTAGACCGACCGCTGCAATCTCCTTGGGCGACGGGCAGTCTATTGGGAACTGGAGTGTGTACAAGAGTAGGATGCATGGCGAGGGTTCGAATCCCTAAATTGTGGAGAAAGAAGGCTAGATTTGGGGGCGTATGTAGTATGGGATGCATTCGTGCTCCAAAGTCTTGCTTGCATTAGAAGTTAGGCATGTGAGTTTGCTGCATCTAGTCATAGGGTCATGTCATAACACTGCACTAGAACCCGAATCCACTAAACCCTTGTTTTGGCACACACTTTTCCTTTTTTGCATAAATTATTGGTTGTGATTGAATTTTAGAAGATCGCTGTTATCACCAGCTTTGCGTCAGTTGAAGTACTGATGTTTCCCACCTTTTAAGTATCGGTTATACCTTCCGAACAGGAGCAGAGATATCAGAGTCGCGCAGCAGAAGCCTGTAGCTGAGGAGCAAGTCCCGGGGGAGCCGATGGGCCGCTCAGCGAAGTTTCGCAAGTAATCAGTCGATTACCATTCCAGGAGGCAGCTAATAGCTTTACAAGAGGAGTTTGTAAATACTTGTAATAAGTTGTAATGAATTGATGTAATTTGTACTCCTTATCCAAGAACAAGTTATCGGTTGTAATCAATGATGTAATGACTTATTTGGCAAATAAAAAGTTTTTAAATTTCCATGTTATTACTGTGTTGAGATGCATTTGAAGGTAAAGATTCTGGAAGGTGTCACGAATGTCCGGTAACGGGGATCCGGGGTGCTACATTAGAAAAGGATTGGAGAGACTGGAATTCTTCCCAGAACAAGGGACGCCCTTCAGATGAGGAAGGGCCATAAACCGAGATAACCGTAAGGGAGCAATTGAGGGTAGTCCATTGCAGCTGGGTGAAGAGAAAATATGTGAGTCGATAAAAAGAAATGAGGGAGAAGACCGACTCTATGAACCCCAAGAGGATGCCCCCTCGAGATCCACTAGCGTCTAGCGAGATCCATTTAGAGATAATGGACCTGCCTATAGCGTGAAAGATGGCTGGGGAAGGGGAGTCGATCTTAGATTCTTGGATCGAGATAAGGTCACAGTTGGAAGAGCTAATTAATTGAAAAATTTCCCTTTGTTTGACAGGGCAATTGAGGCCCCGAATATTCTAAGAAATGCTAATCATTAAAACCACGATGCTCCCGAACTCTGTTACGTTCTAGTTGCCTAGTCGAAGGGATGAAAGAAAGGTTATCCGACTCGACTCTAAAACCCAAACGATGAGCTTGTTGAGTCAGTTGATGATCAGACCACTGATCAAATTGGGAGTGGAAGATGGATCCTAGAAGCTCAAAATCCTGTTGAGGCAGTGAGCGAAAGGATCTGTCACAAGGACCAGCATGGAACACTATGGAATTGGAGGGAATCCTAGAAGGAGGATTTTGCGCAGCCTTTTTAGCAAGAATCCGAGCGCTCGATCTGATCAGTCGATTAGGGAGAAAATAGTCCAGATGGACTTTACAGTCAGCTCCTTCTGACACCTTAACTGGAACCCCGTGAGAAAGGTTCCTAGTTGGATCGAAAGGAGGAGAGTCGAGAAGATCGAGATGCGAATAGGGGGAAGATGAATGGCCGGTCACAGTGGGCAGAAGAGGTATAGCAGACCTCATCCTCGCCCCTGTGAGAAGGGAGGAAAAGGAAACACCGCCGATGTGATAAGCACTCCATATAATATCCTTCGCAGAGAAGAGAAGAGTGAGGAAAGATAAAAGAAGAGGCAGTAGAGGGCGGAACGATAGTCCAAAAAAATAGCATTTGAACACCAGATCCCCACCGGAAACTGTGTAGAAACCATGGAAGAAATTGAAAGATAAACAATAAACGGTTACCTACTGTGGCGGCGGATCCTTCTTAAGCTCCAATTCCTCCACACCTAACAGGTCGTCCTGCTCAACCCAGTGATCACCTTTAGAGGAAGTAGTCGATTTGACCTTGATCGGCGGGAGGGATGGGGCCGAGGCGGGAATGCCAGAAAAGTGCGCTTGTTTGAGGAACTTGTCCCAGTCAGAAGCAAAGTGCGAGTTGGGATCCCACGCGGGCCATAGAGAAGAAGGAGGCGGGGGCTTGGGCGAGGAAGTGGAGGCCGCGGGGCGAAGGGATAGTGGGGTCCTCTCCGGGAGAGTAGACTTGATGGGGGACAATTGCATCTTAGAAGACGAAGATTTCCCTGGCTTCGCCGAAGCGAAAGAGGGGTTGATCCACACTAGATTAGGAGCTTTGGATGGGGAGATCTTGGGGGCGGTAGGAGAAGCACAGTGCTTGGAAGTAGGATTGAGTTTCTTTCTCGAAGAGGGCTTTTGGGGACCTTTCCAAATAGGTCTCGAGGAACGAGACGTCGGAGGATGCCGGCTTGGGAGTGGTCTTCGGAAGACCAATAGAGGGCAATGGAGGAGGAGCCTTCTGAACCACCGAATCGTGTTATTGAACAGAAACAGTGAAGGAGTTGAATTCATCTATCAGAGTGTAAGCCTCTATGCGACCAAACTGGCTCGGGATGCGAAACAGCGCCTCCACTTGAAGGCATCCCGACGCAAGCTTAGCAGAAGAAGACATGCTAATAACCTCCCCGATGCATCTGGACATAACACCAACCAGACGCAAGGAGGAGCAGCAAGGAGGAAGCCCAATAAGAATGACCTTGGACGATGCAGACTCCAGGGACTGCAACGGGGGGCAGAACTGAACCCACTTCCGAAAGGATAGGGAGATAGAGCCAATAGCGAGGGAAGAGTTAGAGGTCAATTCATCGAGAACTTTGGGAGAAGGTCAGTGAATAACCACATCCCCGTTGGAGCACGAGCTGATCACCCATTCCCATTCTTTCACATTACAAGATTCACAGAGAAACGAATTGAGAGTGAAAGAGGGGATCGAGCCCCCGCTGAAAGATACTGCGCCGTAAGTGTCGAAAAATTTTAGTCTATCCGTCAATTCCAAATGCGAGATAAAGACCTGGGTAATGGTCGGCTTAAGTGGAGGGGATAGGGAGTCAGAAGGAGCAGGCACAGCGGGGGAAGAACCGCCTGAGATGCGGCTTTCAATCGGGGGGTAGGGAGGAGAGGAGAAGTGGTGGCCACCTTCTGCTTCTGAGCCTTGAGTGACTGCTCTGCAGCGAGCTTGCGCTGCAGAGATGGAAAGTCGAGGGCCATCAGGACTTGTTCCAAAATCGGAGCACCCAAAATGAGCCCTAACATCTGCTGGAGCGCAAAGCAACGAGAGCGGCCATGGCCAGACTTCAGACAAAAGAGACACTTCATTTTGAGGGTGCAGAATTTCTTAACATGCCCCGCCTGCAAGTAGTTGAAGCAGAGAGAAGAAGACCGGAGAGGATGAGGGGGAGAGGATGGGGTTGATCTGAGGAGAAGTGAGGATAATTGGCGGGAAGTGGTAGTATTAGTGTATCCCAGAAGGTTCTCGAGTCTGGGCTCTAAAGGGGAGGGCCCAGACCGTAATAGAGGAACATAATTTTTCTTTTTCTTTTTTTTTAACAACCTCTACCCACGAATGATCCATGGCCCACCAAAATCCGATCTGCCGATAGTGGGCCAAATAAACGAAGCCCAAAAATGGGAACGGAAGGAAAGTATGGGCATACCGGAGAGAGATAGAAGGCGGCGGCACTGATAGTCGCAGCTCCGCCGATAGGATAGCGGAGTCAAAGATAGCACTCTACAGAACCACAGTCGCTACCCTAGTACAGGGGATGAGCGAAGAACGAAGGGAGAAGAGGTTCGAAAGGAGAGGAGAAGGGTTCTTGGAAGCTGGGGAGGACTCTAGCTGAAGATAGACAAGCCAAAGCCCTCACGAGCGCAGCTTAGTTCCCTCAGAAGAAAAACGGTCTCCAAACCTTGGAGATGATAGACAGAAACCTCCGAGAAGAGAAAGCAATGAAACACAAGTAGTAAAGAGAACAAAAAACAGTAAAAACTTACAGTGATCGGCTACTGGTGAATCTAGATTGTTGAGGGAACAATACCTCTGGCGGAGACCCTGACGGTAGGAGAGAGAGGAGGATAATAGGAGATGATGGAAAAGGAGAGCAAAAGTCGGGGGGGGGGGAGGAAAAGTAGAACCGAGGACAGAGGCCACCCTGATCGATGGCAGCACTGCCGGAGGACCCCTTCACGAAAACTCTGGAGAAAGACGAGGGCCCGGAACGACGGAAGGGACCAGGAAGAGGACGGGAATGTCGACGCCTACCCTTGGGACGAAAAGGGTATGAAAGAATGGGCGATGCTGAGGAACTTTAATGAAAGGATAAGGGGGAAAAAACGCCTGACTCTGCCGGATCTGAGCTCGGAGACTAAGGGGGAGAGGGAGAGCTATGAACCGACTTTTTGAAGTCTCTTAAAAAAAAGAGAATATTTATTTTATATCAAAACATGCATAGATTTTCCCTCTTTGTGGAGACCATACCCCAGCTTGTTAATAGTTTATTTTCATTCTATGTGAGCATGCAAGAGGGTGTCAATATTGTATGATACTAAGTGTGTCTAATTCTATGCGTTACAGACAAAGCATGAAGCAAACTCATCATATAAGCACAATTCACATAATTAGGACAACATGACCTTGCTGTACTAAAATACTGATTACAGGCACTACAAAATAGCAAATCTGAATCCGTCGGGAGGCCTAGAAATTAGACTTCCAAACGGTTCCAGCGAATATAACTAAGGCAATTAAAAGATACAGAAACTAGGGTGGAAACTCTATTCTATTCAGGTTTTATGTTCAGGCAGCATGCAGTAAGTTGTGTTCAACTAATTATTTCAGGTCAGAGAACTCATTAATAAAATCTATAAAAATTCTGGGAGATTCCTACAAGTGTCTAGGTTCAACTAGATTTATTTCAGATTTTTCTTTTACTGTTAGCATGGTCAATTAAATTAAGAAACAGTAGGATACACATGCATTTGTGAATCTGGAATTTCTAACATGGCTGTACTAAAATGATGATATCTAACAGGTTATACATCAGAATTCAAATCCGCAAAAAAGAAAAGTGAACTAGACATCCAGGGCTACAATTTATGTTCAGCAAGTTATTTCAACTTATGACATTAGCATGGTTGAAAATCTGATTCAAAATGAAACAACCAGCAGTCCAGAAATTGTTTTAACATAAAAAAGCCATAAAAAATCATACGATCACATGTACCATGCAAATTGGTAATCAAAGTGATCCTAGGTGTCAACATGCATATTTCTAAGTTTAAGATGCAATTATCACAGGCATGGTATCAATTCATCGATCAACTTTAATCTAGCACATACAATTTAACATGTCCAACTTATCAAATATAGTCCTATGCATGAATCTAGTTATTTAAATGTGCATATGCATGAAATAATAGGAACTAGATTTTATATCAAAGAGATGGCACAATGTTAAGAGTATGTCGGGTTAGCTCATGTAAGCCCTCGATAAACTTAACGGAATTTTCAAAAGCAGTATGATAACAAATGAGACTGGATCTACTTGCAGAGATCAAATAAACTTGAACAGAATAAAATGCTAGTTCAAGAAGAGACTTGCCTGTTAATTTGCAGATTCAAATAATAAGAATAACGGGATCAGAATCCCGGGTGAAAATCCCGAAAGACACGTGCAAAATACATGCTAAGCAACCAACAACAACCAAAGCAACAACAACAACTCAGCAGAATCCCACACCAGATCGGGATCGAACACGAGACAGCAAACTCGGATCCGCTGTGCCAAAACATAGGACACCGAACTCGACCAATCGGGGAGCGTCTTCAACCTTTGGCTAAGAGAGAGAGAACGGCACGACTGCGATGTAAGGCGACGACTGGGACGGGGGCGGAGCGACGTCGGCACCACGACGAAGATGATGGCACCATGGTCGGAAGCGACGGCGGCGACGACAGCCTCGACGAAGCAGAGCTCTGTTTTCTGTTGGAAACAGGGAGATGTCAACGATGACCTCGTGGACTTGAACGGCGGTGCTAGGGGTCTTTGGTGGATCGGCGAGGGATGACGGTGACAATGGGGGAGCACGGAAATGGGTAACGGCAAAGAGTTAAGGCGATGGGGAAACTCAGTGGATTGGGTTCGACGAGGAGAACTGGGATGACGACAGGGGGGCGACGAGGACGATGATGAGAGGATGAGGGTGATGGAGACGAGGGTGATCGGAATTGGCCGTGGTGTAGTAGGGTTCGGTATGGGTTTGGGGTGCAAGAAACAGAGAGAGGGGAAGAGAGTTGGGATCGGGGAGAAAGAAACGGCGGAGAGAGAGAAGGGGAATAAATTAGGGTTAATTAATACGGTATATATAGGGGATTAAGAATTAGGGTTTTAGGTTGAGATTTTGTGGGTTTTGGGTATCGGTTTTGGCTACAAAAAGAGAAAAATGAGTGCAATGAGATGAGACAAACTTAAAGGAGAACAAATCAGACTCAAAACAGAAAGAGCGAAATTCGCAAAGAGAACAGTATCCAACCAAAGAACACAGATCGATCAAGAGAGAATAAAAGAACCCAAGAAAAGACAAAATACACTGTAATAAAGGAATCCAAATACAATAATCAAAAGAAAACAAAATACAGTAAAATCCGAAAATAGGGCTTACAAATCCTACCCACCTCACAAGAAGAATTTCTTCCTCGGAATAGATACAAGATGTACATAGGGCAAACCCTGAAACAAACAAAGCAAAACAAGCACTACTCAAACAAATAAGGGAACTGATATGGCTAAAAATAGGGTTAAATCGGAACCATCCAAATCAGGCGCGAATCTTAAAGATCAGGGGTAAAATGGTAATTTTTCCTACAAGCAGGTCTGAAGTGGGTACTGGATCCTTTTCCCAAAGGCCCAATAACCCACGAACGGATCCATCTCAATTGGGTGTGGGTTTCAACCTGCAAGAAACCCGGCCCAGCTGGGTAGAATTAGGGTTTATGATTATACCTAATCAACGACCCTGATTCACTTCTATCCATTCACTGGGAAGTAGGGATTTGATCTTATCCCGAAACAGGTCCCGAAGGCGGCTATAAATTCCCTCCATCCCCTACCATTAAGAGGTAATCAATCTTTTGCCAATAAAAGCTCATTCATAATCTTTCTGATTACTGACTTGAGCGTCGGAGGGTACGTTGCCGGGATCAACCCCGGTGTTTCGCACTTTTGCAGGTGAACGGTGGGAGATCACGATCAAACTCCGGTGGAAAGGTTTCAGGTTTGACTATTCGACATCCCAAAGAATCCACTAATTCTATCAGTTTGCCTCCACACCAGATTTAGCAGTAACAGATTGGCACCGTCTGTGGAAACCCACGAATAGCAATCCTTCATCTTCCCTTGGTTAAGATCACCTCTAGCCATGCCTCCCCAAAAACTGAAATCCAAAAGGTCCAGTCGTGGACCCACTCCTCCTCAACCACAACATGAGGTTCCCCTCCAAACCGTCCAGCAGCAGGGGCAACTCCCTCCTCAGCCTGATCAGCCCCTACAGCAGGAGCAACCTCCTCTTCAGAACCTTCAATCCCAAAAGGCTCCGCTCGGGCCCCAGAATGCCAGTGCAAGGGCCTCTCGTCCCAACCCTCAGAAGCAACCTCCTCATCGAGACCGCATCTCAGTACACAACCCTTCTACCGATTCAATGGCATCTTACAACCTCCGGCCTTCCGAAGACCTCCGCAATACCCTCCTCAACCGGCAGAAAGAAGAGGACCTTCACCACCGTTTGGATGAAAGGTGGGCCCGTGAGGGAGCCTCCCGCCCGGAACGTCCAAATGAGCGATCTCCACGTCGCCGAGGTCCCCTCCTCACAGGGGGTGTAGAGAGTCCCCTGAGTACCATCGAAGAAGACATCGCTCTCCCGCTGGCCGGCAACCCCCGAGGGACGATAATAGACCTATCACCCGAGCCGAATTCCAAGAGTTTTAGGCTACATTCCTGCAGGCCCTCAACCTCTGGCCGAACAACAACGATGCTCAGAGGGTCCCCACTCCTCCTCCGGTCCAAAGTCCTCACCATCGGTCCCTAACCCCTCCTCCAGCTCCGAGTCACCGCCATCACAGTCCTCATCATTCCCTTAGCTACCATCGCCGAACTCCACGCTCCCCTTCTTACGAAGACGAGTCCAGAGACTCGCTTGGCTATCGTCGAAGGGACGATGCGGTCTACTGCCATCTCCACGAGATGGAGAGGCACCTCGGCCAACTGGATAAAGAGGAAGAGCTGAGAGGAAGGACCCTCCATCCAAGCCGACCCCCCTTCTCTAGAACAATCATGGAGGCGCCCGTTCCAATAGGCTTCAAGCCCCCGCAGTTTGAGACTTACTCTGGGAAGTCAGACCCTGTAGACCACATCGAAAGCTTCAAGACCCTCATGTTGATCCACCAAGCTTCCGATGCTCTACTGTGTAAAACCTTCCCAGCTACTCTCAAGGCTCCGGCCCGAGAATGGTACTCTCGTCTTGCCTCATCCTCCATATTTTCCTTTGAACAATTTGAGACCTCTTCGTCACCCACTTCGTAAGTAGCCGCCGCACCGAGAAGACTAGTATTTCGCTACTCTATCTCGGTCAGAAGAAGGGTGAGAAGCTGAGAGATTATGTGAAGTAGTTTACCGTGGAAGCTAGGTCCATTGCCTCCCTCAACCAATCGGTCGCCGCTGCAGCCTTCCAGTCAAACATCCTCAACTCAACCCTTCGGTCCTCCCTAGCCAAGAAGCCCCCGCAAAACTTCTCTGACCTCCGGGCTGAGGAAGCTGAACATCGCCCCACTTTTGAGGGGTCTTTCTTCAGGACCAAGAGAAAGGCAGCTGAAGAAGAGTAAGCTAAGAAGCTCCAAAAGGACAATGGGGGCCAGCGCCGCCTGCCTCCCAGATTTGAGAAGTTTACCCCTCTTAATGCCAACATTTCTACCATTCTCATTGAGGTCGAGAAGGAAGGAGTTCTGCCTCCTGCTCCGAATATGAATACCCCCGGCAAGAAGAGGGATAAGGAAAAGTGGTGCCGATATCATCGAGACCACGGCCACGACACCAACGACTGTCGGGCCCTGAAGAATGAAATTGAGGCTCTCATCCAGAGAGGGCAGTTGTCTAAATTTGTGAGAAAGGACCGAATTGATCTTCCTCCTCCCCCCAGGGGGGCTAATAAGCATCCCAAAAGGTGCGACGAGACTCCCGAGTTTGAAGAGGAACATATCTTGCATCTCATTCATGGAGGTCCCATGGGAGGAACCTCCAACTCTTCCCGGAAGGCTTTCATACGAGAAGTCAATTCGGTTCATGGCATACCCCCTCCCAAAGGCCTCAGAGTCCCGATCACTTTCTCAGATGAAGACCTGGAGTGAGTCCGAACCCCCCATTGTGACGCACTAGTGATCAACCTCCATATGGAAAATTTTAAAGTGGAGAGGACTCTGGTAGACAATGGTAGCTCCGTTAACATCCTATTCCTGGCAGCTTTCCGAGGACTTAAGTTATCGTGGGACAGGCTCAAGCCCGCCGGCTACATGCTCCATGGGTTCACGGGAGTGCCAGTGACTATCGTAGGGGTGATCACCCTCGACGTAACCGCTGGCAAAACTCCTACTACTCGGACAGAGCCGATGGATTTCATGGTCGTCGACATCCCAGCTGCTTACAATGTGATTCTAGGCCGACCTGGCTTAACTGCTTTAGAGGTCGTCCCGTTGGCTTATCATCTTAAAATGAAGTTCCCCACCGTGTCAGATGTAGGGGAAGTAAGGGGTAGTCAAGAGATGGCCCGCAAGTGTTACATGACCTCCACCGGGGGACCTGTCCTCTCCCTCGAGATTCTTGAGATTCCCCAGGGGAATGCCCAACCTATGACCGAACTAGTGGACGAGCTAGAGGAAGTGCTCTTTCCTGAGCAAGATCCGAACCGCAAGTTCTTCATCAGCAAGACCCTCCCCTCTGCCCTCTGTTCCGACATAGTCCAATGCATCAGGAAGAACCATGACCTCTTCGCCTGGTCGGCTGTCGATATGCCAAGAATTTCCGAGGAGCTCCTTGTCCACCACCTAAGCGTTGCTCCGGGGTCCAAACCGGTCCAGCAGAAGAGGCGCAAATTTGCCCTCGAGCGCCAGCAAGCCACGAAGCCCGGTTCATCCAAGAAGTCAACTATCCCGAATGGCTCTCTAATGTTGTTATGGTTAAGAAGGCTAACGGATGTTGGAGAATTTGTATCAATTTCAAGGACCTGAACAAATCCTGCTCTAAAGATCCATTCCCTCTCCCCAGAATCGACACCTTGATCGACGCTACTTTGGGCCATGAGTTGCTGAGCTTCATGGATGCCTTCTCCGGATATAACTAGATCAGAATGTTCCCCCCGGATTTCCCGAAGACCTCCTTCGTCACTGATCAAGGACTCTATTGCTACAGGGTAATGCCCTTCGGACTGAAGAATGCCGGTGCAACCTACCAGCGCCTCGTCAATAAGGTCTTCCAGAATCAGATCGGCCGAAACATGGAAGTGTATGTTGATGATATGCTAGTTAAAAGCATCCATGGGGCCGACCATGTTGCCAATCTCCAAGAAGCATTCGATGTGTTGAGGAAGCATGATATGAGGCTTAACCCGAACAAGTGTGCGTTCGGAGTCTCGTCGGGCAAGTTCCTAGGCTTCATGGTCAGACAAAGAGGAATCGTGGCCAACCCTGAGAAGATCAAAGCCATACTGGACATGGCACCCCCTACAAGTGTGAAAGAGGTTCAGAAGCTCATGGGGCGCCTCGCGGCCATAGGGTGCTTCCTATCCAAGTCGGGAGAAAAGTTTCTTCCTTTCTTCAAGGCCCTCAGGGGTGTAACGCCCCAAATCCCAAATACACTGAATTCGAGATGTTCTACAGGATCTTTTCACTTTCTTTAGTACAATTTTATAAGGAAATTTAAACTTTTCACTTTACATCAGAGTTTACATCATATTACACTTTTCATTTGCACAGCGGAAGTAAAAATATACAACATTTAAATAAATGTACAACAACATGGTACAATCTTTATGCATCCATTCCTCTTTAACTTTTAACATGCCATTTACCTGCATATAAGATTGTGGGTACGTCAGTTTATTCAACCGACGATCATTATGCACGGCCATCCTCTCTATGCCGAAAATAGTATAACTTAATTTTCCATATTTAGCAAACACAAACTTGTCACATTATAATTAAAGGGGCAACCCTATTGAGGTCGTGTTGTGATTGTGCACTTAATCCTTAATGCAATTATTTATGTTACATGACACTAATGCACACTTGTTCGGAGTCTATGCATCCCATACTACATAGGTCCGAGGGCAAGCCCTTAATCGTTCTTCATCTTTGTAGGGTTCAATCCCTCGCCATGACTTAATCTACTAATGTAACTACGGTAGGTATCCTAGATGATCTATGAGTGCAAGCACGTGTACAAAAACTTGAGGGGAATCCCACGTCATGTCACGACTCATCGTGAAGAACCTATGGACAATTCAGCCTCCTTCATGGCACACGATCCTCATGCAGTCACCAAACATTCCACAAGTGTCACCACAGGGACGGTACCCTGGAACCGTATCCACGTCATGTCACGATGCATCGTGAAGAACCTGTGAAATACTCTCCGCCGCAAATCCGATGACCCTCACTCGTGTTTTTCTCCTACTTTCATCACGTCTCCACTATGTACTAATCCTTAGTTTTTATTAGAATCATGAACCAAATCAAAGCTATAGAGTTAGCCTCTCCACTAAATCGGACTTATTCATTCATTTCAACATGACCAACCTTGGTCTTTCTTTTCAATATTCATTTCAATTTCTTTTTCAATTGCCGGGGGAGACTTAGCTACTCTTTCATTTCAATTCCAATTCACAAATTCTAACATAATCTGAGCACTTCCAGCTCTTGAGTTCATTTTTCATAATCATGATCTTAGCTTTCATATTCATGTAATTCTCAATTCAAATCTATGATTCATCTCATGTAAATTTCTCAATTCAAACTATGATTCATTTCATATAAATTCATACAGCAATAAAAAGAGTTCATCAACATCAATCATAAAGTTCACAATCTTCAAAATATACAGAATAATGTTCTCTGACATATCTAAACACTCTGGACAGTCGACTTGGATCTCTTCCAGTCGACTTGTCCAGTCAATTTCAGTTATTCATAACCACTCGGAAGAGTCGACTGCTGCACACGGCAGTCGGCTGTTCTGCAGTGTTCCAATTTCAATTATCAATCACAGGACAGTCGACTGTCGTTCAACACAGTCGCCTGTTCTGCATATTTCAATTATGTAATTTCTCAACTTCTATACAGTCGACTGCTACACACATTAAGTCGACTGAACAGTTTAAACATCTCAAATTAAGGAATCACACATCATATTTTGTCACGCTATTCTTCCACATGAATAATTCACATTTCATGGTTATCACATTGTTCTCAAAATGAGAAGTACTAACGAATATTCATAATTCATATTTTCATACATCTATAATGTCACTTCAATCTTTACTATACTAATCTTCCTCATTTCTAGTTCTTTTGCAAGGTATAATTTCCCAAAAATACACATATCAAAATCATAGTTCTGATTACACCTTTTTATTCTCAAATCACATTTTATTCCATGCAACAATTCCCAAATTATCCTTATAAAGTTTCATGTATTTTCAAAAGAGTAGAACATTCGAGTTTATAAAAAATGCATCAGTACCAGTCGACTTATACTACAGTAAGTCGACTGTCCAGGGGAAAACATCCATGATTTTAATTAAATAATTTAAGCAAGAAGTCGACTTATAACAGCACCAGTCGACTTAAATGAGCATATAAGTCGACTTACAAGGTCCTAAGTCGACTTACCAGAACGTTTCTTTTCCGATATTTCTCAACAATTAAAGCCACTAATCTCTTTATTAGCCAAGTTCACATTCATGGTTATAATTAATCCATACCAACTTAGATTCTTACTAATCAAATCACATATAACTGCATATTCACATTCCAATCCATTTATAGGTCAATTCTCCGATTAAGAGCGTACTCTTATTAATATTTTTCATGCATCATTTCTCAATATAATACTAGCATCATTTCTAATTAGAATCAAGGAAAATCAAACCCACTATCATTCATTCATTTTAACAAGCATTTCTACTTTAGAAATATGGAGAATTTTACCCACCTTGTATGGAGAGAAAAACAACACAATGGCAACGAAGGTCCTTTGCAAATGAGATGAACCTCCTCCTAGATGATGCGCGCACAAGTTCCACAAGCACCACCGAAAGCTTCCCTCCTTGAATAGCCGGCCCTCTTCTCCTTGTTGAGAGCAATACAATCCCACACAATCCTCTTAATCTTTTAACTCACAACTTACTACTAAATTAGACTATAGTTTTAGAAAGATATAATTGCATATGAATATAGCCATGGGAGGGGGTATTTATACTCGAAGTCAAGTAGAATGAAGGGCTAGGATTAGTTGGTTGGTTGTAGGATGGAAGGCTAGGAGGAGAGTAGGAGTTACCACAACTACCCACATTCACATAACTACCACACCATGACCACCACTAAACTTTTGAATCTCCCTCCAAAAGAAGTGTACCCGGCCTTGCCTAAGGAAGTTCTCTTGCACGTGTACGTGTAGTGCACGTGCAAGCAACTAGGCCCAAAAAAATGTGCATTTGATTTGTATATAAAAATAAAATAGACTTTTTAAATAAATTAATCCATGGGCTTAGTTTTATGGGCCAAAATAGTAAAAATAAATAAAAATACATTTTGGGCTTTAAGAAAGAGGCTTTAAAATATGGCTTTCTATTTGTTTAAAGAAATAGGCTTTTGTATGGAATAATTTGAAAACATATATTTAAATATTCATACACATCACAATAAAACAATTATAAGATTTAACCCAAAATATTGCACGTGCACACTACGTGCAAAAAATAATTTTTCATATATTTGAAAAATCAGGGTATTACAACACTCCCTCCTTAGAATAGTTCCGTCCCCGGAACTGCAGTCAAGAGTGAGAAAAATACAACACAACACAACAAAAGAATACAAAGATACAATCAACCAAAAAGCTCAGGATAGTCCTTCAACATCCTCTCCTCAGATTCCCAAGTAGCCTCTTCAACCAAATGGTTTCTCCAGACTATCTTGACCATCGGTATCGTCTTATTCCTCAATACTTTCTCTCGACGATCAACAATCTCAATAGGAGACTCGATGTAATTCAGGTCTAACTGCAAACCTTCCGGCACTTCAGGCAAATGATGACTCGGATCTGGAATATAACCTCTCAGCATAGACACATGAAAGACATTGTGAACCTGAGATAACTCTTCCGGTAATTCAAGCCGGTAAGCAGTTTTCCCGTTCCTTTTCAATATCTTATACGGGCCTATAAACCTCGGGGCTAACTTCCCGCCTTTGCCAAATCGAACCACACCTTTACTGGGCGATACCTTCAGAAAGACGAAGTCACCAACCTCAAACTCAAGGTCCCTTCTCCGGTTGTCTGCATAGCTTTTCTGCCTGCTCTGAGCTTCCACCAACCTTTTCCTGATCAGAACAATCTTCTCAGAAGTTTGTTGCACAAGCTCAGGACCAAACAACTGACGCTCCCCAACTTCATACCAACAAACAGGAGTCCTGCACTTCCTACCATACAAAGCTTCGTACGGCGCCATCCCGATGCTAGCCTGAAAACTGTTGTTGTAGGCAAACTCTACCAAAGGTAAATGCCTTTCCCAACTGCCTCCAAAGTCTAGTATACAACACCGAAGCATATCCTCAAGAATACGGTTGACTCTCTCGGTCTGCCCATCGGTTTGCGGATGAAAAGCAGTGCTGAAATCTGTCTTGGTACCCAAAGATGTCTGAAGACTCCTCCAGAAATGCGAAGTAAACCGCGCATCTCGATCAGACACAATAGTTGACGGAACGCCATGAAGTCGGACAATCTCACCAACATACATCTCTGCCAACTTGTCCATCGAAGCAGTGAGTTTCATCGCCAAAAAGTGGGCGGACTTGGTAAGTCGATCGACTATAACCCAAATCGCATCATTGCCTTTAGGACTCTTAGGCAATCCCGTAATGAAATCCATACTGTTGTTATCTCACTTCCATTCTGGAATAGGTAACGGTTGTAATAGACCTCTGGGTCTCTGATTTTCGGCTTTGACTTGCTGACAAACCTCACACTTCGCCACAAATTCAGCCACATCCCGCTTCAAACCTGACCACCAGAAATGTTGTTTGATGTCTTTGTACATCTTAGTACTCCCAGGATGTACTGACAAAAGAGTAGCATGCGCCTCCTGAAGAATACTCTCTTTCAGGTTCGCCTGATTTGGAACACACAGCCTATCTCCGAACCACAGCACTCCATCCCTGGTTTGAAATCCGGGCAACCTGCCAGCCCCAGCCTGCTCCTTCATCTCCAAGATATCAGCATCAACCTCTTGACTTGCAATGATCCTTGCATTCAGTGTAGGCTGAAGCCTCAACTGAGCCAAAGATGGTCCTAATCCTTGCAAGACAACCTCAATACCTGCTCGATCCAATTCCTCAATCAGATGCTTCTGAGTTGTAATCAAACTGGCTAAACTGCTCTTGCGACTAAGTGCATCAGCAACAACATTAGCTTTTCCAGGATGATACTTGATCTCAGGTCACATATCCTCGAGCACTTCCAACCATCTCCGCTGCCTCAGATTCAGATCCCTCTGCTGATATATATACTTCAAGCTCTTGTGGTCCGTGTACATGTTCAACTTCTCACCGTACACGTAGTGCCTCCATTGCTTCAAAGCAAAGATAATCGCAGCCAACTCTAGATCATGAGTCGGGTAATTTTTCTCATGTGGTCGTAGTTGCCTAGACCCATAAGTGATTACTCTTCCTTCTTGCATTAAGACACAACCAAGTCCACGATGTGAAGCATCGCTATAGACATCATACTCAACACCTGCTCTAGGAAGAGCCAAAATAGGTGCAGTAGTCAGTCTATCTTTCAACTCCTGAAAGCTCGCCTTACATTGCTCAGTCCACTTGAAGCTCATATTCTTCTTGGTCAGTCCAGTAAGCGGTACAGCTATCTGAGCATAACCTTGAATGAATCTCCTGTAGTATCCAGTCATTCCAAGAAAACTTCTGACTTCCTTCACTGTAGTAGGCCTAGCCCAATCTCTCACTGCCTCTATCTTCTGAGGGTCAGTTTCCACTCCCTCCTTAGAAAGGATGTGACCTAGGAATGCCACTTCAGATTTCCAGAAATCACACTTGGATAACTTGGCATACAACTTCTGCTCTTCCAACTTCTTCAAAACTGCTGCCAGATGCTCGGTGTGCTCCTCCTCTGACTTGGAGTACACGAGAATATCGTCGATAAACACCACGACGAAAGAATCAATAAACGGCCTCAGAACCCTGTTCATTAAATCCATGAAGATTGCGGGTGCATTCGTCACTCCGAATGGCATAACTAAGAATTCGTAATGCCCATGTCGAGTTCTAAATGCAGTTTTGTGCACATCTTCAGCTTTCACTCGCACTTGGTGATATCCTGATCGAAGATCTATTTTGGAGAATACAGCTGCTCCATGTAGACGATCGAACAAGTCATCAATTCGAGGAATAGGATACTTATTCTGAACAGTGACCTTATTCAGCTCTCGATAATCGATGCACATTCTCATCGATCCATCCTTCTTCTTTACCAAAAGCACTGGTACTCCCCAAGGTGACGCACTAGGTTGAATAAAGCCTCTCTCCAACAGTTCCTCAATCTGCCGTTTCACCTCATCCTGTTCCACTGGAGCCATCCTATACGGTGCCTTAGAAATGGGTGCACTTCCCGGTTGAACAGTGATGCTGAACTCTACATCACGATGCGGGGGTAACCCAGGAAAATCTTCCAAGAACACAGTCGGATAGTCCCGAACCACAGGAATCCCTTGCAATTCCACAGGAGTCTCTTCCTTGCGGATAGTTGCCACCAGCTTAGAACATTTCTGCTTCCCTTGGAAAGTGACTTCAGGTCCACCTGGAGCCTTCACTGTCACTGTCTTGGTCTTGCACTCGATGCTTGCACTGTACACCGACATCCAATCAATACTAATGATAACATCGACTCCCAAGATAGTCAGCTCGATCAGATCAATGCCAAAGATTCAATCTCCAATTACAATCTCGCAATTAGCATAATACCGATCAGTGGTCAAAGTTTCCCCTGACGGAGTAGCTACTGCTAAGATCTTGCCTGGAAAAATTGTCGGTTCAACTCCCAACACTTTAGCAAATCTAGGAGACACAAAAGTATGAGAGGATCCAGTATCGAACAATACAACAGCTTTCATTCCATTAAGATAGAGTTCTCCTGTTACATAATACACACCATTACATAACAGTTTCACAATATGAACGGGAAGAAGAAACGACAAAAACCACTAAACATCAGCTCTCGTACCAGAGATGACCTGATCTGCTTCATCAGCATCAGCTTCCGTCAAGGCAAATACTCGCCCTGGTTGGTATGGCCTCCTCCCAGACTGCTGCATTGGTGCATTGCGATTACTGTTCCGTGGCTTGGAGCATTGAGACATGAAATGTCCCGTCTTACCACAGTTGAAGCAAGTCACCGCAGGAGGTCTCACCACATTATTTCCAGGTCCTCCAGCCACACTAATAGCGTTCGCCCCTGTCGGTTTGAACCTCTGTGTAGATGGTTGCCCCTTGAAACTCCCAGAATTGGCGGGCCTCTTACCAGTCTGCCAGTTGTTCCTCCGGTTCTGAACAACATGGAACTGCTCCATATCCGCCTCCGTCGCTGCTGCCCTCTTGACCAACTTGTCAAATTGCCTGATACCAAGGGGTATCATCCGGGATCTCAAGCTTGGCCTCAGTCCATGCTCGAACTTGCGAGCCTTCTTCGCCTCATCCATCACCAGTTCTGGAGCATACCTAGAGAGCTGAGTAAACTTAGTCTCATACTCCCTCACTGACATGCTGCCTTGCTGAAGTGACAGAAACTCCATAGCCTTCTTCTCTTGAACATCGGAGGGGAAATAGTGACTGCGGAATTCTTCCAGAAATTCCTCCCAGCCAAGCACTATACCTCCCATGGTCCTCTTCATCGACTGCCACCAAACAGCCGCATCCTTCTCCAGTTGCAAAGTCGCCAACTTGACTTTGCTGCCCTCCGGTGTCTCCAACACCTCAAAGATTGTCTCTACTTGCCGAATCCAGTTGTCAGCCGCATCTGGGTCTGACTTTCCCTCGAAAACGGGTTGTTTCATTCTCTTGAACGATTCCACTAGCTTAATCGCCTCGGGCACTGGATTCGCAGCCCCCCTTCCTTGGTTCATAGCCACTGCATTAAGCGTCTGGTAGACCCTTGCAAGTTCGGTCTCCAGATCCAAACCTTCCCCATTCCTCGCTCCTCTTCTCGACATATTCTGATGCAAAAGATCCATTAAATTTGAAGTATAAGACAAGAATTTAAATCAACTTGCATTTCATTGAATTCCAAACTTTATACATTCGAATTGAAAACATTTCTGACATCAGAATGAAAAATAAAAGAAGCTAAGACAGTCTAACTCCTACGGGTTCTCTTCGCTGCTCGAAGTTCTTCCCGTAGTTCATCAATTTCATCCTTCAGCACATCCGTCAGGTTCTTCCTCTTTTCAAGTTCCCATACTCGGTGACTGAGAACTGAAAAGTCATCCTTCCGCTTCGCCAGCTGAGCCTCCAGTAATCTGACTCTCTCTCGTAGTGTCTCTACCTGCCTCTGAAGAGAAGTCACGAGACCACTTGGAACTGGTTCTTCTTCTTCGTCAGAAGAAGAGTCATCAGATGAATCCGGAGGTGGGGTGATCTCTCGGGATTCAGGCCATTCTTCACCGTCAGAATCTGCTTGCCCTGGATAGTACTCGTCCTCGGAATCTGCCTGTCCAGGATGGTACTCTTCCTCAATGATATGCCAGTCGTCGCCTCCAGCAGGGTCGAAGTGATCAGCCATCTTAGAAAGTAGGGAGGAAGGAGCATAAGTCATAGAGCAACACAAATGTAAGTCACTTACATTTAAATCTCTAGACTCAAAACACACACTCTAATGTCCACTTCTAGGGTGTCGTTCCTTATAAATTTGTACAATATGGAAAGCGTAGAAAGCGTGGCTCTGATACCACTCTGTAACGCCCCGAATCCCAAATACACTAAATTTGAGATGTTCTACAGGATCTTTTCACTTTCTTTAGTACAATTTTACAAGGAAATTTAAACTTTTCACTTTACATCAGAGTTTACATCATATTACACTTTTTATTTGCACAGCGAAAGTAAAAATATACAACATTTAAATAAATGTACAACAACATGGTACAATCTTTATGCATCCATTCCTCTTTAACTTTTAACATGCCATTTACCTGCATATAAGACTGTGGGTACGTCAGTTTATTCAACCGACGATCATTATGCACGGCCAACCTCTCTATGCCGAAAATAGTATAACTTAATTTTCCATATTTAGCAAACACAAACTTGTCACATTATAATTAAAGGGGCTACCCTATTGAGGTCGTGTTGTGATTGTGCACTTAATCCTTAATGCAATTATTTATGTTACATGACACTAATGCATACTTGTTCGGAGTCTATGCATCCCATACTACATAGGTCCGAGGGCAAGCCCTTAATCGTTCTTCATCTTTGTAGGGTTCAATCCCTCGCCATGACTTAATCTACTGCTGTAACTACGGTAGGTATCCTAGATGATCTATGAGTGCAAGCACGTGTACAGAAACTGGAGGAGAATCCCACGTCATGTCACGACTCATCGTGAAGAACCTATGGACAATTCAGCCTCCTTCATGGCACACGATCCTCATGCAGTCACCAAACATCCCACAAGTGTCACCACAGGGACGGTACCCTGGAGCAGTATCCACGTCATGTCACGACGCATCGTGAAGAACCTATGAAATAGTCTCCGCCGCCACGGTACCCTGGAGCCGTATCCACGTCATGTCACGACTCATCGTGAAGAACCTGTGAAATACTCTCCGCCGCAAATCCGATGGCCCTCACTCGTGTTTTTCTCCTACTTTCATCACGTCTCCACTATGTACTAATCCTTAGTTTTTATTAGAATCATGAACCAAATCAAAGCTCTAGAGTTAGCCTCTCCACTAAACCAGACTTATTCATTCATTTCAACATGACCAACCTTGGTCTTTCTTTTCAATATTCATTTCAATTTCTTTTTCAATTGCCGGGGGAGACTTAGCTACTCTTTCATTTCAATTCCAATTCACAAATTCTAACATAATCTGAGCACTTCCAGCTCTTGAGTTCATTTTTCATAATCATGATCTTAGCTTTCATATTCATGTAATTCTCAATTCAAATCTATGATTCATCTCATGTAAATTTCTCAATTCAAACTATGATTCATTTCATATAAATTCATACAGCAATAAAAAGAGTTCATCAACATCAATCATAAAGTTCACAATCTTCAAAATATACAGAATAATGTTCTCTGACATATCTAAACACTCTGGACAGTCGACTTGGATCTCTTCCAGTCGACTTGTCCAGTCAATTTCAGTTATTCATAACCACTCGGAAGAGTCGACTGCTGCACACGGCAGTCAGCTGTTCCGCAGTGTTCCAATTTCAATTATCAATCACAGGACAGTCGACTGTCGTTCAACACAGTCGCCTGTTCTGCATAGTTCAATTATGTAATTTCTCAACTTCTATACAGTCGACTGCTACACACATTAAGTCGACTGAACAGTTTAAACATCTCAGATTAAGGAATCACACATCATATTTTGTCACGCTATTCTTCCACATGAATAATTCACATTTCATGGTTATCACATTGTTCTCAAAATGAGAAGTACTAACGAATATTCATAATTCATATTTTCATACATCTATAATGCCACTTCAATCTTTACTATACTAATCTTCCTCATTTCTAGTTCTTTTGCAAGGTATAATTTCCCAAAAATACACATATCAAAATCATAGTTCTGATTACACCTTTTTATTCTCAAATCACATTTTATTCCATGCAACAATTCCCAAATTATCCTTATAAAGTTTCATGTATTTTCAAAAGAGTAGAACATTCGAGTTTATAAAAAATGCATCAGTACCAGTCGACTTATACTACAGTAAGTCGACTGTCCAGGGGAAAACATCCATGATTTTAATTAAATAATTTAAGCAAGAAGTCGACTTATAACAGCACCAGTCGACTTAAATGAGCATATAAGTCGACTTACAAGGTCTTAAGTCGACTTACCAGAACGTTTCTTTTCCGACATTTCTCAACAATTAAAGCCACTAATCTCTTCATTAGCCAAGTTCACATTCATGGTTATAATTAATCCATACCAACTTAGATTCTTACTAATCAAATCACATATAACTGCATATTCACATTCCAATCCATTTATAGGTCAATTCTCCAATAAAGAGCGTACTCTTATTAATATTTTTCATGCATCATTTCTTAATATAATACTAGCATCATTTCTAATTAGAAACAAGGAAAATCAAACCCACTATCATTCATTCATTCTAACAAGCATTTCTACTTTAGAAATATGGAGAATTTTACCCACCTTGTATGGAGAGAAAAACAACACAATGGCAACGAAGGTCCTTTGCAAATGAGATGAACCTCCTCCTAGATGATGCGCGCACAAGTTCCACAAGCACCACCGAAAGCTTCCCTCCTTGAATAGCTGGCCCTCTTCTCCTTATTGAGAGCAATACAATCCCACACAATCCTCTTAATCTTTTAACTAACAACTTACTACTAAATTAGACTATAGTTTTAGAAAGATATAATTGCATATGAATATAGTCATGGGAGGGGGTATTTATACTAGAAGTCAAGTAGAATGAAGGGCTAGGATTAGTTGGTTGGTTGTAGGATGGAAGGCTAGGATGAGAGTAGGAGTTACCACAACTACCCACATTCACATAACTACCACACTATGACCACCACTAAACTTTTGAATCTCCCTCCAAAAGAAGTGTACCCGGCCTTGCCTAAGGAAGTGCTCTTGCACGTGTACGTGTAGTGCACGTGCAAGCAACTAGGCCCAAAAAAAATGTGCATTTGATTTGTATATAAAAATAAAATAGAATTTTTAAATAAATTAATCCATGGGCTTAGTTTTATGGGCCTAAATAGTAAAAATAAATAAAAATACATTTTGGGCTTTAAGAAAGAGGCTTTAAAATATGGCTTTCTATTTGTTTAAAGAAATAGGCTTTTGTATGGAATAATTTGAAAACATATATTTAAATATTCATACACATCACAATAAAACAATTCTAAGATTTAACCCAAAATATTGCACGTGCACACTACGTGCAAAAAATAATTTTTCATATATTTGAAAAATCAGTGTATTACAAGGGGAGCTAATGGCTTCGAATGGGGCCAACAGCAGCAAGAATCGTTCGATCAGCTAAAGGCCTATCTGGTTAATCCCCCTCTCCTCAGCAAGCCTATGTCCGGGGAAATACTCTACCTCTACCTAGCTGCCTCCGAGCAGACCCTCAGCGCTGTACTAGTGAGGGAAGAAGATAAAGCTCAGAAGCCTATCTATTACGTGAGCAATGTACTTCGGGATGCCAAGCTCCGCTATTCCAGATTGGAGAAGATAGCATATGCC
Source organism: Hemerocallis citrina (assembly GCA_017893485.1). Classification (NCBI taxonomy): domain Eukaryota; kingdom Viridiplantae; phylum Streptophyta; class Magnoliopsida; order Asparagales; family Asphodelaceae; genus Hemerocallis; species Hemerocallis citrina. Next base: position 146,070,710 of record CM030364.1, on the reverse strand, counting down.
TTGGTTATGGCAGCGAGGAAGCTCCGCCCTTATTTCCAATCCCACTCGGTGGTCGTTCTTACCGACCAGCCGCTTAAGCAAGTTCTACACAAACCCGAGACCTCAGGCCGTCTGATGAAATGGTCGATTGAGCTGAGTCAGCATGACATATCTTACCAGCCTCGGACCGCAATCAAGGCTCAAGCCTTAGCTGAATTTATTATTGGGAGCACCATCCCAGAGGTCAGTCAAGCAGCGAACGGGCCTTCCATCTGGACAGTATACGTAGACGGGTCCTCTTGCACTGAAGGGAGCGAAGCTGGGGTCATTCTCACAGGCCCAGATGACTTCGTTCTCCAATACTCCCTCCGCATCAACTTTAAGGCCTCCAACAATGAAGCGGAGTATGAAGCCCTTATAGTCGGCCTCGGTATGACTCGCAAGGCAGGGGCATAACATCTCCGAATATTCAGTGATTCGTAGCTGGTTGTGAATCAAGTCTTAGGAGAGTACGAGGCGCGAGATGACCGAATCGCTAAGTACCTAGCTAAGGTCCAAAGTCTCATGTCTTCATTCGAAGAGGCACAAATTCAGCGGATCCCTAGAGAAGAAAATTCCCAAGTAGATGCCCTCTCCAAATTGGCCTCCTCCTTCCTTCAAGGCCTCGAGCAGACCGTACTAATTGAAGTGCTCCTAAGACCAAGCATAGAAGAAGAAGCCCCCAAATCGATGGAGTCGCTGGCCGTCCAACTTTGGGATAAGTGGATGAAACCTTTGATAGAATTCCTCAGTGATGGGCTCCTCCCCGAAGGCCCTAAAGAAGCTCATCGAGTCCGCACGAGAGCGGAGCGGTACACCCTTGTTGAAGGAGTCTTGTACAAACGCTCCTACACCCAAGTAGACGACAGACCCTACTTGAGATGCCTCTCCCTGGAAGAAGCCTTGTATGCCTTGTAAGAACTTCACGAAGGCATAGGCGGAGCACATTCAGGGTCCAGGTCCCTCGCCAGGAAAATTCTGAACTACGGGTATTTTTGGCCTACCCTACTTCGAGATGCCGAGCAATACGTCCGGCAATGTAGCCCTTGTCAGTAGTTCTCCAACATCTGCCGGCTCCCCCAAGCACAACCCACATCACTCTCAAGTCCGGTTCCCTTCGCGATGTGGGGGATGGACTTGCTAGGTCCATTTCCACCAGCTCCGGGTCAGCTCAAGTTCCTAGTCGTGGCGATCGACTACTTCTCTAAGTGGATAGAAGCTGAGCCCTTGGCTACGATTACAGAGAACAAAGTGCTGCAGTTCTTCTGGAAAAATGTGATCTGCAGATTCGGCGTACCTCGGGTCCTCATAACAGATAACGGAACACAGTTTACGGGGGCAGCTTTTCGATCTTTATGTGAAGACCTTGGCATCCAACAACGTTTCTCCTCCGTCTTCCACCCTCAGTCCAATGGTCAAGTGGATAATGCCAACTGACAGATTCTCTCCGGCATCAAGAAAAGGCTAGATAAGTCGGCCAAAGGCTTATGGGCGGAACAACTTTCCAACATATTATGGAACTACCGCACTACGAAACGGACCCCCGCAGAAGAGTCGCCATTCAATCTCACCTATGGGTTCGAGGCTGTGATTCCCTTGGAAGTCGGTCTACCATCTCCTCGACTTATGGCCTATGAAGAAGAGCAGAATGCCAGAGAGCTTCTGGCAAATTTGGACCTGATTGACGAGCTCCGTGAAAGGGCTTCCATCCGCCAGCAAAGTTATCGAAGAAGTATTGAGCAGGCCTACAACAAAAGGGTTCATCCCACAGATCTCAAGGAAGGGGACTTGGTCCTCAGAAAGCTAGCTATCTCATTCCCTAGTCAAAAGAGTAAGCTAGCTCCAAATTGGGAAGAACCGTACAAAGTTTCCAAGGTAGTCCGTCCCGGAGCGTATAGTCTAGAGGACCTTGAAGGCAGAGAGATACCCAGAACTTGGAATGCCGACCATTTACTGAAGTACCAAGAGAGCGCCTGAACGCCTCTCTAAGTACCTTCAAATGTCGAGCCATTCCTATCATTTTATTTGTATTTGCTTCTTTACTTTCTCATTGTAATAACGGCTTGCATCTTAGAAGCAGCCGATTAGCAGTTATCAATAAAGAACTCCTTTTCTCCCATATTTTCCTTGTGCTTATTTGTTTATCTCTATTTAAGGCCCTTAATTGCTCTTACTCAAACGACGTGTTCGGAGTCCAAAACTTGGTTCGATTTCGCTTCGCAAGCTCGCTCTTAAGCGAGCTAGAAGTGGTTCGCCATTCGGAACTGCTTCCACAACAGTTAAAACTTAATCAAACGACATGTTCGGAGTCCAAAACTTGGTTCGAGTCCGCTTTACAAGCTCGCTCTTAAGCGAGCTAGAAGTGGTTCGCCATTCGGAACTGCTCCCACAATCGTTGAAACTTACTCAAACGACGTGTTTGGAGTCCAAAACTTGGCTCGATTCCGCTTTACAAGCTCGCTCTTAAGCGGACTAGAATTTGTTCGCCATTCGGAACTGCTCCCACAACTGTTGAAATTTACTCGGACGATGCGTTTGGAATCCAGACCACTGTGCTGGATAACTAACGAAATTTCTACATCTATACTAGACATAGGAGAAGAATACTTGGAGTGCTTGAATGAATGCCCCATTGCTTCACTTGGCTGGATAACTGATGAAGATATTCAGGCATACATTCCTGAGCGACATGCATTCCGAGCTACATATTGGAGAAAAACAATTTTCTCCCTAAAATTCGTGCAAGATCTCGATCAGACGGCACAGATTGGACTACGACCACAAAATGACAAGATAGCGTTTTCTCGGGATCCACACCGTCTTTTGTATCGAGACCCGTGCAAGATCTTCAGATGGACGATTCAGATCGTGCCACGTCCCTCAGAATCCAAATTCGAGCGACTGGCAATCCGAGCTACGTATTGGAGAAAAATGACTTTCTCCCCAAACTTCGTGCAAGATCTCAATCAGACGGCACAGATTAGACCACGACCATAAAACAACAAGATAGCATTTTCTCGTGATCCACACCGTCTTTCACATCGAGATCCGTGCAAGATCTTCAGATGGACACCTCAGATAAAGCCACGTCCCTCGGAGTTCAAAAATTTGTCAAGACTCCACTTCTACCCCTCGCTCTTAAGCGAGCTAGAAATAGTCCGTCCTTCAGAAACATTCTTACAACCATAGAAGATTAACTGAACACGCCAACACACAAACTCAAAGGAGTAAAACAAGCTTTCACTTCTATAAAAGTTTAAAGTTCAAAGAAACTCAAGTTACAAAACCAGCTACTCTTATCTACAACGAGATACAAGGTCCGAAAAGCTAAAATTACAAGACTACTTCAACGAATCTTAGGAAGAGGGATGTTCCTCTTGAGAGCCAGGTGGGGGCGGCGCACACCTTGTCGTTGTGATCCCGCACTCGTTGAGGTCCCTAGGCCAGCAAGCTTAGTCGTGTCTCTCAACATTGCGCCGGTTGAGGCTTCGCTCACGAGATAGCCACCCCACTTTGGGCATCACTAGGACTTTGCCGAGCCACAGGCGAGCGAGCCGTAAGCTCATAGAACGAAATCTCTTGCTCGCTCTCTTCCTGGGTACACGAAGTACTTCTGATGTTGACTGGTCCCGATCGGGGTTTTAGGCAAACAACCTCCCCCTCTAGCTCGACGATACGCTGCTTCAGAGAGTCGTCCTTCACGGCTACCTTGAAGCTAGGAAGCCGAGCAGACCCTTCGGCGCTGGAGCTATCGGTGATGATTCAACAGAGATGGGTAACTTCGATGCTCCTATCGACCGTAACCCTCTTCAACTCGTCGACCTCCGCCATCAACTCATCATGCTCGACCATCAACTTACCCACCGTAGCTGCTAACTCATCTTCCTCTGCCAAAAGCTCCTCTTCTGCTATCTTCAAGTGGTGAACCTCAGCCAGTAGTTCGACCTTCTCCTCCGTGACATCAAATAGCGTCTTCCGAAGCAACTCCACCTCGCCTTCAAGACGAACCTCGCGGGCTCGCTTCCGTAGTTGTTTCAACTCGGAGAAATACTCTCTCGACGTTGCCTTGAGATCCTCTAGTTCCAACTCGCTTTTGAGGAAACACTCTCGGTTGCGGGAAAGGGCCAACTTCGCTGCTTTCAAGCCGGCGCGAAGACGAGAGATTTTAGCTACAGAATTCGACTCGACGACTTGAAAAGCGAAAACACATAAACACAAAAAGCAAAAGGTGTTTTCAATGCTTAGCGAAATTCTCAAAGTGTTCACAACGCTTGCGTTCTCAACACGAAGAGCAAAAGGTGTTTTCAACACTTAAAGAAATTTTCAATAACAAGACGTTCACAACACTTGAAATCTCAAACACTTGGCTAAAGGCTCAAAAAGTCACTCGTTTCATTAAAATTCAAAATGTACATAAGAGCGGTAGCCAGTCCGCGGTTCAGCGTTACAATAAAACAAAAGAAACAAAAGCAACAAGAAAAGAGGCGACTAAGTCAAGGGGCCACCTCATGGCGCTTCTCTGAGGCATCATCGCTCGGCACATGGACGATCGCACCTTCAACATTCCCCTCGTCCTCGGCACCGTCCTCGGCCTCACCACCCTCTGGCTCGGGCTCGAGCTCCGCCAGCAGAATCTGCTCCTCGCCGTCCACGGGATCGTAGAAGTAGTACGAAGAGCTGTCAAAGCCGAGGATACGGTCCACTACATGCTGCAATGCTCAGGCGTAAGCCTCCTCCATGTTTGCCATCATGTGGGCTTCGGCCTCGTCCCGAACGGCCTGCTCGGCCTCTGCTACCTTCATCGCCTGGCCATTCAGCGCCTCTTCGGACGCCTTCAGGGCCTTGGCCAACTCTTCTTCGAGCCGAGCCCTCTCTTTCTCCAGTGCCTCAATCTTGGTAGTCTCGGCTGCGGAGTTCTTCAACGCCTCGGCGAGCTTCGTCTCGAAGGTCCCCACCTCGGCCGCACGCGCAGCCGAAAGTTGCTGCTCGGCCTCGAACAGCTTCACCGCTTTGGCACGCTCCGACCTTTCCAGATCATTCACTAGGTTCATCTCCTTCTCTTGCTCGGCAAACTGCTCGAGCATGTGGCTGAAGCGACAGTGGGTCTGCAAACAAAATGAAGGGAAAGAGACGATTAGAACCGAATAAAAAAACTTGGAAATTTTTTAACTTGTTAGCATATTTAGCTCATACTCACCGACATGGTGTTCCGAGCAATCTGTAGGGCATCGTCACCCACGGTCCTGGCCTTCATCGCAGCACGATCCGTTGGGGTCGGCAGGTGCTTCAGCTCCTGCATGCATATCCCCCCATCACCGAGGAATCCGTCCACCTTCATCACCCTCCAGTCGAGGATGAAGAGACGCTTGTGCTCCTTGGTCAGGATCCTCTCCGCCTCGGCAGTGAGTGGCGGCACCTCCAATGCCAGAGCCATCCTGGCAGTGAACGCCCTGCTCGATGAACCCGGGGCATCGATCGGAGGGGCTTGAATAGGCGTTTCCAAAGGGTCCTCGGTCACCGGCTCCACGATGACCGAAGGTGCTGAAAGAGCCGAGGGGACCTTCGCCAATCGGCCAGAATGAGGCCCCGCCGTGGTCCTCTTCCTCTTCCTCATCTCGGCCTCCTTCGCCGCGCGAGTCTTGGCCATCAGTGCCTTATAGTCCATGCTAGGACTCTCTGCATAAGAAGAAGAAACTGAGCAAAAGAGTTAGAGAAAATAACTAACAGTAAGAGACACTAAGAAAAGCAAAAAAAGAAGAAGGGGAGCATACTGGGGTCGATCGGACTGAGACCCCCACCGAACAAGACTACCTCAGTGATATCCTTCCAACTAAGGGTCGGAAGTCCGAGGAACTTTGCCACCGCCTATTCTTCCTCCCTAATGAGCACGAGCTCCTTCTTCGCCCACCTGGGGACCCCGTCTTTCCACAGCGTCGGGAAGCCCCACGGCTCGGGACCACGAATTAGAAAATACTTCTCCTTCTAGTGTTTGATCGAGTCCGGATTCTCGATCAACTTCACCCTCCCTCCTCAGCGACAGATAATACCGGTCCTCCATCTTGCTTATCTGGTAGAGGCGATAGAGACTCCAAAGTAGAACGAGCTGCGGTTGCACACCGACTGCTTGGCACTGAAGGACGAAGGCAATGACATGCCGCCACATGTTCGGCATATACTGAACAGGGCTCAGGCCGTACCACTGCAGCACCTCGACCAAAAAAGGGTGCAGTGGCAGCTGAAGATCGGTGTTCAGCGCGTTGTAGGGAAAGACGCAAGTGTTAGCCGAAGTCCCCATACACGCTCTAACACTCGGACCAAGGAGTAGTAGGACGTACTCCTTCGGGATGCAGAATCCCTTCCTGATTCGGTGCAGATCTGCCTCGGTCAAGATCGAGGGGATCTCATCCACCTCGGAGGGGTCCCTTGTGTCGTTCTCCTCATACGCCAAATCCATCCCATGCACCACCTTCTTCAGGATGTCCTCGGGGTAACTCGTCACTCCACCAACACTAGACAGAACGGTCGGATGTCGACCCAATTCTCCTGCACCATTCGGAGTCTCAACTATCGTCGACACCCCAACCTGGTCTGCCACTTTTTCCCCTTCCTCGGCTTCACTACCACCGCTATGCTGGAGCCTTGGTCCGAGGTGGAGGTCTCATCCCGAGAAGATATTCTAGCCATTCTCAAAGATAGGGGGAAAGACTAACCTTGATGTGACGTGAAATGCCGAAAAAGATAGCCGAAATTCAAACACGCCTTGCCACAAAAGCCAGTAGCGCCGCTCAAGAGCAAAAACGCCGATAGCAAAGAGTAAAAGTGAAAGTAAAAGTGAAAGTGAAAGAATGAGGCAAAGGATGGGGGAGGTGAAAACTTATAGTAAAAGAAACGACTCTTGGGCTTTGTAACTTAAAGGTGCGACTCTTAGGCCCAACTCAAGATGTTAAAGAAGGCTAAACGACAAAGTAGAGAAGGGCGGCGATGGTTCATAAGAGTGACGACGATTCAGACTGGGCCATACCGCTCGGCTACTCCTCTAGCTCCGAGCCGCCGAGGCACTTTGCCGAGCTACCGAGGGACGCCTCAGATCGCCCACGTCCCTCGGAAGCCAAATTCGAGCGACTGGCGATCCGAGCTGCGTATTGGAGAAAAACAACTTTCTCCTCAACAATCGTGCAAGATCTTGATCAGACGGCTCAGATTGGACCACGACTACAAAATGACAAGATAGCATTTTCTCAAGATCCACACCGTCTTTCACATCAAGATCCGCACCAGATCCAATGATGAATGGCTCAGATTGCCCCACGCCCCTCGGAATCCTAATCCGAGCAACCAGCGATCCAAGCTGCATATTGGAGAAAAACAACTTTCTCCTCAACAATCGTGCAAGATCTTGATCAGACGGCTCAGATTGGACCACGACCACAAAACGAACAGATAGTGTTTTCTCGAGATCCACACCGTCTTTCACATCAAGATCCGCGCCAGATCCCGTGATGAATGGCTCAGATCGCCCCACGTCCCTCGGAATCCTAATCCGAGCGACTGGCAATCCGAGCTGCGTATTGGGGAAAAACAACTTTCTCCTCAATAATCGTGCAAGATCTTGATTAGACCGCTCAGATTGGACCACGACTACAAAACAACAAGATAGCATTTTCTTGTGATCTGAACCTCTTACCTCATGATTCGTGCCATGATGAACGGCCCAGATCACCCCACGTCGCTCGGAATCCCAAACTGAGCAACTGGTGATCCGAGCTGCTCGAATGGAGAAAACAACACCGAACCACGTCGCTTGGAATCCTAATCCGAGCGATTGGAGATCCGAGCCACTCACAAGAAGAAAGTAGCGGTGAGTCACGTCGCTCAGAATCCGAGCAACTGGCGATCCGAGCTGCACATTTGAAGAAAAATGCCACCGAGCAACTCTAGCCATCAGATTGTTTCAATGTTCGCACCGAAAGATGATGAGCGGCTCAGATCACGCCACGCCCACAAAATGACAAGATAGCATTTTCTCGTGATCTGAACCTTTAACCTCGTTATTTGCACCATGATGAACGACTCAGATCACCCCACGTCGCTCGGAATCCCAATCCGAGCAACTGGTGATCCGAGTTGCTCATGTGGAGAAAATAGTGCCGAGCGACATCGACTGTCAGATCCTCTTAAAATTCGTGCCTCGATCGGATGAACGGCTCAGATCATTCCACGTCACTCGGAATCCCAATCCGAGCAACTGGTGATCCGAGCTGCTCATGTGGAGAAAATAGCACCGAGCAACATCAAATGACAGATCTTCTCAAAATTCGTGCCTCGATCGGATGAACGGCTCAGATCACCCCACGTCGCTCGGAATCACAATTCGAGCCACTGGTGATCCGAGCTGCTCATGTGGAGAAAATGGAACTGAGCCACGTCGCTCGGAATTCGAGCGACTGGCAATCCGAGGTGCTTACGTGAAGAAAATAGTGCCGAGCAACACAGGCTGTCCGATCTCTCGGGATTACACGTTGATGCGAGATGGGCGGCCCAGATTGTGCCACGTCATAAATAAAATTAAAAATTAATTTTTTATTCAAATTATTTATTTAAAAATTGCGAAAAAATGATTAAAAATTTAGGAAAATTAATTAAAAATTCTAAAAAATAATTATAAATTTGGAGGAATATTTTTGAGCCCCAGGGTAAATAATTATTGCTTAGAATAAATTAATTAAGGCCCCTGAACAATGAATCACCGCTTTGCAAAATTAAATAAATGGTCCGAAAAATAGAGAAAAATCTGGAAAAATCACCAAAAGTCCATGAGAGCTCAAGAACAACCTTGAGCATGCAACTAGCTCCGAAATTCACCATAATACCTCATACAAAGATTCGACACTCTTCATTTGGACTCCGATACAACTCCGCAAGCCATTAAAACAGTAAAACTACTCCTCAAAGGCTGATTAAACTCAGTCTTCTAGAGTGGGGGGCTCGTGATATGGCTAAAAATAGGGTTAAATCGGAACTATCCAAATCAGGCGCGAATCTTAAAGATCAGGGGTAAAATGGTAATTTTACCTACAAGCAGGTTTAAAGTGGGTACTGGGTCCTTTACCCAAAGGCCCAATAACCCATGAACAAATCCATCTCAACTAGGTGCGGGTTTCAACCCGCAAGAAACCCGGTCCAGCTGGGTAGAATTAGGGTTTATGATTATACCTAATCAACGGCCCTGATTCACTTCTATCCATTCACTGGGAAGTAGGGATTTGATCTTATCCCGAAACTGGTCCCTAAGGCGGCTATAAATACCCCCCATCCCCCACCATTAAGAGGTAATCTGTAATATCCCGGACGGATATTAACTCGTAGAAATTACTATTTTATTATTATTTTATTATTATTTCATTTTAATTCCAAAATCAAATTATTTTGGTGATTTTTCGCCGGTTTGCCCACAAACAGTGTCTACGCGCATCTATCGGTCGGTGTGCATCCGAAGCGCATCAAATTGATAGCGCGATCCTCCGAATTAATAAAAAAATTTATTTTACTATTATTTTCTAAATTAAACTATTTTTATGGGAATTTTATGAGAAATTTTAGTATACACATACATATACACATACATACAATTGTATGGTACTTAGTACATTATACAAAGTATGTAGTATGTACTTTTAGACAATATACTCATTCTTGTCATGGCAACTTAATAAGATAATTAGGGTTGATTAGGAAGTTTAAAAGAGGGTTTGTATGCATGAGAAGAACTAAAACCTTTCTAGAAGCCTTATCCCTTCACCATGCCTCCACCTCACCAAGCCCACACCATACCCCTCCCCCTCCTAGGGTATGGCCGGCCTCCCCTCCCCTTGGGGTTTTTGTGCAAATGTGAGTGCAATTTTGCACTTACCCCCTCCTATTCCCTTCTATAAATACCCCTCCTTCTCCTCCTTCTCTCATTTTAGAAAACAAAAAGAAAGAAAGAAAGGAAAGGAAAAAAAAGAGGGATAGTCTCATACTAACAAGAGAGTTTTATTGTAGGGTTTCCTAGGAGATTCTAAGAGCTAGGGGAAGGAGAAGGTTTGCAAGCAAGTTCTTCCAATAGAGGCTAAGGTGGGGGTTCTCCACATTTTTATTTGGTTGTTTGTTTGTTTGTTTGTTTGTTTGTTTTGTTGTTTGACTTCTTCTCCTACCTTCTTGTTTTGTTTTCTTTTGTTTTTGGGTGAGTTTTGTGATGGGTGTGTTGTGAATGTTATGATGAATAAAAAGAAAGAAAAATAGTAGTAGTACCTACTAAAATATATAAAGATCAAATCTTTAACATTGTAAGTTGTTGTTTATGTATGTTGTTGGACTAAAAATGACATAATGCATATGAGCTTAAACATACAACCGATTGAGGGTTGTAGGACTTGTAGGACTTAGTATACATAAGCATATGAACATTCTTATACAACCATTTTGGTTGTAGGACTTGATTGAACTTGGACAATAATAATAAGCATATGTTTCATTGTAATTTTCTTTCTTAATAAAAAGATCTTTTCTTTGTTAATCACTAGTTGTAGAAATAATAAAAAGATCTTTTCTTTGTTAATCACTAGTTGTAGAAATAATAAAAAGGTCTTTTCTTTGTTAATCACTAGTTGTAAAGATAATAAAAAGATCTTTGCTTTATTAATCACTAGTTGTAGAAATAATAAAAAGATCCTTTCTTTGTTAATCACTAGTTGTAGAAATAATAAAAAGATCTTTTCTTTATTAATCACTAGTTGTAGAATAAATAAAAATGATCTTTTCTTTTCTCACTAGTGATAATAAAGACTAATAGGCAACTAAGTAGTAGCATGCTAAAATAAAAAGTAGTTGTATGTTGATTAAATGAAGTAGTAGTAGTATGTGGATTAAATAAAGTAATAGTGGTATGTTGTTAGAATGAAGAAGTAGTAGTAAGTAATTATAGATGTTTTATGTAGTAAGTTGTATGTTTTGTTCTTGATAAAAATAGAGTAGTAGTAGTAGTAGATAGTTGTAGGATGTTTTCTAAAAATATCCTATCATGTTTTTATGCTTAGATAGTTGTAGGATGTTTTCTAAAAATATCCTATCATGTTTTTATGCTTAGATAGTTGTAGGATTTCTTCTAAAAATATCCTATCATGTTTAGAATGTTGTAGGATTCTTTCTAAAAATTTACCTATCAGGTTTTCATGCTAGAATGTGGTAGGATGCTTTCTAAAAATTTATCCATCATGTGTTCATGCTAGAATGTGGTAGGATGCTTTCTAAAAACTTACCTATCATGTTTTCATGCTAGAATATTGTAGGATGCTTTCTAAAAAACTTACCTATCATGTTTTCATGCTAGAATATTGTTGGATGCTCTCTAAAATTTCCTATCATGTTTTAGGAATACTATTTCATTTTTAGAATGTTGTAGGATTAATTCTAAAATTGCCTACCATATGTAGGAATGACATATATGTTGTAGGTTTCTTTCTAAGATTACCTATCATATTTTTATGCTTAGAATGTTGTAGTATGCTTTCTAAAATTACCTACCATGTTTTAGGAAAGCTATTTCATGTTAGAATATTATAGGATTTGTATGAAAAATACCTACCATGTTAAGAATGATGTAAGCCATGTTAGGTGTGTGAATATGCTTAGAGTGTCGTAGGATGCTTTCTAAAATTACCGATCATGTTTTAGGAATGCCATTTCATGCTTAGAATGTTGTAGGATTAATTCTAAGATTCCTACAATGTTTAGATTAGTCTATTTATGCTTAGAATGTTGTAGGATTCAATCTAAGAGTTTCCTACCATGTTTAGATTAAATTAATTATGCTTAGAACGTTGTAGGATCCATGATAAATTACTTACCATGTTAGAGGTATACATACATATATACTTAGGAATGTTGCATGTTCATACTAGTAGTTACCCATGCTTAGTAAGATATTCATGTTTAGTAGCTATTCATGCTTAATAAAGATTCATGCTTGGATGATAGTAGAAAAATTTATATACCATGCTAGATAGGTGGTAGAGAAGTTGTATACCATGCTAGTTTAATTGTAGGTAAGTGATATACCATGCTAGTTTTAATTACTAAGTAAATTGTACGCCATGTTAGTTAAGTTGTAAGTAAGTTATATACCATGCTAGATAGGTGGTAGAGAAGTTATACACCATGCTAGCTTAATTGTAGGTAAGTGATATACCATTCTTGTTTTAATTGTAAGTAAGTGGTATACCATGCTAGTTTAATTGCAAGTCAGTTGTATGCCATACTAGTTTAATTGCAAGTGAGTTGTATGCCATGCTAGTTAGATTGTAAGTAAGTTGTATACCATGCTAGATTAAATGAATACTCATGCTTAGATAAGTATTTGTTCATGCTATGTTAGTAGATGATCATGCTTAATCATTATACATGCTAAGTAAGTAGGTATCCTGCTAACTATTGATCATGTTAAGTTAATGGTATCCATACTATGATATTCATGCTTAGATTAAAGGAACTACCCATGGTTAGTTGTAGTGATTTTATGTTATGTTCTATACCATGCTAAAGTTCAAATACATGCTTAGAACGTTGTAGGAGTAATGTTAGAATACCTACTATGCCTTGGAATGTTGTATGTTTATATTAGTTATCTATCCATGCTTGGGTTGTGGTGATTAGTCATGATAAGTAGTAAGCTTTCATGCTCAATTTGTAACCTATGCTTGACTATAGTGGACTTCATGTCTAGGTCGTAGTGATTTTTATGCTTAAGCTCGATGTAAGCACAAGCTTAATCATATTCATACTTAGGAGTATCATGATGAGTGGTTGTGTTATATGATTAGATTGTCGTAGGAAGATGCTTGTAATTGTATGCCATACTTAAGGCGCTATAGGTTGAAGTAATAAGGATTGGGAAGACCACTAGTGATGGTTAGTCCGATAAAGGCCGTTATGTCGCCTTCGGATTCTTCCTTAGTAGAATACCGACCATAGAATATTAGTAGACTCTTCTGTTGCTTCTAATAATAGGAGATCAAGTTTGCTAGTAGCACATTTGGTTGCTTTTAAGATTGATTACCTGTATGGTTGTTTGCATATGGTTGTGCTCGTACGTGGCCCGACTGGCCCGTACGTAGCTGTGGGTCTCATACATAGCTTACTTGGCTCGTATGTAGGTTGTTGTCTCGTACGCGGCTCGACCGGCCCGTGCATAGCTGTTGGTCTCATACGCGGCTTATTTGGCTGGTATGTGCGTGGTTATCTCCTACGAGGCCCGCCTGGCTTGTAGGTAGTTATTGTTTCATACGCAGCTTATTGGCTCGTATGTGGTTGTTACTCGTGTATAGCTTGTTAGCTAGTACACAGATCGTTGTGCTCGTCTAGGGTGATATTACCACCCTAAGGGCTATCGACCGTCAAGACATATGTTTTCTTACCCTAAGGAACTGTGGAGGAGTCACTCCTTGTGTACCGTCGAATCTTAACCAGGGTAGGTTAATCGAGGAGCGGAGTATAGACGAAATCCAAGTCTAGGGTAGCCGCATGCATGTATATTTGCACGGCCCAAGTCTTGGATCGATGAGCCACGAACCGGATCCTGAGGGATTCTGGCAAGTCTAGGTTGAGCAGCCTAGTAGAGTTGTCCTGCGAAGTCTACTTTAAAGGCCTAGCATGTTGTGTTTATAATATTGTCATCCCTAGGATTGTTCGAGTCAGGGACATCATTAGGATAGTGACTTACAAGGATCATTTTACTTAAACCCTTTTGCCGGGAGAGAGGAGTTGGTGGTAGGGGGCCCCCTTACACTAACTCGTCCCTTGAGGCAGATCATAGGTGGTGTATTGGGTTGTACCTTCCCGTCAAAGGGATACGCACGGTGCCGTCTCACAAGTTGAGGACACGGGTTGCGTATCTCGCTCTGTTAATTCCTGAAATACCGTGGCTGGGGTGCCACAGGATGCATGGTGCAGTCCTGCGCTTGCTAGACCCCAGAGGGTGCCACAGGGTAGGCTTCGAGCTATCCTGTGCTTGCGAAACCCTATAGTTAATTTTGGAACGATGCCCGATATACTGGGATCGAGTGAGGTCCGGCATGCCGGGTAGTAGTGGAAAACGGAGACACCATAAGCAGACTGCATGGGGGGACTTGACTCCTTCTGCAACCTCACAGAGTCATGTAGTATTGTCAAGAACAGGTTGTGTACAATTAGAGTTCATAACGCGGGTTCAATCCCTATATATGGAGAAACGGCTTGAGATGGAGTCGCATGTAGTATGGGCTGCATGTTGCTTTCGGAGACTTGCTGACATTAGAATAGGAAGCGTCCTAGTTCTATTTAAATACCGCATTAGAGTCTAGTCATAGCACTCACGAACACTTAAACTACACCAACACCACTGCTATATTTTGTATATTGTTTGGGAGATTCGTTGCTATATGATCAGCCTTTAAGCATCAGTGAATACTGACGTCCCCACTTCCATAGGTACTGGATCGCCGAAGTACAAAGGCGAGATTTAGGAGGACTCAAGGCAAGGAAAGCAAGGAGTCAGTGTTATGTTTAGTTCCGCTACAGTATATGTATTGATTATGCATTAGTTGAGAAGTACTCTGATGTAAGATGTTGAAGGTTGTAATACTTAGAAATGTAAAGGTAATATTGTAACTCTATTGTAAGGTATTACAGTTGTACAATATTCAGACTTGTAACACATTGTGTATTGAATAAAAAGTTTTAAATTCTCCTGTTTTTCTGTGTATTGTGACTAATTGAAAAAAAGGTCTTAGCTCGTGTCACGGTTTCCCAGTGTTGGAAATCGGGGCGCTACATAATCAATCTTTTGCCAATAAAAGCTCATTCATAATCTTTCTGATTACTGACTTGAGCGTCGGAGGGTGCGTCGCCGGGATCAACCCCGGTGTTTCGCACTTTTTGCAGGTGAACGGTGGGAGATCACGGTCAAACTCCAGCAGAAAGGTTTCAGGTTTGACTATTCGACATCCCAAAGAATCCACAAATTCTATCTGTTTGCCCCCACACCAGCTGTTTGCCCCCACACCAGGTTTAGCAGTAACAGGAACCTCTCCCGAATCTCTTCCTTTAACTCCCAAGTAGACTCCCCTGGTGAGCGAGGATCCCAAGAAACTCGGACCAACTTGATGACTCTATTCTTTAGCACCTTCTCTCGATGGTCTAAGATAGAGATTGGTCAAATTTCACAGGACAAATTCGACCTCACAGACAAGTCTGAGTAGTCAACCACATGACTGTCATCTCTGATATATTTCCTGAGCTGAGAAACATGGATTACATCATGGACACTCGCTAAAGCTGGCGGTAGCGCGAGCCTGTAAGCTACCTTGCCCACACGTTCCACAATATCGAATGGACCAACGAATCGAGGACTCAGCTTGCCTCCACCTCCAAAACGGATAACACCTTTCCAAGGCGATACCTTGAGGAACACATGCTCGCCTGCCTCAAACCTAAGAGGTCTCCGACGACAATCAGTCCACCTCTTCTGCAGATCTTGAGCGGCTTGCAAATGCTTGCGGATCTGAGCCATGGCATTAACTATCTTCGTGATCAACTCAGGACCTAAAAGCTTCCTCTTGCCGATATCATCCCAACAGACCGGCGATCTACACTTGCGCCCATACAAAGCTTCGAATGGAGCAGTCTTGAGACTCGCCTGGTAACTATTATTATAAGAGAACTCAGCCAAGTGAAGATGATCCTCCCACGAACCTCCAAACTGAAGAACCTAGGATCTCAAAATATCTTCTAGGGTCTGAATTGCCCTTTCTGACTGCCCATCTGTCTGAAGATGGAACGCTGTACGGTAGCTCAACTTAGTATCCAAGCTCTTCTGCAAGCTCTCCCAGAACTGAGATCTAAATCTCGTATCTCTATCCGATACGATGCTAACAGGAACTCCATGCAGACGAACAACCTTCTGAACGTACTGCTCGGCCAAACTCTCCGTGTACTGACCCACACAGAAAGGAATGAAGTGAGCACACTTCGTTAGCCGATCCACTATCTTCCAGATAGCATTATGACCTTTAGGACTCCTTGGTAAAGCTATCACAAAGTCCATCGTGATATTCTCCCACTTCCATTCAGGGATAGGAAGGGGTTGCAAAAGTCATGCAGTCCTCTGATGCTCCGCCTTCACCTGCTAACAGATTAGGCACTGAGCGACGAATCGAGACATATCCCGCTTCATACCATACCACCAGAAATGCTGCTTCAAGTCCCTGTACATCTTGGTACCACCAGGATGAATAGAATACGGAGACCGATGAGCTTCCTCAAGTAGCTTTTGCCTGACTTCTCCTCTAGGTACACACTACCTAGAGCCAAACTGAAGCAACCCATCAACATGAACGACCAAATCAGATCTCAAACCAGCTTCTACCCCACTATGAAACTCCTGCAATTGCTGATCACTCCCTTGGGCTGCCTTGATATGCTCTACCAAGGAAGACTGCAACTGCAACAACATGAGATGCCGATCTGATCCGGGAAGCAACACATCCAACTCCAGCCTCCTTATGTCCTCCACTAGTTCCTTTTGCTGAGTAAGGAACATAGCGGCAGGCCTCCGACTGAAAGCATCCGGCACCAAATTTACTCTGGCCGGGTGATACTGCAAATTGATGTCAAAGTCTGCCATCAATTCCAGCCATCTCCTCTGCCTCATGTTCAACTCCTTCTACGTGAACACATACTTGAGGCTCTTGTGATATTTGAAAACCTCAACTCTATCCCTAAGCAAATAGTGCCTCCATAATTTCAAGGCAAAAATCACGGCTGCAAGCTCCAGATCATGAGTAGGATAGTTTTTCTCATGAGGTCTCAACTGCCTCGGTGCGTAAGCGTCAACCCTGCCTCGGTGCATCAGCACTGCTCCCAGACCTCTCCCCGAAGCATCACAATGGATCACAAAACAACCCGAACTGTCGGGTATAGTCAGCACAGGCGCTGACATCAATCGATGCTTCAACTCGGCGAAAGCTTCATCACAAGCTTCATCCCAGATAAACTTCTTCTCCTTCCTGGTCAAACTGGTCAAAGGTCCAGTGATCTTGGAGAAATTCTGAATGAACTTCCGATAGTAACCAGCCAAACCAAGGAAACTCCGCACTTCACCAACAGACTTCGGAATAGGTTAATCCTTAACCGTAGAAATCTTCGACAGATCCACAAAAACACCAGCACCCGAAATAATGTGGCTAAGAAAAGAAGCCTGATCCAGCCCGAACTCACACTTATTGAGCTTCACATTCAGCTGGTTCTCCCTCAAGGTCTGCAGAACCACCTTTAGATGCTCGGCATGATCTGCCCTGTTCTGCGAGTACACCAATATGTCGTCGATGAAGACCACAAAAAACTGATCCAAGAAAGGCGAAAACACCCTGTTCATCAGACTCATGAACACAACTGGTGCATTAGTCACTCCGAAAGGCATCAGCAAAAACTCGTAATGACCGTACATCGTTCGGAAAGCCATTTTTGGAACATCCTCTAACTTCACTCTGACTTGATGATACCCAAAACGAAGATCCAACTTCGAGAACACTGAAGCACCTCCCAGCTGGTCGAACAAATTGTCAATCCTCGGTAATGGATATCGATTCTTGACTGTAACATTGTTCAACTTCTTGTAGTCAATGCAAAGCCTGCGGCTTTCATCTTTTTTGCTGACAAATAGAACTGGGGCTCCCCAAGATGAAACACTAGTTCTGACAAAACCCTTATCAAGTAGCTCCTGAACTTGCACCTTAAGTTCCGCCAATTCATCCGATGCCATACGATACGGACTCTTGAAATTAGGGACCGTACTTGGTTGAACATCAATGCTGAACTTCACATCTCGGACTGGCAGCAGACCGGGCAATTCCTCGGGAAACACTTCAAGAAAGTCCCGCACATCTAAGGGTGCAACAAGCCCATCAAAACCCAGCGACACAAGAGAAACAGCTTTGGGGTCCATCGAGTTCTTGATATGCCCTAACGGTGTTTCACCCACATGGAAAACAAACTTTGGTTGACCAGAGAGCCAGAAAGTCACTTTCTTCTCTCGACAGTCAATCACGGCACAAGAAACACCCAACCAGTCCATGCCCAAAATGACATCGAAATCGGAATTAGGAATCACAATCAAATCGCCGAGAAAATCACACCACCAATCTGCAATGGGCTCTGCTTGCAAACCCTAGAAAAGACAACGACACCTCCACCTGTGGTGATGTCCCATGCTGCGGGCATAGCATCTCTAGCCAATCCATGCTGATTGACAAAGCGAGAAGAAATGAAAGAGTGGGTAGCAACCGCATCAAACAACACATGAGCTGGAAGAGAAAAAACTAAAATCACACCTAGAAGAAGATCAAACAATGAATAAGGTGCTAGCAGGATATACACACGACTAATTGTACAAATGAGGGGAAAAATATAACATGCAGAAAACTGAAAGAAAGAAAAGAAAGTACAACTACTGTGATATACCTGCAACCTCTCCAACAGCAACTTCTGCTTCCTCGGCTGTCAGGTTATAGGCCTGACCACGACCACCAACCTGACCTCCTCTAAGACCCACATGCCTCTGATCAAAGACTTGCCTCTGCGGAGGAAGAGGCGGCCTACCCTGACCACGAGTCGGCGCTTCTAGCTGAGCAGCACCAGTAACCGGTGTAGGAGCTCTGTTCCTCAGATAGTCACAAACCATATGTTCACTACTCCCACACACTAAACACAGTCGGTTGGCCATCCTGCAGTCTCGCTATGAATGCCCAGTCTTATGGCAGTAGCCACGAGTCTCAACATTCTTCAGGACAACAGGTGCGTATGGATGTGCTTTTGGGGGGGGGAACTGAACTTTGAATAGGTCCTCCGGAAGGCCGAGCTGCAACAGGGTGCGAAACAGTCCTCTGAGGAATGCTAGACCTGCTAAGAGTCTGCTCTTAGATCCGAGCCGCATCCAGAACATCAGAATAAGCACAAAGTCGAAGAGCAGCCAAACGGTCCTGAAGGGGAAAACTCAAGCCCGACTGAAATCGACTAGTCCGAGCCTCATCAATGCCAACGTGAGTAGGGACTAAGCGACTGAGCCAAGTAAACTCTGTAGCATACTTGTCCACGGAATGGTTTCCCTGATTAAGATAATGCTCAAAATTATTACCATCACAAGTGAAGTAGGCAACAACAAATGATATTTAAGAACATTATCTAGCTGACCTGAGTTAGGAAAACAAACTGTCGCTCCATCTCTACCTTGGTGACACTGGAAAAGAACTTTGCCATGAAGCTCTCAGAGAAAGTGGCCTACTCAATGGATCGCGGCATCCTTTCGGATTCAACCCACCACCAGATATGAGCGAGATCTACCAATTGGATGTGAACCACATCCACACGATCCGCCTCAGCAACATGAGCGACGACCAACAGTTGCTCCATTCGGATAAGCTATTTCTCGGCCTCCAACGGCGACTCAGTACCTGAAAACTTATCCAGGTGCAGCCTCATAAAATCCGCTACCGTACAGGGCTTAGGTGGCAATGGCCCAGGTGTAGGTCCAGCGACATTCCCATTGGCTACCAAAGTGGCTTTCATTAATTCATTGTGCTCTTGCTGAAAAGCCATCATCTGCTGAATCGTCTGGAGAATGGCAGCGTTGTTCGACTGCCCATCTCCCGGACGAGAAGAAGAATTTCCACAAGCCATAGCCTGAAACATGATCAAATATAGTCAGTACCCAGATTATATGTTGGTTATTATACAAGTATTCATGTGATCATCGTGGTATGCAAATCACTGAGTTAACCTGGCTAGAGCCAAACTCGACTAATATATCAATCAAAGCCAAACATTCACAAAGTCGGTCACGTTTGACTGATATATTATCCAAAATCTGGGCTATGATACAACTAAAAACCCTGTCATGCCCCGCTCCCCAAAATACAAAACACGAGTACTTAACGTAGGCCCAGCGAATGATGTAAACACCATCCATAAGTTGTACTAGACTAACTCAGCAATATGAACAACAAAGTACAACCACGCAAGAAATATAACCACATGAATCAAAGATAAACTCCAATAACAAATGAAATAATCCAACAATATAAATATCCAACATCTGGGATCAAAACAAACTCCAGGTCATAAAGCCCAAAACCAAGTACAAGTCAAAACAATGTTCGAGAAATAAATCTAGCAGCAAATAAATCTAAGCAGCGCAATTCGGTTCCATCTTTAGAAACGTTGCTCACCAATTCCTTCGGGGATCGATCCTTCAGCACCTATAACATCTTGATCTAAAAGAAAGAAAAGAGTGCCCTTAGAGCAAGTCGTGGGCAGCTAGTAAAGAAAAACAGAGGATAAAGGAAGCATATATATATCAATGGAAAAAGGAACAGGATCAAAGACAAAGAGCAAAGCAAAGATAGGCGATAATATCAAATGTCAACAATTAATCATGCATGTAATGAGTGATGTCAAGACAAGATCAAGCATAAGATACATGTTATTAAGTATTTTATTAATCTAAACGCCCCGAATCCCAAATACACTGAATTCGAGATGTTCTACAGGATCTTTTCGCTTCCTTTAGTACAATTTTACAAGGAAATTTAAACTTTTCACTTTACATCAGAGTTTACATGAATACATTACAATTTACATTGCACAACGAAAGTAAACTTTACAACAATGAAATAAATGTACAACAACATTGAATAATCTTTAAGCATTTGTTCCTCTTTAATCTGTATCAAGCCATTTACCTGCATATAAGACTGTGGGTATGTCAGTTTATTCAACCGACGATCATTATACACGGCCATCCTCTCTATGCCGGAAATAGTATAACTTATTTTCCATATTTAGCAAACACAAACTTGTCACATATCAAACTAAGGGGACTACCCTATTGATGTCGTGTTGTGGTTGTGCACTTAGTCCTTAATATAGTTATTTATATTATATGACACTAATGCGCACTTGTTTGGATTCTATGCATCCCATACTACATAGGTCTGAGGGCAAGCCCTTAATCGTTCTTCATCTTTGTAGGGTTCAATCCCTCATCATGACTTAATCTACTACTGTAACTACGGTAAGTATCCTAGCTGTTTTCCTGACCTACGAACTCATGTCTAGGCGCCGTGGAGGGAATCCCATCGCTGACATGACTCATCATGCAGACATCCTGTGGTAATTCAGCCCCTACCATTGACATGACACCACCCGTAGTTTTCAAACATCCCACGAGCGTCGCCACCGGGACGGTACTCTGGAGTAGTATCCTCGCCCAGACTTATCATGGGACATCCTGGGATACACTCTCGCCTCTATCCAATGGCCCTCATACTCAATGTTTTTCTCTTACTTTCATCACGCCTTCACTATGTACTAATTCTTAATTTTTATTAAAATCATGAACAAAAATCAAAGCTCTAGAGTTAGCCTCTCCACTAAACCGGACTTATTCATTCATTCAAACATGACCAACCTTGGTCTTTCTTTTCAATTTTCATTTCATTTATTTCCAAAATACCGGGGGAGACTTAGCTACTCTTTTTGTTTCAATTTTCAATTCACAATTTCCAATTCGAGCATTTCCAACTCATAAATTCATATGTTGATTTATCATACTCAAATAGCATTTCTCTTTTCCAATCATGATTTCTAAATTGTTCAATAGTCCATAACTATACATGGATTTTAATTATGCATCATGAAACTCATGAATTGTTATTTTTCACATTAAAAACCCACATTACTAGTATTCAATCAAGATGAATATTCACGCATCATAATTTGTCGCACTATTCTCCAATGAGAATAATTCACATTTCATAGTTGTCACATTATTCTCAAATGAGAAATACTTTACATCACTAACGAATATTCACAATTCGTAATTTTTCATACTATTCTCAATTGGGAATAAATCACATCCATCGCATAATATCATTTCAATCTTTACTATATTAATCTTCTAATCCTTCATTTCAAGTTCTTTTTGCAAGGTATAATTTTCCCAAAAATACACTTATAAAACCATAGTTCTAATTACACATTTTATTCTTAAATCACATTTTATGTCATGCGAATAATCCCCAAATTATTTTTCACAGGTCCCATATATTTTTAGAAGGATAACCATATTTTTCTCATAATTTTTTGACAATTAAAAACCCCCAAAAAAAATGTTTTTCCATCTTGCCGAGGGCAAGATTCGAACCCAGCACCCCAGAGATCATAGCCGAAAGCACAGACCACTAGGCCAGTTTGTGCCAGCGGAATAAAAGAGGAGCGGAGGGTATTTAACGCTTTCGGTTCAGAACTGATCGGATTTAAAATAAACACCCATAAAAGATGGTATTCTCAAGAGTCAAACCAGTGACCTTAGAGAACCCAACCGCACGCTCTGACCACTTGAGCTACGTGCTCAGGTTGTCTAAGTGCAACTCAAATTCTTTTTGAACCGATTTTCTCTGTTGTTAAAACGTCTCGATGTTCAACTAGTCCTCATTTCATTTTGCTTTCATGAAAATTACTGTAAAATTCCAGATTAATTATTTCTTGTCTAATTTACATATCAGTATGAAAAAAATAATTCTTTTCAACAATTAAAACATATTTTCATACAATTGATTCGAATTCTACATGATAATCACCACCTTCTTTATTTCGACATCTATTAACAACTAATACCATTAATCCTTTTATTAGCAACTAAGGATTAATTCTCTGTTTTTAACCCTTTATCATGCATACAAATCTATAATTTATTTCAATATCACACAAAGATCCATTTACTCACATGAAGTAGCATTGCCAATCTACTAACTTGTGTATATAATTTGTGATGTAGAATAATGAGACTTTCTTTAACAATCCATGGTTATAATTAATCCATACAAACTTAGATTTTTACTAATCAAATCACATACAATTTGCACACCCACATTCCAATCAATTCATAGGTCAATGTCCAATTAAAAGTGTACTCTTATTAATATTTTTCATGCCTCATTCATTCAATTTAATCTAGCATAGATCCCTAATTAGAATATAGAAAATTTACCCACCTTGTATGGAGAGAAAATTCACTAGCAATCCCTAGACAAATGTCCTTGCGACGAATTGCTCCTCCTTGAACACGTGCACCCAAGCCTCCAGGCACACCTCACCGAATGCTCCCTCTTCTTGATGCCGGCCTCCCCTTGATGTTGCAAGCACAAGATCCCACACACTCTCAATCTTTTAACTCACAAAATACTAGTAGATAATATAATTTAGACTATAGATTTGGAAGAGAATAATTTTACACAAGAATAACTAGCCATAGGGGGGGTATTTATACTAAAAATCAAAGAGAATGGAGGGTTATGATTAATTGATTGGTTGTAAGATGGAGGGCTAGGATGAAAGTAGGAGTTGTATTAACTACCCACAACCAAGCAACCACCACACCATGATCTCCATTAAAAATTTTGGTTTTCCCTCCCAAAAGATCAAAACCGGCCTAGTGTAGGAATGCACATTGCACGTGTACGTGCAATGCACGTGGATGCCACTTGGTCCAAAAATTGTACATTAAATTTTTGTATAAAAATAAAATAGTCTTTAAATTGTATTCTACATGACAAGTTGTATAAAAATAGTCCATGGGTTTTAGTTTATGGGCCAAAATAATTATTATAAAAATAATAAATTAAATTAACTTTGGGCTTTAAAAAGAAAAGGCTTTTGAAAGAAGGCTTTATAGAAAAATAATTAAAGGCACATATTTAAATATCTATACTCATCTTGATGAAAATATTAACCAAAAATATTGCACGTGCACACTACGTGCAAAATAAATAATTTTTCATTAAATGAAAAATCAGGGCATTACAAGTGCACGTACTTTTGCGTCCCATTCCACAGGTTCGGTGCAAGCACAATATTGTTTTAGACCGATGGTGAATTCACGGATCGTGTACTCGGTGTAACAGGATAACATGATAACGTGATAACATGATAACATGATAACGTGATAATCTTCTTCCATGACAATCTCCCCCTTTCATGACGATATAACGGGAAGGCCTAGCCGAGTACATTTTCCGAATGTTCACTACCAAGTCTACCCATAATATTCCGACTTGTTAATAGTTTATTTTCATCCTATGTGAGCATGCAAGAGGGTATCAATATTGTATGTACTAAGTGTGTCTAATTCTATGTGTTACAGACAAAGCAAGAAGCAAACACATCATATAAGTACAATTCACATAATCAGGACAGCATGACCTTGCTGTACTAAAATTGTGATTAAAGCCACCACAAAATAGCAAATCTGAATCCGTCAGAAGGCCTAGAAAGTAGACTTCCACACGGTTCCAGCGAATATAACTAAGGCATATAAAAGATACAGAAACTAGGGTGAAAACTCTATTCTATTCAAGTTTTATGTTCAGGCAGCATGCAATAAGTTGTGTCCAACTAATTATTTCAAGTCGGAGAACTCATTAATAAAATCAATAAAAATTTTGGGTGATTACTACATGTGTCTAGGTTCAACTATATCTATTTCAGATTTTTCTTTTACTGTTAGCATGGTCAATTAAATTAAGAAACAGCAGGATACGCATGCATTTGTGAATCCAAAATTTCTAACATGGCTGTACTAAAATGATGATATCTAGCAGGTTATACATCAGAATTCAAATCTGTAAAAAGGAAAAGTGAATTAGACATCCAGGGCTACAATTTATGTTCAGCAAGTTATTTCAACTTATGCATTAGCATGGTTGAAAATCTGATTCAAAATGAGACAACTAGCAGTCCAGAAATTGTTTTAACATAAAAAGGCCATAAATAAATCATACGATCACATGTAGCATGCAAAATGGTAATCAAAGTGATCCTAGGTGTCAACATGCATATTTCTAAGTTTAAGATACAATTATCACATGCATGGTATCAATTCATCGATCAACTTTAATCTAGCACATACAATTTAACATGTCCAACTTATCAAGTAGTCCTATGCATGAATTTAGTTATTTAAATGTGCATATGCATGAAACAATAGGGACTAGATTTTAGATCAAAGAGATAGCACGATGTTAAAAGTATGTCGGGTTAGCTCATGTAAAATGTCGATAAACTTAACGGAATTGTCAAAAACAGTATGATAACAAATGGGACTGGATCTACTTGTAGAGATCAAATAAACTTGAACAGAATGAAATGCTAGTTCAAGAAGAGACTTGCTTGTTAATTTGCATATTCAAATAATAAGAATAACGGGATCAGAATCTCGGACGAAAATCTCAAAAGACACATGCGAAATACGTGCTATGCAACCAATAGCAACCAAAGCAACAACAACAACTCAGTGGAATCCCACACCGGATCGAGACCGAACACGGGATAGCAAACTCGGATCCGCTGTGCCAAAACACGGGACACCGAACTCGACCAACCGGGGCGCATCTTCAACCTTCGGTAGAGAGAGAACGGTGCGACTGTGAAGCGAGGTGACAACTGGGATGGGGGCGGAGCGACGTCGGCACCACGGCGAAGACGACGGCACCACGGTCAGGAAGCGACGGCGGCGACGACAGCATGGACGAAGTGGAGCTCTGTTTTCAGTTGGAAACAGAGAGACGACGACGACGACCTCGGGGACTTGAACGTCAGTGCTAGGGGTCTTCGGTGGAGCGGCGAGGGACGGCGGTGACAATGGGGGAGCACGGAGATGGGTAATGGCGATGAGTTAAGGCAATGGGGAAACTCGGTGGATTGGGTTCCACGAGGAGAACTGGGATGACGACGGGGGGGGAGGGGGCAATGAGGACGAGGATGATGGAGACGAGGGTGATTGGAGTTGGCCATTGGGTAGTAGGTTTCAGTTTGGGTTTAGGGTGCAACGAAACTGAGAGAGGGGAAGAGAGTTGGGATCGGGGAGAGAGAAACGGCGGAGAGGGGGGGGGATAAATTAGGGTTAATTAATAGGGTATATATAAGGGATTAAGAATTAGGATTTTGGGTTGAGATTTTGTGGGTTTTGGGTATCGGTTTTGGCTCCAAAAAGAGAAAAATGAGTGCAATGAGATGAGACGAACATTAAGGAGAATAAATCAGACTCAAAACTTAAAGAGCAAAATTTACAAAGAGAACAGAATCCAACCAAAGAACACAGATCGATCAAGAGAGAATAAAAGAACCCAAGAAAAGACAAAATACACTATAATAAAGGAATCCAAATACAATAATTAAAAGAAAACAAAATACAGTAAAATCTGAAAATAGGGCTTACAGTATCCGACAGAGATACGAGGTTCAGGTCTCAGTTTTAGGAGAGTCTCCAGAGTAGTTTGAGGAGTAAATTGAAGTACAGTACAACTTTTCACCCCCAGACGGATGGACAGTCAGAGAGGATCATCCAGACTCTAGAGAACATGTTGAGGTCCTGTGTGTTGCAGTTCGGTGGATCATGGGAGGACCATTTGCATCTTGTAGAGTTCTTGTACAATAGCAGCTTTCAAGCCAGTCTTAAAGCTGCACCGTTTAGGCACTTTATGGTAGGAAGTGCAAATCACCAGTGTGCTGGAATGACATTGGTGAGAGAAATTTGTTGGGTCCGGAGTTGATCACCAGAACAGTTCATGCTGTGACTTAGATCAGGAAGCATATTCAGGCAGCACAAGATAGGCAGCGGAGATGGGTAGATGTCTCTAGGAGAGCCTTGGAGTTCGAGGTTGGTGACCATGTTTTTCTCAAGATATCGTCGTGGCGAGGTGTCATTCGGTTTGGTGGTGGGGACATGCTCAGCCCTAGGTTTATCGGACAGTTTGATATCATGGAACGAGTAGGCAATGTGGCTTATCGTCTTGCATTTCCATCGGCATTATCTGGAGTGCACGATGTTTTCCATGTCTCATAACTCAGGAGATATATCCGTGATGAGAGCCACATGATTGACTATTCAGAGTTATCTGTGCAGCCGGATTTGACTTGTGAGATTCCGCCAGTTGCTATTGTGGATTAGCGAGAGAAAGTGCTGTAAAACAAAGTCATCAGGTTGGTTCGGGTTTCTTGGAATCCTCACTCGTCAGGTGAGTCGACTTGGGAGCTGGAGGAGGATATCCAGCGGAGGTTTCCCAATTTGTTTGTGTAGTGTTGTGTTGTTTTGTTGATTTTGTTGTTGTTCTTTTCTTCTCGGAGTTACCCTATTTACCTCTTGTTGAATTTCGAGGATGAAATTCTTCTTGTTAGATGGGTAGGATTTGTAACTCCTGTATCCCATTTCTGTATCCTTGTACTGTATTCTTTCTTCTAGTGTATTCCATCTATTTGTACTCTTTCTTTTTCCTGAACCGTGTATTTGTTCTTCTTTCCATTATTTATATATTGGTCTATTTGTTTGATTGTTCTGTGATTCTTTTGTCTGCCAATTATTTTTTTCTCTGGATGATTTATTGTTTCCAATTTATTTCAATTCATGGCTTAATTGCCTATTTATTTGAGCTCTGTCTTGTTAGATCTGGTTTTCTATCCAATATACACTATTGAACCCTCATACCCATCCTATTGGATCCTAAACCACAACCCAGTACCTGCTTCTTTGACCCAGTCTTCCCCAGATTTTCTTCACGTTCCCTAACAAGCAGATCATATCTTCTTTTCCTATTCTCTTAATTCTCCAAATCACAAATTTGGCTATTGCCATCTACCATTCCTATCTCCTAACCTTAATATTCTCTCTCTCACCATCTCTCTCTCTCGGCCTCTACCCCCGACTTCCGACAGTCGGCCTACCCTCTGTCGTGCTGCGCCCCCTGCCGGTGACCCACCTCGCGACCCCCAGTCGTGCCAGCCCACCACCAGCAGCAGCAGCCCCCTTCTCTTCTTCCCTGCCTCCTCCCAAGCACCAGGCAATAGCAGCAATGCCAGCCAGCAGTAAGCCAGCCAGTGTCATGCCACCCATTCTGGCCTATCCCCTATTGCCGCACCACCGTCGCGTCGCCGTCGTGCCGTTCCGCCGTCGTCGTCCCCCTCTCGCAGTGTACGCCCGGCTGCCATCTCTCTCTTGTGTGTGCACGTGTGGATCTCAAGTTTTGGATTCGTGTATTGTGTTCGTGGTGATCGTGATTGTCTCGTGCATCTCGTTCGTGTTCCGTTCGCAGTTTGTGTTCGTACCTGGGAATCTATTCCTGTTATTCTATTTCTGTAATCGGACCCGTCGTCTTTGCAAGGCAAGTAACTTGTATTCTTTCTGTTTAATATACAAGTACTAAATACTGTATAGTGTTACTCTTCGTTTCTAGATTCATCATGAAAATCCTTGTTAGATCTTGCCTCTATTTGTTGATCAACTTAGATCTTTCGTTACACACACGACATGAAACCAACTTAGATCTATTTAGTTCTTAATGCATGTATGTATGATGTTCGTGATCCATTATATGTTGTATGAATCTTGCATGCTTGATGTGTTAGTCGTAGTATCTTGTGGTAGACTAGTAAAACACCCATACCATGTTGTTTAGACATCTATTATACCATGCTTTGTATTTTATTTTAATTTGGATTTGTTGCATATGAACTATTTGATTTAATACATGAAAAGATCTCTGTTTTTACTGATGCCTCGTTTTTGTTCAGTATTTTAGACCCTATTGAGCTCAGTAAATAAAATTAATTTGTGAATATAAATCATAGATCTCATTGTCTATTTTCCAGAGTTTCTGACAGATCTCAGTTTCGATTTGTGAGTTATGAGTTATTGCTATTTTGCTATAAATGTGTTAGAAATTCCAGATTCAGTTTTGTGTGAATTCTGTAGAGTTATTTATATTAATACTGATGTTAAAGATAAGAATTGGATCTGATATTTTGTTGGCTATGACTAGACTTGACTGGGATTAACCCTAAATTTTTGTGGATTTATTTAATGACATTTATCAACTATTCTATGCTTGTGAGCAAAGTACTATATCTCTAGTTTTGCATGTTGTTCAGTAAATAACCATATTTTCAATCTGATTCCAGTTGTTGTTGGTAGAAACTTTGTAAACATAAAATATGTCCTACTGTATCTATTTTATCACCATTTTGACGGATTTGGATTTCGAGCTATACTTTGTAATCTATCGTTGTTTTAGTACTACTGTGTCAACAATTTCAGATTCACAAAATTGATGTAACTTGCTGTTTCCCAAATTTCTTTGACTATGCTATACGTGTTGGAATATTATGAAATTATATTCACTGGTACTAGTCATACTAGGGAATATTCCAAAATTTTCTTGGATTTAATCAGTAAGTTTTTATGCCATTTTCCTGCTTGTGAATACAACTTTGTGATTTCTGGCTGAAAGTAATTTCTGTATATAATTCTGTTTTGAGCCCTGTTTTTGTTATTATTATGTGACTTGTATATATGTGATGGATTCAGCCGAGAGTCCATTTTCTATATTTTCTGACGGTTCCAAATTCGCATGCTTGTGGCAACGGGAATCTCAGTTTTGGTACAGTAGTGTCTTGCTGTCCAGAACTGAAAGTTTCGTTGACCTAGCCTTGATGAGTCGCTTGTCATCCGTTCTTGTCCTTCTATTAACTGTACTTGTCCCTTATTATCTTACCATGTTTTCTGACTTTTTTGTGCACGTCCATGTTTGCTTTAAATATTAATAACAAGAAACCAATCCGTGGTTAAAGAAAAAGATCTAATAGTGGAAAATATAGAAACGTGTACTCGGAAGAGGATCCACAGATCCTACTTGGTACATGGAGCTTGATACTTGATTACTTGGAGCTTGACACGTGATTACTTGACACTTGCACAATTGATACGTAATACTTGGTACTTGGAGCTTGACACTTGATACTTGGAGCTTGACACGAGATTACTTGACACTTGCACACTTGACATGTAATACTTGGAGCTTGATACTTGATACTTGAAGCTTGTTCCTGAGTACACTGCCCTCTATGATCCACTATGAAGTCTAAAACATTAACTTGCATGAATGTAGTAACCATGTGGTATAAATCTGAGATGCATGAAGTGCTACCTAGATAGGACTGATACAAGACTTGAGAACAACTTGATCACTTGACACTTGCTACTTGTTACTTGTACATGATACTTGATTACTTGACACTTGTTACTCGTTACTCGTTACATGATATTTGATTACTTGACACTTGTTACATGCCACTTGCACCCGTTATCGTGCCATGCTACTTGTTCTGTTCTTGACTTAGAGATAGTTGCTCTCTTTTGCTGTTACATCTTTCAATGTTATACTTGGTTCCGCCGTTACTCTATTCTTGTCTATTTATTTTTCCTGTACTTGTTACCTGCAATACAAGCTGCCCATAACTTGCTTTGACGGACGTTTGTTTTGTCTTTCCTTTTCCTGCAAATTTGTCCCTTGCAGACTTTGGTGACGAGCTACCCGATGGAGTAGGTGATCAAAGATTCTAGTTGGCTGGATTCTTGCTACATTTATTTATTCTTGTTGCTTATTCTTGAATAATTTGTAACTTGTTACTTGGATTTTATTTGTATTGGACATTTTGTCCCAGACTTGTTTTTTGTTTCAGACTTGATTATTTGGAATTTAGTATTCTTGTTTCTTATTTCTTGTTTCAAGTAATCCTGTTGACTATATTAATTCAGTTATGCATGTATGGTTGACTATTCCTCTTGTATATCTTTTTTTTATTCTAGTATATGTTGTAAAGATCCTGACAGCTTATGAATGGTGAAAGCCATTCGCTTGACTTGTATCACGTGCTCTTATTCCTTATTCCTGTTTGGGAAGTGGGACGTGACAATAATGAAGAGGAAAGGAATTTATATGAGCAATAGATGAGTCAGAATCAGTAGTGGAAGGAACTTGTGGATATAGGTTTCTGTATGGTCAAATAAAGGATCAATATGAATGACATCAGATTTGATCAAGTTGTGAGTAGTAGCAGGAATAGAAAAGAAAGATATATGCTCAAGAAACAAAACATGATGAGATACACATAGTTTTTGCAAAGCTAGATCAAACCAACGATATCTCTATTGTCTTTCAGAAAATTTTTGATCACATAACTCCAATATGAATAGTTTTTCCCATCCAACCTCACACTAATGGATTGAAGCTAACCATCTCTATTATTAGCTATTGTGGATGCAAACAAACTTCCAAATTTGCAAAATCTAACAAAACCTAGAAACTATAGATCGAATCAAAAGAAAATCCCGAAGATATCGAAAAAGAAGGAAAATACTGATTTGTGGTTATCGGGACAAAAAAGGAGGTGATTCGAACCCAGTGATGGTGGAGTCACCCAGATCAACCGGTGATGGCGGCGACGACGAATAAAGAGGTGAAGAAGGTAGTGGTGTCGACTCTGAGCACGAAATCAAAGTAGCGAGTGAGTCGCCGGTGAAGAGGGCAGTGACGTCAACACTAAGCACGAGAATCAAAGTAGCGAGGAATTGACAGCAGCTGCGAATGAGATTAAACTACCTTCCATTACCTTGCTCTGATATCATGAAAATTATCCAAATCCAAAATAAATATTCAAAGATAAATCAAAGAGAAATAAAAAAGGGGAGAAAAGAGGACTAAGGTTTCCCATTTTCTGCAGCAATAGAGTTCAATGTAGAAATTGGGAAATAATAAAGCTTCAAAGGCCAAAAATGGGTAAAAGACTAAGCTACCCTTACAAATAGATATAATTACTCTAATTTGACCTCCTTACTGGATTCTTTTTTTTGTTTTGTGTTGTGTTTGTGTATGTTTGATGTTATAATGAACTCCATAAGGAAACAAGATTGATGTGGATATTGCCAAGTTCTCATTCAACCAAGTTTATTTGGAACAATTTCTTGCCTAAATCCATTTTTGAGATATCCATATAACACTCTAGATTCGTTTGTTGGTTGGAGAAAGGTGCTTGCCTAGAATCAATGGAAAGAAAACAAACTTAAGGACACTTTCTGATTTTTTTGTAATTCAAAAAATGATTTTGTTTATTAAAGGGAAAAAAACATTGGTTCTGATTCCACAAGGCACTTTCACAGTTATTTTCGTTTCTGTGTCTTCATTTTAGTATTAGATTAGAAATTGACAAAATCACAAACCAAACCAAAAAACCATCTTGATCTACAATTTATAAATTCTTCAGCCTATTAATTATTATAGTCAGAAACACAAGAAAATATTGTAGTCAGAATACATCCGACATCCAACAAAAGAGAGAAAAAAAACACCCAACATCAAAACTATCACAAAATTTTCACCGGTGCATTGCTCATTGTAGACAGAATACACAAGAAAATAAGAAAATATAGTAGTAAGAAGAAGTAAAGAATATTTAGTAGCAGTGCTCTAAAACCATCACTTAACAATGACGGTAGTCGGCCATGTTCCCCATGACAGTACTTGGTCATGTTCTCCAAACATTTTCCCGCGCGTGCACAGGTTTCCATGCTAGTATAGCTAATTAGTCGTAGGAGGTGAAAATTCTGCCTTTCCCTTTGTAGAAAATTCATAAAAGTTTTGCATGTCTGAGGGTCTGTTTGTTTCCATAGAAATATGGTAGAAAGTGTACCCAGTTTAGTTTCATTTTCCATTTGAAAAGACTTTTTTTCTATCTTTGTTCGAAAAGAAAAGTTGGCCAAAAAATAATGTGCCACGTCAGATTTAAAAGGAAAATTGATTTCCTTTTTAAAAAGTAAGGAAAATGCTTGACAATTGATGAAAAAAAAACCTTTTGAAAGATTGTGTGGTTATACTTTTTCGGATATAAAGCTAAAATGGTTGTGCTCATCCTTCATAGTGTATTTTTAAAATATTTTTTTATTTAGCTTTCTCTATCAAACAAGGAAAAAATAATTATGAACAATTAGTTTGTAGTTTTTTTAAATGACATCCAAATAAAAGAAATTGTATTTTTAGGTTTTCTTACTTATTTCAAGTCAAACATATAACAGAAATAAAATTCTAACCTAATTTTCTGGGTTTAATTCTATTCTATTGAAACAAACAACCCATTCTCAGCTCTCCAATAAGCATCTTCGTTGTTTTCCTTTTATGTGAATTCTCCAAAAAAATTTCAAATTACATTATTGACCCTGTTCGTCCATTCACCATTTTCCTTTTGAAATATTCTGTTTTTTCATCCATTCACCATTGGGTGCATTCAAACAGGGTCAAATTACATTATTGACCCTGTTTTGCGGTCACGATTTCTCTGCGACCCGAGCTCTCTTTCATTCGATATTTGTGCTGGCACATTTGGTTCATCATTCACTTTTACTAGTATAATGCACATGTAATGCACATCTACAAAAATTGTAGTCATCGAACTAAATAAATTGTGCATAAGAAAAGAAATAGTACAAGCACAGACATTGGTCCAAATAATGAATATCAAACCACATTATGCATGCACCCTAATATAATGACTACATATATTAATTAGACAACGTGATGGCTACAGCCAGAATCAACTCGCATCTCAAAATTTAACCCAAATTTAAACAATAATTAGAAACTGAAACAATGAAAAAATTAATGGATTTAGCATTTTAACAAACACATTGTGGCATTGCACATTACCATAAAAATCATTGTTGCCGCCGTCAAGCGTTCAATCCCCTATGCCGTTGAGTCACCATCGAGTCGCTGCAGTGGCCAGCCCTTAGAATAGCAAGGTCATAAGAAAATAAATTACAAAATAAAGTGTGTATTAAAATTTTCATCGCCTTCTCGCCACCCACATAATTCATAATGTAAACATTTGATCCAAGCAAATTCCATCCTCTTATTCATCTATACTCTCACTCTAGTGTTCTAGTAACTGAGACCTAGGTCCACATAATTTATAATATCAAACAACATTATGCATGAGCCCTAGTATAATTACTACAAATATCAATCAGGCAGCTCAAAGATAACAACTAAAATAAACTCCTAGCTCCAAATTTAACCAAAATTTAAACAATGAAAATCAATGGGTTTAGCATTTTAACAAACACATTGTGGCATTACACATTACCACAAAAAATCATTGTCACTGTCATCAAGCGTTCATTCCCATCCACCTTTGAGTCACCATCGAGTTGCCGCCATGGTCGACGGGACTGACCAGCCCGATCCCTCCTTTTCACAACCTTGAGCATCTTGTCCTCCATTACTATGGCTCCTCCTCCTGTTATGTTGTCTTCTTCATCTGTCACCATCACTACCACCATCGCCATCACCCCCAAATGTGTGTGTGTGTGTGTGTGTGTGTGTGTGTGTGTGTGTGTGTGTGAGAGAGAGAGAGAGTGAGTGTGGATTGAAAGTCTCTCTTGTCAAGAAAAGAAATGAGTTTTCAAACTTCCTAAATCCCACATGGCCTAAACCACTCACCTAATCATCATAAGAGATGAAGGTGGCAGTGGCAGCGACAGCGGAGTGACGGGAGGCGGAGGAGGTGGCAGAGGGTAGTAGGACTTAGGATTAGGGTTTGGAGATAGATAGAGGAAGAGTGTGTGTGTGTGTGTGTGTGTGTGTGTCACGCCCCGCTTCCCAAAAAAGAAATAAAGAATACGGATACGCAACACAAGTCCACCGAATGACTTTCACCATTCACAAGCTGTAAGGATCTTTACAACGAGTACAAGTATAAACGAGAGATATACAAGAGAAATAGTCAACAACACATGCATAACTGAATT
Source organism: Hemerocallis citrina (assembly GCA_017893485.1). Lineage (NCBI taxonomy): Eukaryota > Viridiplantae > Streptophyta > Magnoliopsida > Asparagales > Asphodelaceae > Hemerocallis > Hemerocallis citrina. The sequence goes on along the minus strand of CM030364.1, from coordinate 146,035,936 downwards.
AATATAGTCAACAAGATTACTTGAAATAAGAAGCAAGAATACTAGATTTCAAATAATCATGTTTGGAACAAAACACTAGTCTGGGACAAAAAGCCCAATACAAATATTTATGTAACAAATTACAATTATTCAAGCTAAGCAACAAGAATAAATAAATGTAGCAAGAATCCAGCCAACTAGATACTTTGATCACCTATTCTATCGTGCAGCTGATCACCATAATCTGCAATTTAACAAATTGCAGAAAAAAATGAAAGAGAAACAAAATGCCCGTTAATACAAGTTACGGGCCGCTTGTAGTGCAGACGACAAGTACAGAAAAGATAAACAAGAATGGAGTAACAGCAGAAGCAAGTATAACATGGAAATGATGTAACTTCAAAATAGAGCAACTAACTCTAAGTCAAGAACATGGACAAATAGCATGGCAAGATAAAGGGTGCAAGTGGCTTGCAACAAGTGTCAAGTATCATGTAAACGAGTAACAAGTAACAAGTGTCAAGTAATCAAGTATCATGTACAAGTAACAAGTAGCAAGTGTCAAGTGATCATGTTCAAGCCTTATATTTAGTCCTATCTTAGGTAGCACTTCATGCATCCCAAACTTTTACCACATGGTTGCTACATTCAAACAAATTATGTTTTAGATTTTATAGTGGATCATAGAGGGTAGTGTACTCAGGGACAAGCTCCAAGTATCAAGTATCAAGCTCCAAGTAGCAATATCCCATATCAAGTGTGGAAGTGTCAAGTAATCACGTGTCAAGTATCATGTATCATGTATCAAGTGCTAAGCTCCAAGTGTCAAGTATCAAGCTCGGAGTACCAAGTAGGATCTATGGATCCTCTTCCGAGTACACGTTTCTGTACTCTCTACTATTAGATCTTTCCCTTTAAAATCCGGTTTAGTTTCTTGTTATTATTATTCAAGCAAGCATGGACGTGCACAAATAAGTTATGAAACATGGTGAGACAACACGGGACAAGTACAAGTTGAATAAAGGACACGAATGGATGACGAATGACTCAAAATAGACTAAGACAATGAAAATTCTAGTTCTGGACAGCAAGACAGTACTGCACCAAATGTGGGATTCTCGTTTCCACGGACATGCAAATCTAGACCCGTCAAAGAAACTAGAAAGTAGACCTCCAGAAAAATCCAATAAGTATATACAAGTCATATAATAGTCACAAAAACAGGGCTCAAAACAGAATTATATCCAGAAAACATGTTCAACCAGAAATCACAAGGTTGTATTCATAAACAGAAAAACAGCATAAAAACTTACTCATTAAATTCAAGAGAAATCTGTGATATTCCCTAGTATGTCTAGTATCAGCAAATATAATTTCATAATATTCCAACATAGATAGTATAGGCAAATAAAATAAGAAAACAACAAGGCACAACAAGTTTGTAAATCTAAAACTCTGAACACAGCAGTACTAAAACAGCAATAGATTACAAAGTATAAATCGAAATCCAAATTCGTTAAAAGGGTGATAAAATAGATATAGTAGGCTACATTTCATATTGACAAAGTTTTTACCAACAACAACTAGAATTAGGTTGAAATTTAAGTTCTTTACATAACAGCATGAAAATTCTTGAAGTATAGTAGTTGCACTACAAACCGCACGGGCTTTCCCGACATTACAAACCGCACCAGGACCGTAGCGGCATTTTTGAAAACGCTGCTATAGCGTGCGTCGGGACAGATATAGGGTCTATCTCGGTGTTTTTTGGAAACGCCGCTATAGCCTATATCTATCACGGCGTTTAATTAAAAAACACCGGGATAAAGATTTTGCTAGGAAAAAGGAAAAGGAGTTCTATCTCGGCGTTTTTGCTTAAAAAACCTCGGGATAGGGTATTGTTTTTTTTTTTTTGAAAAAAACACCCTATCAAAAACACCGGGATAGATGGCTATTTTTAATTTTTTTTTTTTTTTGGAATTTCAAAACATTTTTAATAAATTTTTTTCCTACATTAAATAAAATTTCATATATACATTATAAAACAACATAGAACTCCTCAATCCCATTCAATAACAACAATCACAACAACTAACAACAACAAAAAACAATAAGCAGATGAACAACAACTACAACTGACAACAACTGACTGCAAGTGAAACTATATTGAAATTCTACAATTCAATTATATATACAAACTATAAGCAGATGAAATTATATATATATATATATATATATATATATATATATATATATATATAGAGAGAGAGAGAGAGAGAGAGAGAGAGAGAGAGAGGTTCGGGTGAGAACCATGTCCTGGGGTGAGAACCTAAGGGCCTATCCCAGCCATTCATCTGACTAATATTAACGGTCCAGATGTTATCCGTTATAATTAATTAGATTAATTAATTTTGATTTTAGATGTCAATCCCTTTAATTAAGCGTTTGGGACTGCATAATAAAAGGAATGAATATATTCGACAAATTTTTCGGTCAATATTTTTTTCCGTTTTTATTTTATTTGCAACCGAACCACGTTCTTCATCAGGATGATGAACACTTCCGATTACGACGACGGTAACCCTACTGCCAAAACTTCCGGTGTAGACAATCCGACTAATATCCATACACCGTTCCCGTCTCCTCCAATGAGTCCGAAGAAGGAGGATACACCAGGTTTTCATTCTACTATGTTTTAATGTTTCTGATTACCGTATTTCTTGTTATATAGAACGTCGATCAGGTCATTATATACCTCCTTTTTTTTCCTGTTGTTTGCAGATTTATATTTTATAAATAGAAACATAATATACACTACTGTATAATAATCATCAATTATAAGATAATAAACAAAGCATTGTGTTATACTTATTTTAATTCATGACAGCGTTTATATTCGAAAGAAATAACACATCCATCTTTGAAAGAAATAACACAAACACAGCAATTACAACAAGTTAAAATATATAAATAACAAATTCTTAATTTAAAACAGCAATAACTGAACAGTTAATTAGCAACTGTTTATTATATAAATAGCAACTACATATTATGTAAACAACAACTACAATATACTGTATATTGTTAGCAACAACTACAGTATAACTATAAACAACAACTACATATTATATAAACAACAACTACAGCATACAATTATAAGATAATATACAAAGCATTGAGTCATACTTATTTTTATTTATGACATCGTTTATATTCGAAAGAAATAACACATCCATCTTCGAAAGAACTAACACATCCAGCATTTATGTAGTTGATGATCTTGGTAATCATTAACTACATAATATACAATACTATATAATAATCATCAAATATAAGATAATAAACAAAGCATTGAGTTTTACTTATTTTAATTCATAACATCGTTTATATTCGAAAGAAATAACACATCCATCTTCGAAAGAAATAACACAAACACAGCAATTAGAACAAGTAAAAATATTTAGATAACAAATTCTTAATTTAAAACAGCAACAATTATACAGTTAATTTGCAACTGTTTATAATATAAACAGCAACTACATATTATGTAAACAACAACTACATTATACTGCATATTGTTAGCAACTACTTCAGTATAACTATAAACAGTAATTTCTCATTATATAAACAACAACTACAGCGTACTAAATAGCAACTCTTTTATTAGCAAACAAAAAAATTACTGGAATTGAAAATAGCAAATACTGAACAGCAAGATACATAGATATAAACAGCAACAATAACACAATTAAATAGCTACTTTTATCTAGCAAACAAAAAACTTACTGAAATGAAAATTCGCAAATACTGAGTAGCAAGATTTATACTTTTTTTTATAAATCTTATTTGATATAAATGTCATAACAACGTTTATATTGATTTTGTAGTTGGAAATAAAATTATTCCAGTCCACGGTTGTACCTTGTCGATATCGCCCGGATTAATTGAACGCCATATACCTCATTGCGACAGTGACTTGAAGCCTTTTGTCGGCAAGCAATTTGCTGATATGAATGACGGGATAAAGTTTTATACAGAATACGCCGCAGCTTGTGGTTTTGATGTTCGGCGGGGTGGCGACAAGAGAAAACGTGGTTTAATTACACACAAGTGGCTTTATTGTAATAGGCAGGGAAATGACAATACCGTTAAGTCTGATGTTTCAAACAACCATCTCGATAATGATATTGTCGAGGAGAATATTGTAGAGGAGAATGATCTGATCGATAAGCCAAAAATTAAGAGGCGTCGGGTGTCGAAACGGCTAGACTGCAAGGCTCTTATGCTTTTAAAACACGAAACAAATTCGAACTACATTGTCTCTAAATTTGTCGAACATCATTCTCACCCGTTAGTTCCATTGGTTCACAGACAATTCCTCGACGCGAATAAAACATTAAATCCTGGTCATCAGAATTTCATTCTTAATTGTGCTAGAGCAAATATAGGTCCGATGAAGTCTTACAGGTTGTTCAAAGAGGTTGTTGGATCTTACTCCAATATCGGATGCACAAGTGTTGAGTTCAAAAATTTCTCGCGCGACCTTAAGGCATATGCGCTTGGTGTTGATGCTCAAATGGCTTTGGACAGGCTTTTCAAGAAAAAAGAAATAAGTCCAGCCTTTTTTTTGGAGTACGATGTCAATGAGAAAGACCAGCTGACACGTGTCTTTTGGGCTGACTCAATATGCCGCAGAAATTATGCCGTTTTCGGTGATGTTCTGAGCTTTGATGTTACTTATTCAACTAATAGGTACGAGCATGTGTTTGTTTTTTGATTTTAAGTAGCCACAAATATTACATATATTAGTTGGAAACAATATTAATATTGCTTGTTTCTCATTTCGCAAATTTATGTACTACATGATGTGAATTCACTATATAGCAACTGAATGTATTATGCAGTAGCTATGCAGTTGCTTTGCAGTTGCTAATTAATTGCTATGCAGTTGCTATTTTGTTTTTGAGTTTATATGCAGTTGCTATTTTGAATTGAAAATATTTATTCCCAAATTAATAGCAACTGCAGAATCATTCACCATTGCTGTTTAAGTGGTCAGGTATTGCTGTATAATTATTTCAGTTGCTATTTATAGTTATTACAGTTTCTATTTATAGTTATTACAATTGCTATTTATAGTTATTACAGTTGCTGTTTATAGTTCTGTCAAACAAAACAGGATACTTTTAGATTTTTTTTAATAAATATGTCCACAATCAAGTTTATGCTAATTTTTATATATCCATAGGTATAACATGATCTTCACTCCGTTCACGGGAAAAGACAACCACGGCGGATGTATAACTTTTGCTGCTGCGTTGCTCACTAAGGAAGATGTCAATTCTTACACTTGGGTGCTTGAGAAATTTAAAGATTGCATGGGTCATTGCCCCTCAATGATTATTACAGACCAAGACCCTGCATTGAAAATTGCACTTGAACGCGTATTTCCTGGTGTCAGGCGACGCCTGTGTATGTGGCACATCATGCAGAAGTTGCCTTTGAGGCTACCAAATAAAGTGAAAGATGACGACATTTTCAAATCGATGTTGAGGTCGATTGTTTGGACAAGCCTCATTGAGCCACCAGAATTTGAAGATAAGTGGGTTACATTAATGACCGAGTACGGAGTTCAAGACGACAATTGGTTGAAGTCAATGTTTCAGATACGTCGGTTTTGGATCCCAGCATATTTTAGGGACTGTCCTATGAGCGGCTTGCTACGAACTATGTCAATGTCTGAGAGCGAAAACAATTTCTTCAAAATACACTTCAACCCTCGATCAAACTTGATTGAGTTTTTCATGTTTTTTGAAGGGGCTTTAGAGAAACAGCGAAATGAATACTACAAGTTGAACAACAAGAACATTTTATCTGTCTCCACTCCAATCACCCAGTTGTTGATCGAGAGGCATGCTAGCAAGGTATACACGTCAACAATTTTCAAAGAAACGCAAAAGGAGATCATCTCTGCATGTTATGACTGTAGCATTGTCAGTATCACAAAAGGCTCACTAAGTTCCACATATGAAACAAGTAGTGACAGTAGCGATATAGCAACTGTCACACACAACAACACTACTGAGGATGTGACATGCACCTGCAAGAAGTTTACAATGATGGGCTTACTATGTCGGCATATTTTCTGGGTGTTCAAAGATCAAAAACTTGAAGCTATACCTGATAAGTATGTTCTCGGCTGATGGACTAAAAAAGCTGAATCGAAGCCAATACACCAACTTGACGACAATGTCCTTAACGACTGCGCAAGCATCAATGAGCAAAAGTCTATCATGAATAATTTAATTTCAGATTTTTACTCGTGTACTGGTCTTCTTAATGGTAACATCGCGAAGATGTTGATTTTCCACCGCTGCATCAAAGAACAAATGGCCCTGCTTAATTCCACCGAAGACCCACAAGCTGGTCCGTCTACCAAGAATAGGATGTTCGAAACGCATTTCGGAGCTCCTGCTCCTGAACAAGTCTCGGTGCATCCACCCACCAAGGTCAGCACCAAAGGAAGTGGTAGTAGGCTTGTTTCTCGTCAAGAAGCTGCGATTGAGCGCAACAAGAAACCGTTGCATACGTCCAGCATATGCACGAAAAAGGTTAGACATAATGCTAGAAATTGTCCTAGCCGAACAGTTCTCGTTGAAGAAGACATCGGAGTCGAATGATTTTATGGAATTCTATTTTGAACTCAATCTATGTTCATAGTTTACAGTTAATTATTTGCTATTTTGTTTCTATGGAATTGCTATTTTAATATCAAATTTGTAACGTTAATTATATAGTTACTTTGAGTTCGAAATAAACAACATAAGTTTCTCTGTAGTTGCTATGCAGTTGCTAATTAATTGATATGCAGTTGCTATTTACTTGAAATATTGAGTTTCTAATTAATTGCTATGCAGTTGCTAATTAATTGCTATGCAGTTGCTATTTTGTTTTGAGTTTCTATGCAGTTGTTATTTTTGAATTGAAAATATTTATTCCCAAATTAATGGCAACTGCAAAATCATTCACCATTTCGTTCCTTACAGTTACTGTTTATTATAGTTGCTATTTATAATTATTACAATTGCTGTTTAAGTAGTCAGGTATTGCTGTATAATTATTTTAGTTGCTATTTATAGTTATTACAGTTGCTATTTATAGTTATTACAGTTGCTATTTAGAATTAAAGTAATGATGATGTAGGTTTTGTAAATAGCAAAAATATACTTAATTGCTATGCAGTTGCTATTTACTTGAAATATTAAGTTTCTAATTAATTGCTATGCAGTTGCTAATTAATTGCTATGCAGTTGCTATTTTGTTTTGAGTTTCTATGCAGTTGCTATTTTTGAATTGAAAATATTTATTCCCAAATTAATAGCAACTGCAGAATCATTCACCATTTCGTTCCTTACAGTTACTGTTTATTACAGTTGCTATTTATAATTATTGCAATTGCTGTTTAAGTGGTCAGGTATTGCTGTATAATTATTTCAGTTGCTATTTATAGTTATTACAGTTGCCATTTAAAATTAAAGTAATGATGATGTAGGTTTTGTAAATAGCAAAAATATTCTTATTGTGGAATAAAATTTGCAGTCATAATGATCATGAAAATAAATAAACCAATCACAGCGTGTAAAATTGTTTTGCAATTTCAATATCATTCATTAGTATACAAAAGAATCATACTATTTTGCAATTTCAATATCATTCATTAGTATACAAAAGAATCATTCATTAGTATACAAAAGAATCATATGTCTGACTATTATAATCTAACGACACTCAGACCACTTTAGTCTTTGGTCAAGTTAGTTGGCGGCCTGTAATTAAGCAGAATGGGCCCCAAATCTATTGGCCCATCCACGCATTGCTGCTGATAGTGGAGGTTCGATACTGCATCAACTTGATCCTTTAAGGTATTAACATCAGATTTCAAAATGGCAGCACAGTACTTTACCCTTAATACATTAAGCTGTCTCTTATTGTTCTTCTTTAAGCCACTATTCCAATTATTTTCTCCCCCGCCATGATATGTCTCCATGTGGCGCATCAGAAACACTCCACAATCCTCCTTGTTCGTGTCGTCCCTCCAAGGCATACTCAGCCTCCGGATATTTACATTGCGCAGTTCTATGGACTCCTTATTTTTTCCTTTTGACTCCAAAAATAGATTAAACAATTCGCTCTGCAAGAATGTTTAAAACAATATTAACTAAATGTAGGCTGCATCCACAACGTTATAAATTTAGGTTTGCAATTATCATAATGTTCGTACCAGTGATCCGGGAACATCGCCATATTTCGTCTTCAACGAACCAGTATCCATCGCCGACGAGTTATCAATAAGATCAATGGACATATTCTTCAAGTCATATACAATCATGTAAAAATGACTTGCATGTATTATTGGAAACACAAACTGCATACGCAAAACGAAATATGCATAGTCGTCAAGTCAACAATAATATTATATACATGAGGATAGCAATTTTTAAGTATCTAAATAGCAATTTCTAAATTACTTAATAGAAACTTCACACTAACTAAAGTGTAACTAACTGAATAGGAATTTCTAAATGACTAAATAGCAATTTCAAATTAACTAAATAGCAACAAATTCTTTTACGTCACAAATTGTAAGATATGCCTAACATTAAAAAAATTAATAACCATCAAACTTACGATGTCAATGCTGCCCAATTTCATCCACTTCGTATCAACGATTTCCTCATCGAGTCGCTCGAAGAAATTCTCTCCTCGTCTATTCATAGTCCATTCTTTAACAGGGTTCACAGCAGTGAATGCCTAACCGCAAATTATGTTAGACCGAAATAGTGGTGAAACAAACAAAAGAATGCATAAAAAAAATTTAAAAAAAAAAAAATAAATAAATAAATAATTTCAGTCAGACTCACAGTTAGGTATGTAGATGTGAAGAATCTACATGGTGAACCTTTCGACCGAGACATCTCCTTGTGATTGAATATTGTACTCCAAATATCAATAACTGATGCTTCCACATAAATAGATGGCAAAAGTGAAATCATTTGTTCCCTCCTGAGCTGAAACTGTCCGGTGTAAAATAAGATCTCCATCCTACATCAATAAATAATAAGTCAGCTATAAAAATCCTTAGAATTTCATAATAACTTGCAAAATATTGCATACGTTAAAGAAAAACTTACATATCAGCATCAGCATTGTGCATCACCCAGAACCCAATTTTCTTTTCAGCATCAGTCCATCCGTCAGTCAACGCCACTTCCCTACGGACGTATGGGGAAATTAATTTCTCAGTCTTCTTCTTTTCTGTTTGTTTCCGGCGTACCATGTGGTGTGCAGTCTCAACAGGGTTTTTGGCTCTCAAAATATCAGAATTCTTCTTCACCTTACTAATCTCCACACCGAGGCTGTCTTTGTTCTTCTTTATATTTTCACCCTCTTCTGGACTTTTCTCAATCAAGTATTCCCCTCCATCAGTAGGATGCGTCTCGGTTTCCTATGAAGTGTTGGTAACAAATATTCTAGTTAACATCATTCAAAAAATAGCACAATAATTGAAGTTAATCTTAAAAACAACAATCCCAATACCTTGCCACTTCTCAGGTTTATCTGACGCTTTTTATTTCCTAGATCCGCATCTCGAACAACCTTCAAACATAAATACTACTCCCATAAGCAAATGCAGTATGATTATACTGCAACTGTAATGATTATAAATAGCAACTGCAATACCAATACCTGACTAGGAAATCGACATTTTCTAACAGGATTTCGACGTTTTCTAATAGGAATTTGCGCCCATTCAACATTTTGTTGATAATCATTTGTTTTCCCGTCCACCATTTCCTAAATACAAAAAAAAGGAAAAAACATTATGGTTCTTTTGTATACTAACGAAAAACATTCATTATATGTTTTTTTATTTTCATAATAAAATAAATAAATTTTATTCCACAATAAGAATATTTTTAATATTGACAAACATACATTATCATTACTTTATTCTATGACATTTTAATGTAATGAGCAATTGCATAAGAATTAGATTGCAACTGAATAATATCAAATTAGAAACTCAATATTTCATGTAAATAGCAACTGCATAGCAATTAATTAGCAACTGCATAGCAACTGCATAGCAACTATTTAGAAACTCAATTTTTCAAGTAAATAGCAACTGCATAGCAATTAATAAGCAACTGCATATCAACTGTATAGAAACTTAAAATAAAATAGCAACTGCATAGCAATTAGTTAGTAACTGCATAGCAACTGCATAGCAACTATTTAGAAACACAATTTTTTAAGTAAATAGCAACTGCATAGCAATTAATTAGCAACTGCATATCAACTGCATAGAAACTCAAAACAAAATAGCAACTGCATAGCAATTAATTAGCAATTGCATAGCAACTGGATAGAAAATCAAAACAAAATAACAACTGCATAGCAATTATTTAGAAACTCAATATTTCAAGTAACTAGCAACTGCATAGCAATTAATTAGCAACTGCATATCAATTGCATAGAAACTCAAAACAAAATAGCAACTGCATAGCAATTAATTAGCAATTGCATAGCAACTAGATAGAAAATCAAAACAAAATAGCAACTGCATAGCAATTAATTTGCAAGTATATACATTAAACGTAGCAAAAAATATAACATTTGTAAGGTATGACCTGTGCATTTTTTCCTTCCTCCTTCTCAGTGCTCTTATTGTGTGCCTACAAAATACACAAGTCTTTCAATTAAAATAACTTTTCGTATAGGGAAAGTTGAAAAGGAAAAATATATAATTCATTATTTATCAACCTGCAACAAGGGATCTTGAACCTGCTCAGCTCCCGTATCATCGTCACCTTTCAGTTGTGTTAATCCAAGGCTGAAACTTGGATCATTACATCCCAATACACTCATGTCTGGCCGATCTGTTTTAGCGGCCACTTCTTTATTAAACGCAAAACGCTTAACAGCTGTTTCCTCAAGCACCTTTAACTGATCAAATATATCATCCTGGACCTAGAAGGAATCGTACATGTTCTGTGTGCTACCAGCTTGCTGATCTGCCAAATTTTCATTTTCTACTGCTACATTGGCTGTACAACCCAATAGTACTTGAGCCTTATCAACCATATTCTTGACATTCGGATCAGACATGATCTCTGCCGGCGCATCGCGGACCATTGACATTAGATCAACTATCGTATCAGCCATTATTTTCGCCTTGGCAAGGAATTTATCCGCAAACAAGCGAACAGCGCCTCCGGCTTCACTACTTTCACCATCGGTTGACATTTCCGTACGCTTCTCAGATCCTTTTTCAAGAACTTCAGCATATTTATCTTCTTCAAATTCCTCACCCGACCATTCGAATCGGTCGCAAAGATGTCCTATCCCGAAACCTCCGTGTTTCTTTTCATCCTTCTCCCGCTTGAACATCTCACTAAACGTCCAAACCTTTATTAACGGATAACATCTTGGGACAGTTCTTCTCAAGAACACGACACGATCGAGGTAAAGAGCCTACAAAAGATATGAAAAAATAATACAATTAAAAATAATATCAAAAACACGACTCGATCGAGGTAAAGAGCTGAAAAAATCAATTAATACAATATTTTATTTGTTGCAACTTATAGCTATTCATATTGCTAATTACAGTACACAAAATATATATTTATGAAGTACGAAAACCCACCACAATGAACAATGTTGGGCCGATGAAGTTTTTTGTTTTTTTCCCCTCCCATTTCAGCTTCCATTCTATGAGGCATCTCACCATGTAATCACCCCAGTCGTACTCCCTTAGCGTCGACATACATTCCAAGTTGCTCAATATTTGGGGATTCACATACCCATTGTCCTGATTTTCAAATAGACAAGTTCCTAATAAAACCATGAAATGACGCTTGAACCATACGCCACCATCAACCTCGTCAAGCATCTTGTCCTTTAGAGTATTGATTAATACTTTATCTTCCCCAATCTGCTGTTTCCACTCCATAACCTTCGGACATACTTCCCTTTTCCGCTTTCTATCTAACTGGCGCTTACCTCTCGGCAGTCTGAAAATTAGTGCAGCGTCATCAGATTTCACATGAAGCGACCGTCCATTATCCATCTTCAATTCGCAGCTCCTAGGATCAAAGTGATTAAGAACCCAATACGCCAAAGAAGCTGGCACCTTCGTCGTTTGCAAATGCAGTATGTTACCAAATCCCATCTCAATAACAGCACGTCGCTGTGCATCCTTCATGTCTTTAATAGCATTCACCAGAATACGGGAGCATGTCTTACTAAGTACAACTGGGTCATCGGCGACGTTCTCAGCCGGCTTCCCATTACCCCTTTTATTTCCAGCATCTACTTCGACAAAGTCGTCGTTTACATTCTTTTGACAACTATCAATAATTGCTTTCTTTCTAACACTACGTGCAAAATTTGAACTTGTTTTCGAAACACTTTCACCTTCGAAAGAAATAACACAAGGACATCAATTACAACAAGTTAACACATATAGATAGCAACTTCTTATTTTAAAACAGCAACAACAGTACCATTCACTAGCAACTATTTATTGAAACAACTATAAATACAATAAAACATAATTAGCAACTACCCATTATGTACACAGCAACTACAATCTAATAAATATCAACATTTACAATATTTACATCATTATATAACATCAATAAATTTCTAATTAGCTGGTCAGGTATTGCTATGACATTTTAATCTATGACATTTTAATCTATGACATTTTAATGTAATGAGCAATTGCATAAGAATTAGATTGCAACTGAATAATACCAAATTAGAAACAAAATTTTTCATGTAAATAGCAACTGCATAGCAATTAATTAGCAACTGCATAGACTCTCAAAATAAAATAGCAACTGCATAGCAATTAATTAGCAACTGCATAGCAATTAATTAGCAACAACATAGCAACAGCATAGCAACTATTTAGAAACTCAATTTTTCAAGTAAATAGCAACTGCATAGCAATTAATAGCAACTGTTGAATGCAAAAACCATCAATAACATAATAGCAACTGTTGAATGCATTTCAATAGCAACTGTTGAATGCAAAAACCATCAATAACATAATACATAAACAGCAACTACATATTATATAAACAACAATTACAGTATAGTAAATAGCAACTATTTTCTAGCAATTCCAAAATTACTGGAATTGAAAATATAAAACACTAAATAGCAAGACCCACATATATAAATTGCAATTAGAGTACAATTAAATAGCAACTTTTTTTATCAAACAAAAAAAATAATGGAATGAAAATTTTCAAATACTGAATACCAAGATCAATACACATAAACATTAACAACAGTATAATTAAATAGCAATTCACTAAAAAAAATAATTATTATTTTTTTTTTAGGCACTATATAACCCTCTAATTCGTCAACAATAAAGCCAAACTTTTAAAGCATTTCAAAAATCATTTGACAGGCAAAAATTATCACGAACAACATTCAGAAATTTATAATTAAAACAACAAATTGTTCGGGGATTCAATTAAGTAGAACGAATTGCAAGAAAATAAAATAATAAAAGGCGACATCGGAACAATTTTATAAAAAAAAATAAAACTCACCGGCGCCGGCGCCGTCGGAAATGAGCCTCTTCGTGTTCTTTTTCGGTGGCATCTCTATCCAAATTGAAATCGCCTAAACTACATTCTCCTAGGTCTTGTCGCGAGAGTTTAGTAATTTTCGATGATGAAGGAACGAAATGGTGAGGAAAAAAAACTCTAGACTCTTTTTGTTGTGTAATTATTAGGGTTAAGGGAAAAAAATGGTGAATGATTCTGCATTTGCTATTAATGGGATACAAAATATTCTCCCATATTTTTCGGGAACCAAATATTTCTCTCTCCAATTTGAAAAATTTACCTTAACCGTCACACACCAAAAAAAGTCTATACATTAGGATCTATTACCATTTTTTGTAGTTGCATAATCTCAGCCATACAAAATGATTTGATGAGTGGTAGGGAGAGACCCTTAGGTTCTCACCCCAGGGTTGGTTCTCACCCGAACCGACCCCTATATATATATATATATATATATATATATATATATATATATATATATATATATATATATATATATATATATATACAAACTATTTCCAGTTTCAGATACAGCAAGGAACAATATAACCTAACCTCAAAAAGTATTGTAATCTAATTGAACAAAGAAGGATAAGAGTCACATTAGAAAAAAAGAATTCATTAAAGTCGCTCCCCATCTACAAGAAAACAACCTTGAGTATCAGTAGAAACACAAAAAGGAATCAAACAAAAATAATGCAGCAGCAACTGAAAAGGTAAACAAATTTGAAAAATACTTCATTGGGTGTATGGTTATAAAAACTAGTGTTAGACCCAGCATCATTGCACCCACAATAACTGCAACCAGAAGGTAGAAATAGAAAATAGCAAATGCGGCAGTTCCTAGAAGACCTAAAACAAATCAGAGAAGTAAGTGTCACATAATTTTATTAACACAAAGGATAAAAAATTCATTAGGTACCAAGTTTCAGATTGCATACCCCAGATATCATCCAATTTGATGAACACTTTATTTAAGAAAGGAGATAGTGGAGGGTCGATCAATGAGTATATAATAATATGTGCAACCCAAGCCACAGAAACAATCAACCTGATAGTAGGAGAGCATTACTTCTTTCCCTTTAAATATTTGAAAGCAGAAAGAAAACGATGTACATCACATGAGCAGAACCTTTTATACTGAAGACAGATTACCAAACACAAGTTCTTAAAGGTAAATATACAAGAATACACATTTAGATCAAAAGAGATAAAACTAGTTTGGTCTCTGATTAATCTTTCCTCACAATACTTTCAGTAACAAACATGAAATGTATATTTCCTCACAAGATATATACTTGATATAAATTCTAGAAGCCCTCAGCTTTATAGTTGTACTTTAAAATGAGCAAGCAGGAAAAAGATAGTGTATGTTGCAGGAGCAATAACTTTCGATTTGTAGACAACATTACCACATAAGTTGTTAGGCGGAAACAAGACCATGTGCAGTATGAAAAGCTTTTCTATTTCTTTAACACATCAAATTGCAAAAGCTTTTCTATTTCTATGCACCACCTAGAAATGGCCAAAATATATTATGCTTCCGGTGCAGATTATGTTTGCATATAAATAGTCTTTTTCTGATGCGCGCCATCAGTTTTAGGAAAAACTTCATTAATTGCTTAATGGTTAAGTGGGTTAATCATTAAAAAGCTATTTCAGGTGAAGTTAGCAGGGTGAACTTAATTTAATTAACATCCAATGTGAGCAAAGAATTAAAAAAGATAAAGTTAGCAGGGTGTCCACCAGTTTGTATCAAAAATTCATTTTCAGAATAATGTTGGCATATAACAAGTGCTAAGTTGTTAAAAAAGTAGATTTGTCTAATACCACACTATTTCAGGTGCTAATATGGGAACAGGAAGATTGCATATGAAAAAAAAAATCCCACATTTCAGGATCAATACCAAGAAATTCCTTTCTTAAAAAAAATCCCACACCTTAGTTTAAAGAACTAGCACAACGCATAAGAATATCAGTGCACAATAAAACAAAATGCACGAGTAGAAAACATTGGCATGTTTTCCCAACCCCCCTTCTGTACTTAATTTAATTAACCTCCAATGAGAGCAAAGAAGAAGAAAAAAGCTGCAAGTTAGCAGGGTCTCAAAGAATTATATTCAGAATATGTTGGTACCGAATGCTCAGTTGTTAACCTTTTCAAAAGGCTAGTGTTTTGAATATCATCTAAAGTACATAACCACAGAAAACATGATACTTTGATATAACCCTATAAAAATATGAGTTACTATCTCAGCAGTTAAAATCGGTTTTCGGAACTAATCGGTTTAAATCCGATTACCGCTTAATCGGAGATTTTTCTGATTAATCGCGTTAAGAAGTAATCATACCTAGACCGATTGCCGATAGATAGCCGATTAATTCCGATTTTAACTGCTTAGGTTACTATGAGATATCCCCTTAAAAGGATTAACATACTCTCAGATTAAGCATATGAGAATATGGATACTCATATTTCCATACAAATTAACATCTAATACAGGTTATTAAGTGATGCAGTTTGTTTTTGGGGGGTGTGGGTGCACCAGGCGTGAGTTCTACTCGATTTGTATTGGTAGAGGAACCGTTAGTGCCGACGGTGGCCCCGACCCTCAGCTGGAGGAACGACTCGGGAGTGAGGTGGAGATTAGATGCTCGGCTCGGATCTGGAGACTCGGCTCGGATATTGGAGGCTCGGATCCGGAGTCCCGTGTACCTGTACACGGTCTAGGAACACCGAGGTTGGTCCCGGTGACAGACCCTCCGACGTTCTAGTCAGCTACTGAAAGAGAGTAACAGTAACTAGGGTTTGAAAGGGAAAAGCTAGATTACCTTGGGAAGGGGTGGAGGGTCTGGTATTTATAGGAGAAGCCAACCGGGTCTGGACCCGATTGCTCGTGGGCCTGACGTGGCGGAAGCCCAAGCGGTGTAGGGCTGACGTAGCATACGCCCGGGGTGATTTAGGGCTGACGTGGTGGAGACTTGGGTGGTTTCCAAGCTGACGTGGCGGACCCGGATGAGCTGGAGGGGCACGCTCTTTGAGGGGATCCTGTGGCCCAGGAGGGACCACGTCATCTGACCCATATCATTAAGAAACATAGGGAGTCATATCATAATAAGGGAGCTTTTTTTTAGTTTGGGCGGGGGCCTCACTTGGTTTTTCCTGAAATTTTGAGGAGATCAATACTAATTTAGCCTATTTTTTTGTTAAAAAAAAATTATAATGAAACACAACCACCAATAACTATAAGGTCACCAAATAAAACCATGTCACTAAGATTTTAATAATTAATGTACCAGTTAGAACTATATCCGTTTAACATTGGCATGCAATTACTTCCATATTTTCCCTATTTTCCTGCTCTAACTGTTATCATATTTTTCTCCAAACACATATTTTTACATAGCTTTCACTATTCCTTTTTAAATTAACAAAAATTATGATATAACACCCATTTGACTTACTGTTGAACAAGATTGATTTCGACTTCGGGGGGGGGGGGGGCAAGAGCTGGTGATTCCACAAAGTGAAGGTTTGCATCCTTGTAAACCAACTTCCATTATAAGAAATCTTTCCAAATAGCTGTCTTCACAAATGTAAGTCTCAATTAAGACAAACTACTCAGTTTCTTACCCAGCAAACTTTCTAGCCAAGTAGAGGAAAGGCTTTTCGAAATTGTAGTTGCTCTTGGCAGATATCTCATAGTACCGAAGATTCTTCTTCCTATGAAAGGTGACCATCTTGGCTTTCAACTGCCTGTTCTTGACATCAACCTTGTACACATGAAACTTTAGTTTGAATTAATGCAAAATTTGAAAGGAAATATGGAAATCCATCCTCTCTAACTATTTCACAATTTCAACCCTAATTCTCACAAACCCAAATTCTAAAATTTACAAATTAACAAATTCTTAAATTCATACATAGGGTTTGAGAGATGGAGGCAGATGATGGTGATCGGAGTGACAGCGTGATAACGGCGACGGTGACTGCAATAAAGAGGAGAGGAGACATGACTTATGTTTAATCTTGCCTCTCCTCTGACGTGGATTTCATTGGAGAGGAGGGGAGACGAGAGTTGTGAACGTCGGGCTCGGGAATCAAAGATGGGTGCTGGCGTTGGGCTAGAAACGGCGACGGCAACGGAGCTAGGGTCGGCATCGGTTTGGAGTTGAGGATTTGAGAAGTGAGATAGGTAGGGTTTGGTAATCAAAGATGGGGATTTGGGATTTTGATGGAGCAAGGGTTTGGATATTTAGGGAATATAGGATTGGACATCTACCTAGCATTTTGGTCAACCGCCGGGATAGGTAGGAAATTACTCTTTCAAAAAATAAAACTACACACTATCACAGCGTTCCTACCCAAATGCCGGGATAGAAACGCCGGGATAGACATTGCGGTTTGTAGTGTTGTTTGCAAGCATAGAATAGTTTATAGATGTCGTCAAATAAATCCAAAAAAATTTGGGGTTAATCCCAATTAAGTCTAGTTATACCCAACAAATACTAGATTCAAATTTTATTGTTATCATTAGTATTAAAATAAATAACTCTACAGAATTCACATAAAAACTGAATCTGGAATTTTCTACACATCTGTAGTAAAACAACAATAACTTGTCACTCACAAATCGATACTGAGATCTTTCAGAAATCCTGGAAAATAGACAGTGAGATCTACGATTCATATTCACGGATAAAATTGATTTACTGACCTTAACAGGGTCTAAAAATACTGTACAAAAAACGGGACAACAGCAAAAACAGAAATCCTCATATGCATTAAATCGACTAGTTCATGCGCAACAAATCCAAATCAAAACAAACACAAGCATGGTATAATAGATGTCCAAGCAACATGGTATGGGTGTTTAACAAGTCTACAACAAGATATACTACGACTAACACATCATGCATACAAGATCATACAACACATTATGGATCACGAACAATATACATATATGCAACGAGAATTAATTATTTTTAAGTTATTTCATGACGTGTGTGTAATTAGACAACTACGGATGGATCAACACCTAAAGACGAGATCTAACAAGGAATTTGCGCAATAATGAATCTAGAGATGAAAACTACATTACAGTCGATATTAAGTACTTGTATTATACAACAAAAAGAAATACAAGTTACTTGCCTTGCAGTTGACGACGAAAACGAAGCAAGGAATGAGAATAACGGGAATGGATTCCTGGGCGACGAACACAATAACACGTGCAAATCCCACTCATGTTCAACACAAAGAAAGAGAGAGGGAGGCGATCGGGGGGGTAAGGCATGAGCGACGGCAGCGGCTGACTGGGCTGTTGTCGTTGCTGTGCCTGGCATCGGGGAAGAGCAAGAGGAGGAGGGGAGCGCTGGGCTGTTACTGTGTCGGGAGGAGGCACAGTGCAGGGAAGCTGCGCTGCGATTGTTGACTGACGTCGAGACTGGGAAGCTGGCGCTGGGCGGTATCGGCTGAAGGGCGGCTGAGTGCGACGGGGGCACGCCGGAGGGAGGATCGGGATCATTGTGCAGGTGGGAAAGAGACTGGGGTTTGGAGGTCGGCTAGGGTTAGGGTAGATATAAATAGAATTAGGTTTTAGGTTGAACAGTTGTATATATAGGAGATGGTGTTAGGGTGTCAACTGGTTGGGTAGTTTATTGGGTTATTGGATTTAAAAGATCCACTAAGGAAATAGGGTAAGGTTTTGGAATAATTAATGGATCCAACAAGAGATATAGTACATATAATTAGACAAAAATCAAGTAAGCCATGAACAACAAATAAATTGGAGATAACAAAATAAATTGGAGACAATAAATTGGAACCGAAATTTTAAATCAAATCAAGAAAATATTCAAGGACACAAAATAGAGTCAAAGTCAAAACTGATAGATTGATTATTGAGAACGAAGGACAAATACAGGGTCCAAAAGAACAGAAGAGTACAAAATGAATAAATACACAGAAAAAAAAATACACCCAAAATACAAGAAAATGGAAAATAAGGGTTACAAATCCTGCCCACCTAACAAGAAGAATTTCGTCCTCGAAATTCAAACAAGTACATAGGGTAACCCTAAAAAAAGTAAAGAAAGAACAAAATAAAAAACTACTCAAACAGATGAGGAAACTTCTGTACCAAGTTGACTCACCTAGCGAGTGAGGATTCCAAGAAACACAAATTAGCTTGATGACTTTGTTCTTCAGCACTTTCTCTCGCCGGTCTAAGATAGTAACTGGTAGGATCTCACAAGTCAAATCCGGCTGCATGGTCAACTTAGAATAGTCAATCACGTGGCTTTCATCAGGGATATATCTCCTGAGTTGTGAGACATGAAAATCATCGTGCACTCCTGATAAAGCCGGTGACAATGCAAGACGATAGGCCACCTTGCCTACTCGTTCCATGATATCGAACGGTCCAATAATCATAGGGCTGAACTTGCCCCCACCACCAAACCAAATAACACCCCTCCATGGCGATACCTTTAGGAAAACATTGTCACCAATCTCAAACTCCAAAGCTCTCCGATGGACATCTGCCCATCTCCTCTGCTTGTCTTGAGCTACCTGAAGATGCTTCCTGATCTGAGTCACTACATCAACTGTCCTGGTGATCAACTCCGGACCAAACAACTTTCTCTCACCAATGTCATCCCAGCACACTGGTGATCTGCACTTTCGCCCATAAAGTGCCTCGAACAGTGCAGCTCTAAGACTTGCTTGAAAGCTGTTATTGTATGAGAACTCTGCGAGATGCAAATGGTCCTCCCATGATCCACCGAACTACAACACACAGGTCCTCAACATGTCCTCTAGAGTCTGGATGGTTCTCTCTGACTGTCCATCTGTCTGGGGATGAAAAGTTGTACTGTGCTTCAATTTACTCCCCAAACTACACTGAAGACTCTCCCAATACTGAGACCTGAATCTCGTATTCCTGTCGAATACAATAATAACTGGAATCCCATAAAGTCGACGATTTCTTGCATGTACTTCTTAGCTAGGCTCTTAGTGGACTGTCCGACTTGGAAGGAAATGAAGTGAGCACTCTTCGTCAATCGGTCGCCAACCACCCAAATAGCATTATGACCCTTAGGACTCCTCGGCAAAGCGATCACAAAGTTCATAGTGATGTGTTATCACTTCCACTCCGGAGTGGGAAGCGGTTGAAGAAGTGCGGCGGTTCTCTGATGCTCTGCCTTCACCTGCTGGTAGATCAAACACTGAGACACAAATCGAGCCACAACCCTCTTCATACCATGCCACCAGAAATGAAGCTTCAAGTCCTGGTACATCTTAGTTTCTCCACGATGAATAGAATATGATGACTGGTGGGCTTCCTCAAGCAACCTCTGACGAACTTCACCCTTCGTGACACACAACCTGGACCCAGAACGAAGCGATCCATCAGCATGAATAAACATATTTATTCTGGAACCAGCCTCAACTTCAGCTCTAAATCCCTACAACTGCTCATCACCAGCCTGAGCCTCTTTAATCTGATCGTCAAGAGACGACTGAAGCTGAATGTCATGCCCCGCTTCCCAAAAAGGAGATACGGAATACAGATATGTGACTAAGTCCAGTGAATGGCTTTTACCATTCATAAGCTGTCAGGATCTTTACAACAAGCACAAATATAAACAAGAGATTACAAGAAAAATGGTCAACCCGCATACATAACTGAATTAATATAGTCAACAAGATTACTTGAAAAAAAACAAGAATACTGAATTTCAAATAATTATGTCTGGAACAAAACACAAGTTTGGGACAAAAAGCCCAATACAAAATAATCCATGCAACCAAGTACAATTATTCAAGATAAGTAACATGAAATAAATGATATAGCAAGAGCTCCAGCAAACTAGAATCTTAGATCACCTACTCCATCGAGCAGCTGATCACCATAATCTGTAATTTAACAAATTGCATAAAAAAGAAAGAGAAACAAAACGTCCGTCAATGCAAGTTACGGGCCGCTTGTAGTGCAGGAAACAAGTACAGGAAAAGATAAACAGGAATAGAGTAATAGCGAAAGCAGTATAGCATGGAAAGGATGTAACAACAAGATAGAGGAACTAACTTTAATCAAGAACAGAACAACTAGCATGGCAAGATGAACGAATGCAAGTGGCATGTAACAAGTGTCAAGTATCAAGTATCAAGTAAACGAGTAACAAGTGTCAAGTATCAAGTAAACGAGTAACAAGTGTCAAGTATCAAGAAAATGAGTAACAAGTGTCAAGATATGTTCAAGTCTTGTATCTAGTCCTAACTAGGTAGCACTTCATGCGGCCCAGATATTTACCACATTGTTGCTACCTTCAAAAAGTTACGTTTTAGATTTCATAGTGGATCATAGAGAAGAGTGTACTCAGGAACAAGTATCAAGTAATCAAATATCAAGTATCAAGCACCAAGTACCAAGTATCATGTCCCAAGTGTGTAAGTGTCAATTAATCACTTGTCAAGCTCCAAGTATCAAGTATCAAGTAATCACATAGGGTCTATAGATCCCCTTCCGAGTACATGTTTCTGTATTTTCCACTATTAGATCTTTTCCTTTAAACCCCGGCTTAGTTTCTTGTTTTTATTATTCAAGCAAGGATGGACGTGCACAAACAAATGAAGAAACATGGAGAGACAACAAGGGACAAGTAAAAGTTGAACGAAGGACACAAATGGTTGACAAACGATTCAAAATAGAATAACACAACGAAAATTCTAGTTCTGGTCAGCAAGACAGTACTGCACCAAATTTGGAATTTCCGTTGCCACAGACATGCAAATCTAGATCCGTCAGAAAATCTAGAAAGTAGACTCCCGGCGAAATCCAGAAAATATATATAAGTCATATGTTAATTCACAAAAACATGGCTCAAAACAGATTTGTATCCAGAAAACATGTTTAGCTAGAAATCAGACGTTTGTATTCATAAATAGGGAAACTGCATAAAAACTTACTGATTAAATCCAAGAAAAATTTGTGGTACTCCATAGTATGTTTAGTAACGGAAAATATAGTTTCATAATTTTTCAACATAGATAGTGCAGTCAAATAAAATCAGAAAACAGCAAGATACAGTAATTTTGTAAATCTAAAATCATAAACACAGCAGTACCAAAACAGCAGTAGATTACGAAATATAAATCGAAATCCAGATCCGTCAAAAGAGTGATAAAATAGATACAGTAGGATACATTTCATATTCACAAAATTTGTATAAACAGTAAGTAGAATCATGTTGAAATTAAGGTTCTTTACTGAACAATATAAAAATTCTGCAAGTATAGTAGTTGTTGCAAGTATAGAATAGTTTATAAAAGTTATCAATTAAATCGACAAAAATTATGGGTTAATCCCCAATCAAGACTAGTTGTACTCAACAAAATATTGGATCAAAATATTATCTTTAACATTAGTATAAAAATAAATAATCATACAGAATTCATATAAAATAGAATCTGGAATTGTAAACACATATGTACTAAAACAGCAATAACTTGCAACTCACAAATCGAACCTATGATCTGTCAGAAATTCTGGAAAGTAGACAGAATTCTCTATAATTCATGTTCACAAATAATTTTCATATACTGACCTTAATAGGGTCTAAAATTCTAAAAAAAACAGGGTAACAGTAAAAACAAAAATCATCTTTATGCATAAAATCAACTAGTTCATATGTAACACATCCAAATCATAACAAATACTATATATGGTATACTAGATGTCCAAGCAACATAGTATGGGGTATTTAACACGTTTACAACAAGTTATACTACGACTAACACATCATGTATACAAGGTCATAGACACTATAAAATCACGAACGACACGCATATATGCAACAAGAACCAATTCTTTCTAAGTTATTTCATATCGTGTGTGTAATGGGGCAACTACGGGCAGATCAACACATAGAGACAAGATATAACAAGGGTTTTATGAAGATAGATCTTGAAGCAGCTGTAACACCTCGAATTTGTAAAATACCGAAAATGCCTGTTTTTATATATTTGAGGGGTGAAAATTATTTTTGATGTATTTTATTTAAATATTGATACTGGTACAGATATTTGTGGTAGATTGGTATTATTGATATATTGGAGCTACGAGTTGAAATTTTATGTGAAAAGATATTGTTTATTTTTATTTTATTTTATAATTTTGGAGGATTATTATGCGATCAATTTATTGTATTTTGTATTGTTGGTATGATTAAAGAATAGAGTTGGGGTTATTTGAAATCCTTTGGAAGTCTGGGGGCTTATTTGTAATTATCCCTTTATAAATATATTTATATTATAAATTTTTTTATACAGAACCCCCCTCCTCTCCTCCTTCCTTCTCTCTTCTTTTCTTTCTCTTCTATTCTCGATCGAAACCAAAGAGAGCCGAAACCCACTTTCGGCCTCTCTCTTCCCCGCTCAAATCCACTAGGGTTCTTCGCCAAATCCAAATTAAATTGGGGGATAGGCTAATTGAAGGGTCCTCTACATCGTGGTAGTGTCGGATTTTCGAAAGAATTTTGAAAAGGTAAACCCTAACTTATTTTATTGTATGAAATTAAGTTGGGTTAATTTTTATGGAGCAAGATTATTATGGTAGAGGGATTTAGAGATGTTGGAAGTGGTAGATTTGAGAAATTAGTGGAATTTTAGAGAAATTGGAAGTTGTTGATAAATTAGGATTTTGGGTTTGTAAAATAGAGTTATATATATGAGAATTATCTCTTCTATGGTAGTAAAAATTGTAGTGAGCCATTAGAATAAAATGGGGAGTAGTGATTTTGGCAAAAACTCGGATTATAGGGTTTATGAAATTGGGTAGGAAACTCGATCCTAATAATTGTACAAAAGGCATATGAGGGTGTAGAATATTATGAAAGTATTAATATGAATTTAGGAAGATTTTTATAGACTTAAGCTCAATTAAATTGAGTGAAATAGACTATAGGTGAAAAGTGCACGCCGGGTGTTCGATGATATGCCCGAGCGAGATTTAGGTGAGGATTTGATGGGTTCGGAGGTGTAGTTGAGTCTCATTATTATTATTAACCCTAATATGTGAGACTAGGAAAAAGAGGATTAAAGAAATTAGAAAATATGAATTTTTCTTATTAGAAAGCCTCCGATCAATAAGGGAATGTTTGTATTGGGACCCGAATTCGAAATCCGTCGATGTAGCCCGGCTACCTAGGTCATTTGTAACGAGTGGGTGAAGACGGATTCGAGTTTGGAGGTTCGTAGGTCGAGTTCTGAGTTTTAAGCTAATCGGTTCTATAATTTTCCAATTAGGTTGAAAAAGTTGAACTTCGACTGGCTACCGGGCGGACGTGGGACATCGTTTGCTCGATCCGTCAGGTGAGTATGTTGTATTTATAAATATTTTATATTGTGGCCGAATTTCGTGACCTTTTGATATATTTTGTGGAAGTTATGCCAAAAGTGGATTTTTATTGAAAATACGGATTTTTAAGGATCCAAAATGGGTTTTTGAGATATGTGGTGAAATTGACTATTTTAAGTATATAACATCTATATTATGGGTTATTGGGACGTGTTGAAGTGTAAAAATTAAATATATTAAATTGTTTATGCATATTTTTATCCCGTGCATGTTTTGTGCATGTTTTTGGGTATATAGGTCGATATAGGTTATTTGGTATATGCGGAGCCTTGTGTATGGGCTAGCATGCTATGGATAGTTGTTATAAGATGTAATTAGACGAAATTAGTGATTGTGATCATGTTTTGAAAACCCGTGTATTTATAGTACATGTTTTGTGCATGTTTTGGGGCATATAGGCCCTTATTGGTAATTATAATTATATGGAACATGGTGTATGAGCTAGAATGCTATAATTGGATATTATGAGATTTAATTAGAGTAAATAAGTGATTTTGGCCCCTTTTTCTTGGAAACCCGCATGTGTGGTGTATATTTGTGTTATATATATATCATGATATTGACTCGGGATGTGATAATTGATGAAATTTGTAAGTGGGGATATGTTTGCATTACAATTATGTTCGTAGTGAATTAATGGGTAATAATATGATATTATAATGTGATGGGTTATACATTTTGATACTTTTACGATATGGAATAACATAATATAGTTCTTTTATTAATATTATAATCTTGGTGTATACCTATATATGATACAATGAGGTAATGAATAATATGGTGTTCCTAATGTGGATGTTATGGAAAAATAAATATCTTGGTGCATTAATATGATGCAATAATATGATAAGATGGTACGTGCTAATAAAATAAGTTACTAATTCACGTGGTTAAGTCAAAGACATGACTAGTTTGTGAATCAAAAGTGAAATGCTTGTGTTAATAAAGTAAAATGGAAAGATGCAAAGACTAATGCTAATAAAAGATGGTTTTGTTGACCAGTACCTACAGCAATCCTGGGGGTTTGGGCTAGACCTCCTAACGCCCAAGGACCGGCTTGGGAATAGTGCACCCAAACTATGTTTGGGGTAAGTGGATTTTATCGCCCAAGTTATCGGCTTGAGGCCCGGTTTTCCTCGATGACAGCTGTCGTGAGGAAGTACCCAGTTTACCTGGGACGTGGTTTTTCCCTCCTGGCCATCGGCTGGGAGGAAGTACCCAGTTTACCTGGGGTGTGGTGTTTTTCCCTCGATGACAGCCGTCGCGAGGAAGTACCCAGTTTACCTGGGACGTGGCTTTTTCCCTCTTGACTTCGGCTGGGAGGAAGTACCCAAGTTCTACTTGGGGTTAGTGGTTCCCTCGCTAGTTCGGCTAGGAGGAAGACGTAGCCTCGGACGAGTAAGACTCTGTGCGAGCATCGAGCCGCGTGTTTACTGGGCTGTCGGCTTTCAGTATGTTGGGATACTGTGGCTCACTGGTCGACAAACTAATAAAATAACTAAGTGTTAAAAAAAATGTGAAAGTACAGAAAGTGAATTATGATTGTGAAAGAAAGTGGTTGTGTATGAAATGAAAATGAAGGAATACGAGTTATGAGTTTGTGTATGAAAAGAAATGATAAATGCAGCATGTGGTTAATTTAAAATGAAAGTAAAAAAGACATGTGCTATTATGAGTAGTATAAAGTAATTGTGTAATAAGAATGAGTATTAAAGTGAAATACAGGATGATATGTGTTGATACACCTTGGAATTGTGTCAAGGAACTACCCGTCCGCTATTTATGTGGAAATGGTGGGAACTACCTGCCTTGGCATAATTCGTAGGGTGAGTGGCATGATATCGGTAATGAATAAGGGAAATGAGAAATTAAGAAAAGTGAAGATGAAAAGTAATTAAAGTGAATTAATAACCAAGCTATCGGCTTGAGATGTGATGTGATATTACCCAAACTGTGTGTTGGAGGTGCAGTGATGATTACCCAAGCAATCGGCTATGGGGTGTGATATGTTGTGGTCCCAAATTGTGTTTGGGGATTAAGTGAAAATGATAATAGGATATATTGCTTATAAGAATGAGAATTACTAAAGTGATCTAACGGGATGTGAATGAGTTATAAAACATGGTTTTGATGCAATGAGTATAAGTATTCTAATTAATGATGTGTTAACGATGTGATGAAATGTGAGTAAATTGCATGGGCAATGAGGTGTGGTATTTATGTCATAAGACATGAAGGAAGGTGGTATTATGAGAATAGATGCATATGTTTATGATGTGATACTTGTTATAACACAATAAAATAAATATCCGTATTATGAGATTGGTTATGATAATGGTTACTCAAGAAAGTGTGTCGTGTTATGAGTTTGTATTTTTATAAATGGTTATTAAAGAAAGGTGTAATAACATCATGTGGTTATAATCATTTAGATAGTGAAATCCCGCTACGTCGATAATTGTGGAAAGGTGAATATTCGTGCTAGGGAATTTAAATTGAAAAGCAATAGATTGGATGTGAATTCGTATTATGCGAACATAAAATAAGGTTATATACGAGGTTGATGTGATGCATATAGTGAAATGTGTGAAGTTATGGATAACGATATAGTTGAATGCAGATTGGAAGAGGATTTGGATATAACATTGTATTGGTGTTGTGTTTATATTCAGCATTCAGGTTGCATCTTCTTATCTTGATGTTTGTAAGTTTAATTTATTTTCTTTACACAATTTAATGATTTATTAGATTAATAATTATACTCACACCAGAAATGGCTAACCCCTGATGTTTTCTGGGGGTTAGGGGGGTCCCTCCCTGAGAGGGGACAACCCTAACTCTCTTGCAGGTTGGTAGCAGCATGGCAAGGTAGTTATAGAGTTAGGAATTTTATTTTGTCGAGATGTTAGATTATTTATGTATTTAATATATGTAGAAGAGTGAATAGTTGATGTATTATTTTGTATTATGGTAAAGGTATATGTATATAGTGCTGTGATAAGGTGAGAAAGCCCGTACCCACCTCGTTGTGGAGTATTGGGTTCTGTGGTGGGCTTCTAAAAAGGTTTTCCTAAATTTTTACAAAAATCTTATATGTTTTCAAAGGAATTTATGGTTTTTATTGAATATTTGATAATCCGTTATGAGTTTGGCCCCCAGAGCATGATATTATATTGCCTATGTGATTCTTCTCATTTTGGCCTGGGGAGCCCGTGATATTACTGCCTGTGTTGTGAGCTACGGAATATAGAGCAGAATTCCGTAAGTTAATTGTGTTTCGGGGCAGAAATTACAGGGGAAACTCTGCCCAAATTTTTATTGAAATATAACTATCTTAGTTTATATATAAAGTGATGTAGAAATTGAAAGAATTGAATTTCGAGGTTTAGTTTTCAAAAAAAAAAATTTGGGGTGTTACAGCAGCTATACTACAGGCGTATTTAGTACTTGTATTATACAACAAAAAGAATACAAGTTACTTGCCTTATAGTCGACGACGAAAACGATGCAAAGAGCAAGAATAACGGAAACAGATTTCTGGCACAAACTCAATATCACAAATGGATCACAAACCAATAATCAGGAACTCGCACGCAGAATAACACGTGCAACAAAGAGAGTGAGAGGGAGAGAGAGACAGTGTGCATGGGGAACGGACTGAACGGGACAACGGATAGGGCGGCGGCAGTGCTTACTGCTGTCGTTGATGTCTACCATCGAAAGGGAGACAGGAGGGATGCAGGGAGGCGCAGACTATCGCGACGCCGGGAGAAGGCAGGGCAGGAGAGCGGCTCTGTCAGCTGTGGTCGCTGCAATCGGGAGGAGGCAAGGCGCTGGGGTCGCAGTCGCGTCTGGTTGGGCTTCCGGCATTGGGTGCTCGGGTCGTGAGGCAAGGCGCAGGGTGAACCGGATGTGGGAGGAAGGAGGAGCGGGGAAGCGATGGGTTAGGGGATCGGGAGTAGGGTTTTGGAGGTTGGGGATATGTGAATTAGCGGCTAGGGTTGTATGGGAATGAGTAGGGTGTACAGTAGGTGGATAAATTTATATAGGAAATGGGTAGGGTTTTTAGGGAGGTAACGAGTGTGGGTGTAAATGGGTTTGGGGTTTAATGGGTTAGGGTAATGGGTATTATAGGGTAGGAGTATATTGGGTTTTAAAACAAAAGATCCAAAAGAGTTAGAATAGGATTTCCAATTAATGAGATAGGAACAAAATGCATAATAAGATAGGACATGAACAATTAATTACTGAGGATAAAAATAATAGCTCGATCAACCAGGAATGAATTAATATGTAGACAAATGAATCAAGGAGATCAAATAAAAAGAGATAAATCAAAATTGATTAATATATTGATAATGAAGATCAAATACACGGTTCAAAAAGAGACGGAAAAATACAATATGAATAAATACACGGAAAGAGAAAATACACCCAAAATACATAAATTGGAAAATAGGGATTACAAATCCTACCCACCTAACAAGAACAATTTTGTCCTCGAAATTTAAACAAAAAGTAAATAGGGTAACCCCGAAAAGAAAAGAAAGAACAAAACAAAAAGATACCCAAACAGATGAGAAAACTTTTGCTGAATCTCCTCCTCCAACTCCCAAGTCGACTCACTCGGCAAGTGAGGATTCCAAGAAACACGAAGCAGCTTGATAACCTTGTTCTTAAGCATTTTCTCCTGCCCATCCAAAATACCAGCTGGTGGAATCTCACAAGTCAAATCCAACCGAACGGTTAACTCAAAATAGTCGATCACGTGGCTCTCATCGCGGATATATCTCCTGAGTTGTGAGACATGGAAAACATCACGCACTCTTTATAAAGCTAGCAGCAATGCAAGACAATAGGCCACCTTGCCTACTCGTTCCACATTATCGAACGGTCCAATAAACCTAGGGCTGAGCTTGCCCCCACCACCAAACCGAATGACACCTCGCCAAGGCGATACCTTTAGGAAAACTTGGTCGCCAATCTCAAACTCCGAAGCTCTCTGATGGACATCTGCCCATCTCCTCTGCCTATCCTGAGCTGCCTGCAAGTGCTTCCTGATCTGAGTCACCGCATCGACTATCCTGGTGATCAACTTCGGACCCAACAACTTTCTCTCACCAATGTCATCCCAGCACACTGGTGATTTGCACTTCCGCCCACAAAGTGCCTCGAACAGTGCAGCTTTAAGACTGGCCTGAAGCTATTATTGTACGGGAACTCTATAAGATGCAAATGGTCCTTCCATGATCCACCAAACTGCAGCATTGATATGTATAATTTTTATATCATTATTTGTACTCATTTACCCATAAAAATTGCTTGTTTTCGTTTATCTTGTTTATAATTTATCTTATTTCCATAGATTTCAGTTAATTAATTATTTTTGAAGGAATATGATATTTTGATGCAAAAGGTGAATATTTTTGGTAAAAATCAACAAACAAAAACAAACATAATGATTTATTTATTTTTATTGATTTGTTGAATTTAAATTTTACAATTTGGCCATGAGAAAAATAAAATATAAATTTTAATTTGCCAATTGAGTTGAAAGTGCAATAAACAATTTTAAAAGGGTTTAAATGAGCTAATATGATTTGTAGTTAGTTTAATTAATTCTAAACTAATTAATTTTATTTTTATTTTTTTAAATCCTAATTTCTGATTTTATTTTGTGTGTGCAGCATGTATTTGAAGAAGAAGAAAGATAAGAGAAAGGAGCAAGAAATAAAAAGCAAATTACATAAGCAAACAAATAAATGAAGAAGAAAGGTTTTTTGCAAAAATAAACCCTAATCTCTATTTCCTGCGCCTATAAATAGAAGAGCAAACAGGAGAGAGAGGCAGCACTTAACGAGAGGAGAGAGAGCGCCGGCTGATCTCCATATTAAATAATAAAGAAACTAAAAAAAATAATAATAAAAAAAGTAAACAACAAAGATCGAGGAGAGAGAGAAGGGAAAATGACAGAGAGTCTTGTGGCTGATCTCTTGCATGCTCAGATTGAAACAAAACGAAAGAAGGCGAGGCAGGTCCCACGCTGACGTGGCATGCAAAATGCCAAGAAGACGAAACAGAGACAACAGGCATAGGAGCACGCTCTCTCTCTTTCGTTTGGGGCTCGAGACAGAGAGGCAGGAAAGAGAAAGGGAAATAGGCGCGGTGACGTCAGCAAGCACGTGGCGGCTACAGGACGAAACAGAGGTGCTGACGTGGCGCATCTAACTTCGACGCGCTCTACTGTGCTGCTCGGAATTCAAAGACGATAAACAGAGAGAGAGAATTGATTCTATTTGCTAACTCGCTTTTCGAGGCTGTTCGGTTTGCAATTTCTTTTAAAATGCAGTCCCTTTTTGTATTTCTTTTCTTTCTCTAATTATTATAATGCAATCCAAGACAATGTTTGTTAGTTGCAAAACCATTATGAACTAATTTTACTTTTCTAAGGCTTCGATGTAGCCTAGTTTTGAGAACACTATTTTAATTCCATATTATTTTTCTATTTTTCCATGGTTGTGTGTTTGATTTTTATTCTTAATGCACCCAATTGGTTGCCAAACGTTTGTATGATCTATTAAACCATGAAGAGACCGAACTGGTAATTTGTGAATAATAAAAAATTAAATACCGTTACAAGAGCGAACTGCTGTTAATGTGATCGTTAAGAAATCCATAGATCTTAATGAATTTTCAATTGGTAATTTGTGCATGAACTATGACAAATGATTAGTTGAGAATAATTTTGATATTGCTTGAGAGAGAATATTGAATAATTTGGAGATTTTGGTTTACAACTTGGAAAAATAATCTTTTTATTCATATGGAATTATAAATTGTGGAGATGAACTAGGTGAAATCAAAAGCCCTAGAATTAATTTTGGCATTAACAAATCACAAAAGTTTCAGATTCCGCACTTCTTAATTAATTTAGTTAGTTATTTTGATTAATTTAATTTAGTTGTCTTCTTTATTAAAATTTGGTTTTCCAAATAGTAGTTAATCTAGTAATATCGGTACTCAATAAAATAATTAGTCCTTATGGGTTCGATACTCTTTTCACTTAACTATACTACCTGTTGCGATTTTGTACACTTGCAAAAATTCACATCAAGCATACAGGACCTTAGCATGTCCTCTAGATTCTGGATGGTGCTCTCTGACTGTCCATCTGTCTGGGGATGAAAAGTTGTACTGTACTTCAATTTAATCCCCAAACTACTCTGAAAAATCTCGCAAAAGTGAGACCTGAATCTCGTATCCCTATCGGATACAATACTGACTGGAACCCCATGAAGTCTGAAGATCTCTTGCATGTACTTCTCAGCTAGGCTCTCAGTAGACTGTCCGACTCAGAAAGGAATGAAGTGAGCACTCTTCGTCAATCGGTGGACAATCACCCAAATGGCATTGTGACCCTTAGGACTCCTCAGCACACCGGTCACAAAGTCCATAGTGATGTGTTCCTACTTCCACTCCAGAATGGGAAGCGGTTGATGAAGTTCGGCGGTTCTCTGATGCTCTGCCTTCACCTGCTGGCAGATCAAACACTGAGATACAAACTGAGCCACAACCCTCTCCATAAAATGCCACCAGAAATAAAGCTTCAAATCCCGATACATCTTAGTACCTCCAGGATGAATAGAATACGATGACTAGTGGTCTTCCTCAAGCAACCTCTGACGAACTTCACCCTTCGGGACACACAACCTGGACCCAAAACGAAGCGATCCATCAGCATAATAACCATATCCGTTCGGGAACCACTCAACCTCTGCTATGAAACCCTGCAACTGCTCATCACAGCCTGAGCCCCTTTAATCTGTTCAATAAGAGACGACTGAAGCTGAAGCACCAAACAACTCCTATCAGAACTCGGCAACAACACATCCAACTCCAACCTCAACATCTGGTCAACCAAATCTCTCTGCTGAGTCAAGAACATAGCTGTCAGTCTCCTGCTCAAAGCATCTGGCACCAAGTTTACTTTACCAGGATGGTATTGCAAACTGATGTCATAATCGGCCATAAGCTCCAACCAACGTCTTTGCCTCATGTTCAATTCCTTTTGGGTGAAGACGTACTTGAGACTTTTGTGGTCTGTAAAGATCTCCACTTGGTCCCTAAGTAAATAGTGTCTCCACAGTTTCAAAGCAAAGATCACTGCTGGTAACTCTAAATCATGAGTCGGATAGTTCTTCTCATGCGGCCTCAACTGCCTCGAAGCATAAGCAACGACTCGGCCCTTCTGCATCAGAACTGTTCCAAGACCCTTGCCTAAAGTATCACAGTGAACTACAAATCCGCCTGAATCATCTGGAATAGTCAACACTGGCGCTGATGTCAATCTGCTCTTCAACTCAGCAAAAGCCTCATTGCAAGCCTCAGATTAATAGAGCTTCTGATCTTTCTCAGTCAGCTTAGTCAATGGTCCTTCTATCTTCAAAAAATCTTGGACAAATTTCCGATAATAGCCTGCTAGACCAAGGAAACTCCTCACCTCTGAAACTGACTTGGGAACTGGCCACTCCTTCACAGCTTCAACCTTGGACGGATCCACTGAAATTCCATTGCTAGAGATAATGTGCCCCAAGAAAGTAACTCTGTCGAGCCAAAACTCACACTTGCTGAGTTTCCAACAGAACTGATTCTTCCTTAAAGTCTGCAGGACCAACCTAAGATGCTCAGCATGATCCTCCCAGTTCCGAGAATACACCAGAATATCATCAATGAAGACCACCAAAAATCTGTCCAGGAACTGGGAAAAAGACCCTGTTCATCAGACTCGTGAATACAGTTGGCGCATTCGTGATCCCGAACGGCATCACAAGGTACTCATAGTGCCCATATCAAGTCTAGAATGCAGTCTTCTGCACATCTGCTACCTTCACCTTGACCTTATGATACCCAGAACGAACATCCAACTTCGAGAAAGTAGCTGCTCCGTTCAAATGATCAAATAAGTCATCGATCCTGGGCAGCGAATACCGGTTCTTCACAGTAACACTATTCTGTTCCTGATAATCAAAGCACAGTCGACGACTACCATCCGTCTTGTTGACAAAAAACACTGGAGCACCCCATGGAGAAACACTGGGTCTGATGAACCCCAAATCAAACAACTCCTGAATCTGCACCTTAAGCTCTACTAACTCAACCCCTGCCATCCTGTAGGAACTTTTCGATATCGGCACTGTACCAGGCAGAACTTCAATACTAAAATCCACATCCCTATCAGGGGGTAAGCCAGGCAACTCCTCTGGAAAAACATTTAGGAATTCCCGTACTTCTAAAGGCGCAGCCTCATAGCTCGAATGCAATTCCATCACACAAACCTCCTGATCAACTGTAGTCTTAGCTCGACCAAGGGGCATCTCCCCGGTATGGAACTTAAACTATGCACGACATGGGATCCGGAATACAACCTTCTTGGTATGGCAATCAATAATGGCATGGGATTCACCCAACCAATTCATACCGAGAATAACGTCGAATCCTGAATTCCCAATTACAATCAGGTCAGCCTTGAAATTTGTGCCACCAATAACCATGGACTCTGCCTGCACTCCCAGGAACAAACGACACCACTACCACCTGACACAATGTTCCAAGCCTCAGACATGACGCTGCACTCCAATTGATGACGAGCCACAAAACGAGAAGAGATGAAGGAATAGGTTGCCCCGGAATCTAAGAGGACATGAACAAAGAAGGAACAAACAAGGACAATACCTAAGATATAGCTAAAAATAAAGGGAAAGAATTGATGATCAAGGGTGAGGACAATACCTAACAATGCTGAAAGATAGCATGAAAGAATAATGCAAGAGAAAGAAAGAAGCAAAAGGAAAACAACAAAAAGAAAAAAATGCAAAATATACCTGCAACAACACCCTCTGCTGTATCAACATCTGCAGCTGTCAGGTTGAATGCCTGACCTCTCCTGGGGGCAGTGGTCCTCTGACTGACAACCTGGCGCTGAGGAGGAAGCGGTGGCCTGACTGGACCACGAGCTAGGACTACCTGCTGAACTGCACCGCCGGCTGGAAGAGCATCCCCTGCTGTGGACAATTTTGCACAACATGATCAGGAGCACCACAACCAAAATAGCGGTGATTGGCACGCCTGCAGTCCTTACGCTCATGCCCAGGAAGTCGGCAAAAGCTGCAAAAACTTACCCTCTGAGGACCCGTAGAAGAGTAAGGAGCTACCCAGACCGGATGGGTTGGGACAAGCCTCCGAATAGGCCCACCAGAAGGCCTAGCGACAACAGAGTGCGGAACAGTCCCCCGGGGAGGATTCAACCTGCCACGAGCCTGCTCCTGAGCTCGAGCTGCCTCAAGAGCCTCAGCATAAATATGCAAGCGAAAGGAGTCGAGCTGCACCCGAATATCTCGCTCAAGTCCCAGCGTGAATCTACGAGCCCTGTCCTCTTCGTTTGCCACAAGAACGGCTGCGAAGCGGCCAAGTCTGGTAAATTCTGCTGCATACTCATCACAGACCTGGAGCCCTATTTTCAAGAAAGTCTTATGTTACAACATTGCATGGACAATATATAACAAAATTCCAATAATAGAATGACGACCAACCTGTTTCAGGGCCAGGAACTGTTGCTCCATTTCAACTCGAGTGCTGCAAGGGAAGAACTTCTCCAACAAGCTCCTAGTGAACGTGGCCGAAGTAATAGGTCGCACGAGCCTTTCGGACTCAGACCTCCACCATATGTGGGCCAGATCCACCAGCTAGATGGTCACCACATCCACTCTATCAGCATCGGCAACTCGCACTGCCAAAAGCAACTGCTCAGTCCTGATCAGCTACTGTTCCGCCTCCAAAGACGTCTCAGTGCCCGAGAATCTGTCAGGATGCAGCCTCATGAAATCTATGACTTTGCCCGGACGAGGAGGGAGAGATGCCTGCATAGGCACGACGAGAGGCGGAACCTTCCAAAGTAGCCATCACAAGGTCACTACGGTTTTGCTGCATATTCATCAATCGTTCCAACACAATGGTAATGGCCTCAAGCCGGGCTGATCTTCCTGAGGGCGGGAAGTGGAACCTCTGTGAGCCATGGTCTGCACCAGCCATAGCCTTCTTCAGACCATGCCACCAGAAATGAAGCTTCAAGTCCGGGTACATCTTACTACCTCCAGGATGAATAGAATAGGATGACTGGTCGGCTTCCTCAAGCAACCTCTGACAAACTTCACCCTTCGGGACATACAACCTGGACCCAAAATGAAGCGATCCAACAACATGAATTGTAACGCCCCGCCCCAATACTCCGAAAATTTTAAATATTTTTAGAAGACAAATTAGATACTATGTAGTACAACTGCCCACCACAGGCTGCCTCTCAAAAGGTGGTTAACCAATTAGGTGACTCTTGATCATTGGCTAATTATATTTATACTCAAATTATCCTATTAAACTTCCTATGTGGGACTAAATTTCTCAATCTCAATCACAAATTCTCAAATCCGCGCAGACCAGTCGACTGCTAATCCAACCAGTCGACTGTTCGCTGCCAGATCTGGGGTATTACATACACCCCCCTTAGAAATCAGCATCCTCGCTGATTACAGGGCACACATCTAGTGTAAGAACCGCCATTTCTAGCCGATGTAGTATAGTCCTTGATCCCGGAGATAAATCACTCTTAACACCGCAGATCCTTTCCTGATCCCGGAGATAAGTGACTCTCAACACCGCAGATCTCCTGACCTCTTCTACACCCAGTGTCGAAAGTCGGCTCTGATACCATTCTGTAACGCCCCGCCCCAATACTCAGACAATTTTAAATATTTTTAGAAGACAAATTAGATACTATGTAGTACAACTGCCCACCACAGGCTGCCTCTCAAAAGGTGGTTAACCAATTAGGTGACTCTTGATCATTGGCTAATTATATTTATACTCAAATTATCCTATTAAACTTCCCATGTGGGACTAAATTTCTCAATCTCAATCTTAAATTCTCAAATCCGCGCAGACCAGTCGACTGTTCGCTGCCAGATCTGGGGTATTACATACACCCCCCCTTAGAAATCAGCGTCCTCGCTGAGTACAGGGCACACATCTAGTGTAGGATCCGCCCTTTCTAGCCGATGTAGTATAGTCCTTGATCCCGGAGATAAATCACTCTCAACTCCGCAGATCCTTTCCAGATCCCGGAGATAAGTGACTCTCAACACCGCAGATCTCCTGACCTCTTCTACACCCGGTGTCAAAAGTCGGCTCTGATACCATTCTGTAACGCCCCGCCCCAATAGTCAGACAATTTTAAATATTTTTAGAAGACAAATTAGATACTATGTAGTACAACTGCCCACCACAGGCTGCCTCTCAAAAGGTGGTTAACCAATTAGGTGACTCTTGATCATTGACTAATTATATTTATACTCAAATTATCCTATTAAACTTCCTATGTGGGACTAAATTTCTCAATCTCAATCTCAAATTCTCAAATCTGCGCAAACCAGTCGACTGCTAATCCAACCAGTCGACTGTTCGCTGCCAGATCTGGGGTATTACATACACCCCCCTTAGAAATCAGCATCCTCGCTGATTACAGGGCACACATCTAGTGTAGGATCCGCCCTTTATAGCCGATGTAGTATAGTCCTTGATCCCGGAGATAAATCACTCTCAACACCGCAGATCCTTTCCTGATCCCGGAGATAAATGACTCTCAACACCGCAGATCTCCTGACCTCTTCTACACCCGGTGTCAAAAGTCGGCTCTGATACCATTCTGTAACGCCCCGCCCCAATAGTCAGACAATTTTAAATATTTTTAGAAGACAAATTAGATACTATGTAGTACAACTGCCCACCACAGGCTGCCTCTCAAAAGGTGGTTAACCAATTAGGTGACTCTTGATCATTGGCTAATTATATTTATACTCAAATTATCCTATTAAACTTCTCATGTGGGACTAAATTTCTCAATCTCAATCTCAAATTCTCAAATCCGCACAGACCAGTCGACTGCTAATCCAACCAGTCGACTGTTCGCTGCCAGATCTGGGGTATTACATAGTATGAAAACCATGTATTGCAATATTGGGATATTGTCCTATAGAAATATTCTATAGGAAGGATTGTTTGAGAATTGATTTGAATTGGTTTGAAAGGATTGTTTGAAAAAAAACTGGTTATGAAGGGAAATGTATGGCCCACGGGTTGTATGCTGTTGTTGTTGAGATTTGTTGGTATTGAGATGGTGATGTCATCACCTGTGTAGGCCCGGTTTGGTTGAGAATATGTTAAAGTGTTGGTTGGTTTGGATTTGGTATGTGAATGCTTACGGGATTGTGAAGGGGATTTGGAATAATAGTCCCATATTGGAAAATATACAAAAATAGTTTGAGTAATTATAATTGCCTATGATCAAGAGTCACCTAATTGGTTAACCACCTTTTGAGAGGCAGCCTGTGGTGGGCAGTTGTACTACATAGTATCTAATTTGTCTTCTAGTATTGGGGCGGGGCGTTACAAGGAGGCTTTTATTGGTGATTGAAGAGGAAGATTGGGATCTAGCAAAAAGGAGGCTTTTCGGATCTCCATTCTGTAATGCCCCGCCCCAATACTCAGCCAATTTTAAATATTTTTAGAAGACAAATTAGATACTATGTAGTACAACTGCCCACCACAGGCTGCCTCTCAAAAGCTGGTTAACCAATTAGGTGACTCTTGATCATTGGCTAATTATATTTATACTCAAATTATCCTATTAAACTTCCCATGTGGGACTAAATTTCTCAATCTCAATCTCAAATTCTCAAATCCGCGCAGACCAGTCGACTGCTAATCCAACCAGTCGAGTGTTCGCTGCCAGATCTGGGGTATTACATACACCCCCCTTAGAATCCAGCGTCCTCGCTGAGTACAGGGCACACATCTAGTGTAGGATCCGCCCTTTCTAGCCGATGTAGTATGGTCCTTGATCCCGGAGATAAATCACTCTCAACACCGCAGATCCTTTCCTGATCCCGGAGATAAGTGACTCTCAACACCGCAGATCTCCTGACCTCTTCTACACCCAGTGTCGAAAGTCGGCTCTGATACCATTCTGTAACGCCCTGCCCCAATACTTAGACAATTTTAAATATTTTTAGAAGACAAATTAGATACTATGTAGTACAATTGCCCACCACAGGCTG
This sequence comes from Hemerocallis citrina, assembly GCA_017893485.1. Classification (NCBI taxonomy): domain Eukaryota; kingdom Viridiplantae; phylum Streptophyta; class Magnoliopsida; order Asparagales; family Asphodelaceae; genus Hemerocallis; species Hemerocallis citrina. The sequence continues at coordinate 145,996,717 of CM030364.1, read as the reverse complement.
CCTCTCAAACGGTGGTTAACAAATTAGGTGACTCTTGATCATTGGCTAATTATATTTATACTCAAATTATCCTATTAAACTTCCCATGTGGGACTAAATTTCTCAATCTCAATCTCAAATTTTCAAATCTGCGCAGACCAGTCGACTGCTAATCCAACCAGTCGACTGTTCGCTGCCAAATCTGGGGTATTACATGAATAACCATATTCATTCTGGAACCAGCCTCAACTTTTGCTCTAAATCCCTGTAACTTCTCATCACCAGCCCGAGCCTCTTTAATCTGATCGACAAGAGATGACTGAAGCTGAATGTCACACCCTGCTTCCCAAAAAGGAGATACGGAATACGGATACGTGACTAAGTCCAGCGAATGGCTTTCATCATTCATAAGCTGTCAGGATCTTTACAACAAGCACAAGTATAAACAATATATATACAAGAGAAATAGTCAACCACTTAACTGAATTAATATAGTCAACAAGATTACTTGAAAAGTTACAAGAATACTGAATTTCAAATAATCATGTCTGGAACAAAACACAAGTCTGGGATACAAAGCCCAATACAAAATAATCCATGCAACCAAGTACAATTATTCAAGATATGCAACAAGAAATAAATAGATATAGCAATAGCTCCAGCCAACTAGAATCTTAGTTCACCTACTCCATTGGGCAGCTGATCACCATAATCTGTAATTTAACATATTGCAGGAAAAAGAAAGAGAAAAAAAATGCCCGTCAATGCAAGTTACGGGCCACTTGTAGTGCATGCAATAAGTACATGAAAAGATAAACATGAACAGAGTAACAGCGGAAGAAGTATAGCATGGAAAGGATGTAACAACAAAATAGAGGAACTAACTCTAATCAAGAACTGAACAACTAGCATGGTAAGATGAACGGATGCAAGTGGCATGTAACAAGTGTAAAGTATCAAGTAAACGAGTAACAAGTGTCAAGTATCAAGTAAACGAGTAACAAGTGTCAAGTATCAAGTAAACGAGTAACAAGTGTCAAGTGATCATGTTCAAGTCTTGTATCTAGTCCTAACTAGGTTGCACTTCATGCGTCCCAGATTTTTACTACATCGTTGCTACATTCAAACAGTTAAGTTTTAGATTTCATAGTGGATCATAGAGGGCAGTGTGTGCAGGGACAAGTATCAAGCAATCAAGTATCAAGTATCAAGCTCCAAGTACCAAGTATCACGTGTCAAGTGTGCAAGTGTCCAGTAATCACGTGTCAAGCTCCAAGTATCAAGTATCAAGTAATCACGTCGATCTATAGATCCCCTACCGAGTACACGTTTTTGTATTTTCCATTGTTAGATCTTTCCCTTTAAATCCTAGCTTAGTTTCTTGTTATTATTATTCAAGCAAGCATTGACGTGCACAAACAAGTCAAGAAACGTGGAGAGACAACAAGGGACAAGTAAAAGTTGAACGAAGGACACGAGCGGGTGACAAACGACTCAAAATAGACTAAGACAACAAAACTTCTAGTTCTGGTCAGCAAGATAGTACTGCACCAAATATGGGATTCCCGTTACCACAGACATGCAAACCTGGATCTGTCGGAAAATATAGAAAGTAGACTCCCGGCCGAATCCAGAAAATATATATAAGTTATATGTTAATTCACAAAAACAGGGCTCAAAACAGATTTGTATCCAGAAAACATATTCAGCCAGAAATCAGGAGTTTGTATTCATAAACAGGAAAACGGCATAAAAACTTATTGATTAAATCCAAGAAAAATCTGGGGTACTCCCTCGTATATTTAGTAACAGAAAATAAAGTTTCATAATTTTTCAACATAGATAGTAAGATCAAATAAAATCAGAAAGCAGCAAGATACAGTAATTTTGTAAATCTGAGATCATAAACACAGCAGTACCAAAAGAGCAGTATATTTCAAAGTATAAAATGAAAACCAGATCCGTAAAAAGGGTTATAAAATAGATACAGTATGATACATTTCATATTCACAAAGTTTTTATAAAAAGCAAGTAGAATCAGGTTGAAATTAAGGTTCTTTACTGAACAATATGAAAATTCGGCAAGTATCGTAGTTGTTTACAAGTATAGAATTGTTTATAAAATTTATCAATTAAATCCACAAAAATTAGGAGTTGATCCCAATCAAGTCTAGTGGTACTCAGCAAAATATTGGATCAAAATATTATATTTAACATCAGTATAAAAATAAATAACCATACAGAATTCATATAAAACAGAATCTGGAATTGTAAACACATCTGTTGTAAAACAGCAATAACATGCAACTCACAAACCGAAACTGAGATCTGTCAGTAATTCTGGAAAGTAGACAGAATTCTCTATAATTCATATTCACAAATATTTTTCATATAATGAACTTAATAGGGTCTTAAATTTTGAACAAAAACAGGGTAACAACAAAAACAGAAATCTTCTTTATGCATAAAATCAACTAGTTCATATGTAATACATCCAAATCATAACAAATACAAAATATGGCATACTAGATGTCCAAGAAATATGGTATAGGGTATTTATCATGTCTACAACAAGTTATACTACGACTAACACATCATGCATACAAGATCATACGACACTTCATAAATCACGAATGACACGCATATATGCAACAAGAACTAATTCTTTCTAAGTTATTTCATGTCGTGTGTGTAATGGGGAAACTACGAGTGGATCAACACATAGAGACAAGATATAACAAGGGTTTCATCGGGATAGATCTTGAAGCAACTACACTACAGACGGTATTTATTACTTGTATTATACGACAAAAAAATACAAGTTACTTGCCTTATAGTTGACGATGGAAACGATGCAAAGAGAAAGAATGAAGGGAATGGATTCCCAGCACGAACTCAATATCACGAACGGATTACGAACCAATAATCACAAACTCACATGCGGAATAACATGTGCAACAAAGAGAGCGAGAGGGAGAGAGATGGTGTGCACGGGGAACGGACTGAACGGCACAACAGCGAGGGCTGCCGTAGTGCTTGCTGCTATCGCTGCTATCTACCGTCGAAGGGGAGACAGGGGGATGCAGAAGGCACTGGCCATTTTGATGCCGGGAGAAGGCAGGGCAGATGAGCGGCACTGTCTGCTGTGGTCGCTGCGATCGGGAGGAGGCAGCACATCGATGCAGGGGAGGCAGTCGTGTCTAGTTGGGCATCCGGCGTTGGGTGCTGGGGCCGTGAGGTTAGGCGTAGGGTGCACCGTAGGTGGGTGGAAGGAGGAGTAGGGGAGTGATGGGTTAGGGGATCGGGAGTAGGGTTTTGGAGGTAGGGGGTATGTGAATTAGCGGCTAGGGTTGTATGGGGATGAGTAGGGTGTACAATAGGTGGGTAAATTTATATAGGAAATGGGTAAGGTTTTTAGGGAGGTAACGGGTGTGGGTGTAAACGGGCTTGGGGCTTAATGGGTCAGGGTATTGGGTATTATAGGGTAGGAGTATATTGGGTTTTAAAACAAAAGATCCAAAAGAATTAGAATAAGGTTTCCAATTAATGAGATAGGAACAAAATGAATAATAACATAGGACATGAACAGTTAATTACTGAGGATCAAAAATAATAGCTCGATCAACCAGGGATGAATTAATATGTAGACAAATGAATCAAGGAGATCAAATAAAATGCGACAAATCAAAATTGATTAATATATTGATAATGAAGATCAAATACACGGTTCAAAAAGAGACGGAGAAATACAATATGAATAAATACACGGAAAGAGAAAATACACCCAAAATACAGAAAATGAAAAACAGAGGTTACACTGAAGCACCAAGGAACTCTGATCCAAATTCGGCAAAAACACATCCAACTCTAACCTCCACATCTGCTCAACCAGAACTATCTACGGAGTTAGGAACATAGCTCTTGGTCTCCTGCTCAAAGCATCTAGTACCATGTTCACTCTAACAAGATGGTATTGAAAACTGATGTCATAATCGGCCATAAGCTCCAACCAATGTCTCTGCCTCATGTTCAACTCTTTTTGGGTGAAGACGTACTTAAGACTTTTGTGTTCAGTAAAGATCTCCACTCGGTCTCCAAGTAAATAGTGTTTCCATAGCTTCAAAGCAAAGATCACTGCCGCTAACTCCAAATCATGAGTCGGATAGTTCCTCTAATGTGGCCTCAACTACCTCGATGCATAAGCAATAACTCATCCCTTTTACATCAGAACTGCTGCAAGACCCTTACAAGAAGCGTCACCGTAAACTACAAATCCGCCTGAACCATCTAGAATAGTCAACACTGGCATTGACGTCAACCTACCCTTCAACTCAGCAAAAGCCTCACTACAAGACTCAGACCATCAGAACTTCTGATCCTTTCCTGTTAACTTCTTAAAAGGTCCTGCTATCTTCGAAAAATCTTGGACGAATTTCCGATAATAGCCAGCTAGACCAAGGAAACTTCTCACCTCCGAAACTGACTTAGGAAATGGCCAATCCTTCACAGCTGCAACCCTGGACGGATCCACATAAATACCACTGCCCGAGATAATATGCTCGAAGAAGGTAACTTTGTCGAGCCAAAACTCACACTTGCTGAGTTTCCCATAGAGCTGATTTTCCCTCAAAGTTTGCAGAACAAACCTAAGATGCTCAGCATGATCCTCCCGGTTCCAAGAATACACCAGAATGTCATCGACGAAGACCACCACAAATCTATCTAGGAACGGGGAAAAGACCATGCTCATCAGACTCATGAACACAGCTGGCGCATTCGTGACTCCGAACGGCATCACAAGATACTCATAGTGCCAAAATCTGGTCCTGAATGCAGTCTTCTGCACGTCAGTCGCCCTCACCTTGACCTGATGATACCCTGAACGAACATCCAACTTCGAGAAAATAGCTGCTCCGCCTATGTCATGCCCCGCTTCCCAAAATACGGGAACACGAGTCCGTGACGATGGCCCATCCATAAGCTGTACCAGTCTTAACTCGACAACATGAAAAGAAATAATCACAACCACGCAGAAAAATATAATCACATAAACAGATTCTAGATAAAACATGTAGTAGTCCAACATAATAACCAACAACTGGAAATAACAACAATTACAGCTCAACAAAGCCCAGGATACAAAGTTCAACAAAAGTAGCAATGCAGTATAAAATAACATGGAAGAAATAATTTATTTCAAAGCAACTCCTGCTCCAATCCTAGAAGAACTGCTCACCAATACCTTCTGGCAATTCTCCTTGTGCAACTGCAATTTGATCAACTAGAGTATGGAAAAATGTCTGTTAGAGCAAGTACGGACAACAGGTAGTGAAAAGCAAAGAGTAAAGGAACATGGTACATCAAGGAATATGAAGCAAGATCAAAATCCAAATGCAATAACAGGGACTGATGAAAAGTCTAGATTTAACAATGCAATTTTCAATAACAATAATCGATAAATAATGTCAATTTCAATAGTCATGATTCAAGGATGCAAGTGTCAGTCTTGTCTATTAGTATTCATCTTTTACTAATGCACGTACTATTGCATCCCATACCACAGGTTCGGTGCATACAAAACAATGTTTGTTTTAGACATAGTGGTGGAATCTACAGAGCGTGTACTCGGCATTGATAACAGTAATTTATAATCAACAATTGACAATCAATAATTCACAATCGATACTCCTCCTTCCATGACAATACAATATAACGATAAGGCCTTACCGAGTATATTTTCTGAGATTATCCATTACTAAGTCAACCCTTATTACCCCGGCATGTTAATATTTTATTAAATCATTCATGATCATGCAATGTGTATAAGAGTGTCAAGGAGGTGATAAAGATGCAAAAAAATGATGCGATGCATGATAATATACATGTAATTGTGAATCGGAAAATAGCAGACACAACAGTACTAAAACAACAATAACTCACAAACTATAATTCGGAATTCATTCTGTCAAAAGGGCTGTAAACTAGACATCTGGGACTACAGTAAGTTTCAAAGGCTGTAAACTAGACATCAGTAATTTTCAGTTAATTCTGAGTGTAATTAGGCCGATTACCCAAATCTTTACAGCTTAAGTGTTCTAGCAGCATCTTATAGTCAAAACTCTATATGTGAAATCAAGGTGTAAAATCAATATAAAGATCTACAAAAATTAGGAAATGAATCCGAATCATGTCTACTAAGTTTCTGGAGAGTTTCATGTCATTACACTACTATTATCATAGCGTTTTAACTGAAAGTTGTGTCAGTATTTCATTAATTTGCAATTCTGGAAATACAGACCAGCAGTGACTAAAACTGCAATATCTCACAGCTCACAGATCGGATTCTAGATCCGTAAGATGTTCTAGAAACTAGATTCATTAGGCTACAATACCTTTTTATATAGTTTTGGCTTATTCTTATTGTAACAGGGTTGAAACCTCAGTGCAAAACAGGACAGGCAGCAAGAAATCATAAAATGTTATCATGTATATTCATCAAAATGAACAATCTACTTATTCTTGAATCATGAAATGCATTAACATTATATACAACGAGTCAAGATGAATTTTTACAGTGTACAAAGACATGTTATCATGTCACAATCAAGTCTCAATAACACAATCGATCAACATGCATTCAATCACTATATTTTTCTATATACAAGTTTCTAATCAATTTATTCATGTCGTGTGTGTATGCAAGCTTGGATTTGAATCAATGGAAGTTGGGACTAAGTCAAGGATACTTCGGGTTAGCTCTTGTAAACCCTCGATATCCCCAACGGAAGGTACACAATGCAGTATTACAATAATCGAAAGAGAACTACTTGCGGAGATCAATAATCTTGAACTAGAAAATTAAATGAGTTCAAGTGGACTTGCCTTTAGATGATGATTAGATCCAAATGTGCGAAGAATAACGGGATCGGAATCTCAGCGACACGGCGACAAGCAAATGATCACAATGATCACGATCGGGCACAGATCTTGATAGGGATCAAGATCGGACGATCGGATGGCTGAGATCGAAGATCAAGATCAAGATGATGATCACGACCGCGATGATCAAAAGAGATCCGACGGTCGAGATCAAGATGTTGATGAAGATGATGATGGGCGTGATGATCAATGCAAATCCAACGGCCAAGATCAATAGATCAAGAAGATTACGATCGCAATGATCAACGATCGGACGACCTAGATCCAATGGCTGCTGATGTTGATCAAAACAGAGGATGGCATGTGATCGGGTGCAGCAATGGCCGGAGGTAGGGGCGTTAAGTCGGGGTGGCGCGCTGTGGCAGTGATGACTGTGGCAATGAGGGGAATGCAGGAGGTTGGTCGGGCCTGCCAAAGGTTTCGACGTCTCATAGCGGAGAGTAGGGAGACATGAGGGCACTGCGAGAGGGTTATGGGAGCTTGGTCGCGGTCGCAGGTGGTGAAGCTCAACAGGCGGCATTGGTGCCAGGCAGTCGACGTGATGGCGGTGCAAACGGGGTGCTCGAGGCAATGTGCGACGGAGGTGAGTGGAAAGCAGCGGAGGTCGGGGGGAATGCTTCTCTGTTTTGGAGAGGAAGCAGGGGAGGGAGCGACAGCGGCTCGACGGGGTGCGAGGAGGAAGACGATGGTGGAGGATCTGGGAAGAGGATGGTAGCGGAGTGGTTGCTGCGAGGCAGAGCTTCGAGAATGGAAGTCTGCAATGGCAGGGTACGGTGCTCTTACGGTGCTCGATCGAAAGGCGAGCGGAGACGAGGGGTTGGCTGCTCGATGACAGACAGAGGATGGTCGCTGTTGCGGGGGTGCGAGGAGGAGGGTGGATGAGGGATGAGCGGGAGATGAATCAGGGTTGAACAGTAGGTGGTTCAACAGTGTTGGGGGTTGAACAGTGAAGGGGAGTTTGGAAGTTGAAGAGTTTGGCTGTTTATGGAAGAGATAGAGAGAGAGAGAGAGAGAAAGAGAGAGAGAGAGAGAGAGAGTGTGTGGGGACTTGTGGAGATATGGGAATCGTGAGGAGTAATTGTAGGGGATACAGGGAGGTGTGCAGTTGAGGTAGATCTGGTCAAAACAGATTTGGGGAGAATTGGGTTAAAGGGCTCCGGTTTGGGATCCAATAAGATGCGGGTTTGGGTTAGAATCCACTAGGAGATGGGCTTGGGTTGCGCTCTGGTTTTATTAATAAATAATGCAATCGAATAAATTTAAAATTGGACCCTATATGATGGGCTGCAATTTAAATAATTAAATATCCTAATATAGATCAAAACTTATCGGCTTTAACAAAAATAAAAATAATAATACAAACAACAACAACAATATCTATCAAAATAGGAAAATACATTGTTATTCAAAGTAAATATAATTGTCGTAAATAAAACACTTAGTAAAATGTTTGAAACCAATTTAGCGCAAAATAAATTTATAAATAATCAAAATATCGAGAATATTCAAGAAATACGTATTTATAGGAACGGGGGTTGCAGCCCAACTGATCAAACAAGTCATCGATCCTAAGCAGCGGATACCGGTTCTTCACAGTAACACTGTTTAGTTCTCGATAATTGACGCACAGTCGACGACTACCATCCTTCTTGCTGACATAAAGAACTGGAGCACCCCACGACGAAACACTGGGTCTGATGAATCCCAAATCTAGCAAACTCTGAATCTGCACCTTCAGTTCTGCTAACTCAACCGGTGCCATCCTGTAAGGACTCTTCGATATCGGCACCGTATTAGGCTGAACTTCAATACCGAACTCCACATGCCTATCAGGGGGTAAGGCAGGCAAGTCCTCTGGAAAATCATCTAGGAATTCCCGTACTACTAGAGACGCAGCCTCACAGCCTGAGTGCAACTTCATCGCACAATTCTCCTGATCAACTGCAGTCTTAGCTCGGCCTAAGGGTGTCTCCCTGGCATGGAACTCAAACTCTGTGTGACCTGAAATTCGGAATACAACTTTCTTGGAAAGGCAATCAATGATGGTGTGGGATTCACCTAACCAATCCATACCGAGAATGACGTCGAATCCTGAATTTCCAATTGCAATCAGGTCAGCCTTGAAATCTGTGCCACCAATAATCACAGGACTCTGAACAAACAACAACACCGCCACCTGTGACAATATTCCAAGCCTCTGACATGACGCTGCACTCCAACTGATGATGAGCCACAAAGCGAGATGATACAAAGGAATGGGTTGCCCCGGAATTAAAGAGAACATGAGCAGCGAAGAAACAAACAAGGACAATACCTAAGATAAAGTCAAAAAGCAAGAGAAAAAAAGAATTGGTGATCAAGGGGTGAGAAAATAACAGTGCAGAAGATACACACACACACAAATCAGGAACAGCCAAAACTAATAAGAGTAATAATAATAATAATGATAATAATAATAATAATAATAATAATAATAATAATAATAATAATAATAATAATAATAATAATAATAATAATAATAATGAGAATAATAGTAACAGTAGCAATGTCATATACAAAATAAGATTATATTACAATATGAAAGTCATTCGAAAATAACTACAAATGCGACTAATGAATAGAATGAATAAATAATAAACAATCAACAAAATAATAACAATAATAATAATAGTTAAATAAATTACATAGTAAACTAAGATTTGGTCTAAGCAATTTATTAAAATAATCTAACAGTAACATTACATTTGATTTGGGCTAGAATATAATAGTTTATCAATTAGAAATAGGAATTAAAGTTAAAATGCATTATTATTCGGAATAAATAAAATTTTTGATTATAAAAGACTTTAATATAAAAATCCAAAGCCGAATTTAACAAATCCTGAATTTATAAATATTGAAATGCAGAAAATACTCAGGAAATACACATTTACGAGAACGGGGGTTACAATTAATTAATTATGCAAATTGGAACTTCTAGGGGGTTTTATTTGTAAAATTACCATAAGAATCCCTAGAAGAGAATCCCAGACTGTATATTTAGAAGGGGCAGCAAGTTTTCGGCCTCTTCTCTCTTTTTCTTTTGTCTTGGTGATTTTGGAGGCATTGGAATTGATCTTTTGATTGGAGGAGAAGACTACTATTTGGCATCAAATTTTCTTTAAAGGTGGTGTAACCCCTGTTTTCGCAAATAAGTATTTCCTGTGTATTATCTGAGTTTGAGTTCTTTATAAAAATTTTTGTTTTCTTAAATTTATTTTATTTCAAATTTATTTTGTTTCTCCTGTTAAAATCAATATCTTTTCATTAATTGTATTTATTGTTATTTTCAAATGATTTTTATATTGTAATACAAACCCTATTAATGTTGTTATTATTATTATTGTTATCAGTATTATTATTATTACTGTTATCCTTATTTTTATTTTTATTATTACGATTATTTTTGCTTTTGTTATTATTGTTATTATTACTATTACCCTTGATTGTTAATGTAAAATCTATTTCTAATGTTAATTTTACTTGTAGTTATTTCAAATGATTTCCATATTGTATTACAAAATATATTTTGTTATTTAATCCTACCTTTTATTGGTTATTTATTTCCCTATTAGTTTTTAAACCCAAAACCCTATATCCTAATATCTCTGGGTCCTATTTAATACCCAAACCCAATACTAAAACCCAATAATCCATTAGACCACATTCTCTCACCCTATATATATAATTACTCACTGTGTACATTTTCCCAAGCCCTATTGGATCTATAACCCATTACCCATTTTACCTGTTATCACTCTAACCCTATATTCCATCCCCATATATATATACCTGTTATATCTAACCCTAATCACCAAAGAAACTTCAGCCGCCCTATCCTGATCATCCCCTAACTCCCAAACTCCCGACCTCCAAAACCCTACTCCCGATCACCCCCTGCGACCTCTCTTTTCCTCTTTCGGCGTCGACAGTAGCGTCGACAGCCCCATGCGCCCCCTGTGCCCCTGCCAAACCCCAACGCAACCAGCAGCAAAACATCAACACCAAGTAGCGTCGACCATCCAGTACCCCTAGTCGACCATCCGCTCGCTACCCCACCTCACAGCGACCTCTACAGCGCGCCTTCCTGTGCTGGCCTTCCCTCCGACAAAAAGTAGCGTCGACCTCTCCTCTCCCTTCTCCTCCCACTGTGCCAACAAACAGATAGCAGCACCAGCCGCAGCCAGCACTGCCGTGCTGCCTGTACCGTCGTGCCGGCCTGTGCACGCCTCAACGACCACTTGTGCCACACCTCCTCCCGAGCGCTGCACGCCACTCGATGACAGTGCCTCCCCTCCGATGCTGTCCTCTAACCACCGCGCCGACTGCCTCGCCGCCGCCATGGCCGCCATCCAGTACCCCTAGTTGCCGCTGTCTCTGTGTGTTCCACCAACAGTGGTCCTCTTCAACCGTGGCCATCCGATCTCCTTTTGATCATCACGATCATGATGACCATCAAGCTTTTTTTGATCGCAGCCATTCGATCGATCGATCTTGATCATTATCATCATCTTCATCATCAGGGAGATCTGTGCCATCTGATCTTTCATCGTGATCTTGATCTTCATCAAATCTTGACCACCTTGATCTGGACCATCCGTTTAATCTGATCTTGATCAACCCCTTGATCTTGGAATCTGAGCGATCCGATCGACCGATCGTCATCGTGATTATCATCTTCATCATCATCAAGATCTGTGTGTTATGTTCATGCCCGGGAAACCGGTCCCATTATTCTCGCTCCTTGCATCGTTTCTGTCGTCGACTATAAGGCAAATAACTTGTATTCTTTTTTTGTTGTATAATACAAGTACTAAATACCGCCTGTAGTGTAGTTGTTTCAAGATCTATCCCCATGAAAACCCTGTTATATATGTCTCTACGTGTTGATCCGCCCGTATTTGTCTCATTACACACACGACATGAAATTTAACCTAGATCTAGTAATTCCTATTGCATATTTGTATGTTGGTTGTGATCCATTAGTTGTTGTATGAATCTTGCATACTTGACGTGTTACTGGTAGTATATTTTGTTGTGGATCTGTTAAATACCCTATACCATGTTGCTTGGACATCTAGTACACCATACATCACACTTTGTCTTGATTTGGATGTGTTACATATAACATAGTTGATTTTATACATGAAGAATATTTCTGGCTTTTCTATTACCCCGTTTTTGTTCAGTATTTGACAAAAGCTCCAGCCAACAAGAACTTTAGATCACATACTCCATCGGGCAGCTGATCACCAAAATCTGCAATTTGACAAATTACAGAAAGAAGAAAAAAGAAACAAGATTCCCGTCAATGCATGTTACGGGCTGCTTGTAATGCAGGATACAAGTACATGTGAAAAACTAACTAATAACACAGAATATGCATGATAACAAAATAGAATACTAGCATGGTAAGGTGAACAAGTACAAGTAGCATGTATCAAGTGTCAAGTAAACAAGCATCACGTAAATAAGCAACAAGTATCAAGTATCATGTAAACATGTATCAAGTGTCAAGTATCAAGTCTCATGTATCATGTAGTCAAGTATCAAGTAAGCATGTATCATGTTCAAGTATCATGTAAGCATATATCATGTTCAAGTATCATGCATCAAGTCATGTAGTGATTAATATCTAGGTAGCACTTTATGCAGCCCACCTTACATGGTTGCTATAGCAAACAGTTTTGCTTTAGATCTCATAGTGGACCATAGAGGGCAGTGTACTTAGGGACAAGTAATCTAAATCATATACCAAATTCCAAATTAACCAAATCATATACCAAATTCCAAATAATCCAAATCATATACCAAATTCCAAATAATCCAAATTATATACCAAATTCCAAATGTGGGAAACACGGGCCCCCTTCTGAGTACACGTTCTTGAATTATCCACTATTAGATCCTTCCCTTAAACTCCGGCTTGGTTATTTATTAATATTATCAAACAAGCATGTATGTGTGCAAAACATCTCAAGAATAACATGGCACGATCATGTAACAAGTTCAAGTTTCAAGATAAACATGTACAGGTGCAAGATAACTCATAAAAGGATAAAATAACCAAATTTCTAATTCTGGACAGCAAGACCATACTACAGTAAAACTGAAATTCCCTGTGTTACAAACATGCAAATCTGAACCCGTCAAAAGTTCTAGAAAATAGACTTCCGGCTGAATCCAGCAAATGTAAATAAGCCATATAGTAATTCACAAAAACATAACTCAAAACTGATTTGATTCCAGAAAATACGTTCAGCCAGAAATCAGTAAATTGAATTCAAAGTCAGGAAAACAGCATCAAAACACCTCAAATAAATCCAGAAAAAATCTGGGGTATTCCCCTATATGTTTAGTACCAGAATATAAAGTTTCATAATTTTCCAGTAAGATTAGTTTAGTCAAAAAAAATCAGAAAACATCAAGAAACGATAGTTTGGCAAATGTGAAATTCCCAACACTACTGTACAAAAAATGTAATATCTCGCAAACCGTGAAACGAAATCCAAATCTGCCAAAGGGAGAAGAAAATAGAAAAAATAAGCTAACTTTCATATTTTATAAATATTTTTCATATAGGAAAGGAATAAGGGTGAAAATATACTTCTTTACAGAACAGCGAGTAAAATCCAGCAAGTATAGTTTTTATTCGAAAGCATGAAACGGTATATAAATCTTATCAAATAAATCCACCGATATTCTGGGTCATCCCTAATCAAGTATAGAAATACTGTCCAAAATTTTAGATCAAAATAATATGTTTAGTACTAGTATCAAAATAGTTTAGTCATCGAAATCATCAAGAAACGAAATCTGGAAATGAAACACACCTCTGTAGTACAACAATTATATCTCACACATACGAAAACGAAATCGATCAAGGTCAGAAAGTTTGGAAAGAAGGCGGATTTCTCTAAAAATCATGTTTAATACTGAAATTAAGATACTGACCTTAATATGGTCTAAAATACCAATCAAAACTGATCATCGATAAAATACAGATTTTCCTCTTAACAACAAATCAACATACAACACACGAAACTTGTTCCAAACACAACTAAACATGTTATAGAGTCTACCAAGTGGTCAAACATCATGAAATAAGGTATATGGCATGTCCCCAACAAGTATGTCAAATGGATCCAAACAACACACAAATTCTCATAATTATCTCACAAATATAATCACATCAGGAAAGGTCAAAACCTAAGTTGTTTCATATCAAATTTTGTGTCGTGAGGCAACTATGGTCAATATCACTATAGAGACAATACTCATCAAAAATGCATCACACACGAGTTGTCTCTAGAATTCAACTACACTATAAGCGGAATTTATGACTTGCATCATACAAAGGAATTGAGTACAAGTTACTTGCCTAAGAGACGATGATGAAAACGGTAAAAGAGTAAGAATAACGGAAACGGATTCCCGGGCAATGAACAAGAATTTCACCAAAAGAACTACACAACCACGAGCAAGATCCATGAATAACTAACGAACCCACGAGCAACGAACGAACGACGAATGGCGAATCCCTAACAGACACAACTCGAACTCACTCACGCATGACAGCGGCACAACGAGATGCTGTCGCTGCTGTTGTGAGTTGTGGCAGTCGGCGGGAATAGCACCGGCGGGTTGTAGCGGCGGCTGAGCAACGGATGACGGGACCCAGGCACCGGGGCGGGTGCAACCAGGCAGAGGGTACACAGGATCGGGAGAGAGGTGGGTTGTGGTGATAGGGCTCGGGAGAGAGATGGGTGTAGGAGGCCGGGGGATCTTGAGTGTGGATCAGGTGGTCGGAGAGGGAGAGAAATGGACGGGAGATGGTGCACTGGCGGCTAGGGAGTTTTAGGGTTAATGGGTTTCGGGATAAAACCAGGCGGCTAGGTGACGGGGTAAACAGTGAAGGGGGGTAAGCCGGAAAAGAGAACGGGAAGGTGGGAGTCGGGATGAGGAAGGGAGATAGGGTTAGACGGGTTCGGAAGAGGAGAAGGGAAGGAGAAAAGGAGAGGGATGGGGCGGCTTGGGGAAATATGCAGGATGGGTAAATATATACATAGGGTTTAGTTACGGTTAAGCAGGTGGGGGTGAAACGGGTGTGGGTAAAGCAGATAACGGGTATGGGGGGAAAGCAGTAGGGTAATGGGTTGGTAGGGTTATCGGGTTGGGGTTTTAGTAATGGGTGGGGTTGTATGAGGTTTATATAAAAATCCAATAAAGAAAATACAGTTTTAAAAACTAATAGAAAAATAATTAACTAATAAAATGTGGGGTTATATAACAAAAATATATTTTGTACTACAATATGGAAATAATTTGAAATAACTACTAATACAATTTGTATATAGAAATACATCTTTAATAACCAGTCAAAAATAACAAAAATAATAATAGTACTAATAATAACAGTAATAGTAACAATAATATAGATCTAAGTAATAATATCAAAAATAAGATTTGCATAACAATATAAATCATAGAAAATAGTTACAATAAAATTATTGACCGAAAACAGATTTTGATAGGAGATCCAACAATACATTTTGACAAAATAATTTGAAAACCGAAAAAAATAATTTGCAAAAATTTTAAATACAGAAAATACACAAAAATACATTTTTAGGAAAACAGGGGTTACAAATCCTACCCACCTTACAACAAAATTTCGTCCTCAAAATTTGCTTAGGCGGTACATAGGACAAGGAAACAATAAACTTAAGGGAAGGGTAAAAAAGCAGAGGGCTATAGGGAAAGGAACAAAGAAGAGGCAATACCAGAAAAAGAAAGAAGAAGATAACAATGAGGTCAAATGGAATGCAACAAAGGAAGCAAACAGTATCAAAAGAAAAGAACAACACAAAATAACAAAGTAAGATAAGGGGTAGGTAGAACTGCAATCAAAGACAGAAAGGACAGGGAAGAATTGAATCAAATAATGATGGCAAAATGGAATGCAAGAAAGAAATAACTGGTATCAAAAATGAAGAAGAAATAGCACAGACTTGCAAGAATACAAAGCAAAGAGATGAAGAAATAGACAGAGCTGGAATCGAAGAAAGGATGGACAAGAAAGAGATGAACCAAGCAATAATTCAACGGATGAAGATGAATACAAGGGATAGAGAAGCAAACAATACAAGGAAAGAGAAACAACAAGAGAATCCTGGGATCTGTGCGTTTTGGGCTCACAACACTTCTGCTGCGCCACTCTGATCGGGGAAGACTCTGCCAATAGCATCCAGCGATGCCGACTGACGGACCCAGCAAAAAATAGAAAAAGAATGGATGACACCAAAATCAGAAGGATATGGGTACGAAAAATTGAATTCATACCCAAAAAGAAATCAACAAAGGAGGACGACTGAAAAAGACGGAAGAATCAAGGAATCAAGGAATTGAATAAGAAGGGATCAAAATGAATAGAATATGACTAGTATCGAGATCAATGTTGATTATAATTCATTCATGCATGCATGGTTGGTGAAATGTTGAGCCGATCTCAGTTCGAGCCAAGCTTTTCTAATATATCAGTTAAACTAATAGATTAGCCAAACCTGGCTCTGATACCACTAAAAACCTTGTCATGCCCCACTTCCCAAAAGAGGATACGGAATACGGATACGTGAATAATCCTAGCGAATGATTTCATCATCCATAAGCTGTTCAACAATCTTTACAATATTTCACAAGAATAATCAGAGTTGGAAGCAAAAGAATCAACCAAGCATGCATAATCAAATCAAAATACCAACAAGAATACTTGAAACCAAAATATATTAATCTCAAATATATCCAGACCTGAATAAGTCAAATATCCTGGGTCATTCTGCCCAAACACAAAGAATTCAAGTAACAGATACATTGTTCAAAATCAGCAACAAGAAATAAATGAAGATAGCAAAAGCTCCAGCCAACTAGAACTTTAGATCACATACTCCATCGGGCAGCTGATCACCAAAATCTGCAATTTGACAAATTTTAGGAAGAAGGAAAAAGAAACAAGATTTTCGTCAATGCATGTTACTGGCTGCTTGTAATGCAGGATACAAGTACATGTGAAAAACTAACTAATAACACAGAATATGCATGATAACAAAATGGAATACTAGCATGGTAAGGTGAACAGGTACAAGTAGCATGTATCAAGTATCAAGTAAACAAGAATCATGTAAATAAGCAACAAGTATCAAGTATCATGTAAACATGTATCAAGTGTCAAGTATCAAGTCTCATGTATTATGTAGTCAAGTATCAAGTAAGCATGTATCATGTAAGCATATATCATGTTCAAGTATCATGCATCAAGTCTTGTAGTGATTACTATCTAGGTAGCACTTTATGCAGCCCACCTTACATGGTTGCTATAGCAAACAGTTTCGCTTTAGATTTCATAGTGGACCATAGAGGGTAGTGTACTTAGGGACAAGTAATCTAAATCATATACCAAATTCTAAATTAACCAAATCATATACCAAATTCCAAATAATTCAAATCATATACCAAATTCCAAATAATCCAAATCATATACCAAATTCCAAATGTGAAAAACACGGGCCCCCTTCCGAGTACACGTTTCTGAATTATCCACTATTAGATCTTTCCCTTAAATCCCGGCTTGGTTATTTATTAATATTATCAAACACGCATGTATGTGTGCAAAACATCTCAAGAATAACATGGCACGATCATGTAACAAGTTCAAGTTGCAAGATAAACATGCACGGGTGCAAGATAACTCATAAAAGAATAAAATAACCAAATTTCTAATTCAGGATAGGAAGACCCAACTACAGTAAAACTGAAATTTACGGTGTTACAAACATGCAAATCTGAACCCGTCGAAAGTTCTAGAAAATAGATTTCAGGCCGAATCCAGCAAATATAAATAAGCCATATAGTAATTCACAAAAATATAACTCAAAACTGATTTGAATCCAGAAAATATGTTCCACCATAAATCAGTAAATCGAATTCAATGTCAGGAAAACAGTAACAAAACACCTCAAATAAATCCAAAAAAAATCTGGGGTATTCCCTTATATGTCTAGTACCAGAATTAAAAGTTTCATAATTTTCCAGTAAGATTAGTTTAGTCAACAAAAATCAGAAAATATCAAGAAACGATAGTTTTGCAAATCTGAAATTCCCAACACTGCTGTACGAAAACTGTAATATCTCGCAAACTGTTGCGGCTGGATTCTGGTGTGGGGGCAATAGATGAGAATTGTAGGTTCGTGAGAAACTCGAACAGGAGGAACCCTTCTTCTCCCTTGATGATGTGCTATCTCCTGGGTTGTCCCACTGGCCTGCACAACCGTTCCAAACACCGAGATGGATCCCTGCAATGAACCCTCCGACGCTCAAGTCAATACACAGAAAAAGTGAAGAGAAAGAGCTCAAGTGTGCAAAGAGTGATCACCTTTAACAGTAGGAGGCAGGGGGGTTTTTATAGTCGATAGGGGGATTTCTTTCAGGATAAGAGTGAATCCCTACTTTTCGGTGTGGCAGGATAAGGGTGGTTATAACCACCTCCTATAGATCAGGGAGAGCCTAGAATTCCTCCAATCCTTTTGAACTGGACCCTAATGGGTTGGGACCCATTCTCAACTGGACAGATCCGTTCATGAGTTAGCGGGTCTAAGAGGAGGGACCCAGTTCCCAATTCGGACCCGTCTGTAGGCGAAATTACCGTCTTGCCCCTAGGACTTGGGGATCCGTGCCCACTTTGAATTGTTCTGATTTAATCCCATTTTTAGCCATATCACGAGACCCCCACTCCCAATGACTGTGTGTTACAGCCTTGTGGGAGTAGTTTTGTTGTTTTGATGGCGTATGGGGCTTTATCGGAGCTTCCAGATGGTAGAATCTCGTCTGAGGGGCGAAATCATGTCTTCCTGAGCTAGTATCGTGCCCGAGGGTGGCTTTTAGGTCCTTCTAGATTTTTGATGATTTTTTCCCATTTTTCAATTATTTTTTCGAATCAATTGTTTTATTTTGCAAGGCAATAATCGAATTTCAAGAGGCGTCAATTGATTATTCTAGCAAATAATTATTTATTCAGGAGGTCGAAAAAAATTTTCTCGTATTGATCATTATTTTTAGAATTTTTAATTGATTTTTCTGAATTCTTACTTAATTTTTTGCAATTTTTAAATAATTAATTCAAATTTTAATTAAAATAAAAGGATTTATCGCCAAATTGACGACGTGGCGCAATCTGAACCGTTCATCTTGTGTCGGCCTACGGTTCGGCATGATCAGACGACGGGGTGGCGGTGATCGACGTGGACGAGTCTCGACTGTCCATCAACATCTAGCTCGGAATTCTGAGTGATCCGACGGTCCATGTCGCTCGGCGAGACTTTCTCCGTATGGGCAGCTCGGAAGGCCAGTCGCTCAGATTGTGATTCCTAGCGATGTGGCGCAATCTAGGGCATCCATCAAGATACGGCATGAATCCTGAGGTCATCTAACGGTCGATCTCACATTTGGTCACGTGGCCGAATCAGGGCTGTCTATCAGGTCACAGCATGAATCACGAGGCGATCAGGTGGCTCATGCTGCTCAGCGTGATTTACTCCGTATGAGTAGCTCGGAATGCCAGTCGCTCAGATTGGGACTTCGAGCGATGTGGCACAATCTGGACCGTCCATCTAGAGATCATGCACGAATCTTGAGGCATGACGGTGCGGATCATGAGAAAATGTGATTTTGGTTGGCATGGCTGAATCAGGACCGTCCATCAGATCTCGGCACGAATCACGAGGCGATCGGACGGCTCATGCTGCTCGGCGTGATTTTCTCCGTATGAGCAGCTCGGAATGTCAGTCGCTTGGATTGGGACTCCGAGCAACGTGGCGCAATCTGAGCCGTCCATCTAGAGATCATGCACGAATCTTGAGGCTCGATGGCGTGGATCACGAGAAAACGTGATCTTGGTTAGCATGGCTGAATCAGGACCGTCCATCAGATCTCGGCACGAATCACGAGGCAATTGGACGACTCATGCTGCTCGGCGTGATTTTCTCTGTATGAGCAATTTGGAGTGGGACTACGAGCGATGTGGCACAATCGGAGCCGTCCATCCAGAGATCATGCCCGAATCTTGAGGCACGACGGCGTGGATCACGAGAAAATGTGATTTTGGCTGGCGTGGCCAAACCAGGTCCATCCATCAGATCTCGGCACGAATCACAAGGCGATCGGACAGCTCATGCTGCTCGGCATGATTTTCTCCGTATGAGCAGCTCGAAATGCCAGTCGCTCGGATTGGGATTCCGAGTGACGTGGCGCAATCTGAGCCGTCCATCTAGAGATCATGCACGAATCTTGAGACGAGGGGCGTTTTCACTTCAGGGCCAGGCGTTTGAACTTCTGATGGGCCGTTACGGGAGCCCAAAGTGTTCGAAAGCCCATCCGAATCTCACTTTAACACTTATAAGTTTTCACCACTCCTCTTTCCCATCATTTTTACAGTTTCATTTTTACTTCACTTTTGCTAAAGCCATTCTTGTTCTCGAGCGGCGCTGCTAGCTTTCGCAGCCAGGCATTTTTAATCTCCAGCGACCTATTCCGATCATATACATGACTTCGAGGTTAGTTATTTCAAACTCAATCTTGAAATGTCTACAGCATCGTCGGGGGACGAGACCGCCACTTCGGACCAAGGTACCGGCCGAGCCGTAGTAGTCGCGCTGAGGAAAGCGAAGGGAATGGCTAAGTCAGCTGTTGTATCGACGATAGTGGAGACTCCGAGGAGGGCAGGAGAGCTGGGTCGGCTGCCGTCATCATTGTCAAGCCTCGGCAGGGTCAAGAGCTACCCCAAGGATATTTTGGAGAAGGCGGTGCACAGGATGGCCGCAGTGTACGAGGAGAACAGCCCGAGGGATCCTTTCGAGGTGGATGAGATCCTTTCGATCATGACCGAGGCAGACCTTCATCAGATCAGGAAGGTATTCCTCATCCCGAAGGAGTATTCTCTGCTACTCCCTGGCCCCGGCTTCCAAGCATGTACAGGGACGTCGCCAGACACATGCATCTTCCCGTACGACGCACTCAATTCCGGCCTTTGACTACCGCTTTCGCCTTTCGTGGTCGAGGTGTTGCAGTGGTACGGCCTGAGCCCCATGCAGTTCATGCCGAACATGTGGCGGCACATCGTTGCCTTCATCCTCCAATGTCAGGCGGTCGGTGTGTAGCCCCAACTCGTTCTCCTCTGCAGCTTCTACCGGATCTGCCGAATGAGCAAGATGGAGTATCGGTACTATTTATCATCGAGGAAGGGGGTTAAACTGATCAAGAACCCGGACTCCATCAAGCATTGGAAGGAGAAGTACTTCCTGATCCGAGGTCCCGAGCTGTGGGGATTCCCTACGGCATGGAAGGAGGACGTTCCGAAGTGGGCGAAGGCCGAACCGGTGCTCACTAAATAAGAGGAGGAGATAGTGACGAAGATCCTCGGTCTTCCGACCCTCTGTTGGAAGGATATTACCGAGGAGGTCTTGTTCGGTGGGGGTCTTAGTCCGATCGACCCCAGTACGCTCCTTTACTTTTTTTTCTTAACATATGAATACTTACTTTTAGTGTTTGTATTTTTCACTAACTCTTTTGCTCGATTTTTCTTTATGTACAGAAGCCCCCGGTATGGACTACTGAGCCCTGATGGCAAAGAGGAGCGCAGCAGCGACAAAGGGTGCGGACACGAAAAAGAGGAAGAGGACTACGGCGGGGCCTCCTTCCGGTCGAGCGATACAAGCGCCCTCGGTGCCAGCGGCTGTTGTCAACATAGCAGCGATGCCCCCTCAGAGCCGCAAGTTACGCTCCCTTCGACTGAAGCCCCGGGATCTTCCAGCGGGGCGTTCTCGGCCGGTGCCGCTGCTTACGGCCGAGGCAGCGACCATCCTTACCGAAGAGCACAAGAGGCTCTTCGTCCCCGACTGGCGGGTGATGAAGCTAGCTGGCTTCCTCGGTGATGCGGGGATGTGCATGCAGGCGGTATGCCATCTACTGACCCCGAAGGATCACGCAACACTGAGGGTAGGTACGGTCGCGTCGATGCCTTGGAGATCGCCCGGTCGATGATGTCGGTAAGTAATCTCGCTTTGTTCTCTTCAGCTTCAAGGTTAACGATCTTTCAGTTCTCATATTCTTCTGTTTTGTTCACAGACCTTCTTCCACTTCAGCCATATGCTCGAGAAGTTTGCCGAGCAAGAGAAGGAGATGAAGGTGGTGAACGATCGCGTGCGATCGCAGCACTCCAAGGCGGTAAAGCTGTTCGAGGCCGAACAGCGGCTCTCGGCATCACGAGCAGCCGAGGTGGGTGCCCTCAAGACGAAGCTCACCGAAGCGCTCGAGCACTCAGCAGCCGAGATAGCCAAGGTTGAGGTACTGGAGAAGGAGAAGGCTTGCCTCGAGGAGGAGCTGGCGAAGGCTTTGAGGGCGTCTGAGGAGGCGCTAAAGGCGCAGGAGATGAAGGTGGCGAAGGCGAAGAAAGCCATTTAGGACAAGGCAGAGGCCCATATGATGACAAATATGGAGGAGGCCTATGCTCGATCTCTGAAGCATGTGGCAGCTCGCATCCCCGGCTTCGACGGTTCGACATACTACTTCTACGATCCGGTAGAGGACGAGGAGTTCATCCCTCTAGCGGAAGTCGAGACCGAGCGGGAGGGTGACGAAGCTGAGGGTGACGGCGAGGAGGAGGAGAACCCTAACATGGCGCTCGTCACTCTACCGAGCGTGGGCGCTTTGGAGCAGCACCTCGAGGTGTCTCCTTGACTCAGTCGCCTCTCTCTTTTTTTTCTTTTTTTTTGTATTGCCGAACTGCGGACTGGCCACCGCTTCAACTTCAAAATGAATAAGAAAGTTCTTTGTTTTGACTAAGTGTTGAGAAAATATCGAACTCTTTTTTTTCTATGTGTTGAGAAAATTTCAAACTCTTTTTTTGTCTAAGTGTTGGAGTAGTGTGAATCTCAACGACCCCGTGCCCTAGTTCTTTTCAGATCGTCGAAGCGCTACAGGTCATCGAGGTGCCTCGGATAGCCGAAGTGGCTCGCCTAAGAGCTAGTCTAGGGGTGACGAGATTGGGGCTCGAGCGTAACCGAGAGCATCTTCAAGAAGTAGAGTGGGACCTCCGTAAGGCAAAATACGAGCTGAAGCACCTGAGGTCGACCTTAGTTTGTCGAGACTTAGACAGGAGGTGGTTAGAGGAGCGGATTAAAGAGGGGACCCCTGAAGGCGATGACTTAGATTCGTTGGCTGAAGCCAACCTCGGCGTGAAGATTAAGCATCTTCACCACTCTTTGTCTAAGGTGACGGCGGAGAGGGATGAGCTGAAGAAAGTGACCCTTGATAAGAGCATGGAGGTTGCTCACCTTCAGTGGACGATTACCGAAGGATCTCGAGGGGCAGGCTCGATGCGGTTGCCTCGTCTGTCAATAAAGGTGAGAGACGACTCGCTTAAAGAGTGAATTATCGAGCTCGAGGCAGAGGTCGCCCGTCTTCAACCACGACCCGAACGGAACAATGTCCGATCCACCACTTGCACTCGCGAAGAGCGTGATAGGGAGATAACCTTCCATGAGCTGGCGCGTCGCTCGCCGTCAATGCATCGGAGTCCGGAAAATGCGCAAAGTGGGGCGGCAGCTTCGTCGAGTGGAGTGTCCGTTGGAGCCACCGCTAGAACAGGTGCCGACGATGTTTCTCGGCTAGCCGGTCTAGAGACGAGTGCCGAGGGGGGACGTCAGCAGTTCAACATTCGTCTCCCTCGGGTGTCTCTTAACCGAAGTATGCCCACGCCTCGGTGGCGCTGAAGTAGGCCTTAGGGGTCTTGCACTTTTAACTTCACAAGTGTTGTTTCTCGCTGTATAGATGAGCAGTTGGTCTTATAACTAGTTTTGTTTCTCAGATTTTAATGAAATAATACTTGTCTTCGTATTCATGTGCTTTGCTGGTGATAGTTGTAGGAGCACATATGGCAGATTGTGGCACTCCTGAATGGCGAACCACTTGTTACTTGCTTATGAGCGAGTAGTAGAAGCAAGATCGAGCCAAGTGTTGGAATCCGAACTCGTCGTTTAAAAGAGAGAGTCAACGGTTGTGGGAGCAATTTCGAATGGCGAACCACTTCTTACTTGCTTATGAGCGAGTAGTAGAAGCAGAATCGAGCCAAGTGTTGGATTCCGAACTTGTCGTTTAAAAGAGAAAGTCAATGGTTGTGGGAGCAATTCCGAATGGCGAACCACTTCTTACTCACTTATGAGCGAGTAGTAGATGCAGAATCGAGCCAAGTGTTGGACTCCGAACTCGTCATTTAAAAGAGAGAGTCAACGGTTGTGGGAGCAATTCCGAATGGCGAAGCACTTCTTACTCGCTTATGAGTGAGTAGTAGAAGCAGAATCGAGCCAAGTGTTGGACTCCGAACTCATCGTTTAAAAGAGAGAGTCAACGGTTGTGGAAGCAATTCCGAATGACAAACCACTTCTTACTCGCTTATGAGCGAGTAGTAGAAGCGGAATCGAGCCAAGTGTTGGACTCCGAACTCGTCGTTTAAATTTTTTTTTTTTTGCAAGTAGAGTTAGACTACCCCAAAAATAGAAAATTTGCTAGGTAGAGTTAGGTTACTCAAGAGATAGAAAAGTTGTGAGGAGAAATATCTCTTTACTGAAAATAACCAGGCAACTGCTTCTAAGTTGCAGACCGCCTTTACATTTTGATTAAAAAGAAGATACAAGTGAGGTTTTTGTAATCCTTGGGAAGTTCCTTGGAGCGGTGTTTAGACACCCTCTCGATACTTCATCAGGTGCTCGGCGTTCCAAGTCCTTGGCATCTTCCTGCCCCCAGGGTCTTTGAGTTAATACGCACCAGGGCGTATAACTCTGGAGACCTTATATGGTCCTTCCCAATTGGGTGCCAGCTTGCCTCTTTTGCTTGGATCGAAAATTGATAACTTTCTCAGCACTAAGTCCCCTTCCTTTAGGTTGGTTGGTCGTACACTCTTGTTGTAAGTTTGAGTGATCCTATGACGGTAGGCCTCCTGGCGGATTGCGGCTCTCTTGCGGATCACGTCAATGAGGTTTAGGCAGTTGCGAAGCTGGTTCGCGTTCTGTGCCTCGTTGTAAGCTATGAGTCAAGGTGAAGGCAGACCCACCTCCAAAGGGATAAGAGCTTCTGATTCGTATGTGAGGTTGAAAGGGGACTCCCCCGTCAAAGTTCTTTTGGTGGTGCGATAGCTCCAAAGCACATTGGGGAGTTATTCGACCCATAGCCCTTTGGTGGACTTGTCGAGCCTCTTCTTCAAGCCTGAGAGAATTTGTCGGTTCGCGTTCTCCGCCTGCCCATTGGACTGGGGTGCGCTAATGAAGAGAACCGCTGTTGAATCCCGAGGTTGGTACAAAAGTCATGGAAGGCAGCTTCCATAAATTGGGTCCGTTGTCGGTTACGAGAATGCGAGGTCCCCCGAACCGACAGACAATATTCTTCCAAAAGAACTTCTGCACCTTGTTCTCGGTGATCGTTGATAGAGGTTTGGCCTCTATCCACTTGGAGAAGTAGTCTATTGCTAACACCAAGAACTTCAGCTGGCCTGGTGCCGGAGGGAAAGGTCCGAGCAAGTCCATCCCCCACATTACAAACGGGATTGGGTTCGCCAAGGAGGCAAGTTGTGCTTGGGGCAGGCAATGGATTGGGGCAAACTTCTGGCAGGAGTCGCACTGGCGGATATACTCCTCGGAATCACTTAGTAGTGTGGGCCAGAAGTACCCATAGTTCAAAAGCTTTTGGGGAAGGGATCTCGCTCCCAAGTGCGCACTAC
Organism: Hemerocallis citrina; assembly: GCA_017893485.1. Lineage (NCBI taxonomy): Eukaryota > Viridiplantae > Streptophyta > Magnoliopsida > Asparagales > Asphodelaceae > Hemerocallis > Hemerocallis citrina. Next base: position 145,970,940 of record CM030364.1, on the reverse strand, counting down.
ATAGACCATCATGGGCTTCCCTTAGGGCATAGAGCGCTTCTTCTGGGGAGAGGCATCTCAGATAGGGCTGACCATCGACCTGGGTGTAGGAGCATTTGTACATAACCCCGTCCAGGAGTGTGTACCGCTCTGCTCATGTCCTGATCCTCCTTGCTTCTTTCGGATCTTCGGGAAGGACTCCATCCCGGAGGTAATCGAGGAGGGGCTTCATCCAGTTTTCCCCAAGTGTTAGGGGGTTGGCTTCCATTGGCTCCAAGCCATCTTCGTGGATGCTTGGTTTGAGAATGACCTCAATTAAGATGGTCCGTTCTAAACCTTGGAGGGACGAGGAGGCGAGCTTAGAGAGGGCATCCGCTTGTGCGTTTTCCTTTCAGGGAACCTGTTGGAGTTGTACATCTCTGAATAGAGCTAGAAGCTCCCTCACCTTTGCCAAGTACCTAGCGATGCGGTCGTCTCACACCTCGTACTCCCCAGACACTTGATTGACCACTAACTGAGAGTCGTTGAAGACCCTTACTTGTTCGGCACCTACCTTGCGAGCCAAGCAGAGCCCGGCAATTAGGGCTTCATATTCTACGTCATTATTTTATTCCGGGAAGTTGAGGGGGATGGAGTACTGGAGGACGAAAGCATTGGGGCTAGTCAGGATGACGCCGGCCCTGCTTCCTGTAACAACCCGAAAAATAGCATATGGCTATTTTGCATCGTAATCTGTGCGCAATTGAGAATTTTGCGCGATTATGTATTTTCTGATAAAAATTATTTTTAATTGAGAAATATAAGATATATTGTCTACTTTATTTTATTATTATTTTCGAAATTAAATTATTTTTATACAGATTATTACGAAGTAGTTTAATGTATTTTGTATTGTTTGGATTATTAAAGTAGAGAGTTGGGTTTTATTTGAAATGTATTTAGACTAGGGGTCTTATATGTAATATTTCCTTTACACTATTTATCTATCTACTTATTTTTTTACTTACATTTTACAAAACCCACCCCCTTTCTCTCTCTCCTTCCTTTCTCTTTCTCCTTCCTTCTTCCTTCTTCTTTCGTTCGATCCCGACCCAAAGAGACCCCGACCTCCTTCCACCTCCTCGCCCTTCCTCCTTCTCCCGTTCACTCCAGCCGAAGGGAAAGAAACCCCATCCCTCCTCCATCTTCTTCCTTCTCCATCTTCTCCCCTTCCCGTTCCATCCCGACCCAGAAAAAGCCCAACCCTGAACCCATTCGCCGATCGCTTTCCCCACCTCAATCCCCTCCGATTCTTCGTCAAATTCAAATTAAATTGAGGGGTAGACTAAGTGAGGGATTCTCTACATCGTGGTAGCGTTGGATTTTCGAATGGATTTCGGGAAGGTAAACCCTAATTATTTTACTGTATAAAATTTAGTTGGGTTAATTTTTATTGAGTAGGATTATTGTGGTAGAGAGATTTAGAGATGTTGGAAATTGTAGATGTGAGAAATTAGCGGATTTTTAGAGAGATTGCAAGTTGTTAGTAAAATAGGGTTTTGGGTTTGTAAAAGGAACTATATAGGTATGAATTAATTCTCGTATAGTAATAAAAATTGTAATTGGACTATTAGAATATTTTGGGGGCAATTTTAGTAATTATTTGGGGATGAAAATACCATAGGCATTAGATTATCACGTGCATCGCACGTGTATATCCCAAACGTGCAATAAACGCTTGTGTGATATTTGGAATAGTGTTATTAGCTTTTATGATTGGTTTGGGTGATTTGAGTTTTAATTGCTTTGAAATTTGGTGATAGGATATATTCGCGACTTCGGATGCGGGGTGGCATGGTGACGCTTCGAATCTTCGCGAAATGTGGTGAGTTAGTTTATTTATATATTTTTGTGGGTTTAAGAAATATGTGAGTATGTTTTATTATGTATTTTTGTGGTTTGAGAAATATGTGAGTGTAATTTATTTGCGTATTTCTGTGGTTAAAGCTATATGTGAGTTAATTTATTTATGTATTTTTGTGGTTTGAGAAATATGTGAGTGTAATTTATTTGCTTATTTCTGTGGTTAAAGATATATGTGAGTTAATTTATTTATGTGTTTTTGTGGGTTGAGAACTACGTGAGTATAAATTCATTTACGTATTGATGTTTTAAAAGATGGTTGAATAACGTATATGTGTATATGGGAATGAGTCATATTTATATGATATCAAAATATCGTGAGTATGGTTCTATATACGTATTTGATGCTTTAAAGAAGTTTGGATAAATTGAATCTTGGATTGTTGTGGGGTTGAGGCTCATGCTACATACCATGCTTAGGGTGTAGTAGTTACTCATGCTTGAATGATAGTAAATACCCATGTTGTAGTTGTAGCGTTAGTAAACAACTATCGCGTTATAGTGGTAGTGTAGGAGAGAACTATCATGTTGTGGTGGTAGCGTTAGTGAAAGACCATCGTGTTATAGTTGCAATACTCAAGTTGCATAGTAGTTCTAGATTCAAAAGAACCACACTAGAATTGTATTATGATTATAGTGGAAGATTGAAAGGAACCCATGAACCCATGCTTTTAGTTCTAGGTGATCCTAGCTCAAACTTGAAGAAAGAACCCAAGAATCTAGTGCATGTAGTTCTAGTTCAATTGGGAAGGAAAACCACGGATTCTAATTGTATGAGACCCTAGGTAAAGTTGGACCTTATCATGTGAACATTACTCATTTCCATGGGTAATAAGAGTTAGGAAGGTCACTAACAATCGTTAGCTCAATAGAAGTTGGATGTCGCTTTTGGGCTTCTCATTGATAGAAGGCCCGTTCTAGACTGTTAGTAGATCCTTCTATTGCTTCTAATTAGAGAAGATCCAGTTGCTAGTAAGTACGGTTGGTTGCTTTCAGGTTTGATTACCTGTATGGTTATTGGTATGTGATTTGCTCATACGTGGCTCGACTAGGCCGTATGTAGCTGTTGGTCTCATACGCAGCTTATTTGGCTGGTATGTATATTGTTGTCTCATACGTAACTTGTTGGCTCGTATGTAGTAGTTGGTTTCATACGTAGCTTGTTGGCTCGTATGTATGTTGTTGTCTCATGCGCGGCTCGACTGGCCCGTATGTAACTGTTAGTCCCATACGTAGTTGTTTAGCTCGTATGTGTTTTTGTACTCGTATGTAGCTTCTTAACTAATACGCAGTTTGTTGTGCTCATCTATGATATCATTGCCCTAGGGCTATCGACCATTAAGACGTGTGTTTAGCTTATTCCCAAGGGACTGTGGACGAGTCACTTCGCGGGTGTCGTCAGATCTTAACCGTTGGTTGATTGCGGACCGGAGTGTGATGAAATCCAAGTTCAGGGTAATAGCATGCGAATGCGTTCGTATTGCAGGGGTCTTGGATCGATAGGCCATGAACCTGATCCTGAGAGATTCTGGTAAGTTTAGGTTGAGCAGCCTAATAGATTTATCTTGCGAAGTCTAATTTAAGACCTAGCATGTTGAGTTTATAATATTGTCATCCCTTGGATTGTTCAAGGTTAGTGACATCGTTAGGGTAGTGACTTATAAAGATTCTTTTACTTAACCATTTTGCCAGGAAGAGAGGAGTTGGTAGTAGGGAACACCTTATGACCAACTCGTCCTTTGGGCCGACCTTAGGTGGTGTTATTGGGTTGTACCTTCCCGTCAAAGGGATACGTACGGTGTCTTCTCACGAGTTGGGAGCACGGGTTGCGTATCTTGTCTGTTAATTCCTGAAATACCGTGGCTTGGGATGCCACAGGATGCAATGTGCAGTCCTGCGCTTGCGAGACCCCAGGGGTGCCACAGGGTAGGCTTCGCGCTACCCTGCGCTTGCGAGACCCTATGTTCTTTTGATTTTCGAATGACGTCCGATACACTGGGCAATAGTGGCAAACATGGACACCACTATATGACTGCAGTAACGGAACTAGACCGTACCTGCAACCTTGTTTTTGAGTGAGGTCCGGCATGCCGGGTAGTAGTGGCAAACATAGACACCACGAGCGTACTGCATTGGTGGGACTTGACCACGTCTTCAACCTCATCAGTCATGTTGTATTGTCAGGAACAGGATTGTGTACAAATAGAAATTCATAACGTGGGTTCAAATCCCTACATATGGGCAAACGGCTTGAGATGGGGCGTATATAGTATGGGATGCATGCTGTTCCGGAGACTTGCTTGCATTAGAATAAGAGCATCATTGTATTGGTAATCTTGTATTAGAGTTAAGTCATAACATACACTGGCACATCAATTATATGTGCACGTGTCTTTTCCATTCGAGATGAATTGCGAGTGTGATAGTTGAAGTAAATTAATAACCAAGCTATGGGCTTGGGATGTGATGTGATATTAGCCAAGTTCGGTTTGGAGTGCGGTGATCATCACCCAAGCTATCGGCTTTGGGGTGTGATATGTTATTACCCAAACTATGGTTGGGATATGGAGTATATTGTGATGAAATGCAAGTAAATGGTAATGTGCAATGAGATGTTAGGTTGGACATGAATGAATATGGTACTATTAGAATGAATGCATATGTTTATGACGTGATACGTGATATAATGCAATAAGATCAATATCTGTATTATGAGAGTGGTTATATAAATGGTTAATAAAGATAACTATGTTATGAGCGGGTATAGATATACATACAGGTGATGACTCAGAGAGTAATTGATGTGAAATCCCATTTATGATGTTTCTATATTCAGATGTCAAGTAAGATTTGTTTATCTTGGTAATTGTGAGTTCGTTATGTTTTTACTTGTAAGTTTAATTTATTTACTTATTTAATAAATTATACTCACACCAGAAATGGCTAACCCCTTAGTATTTGGGGGTTAGGGAGTCCCTGGACTACCCTAGGTCCCTAATGTTATAGGTCCTCAACAGTGCAGAGGTGAGGTGTAGGTACAGGTTTCTGTGGAGTGGAGCTCCAGTTTATAATTCATTGTTATGGTTTAATTGTAAATAGTAAAGATTTATGCTTTAAATTGTATTTCTTATGTATAAGTATGTGGAGGATGATGATGAGTAGAGTGTGGAGTGGCCTGATATGGTTTTGACCCGTATCCATCTCGTTGTGGAGTACCGGGCATTGTGGTATGTTTTTACAAGTTATTTTCTAAAAACTTACTACGTTTTCAAAGGAATTTATGGTTTTTAATTCATAATTGATATACCGTCATGAGTTTGGCCCCCAGAGCATATATATATATTGCCTGTGTGATGATGCTTATTTTGGCCTGGGGAGCCCGTGATATTATTGCCTGTGATGTGAGCTACGGAATTTAAAGCAGAATTCCGTAAGCTTTTTGTGTTTCGGGGTAGAAATTACAGGGGAGACTCTGCCAAAATTTTCCCTGAAACACAACTATCATAGTTTATGTTTAAAGTGATATAGAAATTGGAAGAATTGAGTTTGGAGTCAAAAAGAAAAAAAAGGGGCAGGCGCTACAGGTTGGATATTACAAATTGATATTTGTAATTCTTGCGTCATAACTCTGTGTTGAATAAAAAGTTTTAAATTTTCCCTGCTTTTCTGTGTATTGTGACTAATTGAAGAAAAGATCTTGGCATGTGTCACGGTTTCCCATTTAGGTGGAAATCGGGACGTTACACTTCCATCGGCACAGGAGGACACGAACTGACACAACCCAAACTCACTCGCGCGCGACAGCGGCACAATGAGACGCTGTTGCTGCTATACGGGTTGCGGCAGTCGGCGAGAATAGCACCGGCGGGCTGTAGTGGCGGCTGGGCGACGGAAGACGGGACCCAGGCGCTAGGGCGGGTGTAGCCAGGCAGAGGGTGCACAGGATCGGGAGAGAGGTGGGTTGCGGTGACACGACTCGGGAGAGAGATGGCTGCAGGAGGCTGGGGGATCTCAAGAGTGGATCAAGTGGTCGGAGAGGGAGAGAGATGGACGGGAGATGGTGCACTGGAGGCTAGGGAGTTTTAGGGTTGATGGGTTTCGAGGTAACAACAGGCGGCTAGGTGACGGGGTAAACAGTGGAGGGGGGTAAGCCGGAAGAGAGAACGAGAAGGTGGGAGTCGGGATGAGGAACGGAGATAGGGTTGGATGGGTTCGGAAGAGGAGAAGGGAAGGAGAAGACGAGATGACGGGGGCGGCTTGGGGAATTATGCAGGATGGGTAAATATATACATAGGGTTTAGTTAGGGTTAAGCAAGTGGTGGTGAAATGGGTGTGGGTAAAGCAGAAAACAGGAATGGGTGGAAAGCAGCAGGGTAATGGGTTGGTAGTGTTATTGGGTTGGGGTTTTAGTAATGGGTGGGGTTGTATGGGGTTTATATGAAAATCCAATAAGGAAAATACGGTTTTAAAAACTAATAAAAAAATAATTAACCAATAAAATGTGGGATTATATAACAAAAATATATTTTGTACTACAATGTGGAAATAATTTGAAATAACTACTAATACAATTTCTACAAAGAAATAGATCTTTAATAACCAGTCAAAAATAACAAAAATAATAATAGTACTAAAATAACAGTAATAGTAATAATAATAAAGAGATCAAAGTAATAATATCAAAAATAAGATTTGCATTACAATATAAATCATAGAAAATAGTTACAATAAAATTATTGATCGAAAACAGATTTTGATAGGAGATCCAACGATACATTTTGACAAAATAATTTGAAAACCAAAAAAAATAATTTGCAAAAATTTTAAATACAAAAAATACACAAAAATACATTTTTGGGAAAACAGGGGTTACAGTGAGTTGCAAGTTATGGCTGTTTTACTACAGATGTGTAGGAAATTCCAGATTCTGTTTTAAATGAATTCTGTATGGTAATTTATTTTTATACTGATGTTAAAGATAATATTTTGATCCATTATTTTTCCGAATAAAACTAGACTTGATTGGGATTAACCCCTAATTTTTGTGGATCTAATTGATGACTTTTACAAATTATTCTATACTTGTAAACAACCACTATACTTGCAGAATTTTCATACTGTTCTGTAAAGAACCTTAATTTCAACCTGATTCTACTTACAGTTGATATTTTTTTTTTGAATATGAATTGTAGCCTTCTGTATCTATTTTATCACCCTTTTGACGGATCTGGATTTCGATATATATTTTGTAATCTATTGCTGTTTTAGTACTGTTGTGTTTATTTTTTTAGATTTAAAAATCTAATGTATCTTGCTGTTTTCTGATTTTATTTGACTATACTATCTATGTTGAAAAATTATGTTCTGTCATATTTGTAGCAACAGGAATCCCATATTTGGTGCAGTACTGTCTTTCTGTCCTGAACTAAAATTTTCGCTATCCTAATCTTTTATGAGTTGTCTTTCACTTATACATATTTATCTTCCAACCTGAACCTGTTACCTGTTCATGCCATGTTATTCTTGCTCTGTTTTATGACACGTATATGCCTGCAATGATAATAATAACAAATAACCAAGCCGAGGTTAAGGGAAAGACCTTAGTAGTGGACAATATAGGTATGTGTACTCAAAAGGGGCCCATATTTCCTATTACTTGTTGCCATGTTTCATGATTACATGATTCATGCCTATTATTACTATCTGATTTTATGTTGCCATGATTTCATGATTACATGATTCATGCCTGTTATTACTAGATGTTGCCATGATTCTTGATTACATGATTCATGCCTGTTATTACTAGATGTTGCCATGATTCTTGATTACATGATTCATGCCTGTTATTACTATTTGATTATATGTTGTCATGTTTCATGACTACATGATTCATGCCTGTTCCTGCTGTCGCGATTTCACGACTACGTGATTCATGCCTCTTACCTGTTACATGACGCCTGAGTACACGGCCGTATAGAAACCCACCACTAGATGTAAACGTAATTTGTATGAATGTAGAAATCATGTGGTAAAAATCTGGGACACATGAAGTGCTACCTAGATAGAAATAAATACAAGACTTGACATAACATGACATCTGTTACATGCTTTCCTATACATGTTACCTGTTTACCCTTTTACCTGCTTGCATGATACTTGACATCTAGAACATGTTACCCGTACCCTGTTAGCACATTATGTTACTTGATTCTGTTCTTGATTCATGCTAGTTGTTCTATTTTGTTGTCATGTCTATTCCATGGTATACTTGCTTCCGCTGTTACTCTGAGTCTGTTTATCTTTTCCTTTACATGTTGCCTGCAATACAAGCGGCCCGTATTTTGCATTGACGGGAGTTTTGTTTCTTTTTTCTCTTCCTGCAATTTGTTAAATTGCAGATTATGCTGATCAGCTGCCCGATGGAGTAGGTGATCTGAGATTCTATTTGCTGGAGTTCTTGCTATATCTATTTATTTCTTGTTGGTTATCTTGAATAATTGTACTTGGTTACATTGATATTTGTATTGGTTTTTTTGTCCCAGACTTGTGTTTTGTTCCAGACATGATTATTTGAAATTCAGTATTTTTGTTTCTTTTTCAAGTAATCTTGTTGGCTATATTAATTCAGTTATGCATGAGTGGTTTACTATTCTTCTTGTATCTCTCTTGTTTACACTTGTGCTTCTTGTAAAGATCCTGACAGCTTATGAATGGTGAAAGCCATTCGCTCGACTTAGTCGCGTATCCATATTCTGTATTCCTTTTTGGGAAGCGGGTCGTGACAAGGTTTTTAGTGGTATTAGAGCACCAGATTTGGCTAATGTATTAGTTTGACTAATATATTAGACAAGTTTGGACTCGATCAAGAATTGGCTTAACAGTACACAGACCACGCAGTAACATAAATGAATTATAATCAACATTGATCTGGATACTAGTCTTGTTCCATCCATTTTGATCCCTTATTCTATTCTTTGATTCCTTGTTTTCTTCCGTCTCTGTTAGTCGTCCTCATTTGTTGATCCTTATTGGGTATGAATTAGTTTCTTTTCGTACCCATATTCTTTTGATTTTGGTGCCATCCATTATTTTTATTTTCTGCTTGGTCCGTCAGTCGGCATCGCTGGTTCTACTTCGACATGTCAGCAGCTTGGATTATCGCCAGGAGAGGAAGTGTTGTCTTTTGCTCCAATACATGCATGCAGAGTCCCAAGTTTTCAGGGAGTGTTAAGAATTTGAGGTTGCCAAGAGTTTGAACTTCATGCTATCGAGATGTTGTTTGGACGTGTCAAGGATATGGAGAGTCACGAAGCAGATTGCTGGAGCTAATGGATGCTATTAGCAGAGTCTTCCTGATCAGAGTGGCGCAGCGAAAGCGTGGTGGGCCCATAATCCACCGGTCCCAGGATTCTCTTGTTGTTTCTCCTTCCCTGTATTGTTTGTTTCTTTCCATCCCTTGTACTCATCTTCATCCATTGACTCATTGGCTGGTCTAACTCTTCCTTGTCCATCATCTCTTCGATTCCAACTCTATCTATTTCTTCATCTCTTTGCTTTGTTATCTTGCAAGTCTTGTGTTGTTTCTTCTTTATTTTTTATACCGATTACTTCTTTCTGGCATTCCATTTTGCCATCATCCACCAATGCATTATTCAATTATTTCTTGTCCAATCTTTCTTTGATTTCAGTTCTACCTACGCCCTATATTGCTTTGTTATATTGTGTTGTTTCTTTCCTTTTGATACTGCTTATTCTCTTTCATGCATTCCATTTGACAACGTTCTTGCCTACTTCCTTCTTTTTCTCGTATTGCCACTGCTTTGTTACTCTTTCCCTAATTCTCTATTTTGTTACCTTCGCCCAAGTTTGCTTTTATCTTGTCCTATGTACTGCCTAAGCAAATTTCGAGAACGAAATTTTGTTGTAAGGTGGGTAGGATTGTAACCCCTGTTATCGCAAATACGTATTTCCTGTGTATTATCTAAGTTTGGGTTCTTTATAAAAAAATTCGTTTTCTTAAATTCATTTTATTTAAAATTTATTGTGTATCTCATGTTAAAATCCATCTCTTTTCATTAATTGTATTTATTTTTATTTTCAAACGATTTTTATATTGTAATACAAACCCTATTAATGTTGTTATTATTAATATTATTGTTATCTGTATTATTATTATTACTGTTATTCTTATTATTTTTATTATTATTATTATGATTATTGTTATTTTGTTTTTATTGTTATTATTACTATTACCCTTGATTGTTAATGTAAAATCAATTTCTATTGTTAATCGTACATGTAGTTATTTCAAATGATTTCCATACTGTATTGCAAAATATATTTTGTTATATAATCCTACCTTTATTGGTTATTTATTTTCCTATTAGTTTTTAAACCCAAAACCCTGTATCCTAATATCTTTGGATCCTATTTAATACCCAAACCCAATACTAAAACCCAATAATCCAATAAACCACATTCTCTCACCCTACATATATAATTACCCACAGTGTACAGTTTTTCCCAAGACCTACTGGATCTATAACCCATTACTAATACCTGGTTTACCCGTTATCACCTTCACCCTATATTCCATCCCCATATATATATACCTCTTATATCTAACCCTAATCACCAAAGAAACTATAGCCGCCCTATCCTGATCATCCCCTACCTCCCAAACTCCTGACCTCCAAAACCCTACTCCCGATCACCCCCTGCCACTTCTCTTTTCCTCTTCCGACGTTGATAGCAGCGTCGACAGCCTCGTGTGCCACCTGTGCCCCTGCTGAACCCTGATACAGCTAGCAACAAAACAGCAGCACCCCGACGTCGCACTCTACAGCATCGCTGTGCGCCTCCATCTGCTCGCGACCCCTCCTCGGCAATGGCCTCCGCAGCGCACCTCCCTGTGCTGGCCTTCCCTTCGACAACAAGCAGCATCGACCTCTCCTCTCCCGTCTCCTCACATTGTGCCAACAGACAGCCAGCAGCGCCAGCTGCAGCCAGTGCTGCCGTGCCGCCCTTACCGTCGCGCCACTCTGTGCACCCCCGACGACCACCTGTATCGCGCTTCCTCCTGAGCGCTACACGCCACTCGATGACAATGCCTACCCTCTGGTATTGTTTTCCTGCCACTGCACTTCCTGCCTCGCCGCCGCCATGGCCACCGTCTAGTACCCCTGGCTACCGCTGTCTCTGTGTGTTCTGCCAGCAATGGTCCTCTTCAACTGTGGCCGTCCGATCTCCTCTTGATCATCACGATCATGATGATAATCAAGCTTCCTTAGATCGCAGCCGTTCGATTGATCAATCGTGATCATTATCATCATCTTCATCATTAGGGAGATTCGGGCCATCTGATCTTTCATCGTGATCGTGATCTTCATCAAATCTTGATCACCTTGATCAGGACCGTCTGTTTGATTTGATCTTGATCACACCTTGATCTTGGAATCTGAGTCGTCCGATCGACTGATCGTGGTCGTGATTATCATTTTCATCATCATCAAGATCCGTGTGTTGTGTTTGTGCTCGGGAAACCGTTCCCATTATTCTTGCTCCTTGCATCGTTTCCGTCATCGACTATAAGGCAAGTAAGTTGTATTCTTTTTTTGTTGTATAATACAAGTACTAAATACTGCCTGTAGTGTAGTTGCTTCAAGATCTATCCCCATGAAACCCCTGTTATATCTGTCTCTATGTGTTGATCCGCCCGTAGTTGTCTCATTACACACACGACATGAAATTTAACCTAGATCTCGTAATTCCTGTTGCATATATGTATGTTGGTTGTGATCCATTTGTTGTTGTAGAATCTTGCATGCTGGACATGTTACTGGTAGTATATTCTGTTGTGGATATGCTAAACACCCTATACCATCTTACTTGGACATCTAGTACACCATACTTCACACTTTGTTATGGTTTGGATGTGTTATATATGACCTAGTTGATTTTATGCATGAATAATATTTTTGTCTTTTTTGTTACCTCGTTTTTGTTCAGTATTTTAGACTCAATTGAGGTCAGTAAATGAAAATTATTTGTGAATATGAATCATAGAGAATTATGTCTATTTTCTAAAATTTCTAACAGAGCTCAATTTCGATTTGTGTGTCGCAAGTTATGGCTGTTTCACTACAGATGTGTAGGAAATTCCATATTCTGTTTTATATGAATTCTGTTTGGTAATTTATTTTTATACTGATGTTAAAGATAATATTTTGACACAATATTTTGCTGAGTAAAACTAGACTTGACTGGGATTAAACCCTAATTTTTGTGGATTTAATTGATGACTTTTACAAACTATTCAATACTTGTAAATAACCACTATGCTTGCAGAATTTTCATACTGTTCTGTAAAGAACCTTAATTTCAACCTGATTGTACTTGCTGTTGATAAAAACTTTGTGAATATAAAATGTAGCCTGTTGTATCTATTTTATCACCCTTTTGACGAATCTGGATTTCGATTTATATTTTGTAATCTATTATTGTTTTAGTACTCCTATGTTTATGATTTCAGATTTACAAATCTATTGTATCTTGCTGTTTTCTGATTTAATTTGACTATACTATCTATGCTGAAAAATTATGAAATTATATTTTCTAATACTAGGCATACTAGGGAATACCCCAGATTTTTCCTGGATTTAATCAGAAAGTTTTTATGCCGTTTTCCTATTTATGAATATGTTTTCTGGATACAATTCTGTTTTGATTACTATTTTTGTGAAATACCATATGACTTATATATATTTGCTAGTTTCTACCGAGAGTTTATTTTCCAGATTTTCTGACGGATCTAGGTTTGCATATTTGTGGCAAAGGGAATCCCAGATTTGGTGCAATATTGTCTTGCTATCCTGAACTAGAATTTTCGTTAACCTAATCTTTTATGAGTAGTCTTTCACCTGTACATATTTATCTTCCAACCTGAACCTGTTACCTGTTTATGCCATGTTATTCTTGCTCTGTTTTTTGACACGTATATGCCTGCTTTGATAATAATAACAAATAACCAAGTCGCGGTTAAGAGAAAGACCTTAGTAGTGGATAATATAGGTATGTGTACTTAGAAGGGGGCCCATGTTTCCAATTATTTGTTGCCATGTTTCATGATTACATGATTCATGTCTGTTATTACTATATGTTTCCATGATTCGTGATTACATGATTCATGTCTCTTATTACTGTATGTTGCCATGATTCGTGATTAAATGATTCATGCCTGTTCCTGTTGCCACAATTTCACGACTACGTGATTCGTGCTTGTTACCTGTTACATGACGCCCGAGTACAAGGCTCTATAGAAACCCACCATTAGATCTAAACGTAATTGTATGAATGTAACAACCATGTGGTAAAAATCAGGGACGCATGAAGTGCTACATAGATAGAAATAAATACAAGACTTGACATAACATGACATCTATGCTTTCCTGTACATGTTACCTGTTTACTTGTTTACCTACTTGCATGATACTTGACATCTGTTACATTTTACCTGTACTCTGTTAGAACTTTATGTTACTTGATTTTGTTTATGATTCTTGCTAGTTGTTCTATTTTGTTGTCATGTCTATTCCATGATATACTTGCTTCCGCTGTTACTCCATATCTGTTTATCTGTTCCTGTACTTGTTGGATGCAGTACAAGCAGCCTGTAACTTGCATTGACGGGAGTTTTTTTTTCCTCTTCCAGCAATTTGTTAAATTGTAGATTATGGTGATCATCTGCCCGATGGAGTAGGTGATCTGAGATTCTAGTTGCTGGAGTTCTTGCTATATCTATTTATTTCTTGTTGCTTATCTTGAATAATTGTACTTGGTTACATGGATATTTATTGTAATATCCCGATCAACTATTAATAATATTATTTTATTAACGTATGACTACTTGATTATTTTATTTTTCTTTCACCATTGTGATTTAGCCATGACAATCTAATGAATAATTAGAGATGGTTGTGTAGCTAAACCTAGGGTTTGATTAGGAATTGTTGTAGTTAAACCTAGGGTTACAAAGACATAAGAATCCTTCTAGAACACTCTCTCCTCCACATCACCCTCCACCTCACCAAAGACCCATACCCTCACCATACCTCCACCTCACCACACCCTCCCCTAGTAGCAACCGGCCACAAAAGAAGGAAGGGCTTGTGTATAATTGTGTGGGTTTACAATTACAATATCCTCCCTTCTCTCCTCCTATAAATACCCCCTTCCTTCTCCATAATCTCACTTTAGAAATATCAAAGAAAAAAAAAGAGAAAGGAAAAGAATGAGTGATCTAACTTGAGGGTTTTATTTTGTAGGTTGGTAGAAGTTCTAGGAGAAAGAAGGAGAGTAGTTTAGTCTTCCATCAAGAAAAGAAACAAGGTGGGGGTTTCTCATGGTTTGTGTTTGTTTAATTGTTTGTTTGTTTGTTTATTTGAATGATGGTTTTGATGTTCTTCTTCTTCTTACCCTCTGGTTTACCTTTCTTTTTTTTTATGTGATTATTATGTTGTATGTTGTAGTAGGAATCACCTAAAAGAGTTCTTTTGTTTATTGATTGATAAAAAGTTAACTACTTGGACTAAAAAGATACATACACATAACCTTTGCATACAACCATGTAAGGTTGTAGGACTTGAATGTGAGACCATACATAAGGCATATGAATATTGTTTACAACCATGTAAGGTTGTAGGACCTATGATTGAACCTTGGACTAAAAGAGAACATATGTTGATTAAACCTAAAAAATAAAGTGTTCTTATTTGTGGTATTATTGTTTAGTTTTAATCTTAAAGTATGAAAAGAAAAAGAAACTAGCTACATCACTAGTGTAGAATAAATAAATAAAAAGATCTTTCTTTTCTAAACAGTAGTTGTAAAAAAAAGATCAAGGAGATCTCTTTTGTGTCCACTAGTAAGAAACTTATGTTAATAAAGATCTCTTTTTGTAGTAATTTAATTGTAGATGTTTATGCTAAATTTTAGTTGATACTTATAGTAGTAGTAGTAGATATATATGTTTCTAATAAAGTTGTAGTAGTAGTAGATATGTATGCTTCTACTAAGTAGCAATAGTAGATGTATGTTTCCATTAAAAGTAGTAATAGTAGATGTGGAATTTATTATATCATGTTAGAAGCAATATTCATGCTTCAAATGTTGTAGGATCACTTCTAAAAATCCTACCATACTTAGACTACTTTGTTTATGCTTCAAATGTTGTAGGATCACTTCTAAAAATCCTACCATACTTAGACTACTTTGTTTATGCTTCAAGTGTTGTAGGATCACTTCTAAAAATATTTAGAAGCCATATTCATGCTTCAAGTATTGTAGGATCACTTCTAAAAATGTTTAGAAGCCATATTCATGCTACAAATGTTGTAGGATTAATTCTAAAAATCCTACCATGTTTAGATTAGTCTATTTATGCTTAGAATGTTGTAGGATTAATTCTAAAAATCCTACCATGTTTTAGACTACCTTATTTATGCTTAGAATGTTGTAGGATTTAAATTAAAAATGCCTACCATGCTTGGAATGTGGTATGTTCATACCAGTCATATATCCATGCTTAAGACTTGTTACAAGAGCATGCTAAATCATTTCATAATTAAGAATATTGTGAGTTGATGGTTGTGCCATATATACCATGATTAATTGTCGTAGATTGATGCTTGAAATTGCATGCCATGATTGAATTGCCATAGGCTCAAGGCAAGGAAAGTGAGGAGTCAACGTCGAGTTTTAATTCCTGCTGTAATAACTATTTCATGTATACTCTGATGTAATCTAGTGTATTGATGGGAACACTCGGCCTGTAATATTGAGTTAATAAAAAGTTTTAAATTTTCCTGTTTTCTGTGTTTTGTGACTTATTGAAGGAAAGGTCTTGGCTCGTGTCTCGGTTTTCCAGTATATGGAAATCGGGGCGCTACATTTATATTGGGCTTTTTGTCTAAGACTTGTGTTTTGTTGCAAACATGATTATTTGAAATTCGTTATTCTTATTTCTTTTTCAATTAATCTTATTGACTATATTAATTCAGTTATGCATGCGTGGTTGACTATTCTTCTTGTATCTCTCTTGTTTACACTTTTGCTTGTTGTAAAGATCCAGACAGATTATGAATGGTGAAAGCCATTCGCTGGACTTAGTCGCGTATCCGTATTCCGTAGTCCTTTTAGGAAGCGGGGCGTGACAGGTGGGTAACACTCTAACTCACTTGATTGTTTATTTCATAAATTGAGAGTATCATGCTAGGGATGAATTTTGTTGGTCATGGATTGTATGTAGCATGATGGTCGTCCTTATAAAGATGCATAGAGATTGTTGATTATATGACATAAATATTAAATCTTGATTGTGTATTGATCTAAAACAATTTGTACTTGAATAATGGAGTTTTGTATACATGAAAGATCTAATTTTTATTTGTAAAAATAGATTTAACGAACCTATTTGCTATTGTTGATGTGTAGATCTTATTTTATGATAAAACAATTATGATTTGAGTAATTAAAATATGGAATTTCTATGAGTTATTCACTGTTTTAATATGAATTTATAATGAGTTGAAAACTAGAGTTTTAATACACAAATCCATGTCAAAAATCATTAAAAATTCATGCTTGAAGTGGTGAGGCACTAGGGATAGGGTTTCGAGGGTTAAACCCTAGACCTAGGGTGGGCTCGGGTTATGTCAGAATAGTAACCCAGGGTTGCACAATGCAACCGTGCACTGTGCAGAACCCAGGCTGCTGTTTGGCTTTAGATTTCTAGATATTGGCTCTATTTTTGATGAGTTTGTGATGGGGTTTGTGTGTTAGGGTTTAAGAACCATAGTATGCATATATATGAGTATATGTATTGTCACGCCCCGCTTCCCAAAATACGGAATACGAGTACGTAACGTTGGCCCAGCGAATGATGTAAACACCATCCATAAGCTATACCAGACTAACTCAACAATACGAACAATAAACACAACCACACAAGAAAGGTATAATCACCTGAATCAAAGATAAACTTCAATAATAATGAAATAATCCAAAATGATATCCAACACAATATCCAATATCTGGAAATAAAAATAAACGACCAGAACAAAAGCCCAAAACAAAGTATAACGTCATAACAATGTTCAAAAGAAATAAATCTAGCAATATAGTAAATTAAGCAGCGCAATCTTTAGTTACATCTTCTACAATCGTTGCTCACCAATTCCTACTGGTATTGATCCTTCAGTACCTATAAATTCTTGATTTAAAAAGAGAGAAAATAATGACCTTAGATCAAGTCAAGGACAGAAAGTAGAGGGAAATAGAGAATAATAGGAAGCATGTATATCAAAGAAAAGGGACAGAATAAAAGTCAATAACAAAATCAAAGATAGGCAATACTATCAAAGGTCTATATTTAATCATGCATGAAATGAATGATGTCAATTTAAATTCTATCTTGATGACGATATACAGGAGCAAGCATGAGATGTCAAATGCAGGTTATTAATCTATCTAGTGCACGTACTAATGCGTCTCATATGTTCCATACCATAGGTTTGGTGCATGCACACAGTGAACGTTTTAGACTGATGGTGAATTCACGGATCGTGTACTTGGTAACAAGATGAAAAGATATCATGATAGTGTGATCACACAATGACAAGCAATTCTCCACCTTCCATGTAATAAATCATGCAAGCAAGAAGGTCTTTACCGAGTACATTTTCCGATCGTTCACTAACAAGTCATCCCATAATACTCCGGTTTGTTAATAGTTTATTTTCATCCTATCTGAGCATGCAAGAAGGTGTCAATGAGGTATTATGCTAGGTGTGACTAATTCTACTCGTTACATACTAAGCAAGAGGCAAACATATCAATTAAACACAATCACCCAATCTGGACAGCATGACGTTGCTGTACAATAACACAGATTACCGCTACTACAGAGAAGCAAATCTGAATCCGTTAGAAATTCTAGAAACTAGACTCTCTGCCGGTTCCAGCAAATATATATACGACATATAAAAGTTACAGAAACTAGGTCGAAACTCCTATTCTTTTCAGATTTTATGTTCAGGTACCAGATTATAAATTGTATAAACACATATGAAACGGGTCAGAAAACTCATCAATTAAATCTACAAAAATTCAGGTTGATTCCTAAACATGTCTAGTCTATGCCAAATATATTTCATATTTTTATCTTACTGATAACATTTTCTATTTAATTATGGAATAGAAAGATACGCATGAATCTGTGAATTTGAAAATTCAGACACAGTTGTACAAAAGTTAAGATAACTCATAGCTTACAACTCGAAATTCAGATCCGTCAAAAGTTCTAGAAAATAGACTCATGGGGCTATAAATCATATTCAAAAAGTTATTTCAAATTACAACAGTAACAGGGTCGAAAATCTGATACAAAACGAAACAAAACAGTAATCCGGAAAATAATTTAATATGAATAGGCAACAACTTTATCATACAACCGTATAGTTCATGCTAATTAATAATCAAAATGATACTAGATGTTTAACATGTATAGTTCCAGTTTTAAGATGTAATTTCACAGGCATGGTAATCAATTCATTAAATCAGATTCAATCTAACATATTCAATTAATCAAGTACTCCTATAACATGGATCTAGTTATTTTTCATGTAAATGTGCATATGCAATCTGTAAGAGGGACTAGGTTTTAGATCAAAGAAGTAGGCATGATGTTAAGAATATATCGGGTTAGCTCATGTAAACCTTCAATATACTTAACAATTTCAAATAGCAATATGATAGAAGGATTTAGATCTACTTGCAGATATCAAAGAATTTTGAACAAAACAATAAACTAGTTCAAGAATAGACTTACCTTTTATATGAGAGATTCGAATATTTAGAATAACGGGATGAGAATCCCAGGCTACGAACCACGAACACGAAAATATGTGTGAGCTACGTACAAAATAGCAAAACAGCGAACACCAAACACACCAAACACCGGATCCTTCTCCCCTCCTTCACGAACAAAAAACACCAAAGAAAGCCCCCCTCTTCTTCTTCTCAACAATGATGGAGGGAATGAGAGACGGTGGGATGCTGGCGGTTGGGAAGCTACGCAGCGACGAGAATAGAGGGCGGCAATGGCGGGTCGCTAGCAGTCGGGAAGCGATGCAGCGACGAGGGACAGAGGCTCGAACGGCAGCACTCTGTTTCGCACCGAAACAGAAGAGACAGAAACGACGATGGTTCGGGTGTTCGACAATGACGACAAGGGGGGTGAGAGGTCTACGGTGGTTGCAGGGTACAGCAGAGAGGATGAAGACGGTGGTCGACGAGGTGGTGGCGGCGAGGTGGATGGGTGTAGGCGATGGGTTCGATGGAGTTTGGAGATGGCGGGGATGAGATGGTGGGATGGTGGTGATGACGGTGATCATGATGAGGGAGAGAGACGGTCGAAGTGGTGGTCGGAGAAGTGATCGGGGTGACGGGCCTTGGCGGATTGGGTTCGAAGTGAAACAGGGGAGAGAGTCGGGGGTAGAAGAGAGAGAACGACGGGTTATAGGAGAGAGAGAGAGAGAGATTAGGGATTATTTAATTAGGGTTTAATGGGGGTATTTATAGGGTAATTTGAGTTATAGGGTTTTGGGTTGCAGGTTAATGGGCTTAGGGTACAAGTTTAGGCTCCAAAAAGAGAAGAATAAATATAAATCAATGAGATGAACATACAGCAGAAAATTTCAAGCTCAAAACATGCAGAGCCAAATTTGCAATGAGCCAAAAATAGCAGGATTCAAGACAAAAGAGTACGGAATAATCAAAAGAGAATAAAAGAACCCAAGAAAAGCAAAAATCTAAATTTAAAAGGAAACCAAATACAATAATCAAGAAAATAAAATAAAATGCAATAAAATCAAAAAATAGGAAAATAGGGGGTTACATGTATATGTATAAATCTAGTGATTGTGTGATGATTTACTGATTATTTTGATTAAGATTCGAATGTGCGAATTTCAGATTTTTGTGAAATCTAGCTTCAATTTTTTATATATTCAAGTAATAATTTGAGGGAAACAAATGTACAATTTTTGTAGATGAAATGCTCAGTATTGAGGGGATATATATTTCAGTTTTTTGAGATAAAAACTTTGAGTTCTAAATGGGTAATTACAGTTTCTAAAAGTGGTCACTTTCAGATTTTTAGAACTAAAAATTTTCAAATTTTAGGGATGATATCCCATATAATTAAGAGACTTATTTCAGTTTAAGTTGATTAGATTGAAGAGAAATTTATTGAGCTTTTTGTATGTATGGAAAGTGAGATTTAAGGGTTAAATTTAAAGGATTTTATGGATTGGATTTTGTTCCCATATAAGAAAAAGTCTTTATGGTAGCAACAGTTTATTAAATGAAATGTAGATATTGATGAGATTGTGGATGTACAAATGTATATTTTTGGAATGAGATAATCCTGTTCAGATTTTTGGTTCACAGGCGTGGTTTTGTGGGAAAAGTTTTGTTTTTCAGAAAAGAGAATATTTTGAATATTTTGAATGATCAAACCAAGTGGGGTTTTTGATTATGATTATGGTTATTGTGAGATCCTGGATGGACGCTTGAGGCGTTGAGTTAGGAGCACTAAATACCGAGCGAACCCAAGAGTACTAGCAGTGGATATTTTCGATTGTGAGAAATTAGCCGGCGGGGCTAGTGTGCCTGGTTTGGCAAGTGAAGTTTGGTAGGGTATAGCTAGTTCTAGGTGGCTCAGGATGCTATTATTATAAATCTAAGAATAGGCACTAAGTTGGGAGTGGTGAGGGAAATTGGGCAATGTAAGTATGAGATCTATTGCCAGTCGAACGGATGTATTTCAGGACTGTGTATTTGTTGTGTCTCTCTAGTATGTTCGCTCTTCGAGGGTCAGTAGGCCTATTCGTGGAACGTACGGTATATTCGCACGTTGATGGTCGGCAGGCCTATTCGCGGAGTGTACATTGTATTTGCACGTCGAAGGTCGGCATCCTATTCATGGGCTACACAGTAGGGAGGTGATTCTCCAGAGTTAGAGCGATGCTTGTGGGATGCTTGCGTATTTACACTTATACAGCTTGGCTGGTTGCGTACTGGGACTGGGGTCTATTCACGGAGTTGTCTAATATTGTCCCTGTCACTATGTAGTTTTCATGGCGAAGGATTGAATCCTAATTTGTGGTGAGCGCTAAGGGCTTGCCCTCGAAACTATGTAGAATAAGATGCATAGAATCCGAACAAGTATGCATTAGTGTGCATCGGGTGCATTGTGCTTTTCTTAAATATTGTTTTATGCATTTTCCTTTATTTTCTTGACACACACTTATTCATTTAGCATAGTTTCACTTGTTGATTTTATGAATCTCCAAATGTTGTTTTATTTCATGTTGTGTGACAAGTTTGTGATTATGACACTTTGGAGGGATAGTATTACTATGATATTACGTTAGTTGCCTTTAACTGACGTGCCCACTCTTTAGATTATTTTGCAAGATCTGCAAGTGAGTAGATTCGCAAGGGCTTTAAGTCGGAGCTATGAGAAGATTGAATTTTTATTATTCATTGAGATGTATCAAAAGTGTTATAATTTTCCGTTGTGCAATGTAATAAAGAACATTGGCTCTGGTTAGGTCAGAACAGTAACCCGGGGTTGCACTGTAACGCCCCAAATTCCAAATAAGACCGAATTCGAGATTCCACAGGATCATTACACTTCACTTCGTACAAATTTACAAGGTAATTTAAACTTTTCATCACATCAGAGTTCTTTACAATTTTATACACAGCGGAAAATAAAATGAATTACAACAATAAAAATAATATACAACTTGCAACATCTTTAACATATAAAAGCATCATATCAACTTTACTTCTTTGTGAGAAATTTACTCTCTGCATAATAAGCTGCGGGCACGTCAGTTACTTACAACTGACGAAAATGTTTTACTCGGCCATCCTCTCTATGCCGTACAAATAACGATCTCAATACTTTAACAAACCACAAATTTGAATGCAAAATAAAGTGTTAAATGTGACTACACTAAACATGTAAGTATATGTGATGCCTTAATGCCTAATGCATATATTTTATACTAAGATAGCACTAATACATACTTGTTCGGATTCTATGCATCCCATTCCACTTAGGTCCAAGGGCAAGCACCTACGTACTCCACAGTAAAGGGTTCGATCCCTCGCCATGACAAACTACCCAGTAATACAATAAAGTTGAGATGTTTCACGAGTATGGATCCCAGTCCCGGAGAACTTCTGCAGCAAATTCCTGGCTCGACTGTTATACAGACTCCTCATCGTGCGAACCTCCCACAAGTGCCCCTCTAGCCCCGGTATACGTATATACTTTGGATTATGGCAAACTATCTGCCCGACTACGCATAGTCCCGGATTTAAAAAAAAAGCTCGTCTCCCACGAGGCAACCACAGTCCCGGAGTACACCGCCCGACTGGGTCTATAGTCCCGGTGAACCGCCGCAGCAAATCCACCGCCCGACTATACAGAGTGCCCCACTTACGTTTGCCTAGGTTTTACTACATCTTCTCTTAGTGCCTAGTTCTTAAGTTCAAGACATGAATCAATTATCATAACCAGAGTTAGTCTTACCTCCTACCGGGCTTAATCACAAATACCGAGATCGCTCCATGGCAAATCTCAAAAATATAATTCAATTCTTTTTATTTCAACAGTGACGGTACCTGAGGTCTTACTAACTCTAAATCACCGCCCGACTATACAGAGAAACTCAAATACTCAACCCAAGTCAGAGACACAATTACTCAACTCAAGTCAGAGAACACAACTCTAAAAAATTTTGTTTTAAGACCCCAAAGTCACACTTACTCAACCCGGGTCAGAGAAGCCAAACTCAAAAAATGTTTTTAGACCCAAAGTCAGAGAACATAATACTCACACCCAAGTCAGAGAAGCCAACTCTCAAAATTTTGTTTTAAGACCCCAAAGTCAGAGAAGCCAAACTCAAAAATGTTTTTAGAACTAAAGTCAGAGAACATAATACTCAAACCCAAAGATAGAGAAGCCAAAGGCTCGAACCCAGAACCAGTACGGAAACAACCCAACGCCCAAGCCACAGGGCCGAGAGCGCCCACGGCAGAGATATCAAAAGTGAGTTTTATATGCTCACCTCTCTTCTAATACCCTCTGTTAAAATCCTACTCTTTCGGGAAAAACAGTTCACAATTCAAAATAGGCAAACTCACGCACTCCAAAAATTATATGGTAACAGTAAAATAAATTCTAGTGCAAAAATATCTTCACACAATTCAAAATTTCCACCGTGTCAAGAATAACCCAATTTTCGCTAAAAGTTGCAAAATGTCAAATTTTCTCAATAAATATATGTCTTTCACGTCAAATAACAATACAAGAATTTTTTTCTCATGATGAATAAGTTCATAAAATTTCTACTCTTCAAGAGTGAACACAAGTCAACAATTCATATGCCAAAATAACAGAATTTTTAATTCTTTCAATTCCATCTAAATCAGCAAGCACTCTATATAAATTTTAGAGTATTTATTAGCACACACATCACAAATTATGAGAGCAATTAAACAATTCTACAATAGCAATTCAAATTTTAGGATAATGTACACATACAACTACTCAATAATTTAGAAAGCATAAAAGATCACCCACATTACATCAATTTGATCTACATTACTAATGTCATATTCTAGCATGTTCAATCTATGAATTAGAAAGTATAAATGTAACACCCCTGCCCTTAGCTTAGACAATTTATACAATTTATAAGACAAATTAGATACTATGTAATACAACTGCCCACCACGGGCTGCCTCTCAAAAGTTGGTTAACCGATTAGGTGACTCTTGATCATTGGCTATTATATTTATATATTATATTATTCTATTACACTCCCGATATGGGATTATATTCCAATACACTTTACCTCTTTTTCCTCTTCATGTAAACATTACCTAACAGCTAACTTATTTTACCTTTTCAACATATATATATATATATATATATATATATATATATATATATATATATATATATATATATATATATTATTTGGAAAACACGGGGTGTTGTAATAAAGACCACCCACCTCTTGTGAAGAATGATCTTTTCTCTCTTTCTTTTTTCTCTCTCTATTTTTTGTTTATTTTAAGTGTGAAATGAGAAGAAAACAACTAGCATATTTATAGGACAAGGTGAGGGTTCAAATTGCAAATTTTTCCACCTAATAAATCACTCAACTTAATTCTTCTTCTCTTCATTTCCCTAACTCCCATAACTCTCAACTCTTCACTACTTCAACTCTTCAAAAACCTAACCTCCAACCCCTTTAAGTTCAAAACCGGTCAACTCCTACACTATGTGTGCAATTACATTTAACCACATGTACATAGAGATTGGAGTAGGTATAGGTATGTAGGCAACAGTGGAAGGGGGTCATAGTGTTAATTGGAGTTAAACAATAAATTGATGGTAAGTAGATAAAAATCCCTACATTGCTGATCTTTCACCATCTTGTTCTGTCTAATAAAATCCCTACATTTGCTGTAGGAAAATCATTACGGTATTGGTTTAACCTCAAATGACCATATGTACGAAAAAAAATTTATTTTAATTAAAAATTATAATGTTTCATGCATAAATAAAATAAATACACACACTCCAAAAATTTATTTTCAAAACGAATTCGCCCAAATATGTTCACCGAAAACACGTGCGTCGCACGTAAAATATGAAAATTCGAAATTCGATGTTATCAACGAAAAAATGTTAAAGATAAATACAATGTAAGAAAATATATTTATTAATTTTATATATTCCACGACGTAATTGCTACGTACATAGAAAAACACGTGCATTATACGTGTAATAATATTTTAATTAAAATAAGGGAAAAATGAATTTCCGTTTATAAAAATAGATTTAAATACCAAAAATAAATAATTTAAACACATCGAAAATATTACACGTAGCGGTGAAAATACATAATCGATACGTGCATCAAAATACGTAAAGAGCACGTAAAAATACAAAGATTAAAATATTATATTTTTGTTGACTCAAATAGGTTAAAATATACGGGGAATGCATAAATAGTCAGAAATCACCGTACGTAATGAAAACACGTTACAAATATCACCAGTAATGGTATAAAATACACGTTCATAACACATCAGGACAAAATTGTCATTTACAATTTTGCAGGGTGTTACACTCTCCCCCCCTTAGAATAGTTGCGTCCCAGGAACTCGGTAGGGCAAAGGTTGTATTTTTTACATGCCAAAGAAAAAACTGTAAATTTAAAGAAAAATTAATGTAGTATAAAATTACGGAACGAGGAAAAAAAACTAAGACAAACTCTATATAAGAAAACTATGAGCATCAAAATTTTACAAGAATGAAACAAGAAAACTCGGGGAAGTAAATATAACCATAAAAGATAAGATAGATTGAAAGAAGTTCCATACAAAATAATATTAGGTAAAGCATTAGATAAAATAGAAAAGTAAACTTAGTCATTAATTTGGAATAGTTCAGAAACAACACAATAAAGAAAACATAGTCAATAGATAATTTATGAGTAGATTTAGTAATCAAAATCTCTCAAAGTAATAAGCGGTAGAAATTTGCAAACTGAATTGGTACTGTATGACAAAATTGATTTAGCAATTTAAAAGAAGACTATTGAATAACAATTTGAAAAAAATAAACGAGGATGAAATTTTAGTTAAAAGTATAGACAACAAAAAAATAATTTTGTATACCAATAAAATAATTTGTAATGTAACTATCATAGTTACACATACGATTTGAAAAGATATAAAAGGCATACATCGAAATGCTTTTGAATTGTCAAGTAGAGCAAGAAAACCCAACATGCAAAATTTATATACGTACATAGGCATCAAAATTATAAGAGTGAAACAAACAATATCATGATACGAAAATTATGAAAGATTTGTAGGAGTAAAACAAAACATCATAGTAGAAAAGTAATAACATATTATTGAAATAGTGTGAAAATTAATCATATAGAAATAATTTATGAATTTAAGAAAATATAAATACTCATTTTATTATATATATATATATATATATTTGTTAGGTGAGTAGACACCAAGTCTAAGATAAGTTAGTAGCAAAAAAATATACGATAAAGCGGTATGAAAATCTAGAAGATTCAAAATACTAGGAAGAAGATAGTTCATATTAAGTAGTAAATACACAAGTAGGATAGATATAGAAATCAGTATAAATAATATAATGCTAGGTTATAAAATATTATAAAAATAGTACAAGCTAGCACAAAAATAAAATAGTGGTATGTAAATATTATAGAAAACAAAACAGGGTTATCAAAGTAGACAATCTCCTTCTGGTGTAGGTTCGCCCCGTTGGTATCCAACTGCAGATTTGCCTCTACGATCTCAAGTTGTTGAATTGCCTCTATGACATCCGATTGTAGTTTGCTTTCTGGACATTCGGTTGCAGACTTCGCCTCCCCGACGTCCAGTTGCAGTTTGCCTCCATTGACGTCTAGTTGCAGATTTGCCCTCTCGACATCAGGTTGCTCCAAAATGGGAGATGGAAAGATGTAATCTTTCATGTATACTTGGATATTGGGATGTTTAAAAAAATATAGTGTTATGTTTGAAATTAGTGATATAAAAGTGGATGAAAAAGTTACAAATAAAGTAGGAAAAAATATTTAAATAGATAGCCTTTAAATATATGATATACAAAATTTGTAGTAATGAAAATGAATTATAATATTAAGATGAAAACAGTGTAAAGCATATGCACGAGATGAAAACACAAATAAAAACAATAATTATGTAGTGTATGTACTATATTGAAGAAGCGTAAAACTACAAAATTAATGAGAAGTGATTAATAATAGTGAATATAACAAAAAAATTTAGTAGACAATATGCAATAACAATGTATCGAATGTAGATAATAAAACAAAATGGTAGGTCATATTTATATAGGTAGGAAATTTCAATCTTGTTAAAAAAATATTGAAATATAGGATAATATAAGATAATGAAAAATATAGTATCACAAAGTCAAATCATATAAAATGAATGCACATAAGAAAATTTCATAAGCAAAATTCAAAATACAATAGAAATAATAAATGAAGAAAATATTAGTTGCAATATTAATTTAATAAGTGGCAATAAAATACGTAAGGTAATAGCAAAAGTAAACGGATAAATATAAAGTGACATAAAAACATGAAAAATAAAATTTTAAGACTGAAACACACATAAAACAATTTTAAAAGATCAAGGCTAAGGAAGATAGACAAAAAAATAGATATTCAAGTGTCTTAATAGTATTGAAAAATATTGAATGTTGAAAAATACTAGGATGAAAATCCACGAAAAATAATTTGAGAGGGATGTGTGTCTAAGTGTAATGTATCATGAATGTAGGTTCAAGCCAACCACGCTTCCACTGCGCCACTTTGATACCCAGGGAAAATGCTCGCATACAATCTCACATCAACGTATACGAGGAGAGCGTCATGAATGAAGGTTCAATAACTACATCATTCATGACTCCAGCCATCCAATAGGGAAAGGAAAAAGAAAACATCAGTGTATAGAGCAACACAAATATAAATCACTTACATTTAAATCTCTATAAGCTGAAACTCACACTCTAATGTCCACTCTAGGGTGTCGTTCCTTATAAATTTGTACTACTTAATAAGGGTGGCTCTGATACCATCTGTAATGCCCCGAATTCCAAATAAGACCAAATTCGAGATTCCACAGGATCTTTACACTTCACTTCATATAATTTTACAAGGAAATTTAAACTTTTCATCACACATAAGAGTTCTTTACAATTTTATACACATCCGAAAATAAAATGAATTACAACAATGAAAATAATATACAACTTGCAACATCTTTAACATGTAACAGCATCATATCAACTTTACTTCTTCATGAGAAATCTACTCTCTGCATAATAAGCTGTGGGCACATCAGTTACTTACAACTGACGAAAATGTTATACTCAGCCATCCTCTCTATGCCGTACATATAACGATCGCAATACATTAACAAACCACAAATTTGAATGCAAAATAAAGTGTTAAATGTGACTACACTAAACATGTAAGTGTATGTGATGCCTTAATGCCTAATGCATATATTTATACTAAGATGATACTAATGCATACTTGTTCGGATTCTACGCATCCCATTTTACATAGGTCCGAGGGCAAGCACCTACGTACTTCACAATAAAGGGTTCGATCCCTCACCATGACAAACTACCCAGTAATAAAACAAAGTTGAGACGTTCCACGATTATGGATCTCAGTCCTAGAGAACCGCCGCAACAAATCTCCCGCCCGACTGTTATACAGACTTCTCATCTTGCGAACCTCCCGCAAGTGCCCCTCTAGCCCCGATATACGTATATCCATTGGAGTACGCCAAACTATCCGCCCGACTACGCATAGTCCCACAATAAAAATAAAATCTCGTCTCCTACGAGGCAACCACAGTCCCGAAGTACACCACCCAACTGGGTCTATAGTCCCGGTGAACCGCTGCAGCAAATCCACCGCCCGACTATACAGAGTGCCCCACTTACGTTTGCCTAGGTTTTACTACATCTTCTCTTAGTGCCTAGTTCTTAAGTTCAAGACATGAATCAATTATCATAACCAGAGTTAGTCTTACCTCCTACCGGACTTAATCACAAATACCGAGATCGCTCCATGGCAAATCTCAAAAATATAATTCAATTCTTTTTATTTCAACAGTGACGGTACCTGAGGTCTTACTAACTCTAAATCACAGCCGTTCATGTACAAGAATCCATGGGTACTCATACCCTTCAATAATCATGTTTTAACTCAATGTATTCATATCTTCAACTTATTCACAAAGTGATCAATGTCTTGTCTTATCACCATTCATGATTCAATTATTCATTTACAATTCAAAATAAAATAATATTTCTTTTCATGAACATAAATTCATCACTTTAAATCTCTTTGGCAATTTAAGCTCACATAGCAATTCATGCACTTGTTTGCAAATTCTTTCAAATAACTTTTCTTTTCGTGAACTCCTGGTTTAGTGTAACTACTTCAAAATTTTCATAATTTAATCACATACCGTAATTTACACGCCGTCAAGCATTTTTTTACTCAACCAAAATTATAACATCCCACTTAGGAGAAAAAATCATTTGCATTGTCGAAATATTAACCTTCTCATAATTAAAAAAATTTCAAGTCAGAGAAACTCAAATACTCAACCCAAGTCAGAGACACAATTACTCAACTCATGTCAGAGAACACAACTCTCAGAAAATTTTGTTTTAAGACCCCAAAGTCAGAAAACACACATACTCAACCCGAGTCAGAGAAGCCAAACTAAAAAATATTTTTAGACCCAAAGTCAGAGAACATAATACTCAAACCCAAGTCAGAGAAGCCAACTCTCAAAATTTTGGTTTAAGACCCCAAAGTCAGAGAAGCCAAACTCAAAAATGTTTTTAGACCCAAAGTCAGAGAACATAATACTCAAACCCAAAGATAGAGAAGCCAAAGGCTCGAACCCAGAACTAGTACAGAAACAACCCAACGCCTAAGCCACAATGCCTAGAGCGCCCACGGTGGAGATATCAAAAGTGAGTTTTATATGCTCACCTCTCCTCTAATACCCTCTGTTAAAATCCTACCCTTTCGGGAAAAATAATTCACAATTCAAAATATGCAAACTCACGCACTCCAAAAATTATATGGTAACAGTAAAATAAATTCTACTGCAAAAATATCTTCACACAATTGAAAATTTTCACCATGTGAAGAATAACCCAATTTTCGCTAAATCTTGCAAAATATCAAATTTTCTTAATAAATATATGTTTTTCACGTCAAATAACAATACGAGAATTTTTTTCTCATGATGAATAAGTTCATAAAATTTCTACTCTTCTAGAGTGAAACACAAATCAACAAATCATATGCCAAAATAACACATTTTTTAATTCTTTCAATTCCATCTAAATTAACAACCACTCTATATAAATTTTAGAGTATTTACTAGCACACACATCACAAATCATGAGAGCAATTCAACAATTCTACAATAGCAATTCAAATTTTAGGATAATGTACACATACAACTACTCAATAATTTAGAAAGCATAAAGGATCACCCACATTACATAAATTTGATCTACATTAATAATGTCATATTCTAGCACGTTCAATCTATGAATTAGAAAGTATAAAGACCACCCACCTCTTGTGAAGAATGAACAATCAAGATGAAGAGACAACTTCATGCCCCTAGCTCCAACAAGGCAACTCCTAGCATCTTCACCTCCTAGCAAGAGCTCTCCAATGCATAAGAACTCTTTTTTCTCTCTTTCTTTTTTCTCTCTCTATTTTTTGTTTATTTTAAGTGTGAAATAAGAAGAAAACAACTAGCGTATTTATAGGACAAGGTGAGGGTTCAAATTGCAAATTTTTCCACCTAATAATTCACTCAACTTAATTCTCCATCTCTTCATTTCCCTAACTCCCATAACTCCCAACTCTTCACTACTCCACCTCTTCAAGAACCTAACCTCCAACCCCTTCAAGTTTAAAACCGGTCAACTCCTACACTATGTGTGCAACACATTTGACCACATGTACATAGAGATATATATGTACAATGATTAAATGATATATGTATAGGTATGTAGGCAACAGTGGAATGGGGTCATACTGTTAATTGGAGTTAAACAATAAATTGATGGTAAGTAGATAAAAATCCATACATAGCTGATCTTTCACCATCTTGTTATGTCGAATAAAAATTCCTACATTTGCTATAGGAAAATCATTACGGTATTGGTTTAACCTCAACCGACCAAATGTACGATTTTTTTTTATTTTAATTAAAAATTATAATGTTTCATGCACAAATAAAATAAATACACACACTCCAAAGATTTATTTTGAAAACGAATACGCCCAAATACGTTCACCGAAAACACGTGCGTCGCACGTAAAATATCAAAATGCGAAATTCGATGTTATCAACAGAAAAATGTTAAAGATAAATACAATGTAAGAAAATATATTTATTAATTTTATATATTTCACGACGTAATTGCTACGTACGTACAAAAATACGTGCATTATACGTATAATAATATTTTAATTAAAATAAGGGGAAAATGAATTTCCATTTATAAAAATAAATTTGAATACCAAAAATAAATAATTTAAACATATAGAAAATATTACACGTAGCGGCGAAAACACATAATCGATACGTGCATCAAAATACGTAAAGAGCACGTAAAAATACAGAGATTGAAATATTATATTTTTGTTGACTCAAATAGGTTAAAATATACGGGGAATGCATAAATAGTCAGAAATCACCGTACGTAATGAAAACACGTCACAAATATCACCAGTAACGGTACAAAATATATGTGCGTAACACACCAGGACAAAATTGTCATTTCCAATTTTGCGGGGTGTAGTGCAACCCGAGCACTGTACAAATGCTAGGCTGTTGTTTGGCTTTTGGTTTGGGGCTATTTGCTCAGTTTTTAATGAGTTTGTGATGGGGTTTGTGTGTTAAGGTTTAAGAACCCTAGTATGCATATAAATGAGTATATATGTATAAATATAGTGATTGTGTGATGATTTATTGATTATTTTGATCAAGATTCAAATGTGCGAATTTCATATTTTTTATATTCAAGTAATAATTTGAGGGAAACAAATCTATATTTTTGTAGACGAAATCCTCAGTATTGAGTGGATCAATCCCACTCCACAGATCAATCTGTGGCCTGTTTCATCCCTCGTGTGGAATACTTGGGATGAAAGCAACACTCATGGGGAGTTCGTGTGATGAGGGCTTTAGAATGATCCACGGAGTAAGATATTCTCCAGTATTCCAATCGAGGGATGAAATAAGCCCCAGAATGATTTGTGGAGTGAGATTGATCTATAGTTTTTCGGGATGAGAGCAACACTCATGGGGAGTTCTTGTGATGAGGGGCTCTATAATGATCTACGGAGTGAGATATTCCCCAGTATTCCAGACGAGGGATGAAATAGGCCTCAGAATGATCTGTGGAGTGGGATTGATCTCCAGTATTTCGGGACGAGAGCGACATCCACAAAGGTGATTGATCGCCAGGATATTTTGGACGAGGGATGAAATAGGCCCTCGAACGATCTGCGGAGTGAGGTTGGTCCTCAGTAACTTAGGACGAGAGCCGATACTCATAGGACGATCAAACTCCTGGAAGCTGTCATGATGATGTGTTGTGCAGCGGGGGATTGTGAATCCCATATAAGAAAAATGCATTTCTCAAGTTATTTAATTAACTCTTGTTTGCCTTCCTACTAAGTGTCGTTTTGAGGACAGAATGATTCTAAGGAGGGAGTAATGTAAGACCCCGCAAAATAGTATATATCTATTTTTTATTTTAATCTGTGCACGATTGAGATTTACACGTAAGAATGAAAATTTCTCAATTTTAATTGAGTAAGTATTGAAACATATTATTATTCGATATATTTTGAACTGAACAAAGGTGCAATTGTAGAACCAGAATTGGGATATACTTGTCTGTCATGCCCCGCTTCCTAAAAATACGAAACACAAGCACATGACATTGGCCCAGTGAATGACCTGCGTCATCCATAAGCTGTTATTGTTCAACTCAACAATATAACAACATAGATACAACCTCACATGCAATAAGAACAATCACATGAAAAATAATACTTGGAATAAAATATGAAATAAGCAAATACGATAATCCAACGTCTTGAAACAAAATAACAATCTCTGGGTCAAAAGCCCATAATACAATGTTACTAAAACTCAATACAAGAAGTCCAATAAAATAACGATCAATTTAGAATGCAATAAATTCTCAGAAAGACTGTTCTCCAAGTCCTGCAGGTAACTCTCCTTGATCACCTGTGAATACCTCATCTAAAAAGTGGAGAAAATTGTCCTTAGAGCAAGTCATGGACAGCAAGTAAAGGAAGCAATGAACATTGAAAATACGGGATATCAATGAATTAAATAAAACAATAGGAATCAATAATAATGGACAATATAAATAATCAATATCGATGGTAACAATGCGATGGGTATAACAATAAACGATATTTCAATATTCAATATCAATACTCAATGGTCGATGTCAATATCAATAACAATGTTCAATATCAATAGCAATGATGATGTTTAACTTGCAGTGTCAATATTGTGTCAATTTCTAAGTCTATTGCTTTTAGCCTGACTGATGCACGTACTACTGCTCCCATATCACAGGTTCCGTACATACAATCAATGTCATTTAGACCTAAGTGGTGTACTCTATTGATCATGTACTCGGCAACGATAGTCAATATTTAATAATCACGATTCAATATTCAATGCACGATATGATAATTCGGCAACGGTACAATACATGATAGATTGGGTTACTGTCATAAGTCACAATCAATCGATAAAACAATAGCCGATAACAATATTTAGGAAAACACGGGCCCCTCCTCCGAGTACAGTCTCTATATTATCCACTACTTAAGCCACCCTTAAACCTCGACTTGTTAGACATTTTATCACTACAATCAATACATTATGCAGTTTAGAGAAATTCGTTAAACGATGGTATCAATAGAAGTAACAATTGAACGATCAATTAGAATGACAAAATTAGACTGGTGACAATAGTATATTATGATCATGCAATGCAATTTATACACTTCAATCCATTCAATAGAATGATATATATACAATTATATTAAGAAAATATGGAAACACAATATTGGACGGTAATAGGTTACTATACCAAAATCAAGTTTTCCGCGGCTACAGAAATTCAAAACTGGATTCATCAGAAGTTCTAGAAACTAGACTTACCAACAATTCTAACGCATACTCACAATAGACAATACAGATCCCAATAACAGTAGATAGGTGAATTACATCATTATTTACTGATTATAAGTTCTGACTAAAAATCGATATTTAGTTGTTACATTAGTAAAACCAGTAAAAATCCAAATTTTAAATCATCAAAAATATCCATTAAGTTCCTAATCACGTTAACTAATTGTAAGCCCTGTTTTCCTAAAAATATATTTTTGTATATTTTCTATATTTAAAATTTTTGCAAATTATTTTTTTTGTTTCGGTTTTCAAATCCTTTTTAAAATGTATTCTTGGATCTTCTATTTAAAAATCTATTTTCGATTTATAATTTTATTTGATTTGTACACAAATCTTATTATTGATATTACTATTAATTTTGGCCGGTTATTGAAAATCTATTTTTATGTGCTAATTGTATTTGTATCTATTTTAAATAAATTCTATGTTTTAATGCAAACTACATTTTGTTATAAATATTATTTTTATGTTATTGATTAGTTTATTTCCCCCTTTGGATTTGTAAACCCTATATTCTATTTAAATACCCTAATACACCCTAAGACCCAATACACTATTACCCATTATCTATTTATAACTACCCTGAACCCAAACCATTAATACCTATTTACCTAGACCCCCCTACAGACCCGTTAACCGCATCCCCTTAACCCCAAACCGAAACTTACCACCCACCCGTTAGCACCCATCTATTCTCAGCCTAACCCTAAAACCCATCCCTACCTATTTAACCCATCGTCTTCTGCCTCTTCACCTTCCCTCTCCCCATGCAACCCATCCCAGCCCCTTCAACTTCCATAGCCGTCCCTTCGTCTTCTCATCTCTCCGCTGCGTCTTCCTCCCTGCTTTTCGAAGTATACCCCATCTCCTCGGTGCGCTCCCCCGTTCTCTCCTCTGCCGCGTCACTGTCTCACCCAGCGACAGCGTGCAGCTGCCAGCCTATGCTCCTCCCACTCTCTTCGTCGCCAGCAGCCAGTGCCAACACCCCAGACCACCGCGAGTCCACCCTACGGCAGCACAGCACCTCGGTGCGGTGCTCTTCCTCCATCATCAGACCAGACTAGGCCGACAGTAGCACGCCTCCTTGCACTGGCTTCCTACCGTTGCTCCACCATTGTATCCTGTCGTCGTGCCCATGTGCCGATCGTCGGCCTTGCCTGAGCGCTGCCATGCAACCAGACAGCCGAACCCATTGGTTTTGCCATTGTGTGGAGTTTGGATGGATTGATTTTAGGCCGTCGATCTTCATCAAGATCATCATCATCATGGGTTTTGATCTCTTTGATCTTGGCCGTCCGTGGATCTTGATCTTTGGTTTTGATCAAGTGGATCGTGGGCCGTTAATCCTCAACTTGATTATCATCTTTGATTATGGACCATTGGATTACTTCATCATCATCTTGGAGTTCTTGATCACTTTGATTGGTGGCCGCCCGATTGTCGATCTGATCCGATCATCATCTTCATCATCAAGATACTGATCACATCTCGATCTTGATCTTGATCTTCGATCAGAGTCGTCCGATCTGATCCGATTGCCTTGATCTTTTGATCTCATCCATCCGATCGTGTTCGTAGGTTATTTGTTCTTTGGATTCGTGATCTTATTCGTGTTCGCTTGTTCGTGATTTTGTGTTCGTGCTCGGAAATCTATTCCCGTTATTCTTGTTTGTTGGGTCTTCGTTTTCGTCATCTTTCAGGCAAGTAACTTGTACTCCGATTCATTTGTTTGATACAAGTCCAAAAGTTCACCTATAGTGTAGTTGGGTCTAGAGACGACTCTTGGTTGTGATTTCCTTGATGGGTTTTGTCTCTATTGTAAAAGTTTGACCATAGATGAATCACGACACAATCTTGACATGAATTAACCTAGGATTCGCCCGTTCTTGATTTTTGATCGTATATGTGAGACTTTTTGTGAAATTAGTGATTTGGTTGAGACCCATGAGAAATTCTTGGCGTGGACATGTTAGATACCCTAAACCATGATGTTTTGACACTTGATAGACTCGATTTCATGTTTGGATGTGTTTGGATCAATTTTCTTGAATCTATGTTGATTTTGTTTTTAAGGGAGAAATCTGTATTTTGTCGTTATTCTGTTTTGTTTGCTGTTTTAGACTATTTTAAAGTCAGTATCTTAATTTCGGTATAAAACATGAGTTTTAGATAATTTTGTCTATTTTCAAACCCCACTAACCTTGCGCAGAAGCATGGTGGGCCATGAACCACAGGTCCCAGAATTCTCCCGTTGTTTCTCTTTCCCAGCATTGTTTGCTTCTTTACATCCCTTGTACTCGTCTTCAACTGTTGACTTATTGGCTGATCTAACTCTTCCTTGTCCATCCTTTCTACGATTCCAGCTCTATCTATTTCTTCATCTCTTTGCTTTGTCATCTTGCAAGTCTTGTGTTGTTTCTTCTTCATTTTTGATACCGGTTACTTCCTTCTTGTATTCCATCTCGCCATCATGCACCCATTCATTATTCGATTCAATTTTTCCCAATTCATTCTCTCTTGGATTCCAGTTCTACGTACTCCCTATCTTGCTTTGTTATCTTGTGTTGTTTCTTTCCCTTTGATACTGTTTAATTCCTTTCATGCATTCCATTCGACATCGTTGTTTTCCACTTCTTCCTTCTTTTTCTGGTATTTCCACTGCTTTGTTCCTTTCCATTTAATTCTCTGTTTGTTACCCCATAAGTTTGTTTTTGCCATGTCCTATGTACCGCCTAAGCAAAATTTCGAGGATGAAATTTTGTTGTAAGGTGGGTAGGATTTGTAACCCCTGTTTTCACAAATACGTACTTTCTGTGTATTTTCGGTATTTCAATTTTTGTAAATTATTTTTTTCCGCTGTCAAATTCTTTGGTTAAAATGTATTGTTGGATCTTCTATTAAAATCTATTTTTTATCAATAATTTTATTTATAACTATTTTCTATGATTTTTATATTGTAATACAAATCTTATTATTGTTATTATTATTACTTTGATTTCTATTATTATTACTACTACTAATGTTATCATTATTACTATTATTTTTATTAATTTTGACTGCTTATTAAAAATCCACTTCTATGTACTAATTGTATGTGTAGTTATTTCAAATAAATTCTATATTATAATGCAAATTACATTTTATTATAAATCATATTTTTATTGGTTATTTTTATAAATTCTATTTAATCTTTTAATATAAACCCAATTATTCCTAAAACCCTATTCTTACCCAACAACCCAAAACCCGTTATAAACCCCGCCAACCCGTCACCTAAACCCTAACCCTATATTCTACCTTATATATATAACCATATGCCTAACCCTAATCATCTCAAAACCTATTAGCCACCTACCTCTTCATCCCTAACACCCCCCTGTGCTTCCTCCCGAAGATGCCAGCCCTGTCTCTCTCTCTCCCCTTCTCCCTGGTCCCCTCTCCCTACCGCAGTGCCGCTCCTCAGTGTCGTCGCCAGTTGCGATAGCCGACGTCCCCGGCACCCCATCAGCATGACCCTCCCTGTGTCGTGACCTCTGCCAGCTCGTGCCGCCCTCGCGACCCCCTGTTGCGACTCCACAGGCGACAGCAGCAACGTGCCTCCCCTATGCGTCGTTCCCCTCCAACAACAGCAACAGCAGCCAGAGCGCCACCCTACCCCTGCGCCACTGTCTCACCTCGATGCCCTGGTCCTGGTGCTCCCCTGTGCGTGCTTCCTTGCCTCAGCCCGACGACTGTGCCGCTCCCCTCTGTGCTGTGTTGCCTTTCCGAAGATAGATAGAACCGCGATAGTAGCCCTCTTCGTGTCCCCCTTCCGGCACTGCCACTAGAGCCCTCGGTCTGTCGTCCCGCTGTCCAGTGCGTCGTGCCGCAACCCCACCACGGCATTTCCTTGTCGCCTTCATCCGATTCCGGCAACGACAGAAGCCAAAACATCCCTACGTCGATGGCCACTGCCTCTCGCCGCACCTCCCGTGCACCGTCCTGAGCTCTGCCTCCGTCGACAGCCGCTCGCCGCAATTGCAGAGCACTCCCCCTGGCTCTGTTTGGATGATCAAGCCAACTCTTGGCCGTCCGATCTCCTCTTGATCATCATCATCATCTTCATCATCAGATCATCATTATCTCCATCATCACCAGTCTTGATCTAGCCGTCCGTTTGATTAGATCTTTATCACCAAGATCGGGACCGTCTGATCTGATTTGATCTGATCGTGATGATCATTAGCTTTTGGATCTAGCCGTCTGATTATGTTCGTGGTTTCGATCGTCTTCATAATGTTTACGATTGGTTGTTTATATTGTTCATGATCATCTAATTTGTGACTCGTTCATTGAGTTTGTGCTGGGAATCTGTTCCCGTTATTCTTGCTCTTTGCACCGTTCCTGTCGTTGTCTTTAAGGCAAGTAACTTGTATTCTTTTCTTTATGTAATACAAGTATTAAATACCACCTGTAGTGTAGTTGTGTTCTAGAGATAATTATTTTCCAAAACCCCTGTTATATCTTATCTCTATTGTGTTGACCCACCCGTTGTTGTCGCATTACACATACGACATGAAATAACTTAGAGATGACCACTTCTTGATTTATACATGCATGTTGTTCGTATGATGTCTTATGTTTGGTTGTGTTAGTCATAGTAAAACTTGTTTTAAAATTGTTAAATACCCTATACCATATTGTTTGGACATCTAGTATACCCTATTTCATGTTTGGTTATGATTTGGATGTGTTTCATATGATCTAGTTAATTTTATGCTTGAAGAAGATTTTGGTTTTTTTGTTACCCCGTTTTTTATCAGTATTTTAGACCCTATTAAGTTCAGTATATGACAATTATTTATGAATATAAATTTTAGAGAATTCTGTCTACTTTCCAGAATTTATGACAGATCTTAGTTTCGAGTTATGAGTTGCAAGTTATTGCAGTTTTACTACAAATGTGTTTAAAAATTCCAGATTCTGCTTTATATGAATTCAGTATGCAAATTTATTTTTTTACTGATGTTAAAGATAATATTTTGATCCAATATTTTTCTGATCATATTTATACTTGATTGGTATTAACTCCTAATTTCTGTGGATTTAATTGATAACTTTTATATACTATTCTTTACTTGCAAACAACTACTATACTTGTAGAAATTTCGTGCTGTTCTGTAAAGAAACATAATTTCAACCAGATTCTATTTGCTGTTTATAAAAAATTTTGTGAATATGAATTGTAGCCTATTATTTCTATTTTATCACCCTTTTGACGGATCTGGATTTCGATTTATATTTCGGAAGATATTGCTATTTTAGTACTTCTGTCTTTATGATTCCAGATTTACAAAACTAATTTATCTTGCTGCTTTCTGATTTTACTTGACTATTCTATTTATGTTAGAAAATTATGAAACTTTATTTTCTGGTAATAGACATACTAGGGAATATCCCAGATTTTTCTTGGACTTAATCAATACATTTTTATGTTGTTTTTTGTTTATGAATACAAACTTCTGATTTCTGGATGAACATGTTTTCTTGATACAAATCTGTTTTGAGTCTTATTTTTATGAAATACCATATGACTTATATGTATTTGCTGGATTCCGCTGAGAGTCTATTTTCCAAATTTTCTGACGGATCCAGATTTGCACATCTGTAGCAACAGAAATTCCAGATTTAGTGCAGTACTCTCTTGCTTTCCTGAACTAGAATTTTCGTTGCTTTATCCTTTTATGTGTTGCCTATCACCTGTACATGTTTATCTCTGACCTGAACCTGTTACTTGTTCATGCCATGTTATTCTTGTTCTGTTTTGTGCACGTATATGCCTATTTAATAATAACAAGTAATCAAGCCAGGATTAAGGGAAAGACCATAGTAGTAGACAATATAGGTATGTGTACTCAGAAGGGGGCCCGTGTTTCCCATTACTAGTTGCCATGTTTCATGATTACATGATTCATGCATGTTATTACTATTTGATTATATGTTGCCATGATTCGTTATGATTCATGTCTGTTATTATTATATGTTGCCATGTTTCATGATTACATGATTCATGCCTGTTATTACTATATGTTGTCATGTTTCATGACTACATGATTCATGCCTGTTCCTGCTACCGCGATTTCACGACTACGTGATTCGTGCCTGTTACCTGTTACTTGACGCCTGAGTATACGGCACTATAGAAACCCACCACTTGGCGTAAACGAAATTTGCATTTAAGTAGCAACCATGTGGTAAAAACCTGGGACGCATGAAGTGCTACCTAGATAGAAATAAATACAAGACTTTACATAACATGACACCTGTGACATGACACCTGTTACATTATACATGTTACATGATTACTGTACATACTACTTGACACCTATTACCTACTTACCTGTTTGCATGAAACTTGATACTTGTTACCTGTACCCTGCTAGTACACTATGTTACTTGATTCTATTCATGATTTATGCTAGTTGTTTTATTTTTTTGCCATGTCTATTCCATGCTATGTTGTTTATTCTTTTCCTGTACGTGTGCCTGCACTATAAGCGGCCCGCAATTTGCATTGACGGGAGTTTTTTTTTCCTACAATTTATCAAATTGCAGATTATGGGGAACAGCTACCCGATGGAAGAGGTGATCTGAGATTCTAGTCCTGGAGTTCTTGCTACTATTATTATTATTTGTAGTTGTTCATTTTTGAATAAATCTATCTGCTGCTTGGATTATTTTCTATTAGGCAATGTGACCCTGGATTATTGAGTTGTTCAGATCTGGTTTATTTGAGATTATTAAATTTTGTTTCAAGTAATTCCTATTGGTATATTGATTCAGTTAAGCATGCGTGGTTGACATCTCTTGCTTCCTAATCTGATTATTCCTGTGAAATGTTATAAAGATCCTGACAGCTTATGGATGATAAAAATTATTTGCTGGGCTTAGTCACGTATCCGTATTCCGTATTTCCTTTTGGGAAGCGGGGCATGACAGAAACACCCACCTTTGCTTGTGCAGTTGAAATCTTCTCTTAGCACCTTGTGTTTTTGGCTTCTTCCTTGATCCTAACTTGTGTTCCTTGCATTCACTCCTAGCTCCGGCCTTCGCGTTTCTTCTTAGCTCCAATTTCAGTATAGATGTTGTTTGAGGGTGAGAATAAGATTAGAAGAGTGTATGGTTTCACTTTGAGGAACGTAGGAAGAGTGAAACTAGTTTGCATGCAAAATGAGGTTTAAAAAAATAACAAATGAAGGGGAGAGGAAGGGGTTTTGGCTGCTTAGAGGGGCTCGGTGATTGGGGAACATGAGAGGTGAGATGGGATGCTTGAAATGACAAGCAAGTCGTATTACAAAACCATGTACTTGTCCCTCCAAAAATCAAAATCCTAGTTCAAAATTCACTCCTCTTTCCCTCTAGTTGGCCGGCCAGATCTTGGGCTTGTCATTTGGTTCATTTGGTTCATAATCCATTGGGCTTGTCAAGCCCAATTCAAAAAATAATGCATATATATATATATATATATATATATATATATATATATATATATATATATATATATAGATATGTATAGTATATGTTAAACTAGTTATAAAATAAATATAATTCTTTCAACATAAGAAAAATATAATTTTATAAATAACAAACTGTAGTTTGTGTGCACAACATATGTCATGCCCGCTTCCCAAAAAAATACGGAATACGAGACGTAACAAAAGCCCAGCGAATGATTTTCATCATCCATAAGCTGTTCAAGAATCTTTACAACATCTCACGAGATAATCAGTCGGAAGGAAAAGTATCAACCAACATGCACATATGAACCACAATACCAATAAGAATACTTGAAACCAAATATATAAATCTCAAATAGTCATGATCTAAATGTCAAAATCCTGGGTCACAATGCCCAAATACAAAATAAATATCCAAGTAGTAGATACAATTATTCAAACAACTACAAAAAAAAAATATAATAACAAGATCCAGCACTAGTACTTCATGTCACTAATATCGTTTGGAACCTGTTCTCCAAAATCTGCAATTTAACAATTACAGGGAAGAGGAAAAAAGAAAACAATGTACCCGTCAATTGCAAGTTACGGGCCGCTTGTAATGCATGATACAAGTACATGGGAAAAACTAACTAATAACATGAAATATATATGATAAAAAAATAGAATACTAGCATGGCAAAATGAACAAATACAAGTGGCATGTATCAAGTGTCAAGTAACAAGCATCATGTATCAAGCGAACAAGTATCAAGTACAGTTAACATGTGTCAAAGATCAAGTATCAAGTATCATGTATCATGTTCAAGTGTCATGTATCAAGTCTTGTAGTGATTACTATCTAGGTAGCACTTCATGCAGTCTACCTTACATGGTTGCTACATTCAAACAGTTTCGCTTTAGATTTCGTAGGGGATCATATAGGGCCGTGTACTCAGGGTTCAGACAGACAGATATTAGATAACAGATCCAGACAGACAGATAACAGACGATCATAAAATAGATAGGACTAAGTCCCCTTCAAGTACACCCTCCCGTAGGAAGTATGTAGTTGGGTAACAGATGGGGATCATTGGCCCCCTTCTGAGTACACCCTCTCATAAGGAAGTATGTAATCAGGAATCAGATAATCAAAATCATGGATGATCTCATAACAGATAACAGATAATCAGATGGAAAACATGGGCCCCCTTCTAAGTACACATTTCCATGCATTCCCACTACTAGATCTTTCCCATAAATCCCGGCTTGGTCATTTTACAATTATTATCATACAGATGTGTATGCACATGAATGGAGTAAATCTAGCATGATATATTGACCCACAAGTTTAGAATAACAGATAAGCATGTTCAGATGATAAGCAG
Source organism: Hemerocallis citrina (assembly GCA_017893485.1). Lineage (NCBI taxonomy): Eukaryota > Viridiplantae > Streptophyta > Magnoliopsida > Asparagales > Asphodelaceae > Hemerocallis > Hemerocallis citrina. Next base: position 145,928,165 of record CM030364.1, on the reverse strand, counting down.
TCTCATAACAAAACAAAATAGGGTACTTCTTAATTCAGGACAGCACGACAGTACAGTAGTAAAACAGTGAATCCTGTTACCACCAAACTCCAAATCTAGATCCGTCGAAGAATCTAGAAAATAGACTTCCACACGATCTAGAAAATATATATAAGTCATATAGTGTTTCACAAAACCATAACTCAAAACAGGGTTGAATCCAGAAAACACGTTCAGCCAAAAATCAGAAAATCGTATTCAATGTCAGAAAAACAACATCAAAATACCTCAAATAAATCCAGGAAAAATCTGGAGTATTACCCTATCTGTCTAGTATCAAAATATAAAGTTTCAAAATTTTCCAGTGAAATTAGATCAGTCACCAAAAATCAGAAAACATCAAGAAACGATAGTTTGGCAAATCTGGAATTCCCAACATAGCTATACAAAAACTGTAATATCTCGCAAATCGTGAAACGAAACCCAAATCTGCCAAAGAGAGATGAAAATAGTCAATATAAACTAACTTTCATATTTCACAAATATTTTTCATACAGTCAAAGGAATCAGGGTGAAAATACGATTCTTTACAGAACAGCGAGTAAAATACAACAAGTACACTCTTTATAAACAAACATGAAACGACATATAAAATCATCAATAAAATCCGTCGAAATTATGGATAATCCCTAAATAAGTATAGAAAAACTGAACAAAGTTCTAGATCACAATAATATGTGTAGCACAAATTTCAAAATGCTTTAGTCATCAAAATTACCAAGAAACGAAATCTGGAAAAGATCTACACCTCTGTAGTAAAACAGTCATATCTCACACATACGAAAACGAAATCGAGTAAGGTCAGAGGGGTTGGAAAGAAGACAAATTTCTCTAAAACTCATGTTTTATACTGAAATTAAAATACTGAACTTAATATGGTTTAAATTACTGATCAAGACAGATTATCGGCAAAATACAGAATTTACATTAGGAACAAAACCAACATGAATCACACGAAACTTGGTCGAAACATTACTAAACATGAATTAGAGTCTACTAAGTGTCCAAACAACATGAAATAGGGTATACGACATGTCCACAACAAGTATATCAGATGGATCTCATAAGCACACGAGTTCTCATAATTGTTTTACATTTACATCACATCAAGAGACGGTCACTTCTAGATTAATTTATGTCATATGTGTCGTGAGGCAACTATGGTCAAAACACTATAGAGACAATACTCATCACATACATTACACACAAGTTGTCTCTAGAACCCAACTACACCACAAGCAGTATTTAGCACTTGTGTATACAAAGGAATTTAATACAAGTTACTTGCCTAGACCGAAGACGAAACGTACACCAAGAGTAACAGGAACGGATTCCCGGGCATGAACACAAACACAACGAATGGATCACAGACTAATCACGAACACACGATCACGAACAAGATGAAGACGATCGAGATCACAAACATAATTGGACAGCTGAGATCAAAGATCAAGATCAAGATGATCGGATCAGATCAGATGGTCAGATCTCTTGATGATGAAGATAATGATGAAGATCAAGATCGATCGATCGAACGGCTACGATCAAAGGACATTGATGATCATCATGATCGTTATGATCAAGAAGAGATCGGACAGTTAGGATCTAATCGGATGATCAAGAGGAGATCAATGGCCCACATCTAATCAAGCATGATGATCAAGATCCAACGGACGGCCAAGCTCACCCCGATGGTGATGATCAAGATCAAATCAATGGACGACAAGGAATCAATCAATCAAGATGATCATGATCGTGATGAACGGATGGCTCACATCCATCATGATCAAACCCAACAAACATCAAACAACCCAGGCCACTGGATGGCGAGATGATGGCCGGCGTTGCCACGGCGGGTAGGCGGTGTACAGGGTAGTGCCGGCGAGGGCGGCTAGCTACAGCGCTGTCATTTGGCTGTGCACACAGGAGGGCGAAGAGGAAGTTGGGAGGCTGCCGAGGATGGCGCTGCTTCGGGAGGAATAGCACGTAAACGATGACGGACTGTGGTGCGCTGGCTGGCACTGTGCAGTCGTCGCGTTGAAAGAGGGGGCAAGGAGACAGGGCCGACTGCAGGACGAGAGTGCGGTGCGATGCTGCTACTATCGAGGAGAGGGCACAGGGCTAAATTCGATGCTATTTGGTGTCGCGGCGAACGGGCAGGGAAGCACAAGGTCGGGAGAGATGGGGGAGAGAGAGGGTGTCGACGAGGGCGGTGCAGTCGTAAGGGAAGGGGGCTGGCGTGACTGAGGGGCACACCGGAGAGGGAAAGAAGCAGCGGGAAGGAGAGAGAGCAAGGCGGATGTAAGAGGTAGGGGAGATGAAACGACGGCTGGGGTATATATATAGTAGGTGTATACATATGGGTAAAAGAGATTACGGTTAGAGTAAATATAGGCTACGGGTTTGGGCTTGTTAACGGGTTGAGGTAATATCCAATGGGTTTTGGGGTGAATAAACAGGGTATGGATATTAGGATAGGAGAGTTTGGGTAGTGTATAAATGGGTATGGGGTTTCGGGTTTGGGTAGTATAGGAAACGGGTTTGGGTAATATAGGAAACGGGTTTGGGTAATATAGAATGGGTTGTGGATATAATAATGGGTAGTTGGGGTTTAAATGAATTTTAGGGTTATGGGTATTAATAGGATTTGGGTATTTGGGGTTTTAAGAAAATACAATAACTAATAAAAATATACAAATTAAGATTTTATAGAAATTTTATTAATAATAATAAAACAATAGCAAGAATAATAATAATAATAATATCAGTATTAAAAATCACAGTAATAATAATAATACTGAGAACAATAACAAGAATGAGAAAAATGATAAAAATAGTAATAGTAATAATAGTAATAGTAATAGTAAAAATAATAGAAATGAAAGTAGTACTAACAATAATAAGAATAAAAAAGTTAGTTACAATAAAGTTATAGATTGGAAATAGATTTTAATAGAATGCCCAAATCGAGTTTAAAATAATACTGAATCAAAATACGAAAAATATTCAAAAAATACGCCTTTTGAAAAACAGGGGTTACAACATATGTATAAAAGTTAGGTTCGTTACATCACTCCCTCCTTAGAATAGTTCTGTCATCCAAATTATGCTTAGTGGGAGAAAAAAAAAGAAACGAAAATTCACACAAACAACTTGGGGTAAGTTTCATGCATCCGGTGGTTCCCAAGTGGCTTCTTCGATGAATTGATTCCTCCAGAAAACCTTAACCATCGGGATTACTTGATTCCTCAGCACCTTCTCCTGGCGGTCCACTATCTTCACTGGTCGATCTTCATATGAGAGGTCTACCTGCAAATCTTCTGGGATTTCTGGTAGCTGATGATCGGGATCGGGGATGTACTTAACATGGAGACATTAAATACGTCGTGCACTTGAGCTAGCTCTGCTTGTAGTTCCAACTTGTAATCAGTCTTACTGATCTTCTTAAGAATCTTGTAGTGTCCAATAGATCTTGGGGACAACTTACCTCCTCTTCCATATCTGACTACACCTCTGGTCGGCAAAACCTTTAAAAATACCGAGTCACCTTCCTCGAACTCTAGCTCTCTGCGGCGAGTGTCGGTGTAGCTCCTTTGTTCGCTCTGTGCTGTTTGTAACCTTTTCTGATCAGCTCTATTTTTTCTGAGGTCTGCTGTACTATCTCTGGTCCAAACATTTTCCTCTTGCCCACTTCGTACCAACATACAGGTGTCCTGCATCTTCGGCCATAAAGCGCTTCGAATGGAGCCATCCCAATACTAGCCTGGTAGCTGTTGTTATAGGCAAACTCGACCGTCGCTAGATACCTTTCCCAGCTCCCTCTGAAGTCTAGAATGCATGCCCAAAGCATGTCCTCCAAAATCTAATTTACTCTATTAGTCTGACCATCAGTTTGGGGTTGGTATGTTGTACTAAAATCTTTCCTCATCCCCAAAGCTGCCTTCAGTTTCTTCCAGAACCTCGAAGTGAACCTTGCATCTCTGTCGGATACAATGGATACCGAAACACTATGTAGCTTCACAATCTCCTGAATACATATCTCTGCCAGCTTCTCCAAAGACCATGTCATCTTAACCAGTAGAAAATGTGTTGATTTCGTAAGCTGATTCACAATCACCCAAATTGAATCGTTACCCCTGGGACTCCATAGCAACCCTGTGAAGAAATCCATACTGATGTTCTCCCACTTCCATTCGGGAATCGGCAATGGCTATAATTGTCCTCCTGGCTTCTGGTTCTCCCCTTTCACCCTCTGACATGTGAGACATCTAGCAACGAACTCTGCTATGTTCTGCTTCATTCATACCCTGTCACGCCCCGCTTTCCAGGATACGGGAACACGAGTACGTAAAGTAGGCCCAGCGAATGATGTATACACCATCCATAAGCTGTACCAGACTATCTCAGCAATAAGAACAATAAGAATACAACCACACAGGAAAATATAATCACATGAAACAAGATGAATTCCAATAATAATGAATTAAACCAACAGTATAAATATCCAACATCCGGGATTAGAAATAAATTATGGGTCATAGAGCCCAAACAAAGTACAAGTTTTAACAGTGTTCAAGAAATAAATAGCAATGAGTAAAATTAAGCAGCAGAGACTGGATCCATCTCTAGAAATGTTGCTCACCAATCCCTTTAGGAATAGATTCATCAGCACCTGTAAATTCCTGGTCTAAAAAGAAATAAAGGAGTGCCCTTAGAGCAAGTCGTGGACGGCAAGTAGAGAAAACAAAGGATAAAGGAAACATGGTCAAAGACACGAAACAAAGATAAGAAACATGAATATCAAGAAATAAGGACATGGTCAAAGCCAAGAAACAAAGCAAAGAGCAGGCAACATATTCAAAGTTCTACAGTAAATCACGCATGTAATGAGTGATATCAGGATCAAGCAGGAAATGCAAGTTAATAAGTATTTTATTAATCTATCTAGTGCACGTACTACTGCGTCCCATTCCACAGGTTCCACACAACACACGGTGAACGCTTTAGACGGATGGTGAATTCACCGTTTGTGTACTCGGCATAGAAATTAGTATATCATGTTCAGTATCAGTGTTTCTCGAGCAGTGTTTATGGCAATACAGTACAGTCAGTACGCCCGACCGAGTACAGTCTCTGATTGTTCACTACCAAGTCATCCCATATAATCCCCATCTTGTTATCATTTTAATTCATCCTATGTGAGCATGCAAGAGGGTGTCAATGTTGTTCATTACTATGTGTGACTAATTCTAAGAGTTACAGACAAGGCATGGGACAACACATCATATAAATATATTTTACAAAATCAGGACAGCATGATCTTGCTGTACCAAATTATGGATTGCGGGCACGACAAATTAGCAAAACTGAATCTGCCGGAAGATCTGGAAAATAGACTTTCACACGGTTCCAACGAGTATAATTAAGGCATACAAAAGGTATAGGAACTAGGGTGAAAACTCGATTCTAATCAGATTTTAAGTCTAGGCAGCATGCAGTAGGTTGTATTCAACTAATTGTTTCGGGTCAGAGAACTCATTAATAGAATCTATATAAATTCTGGGTGAGACCTATACATGTTTAGGTCTAGTCTAAATTATTTCAAACTTTTCTTGTACTATTAACAGGGTCAAATAAAATATAGAACAGCAAAGTACGCATGAAATTATGGGTCTGAAATTACTAACACAGTTGCATTAAAGTGATGATATCTAATAGATGACAAATTGGAATTTAAATTCAAACCAGGGAAAAGTTATCTAGACATCACGGGCTACATTTTATGTTCAGTAAGTTCTTTTAAATTATGTCTCTGGCATGGTAAAAAATCTATTTCAAAATGAAACATACAACAGTCTAGCAATTGTCTTAACATGATTAGGCAAATAAATAAATCATATGATCATATAAGGCATGCAAATTTGTAATCAAGTGAATCCTAGGTGTCAACATGCAATTTCTAAGGTTCATGGTACATTCATTACAGTCATTGTGTCAATTCATTAATTAAAACCGAATCAGTACATTCATGTCCATTTCATCAAGCAGTTCTAAGTACAAATCTAGTTATTTTAATTGTGCATATGCATGAAACATTGGGGACTGGGTTAAAGATCAAAGAGATAGCACGAAGTTAAGAGTATGTCGGGTTAGCTCGTGTAAACCCTCGATAATCTTAACGGAATTGTCAAAAGCAAATTTTTGATAATAAAATGGATGGATCTACTTGCATGAGAACAATTAATCTTGAACACAAAACAATAAAAAGGGTTCAAGAAGAGGCTTGCCTATTATTGTAGATATCATTAAAATAAATAGAATAACTGGATAAGAATCTCGGGCGAAATTTCCCAAAAAAATGGCAAAGAATCAACAGCAACAGCAAGATCCTAGAGCAATTTCCTCACACCAGATCGGGATAGAACGCAGAACACCGGAACTGGATCTGGCGCATACAGAACACGGAACACCAAAAAAACCAATGGAAACTCAGTTCCACATCGGATCTGGCCCAAAACAGCGGACAGCAAGATCGAGATCGGCTGCGGAAGAACACGGGACAGTAAAATCGGCCCAAGGGAATCCCGACCTCACACCGGATCCAACCGAACAGCGGACCTCGACCTGAATCTGGTGTGGCCAAACAAGAAATAGCAGGAATGACCAATCAGTGGTCGTCTTCTTCCTCGGCCAGGAGAGAGAGAAAGAGACAGCAGTGATGGCGGCAACTCTGTGGCACAGCGGCGAGGGCGAAGCGGCATCGCCGCCATGGTCGGGAAGCAACGGCGGCGACGGCTATCACGACGAACACCGTCGAAACTCTGTTTTTGGCGGAAAACAAATAGTGGCGACAATGGCGCTCCGGGAATCGAATGGCGGCGCTAGAGAACTCCGATGAAGCGGCGAGGGAGGATGAGGGCAATGATGGTGCACGGAGATGTGATAGGGCGACAAAGAGGGAGTTACGGCAATAGATGAAAACATGGCAATGGGTTCGAATGGATGAACGGCGGTCAACGGAGACGATGGAGAAGACGATGAAGACGAGGGGAAGATAGGGATGATGATGATGGTGGTGACGGTGGTGAAGGATGATCGGAGCAAGCAATGGGGTAGGGGATATGCGGTTGGGGTGTTTTTGGGTTCAGCGGAAAAACAGAGAGAGAGAGAGAGAGAGTACGTGGAGAGAGAAAGCAGCAGAGAGGGGGGGTATTAATTAGGGTTTAATTAATAGGGTATTTATAAGGATCCAGGAATTTGGGTTTTGGGTCGATATATTGGGTTCTGAGTATCGGTTCCGGCTCCAAAAAGAGACAAACAAATGCAATAAGACGAGACGAACACAAAGGAGAACAAATCAAATTCAATGTAGAAAAGAGAAAAATTCACCAAAGAACATAATCCAATCAAAGGAACACAGATTGACCCACAGAGAACCAAAGAATCCAAGAAAAGACAAAATACTCCATAACAAAAGAGTTCAGATACAATAATCAAAAGAACACAAAATAAAATAAAATTTGAAAATAGGGCTTACAAATCCTACCCACCTTACATGAAGAAATTCATCCTCAAAATTCGTACAAGAGGTGCATAGGGCAAACCCCGAACAATCAAAGCAAAACAAACAAGCAACCACTACTCAAATAAATGAGGAAACCTCTCCCGAATCTCTTCCTCTAACTCCCAAGTAGACTCCCCTGGTGAGCAAGGATCTCAAGAAACTCGGACCAACTTGTTGACTCTATTCTTTAACACCTTCTTTCGATGGTCTAAGATAGAGACGGGTCGAATTTCACACGACAAATCTGGCCTCACAGACAAGTCTGAGTAGTCAACCACATGACTGTCATCTCTGATGTATTTCCTGAGCTGAGAAACTTGGAATACATCATGGACACCTGCTAAAGCTGGTGGTAATGCGAGCCTGTAAGCTACCTTGCCCACACATTCCACAATATCGAATGGACCGATGAATCGAGGACTCAACTTGCCTCCACCGCCGAAACCGATAACACCTTTCCCGGCGATACCTTGAGGAACACATGCTCGCCTGCCTCAAACTCTAGAGGTCTTCGACGACAATCAGCCCACCTCTTCTACCGATCCTGAGCAGCCTGCAAAAGCTTGTGGATCTGAGCCACGACATCAACTGTCTTCGTGATCAACTTAATGCCCAAAAGCTTCCTCTTGCCGATATCATCCCAACAGACTAGCGATCTACACTTGTGCCCATACAAAGCTTCGAATGGAGCAGCCTTTAGACTCACCTGATAACTGTTATTATAAGAGAACTCGACCAAGTGAAGATGATCCTCCCACGAACCTCCAAACTGAAGAACGCAAGATCTTAACATGTCTTCTAGGGTCTGAATTGTCCTTTCTGACTGCCCATTCGTCTGAGGATGGAACGTTGTACTGTAGCTCAGCTTAGTACCCAAGCTCCTCTGCAAACTCTCCCAAAACTGAGACCTGAATCTCGTATCCCGATCCGATACGATGCTGACGGGAACTCCATGCAGACGAATAACCTCCTGAACGTACTGCTCGGCCAAACTCTCTGTGAAATGACCCACACGGAAAGGAATGAAGTGAGCACACTTCGTCAGCCGATCCACCATCACCCAGATAGCATTATGACCTTTAGGACTCCTCGGCAAAGCTGTCACAAAGTCCATCGTGATATTCTCCAACTTCCATTCAGCGATAGGAAGGGGTTGCAAAAGTCCTGCGGTCCTCTGATGCTCTGCCTTCACCTGCTGACAGATTAGGCACTGGGCAACGAATCAAGCCACACCCTGCTTCATACCTTGCCACCAGAAATGCTGTTTCAAGTCCCTGTACATCTTGGTACCACCAGGATGAATAGTACGGGGATCGATGAGCTTCCTCGAGTAGCTTCTGCCTGACTTCTCCTCTAGGTACATACAACCTAGAGCCAAACCGAAGCGACCCATCAGCATGGACAACAAAATCAGACCTCGAACCAGCTTCTACCTCGCTCCGAAACTCCTGCAATTGCTGATCACTCCCCTGAGTTGCCTTGATCTGCTCTACCAAGGATGACTGCAACTGCAACAACATAAGCTGCCGATCTGATCCGAGAAGCTACACATCCAACTCTAGCCTCCTCATGTCCCCCACAAGCTCCTTCTGCTGAGTGAGGAACATAGCGGCAGGCCTCCGACTCAAAGCATCTGGCACCGAATTAATTTTGCCCAGGTGATGCTGCAAATTGATGTTGAAATCTGCCATCAACTCCAGCCATCTTCTCTGCCTCATGTTTAGCTCCTTCTGCATGAACACATACTCGTGGCTCTTGTGATCTGTAAAAATCTCAACTCTATCCCCAAGCAAATAGTGCATCCATAAATTCAATTCATAGATCACAGCAGCAAGCTCCAGATCATGCGTAGGATAATTCTTCTCGTGAGGTCTCAACTGCCTCGATGCATCAGCACTGCTCCCAGACCTCTCCCCGAAGCATCAAAGAAGATCACAAACTCACCCGAACTGTCGAGTACAATCAGTACTGGTGCTGACGTCAACCAACGCTTCAACTCGGTGAAAGCTTCATCATAAGCTTCATCCCAGATGAACTTCTGCTCCTTCCTGGTCAAACTGGTCAAGGGTCCAGCGATCTTGGAGAAATCCTGGATGAACTTCCGATAGTAGCCAGCCAAACCAAGGAAACTCCGCACCTCAGAAACAGACTTTGGAATAGGCCAATCTTGACCGCAGAAATCTTCGATGGATCCACAGAAACACCAGCACTGGAGATAATGTGGCCAAGAAAAGAAACCTGATCCAACCAGAACTCGCACTTATCGAGCTTTCCATACAGCTGGTTCTCCCTCAAAGTCTGCAGAACCACCTTTAGATGCTCGGCATGATCTGCCCTGTTCCGCGAGTACACTAGTATGTCGTCATGAAAACCACGACAAACTGATCCAAGAACGGTGAAAACACACAGTTCATCAACTCATGAACACTACTAGTGCATTAGTCACACCAAAAGGCATCACCAAGAACTCGTAATGCCCATATCTCGTTCGGAAAGCCGTCTTTGGAACATCCTCTGACTTCATGCTGACTTGATGGTACCCGAAACGTAGATCCAACTTTGAGAACACCGAAGCACCACCCAGCTGGTCGAACAAATCGTCGATCCTCGATAATGGATACCAATTCTTGACGGTAACATTGTTCAACTCCCTGTAGTTCATGCAAAGCCTGCGGCTTCCATCCTTCTTACTAACAAACAGAACTGGGGCTCCCCATGGAGAAACACTAGGTTTGAAAAAACCCTTATCAAGCAGAACTGGGGCTCCCCATGGAGAAACACTAGGTCTGAAAAAACCCTTATCAAGCATCTCTTGAACCTTTACCTTCAGTTTCGCCAATTTGACCGGCGCCACACGATACGGACTCTTGGAAATAGGGGCCGTACCAGGCAAAATATCAATGCTGAACTCCACATCTAGGACTAGAAGCAAACTGGGCAATTTCTTGGGAAACACATCAAGGAAGTCCCACACAACCTAAGGTGCAACAACCCTATCAGAACCCAGCGACGCAAGAGAAACAACCTCGGGATCCAACGAGTTCTTGACACGCCCTGACAGTGTCTCACCCGCATGGAAATCAAACTTTGGCTAACCAGAAGGCGAGAAAGTCACCTTCTTCTCCCGGCAATCAATCACGGCATACGAAACACCCAACTAGTCCATGCCCAGAATGACATCGAAATCGGAGTTGGGAATCACAATCAAATCGGCCGAGAAAACCACACCACCAATCAACAACGGACTCTACTTGCAAACCCTAGAACAGACAACAACACCTCCACCTGTGGTGATGTCCCAAGCTACGGGCATAGCATCACAAGCCAAACCATGTTGATCGATGAAGCGAGCAGAAATGAAAGAGTCGGTAGCACCCGAATTAAACAACACATGAGCATGAAGAGAGAAAACTAAAATCAAACCTAGAAGAAGATCAAACAAAGATTAAGGTTCCAGCAGGATATATACACGAATAATTTTACAAAGGAGGGAAAATAAGATAATAATAATAATAACATGCAGAAAACTGAAAGAAAGAAAAGAAAGTACAACTACTGTGATATACCTACAACCACTCCAACAATAACTTCCGCTTCCTCGGCTGTCAGGTTATAAGCCTGACCAAGACCACCAACCTGACCTCCTATAGGAGCCACACGCCTCTGATCAAAGACTTGCCTCTGCGGAGGAAGAGACGGTCTGTCCTGACCACGCATTAGTGTTCCTAGCTGAGAAGCACCAGTAACCGGTGCAGAACCTCTGCTACTCGGACAGTCACGTACCATATGCTCACTGCTTCCATACACTAAACACTGCCAGTTGGCCCTCCTGTAGTCCCACTGTGAATGCCCAGTCTTATGACAAAAGCCACAAGTCTCAACATTCCTCTGGACAACAGGTGCGTATGGCTGTGCTCTCGCGGGAGGGGGCGGAACTAGCCTCCGAATAGGTCCTTCGGAAGACCGAGGTGCAACGGGGTGTGCAACCGTCCTCTGAGGAACACTAGATCTGCTAAGAGTCTGCTCTTGGATCCGAGCCGCGTCCAGAACATCGGAGTAAGCACGAAGCCGAAGAGCAGCCAAACGGTCCTGGAGGGAAAAGCTCAAGCCCGACAGAAAATGACTAGCCTGAGGCTTATTAGTGGCAATGAGGGTAGGGACGAAGCGACTGAGCCGAGTAAACTTTGCAGCATACTTGTCCACGGAACGGGTTCCCCGAGTTCAGATAATGCTCAAATTAATATCGTCACAAGTGAAGTAGGAAACAACAAATGATAATTAAGAATATTATCTAGTTGACCTGAGTTAGGAAAACAAATTGTTGCTCCATTTCTGCCTTGGTGACATTGGGAAAGAACTTTGCCATGAAGCTCTCAGAGAAAGTGGCCCACTCAATGGGTCACAGCATCCTCTCGGATTCAACCCGCTACCAGATATGAGCGAGATCCACCAGCTGAATGCGAACCACATCCACACACTCTGCCTCAGCAACACGAGCGACGACCAGCAGTTGCTCCGTCCGGATAAGCCATTGCTCGACTTCCAACGGAGACTCAGTACCCGAAAACTTATCCGGGTGTAGCCTCATGAAATCCGCTACCGTACCAGGCCTAGGTGGTAGAGGCCCAGGTGTAGGTCCAGCGAAATTCCCATTGGCTGCTAAAGTGGCTCTCATCAACTCATTGTGCTCCTACTGAAGAGCCATCATCTGCTGAATCGTCTGGAGAATAGCAGCGTTGTCCGGCTGTTGATCCCTCGAGCGAGAAGAAGAATTCCCACGAGCCATAGCCTGAAACACAATCAAAAGATGGCCAGTACCCAGATCATATGTTGGTTATTATACATGCATTCATGTGATTATCCTGGTGTGCAAATCAGTGAGTTAACCCGGTTAGAGCGAAGGTCGACTAATATACCAATTAAGGCAAACCCTCGTAGAGATAGTCATGTTTGATTGATATATTAGTCAACCCTGGGCTCTGATACCACTAAAAACCCTGTCACACCCCGCTTTCCAGGATACGAAAATACAAGTATGTAACGTAGGCCCAGTGAATGATGTATACACCATCCATAAGCTGTACCAGACTATCTCAGCAATAAGAACAACAAAGATACAACCACGCAGGAAAATATAATCACATGAAACAATTTGAATTCCAATAATAATGAAATAAACCAACAGTATAAATATCCAACATCCGAGATCAAAACAAAACTACGGGTCATAGAGCCCAAACATAGTACAAGTTTTAACAATGTTCAAGAAATGAATAACAATAAGTAAAATTAAGCAGCGGGGACTGGATCCATCTCTAGAAATGTTGCTCACCAATCCCTTCAGGAATAGATTCATCAGCACCTGTAAATTCCTGGTCTAAAAAAAATAAAGGAGTGCACTTAGAGCAAGTCGTGGGCAGCAAGTAGAGAAAACAAAGGATAAAGGAAACATGAATATCAAGAAATAAGGACATGGTCAAAGACAAGAAACAAAGCAAAGAGCAGGCAAAATATTCAAAGGTCTAGAGTAAATCACGCATGTAATGAGTGATATCAGGATCAAGCAGGAAATGCAAGTTAATAAGTATTTTATTAATCTATCTAGTGCACGTACTACTGCGTCCCATTCCACAGGTTCCACACAACACACGGTGAACGCTTTAGACGGATGGTGAATTCACCGTTTGTGTACTCGGCATAGAAATTAGTATATCATGTTCAGTATCAGTGTTTCTCGAGCAGTGTTTATGGCAATACAGTACAGTCAGTACAGTAGGGTCCGACCGAGTACAGTCTTCGATTGTTCACTACCAAGTCATCCCATATAATCCCCAGCTTGTTATAATTTTAATTCATCGTATGTGAGTATGCAAAAGGGTGTCAATGTGGTTCATTACTATGTGTGACTAATTCTAAGAGTTACAGACAAGGCATGGCACCACGTTCGGGAAGCGATGGTGGCGACGGCAACCACGACGAACACCGGCGAAACTCTGTTTTCAGCAAAAAACAGAGAGCCACGACAACGGCGCTCCGGGACATGAACGGTGGTGCTAGGGAACTCTGATGAAGCGGCGATGGACGATGAGGGCAATGGGGGTGCATGGAGATATGATAGGGCGACGGAGAGGGAGTTTCGGCAATGGATGAAAACTCGACGATGGGTTCGAACGGATGAACGACGATCAATGGAGACGATGGAGAAGACGATGAAGACAGGGGGAAGATGAGGATGATGATGATGGTGGTGACGGTGGTGAAGGATGATCGGAGCAAGCAACGGGGTAGGGGATATGCAATGAGATGAGATAGAGTACAGTGTGAGAGAAAGCGGCGGAGAGAAAGAGGGGGTATTAATTAGGGTTTAATTAATAGGGTATTTATGGGGATCCAGGAATTTGGGTTTTAGGTCGATATATTGGGTTCTGGGTATTGGTTCTGGCTCCAGAAAGAGATAAACAAATGCAATGAGACGAGACGAACAGAAAGGAGAACATATCAAATTCAAAGTAGAAAAGAGGAAAATTCACCAAAGAACATAATCTAATCAAAGGAACACAGATTGATCCAAAGAGAACAAAAGAATCCAGGAAAAGACAAAATACTCCATAACAAAAGAGTTCAAATACAATATTCAAAAGAACACAAAATACAATAAAATCTGAAAATAGGGCTTACATGCCCACCAATGGAAATTCTTTACGTCTCTGTACAATTTAGTACTCCTTAGGTGAACTACAAGTAGGGTAGTGTGTCCTTCCTTCATGATTTCTTCTCTTAGGTCATTCTTCCTTGGCACACACAACCGGTCTCCGAACCATAGCACTCCCTCCTTTACATTGAACTTCGAGAGCTTTCCTTCGTTCACTCACTCCTTGAGTACTCGAATCTCCTCGTTGCCTTCCTGACTCTTCATCACCCGGTCCTTCAGACTTGGTTGAAGTTCTAACCGAGCTAGAATGGCTCCCAATCCTTTAGTGACAACCATGATGCCAGCTCTTCTGATCTCTTCTTCTAACTCTTTCCTTGGAGCTACTAGCGTGGAAATGCTCCTCTTCCTGCTAAGTGCATCTGCCACTACATTAGCTTTCCCTCGATGGTACCAGATTTCTTGCCTGATATCTTCCAACACTTCCAACCACCTTCTCTGCCTCAGGTTCAGGTCCTTCTGCTGGTATATATACTTCAAACTCTTGTGATTCGTGTACAACTCCACCTTAGTTCTGCAGATATAGTGCTGCCATATCTTCAAGGCAAAGTTGATAGCAGCTAACTCTAAGTCATGAGTTGGATAGTTCTTCTCATGAGGTCGGAGTTGTCTTGAACCGTAGGCAATCACCCTTCCTTCCTGCATCAGAACACAGCCGAATCCCAGTATGAAGCATCACTATAAATCTCGTATCCCTTATCTGACTGAGGCAACAACAAAATCGGTGCTATAATCAGTCGGTTCTTCAGCTCCTGAAAACTTGCTTCTCACTTGTCGGTCCATTCAAACTTCTTGTCCTTCCTGGTTAGGGCCGTGAGTGGTACTACAATCTTGGCATAGTCTTGAATAAACTTATTGTAGTACCCAGTCAAGCCCAAAAAGCTCCTAATCTCCTTCACCATCTTTGATTGAGGCCAATCCTTTACCGCCTCAATCTTCTATGAAACAGTGGCCACTCCCACCATAGAAAGGATATGGCCAAGAAAAGCAACCTCTGACTTCCAAAACTCGCACTTGGATAGCTTGACATACAACTGATGCTCCTGAAGTTTCCTCAAAACTGCTGTCAGGTGCCTCGCATGATCCTCCTCCGTCTTAGAATACACCAGAATGTCATCAATGAAGACCACCATAAACGAGTCGATGAATGGCCGTAGAATTCGGTTCATTAAGTCCATGAAGATTGCTGGAGCGCTGGTCATTCCAAACGGCATAACTAAGAATTCATAGTGTCCATGTTTGGTCCTGAAAGCTATCTTGGGTATGTCCTCCTCCCTTACATGGAGCTGATGGTAACCTGACTGTAGATCTATCTTTGAGAACACTACTGCTCCTTATTGTTGATCGAACAAGTCATCGATCCTGGGAATTGGATATTTATTCTGGATTGTGACTTTGTTCAATTCATGGTAGTTCATGCACATCCTTGATGTCCCATCCTTCTTCTTAAGCAGCAATACTGGCGCCCGTCAAGGTGATGCACTCGGCCTGATAAACCCTTTCTGCAAAAGCTCTTCGTTCTACTTCTTAACTTCAATCTGCTCCAATGGTGCGATGCGACATGGGGTTTTTGACACTGGTGCACTTCTTGGCTGGATGAAAATGGTGAACTCCCTGTCTTTGGGTGGGGGTAGTCCCGGCAACTCCACCTAAAATACGAGAGGGAAATCCCGTACAAATGGTATCCCTTTCACTTCCTTCGGTATTTTACTTCTAGTTGCAGCCGTCAATTTCTTCTCACTCGCCTTCTTCCCTTGAAACAAGATATCTAGTTTCTCGGGCACGGCTACGATCACCTTCTTCTCCTTACAATCAATGTGAACCTTGTGCTTGGACATCCAATCCATTACAATAATGGAATCAGTTCCAGCAAAGCCTAATTCTAATAAATCAATGTCTAGGGTCTCACCTCCAACTTGGAGTTTACATCCCCTGTAACATTTGTCAGTTCTAAGAGTCACTCCTGATGGCGTAGCTACTGCAAATACCAAATCAGGAGTCGCTGCTTGAGTGCAACTTAGTTTTTTGAAAAATATTTAGACACGAATGAGTGAGTAGATCCACTGTCAAACAAGACATTCGCCATCATTCCATTAATATCCAATTGTCCTATTACAAAAGTTACATAATCATCAAATTTCCTTCATATTCAATTCAAAATACACAAACCAATGAAAATAAATTTAATTACCAGTAATCACTCCCTCATCATCGTCAGCCTCTTCCTCTGTAAAAGTGAAGACACGCCCTTGGTGAAAAGGTTTCTTTCCTTTAACATCCTTCTTTGGGGCTGTACCATTGTTGCTCTTCTGTAGCTGGGAGCAATCTGGCCTGAGGTGCCCCTTCTTCTCATAGTTGTAACAGATCCTTGGGGCGATCTGTTGCTGGTCTTTTGGACATTGACTTTGGTAATGCCCTAATTCTCCACAATTAAAACACCTCACAGCCTTGTATGTCGCTGCACAATCATTGTTCCTTTGAAATTTTGGGTTCTGTCCTTGCTTCTTGAATCCTGTGGATGGCTCTAGTTACACCTATTTGTTCCATTTCCCTATCTTTCCTTAGGTGGGTTGACTATGATTCATATCTTGTTCCTTCACTGCAGCTTTACATACTAACTCGTCAAATCTCCGGATACATAGCGGCACCATTCTAGACCTTAGTGCCGGCTTCAGTCCCTGCTCGAACAACATTTCTTTCTTTGTTTCATATTGAACCATTTCTGGGTCGTACCGAGACAATTGAGTAAACTTGGTCTCGTACTCCCTAGCTGTCATGCTACCTTGCCGAAGGTTGATAAACTCCATGGATTTTTCCTCCTGAACATCATGTGGAAAGTAATTGTCACGCCCCGCTTCCCAAAAAGAATACAGAATATGGATACATGACTAAGTTCAGCAAATGATTTTTATCATCCATAAGCTGTCAGGATCTTTACAACAGTTCACAGAAATATCAGAGTAATAAGCAAGGAGAAGTCAACCACGCTTGCATAAGTGAATCAATACCAACAGAATTTACTTGAAACAAAACTTAATAATCTCAAATAAACCAGATCTGAATAAGTCAATAATTCCGGGTCACATTGCCCAATACAAAATAATCCAAGTAACAGATACATTTATTCGAAATAAGCAACATAAAATAATAACAGCAAAAACGTCAGCATCTAAAATCTCAGATCACCTACTCTATCGGGCAGCCAATCTCCATGATCTGCAATTTAGCAAATTGCAGGAAGAGAAAAAGAAAACAAAATGCCCGTCAATGCAAGTTACAGGCTACTTATAGTGCAGGCACAAGTACAGGAATGAAATAAGCGGATATAGAGTAACAACAGAAACAAAAATAGCATGGAATAGATATGACAGCAAAACAGAATCTCTAACATGAATCAGAAAACAGAATCAAGTAACATGTTGTGCTAATAAGTACAGGTAATATGTAACAGATGTCAAGTGTCATAAAAACAGGTAAACAGATAACATGTGTGAGATGTCATGCAAACAGATAAATAGATAACAGATGTCAGGTAGCATGTAATAGGTAAATAGATAACAGATGTCAGGTTATGTCGAGTCTTGTATTTATTTCTATCTAGGTAGCACTTCATGCGTCTCATCCATTTACCATATGGTTGCTATATTCAAACAGTTTCGTTTATATTTTGTAGTGGACTGTATAAGGCCATGTGCTCAGGTATCAGATAATCAGATAACAGATATAGATACAGACTGATAGAACCTACGGGTTCACTTCTGAGTACACCTTCCTATAGGGAAGTGTGCAGTCAGCTAATCAGAAAACAAAATCGTGGATCATATAGTCATGAACACATAACATATAACAGATAATCATGTGGGATACATGGGCCCCTTCCAAGTACACATTTCTATATTATCCACTATTAGATCTTTCCCTTAACCTCGGCTTTGTTATTTTGCTATTATTATCAAACAGGCATGTATGTGTCATAAAATAGGGCAAGAATAATATGGCATAAATAGGTAACATGTTCAGATTGAAAGATAAATATATACAGGTGAAAGACAACTCGTAAATGATTAGGACAATAAAAATTCTAGTTCAGGGCAACAAGATAGTACTGCACCAAATATGGGATTCCCGTTGCCACAAACATGCAAAACTGGATCCTTCAGAATATCTGGAAAATAGACTCTTGGACGAATCCATCAAATATATATAAGTTGAATGGTATTTCACAAAAATATGACTCAAAACAGAATTGTATCCAAAAAACATGTTCAGCCAGAAATCAAAAATTTGTATTCATAAATAGGAAAACGGCATAAAAACTTACTGATTAAATCCACAAAAAAACTGGGGTATTCCCTAGCATGTTTAGTTCCAGAAAATAAAGTTTCATAATTTTTCAACATAGATAGTATACTCAAATAAAATCAGAAAGCAGCAAGTTACAGCAGATTTGTAAATCTGGAATCATAATCACAGCAGTACTAAAACATCAATAGATTACAAAATATACATCAAAATCCAGATCCGTCAAAAAGGTGATAAAATAGATATAGTAATTTACAATTCATATTCACAAAGTTTTTATAAACAATAATTAGAATCAGGTCGAAATTATGTTTCGTTACTAAACAGTATGAAAATCTAGCCAGTATAGTGGTTGTTTGCGAGTATAGAATAATTTATAAAAGTCATCAATTAAATCCACAAAAGTTAGGGGTTAATCCCAATCAAGTCTAGTTGTACTCAGGAAAATATTGTTTCAAAATATTATCTTTACCATCAGTATAAAAATAAATAACCATACATAATTCATATAAAACACAATCTGGAATTTTCTACACCTCTGTAGTAACACAGAAATAACTTGCAATTCACAAATCGAAATTGAGATATGTTAGAAATTCTGGAAGTAGACAGAATTCTCTATAATTCATATTACAAATAATTTTAATATACTGATCTTAGTAGGGTCTAAAATACTGAACATAACGGGATAACGACAAGGACAGAATTATTCTTCATGCATAAAATCAACTAGATGTAACCCCTGTTTTCCAAAAATGTATTTTTGTATTTTCTGTATTTAAAATTTTTGCAAATTATTTTTTTCGGTTTTCAATTTCATTTTCTAAAAATGTATTGTTAGATATTCTATTAAACATATTTTCGATCTATAATTTTATTTGTAACTAGTTTCCAATGATTCTCATATTGTATTACAAATCTTTTATTATTATTATTATGCTTGGATTATTAAGGAAAATATTTTTCTTCTTTTTATTACTATTGTATTGTATTTTTCTCCGTATTATTATTATTATGATTATTGATATATTTTTTTTCTCATTATTGTTATCAATATTATTATATGTGATTTTTAAATTAAAAATCTATTCTTATTGTTAATTTGTATTTTATAAATCCTATTTATATATATATATTTTTTAGTGGATCCTATTTTAAAATCCTATTCTAATTCTTATTGGTTTTGTTTAAACCCATTAACCTTAGACCTACCCAATAATCCTTTTAACCCATTTACCCATATCCTAATACCCATTTATTATAACCCATTAACCCAGTTAATACCCCAGGCCCGCTTTCATACCCATACCCGTTACCCCTTCAACCCGAAACCCATCTAACCCTAATCTACCCCCACCTATTTAACCCCTCTGCATAACCCTACCCCTCAGCCGCTTTTATCCCGTCCCTGCCTTTTCACCTTCCCCATGCACACCCTATTCACCCCTTCACCTTTCGCCCCCTCTTCATCCTCCTCGGCGCTCAGCCCCTCTGTCGCAGCCACCTGCGACTGCACCGCACCCTCCTGTGTGCTCCCCGGCGAGCCCCTACATTCATCCTCCTGGCCTTTGTCGATTGCAGCCCCAGCTCGTGACCACCAGCAGTGCCCTTGTGACCCCATGTGCGCGCTCTACCGCAGCCTGCAGTGCTAGTGGCGACCCTGTGCTTTGCCATCAAGTCGCGACAGAGCCCGTAGCCGACCCCGGTGCCCTTGCAGCGGCCTCCTGTCACTGTTGTGTCACCCTGCCACCGACCACTCCCGCCGTGCCATCGCTCCTCCTGAGCGGCGTGCGGCACGCCACGATAGCATCCCCCCTGGGTGTTCTTCTTGGTGTAATTGCTGTTTGTTTGGGAGCTTGATCATGGAGTTTGATCTTTTAAATGTGAGCTGTTGGATTTCTTGATCTTGATCATCTTGATCTTGGCTTGGATCATCTTTTTTGTGGGCCGTCCGTTTGATTGTGATCTTGATCTTGATTGATTGATTCTTGGCCGTCCATGGGATCTTGATCATCATCTTTGATTATGGACTGTTGGATCACATTATCATCATCTTGGAGTTCTTTGATTGCTTTGATTGGTGACCATCCTATCATCGATCTGATCTGATCATCATCATCATCATCAAGATACTGATCACATCTCGATCTTGATCTTGATCTTCGATCAAAGTCGTCCGATCTGATCTGATCACCTTGATCTCTTGATCTCATGATCTTAGCAGTCTGATCGTGTTCATGGGTTATTTGTTCTTTAGATTCGTGATCTTGTTCGTGTTCCATTCGTTCGTTCGTTGTGTTCGTGCCCAGGAATTTGTTCCTGTTATTCTCTTTCTCTCGTTGGATTCATCATCTCCCAGGCAAGTAACTTGTATTCAAATTACTTTGTATGATACAAGTCAAAAATACCACCTATAATGTAGTTGGGTTCTAGAGACGACTCTTGTGTGTTATTCTTGTTAGGTTTCGTCTCTATAGTGCTATTTGACCATAGTTGACTCACGACACAAATTCGATATGAAACAACTAGGTTTTCGCCCGTTCTTGATTTGATCATGTATGTGAACTATTTGTGAGAATTTGACTACTTGTTGAGATCCATATGATTAGCTTGTTGTGGACTTGTTATATACCCTAATCCATGTTGTTTAGACACTTTGTAGACTCGACTTCATATTTGGTTGTGTGTAGATCAAGTTTCGTTGAATCTATGTTGATTTTGGTTTTTTGAGGAAATTCTGTATTTTGCCGATAATCTGTCTTGATCAGTAATTTAGACCATATTAAGGCCAGAATCTTAATTTCATTATAAAACATGAATTGTAGAGAAATTCGTCTGCTTTCCAACCCCTCTAATCTTGCTTGATTTCGTTTTCGTATGTGTGAGATATAACTTTTTTACTACAGAGGTGTTGGTTTTTTCCAGATTTCGTTTCTTGGTGTTTTTGAGGACTAAATTATTTTGATACTTGTGTTACACATATTATTTTGCTCTAGAACTCTGGTCAATTTTTCTATACTTATCTAGGGATTACCCAGAATTTTGGCAGATTTTATTGATGAGTTTTACATGCCGTTTCATGCTCGTTTATGAACACTATACTTGGTGTAATTTACTCGCTGTTCTGTAAAGAATCATATTTTCATCCTGATTCTTTTTACTGTATGAAAAATATTTGTTAAATATGAAAGTTAATATATTTTGTCTATTTTCATCTGCCATTGGAGGATTTGGATTTCGTTTCACTGGTTGCGAGATATTATAGTTTTCGTACAACAGTGTTGGGAATTCCAAATTTTACAAACTATCGTTTATTGATATTTTATGATTTTTGGTGACTGATATAATTTCACTGGAAAATTTTGAAACATTATATTTAGACACTGGACATATAGGGGAATGCCCCAGATTTCTCGTGGATTTATTTAATAAGTTTTCATGTTGTTTTCCTGCTCTTGAATTCGTTTTCCTGATTTCTGGCTGAACCTAATTTCTGAATTCAAATCAGTTTTGTGTTATGTTGTTGTGAAATACTATATGACTTATTTATACTTCCTGGATTCGGTTAGGAGTCTATTTTCTAGACATTTTGACGGATTCAGATTTTCATGTTTGTGACACCGGAAATTTCAGTTTTGTTTCAGTATGGTCTTGCTGTCCTGAACTAGAGACATGGTTATTTTTTTCCTTTATGAGTTATCTTGTACCCATACTTGTTTATCTTGCAACTTGAACTTGTTACATGACCATTCCATGTTATTCTTGATATGTTTTGCACACATACATGTTGTTGGACACTATTAATAATAAATAACCAAGTCGGGGTTAAGGGAAAGATCTAGTAGTGAATAGTGCAGAAATGTGTACTCGGAAGAACCTAGTGGTTATTGGAGCTTGTTTACATGTGGAGCTTGACACGATATACATGACACGTACACACATGATACTGGAGCTTTTTTGGGTTTCGGAGCTTGTTTACATGATACTTGGAGCTTGTCCCTGAGTACACTGCCCTGTATGGTCCCCTATGAAATCTAAAGCGAAACTGTTTGTTGTAGAAACAATGTGTTATGTTTTTGGGGTGCATGAAGTGCTACCTAGATAGTAATAACTATAAGACTTGATATATGATATTTGAACATGATACTTGAACATGATACATGCCCACTTGACACTTGACTACATGATACATTAGATTTGATACTTGATACATGCTACATGATTACATGATTCTTGAAATTGGTTACTTGATACATGACACTTGTTTTCTTGATACTCGACACATACTATTATACTTGCTTATCTTGCCATGCCATGATTTATATTCTGTTATCATGATTATACCATGCTATGCTTGTTACTTAGATTTATCTATCCCATGTACTTGTATCCTACATTATAAGTGACCCGTAACTTGCAATTGACGGGTACTTGTTTTCTTTTTTCTTCTCCTGCAATTTATTAATTACAGATCAGGATGGTCAGCTGTCCGGTGGCATTGGAGATATGAGATACTAGTGCTGGATTTCATGCTTTAATTGTTATTATTATTGTTGCTTGAACTTGAATAAGATGTACTTGATTACATGGATCTTTATCTTGTATTTGGGCGATGTGATCAGGATATTTGACTTGTTCAGAATTTGATTATTTGAGATTATTATATTTGGTTTCAAGTAATTTCTTCTGGTATCTTGTTTCAGTTATGCATGCCTGGTTGTATCTTTTACTTCTGACTCTGATTATTCCTGTGATATGTTGTAAAGATTCTTGAACAGCTTATGGATGATGAAAATCATTCGCTGGGCTTAGTCGTGTATCTGTATTCCGTATTCTTTTGGGAAGCGGGGCATGACGAGGTTTTTAGTGGTATCAGAGCACCACGTTTGGCTAATGTATTAGTTGCCTAATATATTAGACAAGCTTGGCCCGTACTAGGATCAGCTCAACATTTCACCAACCATGCATGCATAAATTAATTATTATAACCAACATTGATCTGGATTCTATTCTTATTCCATTCTTTTTTATCCCTTCTTATTTCTTTGATTCCTTGATTCCTTTATTCTTTTGTCTTTTTCAGTAGTCTTCATTTGTTGATTTCTTCTTGGGTATGAATTCACTTTTCTCGTACTCATATTCTTTTTATTCTATTGTCATCTGTTACCGCTGATTTCGGTGTGGGGGTAAACAGATGAGATTTGTGGGTTCGTGGAAAAACCTGAGTAGCGGATCCAAACCTGTTCGTCTGAGTTGGGCTGCTGACTCCCGCCGTACACCTACAAGGAAAGTGCGAAACACCGGGGTTGATCCCGGCGACGCACCCTCCGACGCTCTTGTCAGTAACCAGTGATGATTAAAAAAGAGCTTATGCAGGAAAAAGAGTGATTAACCTGGTTACAGTGGTGGGTAGGAGGTATTTATAGTCGCCAAGAGAGATATTAGGGGCTTGATTTCCTAAATAACTGTCAGGAGTAAAATTCTCACAGTCTGTTAAGGAAGGTCGATCCCTGATCCCCGGTGAGAGCAAATCAGGCCTGTTGATTTGGTAAAATCAGTAACCCTGATTTTTCTCTTGCTGATCTGGGTTTGTCTTGGGTCGGGACCCGTACCCAGTTGGAGTGGATCCGTTCGCAGGTTATTGGATCTGTGAGAAGGAGACCCAGTACCCGCTTCGGACCCGCTAGTAAGTGAAATTACCGTTTTACCCCTGAGCTTTGAGATTCGCGTCCGATGTGAACGGTCCCAATTTAATCCTATTTTTAGCCATATCACGAGCCCCCCACTCCTAAAGACTGAGTGTAATCAGCCTTTGAGGAGTAGTTTAACAGTTCTAATGGCGTACGGGATTTTATCGGTGTTCTTAAGGGAGCTTGGAATCTTGCTCGGGGTGTAACAGTGTTATTATGAGCTTGTAAAATGCCCAGAAATATTCTCAGAATTTTCTGGATTTTTGGTGATTTTTCCAGATTTTTCTGAATTTTTTCTCATTTTTTTGAATTTTTTATTCATTTTCTGAATTAAATAATTAATTATCGAAAATATTAAATAATTATTCTAATTAAATAATTATTTTTTTCAGAATTTAAAATAATTTTCCTGAATTTATAATTATTTTTAGAATTTTTATCCAATTTTTTTCGATTTTTTAAATATTTTTTCGGATTTTTTAAATAAAAAAAAACAATTAAATAAATAAATTAATTAAATTAAATAATACCTGACACGTGGCGCGTTCTGTGCCGTCGGATCCCTGCGCGAATCTCGAGGAGGCGCGCTTTTTGAAAAATCGTTATCTTGTCGTTTAGCGCGCGTGGCGCGATCTGGATCGTCCATCACCAGAAGCGCGAATTTCTGGAAGATCAAACGGTCGTAGTCGCTCGGCTGATTTTTTCTCCGTTTGCGGGATCGGAAAGGGGGTTGCTCGGCAGCCGACCGAGCGACTGGCGCGAATCTTGCGCAGCGGATTCGAGCCCCAAAACGATCAATGAGGTGAAGCCACGTGGTTCGCCACGTGGCATAAAATATATATATATATATATATATATATATATATATATATATATATATATATATATATATTTCTTTCTTTTTCCTTTCTTTACTCCCGCCAGCTCTGTTCTTTCTTTTCCCTTCTTCTTCTTCGTTTGCTTCGACCCAACTCCGCCTCTCCTCCTCTCCCTCGACCTCGCACTCGAAGACGGAGGGGGGCTCGGCAAGCTGTTGAAGGAGATGGACGAGGATCTCGGGACGTGGAGGTGGAGGCGAGGCCGACGAGAGCACAGCGGTGCTCAACGATGGGTTCGTCGAAGAAGGGGACTGAGCTCGGAGCTTTGGAGGAGTGGCGGAGCTCGGTTCGATGAGATGGAGCTCGTGGAGGAAGGTGGAGCTCGAGAAGGAGACGACGGAGCTCATGGCGATGGCGTTCGGAGCTCGTCATTGGGCTCGTAGCTCGGAGCCGAGGAGACTTCGACGAAGGAGCTCGGCCATGGAGGTGGTGAGCTCGTCTGTGGAGAGCTTCTGAGCTCGCTCGTGGAGAGCTCGGAGCTCGCTCGTTGGCGCTCGGAGCTCGTCTCGTGGGGGGCTCGGAGCTCGTGGCAACGATGGGTCCGTCGAGGAATGAGCTCGGAGCTCTGGAGTCGAGACATGGCGGAGCTTGGTGCTCGGCGGTAGGCTCGTCGACGAAGGAGACTGAGTTCGGTGAGTGGAGGCAGCTCGATGCTGGCGGAGTTTTGGCATGGAAAGAGCTCGGAGTTTGGTATCGGAGGAGGTCGGCAAGACAAGCTCAACGCCGGAGCTAGACGATGGAGGAGACTTGTCGGACGTGGATGGGGTCGAGCTCGGTGACGGAGCCTCGAGCTCCGTGCCCTCCACGAGACGAGACATGGCGGAGCTTGGTGCTCGGCGGTAGGCTCGTCGACGAAGGAGACTGAGCTCGGTGAGTGGAGGCAGCTCGACGCTGGCAGAGCTTTGGCATGGAAAGAGCTCGGAGTTTGGTATCGGAGGAGGTCGGCAAGACGAGCTCAACGCCAGAGCTAGACGATGGAGGAGACTTGTCGGATGTGGATGGGGTCGAGCTCGGTGACGGAGCTTGACGCCACGGCGAAGCTCGTCGGAGCTTGGCTACGGAGGGGGTGAGCTCGACGAGAGCTGCATGGGTTTTCGTTTTGGCGCCAGGATCATGGGAGAAAGAGATGGAAAGGGGTTCGGGTCGGATCCCCTTAACGGGTCCGAACCCGGCCCCTTGTGCCCCTTTTTTTTTTTTTTTTTTTTGTGCCTTGTTCGGCGAATCTGAGCACGGATTTTGAGGCAATTTTTGGCCACTTTGCAGCTCGGTATGACAGTAGCTCGGATTGGAGATCCGAGCAACGTGGCTCGATCTGAGCCATTGGATGGTGGCACAAATCTCGAGACGGGCTCAGTTTCCAAGAAAACACTATCTTATCGTTTAGCGACGCTGGCAAGATCTGGGCCGTTGGATGATGGCATGAATCTCGAGATGGCTCAGTTCCCAAGAAAACGTTATCTTGTCGTTTAGTGTCGCTGGCAAGATCTGGGCCGTCTGATCGAGATCTTACACGAATGTTGAGGAGAAAGTGTGTTTTCTCCGTTTGCAGGATCGGAAAGGCACTTGCTCGGCAGCGACCGGGCTCCTCGATGTTGGGGCTCATATGAGAAGAGCTTGGATGGGAAGAGCTCGGATGGGAGTGGCTCGGCTCGGCTCGTGCGAGTGGCTTGGATGGGAAGAGCTCGGATGGGAAGAGCTCGGATGGGAGTGGCTCGGATGGGAAGAGCTCGGATGGGAAGAGCTCGGATGGGAGTGGCTCGGCTCGGATTTCCGAGCTATTCGGCGCAGCTGCATTGAGGTCCACTTTCCCGGTGCTACGGAGGTCCGATCGGGGCGTGCGACCCCTCGTTTCGAAGCTAGTTCGAAGAGCTACACCTTCTCTTTAGGAGTGGGATGAAGATTCACCCTCCTTCATGGTCAAAATAGCTCGCAAGATGCTTGTCTTCATGAAGTTGATAAGTACTTTGGTCTTGGGGATTTTGGAAGAGGAGCTCCGCTCCTAGGGGCGGAGAAGATGTGCTAGGAAGACCCTTGTGCTTGGAAGACCCTTGGGTTAGGAAGACCCTTGTAAGGTGTGCTAGGAAGGCCCTTGTGCTTGGAAGACCCTTGGGCTAGGAAGACCCTTGGGGCGAAGAAGAGGCGTGAGTGGGTCGGATCGCTAGTCGCTCGGCTAGGAATGCTGAGCGACGTGGAGCGATTTGAGCCGCTGGATCTCAGCGCGGATCTTGAGGCGGGCACAGTTACCAAGAAAACACTATCTTATCGTTTAGCGACGCTGGCAAGATCTGGGCCGTTGGATGATAGCACGAATCTCGAGACGGCTCAGTTCCCAAGAAAACGTTATCTTGTCGTTTAGTGTCGCTGGCAAGATCTGGGCCGTCTGATCGAGATCTTACACGAATGTTGAGGAGAAAGTGAGTTTTCTCCGTTTGCAGGCTCGGAAAGGCACTTGCTCGGCTAGCCGACCGGGCTCTTTGATGTTGAGGTCGGATCGGCACTTGCTCGGCATCCGGAAGAGCTCGGCTCTGGAAGAGAGCCATTTGTGAGACAAGTGTGAGGAAGAACTCTAGGAGAGAGTTTTGCTCATAACTTGTCGAGGAGAAGGTCTGCCTTGGAGGTAAGCGAAGTGAAGAGCTCGGCCCTGAAAAGAAAGAGGAAGGGGAGGAGAGGCATTCGGGTTCTCTCCTCTGCCTCGTTCTTTCGCACAGTGAAGAAGAGCAGAAGTGTTGGGTACTTTTGGCGGGAAGACTGAAGAAGGAGAAGAATGAAGGAGCTAAGAAGGGTATGGGTCGGACCGTGGGTATTGGAATCGACCCTGACCCGTTAGCCTCTTTTTCTTCTTGCTCTTCATCTGCTTTGCTGCTCGGCAAATGCATCTTGTTCAGCAGATCCGAGCACGGATTTTGAGGTACATTTTCCGCCACTTTGCTTCTCGGTAGATGGGTAGCTCGGCTTGGTGGTCGTAGGGGCAGTTCGGAATGGCCATCTTCCTCCGACCCGTTTAAGGACGAGCCGGCAAAGTAAAGTCGAGTCATAGGACCCCGACCATCGTTAGGTTAGTTTAAGGGTTGTGGGAGCAATTCCGAATGGCGAACTACTTCTAGCCCGCTTAGGAGCGAACTTGCGAAGTAGGATCGAGCCAAGTGTTGGACTCCGAACCATTCAACGGCTGCAGGAGCAATTCTGAACGGCGACCTACTTCTGGCTCGCCTATGGGCGAGCCGGGGCAGTAGAGTCGAGCCGAGTGTTGGACTCCGAACCATCGTTAGATTAAGGGTTGTGGGAGCAGTTCCGAATGGCGAACTACTTCTAGCCCGCTTAGGAGCGAACTTGCAAAGTAGAATCGAGCCAAGTGTTGGACTCCGAACCATTCAACGGCTGCAGGAGCAATTCCGAACGGCGATCTACTTCTGGCTCGACTATGGGCGAGCCGGGGGAGTAGAGTCGAGCCGAGTGTTGGACTCCGAACCATCGTTAGATTAAGGGTTATGGGAGCAATTCCGAATGGCGAACTACTTCTAGCCCGCTTAGGAGCGAATTTGCGAAGTAGAATCGAGCCAAGTGTTGGACTCCGAACCCATTGAGATGAGGTCCGCCTGGGAGGTGAGCGGAGCAAAGAGTTCGGCTCTGGAAGAGAGCCATTTGGGAGAAGAGTTTGGGGAGCAACTCTAGGAGAGAGTTGTGAGCTCCGAACTCGTTGAGCAGAGGTCCGCTTCGGAGGTAAGCGGAGTGAAGAGCTCGGCTCTGGAAAAGAGCCATTTGGGAGAAGAGTTTGGGGAGCAACTCTAGGAGAGAGTTGTGCGCTCCGAACTCGTTGAGAAGAGGTCCGCTCCGAGGTGAGCGGAGTGGAGAGCTCGGCTCTGGAAGAGAGTCGTTTGGGAGACAAGTTTGAGGAGCAACTCTAGGAGAGAGTTATGCGCTCCGAACTCATTGAGAAGAGGTCCGCTCCGAGGTGAGCGGAGTGGAGAGCTCGGCTCTGGAAGAGAGCCGTTTGGGAGAAGAGTTTGGGGAGCAACTCTCGGAGAGAGTTGTGCGCTCCGAACTCGTTGAGAAGAGGTCCGCTCCGAGGTGAGCGGAGTGGAGAGCTCGGCTCTGGAAGAGAGCTGTTTGGGAGACAAGTTTGAGGAGCAACTCTAGGAGAGAGTTATGCGCTCCGAACTCCTTGAGAAGAGGTCCGCTCCGAGGTGAGCGGAGTGGAGAGCTCGGCACTGGAAGAGAGCCGTTTGGGAGACAAGTTTGAGGAGCAACTCCAGGAGAGAGTTGTGTGCTCCGAACTCGTTGAGAAGAGGTCCGCTCCGAGGTGAGCGGAGGGAAGAGCTCGGCTCTGGAAGAGAGCCGTTTGTGAGATGAATTTGAGGAGCAACTCTTGGAGAGAGTTTTGAGCTCCGAACTCGTTGAGAAGAGGTCTGCTTCGGAGGCGAGCAGAGTGAAGAGCTCGGCTCTGGAAGAGAGCCGTTTGTGAGATGAGTTTGAGGAGCAACTCTAGGAGAGAGTTGTGCGCTCCGAACTCGTTGAGAAGAGGTCCGCTCCGAGGTGAGCGGAGTGGAGAGCTCGGCTCTGGAAGAGAGCCGTTTGGGAGAAGAGTTTGGGGAGCGACTCTAGGAGAGAGTTGTGCGCTCCGAACTCGTTGAGAAGAGGTCCGCTCCGAGGTGAGCGGAGTGAAGAGCTCGGCTCTGGAAGAGAGCCATTTGGAAGACAAGTTTGCGGAGCAACTCTAGGAGAGAGTTGTGCGCTCCGAACTCGTTGAGAAGAGGTCCGCTTCGGAGGCGAGCGGAGTGAAGAGCTTGGCTCTGGAAGAGAGCCATTTGTGAGATGAGTTTGAGGAGCAGCTGTAGGAGAGAGTTGTGCGCTCTGAACTCGTTGAGAAGGGGTCCGCTCCGAGGTGAGCAGAGTGGAGAGCTCGGCTCTGGAAGAGAGCCGTTTGGGAGAAGAGTTTGGAGAGCAACTCTAGGAGAGAGTTGTGCGCTCTGAACTCGTTGAGAAGAGGTCCGCTCCAAGGCGAGCAGAGTGAAGAGCTCGGCTCTGGAAGAGAGCCGTTTGGGAGACAAGTTTGCGGAGCAACTCTAGGAGAGAGTTGTGCGCTCCGAACTCGTTGAGAAGAGGTCCGCTCCGAGGTGAGCGGAGTGAAGAGCTCGGCTCTGGAAGAGAGCCATTTGTGAGATGAGTTTGAGGATCAGCTCTAGGAGAGTGTTGTGCGCTCCGAACTCGTAGAGAAGAGGTCCGCTCCGAGGTGAGCAGAGTGGGGAGCTCGGCTCTGGAAGAGAGCCGTTTGGGAGACAAGTTTGCAGAGCAACTCTAGGAGAGAGTTGTGCGCTCCGAACTCGCCGAGAAGAGGTCCGCTCCGAGGTGAGCGGAGTGAAGAGCTCGGCTCTGGAAGAGGGCCATTTGTGAGATGAGTTTGAGGATCAGCTCTAGGAGAGAGTTGTGCGCTCCGAACTCGTAGAGAAGAGGTCCGCTCCGAGGTGAGCAGAGTGGGGAGCTCGGCTCTGGAAGAGAGCCGTTTGGGAGACAAGTTTGAGGAGCAACTCTAGGAGAGAGTTGTGCGCTCCGAACTCGCCGAGAAGAGGTCCGCTCCGAGGTGAGCGGAGTGAAGAGCTCGGCTCTGGAAGAGGGCCATTTGTGAGATGAGTTTGAGGAGCAGCTCTAGGAGAGAGTTGTGCGCTCCGAACTCGTTGAGAAGGGGTCCGCTCCGAGGTGAGCGGAGTGGAGAGCTCGGCTCTGGAAGAGAGCCGTTTGGGAGAAGAGTTTGGGGAGCATCTCTAGGAGAGAGTTGTGCGCTCCGAACTCGTCGAGAAGAGGTCCGCACCGAGGTGAGCGGAGTGAAGAGCTCGGCTCTGGAAGATAGCCGTCTGGGAGACAAGTTTGAGGAGCAACTCTAGGAGAGAGTTGTGCGCTCCGAACTCGTCGAGAAGAGGTCCGCTCCGAGGTGAGCAGAGTGAAGAGCTCGGCTCTGGAAGAGAGCCGTTTGGGAGACAAGTTTGAGGAGCAACTCTAGGAGAGAGTTGTGAGCTCCGAACTCGTTGGTTAAGGTAAGTAAGTTGCGGAAGCAGCCATGTAGAAGAAGCTCTACAATAAGGTGAAAACCTCTTGGGAGGAGCTGGGAGATTCTGAGTCTTAAAGCTCGGCGGGCCCTTCGGTTCGTTTGTTGGCTCTTCAGGGGGGAAGCTCGGGTGAGGAGCTTGGTGACAAGGGGTTCGGAGGTTGGAGCTCGATGGTTTGAGCTCAGTGAGTTGGAGTCGAAGTCAGAGCTCGACGACGGAGCAGACGAGAAGAGGGGTCGAGCTCGGCATGGGGAGAGCTCGACGAAGCCATGGGAGATGGAGCTCGAGCTTCGACGGAGCTTGGGGAGTGGAGCTCGGTGCTCCTTCGGGCGAGGGAGGAGCTTGACAGCGAAGAGGAAGCTCGGGAGGTTGGAGCTCGGCAATGCAGTGGATGTGAACTGTGAGCTCGGAGCTCGGAGCTCGTCGAGGGAAGCTCGCTGTCGTGGAGCTCGGCAATGCAGAGGAGTTCGGTGCTCCTCATTGGAGCTCGGCAATGGAGAGGAGTTCGGTGCTCCTCATTGGAGCTCGCCAATGGAGAGGAGTTCAGAGCTCCCCATTGGAGCTCGGCTGCGAGGGGAGCTCGTCGAAGGTGGTCGACGAGTGGAGCTTGGAGCTTTTGCTTCTGCGGGTTAGGACCAGCGGGACCGTTAGGGGGTTTCTGATTCAGAATAGGAGGCTGGCCCTGTTGGAAGTGGTCCTCGGCTGGAGGAGGAAGTTGCCCCTGCTGCGGAGCGGGATGGACGGGGACTTCCTGCTGTTGATCAACAGGGTTGGGTCCACGGTTGGACCCCCTGGATCTTACTTTTCTGGGAGGCGTGGCTGAAGAAGAGCCAGTCGACGAGGAAGAGACAGAGGCTATTCGTATGGTTTCCCACAGACGGTGCCAATCTGTTACCGCTGATTTCGGTGTGGGGGTAAACAGATGAGATTTGTGGGTTCGTGGAAAAACCTGAGTAGCGGATCCGAACCTGTTCGTCTGAGTTGGGCTGCTGACTCCCGCCGTACACCTGCAAGGAAAGTGCGAAACACCGGGATTGATCCCGGCGACGCACCCTCCGACGCTCTTGTCAGTAACCAGTGATGATTAAAAAAGAGCTTATGCAGGAAAAAGAGTGATTAACCTGGTTACAGTGGTGGGTAGGAGGTATTTATAGTCGCCAAGAGAGAGATTAGGGGCTTGATTTCCTGAATAACTGTCAGGAGTAAAATTCTCACAGTCTGTTAAGGAAAGTCGATCCCCGATCCCCGGTGAGAGCAAATCAGGCCTGTTGATTTGGTAAAATCAGTAACCCTGATTTTCCTCTTGCTGATCTGGGTTTGTCTTGGGTCGGGACCCGTACCCAGTTGGAGTGGATCCGTTCGCGGGTTATTGGATCTGTGAGAAGGAGACCCAGTACCCACTTCGGACCCGCTAGTAAGTGAAATTACCGTTTTACCCCTGAGCTTTGAGATTCGCGTCCGATGTGAACGGTCCCGATTTAATCCTATTTTTAGCCATATCATCATCCATTCTTTTCTTCCTGTTTGATTCTTCAGTCGGCATCGCTGGATGCTATTGGCAGAGTCTTCCCTGATCAGAGTGGCACAACGGAAGCGTGTGGGCCCATGACCCATAGGTCCTAGGATTCTCTTGTTGTTTCTCTTTTCCTTGATTGTTTGCTTTCTCTTTTCCATTTAGTCGTCTTCATCCGTTGACTCATTGCTTGGTTCATCTCTTCCTTGTCCATCCTTTCTTTGAATCTAGCTCTACCTATTTCTTCATCTCCTTGCCTTGTTATCTTGCAAGTCTTGTGTTGTTTTTTCTTCATTTTTGATATCGGTTACTTCTTTCTTGCATTACATTTTGCCATCGTGTACCCATTCATTATTTGATTCAATCCGCCTAAACCATCTTGAATAGTCAACACTGGCGCTGATGTCAACCTGCTCTTCAACTCAGCCAAAGCCTCACTGCAGACCAACAAAACTTCTAATCCTTCCCGATCAGCTTAGTCAATGGTCCTGCTATCTTCGAAAAATCTTGGACGAATTTCCGATAATAGCCAACTAGACCAAGGAAACTCCTTACCAATGAAACTGACTTGGAAACTGGCCAATCCTTCACAGCTTCAACCTTGGACGGATCCACAAAAATACCATCGCTCGAGATAATGTGCCCCAAGAAGGTAACTCTGTCGAGCCAAAACTCACACTTGCTGAGTTTTCCATAGAGCTGATTCTCTCTCAAAGTCTGCAGAACCAACCAAAGATGCTCAGCATGATCCTCCCGGTTCCGAGAATACACCAGAATGTCATCAATGAAGACCACCACAAATCTATCAAGGAACTGAGAAAAGACCCTGTTCATAAGACTCAAGAATACATCTGGTGCATTCGTGACCCCGAACGGCATCACAAGATACTCATAGTGCCCAAATCTGACCTAAATATAGTCTTCTGTACATCAGCTGCCTTCACTTTGACCTGATGATACCCAGAAAGAAGATCCAACTTCGAGAAACAAGCTGCTCCGGTCAACTGATCAAATAAGTCATCGATCCTGGGTAACGGATTCTGTTTATTCACAATAACACTATTCAATTCCCGATAATCAACGCACAGTCGACGACTACTTTCCTTCTAATTGACAAAAATGACTATAGCACCTCACGGTGAAACACTGGGTCTGATGAACCCCAAATCAAGCAACTCCTGAATCTACACCTTAAGCTCTATTAACTCAACCGGTGCCATCCTGTAGGGACTCTTCGATATCGGTGTCGTACCAGGCTGAACTTCAATACCGAACTCCACATCCCTATCAGGGGTAAGCCATGCAACTCCTCTGGAAAAACATCTAGGAATTCCCACAATACAAGAGGCGCAGCCTCACATCCTGAATGCAATTCCATCGCACAAACCTTCTAATCAACTGCAGTCACAGCTCGGCCAAGGGGCATCTCTCCAGCATGGAACTCAAACTCTGCGCGACCTGGGATTCAAAATACAACTTTCCTGGCATGGCAATCAATAATGTCTTGGGATTCACCCAACCAATCCATACCGAGAATGACATCGAATCCTGAATTTCCAATTACAATCAGGTCGGCCATGAAATCTGTGCCACCAATAACCATGGGACACTAACTGCACTCCTTGGAACAAACGACAACACCGCCACCTATCACAATGTTTCAAGCCTCGGACATAATGCTGCATTCCAACTGATGGCGAGCCATGAAGCGGTTAGAGATAAAGGAATGGGTTACCCCAGAATCAAAGAGAACATGAGCAAGGAAAGAGCAAATAAGGACAACCCCTAAGATAGAATCCAAAGCAAGAGGAAAAGAATTAATGATTAAGGGTGAGGAAAACACAATGCACAAAAATAATATGAAAGAATAATGCATGACAAATGAAAGAAGCAAAAGGGAAAACAACAAAAACAACAAATGCAAAATACACCAAACAACAACTCCTTCTGTTGTCTCAGCATCGACAGCAATCAGGTTGAAAGTCTTACCTCTCCTGGGAACGACGGTCCTCTGACCGACAATCTGGCACTGCGGGGAAAGCAGTGGCCTGACCGGACCACGAGCTGGGGCTACTTGCTGAGCTGGACCCCCGGCTGGAAGAGCCATCCGCTGCTGCTGTGGGCAATCCCGCACTGAATGGTCAGCAGCGCCACATCTAAAGCATTGGCGGTTGAAACACCTACAGTTCTTTCGATCATGCCCAGCCAACTGGCATAAGTCGCAGAAACTAGCTCCCCGGGAAACAGCAGAAGAGTAGGGAGTCACCCTGACAGGATAGGCCGGGACAGGCCTCGTAATTGGCCCACTAGAAGGCCTAGCAACCATAGAGTGCGGAATAGTCCGCTGGGGTGGAGTCAACCTGCCACGAGCCTGCTCCTGAGCTCAAGCTGCCTCATGAGCTTTAGCATAAGTACGCAAGCGAAGGGAGACGAGTTGCACCCGAATATCTTGCTCAAGTCCCAGCATGAGTCTACGAGCCCTGTCCTCTTCGTTCGCCACAAGAACGGCTGCGAAGCGGCTATGTCTGCTAAATTCCGCTGCATACTCATCCACAGACCCGGAGCCCTATTTCAAGAAAGTCTCATGTTACAACATTGCATGGACAACATGTAACAAAATTCCAAATAGAATAACGACCAACCTGTTTAAGGGCCGGGAACTGTTGCTCCATTTCAACTCGAGTACTGCTAGGAAAAAACTTCTCCAAGAAGCTCCTAGTGAACGTGGCCCAAGTAACAGGCCGTTCGAGCCTTTCAGACTCAGACCTTTACCAAATGTGGGCCAATCCACCAGCTAGATGGCTACCACATCTGCTCTATCAGCATCGGCAACTCTTGCTGCCAAAAGCAACTGCTCAGTCTAGATCAGCCAGTGCTTGGCCTCCAAAGGCATCTCAGTGCCCGAAAATCTGTCAGCATGCAGCCTTATTAAATCTATCGCAGATGAAGAGGGAGATTTTCCTGCATAGGCACAGCGGGAGGCGGAACCCGGGTAGCATCCAGATCAAAGTTGATTATAATTCATTCATGTAATGCATGGTCTGTGTATTGTTGAGCCAATCCCAGATCGAGCCAAGCTTGTCTAATATATCAGTCAAACTAATACATTAGCCAAACCTGGGCACTGATACCACTAAAAACCTTATCACGCCCCACTTCCCAAAAAGAATACGGAATAAGGATACGTGGCTAAGTCAAGCGAATGATTTTCATCATCCAAAAGCTGTCAGGCTCTTCACAACATTTCACAGAATTATCAGAGTAATAAGCAAGGAGAAGTCAACCACGCATGCATAAATGAATCAATACCAACAAAATTTACTTGAAACAAAACTTAGTAATTTCAAATAAACTAGATCTGAACAAGTTAATAATTTCGGGTCACATTGCCCAATACAAAATAATTCAGTAACAAATACATTTATTCGAAATATGCAACATGAAATAATAATAGCAAAAACTCCAGCATCTAAAATCTCAGATCACCTACTCCATCGGGCAGCTGATGTCCATGATATGCAATTTAGCAAATTGCAGGAAGAGGAAAAAAACGTTCGTCAATGCATGTTACGGGCCACTTGTAGTACAGGCACAAGTACAAAAATTAAATAAGCAGATATAGAGTAACAACAGAAACAAACATAGCATGGAATAGATATGACAGCAAAACAGAATGTCTACCATGAATCAGAAAACAAAATCAAGTAACATGGTGTGCTAACAGGTACAAGTAATATGTAACAGATGTCAAGTGTCATGCAAACAGGTAAACAGATAACAGGTGTCAGATGTCATGCAAACAGATAAACAGATAACAGATGTTACGTAGCATGTAATAGGTAAACAGATAACAGATGTCAGGTTATGTTGAGTCTTGTATTTATTTCTATGTAGGTAGCACTTCATGCGTCCCATCCATTTACTATATGGTTTCTACATTCAAACAGTTTTGTTTAGATTTCTTAGTGGACAGTATAGGGCCGTGTGCTCAGGTATCAGATAATCAAGTAACAGATACAGATACAGACAGATATAACCTACGAGTTCTCTTCTGAGTACACCTTCCTATAGGGAAGTGTGCAGTCAAGTAATCAGATAACAGAATCATGTATCATGTATTCATGAACACGTAACAGACAATAGATAATCAAGTGGGAAACACGGGCCCCCTTCCAAGTATACATTTCTATATTATCCACAAATAGATCTTTTCCTTAACCCCAGCTTGGTTATTTTGTTATTATAATCAAATATGCATGTATGTGTCACAAAACAGGGCAAGAATAACATGGCATAAACAGGTAACAGATTCAGATTGAAACGTAAACATGTACAGGTGAAAGACAACTCATAAAAGATTAAAACAATGAAAATTCTAGTTCAGGACAGCAAGACAGTACTGCACCAAATATGGGATTCCCGTTGCCGCAAACATGCAAATCTGGATCCTTCAGAAAATCTGGAAAATGGACTCTTGGCCGAATCCAGAAAATATATATAAGACGTATGGTATTTCACAAAAACATGACTCAAAATAGAATTGTATCCAGATAACATGTTCAGCCAGAAATCAGAAGTTTGCATTCATAAACAGAAAAACGGCACAAAAACTTACTGCTTAAATCCACAAAAATTCTGGGATATTACCTAGTATGTTTTGTATCAGAAAATAAAGTTTCATAATTTTCCAACATAGATAGTATACTCAAATAAAATCAGAAAGCAGGAAGATACAGCAGATTTGTAAATCTGAAATCATAAACACAGCAGTACTAAAACAACAATAGATTACAAAATATAAATCGAAATCCAGATCCGTCAACAGGGTGATAAAATAGATATAGTAGGATACAATTCATATTCACAATATTTTGATAAACATAAATTAGAATCAGGTCGAAATTATGTTTCTTTACTGAAAAGTATGAAAATTCTGCCAGTATAGTGGTTGTTTGCAAGTATAGAATAGTTTATAAAAGTCAACAGTTAAATCCAAAAAAATTAGGGGTTAATCCCAATCAAGTCTAGTTGTACTAAGCAAAATATTGGATCAAAACAATATCTTTACCATCAGTATAAAAGTAAATAACCATACAGAATTCATATAAACAGAATCTAAAGTTTTCAACACCTCTGTAGTAAAACATCAATAATTTACAACTCACAAAGCGAAACTGATATCTGTCAGAAATTCTGGAAAGTAGATAGAAAATCTCTATAATTCATATTCACAAATAGTTTTCATATACTGACCTTAGTAGGGTCTAAATACTGAAAAAAACGGGGTAACAACAAGGACAAAATAATTCTTTATGAATAAAATGAACTAGATCATATGAAACTTATCGAAACCATAACAAAATGTGAAATACGGTACACTAGATGTCCAAGCAACATGGTATAGGGTATTTAACAGATCTACAACAGGATATACTACCAGTAACATGTCAAGCATGCAAGATTCACATATCATATTATGGTTCACAACCAACATACATATGTGAAATAGGGATTAACTAGATCTAAGTCTATTATTTATGTCGTGTGTGTAATGAGACAACTACGGCAATTCAACACATAGAGACAAGATATAACAGGGGTTTTGCACAAGATTTGTTTTTAGAACACAACAGCAGTACATGCGGTATTTAGTACTTGTATATGCAATAGAAAAGTATACAAGTTACTTGCCTTATAGACGACGACAGAAACGGTGCAAGAACAAGAATAACAGGAACGGATTTCCGGGCACAAACTCAACGAACGAACAACAAACCACGAACACAACCCAAGATCACGCACAACCAAAACAACAGTTGCACACAAGAGAGGGCAGCACAGGAGAGTGCACGTGAGAACAACGAAAGCAACGAAGTTGCTGTTGTTGTTGTTCTGTCGTTGGGGACAACACAGTGCGGCTGTGTCGCGGTGGAGTCGCGATAGGGAGGAGGTGCGACAGGGGCTCGCAAGGGTGGACGGCAACGTGAGCGACGATGGCCAGAGGGATTACCGAGAGGGGGAGGTGATGCTATCGCTGCTGGCACTGGGGCATCGAGGTGAGGTAGAGGAAAGATGAGGGGAGGCGCTGCAGGTGTAGGGCGGTGCAGCGGGCGACTGGCTAGGGGATCGGGAGTGAAAAGGGGTTGATGAGCGGGAGCAGGGGGTCTCGGAGTTAGGGGAAAGGAGAATAGGGTAGCGGCTAGGGTTAAACAATTG
Organism: Hemerocallis citrina; assembly: GCA_017893485.1. Taxonomy (NCBI): domain Eukaryota; kingdom Viridiplantae; phylum Streptophyta; class Magnoliopsida; order Asparagales; family Asphodelaceae; genus Hemerocallis; species Hemerocallis citrina. Next base: position 145,889,213 of record CM030364.1, on the reverse strand, counting down.
GTAGGTTTATATAGGAAGGAGTTAATTAGGGTTTAGGGTGACGCGTAGGGTAATGGGTATAATGGATATTGGATTTTAAACCCAACAAGAATAGGATTTGTTAAATGGGTTTTAATTGGCTTATTAGGTATCTAAGATCCAATAGGGATTTTGAATAGGATTTGGGTATAAATAGATCCAAATAAAGTAGGATGATCCAAAATAATGAGGTGGGAATAAAATGAACAATTAAAATTTGTCATGAACAATTTATAATGAGGATTAAAAATAATGGCTTGGTCAAACAGAGATGAAATAATAGACTAACAATTGAATCAAGAAGATCAAACAAAAGACAAAAAAAAATAGATGAATATATTGAAAAACATAATCCAATACACGGTTCAAAAGAGATACAAGATGAATAAATACCCAAAAAGAAAAATACATCCAAAATACAAAAAATGGAAGACAGGGGTTACAGTAATGCTTGCGGAACTTCTCCAAGAAATTATCCCATGAAATGGGTCCTTCTCCTAATCTGCGCTTGACTGATTGCCAACAAACGCCTGCATCTACTTTTAAAAGAATGCTTGCTAGTATGACCTTGGACTCGGGCGGGTTCTCCAATACTTTGAAAACCATTTCGACTTGTCTGATCAAGTCATCGATAGTTGTAGGATCTGCCTGCCCTTCGAAGACCGGTGTCTTCATCCTTTTAAAGGATTCCACCAGTTTTACTGCATCTATGGGGGCATGTCCCACGTTTGTCGTGGGTGCTTCGTTCTGAGGGATGAAGTTTCTAGTAGCTTCCATGAAAGTACCCATTACTTGGTAAACCCTGGCGAATTCAGCTTCGATGTTGAGGCCAGTGTTGTTGGCGCTGCTTTCTTCTCCTTCCGCTCTGCCGGACCTGGTGTTTCTTGTGCTCCTCGACATCTGAGGGGTTGGTTTTAAAATATCATGTGTCAAAGTTTGACTCAAGCAACACAATCACAATACCACATCATGCACATAAAACACACCAACATCATAGCAAAATATTTTAGTTGATTTACCATTCATTTCCATTCTTAACATAACCCTCCATCATAATAGTTCCAAAAAGTACAAAAAAACATTCCAAATGATTTTTCAAGTGAAGCATTAATACAGACATGAAAAGATAATCAGCCCTGCTGGGCCCACTGCCTTCCGCGGCGTTGGGGACGGGTTGGGCCTGCAACTGGGCCACCTCAGCCCTCAAGAGCTCCATCCCCGCCTTATGTTGCGCAATCTTTTCTTGGTGTCGGGCCTTGAGCTTCTTGATTTTTCGTTGGCCTTGACTTTGAATCGCTCAACCCTGCCCATGGCCTCTACAAGGTCCAAAAGCTCATCTCCACAGCTGTGGAGTTGGTCCTCCAGCATGCCATGACTAAAACGATAGGTAGCGCACTCCCGTAAGACTCGATCCATGGTAAGCTAGATTGCGTCGCGCTGGGGAGGAGGTGGTGGAAGCTGCTTAGCTGCAGGGCAATTCTCCGCATCGAAAAGTTCCCAGCCCGCAACTTCAGCAATCACAATAGGCTCCTCACCCATGACTTCCACTCCAACCTCGGGCTCCTTGCCCTCCATCATCGGCTCCACCTCGTCCGATGACTCCCCTATCTCGAACCACAAGTTTTGCTCCGGGAAGTCACCGTCGGCCATCCTGCGAGAGAAAACAAGGGCATTAGTACAGATAGATATAGTAAATCATACAACATAAGTTGAAAGTGCAACAATATGAATTATGATTTATCGTATATCCATACTAAACTGACTCCACTAAAGCATCCAAGACTACAATTTGAAGTAAGCTCTAATACCAACTTCTGTAATTCCCCAAATCCCTAACCTAGGAACTCGTGACATTACTCCAGGATCTTCCTATAGATGAGTCACAACACAAAAATCACAGAAAATTAAACACATTTATTACATCAAATAATATTACAATGTCCAATTAAATTACAAAAATTACAAATAATAATATTACATCAGTTTTACAATAAATGGACAATGTCTTAACTTGGACGCTTTAATCAACATGAGTCTCTTGCACCTCAAATACAGTGGATGATCCTGCAACTGAAGAATGGGCACATTAGTTGAATACAACTGGCGCAATGCTATATACGGATATTCTCTCTATGCCATACTATAGCGATTCAAAACCTCAACAACCACAATATTCGATGATAAAGAAAATGTGGGTAAACACAAGTGTCGGTGTATGACATGACCTAGAACTAATGCACACTCAATGCACACGATGCTCTTAGTCTAATGCATGCTTGGTTGTTGAGATAAGCATCCTATACTACACATTTTCCAAACAAACAACATTCTCCACATTATTGGGGTTTGATCCCTTGCCATGCAACCTATCTTGTGCCCTATCATGTCTCAAACATTAGTGATGAAGAGGTTGCAGTCACCGGAGTTACTGCAGTCAATAGTGGTGTCAAGGAAACCCCCTGTTTGTTTTCCATTATGCCCGGTGATAGTCGTACGGTTTCTCTTTTCCGTTACTATAGTTTGAATATTATTATCATAGTAAACTCTCAAGCCCCGGAGCTCTTCAAAAGATGTGATACGGGCATAAAGGCACCCTGCGACAAACGCCCGCTAAGAGCATTAGAGTTGTACGTACGACGTTTTCCTCTAAGCCCCCTGCCCACGTTGAACATCACAGGACATGGTGGATCTCTAGGGTTTTCCCTAATCTCCGACTTCACTCTCATCCTTACACTAAGCCGAACTTGCGACGGGACAACGCCGCTACGCCAGTCCTGATCAAAAGTTGTTATGGGCATAAAGGCACCTTGCGACAAATGCCCCCCGAGGGACACAGAGCCTAACCCCCACCTAGAGACTTACTCGATGCTCCCTGCCCCGCGTTAAACGGAACTTAGTACTTGGCCAGACGTGACGAGGCCATGCATCCTCCTGACAGGCGAACACAACACCCACTAGTGCCTGTCCTTACATTCGACAATGACTTGATCTATCCCAAGTGTCTACCCAACACAGGTTGTAGGGATGTTATTCACAACTAGGGCTACAACTATAGGATAGGGTTGAAGCTATCACCATTCTGAGTTATCATCATTTATTACTATTTTACCCGATTCTAATGGCTCTAAATAAAGTTCTAATCCACTTTATTAATCCACAACTCGACCTATCCTAGGTCACATTTGTGTTGCTGAATTAAGGGTTTGACTCATGGACTAACCGTATTCAAATTATCCAATTTACAGTTATTAACATACTAGGTGATCTAGTTCTACTCGACTAATCAATTACTTAGGTGATCTATCAACTAGCCTCCCACCTAGCTTAGATTTCAGAACTAGATATTTTATAACCTCTAGTTAAGTTCTAGTTGTAGGTATCTTTTATTCAACCTAACTCATCTTTTCTTGAACTTAACCCAACTCACACTAGGGACTAAACTTGGCTCTCAAGCCCTGCCCACAACATGGGCCCACGAAAACCACCGCCCATCATGTTTGGAGTCGCACGCCACCTCGGCCCGAAACAAGTTGCTGCTCCCGCTAATCATCGCGCTCCATGTCCTCCTGACAAGTGGTAGATCCTACGATGCCGAATTCCCACCTTAGAGGCGTCCGAGCAATCGTTCCAACACATATGGGGTCACGGGTTCCTACGTACCCGCCACCAAATTACATACACGACTTAGTCCTAGGGTTTCAAACTCTACCCATGTGACCCTACAAGAACAACAATACACTAGGCAAACTCTACACAATTTCATGCCCTAAATAGGTTGTCTCAAGCCCTAAAATAAGGAATTTCTAATTCCAAACAGCAAGCATGCATTTGGCAATCGTGCCAAATCGGGGTTCTTACCGGCCCCGTTTCCATGGGAAAATGCATCTGGGAGACCCACACAAACCATAGATGATGTACACACACTTGGAACACCATGAGTGGGTTAGATTATTTCTCCCCTAACAATATATACATACCAAACATATTGATGTAAACAATCTACTTAAGGCTCTAAGGGTGAGCATTCAATGTCTGGAGCATACAAACCAAGTCTTATGTTACATGGATCATTAACAGTGTTTACATACCACAAATCATCATATGAACTTAAATTTACACTTTAGTCCTTAAACAGAAAGTACTAATTTAGACATGCAGAATCACATATTTGTAAAAATCATTAAAATTCATATACTCCATCAATCTTCTCATTCTTGGGCTTTTTTAAAAGTTCTACGTTATGATTTCATAGTTAATCAACTTTACTGATTCGATCGTTTGCATGCTTAAAAATCTAATAGTTTAACATGCAGTAAAAATCTATCTCAGAACAGAGCATCTTGTATGCTGTGAGAAGTATATTACTAATAAATTAGCAAATCATTTCAGAATGTCCTGAAATTTGAGATTTAAGCACCTAATAGGTATTATCAACACTTATCCAAAATATAAGTCTTTTTATGAAGTAGGTTTTGAGTTATGCCCTTTTTATTATCACTCAAAATAGAGCATTCAACAACAACAATTCTGTTTATTATATTAACTAGCTGAGATTGCATGATTTGATTAGTATAGTTACAGTAGTCCAAACTCATTAAATTTGAAACATAGGTCCTAGATACATTCAACATTGACATATTAAAATTTCTGATTATTCCCATGAGCATGCAACAAGTTTTTTTTTTTGAAGGAAAAGGTGGAATATGGCCACCCTGTTTCATTAATAAGAAATTAACAAAACAAACCCAGAGAACTTGGCAAGAGTACAACCTACAGACTGAAAATAAAACATACATAAAGCAACATGACCTGTACAAACAACAAATCCGTCCAATAGCCCGGGAGGGTGGGCTGACAAAAAGCTCGGACCTGTAAAATTGTATGTACATTAGTTTAGCTTCATACACTGCCTCCACGGCACATACACACCAACCTGAAACTAGTTTGGCAGGATTTTATCATCCGTCGATCCATGCCTTCTCCTAGCTAGGGGGGCCCCATCTTTAGGCCCAAGCCCCACAGGCCGATATATGACACCACAACACATGCACAGCAACCGCACCCTCCCACAATCTCCACTACTCTTCCTACAAACGCGCCAGTAACTCCCACAGCCGCTACCAAAGAGATAGCTGTGAAGAGGATACCTTCACATCTCTCACGATTGTGCTTTCTCAAGCAATTTCTCACCAAACAACTATCTCACTCACCCCACCAAAAAAGACTACGCTGCAGGAGAAAGCCGTGGAGAGGATACCTTCACCTCTCTCACGCTCTTGCTCTCTCAGATGATTTCTCACCATACAGACTCATCTTGACTCTTGCTCCCAAACCGACGTAAAAGGTGACGCTGTTACGAGACGGTGGCCTAATCTGGAGTAAGCTCAATAGCCTGATAGTAGGTGCTGTCAAGACTGCACCGGCGACACCGTTGGACACCCCATAATTTGAATGGGCGCACATCATGGAGGGACCCCATCTTCGGGCCCAAGCCCCACAATCGTGCAATACAACGTACTTCACACTCCCCACCTCCCACAGAAAAACAAACAACCACCAGTCATCGTCGCCATCTAGGGGTGCGATCGCGACCAAAGGAGTGGGAGGATGCTCTGGCACGACGAAGGCGTCGCTCCGCAACCTGAGGAGGCACGATGCACTCAGCATTGACGGCCTCATGATCTGGCGGTCGGCTTCGGGCGTTGCTCTGGTGGTGACGACAGCAGATCACTGGCACTATGGCGGCAAAGCTTTGGCAGAGGAGGTCATCCGAACATGCACTGCACATCATGGAGGGTCCCCATCTCGGGCCCAAGCCCCATAATTGTGCAATACAACACACTCCACTGCAGCCCCCGCCTCTCAAGATCTCACCTCGACAGAGCATGGAACAAACTCAGCCACAATCATTTGCTCTGACATCAAAACAAATCGCGACTACTTCCCCGACTACACCAACCCTAGTGGCCTAAATCACGACTACAGATCACCGTAATCGGGCCCGAGAGCGTGGACATGGTGGTGGCAGCGAAGGAACCATTTCGGCACCGATGATGGAGACAGACGATGGCATCGGTAGAAGGCAAGGTGCACTGAAGGTGCTGTCCCCGATCTGAAGGCAAAGCCACTGGATCTGACATCGCTATCTCCCTACCATGGTTCTCTTTCCATCCACTTCGATCTCGACTTCGCTGTGAGCACAGAGGAGCGAAGGGGGGCAGTTAGGACCCACTGGATCTGACGGAGTGATGGAGGAAGCATTATGGCCTTGTCGTTGTGGGGCGAAGGGAGGAGCGACGTGGAGCTTTGACATCGTTGAGTGAGGGAAGGAGCGAAGGATGGAGCATCGCTGCTTCGAGTTCGTGGAGCGGAGGTAGGAGGGGACCCGGCGGAAGTGGAGGAATGGTAGGGGGGATGAGGTGGGGGGGGGGGGGGCAGAGGGTGCCGCCGCCACCCCTTGGGTTGTTCAGATCTAGGGTTTTGTTGGGTTCAGATTTAGTTTCTAGCTCTAGAATTTTATAGAGAGAGAAACTCTAGAAGAGAAAGTGAGGAAACCACCTTGCAAGTTTACTTAATCACACAATAGTAACAAACAGTCCTATTTCGAATTTTCTGACCAGCTTGCAAGTTCGTATTTTATTTTAATCACAGAAAAGTAATAAAAATCTGAAAACATTACAGAGGGTGTACGACACATGTATGATGACACCATATAAATTTCATAGCAAGATACCACGTGTTTTTCATCTTACAAATTCCAGACTAGCAAGCAGTTTTAATAAGTTTCTGTTTTGGTTGCTAGCATGATTCTTGACATTAACTCCAAATCTCGCACATGCAATCAGATTTAAGCATCACACACAGCTCACATCATCATTCTAATCACTTAAACCAGTTCCAACATATACATGAGGTTAGAAACACCCACCTTTGCTTGTGTAGTTGAAATCTTCTTTTAGCTCCTTATTGTTTTTGGCTTGTTCCTTGCTCCTACCTTGTGTTCCTTGCCTTCACTCCTTGCCATGGCCTTCTCCTTTCTACATAGCTCCCATTTCAGTATAGAGGTTATCTGAGGGTGAGAATGAGAGTAGAAGAGTGTATGGTTTCACTTTGAGGAAAGTAGGAAGAGTGAAACTAGTTTGCATGCAAAAGGGGGTTTAAAAAAAACAAATGAGGGGGAGAGGAAGGGGTTTCGGCTGCTTAGAGGGGATAGGGGAATGGGGAACATGAGAGGTAAGATGGGATGCTTGAAATGACAAGCAAGTGGTTTTACAAAACCATGTGCTTGTCCCTCCAAAAATCAAAATCCTAGTTCAAAATTCCCTCCTCTTTCCCTCTAGTTGGCTGGCCAGATCTTGGCCCATTTTATATATATATATTTATGTTTCATTTGGTTCACAATCCATTGGGCTCCTCAAACCCAACTCAAAAAAATAATGCATATATATATAGTTGTATGTTAAACTAGTTATAAATAAATATAATTCTTTCAACATAAGAAAAATATAATTTGATAAATAATAGACTTTAGTAAGTGTACACAACATATGTATAAAAGTTAGGGTCGTTATAAGAACAACAGCAAGGGTTGTGCTCGCAAGAGCGGCAGCACGTGCGGCGATGGCGGCAGTGGCAGCGCAGGGCTGCAGGAGTCAGACTGCAGTGGCGGTCGGCAGGTGGTGGTGCGAGACAGGGAGGCAACAACACGATGGAGGGCAGCGCTCGAGTGGTTGACGACAATGGTGAGGCAGGGGATCGACGACGATGGTTGGGCGGCGAGGGCACTGGCGGTGCTTGGTGTTGGTTATGGGTGCTCAGGGCTGCCGTAAGGAGGAGAGCAGCGGTCGCTGACGTGGCCGCAGGGGGTTGATGAGGGTGAGAGGTTGCGAAGTCGAGGAGGGTGAGGGGCAGTTGCAGAAGTGGCGTGCTCTGTTTTGGGAAGGAAACAGAGGAAGGAGGCGATCGGAGAGTATAACAGCGTAGCTCGATGGGGACGACGAGGATGATCGGAGAGCAACGGAGGGGAGTGCGAGGGTAAGCGATGAGGTGGCAGCGACAGGAAGGAGATGGAAGGAGAAGAATAAGACTAAACAGTGTGAGGTTGAAGATGAATTGAGGCAAAGGGGATGTGGTTGTACAGTAGTGCTAGGGTTAGGGGAGGGTTGAATGGTAGGGAAGATGAAGAGGTTGGGGTTGTGTATTAAAGAGAGAGAGAGAAAGATAGAGACGGGGGAAGTTGGAGATACGGGGGATTGTGGGGAGCAAATCTTGGATTGTGCTGTTAGTGGAGATATGGAGTGATTTTGGGTTAGCGGGTTTGGGTTAATGGGTTTGGGTTAACGGGTATAGGGTCAAAATTCAATAGGAATGAGTATTGGGTTTTGGGTTTAAATTCAATAGGGAATAAAAATTAGGATTTAGGTTAATAATTGAACAAATAATCAACTTGTAATATAATATAATAATTAAATCAATAATATGCATTACATTAATACTCAATACTAATAAATACAATAGAATGCATGGATTCACAAAATAAATAAGATTGGATTTGATTTGGTTAAAATATCATAGATAGCAATATAGTAGTACATATTAATTAATTAAATCAAATAGTATACCTAAAATTCATACTCCAATAATAGTAAAATATAGATTAGGAACTATAAGCTTTCACAATAATAAATAACAAAAGATGAATTTTGTAAACAATCGAGAAATAATAATAATAATAATAATAATAATAATAATAATAATAATAATAATAATAATAATAATAATAATAATAATAATATATATATATATATATATATATATATATATATCAAAATAGGATTTCAGTTTAACTAATTTATTAAAATCCAATAGTAATAATATATTTGATTTGGGTTAAAATATACATAGTTGATCAATTAGGAATAGAAAATAAAGTTAAAATATATCATCATTCGAAATAAATATAATTGTCGGGTTAGAAAAGACTTTGATAGAAGATCCAAAATGAATTTAAAACAAAATGAATTTATAAATAATCAAAATACAGAAAATGCTCTGGAATATGTATTTGCGGCAACGGGGGTTACAATCCTACTCACCTTACAAAAAGAATTCTATCCTAAAAATTCAACCAGGCGGAACGTAGAACAAGACAAAAGTAAACTTGTGAGATAACAAAACTGGGAATTAGAGGGAAAGAAACGAAATGGTGGCAACACCAGAATAAGAAGGAACATGAATATGAATGGAGCGATCTAGAATGATGTTGAATAAAGATTCGACGAATGATAAGAAATGCAAATGTATGAAAAATGAAGTAAACAATGCAAAGAAGGAGAAGCAATAAGAGAATTCTGGGTTACGTGGGTTATGGACCCACCACGCTTCCGCTGCGCTACTCTGATCAGAAGACTCTGTCATTAGCGTCCATTAACTCCAGCAATTTTCCTCGTGGCTCACCATATCCTTGACCCATCCAAACAACATCTCTTTAGCATGAAGTTCGAACTCCGGGCAACTTGGGATTCTGAACACTTCATGAGATCCTGGGACTATGCATGCACATCTTGGAGCAAAAGATGACACTTCCTCTCCTGGTGATGTTTCAAGACGTTGACATATCTTTGCAAATTAAGTGATGCTTATCGAAGAACCGAACAGAAATAAAAAAAAAAGGGTATCACCAAAATCAAAAGAACATGGGTACGACATGGATGAAATTATACCCAATTAGGAATCAATGAATGTGAATGAATGGAACGGACGAAAGAAAATAAGAAATGAAGGAACTGAATATGAAGGGGCTAAAAACTGGATCAAATAAGATTAGTATCCAGATTATAGATTGGTTATCAATTATCCATGTGATTCACGTGTTGTACATATTGTTACGTCAAATCGGTTAAACTCAAACTAATTAGGGTATAACTTGGTTAATGTATTAGCCAACACTGACTAACAAATTTGTCAAACCTGGTTCTGGTACCACTAAAAACCTTATCACGCCCCGCTTCCCAAAAACAGGGAACACAAGTGTGTGACATTGGCCCAGCGAATGACTTGCATCATCCATAAGCTGTTATTGTTCAACTCAACAATATAACAAGATAGATACAACCACGCATGCAATTTAAACAATGACATGAATAACAATACTTGTAATAAAACATGAAATAACTAAATACGATAATCCAACATTTAGAAACAAAATAAAAATCTTCGTGTCAAAAGCCTATAATACAATGTTAATAAAACTCAATATAAGAAGTCCAATAAAATAACGATCAATTTATAAAGCAATAAATCCTCTGAAAGACTGTTCTCAAAGTCCTGCAGGTAACTCTACTTGATCACCTGTGAATACCTCATCTAAAAAGACGAGAAAATTGTCCTTAGAGTAAGTCATGGATAGCAAATAGAGGAAGCAATGAACAATGAAAATACGGGAAAACAATGAATTCAATCAAACAATAGGAATCAATAACAATGGATGATAACAATAATCAATATCGATGGTAACAATGCGATGCGTATAACAATAAATGATATTTCAATATTCAATGCCAATACTCAATGGTCGATGTCAATATCAATAGCAATGACAATGTTCAACATGCAGTATCAATATTATGTCAATTCCTAAGTCTATTAGCTTTTAGCCTAACTAATTCACGTACTACTGCGTCCCATACCACAAATTTCGTACATACAATCAATGTCATTTAGACCTACACTCTACAGATCATGTACTCGGCAATGATAATCAATATTCAATAATCACGATTCAATATTCAATGCACGATATGATGATTCGGCAACGATACAATACACGATAGATTAAGTTACCGTCGTAAGCCACAATCAATTGATAAAACAATAGCCGATAACAATATTTAGGGAAACACGGGCCCCTCCTCCGAGTACAGTCTCTATATTGTCCACTACTTAAGTCACCCTTAAACTCCCGCTTGTTAGACATTTTATCACTGCAATCAATAAATTATGCAATTTAGAGAAATTCGTTAAACGATGGTATCAATAGAAGTAACAATCAGACGATCAATTAGAATGAGAAAATTAGAATGGTGACAATAGTATATTAGGATCATGCAATGCAATTTATACACTTTAATCCATTCAATATAACGATATATATACAATTATATTATGAAAATATGGAAACACAATTCTGGACAGCAATAGTTTATTGTACCCAAATCAAGTTTTCCGCTGCTAAAGAAATTCAAAACTGGATCCGTCAGAAGTTCTAGAAACTAGACTTCCAAACGATTCCAACGCATACTCACAATACAGATTCCGATAAGAGTAGATAGGTGAATTACATCATTCTTCCCTGATTATAAGTTTTGACTGAAAATTGGCATTCAGTTGTTACATTAGTAAAACCAGTAAAATCCAAATTTTAAATCATCAAAAATATCCATTAAGTTCCTAATCATGTTAGCTAATAATCTGAAATTTATTAGGGCAATATTCTAACATAAACTTTGCTTTTTAATAACTTAAACATGAAGAAATACATGAACCAAGAATTCTGGAAGTTAAAAGGCAGCAGTAGTAAAAACACCATAACTCTTGCAATAAAACTCGGATTTCAAATATTTTAGATATTCTAGAAACTAGGAACACACAGCTACAATTTGCATTTAGAAAGCTATCATTTTTTATGTCATGCCCCGCGTCCCAAAAAAAATACGGAATACGGATACGCAACACAAGTCCAATGAATGACTTTCACCATTCATAAGCTGTAAGGATCTTTACAACATGTACAAGGATAAACAAGAGATATACAGGAGAAATAATCAACCATGCATGAATAAGTGAATGAACATAACCAATAGGATTATTGAAAACAAGAATACTTAATCTTGAATTAACCAAGTCTGGAACAAAACACAAATTTGGGACAAAATGCCCAATACAAGATAATCCATGTAGCAATTACATTTATTCAAAAACTAGGTTTGCCCATTGACACATGCCTACGGCACGTCTTCGGAATGGTGCACCTTTATTTGATCATATAAAATAGTTTTGAAGGTCTAGCAAATTAATTGAAGTAGCAAATATAGAGCAAAAAACATATTAAATGATTTTTTTTTGAATTTTTTTAAAAGTTTTTAAAGTTTTTAAATTTTAAAATTTTTAAATTTTAGATTTTTAGTTTTTTAATTTTTAATTTTTAAATTTTTAAATTTTTAAATTTTTAATTTTTAATTTTTTTTTAATTTTCTAAATTTTTTGAATAAAAGAGGGAGGGAAAGAGAGAGAGAAAAAAATTAAATAAATATAGGAGTTGTTTTGGGTGGGTGATTTGAATTTGAGTTTTGGGGGGAAACTTTTGAGGGGGAAAATATGTTTTGTGAGGATAGATCTGGACCTTTGATTTTTTAGGGGATTGAAGGAGAGCCACTTGATAGCTTTCTTTGTGTTTTATTATATAGATAACAAAAAACAAATTGTAGCAAGAACTCCAGCGAATTAGAATGTTTCGTCAACTACTTCCTCGGGCAGCTGATCACCAAAGTCTGCAAGTTACAAATTACAGGAAGAGGAAAGAGAAAGAAAATGGCCGTCAATGCAAGTTACGAGCCGCTTGTAGTGCAAGCAACAAGTACTAAAATAGATAAAGAATATACAGAGTGGCAACAAGAAGCAAGTACTGAAGTAAGTATGGATGGAATGTGACAGCAAATAGGGCAAACAACTCTTAATCAACAACAGAATCAAATGACATGACCAAATAGTAAAGTGCAAGTGGCATGTAACAAATGTCAAGTAACATGTAAGCAAGTAACAAGTAACAAGTGTCAAGTAGCATGTACAAGTAGCAGGAATGGCATGTGATCATGTTATTCTCAAGTCTTATATCTAGTCCTATCTATGTAGCACTTCATGCGTCCCAAATTTTACCACATGGTTGCTACATTCAAACCAATTGCGTTTTAGATTTCGTAGTGGATCATAGAGGGCAGTGTACTCAAGTACAAGCATCAAGTAATCATGTGTCAATTATCAATTATCAACTATCAAGTATCAAGTTTCAAGTGTCAGGTATCAAGTAATCATGTATCAAGCACCAAGTATAAAGTATCAAGTAGGATCTACGGATCCTCTTCCGAGTACACATTTCTCCATTTTCCACCACTAGATCATTCCCTTTAACCCAGGATTGATTTCTTGTTATTATTATTAAAGCAAGCATGGACGTGCACAAAAAGGCAAGAAAACATGGTAAGATAACAAGGGACAAGTTCAAGTTGGATAAAGGACACGAACGGGTGATAAAATGACTTATCAAAGGCTAGGACAACGAAACTTTGAGTTCTGGACAGCAAGACACTATTGTACCAAATCTGAGATTCCCGTTACCACAGACATGCAAATGTGGATCCTTAAGAAAATATAGAAAATTGACTCTCAGCCGAATCTAGCACATATATATAAGTCATATAATAACCACAGAAACATGTCTCAAAACAGAATTATATATAGAAATCGTGTTCAGCCAGAAATCAAAATGTTGTACTCATAAGCATGAAAATAGCATAAAAACATACTGATTAAATCTAAGAAATATGCGGGGTATTCCCTTGTATGTCTAGTATCAGTAAATAAAATTTTATAATATTCTAGATAGCATAGCCAAGTAAATTCGGAAAACAGCAAGATACAGCAAGTTTATGAATCTGGAACTTTAGACACAACAGTACTAAAACAACAATAGATTACAAATTATAACTCAAAATCTAAATCGGTCAAAAGGGTTGTAAAATAGATACAGTAGGCTATATTTTATCTTCACAAAGTTTTAATCGACAGCAACTAGAATCAGGTTGAAAATATGGTTCTTTACTGAACAGCATGGAGATTGAGAAATATCGTAGTTTGTTTACAAGCATAGAATAGTTTATAAATGGCATTAAATAAATCTCCAAAACTTTGGGATTAATCACAATCAAATCTATTTATAATTAGGAAAATATTAGATCCAAATCTTATCTTTAACATCAATATTAACATGAATAACTATACAGAAATCACATAAAACAAAATCTGAAATTTTCAACACATTTGTAGTAAAACAATAATAACTCATACCTCACAAATCGAAACTGAGTCTTTCGAAAATTCTGGAAAATAGATAATAGGGTCTACAATTTATATTCAGAAATTAATTTGATTTACTGACCTCAACAGGGTTTAAAATACTGAAACAAAACATGGCAGCAGCTAAAACAGAAATCTCTCCTTATGCATTAAATCAAATAGTTCATATGCAACAAATCCAAATTATAATAAAACACAAAACATGGTATAATAGATGTCCAAAACAACATGTTATGGGTCTTAAACAAGTCTACCACAAGATACCACAACTAACTCATCAAGCATGCAATGAGTGTACAACATATCATGGAATCACGAAGCAACATACATACATGCATGAAGAATTTAGTTAGGTCTAAATTTATTTCACGTCGTGTGTGTAACAAATATGATGACGGACGAAACAACGGATGGAACAACAAAGAGGGTCATGATGAGTTTTTCATGAGAATGAATCTAGAAACAAAAGTGACAGTACATGTGTACTTGTATATACAACAAAAATAATATAAGTTACTTGCTTTAGATAGTTGACGAATCTGACGAGAGAAGACGAGAATAACAAGAATAGATTCCCAACAACGAATATAATAGTACGAACAGATCTCGAATAAGATGATCACGAACACAAAGAACACGAACCCAACATGCTTGAAGGATCAATCGCACACACACAACAAACAAGGCAGAGGGACATCTGGGGAATGGTGTGCACGGCGAAGAAAGGACGACGGCGGCAGGGCAGCGAGCGGCACGATGACAGGACAACAAAAGGGGGAGGTGTTGTCGCTCTGGCTGCTGTCGCTGCTGTGGCTTTGGGAGGAGAAGGGAAGAAGGAGGGGGCTGTTGTGGTTGTTTCCTTCGTGGAGGTAGGGCGACGGGGGGGTCGCTGCGTCGGGATTAGGGCAAGCCAGCGGTTGGGATGGGGGAATCGGAAGCAGGTCGGGGCAGGGTAGGGGGAGAGATGAGAGATGCGAGAGATAGTGAATTAGGGGTAGGGTTTGGGAGATTGCAATGAGAGATAGGAGTAACAAATTTTGTTGGGTATTATAATGAGAGATTTGGCAAGTAGGGATTTGGAGAATCAAGAGAAGATAGGGGAGACGTGATCTGCTTGTTAGCAGAAAGAGAGCATGAAGAAATATCTAGGGAAGACTGGGTCAAAGAAGAGGGTATTGGGTAGCGGGTTAGGATCCAATAGGACGGATAAAAGGGTTCAAATAGGGTAAATTGGGTAGAAACCAGATCCAATAAGGCAAAATCAAATAAATAAGCAATTATACCATGAAATGCAATAGATCGGAAACAATAAATCATCCAAAGACAGAATAATTGGCAGACAAATGCATCACAAAAGGTCAAATCACAGCTGACAAACAATAGATGAAAATATATAGGAAAATAAGAACAAATACACGGTTTAGGAAAGAGAAAGAGTACAAACAGATAGGATACACTGGAAGAAAAGAAATACATTACAAAATACAGAAAATGGGATACAGGAGTTACATTTGATGACAAATACTGGGTCAAAAAGATCTCACAATTTTCAGGTAGACAGTGAAAATCAGTGTTCGACATATCCCATGAAATAAAATCGATCTAAACATGATGAACTTCAACTCCATATTAAAAAAATCTTAGATTCAGCTTGGTAAACACAATGAAGAATACATCCCTACACTAGTTTAACATCAAACAAGGCATCAATCAGTCAATCAAGCACAACAACTGTCACACCCTGCTTTCCAAAAATACGGAATACGAGCACGTAACATTGGCCCAGCGAATGACTAACTCATGCATAAGCTGCTTATCCGATTAACTCAATAATATAATTAATGCAGAACAATTGTGCAGGCAATAATAATAATAATACTTCGAATGAAACAATACGAAATATTCAAATACAATAAACCAATGTCTGGAAACAAATAAAAAAATGCGGGTCATAAGCCCAACACAATAAGAAATCCCAAACACATTAGTAATAAGTCTCAATTGTAACGCCTGTTTTGCAAAAAATGTCTTTTTTTGTGTATTTTTAGTATTTAAAATTTTCGCAGATTTTTTTTTGGGGTTTTCAAATTATTTTGTCAAAATGTATTATAGGACTTCCTCTTAAAATCTGTTTTCGATCAATAATTTATTTCCAAATATTTTCTATGATTTTTTATATTGTAATACAGTTCGTATTTTGTTATTATTGTTGTTTTTGAATGTTTATTAAAAAAATCCATTTTTATGTATTGATTATATTTGTACTTATTTCAAAATAAATTCTATATTGTAATTTAAATTACATTATTTTATAAAAATTATATTTTATTAGTTATTGTATTTTTCTTATTGAACCCATTTTAAACCCATTACCCCAAAACCCATTTTAATACCCAATAACCCTATTTCTTATTAACCCACTACCCATTTAAACCCACACCCGTACCCGTTATCCCCATACCCATTAACTTAAACCCATTACCCATTAACCCCTAAACCCAGATCCCATCAGCCCCTACCCGTTGTGCCCATATACAACCTAACCCTAAACCCATCCCTATATATAACCCCCCTCTCGTCTGTTCATCTTCCGCCACGTACTTCTTCATCCCTGGTCCTCCTCGCCATGGCCGACTATTTACCATCCCGCCCTCTCATCTACCCTCTCCTTGCAGCGATCCCCCTGTGATCCTCCCCTACTTCAGCCACGCGTCAACAACACCTCGACAACACCACCTCCTCGCCTGCAGCGCTGTGTCGCGTTGTACCTGTGCAGTGCCTCCGCAGTCAGCCCTACAGCGGCAGCCTCCTCCAGCATGCCTTGTGCTCCTCCTGACTAGCAGCAGCAAGCACAGCCTAGCAAACCACCGCACCGGCAGCCTTGTCCTGCTACCGTCGTGTCCCCTGGCCGCCGCCAGCCTCCAAGCGCACCGCCGCCATGTCCCCTGGCTGCCGTGCTCCGCCCGTTCGCCGTGCCACCGCCAGTTGTCGCCAAGTCAGTGCACCCCTTTGCCATGAAGTTTCGGTTTATATGGGTTTGATCATGTTGGATCATGATGGAGGTGAACCGTCCGATCGCCTTGATCATCATGATCATCATCATCATGGAGTTTCTTGATTGATTGATTCTTGTCCGTTTGATCTTGATCATATGCTTGATTGGATGTGGGTCGTAGATCCTAGCCATCCGACCTCTTCTTGATCGTCACGATCATGATGATCATCAACTTCTTTTGATCGCAGCCATTCGATCGATCGATCTTGATCTTCATCATTATCTTCATCATCAAGAAATCTGACCGTCCGATCTGATCCGATCATCTTTATCATGATCTTCGATCTCAGCCGTCCAATTTTGTTCATGATCTCGATCGTCTTCATCTATTCGTGGTCGTGTGTTCGTGATTGGTTAATGACCCGTTCGTTGTGTTTGTGTTCGTGCCCGGGAATCCGTTCCCATTATTCTTGCTTTTGCTTTGTCGGTTTTGTCGTCTCTCAGGCAATTAACTTGTACTTAAATTCCTTTGTATGATACAAGTCATAAATACCGCTCGTAGTGTAGTTGTGTTCTAGAGACAATTCGTGTGTGAAACCCCTTGTTGATATTGTCTCTATAGTGATTTGACCATAGTTGCCTCACGACACAAAAATTTGACATGAAACAACTTAAGTTTTCCCTGTTCTTGATTTGATTATGTATGTGAGACTTCTTGTGAGAATTTGAGTAATTGTGAGATCCATATGATAGACTTGTTTTAGATATGTTAATTACCCTATTTCATGTTGTTTGTACACTTGGGAGACTCGATTTCATGTTTGGTTGTGTTTGGATCAAGTTTCATTGGATCTATGTTTATTTTTGTTTTTGAGGAAATTCTGTATTTTGCCAATAATCTGTCTTGATCAGTAATTTAGACCATATTTAGGTCAGTATCTTAATTTCAGTATAAAATATGATTTGTAGAGAAATTCGTCTGCTTTCCAAACCTTGGTCAATTTCGTTTTTGTAGGTTTGAGATATGACTGTTTTACTACAGAGATGTATTCTAATTCCAGATTTTGCTTCTTGTTGATTTCGACGTATAAACTATTTTGATTCTTGTGTTAACTATATTATTTTCATCTAAAACTTTGCACAGTATTTCTATACCTATTTAGGAATTACCCAGAATTTTGGTGGATTTTATTGATGAGTTTTATATGCTATTTCATGCTCGTTTATAAAAACTATACTTGCTGTATTTTGCTTGCTGTTCTGTAAAGAATCGTATTTTCACCCTGATTCCTTTTACTGTATGGAAATACTATATGACTTATTTATGTTCGCTGGATTCGGCCGGGAGTCTATTTTCTAGACCTTTCGATGAATTCAGATTTGCATTTTTGTAACAACAGGAATTTCTGTTTTACTGCAGTATGTCCTTGCTGTCCTGAACTTGAGATTTGGTTATTTTGTTCCTTTATGAGTTATCTTGCACCCGTAATTATTTATCTTGCAACTTGAATTTGTTACTTGATCATATCATGATGTACTTTCCCTGTTCGTGACACATACATGCTTATGTGATAATATTAATAAATAACCAAGTCAGGGTTTAAAGGAAAGATCTAATAGTAGGTAATTCAGAAACGTGTACTCGGAAGGGGCCCATGTTTCCCACATTTGGAATTTGGTATATGATTTGGATTATTTGGAATTTGGTATATGATTTGGATTAATTTGGAATTTGGTATATGATTTGGTTAATTTGAAATTTGGTATATGATTTGGATTATTGTCCCTGAGTACACTGCCCTCTATGGTCCACTATGAATTCTAAAACGAAACTGTTTATTGTAGCAACCATGTAGTAAAAGCTAGGATGCATGAAGTACTATCTAGATAGTAATCACTACAAGACTTGACAAAGGATACTTGAACATGATACTTGACACATGATAATTGAACATGATACTTGAACATGATACTTGAACATGATACATGCTTACTTGATACTTGATTACATGATACATGAGACTTGATGCTTAAACATGATACCTGACACTTGTACTTGACTACTTGACACTTGTTACTTGATTTCGTGATACTGACACTTGATCCTTGACTCTTGGTTACATGATACTTGTTCACTTGACACTTGATACATGTCACTTGTACTTGTTCTTCTTGTCATGCTAGTATTCTATTTTGATATCATGCTTATACCATGTTGCTAGTTAGTTTTTCCATGTACTTGTATCCTGCATTACAAGTGACCCGTAACTTGCAATTGACGGGTACTTGTTTTCTCTTTTCCTCTTACCTGCAATTGTTAAATTACAGATTATGGAGAACAGGTTCCAGACAGTATTGGTGACATGAAGTACTAGTGATGGATTTATTATTATTAATTCTTGTAGCTTGCTTGAACAATATTGTATTTTGATATTTGGATTTATTGGTATTTGGGCAATGTGACCCAGGATTTTGTTGACTTATTCAGATCATGACTATTTGAGATTAATGTATTTGGTTTCAAGTATTCTTGTTGGTATTTTTGGTTCATATGTGCATGTTGGTTGATAATTTTGCTTCAGACTCTGATGATTCTTGTGAATGTTGTAAAGATTCTTGAACAACTTATAGATGATGAAAATCATTTGCTGGGCTTTTGTCGCGCATCCGTACTCCGTATTCTCTTTGGGAAGCGAGGCGTGACATCAATACAATAAGTTCAAAGAATAACGTTCAATTATAAAGCAATAGTTCTTTAGAAAGTTTGTTCTGCAATCCCACCAGGAAATTCTTATTTGTTATCTGTGAACACTTCATCTAAAAAGAGAAGAAAAATTTTCCTTAGAGCAAGTCATGGACAGCAAGTAGAGAATGCAAGGAATAATGGAATAACGATATAAAAATAAAATTCAGTGGATCAATAGGAATCAATAACATGAGACAATAACAATAATCAATATCATGATAATCGAAGCAATGGTATAAAAAATTATTCAATATTTGATAACAATATTCAATAATCAATATCAATAACACTTAGCCAATACACGATATCAATAGAACAATGATGAATAATATGCAATGTCGATGTGATGCAAATTCTTAAGTCTATTAATTATTTTAAATCCTAACTAATGCACGTACTACTATGTCTCATATGTTCCATACCAATGGTTCGAAGCATACAATCAATTTCGTTCAGACTCAAGTGGTAGATTCTATAGATCATGAACTGGGTATGAAGACGATAACAATATAACACGGGCCATTGAGACAATTTCTTGCACAATGACGATAACGATAATAACACGGGCAATTGTGTAATTTCTTACACGATGACAATAACGATAATAACACAGGCCATCATTCGAGTACAGTCTCTATATCATCAACTACTCTAGTCAATCTCTTAAACCCCGGCTTGTTAAATTATTTTATCAATGCAACAATACAATATGCGATTTGAGGCATGAGATGAACAATAATATCAATAGGGAAACGATAAGATGGTAACATGAAATAGGACAATTAGAATGATGACAATAACTCATTAGGATCATGCGATACAACATACATACTTTAATTCATGCAATACTACGATATAGATTTAATTAATCTATTAAAATCTAGATTATAAAATTCTGGTTAGCAAGAGTAGTCTGTACAAAATTGTAATTTTCCATTGTTTCAAAACTCAAAACTGAAACTGTCAGTAATTATGAAAACTAGACTTCCACACGGTTCTGATGCATATTTAAAGTTCAAAACCCGACAAAACTAGCTAGGTCAAACACATCATTCTTTACAAATTTCATATTCAGGCAGAAATTCGACATCATGTTGTTTTATTCTTAGACTTAGTAAAAACTCGATATAAAATTCATTAAAAATATTTAATAGACTCCTAAATATGTAAAGTAATCATCTAGAAATTATCAGAGCAAAATTTTATCATTTGATCATGCTCTTAACAGCTTAAACATGAAATATATAAAAATCTGGAAATCTGGAAATAAAAACACATTTGTAGTAAAACGGGCATCTGTTTTGCGACACAACTCTGAATTCAGAAATTCATGATTTTCTGGAAACTAGAAAGATAATGCTAGAACTTTTATTAAGAAAGTTATTCATTTTAAGATCATTTACTGGGTCGAAAATAACAAACAATATACAGCCAGCAAGCAACATATATATTTTTGGGTATTTTTCATGAAATAAATTAATTAAACATGATAGGTAGCAATTCTATTAGTCGATAATCTTCATAATCAGCATGATGGGTATAAAACATGATCAATAAAATTAAGAACACATATATACATCAATTTTTCATCAACCAAACAACATCTATCAACCAAACATACAACCTAGCAATTATTTCTACAATAGATTAATTGTGCCGTGATTATATGAATAACCCTATTATGAATACTACATGGATGCATGAAAGATTCAATCTTTAGAGTCAATAAGGGCACGATGTCAATAATATTGGGGTTATCTCGTATAAACCCTCAATATACCCAACGAAAGAGATGAACAATGTACAATACGATGAACAATGGGATCTACTTGCAAGAGTTTCTGTAAAACTTGAATTTGATTCAATTAGCAATTCAGGAGGAAAAGTGACTTTGCTTTCAGAAGATTAATTTGAATACCAAGAATAACGGGATAAGGATACCGAGGCAACGAACCCACGAACACACAAATTAACACGTGTGAACTACGTGTAATAGAAATTCAGTAATCAACAGCAAAAGCAACAGTTTGAGAGAGAGAGCTCGGCTGTAAGGGGGTCTGACGTAGGCGAGGAGCGACGATATTGGGGTGTCGATGATGGTCGAAGGTGTCGCAGGCGGGTGGCGCAACGGGAAAAAGGCAAGGAGGGTCGGGTTTGGTTGCTGTTCGACGGAAAACAGAGAGAAAGGGGGATTAGGGTTGCTGTATGGGCGATCGGCAGGGGGTAGCAGTGGTGGGGCATCAACGGTGGGGCTCGACGACCAGGGGGGTCACCGGAGGGTTGGTTGGAGAAGAAGAACGGTGGGGGTTTGGGGATTTGGGGGGGGGGGGGAAACGAGGTCGGGGAGAGAGAAACATGAGGAAAGAGATTAGACGGCTATTAGGATTTCAATTTGTGCAATTTTTAGGGTTTGCAACCGGATTGTATTTATAGATTTTAATTAGAATGTTGGGTTAGTCGTTTTGGATCCAATAATAGTGGTTTTGGGTCAAGAACAATTGAAATTGGGTTTTAGGATACAATAAGAGATGAGTTTAAAGACAATAGGGTTCAAATAAAAATATCGCGTCAGTAAGAATATCTTATGTAGTACCCCGTATTTTTAAATACTATTTTTGAGATTTAAAAATGAATTAAAATGATTTTTGGTGAATTAATAAATGTTCATTTAGAAATTTATCTTTTCACATGTGCAAAACACGTTCAAATGTTGTCCTTGAATGTTTAAAGCCAAAATTGTTTTGGAGAAACTTATTATTTATTATTTGAGATTATTTTTGATTTTTCTAGATTTTTTTTTGATAATTATTGGACTTATTTGTAAATATTCCAAAAAAGGAGGACTTTTGTGTAAAATTGCCAAATGGGGGTGAAAACTCTAGATTTTTGGAATTTTAGGCTGGGTATAATGCCTAGTCAATTCAGGTATAAAGAGTTTACCTTTTGTTTCAACACATTTGATTTATTTTATAAATTTTGATAAAAGAGGATCTTTTCGCAAAATTGCTATTTTAAGGGGGTGAAAGTGCAAAACTGTTTTTCTGGGTTTTCCCTATAGAGCCGGCTGATGCTGGAAGGGATCTTTCTCATTTTTGAACTAGATTAAATTTGTTTTTAACTAGTTTTCTAATAAAGGGATCTATTTATGTAAAGGTATAAAAGGAGTATTTTGAAAATGTTTTCAAAAACCCCAGAAAAATAAATCCCTGACTATATAGGGTTTTGTGCAGCCGTCGTTTGCTGCACAACACATACGGATTTATTATTTCTTATTATTTTGGAGTTCTAAGGAGAAAACTTTGGATTTCTTGCGAATGAGGGGTTTTTCTTAATTTCTATTCCTCTTCGTTCGATCTCTTCAACAAGGTGAGTGATATAATTGTTTTGTTTATTCTTTGAATGTTATATGTGGTGTTTCATCTCCTAGAAAGCATGCTCGGATTTGGGTGTGAATATGTATGTTGGATTCATGATAACAATTGAATCTTGTGAAACCCTAGTTATTTATGAGTAGAACTATATGTGGGTAATTCAAGATTGATGAATGACCTATTAGTAATTCGTGAATTGAAATTTGGAATCGAGTTGAGTTTGATGAAATATATCCAAATTCGAGATTTTGAGATTTTTGTGAAAGGTTTGTTGGAGTTTGGATTTCTTAAACCCTGAGATTTAATTCTGAATATGTTTTATTTTAATTGATGAATTATGAAGTTCTTTGGTGCATAAATATGCACAATGTTTTTCATGAATAACTTATGCTGTGAGTTTTGAAGGAAATTGAGTTTTTATGTGTTTTCGAGGAATTTGACTATATCTCGACTTATTTTGGTATTGATATGGTTTGGACCTAAATATGAAGCTATTTCAAAGAATAATTGATTCTTAAGAAACTCTGTTTTGATTATATGCACAATTCAAGTTTTAATTGAAAGAAATCAACAAATCGCTATTTTTATATATTTAAGTAGTTTTAAATTAGTTTTTATGGACTATTATATATCCTGTAAGTTGTATTTGATCATATAAGAAATGTGCTTTTTGTAGAAATCGTTTTCATAAAGTAAAACTCCGTATCGGTTGAAATGTGCACAACCAAAAATTTGTAGTCTGCAGGTCGACAGTCGACCGGTGTAATTTTATAGTCGGCCGTCGCGACCTAGCTTCTGTGTTCTCTAGTTTTCTTGAAATTTTGTTCTGGACAGTCGATTGATGACCTTTTACAGTCGACTGATATTACTTAGAATTATTTTAATTGAAGTTTTGGATTTTTTGCTCTGGACAGTCGACCGATGACTTTTTACAGTCGACTTCTAATACTTAGAATTATTTTCTCAATGTTATTGATATTTTCTCTCTGGATAGTCGACCGATGCTTGTCTATAGTCAACTGACACTGATGTATCTTGATATATTTGAATGTTCTTTTAAATGATTTATTCTCTAAATGTTTTTAATCTATAACTTACTATTCTATACCTTATCTTATACTGAACATATGTTTTCAAGTTGTTTTAACTGAGCAATTTATGTTGAAAGATTGGTTTGGATATTTGGGTGTGAGTCTCTAAAGGGTATGTGTGACCCTAGTATACCCACAGTGGAGATATTTGTGTTTTGTGCCTATTGAGGTATTTTAGTTGATCAGTTGTTGAGTTAAGTCCGGTGGGGTACACCAACTCTAGGAGATTCGTAAAGTAATTAAATAACCTAAATGATAAGGACAGGCACTAGTCGTGATATGATGAATGAGAACGTGGGATAATCCCTGGAATTATCCAGGTGTGAGTGAAATGGTTTCCTGGAATTACCTGTGGTGTGGGATTGATCTCCGAAATTATCGGGGTCGAGGTGACACTCATGTGGTATTCGTGTGATGAGGTGCCATAGCTTGCGGTGTGGGGTATTCTCGAAGATTCCTAGGTCTGAGTGAATTAGTTTCCAGAATTATCTGTGGATAGAGAATGACCTCCAGAATTATCGAGGCATGGGCTAATACTCACAGTGTATCTATATCTCGTAGTAATCATAGAAGTAGGATTAGTTGCATAGCGGGGGAATTAAACCCTATAAAGTGGAGAACGTTAAGGGCTTGCACCAGACCTATGTACTATGGAATGCATAGACTCCGACAAGTACGCATTAGAGAGTCAGCATATAGCATTGATGTGTTCTTGACATGGTATTATGCATGTGTTTTCAGTTTTCTACACTTGATACTTAGTCTAGATTCACTTGATGTTTTCGTGTTTCGTGGTTATTCCCTAATTCACTTACTCTTGCATATTTCCTGTTGTCGATGAATCTATGCTCTATTTATGTTGTTTGTTTTTATGTCACTCATACCGTTATGGCTGACCCTTTTAGTTTTGGGGGTTAGAGTTATCTGTAGCCTCATATTTTACAGGTGATTACCTATAGCTTGGATTTGGATGCTTGAGTTAAAGTGATGTAATGGATTGTGTGATTTTGTAAAAAAAAGTGTTGTAAAGAAAGAAAGTTTGTAATTCAAGGTGTATGTATTCCGCTGTGCTATGTAAATATTATTGTAATAAAATTTTGAGAAAAAGTTAACTGGTATTTTGGGCTATGTTTAATATTACATTTGAAGTTGATGCGGAGAATTGTGTCACGTATTTCTGAGATATCATATTGAAAATTTGGGGCGCTACAGAGATTGGTATCATAGCATGCTTCAATAGTAATAATAAACATGGTATAAAAATAACCTAGGTGTGGACACTAGAGCGTGAGTACCTAGGTGTGGATATTAGAGAGTGAGTATCACATAAAGCTAAAACATGATGTTTTTACTGTTGGGGTATGGTTGAGGTTTTACCAGAGGGTATTGATGTGAAGATGAATTGTATTGTGGTGCTCTAACTTTTTCCCTCATTTTGCAGTATTCAGATTGGTTGGACCCAGAACCCGAAATGGTAAGAATGGTGATGGAACTGGAAGTTCCCAAGGGGCAGGAGTTGATCTCGAAGCCGAGTTTGCCATGGTGTATCAGACTTTGAATGCACTAATGGCAACTAATATGGCACAGAATCAGAACCAAAATCAGAATCATGGGGTTAGACCAGTGTTTGTTAATGCTGATCCTATCAAGCAGATTGAGTCCTTCAAGAGGATGAGGCCACCCAAGTTTGAGGGGCAATCTGATCCAAATGAGGCTAATGATTGGATTAGACGGATGGAGACAATCTTCGAGGTCTCGGAAACTCCGGCAGCCAATAATGTAAAGTTGGCCACTATGCAGTTGGAAAAGGATGCTGGTGTTTGGTGGCAATCAGTGAAGAGGACTTTGGGGAACCAGCAAATGACTTGGGAGGCTTTCTGGATGAATTCATGGATCGTTTCTTTCTCCTGGATATTCAGGAGAAGAAGGTGACAGAATTCTTGAATCTATAGCAGGGCAGCATGCCCATGTGCGAGTATGAGACTAAGTTCACTCAACTGTCGAGGTATGCACCGGAGTTGATAGTTGATGAGACGAAGAAGGCCAAGAAGTTTGAGCAGGGCTTGAAGCTAAATTTGAGGTCGAGGATGATTTCTTTGGGCATAAGGAGGTTCGATAAGCTGGTCAGGAGAGCAGCTATGACAGAGGAGGACATGGATCAGTTCTAGAAGAAGCAAGAATCCTAGAACAGGAACAAGAGGCCAGCATCAGGTCAGAGTGGGAAGGGATTCCCAGTGAAGCAAGTCAAGTTGAGTGGTCAAGTTCAAAAGGCACCTGCAACTCAGGAAGTGACTTGATACTACTGCAAGGAGGCAGGTCATTACAGGTCAGCGTGTCCTAAGTTGGCGAAGCAGACTTGTTTCCAGTGTGGGCAAGCGGGACATTCTAAGCCTTATTGTCCACAGTTGAGGAAGGATGGTCCAGTGGAGGTAAATTCCATAGGCAAAGGAGAGTGTTCGCATTGACTAAGGAGGATGCAGGGTAACTCGGAAGATGTGATCCAGGGAATTGTTTTGGTCAATGGAATAAAAGCAAAAGTTTTATTTGATACTGATTCTTCGCATACTTTTGTGTCGCCCATTTTTGCAAAAGCTTTAGGTGTGGAACCTAAGATATTTCCAGGTAGAGCCTTGACGGTGGCAACACCATCAGGAGAAGCGTTGATTGTTGATCGATATTATGGAGGTTGTGATATCGAGATTGGTCGAAGATTGTTCGGCATTGATCTTATTGAGCTGCAAGTCTTAGGAGTGGATGTGATCGTGGGCATTGACTGGATGGCAATATATGATGCCACAATTGAATACAAGCAGAAAGAGGTGTTGGTGAAAGCACCAGGTGGTCCCGCAGTGACTTTTCAACGGAAGAAGAAAGTTTTGAAAGTGGCTGCAATGGTATCCAAGATGGTGATTCCAGATGAAGTCAGAGGCATTCCGGTTGTCACAGATTTTCCTAAGGTATTCTTGGAAGATTTGCCAGGATTACCGCCACAGAGAGATGTGGAGTTTTGCATTAATGTTCAGCCGGGGAGTGCTCCGATTTTTAAGGCTCCGTACAGGATGGCACCTGTAGAGCAATATGAAGTCAAGAAGCAGATTGAGGAGTTATTGAGCAGGGGGTTTATCAGGCCGAGTTCTTCACCGTGGGGTGCGCCAGTGTTGTTAGTCAAGAAGAAGGATTTGTCAATGAGGATGTGCATTGACTACCGGGGGTTGAATAGGGTGACTATTCAGAACAAGTATCCACTTTTGCGGATTGATGATTTGTTCGACAGGCTTCGGGGAGCAGCTATGTTTTCGGAGATTGATTTGAGATCAGGGTATCATCAAGTTCGAGTCAAGGAGGAAGATGTGAGTAAGACAGCTTTCAGGACTCGTCATGGGCTCTATGAGTTTTTGGTGATGCCATTCGGGTTGACGAATGTGCCAGCAGTATTCATGGATATGATGAACCGGATTTTGAGGCCATTTATTGACTCCTTCGTAGTGGTTTTCATCGATGATAATTTGGTGTATTCGATGTCGGAGGAGGAGCATTCTATGCACTTGACAAAGGTATTACAGAAGTTACAGGAGCATAGCTTGTATGCTAAGTTGTCGAAGTGTGAGTTTTGGAAGTTTGTGGTAACTTTCCTTAGTCATATCCTTTCTAAGGAGGGAGTGGCCACTGAAGGTTGAAGCTGTAAAGGATTGGCCCAGGCCAACGTCCATGAAGGAAGTCAGGAGTTTCTTGGGTTTGGCTGGTTACTACAGGAGATTCATTCAGGGCTGTACACATATTGCAGTTTCTTTGACAGGTTTGACCCGGAAGAATGTGGCATTTACATGGACTGATAAGTGTGAGGCAAGTTTCCTTGAGTTAAAAGAGAGGTTGACTACTGCACCTATCTTAACTTTGCCACAAGCTGGGAAGGATTATGATATCTTCAGTGATGCGTCTCTCAGAGGTTTGGGGTGTGTCTTGATGCAAGAAGGCAAGGTTATTACTTATGGTTCGAGGCAATTGCGTCCGCATGAGAAGAATTATCCGACGCATGATTTGGAGCTGGCAGCTATTATCTTTGCCTTGAAGTAGTGGAGGCATTATGTTTCTGGTAAGAAGGTCAACATGTACATTGACCACAAGAGCCTGAAGTATATTTATCAACAAAGGATCTAAATCTTCGGTAGAGAAGGTGGTTGGAAGTATTGGAAGACATTCATCCTAAGATCAAGTATCATCCGGGCAAGGTGAATGTGGTAGCTGATGGACTTAGCAGGAAGAGTAGTTTATCAAGTTTGATCACTACTCGAAGTGAGTTGGCAGCAGAGATTGATCGAGCAGGTATTGAGGTGGTACTGTAGGGTTTGGGGGCGTCTTTGGCTCAGTTGAGGCTGCAACCTTCCTTGAGAGAGAGAATTGTGGAAGGTCAGAAATCAGATTCAGAGATTCAGAAGATGTTGCAGTAGGTTTCAGAAGGCAAGTTATCAGAGTTTCGTGTCCAAGATGGAGTTCTTTGGATGGGTGAGAGGTTTTGTGTTCCGAATAATGCAGATTTGAGAAAGAGTATCTTGCAGTAAGCACACAGTACCTTGTTGTCAGTATGTCCTGGGGGCATAAATGTACAAGGATATCAAACAGCACTTTAGGTGGTCTGATATGAAGAGGGATGTGGCAGATTTTGTGGCGAGGTGTCTGACTTGTCAGCAGATCAAAGCAGAAAATGAGAGACCTGGAGGTTAGTTGCTGCCATTGCCCATTCCGGAGTGGAAATGGGATAATATCAGTATGGATTTCATCACAAGTTTGTTGAGGAGTTCGAAGGGCAATGACTCGATTTGGGTTATTGTGGACCGTTTGACTAAGTCGGCTCACTTTTTGGCCATGAAGATTACTTGGTCATTAGAGAAATTGGCAGAGCTGTACATTGGTGAGATTGTGAGGCTTCATGGAGTTCCTGTGTCGGTTGTTTCCGATAGGGATGCAAGGTTCACTTCAAGGTTTTGGAAGAGTATACAAGCAGCTTTAGGGACCAGAACTGATTTTAGTACCGCTTTTCATCTACAGACTGAGAGGGTGAATCGAGTGCTGGAAGATATGCTGAGGGCTTGTGTTATGGATTTCGGTGGTAGCTGAGAGAGATACTTGGCATTGGTTGAGTTTGCTTATAACAACAGTTACCATGCGAGTATCGGGATGGTTCCGTATGAGGCTTTGTACGGGCGGAGGTACAGGATGCCTTTTTGTTGATATGGGGTTGGCGAAAGGCAGATGTTTGGGCCTGAGATCGTGCAGCAGACGTCAGAGCAGATTGAGCTGATTCGCAAGAGGTTGGTTGAGGCTCAAAGTCGACAGAAGAGTTATGCAGATTCTCGAAAAAGAGACTTGGAGTTTGAGGTTGGGGATGCAGTTTTCCTCAATGTGTTTCCGACCAAAGGTGTGATCAGGTTTGGTAAGAGAGGAAAGTTGACGCCAAGGTATATTGGGCCATACAAGATTGTAGAGCGGATTGACAAGACAGTTTACAGATTAGAGCTCCAGAGGAGTTGGCACAGGTGCATGATGTGTTCCATGTGTCGTTGTTGAGGAAATATGTGCCAGATCAGAGTCATCAGTTGGTAGAGGTTCCTGAAGGTCTACAGGTAAACTTGTGTTACAAGGAACAGCTGGTAGAGATTGTTGACAGTAGGGAGAAGGTTCTAAGGAGCAAAGTGATACCTATGGTCAAGGTGCTGTGGAGAAATTAGCAGTTCGAAGAGGCTACTTGGGAGCCGGAGGATCGCATGCAGAAGGATTTCCCTGAGCTTTTTGTTTGATTGTATTTCCTTATATGTGATTGTACTCCTTTTGTATGACTGTACTTTTAAGTTGAGTTGTATTTCTTCTATTTGGATTATGTTCTCATATGCAATTGTTTGAACTATGTTTCCATTTATGAGATTGCATTCCTTATGTTTGTATGTTTGTTTGGACTCTATTAGTAGTAGTTCAAAGGACAGAACTCTTCTAAGGAGGGAGTGATGTAGTACCCCATATTTTAAATACTATTTTGTGATATAAAAATAAATTAAAATGATTTTTGGTGAATTAATAAATGTTCATTTAGAAATTTATCTTCTTACACGTGCAAAACACGTACAAATGTTGTCCTGGAAAGTTTAAAGCCAAAATTATTTTCGGGAAACTTATTATTTATTATTTGAGATTATTTTTAATTTTTCTAGAATTGTTTTTGATAATTATTGGACTTTTTTGCAAATATTCCAAAAAAGAAGGACTTTTGTGCAAAATTGCCAAATGGGGGTGAAAACTCCAGATTTTTGAAATTTTAGGCTGGGTATAATGCCTATTCAATTCAAGTATAAACATTTTACCTTTTGTTTCAACACATTTGATTTATTTTACAAGTTTTGATAAAAGATGATCTTTTCGCAAAATTGCTATTTTAAGGGGGTAAAAGTGCAAAACTGTTTTTCTGGATTTTCCCTATAGAGCCGGCTGATGCTGGAGGGGATCTTTCTAATTTTTGAACTTGATTAAATTGGTTTTTAACTAGTTTTCTAATAAAGGGATCTATTTAGGTAAAGGTATATTGTAAAAGAAGTATTTTGCAAATGTTTTCAAAAACCGTAGAAACTTAAATCCCGGACTATATAGGGTTTTGTGCAGCCATCTTTTGCTGCACAACACATAGGGATTTTCTATTTCTTATTATTTTGGAGTTCTGAGGAGAATACTTTGGATTTCTTGCGAAGGAGGGGCTTTTCTTAATTTCTGTTCCTCTTCGTTCAATCTCTTCAACAAGGTGAGTGATATAATTGTTTTGTTTATTCTTTGAATGTTGTATGTGGTGTTTCATCTCCTAGAAAGCATGCTAGGGTTTGGGTGTGAATGAATATGTCGGATTGATGATAAAAATTGAATCTTGTGAAACCCTAGTTATTTATGAGTAGAATTGTATGTGGATAATTCGAGATTGATGAATGACCTATTGGTAATCATGGTTAGGCTACTTCTTTTGGATTAATGTTGAATTGATTGAATATGGTAAATTTCATGCATAAATTTAATAAAGATGAGATTTTTTATCACTTTTATGTATTGGTTGAATGAAACTTGATATGGTAATGTTATAATTGATTATGTTTATGAGTTATAATGATGATTTAGTTTGAGAAATTTGGAGAAAGGATTTATGAATCAAGAGATCATGTCTTGAGAATCGAAATTTGGAATCGAGTTGAGTTTGATGAAATATATCAAAATTGGGGATTTTGAGATTTTAGGTGAAAGGTTTGTTAGAGTTTGGATTTCTTAAACCCCTGAAATTTAATTCTGAATATGTTTTATTTTAATTGATGTATTATGAAGTTCTTTGGTGCATAAATATGCACAATGTTTTTCATGAATACCTTATGTTGTCAGTTTTGAAGGAAATTGAGTTTTTATGTGTTGTCGAGGAATTTGACTATATCTCGACTTATTTTGGTATTGATATGGTTTGGACCTGAATACGAAGCTATTTCAGTGAATAATTGATTCCTAAGAAACTCTATTTTGATTATATGCACAATTCATGTTTTAATTGAAAGAAATCAACAAATCGCTATTTTTATAAATTCAAGTAGTTTTGATTTAGTTTTTATGGACTATTATATATCCTATAAGTTGTTTTGATCATATAATAAATATGCTTTTTGTACAAATCGCTTTCATAAAGTAAAACTCCGTATCGGTTGAAATGTGCACAACCTAAAATCTGCAGTCTGCAGGTCGACAGTCGACTGGTGTAATTTTACAGTCGACCATCGTGACCTGGCTGTTGTGTTCTCTAGTTTTCTTGAAATTTCATTCTGGACAGTCGACTAATGACTTTTTATAGTCGACTGATATTACTTAGAATTGTTTTAATTGAAGTTTTGGATTTTTTGCTCTGGACAGTCGACCGATGACTTTTTACAGTCGACTTCTAATACTTAGAATTATTTTCTCAAAGTTATTGATGTTTTCTCTCTGGACAGTCGACCGACGCTTGTCTATAGTTGACTGATACTGATGTATCTTGATATATTTGAATGTTCTTTTAAATGATTTATTCTCTAAATATTTTTAATCTATAACTTACTATTCTATACATTATCTTCTACAGAAAATATGTTTTCAAGTTGTTTTAACTGAGTAATTTATGTTGGAAGATTGGTTTGGATATTTGGGTGTGACTCTGTAGAGGGTGTGTGTGACCCTAGTATACCGACAGTTGAGATATTTATGTTTTGGGCCTGTTGAGATATTTTAGTTGATCAGTTGTTGAGTTAAGTCCGGTGGGGTACACCAACTCTAGGAGATTCGTAAAGTAATTAAATAACCTAAATGATAAGGACATGCACTAGTCGTGATATGATGAATGAGAACGTGGGTTATGGACCTCAGTATGGCTCGCGGTGTGAGATAATCCCCGGAATTATCCAGGTGTGAGTGAAATAGTCTCCGGAATTACCTGTGGTGTGGGATTGATCTCCGAAATTATCGGAGTCGAGGCGACACTCATGTGATATTCGTGTGATGAGGTGCCATAGCTTGCGGTGTGGGGTATTCTCGAAGATTCCCAGGTCAGAGTGAATTAGTATCCGGACTTATCTGTGGATAGAGATTGACCTCCAGAATTATCGAGGCATGGGATAATACTCACAGTATATCTGTATCTCATAGTAATCATAGAAGTAGGATTAGTTTCATAGCAAGGGATTAAACCCTATAAAGTGGAGAACGTTAAGGGCTTGCACCAGACCTATGTACTATGGAATGCATAGACTCCGACAAGTACGCATTAGAGAGTCAGCATATAGCATTGATGTTTTCTTGACTTGGTATTATGCATGTGTTTTCGGTTTTCTACGCTTGATAATTAGTCTAGCTACACTTGATGTTTTCGTGTTTCGTGGTTATTCCCTAATTCACTTACTATTGTTTATTTCCTGTTGTTGATGAATCTATGCTTTATTTATGTTGTTTGTTTTTATGTCACTCACACCGTTATGGCTGACCCCTTTAGTTTTGGGGGTTAGAGTTATCTCTAGCCTCATATTTTACAGGTGATTACCTATAGCTTGGATTTGGATGCTTGAGTTAAAGTGATATAATGGATTGTGTGATTTTGTAAAAGAAAGTGTTGTAAAGAAAGAAAGTTTGTAATTCAAGGTGTATGTATTCCGCTGTGCTATGTAAATATTATTGTAATAAAATTTTGAGAAAAATTTTACTTGTATTTTGGGCTGTGTTTAATATTACATTTGAAGTTGATGCTGGGAATTGTGCCACGTATTTCTGAGATATCATATTGAAAATTTGGGGGGCTACATCTTAGGCCGCAGGGGTTGGTGAGGGCGAGAGGTTGCGGAGTTGAGGTGGGCGAGGGGCGGTTGTAGAAGTGGCATGCTTTGTTTCGAGAAGGAAACAGAGGAAGGAGGCGATCGGAGAAGATGACAGTGTGGCTCAACGGGGGCGACGAGGATGATCGGAGCGCAACGGAGGGGGGGGGGTGCAAAAGTGAGCGATGAGGTGGCAGCAAAGGCATGGAGATGGAAGGAGAAGAAGAAAACGAAACAGCGGGAGGTTGAAGATGAACAGGGACTAGGGGAGGGGGTTATACAGTAGTGCTAGGGTTTGGGGAGAGTTGAATAGTAAGGAAGATGAAGAGGTTGGGGTTGTGTATGAAGGAGAGAAAGAGAGAAAGGGACGGGGGATCATGGGGAGCAAATCTGGGATTGTGCTGTTAGTGGAGATATGGAATGATTTTGGGTTAGCAGGTTTGGGTTAATGGGTTTGGGTTAATAGGTATAGGGGCAAAATTCTATAGGAATGGGTATTGGGTTTTGGGTTTAAATTCAATAGGGAATAAAAATTAGGATTCTGGTTAAAAATTGAACAAATAAATCAACAGTAATATAATATAACAATTAAATCAATCATATAACAACAACAACAACAACAACAACAACAAAGCCTTCTTCCCAACTAGTTGGGGTCAGCTACATGAGTCCTGGTTTTCCATTCTGCTCGGTTTAGTGCAATATCTTTTGTAAGGTCACAAACTATCATATCTTTTTTCACCGTTTTCATCTAAGTTAGTTTAGGTCTTCCTCTACCCCTAACTCTACCCTCAATACTTATCAAATCACTCTTTCTAACGGGGGCACTACTAGGTCTACATGTGACATGTCCAAACCACCTGAGATGATTCACTATTAACTTATCTTGGATTGGAGCTACCATTAGCATGTCTTGTATAGGCTCGTTTCTGATTCTATCTTTTCTTGTTTTACCACACATCCATCTTAGCATCCTCATCTCCACTACACTTATTAAATCAGTCATATGCATTACATTAATACTCAACTACTAACAAATACAATAGAATGTATGGATTCACAAAATAAATAAGATTGGATCTGTTTTGGTTAAAATATCATAATAGCAATATAGTAGTACATATTAATTAATTAACTCAAATAGTATAGCTCAGGAACTATAGGATTTCACAATAATAAATAGCAAAAGATGAATTTTAATAAACAATCAAGAAATAATAATAATAATAATAATAGTAATAATAATATATATATATATATATATATATATATATATATATATATATATATATATATATATATATCAAAATAGGATTTGAGTTTAACAAATTTATTAAAATCCAAATAGTAACAATATATTTGATTTGGGATAAAATAGAAATAGTCGATCAATTAGGAATAAATAATAATGTTAAAATATATCATCATTCGAAATAAATTAATTTTCGATAAGAAAAGTCTTTGATAGAAGATCCAAAATGAATTTAAAATGAAATGAATTTATAAATAATCAAAATATAGAAATTACTTCCGGAATATGTATTTGCGGGAACGGGGGTACATTGTCTCAATTATAATTGAAGATGAAATGTATAAATAATTGACTATTATTTGTATAATAATATATGAATATGATTCCTTGTGTTCATAAAATTTTGTCTTAAAATTTATTTTTGAGTGTGCTACAATTTGTTTTTTGTTTTTCACCAACTTGAGTGTATGTTTGAGTCAACCAAACTAAACATAGTTGGACATTTGGTCTCTACCTATAATGAATTTAATTCTATGAGCCTAACATGTCATGTGCACATCATATATATATATATATAGTATATACTACACACTACACTATGTACACATATATAAAAATAATATTGCAAAATCATGGGCTTGGAAGGAAGAGAACTAGGGTTTTGATTTTGAATTGTTATCATGATGGGTGTGATAGTTTCCAAGAGCATCTTGTAGAACCTTAAGCATCTTTGTTCACTCTCACACTCAACCCTCTCCCCCATCATGAATCCTCTTCTGTTTAATCCCCTCTCTTTTGAACTAGCTCATTTTTCCTCGTTCTCTACACTTATATATTTTTCCTACACTTCAGTCACTTCATTTCTACCCTAAGCTACTGATTTAAGAAGGAGGAGGAGTCAAGGATATGGAGAGCGAAGGGCTAGGAGCAAGAAGGGCAGGAGCAAGGAACAAGGAGGAGAAAGCAAACTAGGCAGAGCTTGAAGGTGTTCTTGTGTACAATTTTAAGGTGGGCGTTTCTAAATATTTGTGGTATTTAAATTTGTATGGTGAAATCTTGATATGGTCTTGACCGCATGTGTAGGTCATGAAGTGTGTCATTGAGTGATAAAATTCGTTGCATGCTAATTCTATTAATAGAAGACTAAAAAAACTAAGTAAAAAGCTAAACAGAAAAGTGTGTTAGGCCTGGATGTTATAATTTGAAAAGTACTTGGAGTTTGAAGCTGAAATTTTAAACGTAGAATCTTATGCATATTATACATCTTCCTCCAAAATTTCATAATTTTTAGAATTTATTTGCGATTTTAGTTAAATACGAACTTGAACATTGACTGTGCAGAAAACAGATCTGGCTTAGGTCTGACTAAGACTTTTCAAAGCTCATAACTCTGTAACACTTGATATCTATTGCTAACATTTTAGTATGTGCTTATAATATATGTTAAGTGCTTGAATACAAAATTTTATAATTTTGGTACATCGTTTGCTATTTTTATAAAATCCGAAACCGTTGACTTTTCTGAAAGGAAAAGACAAAGTGAAGATGATTTGTTCTGTTTTTAGTTAATCTTCAAGTAGTTATAACTTGAAAAGTACTTGCTAGAATCACTTAAAATTTAAATATGTTATGTTACCATGTATGATGTTTCAAATTTCATGAGGTTTAGAGAACTTTTGATATTTTAAAAGTAATTTTTTTTAGCAATGGTTAGTTGTTGCTCTGTTCTGGAAACTATTGCATGCATATTAAAGAATGACTTATTTTACAACTTAAACCCCTTAATCTGAAGACGTATGTAACTAGAAAGTTGTAGTAGTCACATAGATCTTTCTGTAATGCCTAAAAACTCAAGATTTGGATAAGTAAACGAATTATAATGAACTTTACAAGTGATCACAGAAACACACAGATTCATAAAGCTCACTGTTTTGTACTATACCTTTGAGATTGAGTTTGAACTTGTAGAATCGGAGTTTTAAGTTGCTGTTGTGGGTTATAAATCATGTTCTGGATGTGGAAATGAGTTAGGACTTAAATTATCTAAGTTTCATGTTATGATTAGCTCATGTGTGCTTATAGATCTACAATATATACATGTCTGTTCACTGTTTCGAAGTAGAAATTGTGATATTTTTATGTATTGATGTTGATCAGTTTGGGATGAAATTCATGCACATTTTTTTCTTGTGCTTGCTGTCTACTTTGAGCAGAAGCATGGGGAGCACCCGATCCCATTTCTTCAATGAAACGGGACAGGGAGCGACCCCGTTTTGGCATGAACACCAATTGTATGCTTGCTGTTTGGAAATGTGATTGTACATTTTTAGAGAGTTTTAGTGCTCTTTTTGAGTATTCATGGTGTAGAATTTATTCTCAGGGTTCTGTACCCATGTTGGGCTACATTGGTTGAGTATTGAGTGTAACACCCTAGAATTTTAAATAATATTTTTGAGATTAATAAATGAATTAAAGAGATTTTTGGTGATTTAATAAACATTTGTCTGAAATTTATCTTTATGCACGTGTAAAACACGTGCAAATATTTTCTTGAGAAATTCAAAGTCAGAAAATAGTTTGGGGAAGCATAATATTTATTAGTAGGTATTATTTATGAATTTTTGAAATTTTTTGATATTTATTTGGCATGTTTGCAAATATTACAAAAAAGGGGCTTTTGTGCAAAATTACCACTTGGAGTAAAAACTCAAGATTTTCAGATTTCTGGGCTGAGCATGATGGCTGGCCAACTCAGAGGTACAGAGTTTAATTTTATTTGTGATAGATTTGGTTTATTTTGCTAATTTATTAAAGGCTAAATTTGAAAAAATCCCCTTGAACTGTGACATTTATGCAGAAAGCCCCCTGACCTTTTTTTTATGCAGAAAACCATCCTAAAGTATGGTGGTTGCAAAAAACCCCTGAAGTATTTCAAAAAATCACATCTAACTTTTCTACTTGTATTAGATAACCTCATTCTTCTTTGCAAGTTGTTTCAAAAAACATCATATATCTTTCGCATTATTGTCAAAAACCTCCCTCAACTTTAGCAAAAGTCTCACATTGGTAGGGTGGATTTTTAGCAACAATAGTTAGGGCGGGGGGGGGGGGGGGGGGGGGGGGGGGGTTGCATAAAAAAGGGTCACGGGAGTTTCTGCATAAAGGCCATAGTTCAATGGGGCTTTTTCCAAATTTAGTCTTTATTAAAGAAGGGTCTTTTTGCAAAATTGCCACTTGGAGGCAAAAATTACAAAAATGATTTTCTGAAGTTGAAACTAGTGTTGTCCAGATCTGGGAGGGATATTTTTGATTTAATCTCAACTAAATTGGTTAATCTAGTTACCTAGTATAAAGGATCTATATATGTAAAGATATATTCTGACGGAATATTTTATAAAATATTCTCAAAACCCTAAAAACTAGATTTTGGCCTATATAGGCAGCAGTAGTAGACATCTCTTTTCTGCACAAAACAAAAGTATATTTTTATTATTGATTTCTTGGAGTTTCGAAATGAGGATCTTGGATTTTTGCGAAAGGAGAAGCTTTTCTTATTCTGTATTATTTTCGTTGATTCTTTAATAAGGTAAGTGACATATGTTTGATTTCTTGTTGTTCCATACAAGTTAGATATGATGATTTGTTTAGTAGAATACATGGTAGATGATTGTATGATGAAGTAATGGTGAATGAATAATTAAAAATAGAATTTTTTACGAATAATATGCAATGGATGAATAAATTTACTATACAGATGACTTAAGAATGTTAAGAACTCAGTAGGAATCATGGGTATGTTGTTCTCTTTCATTTTCTTGCTGGTTTGATTATATATTGAGTTTGTAAGATGTATAGTTCATATAGATGATTAAAGTAGGATTCTTTACTGTTGAAGGCTATATAATTCTGTTTTGATGCTTTGGTTGGATGGAACTTGACTAAATAATTGTTGTAGATGCATATAATCATGGGCAAGTGATATAACTAGTTTGTATGTGTGTTTAACAAATTGCAAGGGAAGTTCCAAGATCAAAAGATCAAGTTTTGAATGGTTGAATTGAGTTTTGGATTTGGGTCTGATGGTGTAGGCCGAAATTGAAATTTTTGAGTTTTGTGATGTTTTCAAGTGGATCTTCGATATATATTGTTACTGAGATTGAATTGAACAATACACCACTCATATACAAAGATTCTTGATACATTTACTGATGCATATACACATATATACACATACACATATACACAGTCCCTGATTTGAAGAATGTTGTTGCAAAATTGCTCTTTGTGATTTGTTGCGAGTTTGGATTAATTTATGAACTCCAGTATATTAAACAAGTTATATTTGTCATCTCAGGATTTTAATTTCACGAATTCATGATTTCAAAGATTAAAAATTATGTATTAGTTGAAAAGTGCACAAAATTTAAAGAGGCTGTTTTTGGCATGACGGTCGACCGCCCAAGAAAAACACTTGAATGGATGGTCAACTATCAATTGTGGATTTTTGGTTTTTTAGCATGTCAGTCGACCGCTGCTTTTTTGAACTGAAATGTCGGTCGACCGACAGCTGCGTTGCTGATTGTTTTTGTTGAGTTTTTGCTGTTTTTTCTTGAATGACTATTTCTTCGAACTTATGGATTATTGATCTACTGTTCTAGATAAAGTTTTTGCTATAGATTACTGTATTTCACAGAGAATTATATTTTGATTATAATAGAGTTTAACTCGTATTTCTATGACTTTAGAAAGCAAAATATATACGGTTTTCGAAGTATTGATGTTTTTATGATTTTTCTATGACTTCAAAATGTGAAACTCAGTTGTTTCAGAGATTTAATTTCGGATTTTACTTCTGAAAATTTTTGGGCATTTGGATAAATTTGGATTTGTGTGATTTAAAGAAGTTTCTGAATATGAACGATTTAATGATGGAATCAAGAGATTTAATGAAAGATTTGTGTTGATATTTGAGTTGTGAGTCTCTAGTGGTTCAGTGGGATTCCTGTGGACCGGTAGATGAGATTTTGTGGATATTGGCCAGTTGGGACCTTGGGGTTGTTTTGGTGGAATTTAGTTCTGCAGGGTACATTAATTCTAGGGAGGGGGAAATTTTGTTTTAATTAATAAAAATTAACCTAAGGACAGGCACTACTGGAGATGTGATAGAACATGGAAAACGTAAGTATGGGCTGTGTTGTTAGTCCAACGGATGAATTCCATGACTGTGTGTTGTTGTGTCCCTAGTATATTCGCGTGTCGAGGGTTGGCGGACCTATTCACAGAATGTCTAGAGGACAGTTTGTATGTTCGCGTGTCGAGGGTTAGCAGGCCAATTCACGGAACATACGGTGCATTCACACGTCGAGGGTCGGCAGGCCTATTCGCGGGATGTACTGTATATCTGCACGTCGAGGGTTGGTAGGCCTATTCGTAGGGTACACGGCCGGGAGGTGATTGTTCGGAGTTAGAGCTATGCTTACATGATGCTTTCGCGTCGAGGGTTGTTAGGCCTATTCGTGGAGTGTTCTAGATCTTGTTTCTATCACCATTGTTGGATTAGTTGCATAAGGAGGGATTTAACCCTATAAAGTGGAGAACGGTAAGGGCTTGGACCGGACCTATGTAGTATGGAATGCATAGAATCCGACAAGTATGCATTAGAGAGTCATCATTCTGCATTTGTGTTTTTCTTGACTTGTATTATGCATGATGTTTTTCTGTTTTCCTACACTTGACACTTAGCTTAGATTCACATGATGTTTTTAGGCTTTATTTATTGTTATTTCATATTCCGTCTTGTTACTACTGTGGGATTGTGTTGGTTATGAATTTATTCCTCATGCTTCATTTAAATTTTATTTCTTTTGATGTCA
Source organism: Hemerocallis citrina (assembly GCA_017893485.1). Taxonomy (NCBI): domain Eukaryota; kingdom Viridiplantae; phylum Streptophyta; class Magnoliopsida; order Asparagales; family Asphodelaceae; genus Hemerocallis; species Hemerocallis citrina. The sequence continues at coordinate 145,848,390 of CM030364.1, read as the reverse complement.
CTCACACGGTTATGGCTGACCCCTATAGTTTTGGGGGTAAGGATTATCTCTAGCCTCATGTATTACAGGTAGGTACCATTAGCTTGAGATTGGATGCATGTGGTAAAATGATATTATGGCTTATACAAATTGTAAAAGAATGTATTGTAATAGAAAGAAAATGTAATTCAAGGTGTTTAATTTCGGTTGTGCTATGTAAAGAATTGATATAATAAAAGTTGAAATTTTTTCTGTGTTTGGCTATGTTTACTATTACATTGAGGTAGATGCTGGAAATTGTAACATGTATTTCTGAATTTATTTACTAAAAATTCGGGGCACTACAGAGTTTGATAACAGAGCATGCTTCAATAGTAATGATAAACATGGGGTAAGAATAAACCTAGGTGGACATTAGAGCGTGAGTACCTAGGTGTGGGCATTAGAGTGTGAGTATCACATAGAATTAAAACAAGATGAAATGGTTTGGAGCAAGATTAAGATTTTGCCATAAGGTATTGATGTGAATATGAATTGTGTTGTGATGCTCTAACTTTTCCCTCATTTGCAGTATTCAGTATAATGGCAGGTCCCAGGACCAGGAATGGTGGAAATGGTGATGGGGCTGAGGGTTCCCAGGGGACTGGACTTGATCTAGAGACGAAAATTGCTAGGGTGTATCAGACCTTAAACACATTCGTGGCAGCCAACATGACTTGGAATCAGAATCAAGGGGATGGACTAGTGCTTGTTAATGTTGATCCAATTAAGCAGGTTGAGTCCTTCAAGAGGATGAAGCCGGCCTATTTTCGAAGGGCAGTCTGATCCAAATGAGGCTGATGATTAGATAAGACAGATGGAGGTACTCTTCGAGGTTTTGGAAACCCCAGCAACCAAAAAGGTGAAATTGGCTAAAATGCAGTTAGAGAAGGTTGCTGGCATCTGGTGGCAGTCAGTGAAGAGGACTTTTGGGGATGAACAGGTGACTTGGGAAGCTTATCTTAAGGAGTTTAGGGATCGCTTCTTTACTCTGGACATTGAGGAGAAGAATGCAATGGAATTCTTGAACCTACAGTAAGGCAGCATGTCAGTGCACGAATATAAGACTAAGTTCGCCCAGCAGTCAAGGTATGCACCAGAGCTGATAGTTGATGAAGCAAAGAAGGCCAAGAAATTCGTGCAGGGGCTTGAGGCCGAATTTGAGGTCTCGGATGATACCGTTGGGCATCAGAAGGTTTCATAAGCTGGTCAGGAGAGCAGCAATGATAGAAGAAGATATGGATTAGTTCCAGAAGAAGCAGGAGACCTAGAACAAGAAGAAGAGGCCAGCAGCTAGTCAGAGCGGGAAGATGTTCACAACAAAGAAGGGCAGGTTCAGTAGGCCAGAGCAGAAGGCGCCCGCAATTCAAGGCATGACTTGTTTAAACTTTGGAGAGGAAGGCCACTATCAATCAGCATGTACCAAACCACCTAAGGTGCGGTCTTGTTATCAGTGTGGTCGTGAAGGGCATATCAGACCAAACTGTACGCAGTTGAAGAAGGAATGTGCTAGCGGTGGCAAATTCCAGAGGCACAGGCGAGTGTTTGCATTAACAGAGGAGGATGCAGATAACTCAGAGGATGTGATTCAGGGTATGCAAGAATTTTAAATTCATTTATTTGATGTATTAAGTAAAACTTTGTTTAAGAATAAATTAGAGATTTGAGTATCATTCTTCATGTAACAGGATTTGTCTTGATTAATGGAATAAAAGCAAAAGTTTTATTTGATACTAGTTCTTCACATACATTTGTGTCGCCCAATTTTGCTAAACTTTTAGGTGTGGAACCTAAGGTATTTCCAGACAGAGTCTTGCCAGTAGGAATGCCATTAGAGGAAGAATTAATTGTTGATCGGTATTACAAGGGCTGTGATATCGAGATTGGTGGGAGATTATTCGGCATTGATCTCATCGAACTGCAAGTCTTGGGTGTGGATGTGATCTGGGCATTAATTGGATGACAATATATGATGCCACAATTGAATGCAAGAAGAAAGAGTTGTTAGTGAAGGCACCAGGATGTATCACAGTGACTTTTCAGGAGAAAAAGAAGAACCCGAAAATGGCTGCAATGGTATCTAAGTTGATGATTCCAGATGAAGTTAGAAGCATTCCAGTTCTCAGGGATTTTCCTTTAGTATTCTTGGAAGATTTACTAGGGTTATCACCGCAGCGAGATGTTGAGTTCTCCATCAATATTCAGCGGGGAAGTGCTCCGATTTCTAAGGCTCTATACCGGATGGCACCGGTGGAGCAGGATGAAGTTAAGAAGCAAATTGAGGAATTACTGAGTAAGGGATTCATCAGGCTGAGTACTTCGCCGTAGGGTACGCCAGTGTTGTTAGTGAAGAAGAAGGATGCGTCAATGAGGATGTGCATTGACTACCGGGAGTTGAACAGGGTTACCATTCAGAACAAGTATCCGCTTCCACAGATTGATGATCTGTTTGATAGGCTTCGGGGAGCATTTGTATTTTCGAAGATTGATCTGCGGTCATGGTATCATCAGGTCCGAGTTAAGGAGGAAGATGTGAGCAAGACGACTTTCAGAACTCGTCATGGACTCTATGAGTTTTTGGTGATGCTATTCGGAGTAACGAATGCACCGACAATGTTTATGGACATGATGAACCAGATTTTGTAGCCATTTATTATTCCTTCGTGGTGGTATTCATTGATGATATTCTGGTATATTCGAAGTTGGAGGAAGAGCACTTTAAACACTTGGAAGAGGTATTGAAGAAGTTACAGGAGCGTAACTTATATGCCAAGCTGTCTAAGTGTGAGTTTTGGAAGTTCGAGGTAGCTTTCCTTTGTCATATCCTTTCTAAGGAGGGAGTGGCCACCGACCCTCAGAAGGTTGAAGCAGTGAAGATTTGCCCAGGCCAACGACAGTGAAGGAGGTCAGGAGTTTCTTGGGATTGGCTGGGTACTACAGGAGATTCATTCAGGGCTATGCACAGATTGAAGTCCCTTTGACAGGGTTGACTCGAAAGAGTGTGTCCTTCACCTGGACTGATAAGTGTGAGGCGAGTTTCCTAGATCTAAAGGAGAAGTTGACGACTATGCCTATCCTAGCATTACCGCAAGCTGGGAAGGACTATGATATCTTCAGTGATGCGTCACTCAGGGGTTTGGGGTGCGTCTTGATGCAAGAAGAAAAGGTTATTGCATATGGTTCGAGGCAGTTGCGTCCGCATGCGAAGAACTATCCGACGCACGATCTGGAATTGGAAGCTATTATCTTTGCATTGAAGCAGTGGATGCATTATGTATATAGAGAGAAGGTTAACATGTTCACCGACCATAAGAGCCTGAAGTACAATTACCGGCAGAGGGATCTAAATCTTCGACAGAGAAGGTGGTGGGAGCTGTTGGAAGACATTTGTCCTAAGATCAAGTATCATCCGGGCATGGCGAATGTGGTGGTTGATGGGCTTAGTCGGACGAGCAGTCTGTCGAGTTTGATCACTACTCAGAGAGAGTTGGCAGCAGAGTTAGATTAGGCAGGTATCAAGGTTATACTACAGGGCTTGGGAGCAACTTTGGCACAGTTGAGGTTGCAGCCTTCTTTGAGAGAGCAAATTATGGAGGGTCAGAAATATCAGATGCAGAGATTCAGAGGATGTTGCAACAGGTTTCTGAAGGCAAGTTATCAGAGTTCCGTGTCGAAGATGGAGTTCTATGGATGGGTGAGAGGTTGTGTGTACTGGAGAATGCAGATTTAAGGGAGAGTATCTTGCAGGAGGTACACGGTACCTTGTTTTCAGTGCATCCTTGGGGCACGAAGATGTACAAAGACATCAAACAACACTTTTGGTGGTCGGGTATGAAGAGAGATGTGGCAGACTTTGTGGTGATTTGTCTGACTTGCCAAAATATCAAAGCAGAGAATCAGAGGCCTAGAGGTTTGTTACAGCCATTGCCTATTCCGGAATGGAAGTGGGAGAATATCAGCATGGATTTCGTCACTAGATTGCTGAGGAGTCCGAAGGGAAATGACTCAATTTGGGCTATTGTGGATCATTTGACCAAGTACGCTCACTTTGTATATATGAAGATTACTTGGTCATTATAGAAACTGGCAGAGCTGTACATTGATGAGATTATGAGACTTCATGGGGTTCCTATGTCGATTGTTTCCGACAGGGACGCGAGGTTCACATTGAGGTTTTGAAAGGCTTTGCAAGCAGCTTTGGGTACCAGAACCGATTTCAGTACTTCTTCCCATCCGCCGACCGATGGTCAGACTGAAAGGGTGAATCGGGTATTGGAGGATATGGTGAGGGCTTGTGTTATGGGTTTTGGTGGCAGTTGGGAGAGATACTTGGGATTGGTTGAGTTCGCCTATAATAACAGTTACCATGCAAGTACCGGTATGGCTTCATATGAAGCTTTGTACGGGAGGAAGTGCAGGACATCCGTCTGTTGGTACGAAGTTGGGGAGAGGCAGATGTTTGGGCCCGAGATTATGCAGCAGACATCACCGAAGATCAAGCTGATTCGTCAGAGGTTGGTCGAGGCTCAGAGTCGGCAGAAGAGTTATGTAGACACTCGACGAAGGGACTTGGAGTTTGAGGTTGGGGATGCAGTTTTTCTTAACAGGTTTCCCACTAAAGGAGTAATCAGGTTTGGGGAAGGAGGCAAGTTGGCACCAAGGTACATTGGGCCATACAGGATTTCAAGCCGGATTGGTATGACAACTTATAAGTTGGAACTACCGGAGGAATTGGAGCCAGTGCATGATGTGTTCCATGTGTCGATGTTAAGGAAGTATGTGCCAGATCAGAGTCATCAATTGACGGAAGTGCCCGAAGGACTATAGATGAACATGAGTTACAAGGAGAAGCCTATAGAGACTGTTGACCGTCGGAAGAAAGTGTTGAGGAATAAGGTGATACCTCAACACCTTCTCCACAATACCTTGATCAAGGTATTGTGGAGGAACCAGCTGTTTGAGGAAGCTACTTAGGAGCCAGAGGATCGCATGCAGAAGGATTTTCTTGAGCTCTTTGTATGATTGAATTCTTTTAGGTTAAATTGTATTCTCTTGTATGTTTGCATTCTTTAAACTATATTTCCATTTATGTGACTGCATTTTTTGCTTATATTGTTTGGTCCCTATAAGCAGTAGTTCTGAGGACAGAACTATTCTAAGGAGGGAGTGATGTAACACCCTAGAATTTTAAATAACTTTTTTGAGATTAATAAATGAATTAAAGTGATTTTTGTCGATTTAATAAATATTTTTCTGAAATTTATCTTTTTGCACGTGCAAATATTTTCTTGAGAAAGTCAAAGTCAGAAAATATTTTGGGGAAGCCTAATATTTATTAGTAGGTATTATTTATGAATTTTCTGGAATTTCTAATATTTATTTGGCATGTTTGCAAATATTACAAAAAAATGGGTTTTTTTTGCAAAATTAACACTTGGAGTAAAAACTCCAGATTTTTGGATTTCTGGGCTGAGCATGATGGCCAGACAACTCAGAGGAAAAAAGTTTAATTTTTGTTACAATAGATTTGGTTTATTTTGCTAATTTATTAAAGAACAGACTTTTTGCAAAATTGCCACTCGGAGGCAAAAATTACAAAATTGATTTTCTGGAGATGAAACTGGTGCCAGCCAGATCTAGGAGGGATATTTTTGATTTAATCTCAACTTAATTGTTTAATCTAGTTACCTAGGTATAAAGGATCTATATATGTAAAGATATATTCTAAAGGAATATTTTGTAAAATCTTCTCAAAACCCTAAAAACTGGATTTTAGCCTATATAGGCAGCAGTAGCAACCGTCTCTTTTCTGCACAAAACAAAAGTATTTTTTATTATTAATTTTTTGGAGTTTCGAAGCGAGGATCTTGGATTTTTGCGAAATGCGGAGCTTTTCTTATTCTTTATTACTTTCATTGATTTTTCAATAAGGTGAGTGACATATGTTTGATTTCTTCTTATTCAATGCATGTTAGATATGACGATTTGTTTAGTAGAATACATGGTAGATGATTGTATGATGAATTAATGGTGAATGAATAATTAAAAATAGAACTTTTTACGAACAATATGCAATGGATGAATAAATTTACTATATAGATGACTTAAGAATGTTTAGAACTCAGTAGGAATCATAGGTATGTTGTTCTCTTTCATTTTCTTGTTGATTTGATTATATATTGAGTTTGTAAGATGTATAGTGCATATGGTTGATTAAAGTTGGATTCTTTACTGTTGAAGGCTATATGATTTTGTTTTGATGCTTTGGTTGGATGGAACTTGACTAAATAATTGTTGTAGATGCATATAATCATGGGAAAATGATATAACTAGTTTGTATGTGTGTTTAAAAAATTGCATGGGAAGTTTTATGTTCAAAAGATCAAGTTTTGAAGGGTTGAATTGAGTTTTTGATTCGGGTCTGATAGTGCAGACCGAATTTGAAATTTTTTAGTTTTGTGATGTTTTCAAGTGGATCTTCGATGTATATTGTTACTGAGATTGAAATGAACAATACACCACTCATATACGAAGATTCTTGATACATTTACCGATGCATATACACCTATATACACATACACATATACCCACTTTTACTGATGGAAATTCGGGGCGCTACATTGAGACTCTAGGATCAAGTCATGTTGGTATACCTAGACAGGTATAATAAGAACTCGTGTCACCTCGAACATGTGGGAGGAGACGACGCGTGCGCCGACGTGCTTGCCGTTCAAGGAAGGATTCCATCATTGTGTTTGATGCTACCACTTGTCGAGGACCGTGGAGCATGAGGATAGCAGGAGCAACGTGTTTGGGTTATCGTTGGTTCAGGCCAAGTGTGGGCCGAGGCGGGCCAACCCTTGGGCAGGATTTCGAGGTCTGGGTTGAGCCATATTGTGGGATCGGTTAGGTTCTAATAATGAAAAAGGTAATTAACTAAAAAGGAGTCCATATGTAGAACTTAACTAGCTGTTCATAATAAACAAAGTTGTTTTAAGTTAGGACTTGAAAGTTGATGGATCGCCTAACCAAGAGTATTGACTTAAATGAATTAGACCTAGACACGCCTAATAATACATAACGAGAAAATGCAAAAGGATTAGAGATTAATTATAATTTTGGAATTCAGATAATCTGATGATCAGGTGAAAAGGCTAGTAATCATATAATTAACCTTATTCTTAATCTTGGTCCTAGAGTAGGTTAGCTCTTGTACCTTGGGTTTGTGGTGTTGTAGGATTTATTCGAGTCGTTTTTGAATGTAAGGACATGCACTAGGGGGTGGTGTTCGCCTGTCAGGGGGACGCTTGGCGTCTTCACGCCTGGCCGAATTCTAGGTTCGTTTAATGCGGTAGGGGACTTAGAGACTGCTATGTATGTGAACTCTGTGGGGGCTCTATTATCTTTAGTGTGAGTGACTTTATGATCGTAACAACCTTTGAGGAGGTTTGGAGTGGTGGCGTCATCTCGGCTACAAGTTCTAGTCTAGTGTAAGGACGTGGGTAAAGGAGTTGGGGAAACCGTATATTCGTCAGGTCTTATGTTGATCAATGCGGGCAGAGGATTAGAGACTGCTCTGTGAGTGAGCTCTATCCGGGCTTTAAAATAATGTCGTTGGTGAGGAGCCATAGTGTCCGTATATGTCATGCCCCGCTTCCCAAAATGAGAATACGAAATATGGATACGTGACTAAGCCCAGCGAATGATTTTCATCATCCATAAGCTGTCAGGATCTTTACAACATTTCACAGGAATAATCAGAGTAGGAAGCAAGAGAATTCAACCACGCATGCATATATGAATCAAAATACCAACAGGGTTACTTGAAACAAAATTTAATAATCTTAAATAAACCAGATCTGGAAACAAGTCAATAATCCTCGGTCACAAAGCCCAATACAAAATAATCCAAGTAACATATACAATTATTCAATCTGCAACAGAAAGTAATAATAATAGTAGCAGGAAATAATAATAGCAAAACTATAGTATCTAGAATCTCAGATCACCTACACCATCTGGCAGCTGATCTCCAAAATCTGTAATTTAATCAATTGTTGGAAGAGAAAAAAGAAAACAAAACGCCCGTCAATGCAAGTTACGGGCCGCATGTAGTGCAGGCACAAGTACATGGGAAAGAATAACAAATACAGAATAATAGCGAAAGCAAGCATAGCATGGAATAGACACGATAACAAAATAGAACAACTAGCATGAATCATGAATAGAATCAAATAACATAATGTTCTAACGGAGTATAGGTAACATGTATCAAGGGTCATGCAAGCAGGTAAACAGGTAAACAAGTATACAGATAAACAAGTATATAGGTAAACAGGTACAGGTAAACAGGTAAAGGTAAATATCTAACAGGCATCATGTTATGTCAAGTCTTGTATTATTACTTTCTAGGTATCACTTCATGCATCCCAAACTTTTACCACATGGTTGCTATATTCAAACAAGTTACGTTTGGATTTCGTAGTAGCGTCCATAGAGCCATGTACTCAGGGATCAGGAAAACAGGAACAGAAATAGGTAGAACCTAGTGGTCCTCTTCTGAGTACACCTTCCTATAGGGAAGTGTGTAGTCAGGTAATCAGGTAAACATGTACATGTAGAACCTAGTGATCCTCTTCCGAGTACACCTTCCTGTAGGGAAGCGTGCATTCGGGTAATCAAGTAAACAGGATCGTGTATCATGCAGTCATGAACACGTAACAGGTGGGAAACACGGGCCCCCATTTCTATATTTTCCACTACTAGATATTTCCTTAACCACAACTTGATTATTTGTTATTATTATCAAACAAGCATGTATATGTCACAAAACAGAGCAGGAATAACATGGTATAAACAAGTAATAGGTTCAAGTTGAAAGATAAGCACACACAGGTGATAGGCAACACATAAAAGATTAGGACAACGAAAATTCTAGTTCAGGAAAACAAGACTGTACTGCACTAAATCTGGCATTCCTGTTGCTACAAATGTGCAAATCTGGGTCCGTTAGAAAATCATAAAAATAGACTCTCATCCGAATCCAGCAAATATATATAAGTCATATGGTATTTCACAACATTAGGACTCAAAACATAATTGTATCCAGAAAACATGTTCAGCCGGAAATTAGAAATTTGTATTCATACACAGGAAAACGGCATAAAAACTTACTAATTAAATCCAAGAAAAATATTGGTTATTCCCTGGTATGTTTAGTAACATAAAATAAAGTTTCATAATTTTTCAACATAGATAGATTAGTCAAGTAAAATCAGAAAGCAGCAAGCTACAATAGTTTTGTAAATCTGGAATCATAAACACTGTAGTACTAAAACAGTAATATCTGAAAAAATATAAATCAAAATCCAGATCCGTCTGAAAGGGTGATAAGACAGATACAGTAGGCTATAATTCATATTCACTAAGTTTTTATAGACAGCAAATAGAATCAGGCTGAAATTACGTATCTTTACTGAACAGTATGAAAATTCTGCATGTCGTAACTCGCAACTGGATCTTGAATTGTAAACACAACTGCAGTAAAATAGTCATAACTCGCAACTCATAAATTGAACTGAGATCTGTAAGAAAATCTGAAAAGTAGACAGAATTCTTTCCAATTCATATTCTCAAATAACTTTCATATACTGACCTTAATAAGGTCTAAAATACTGAACTAAAACGGGGAATCGACAAAACAGAAGATATCCTTCATGCACAAAATCAACTAGTTCATATGAAACTCACCCAAAACATAACCAAACATGAAATATGGTATACTAGATGTCCAAGCAACATGGTATAGGGTATTTTACAAGTCTACAACAAGTATACTACAACTAACTCGACCAAGCACACGATATCATACGAACAACATGCATGTATACATCAAGAAGTGGTCATCCCTAAGTTATTTCATGTCATGCGTGTAATGGGGCAACTACGGGCGGGTCAACACAATAAAGATAAGATATAATAAGGATTTCACACAAGAATTGTCTCTAGAACACAACTACACTACATGTGGTATTGAGTACTTGTATTACACAAAGAAAATAATATAAGTGTAGCGCCCCGAATTTCCAACTCAGAAATACGTGGCACAATTCCCAGCATCAACTTCAAATGTAATATTAAACACAACCAAATACCAATATAATTTTTTCAACTTTCATTACATTAACCTTTACATAACACAGCGGAATACAATACACCTTGAATTACAAATTTCTTTCTTTACAACGATTTCTTTTTACAACAATACATAACCCATTACAACACTTTAACTCAAGCATCCAAAATCAAAGCTACAGGTAATCACCTGTAAAACATGAGGCTAAAGATAACCCTAACCCCCAAAACTAAAAGAGTCAGGCATAACGGTGTGAGTGACATAAAAACAAACGACATAAATAGAACATGGAAACATAAATAACATGTAATAAGTAAGAAAAACATAAGGTAAGATATATCAATAAGACATGCAAATATCAAATGGAACTAGACTAAGTGTCAAGTGTAGAAAACCAGGAAAACACATGCTTAAACCAAATCAAGAAAACACAATTCTATATGCTGACTCTCTAATGCGTACTTGTCGAATTCTATGCATCCCACTCGACATAGGTCCAGTGCAAGCCCTTAACGTCTCCACATTGTAGGGTTTAATCCCCCGCTATGCAACTAATCCTAACACGATGACTACTATGAGATAAAAATAAACTGTGAGTATTAGTCCATGTCCCGATAATTCTGGAGGTCAATCTCTATCCATAGATAATTTCGGAGACTATTTCACTCACATCTGGGAATCTTCTAGAATACCCCACACCGCAAGCGATGGCACCTCATCACACGAATACCACATGTGCGTCGCCTCGACCCTGATAATTTCGGAGATCAATCCCACACCACAGGTAATTTCGGAGACTATTTCACTCACACCTGGATAATTCCGGAGATTATCTCACACTGCAAGCCATACTGAGGTCCATAACTCATGTTCCCTTTCATCATATCACCACTAGTACCTATCCTTAACTTTCTGAGTAAATTAGTTTAAATACGAATCACCTAGAGTTGATGTACCCCACCGGACTTAACTCAACAACTGATCAACTAAAATTCCTCAACAAGCCCAAAACACAAATATCTCAACCGCCGGTATACTAGGGTCCCACACACCCTCTAGGAACTCACACTGAACCATCCAAACCAAACCTTCCATTAACAATACTTTAATAAAACAATTTGGAAACATATCTTCAATAGGAAATAAGGTTTAGAATAGTAAATTATAGATCCAAAACATTTAAAAAATAACTCATTTAAAATAGCATCAAAATAACTCAAGAACATCAGTAACAGTCGACTATATGTAGGAGTCGGCCGACTGTCCAGAGTGAAAACCCAAGACTTCAAGAAAATTAATCTAAGTAATAGCAGTCGACTGTAAAAGCCATAGGTCGACTATCCAGAACGACAACTCCAGAATTTAACATAAAATAATTCTAAGTACTAACAGTCGACTGTAAAAGGTCATCGGTCGACTGTCCAAAATGAAAATCCAAATTTTAGGAAAATATCAAAACAGAGCAGACCCAGTCGACTGTAAACATGGTTCAGTCGACTGTTCCGCATGAAATTTCAAGAAAACAAGAAAAACACAGTAGCCAGGTAATGACGGTAAACTGTAATTTCTACCGGTCGACTGTCGACCTGCAGACTGCAGTTTTTTAGTTGTACACTTTTTAACCGATACGGAGTTTTACTTAATAAAAACGTATTCTGTAAAAAGCATATTTCTGATATGACCAAATACGACTTATAGGATATATAAGAGTCAATGAAACCCATCAAAATCACTTGAATTAACAAAAATAGCAAATTGTTGATTTTCTTTAATAACAATGAAGTACAAAATTCATGTAAATCATTTGTGCATGTTCGTGCACTAAAGAAAATTCCACAAGACCTTCGATTAGAAGTAGCAACATATTCAGAAATTAAATCTTAATATTCAAGGAATCCAATTTGAGTAATACCTAGCACAATCCCAAAAATTCCCAAATTAGTTGTATAGCATCAAATATCATTCAATTTCTCCCAAATCTAATTCTCAAGACAAGAATTCATAATTCATTAATCCTTCTCAAAACTTCTCAAACCCCATTGCCATTATTAACTCATGAACATACAAGGTTAATATTATCATAATCATGTTGTGTTCACCAAACTCAAAATAATATGGATCTCAAACCATACACATACAAATCCATTCGTGGATAACTAGGGTTCACAAAAGATCAATTTTTAATTCAACAATCCATCCAATTCGTCATGTACATATTCATACTCAACCCTAGCATGCTTTCTAAAAGGTGAATCACCACATCTAACATTCAAAGAACAAAACAAAACAAATATATCACTCACCTTGTTGAAGGAATTGAACGAAGATGAAAAAAAATAATAAGAAAAGCTCCTCCTAGCAAGAAATCCAAGATCTTTCTTTAAAACTCCAAAATAATAAGAAATAATAAATCTCCTGTATTGTGTAGTGAATGACGGCTGCAAAATCCCTATATAGTCCAGAATTTAAGATTCTAGGGTTTTAGAAAACATTAGCAAAATACTCCTTTTTAAAATGTCCATTTTCATAATTAGATCCTTTTTTTGGAAATTAGTAAAAACTAGTTTTAATCAAGTTCAAAAATTGAAAAGATCCCCTCCAGCATCAGCCGGCTCTGTAGGAAAACCCATAAACAAATTTTGCATTTTCATCCCTTCAAATATCAATTTTGCAAAAAAATCCTCTTTTACCAAAACTTGTGAATTAAGTCAAGTGTGTAGGAACTAGAGGTAAAATCTTTACTCCTGAATTAACTAGGGATTATATTCAGTCAAAAAATCTGAAAATCTGGAGTTTTCACCCCCATTTGGTAATTTTGCACAAAAGTCCTTTTTGTAATAATTGCAAATAAGTCCAATAATTTTTAGAAAAATCTAGAAAAATCTAGAAAAATCCCAAATAATCTCAAATAATAATTAATGAGTTTTCCAAAAATAGTTTTTCATTTTTAACTTCCCAAGTCCAACATTTACACGTATTTTGCACGTGTAAAAAGGATGAATTTTAGACAGACAATTATTAAATCACAAAAAAAATATTTTAATTCACTTTCTAATCTCAAAATAATATTTTAAAAATATGGAGTACTACAATAAGTTACTTGCCTTATAGCTGATGACGAGAACGGAGCAAGACAAGAATAACGGGAACAGATTCCTGGGCAACGAACTCAACGAACAATGAACCCACGAACACAATAACAAGCACACGAACACAACGAAACCAAGCACGCACACCAAGAGAGAGCGAGGGATGGACAGTGCACGGGAAATGGCGACGGCACAATGGCGAGGGACACAACGGCTGAACCTACCGCCGATGAAGCTGTTGGCTACGTTGGAGAGAGAGGGCAGCGCTACTGGGGCTACCGGCAATGATGGCATCGGGTTATCGAGGTTGTGATGCTGCTGCTGTCGAGGTGCGGTGGAGACAGGAGAGAATGATGCTAGGGTGGCACGTCGATGGCTGACGGGAGGAGAAGGAGATTTGGGGGAGGTCGTGAGGTAGGGAGGTGAACAGGCTCTGTGGGTGCTTGTCACGCCCCACTTCCCAAAAATACGGAATACGAGCACGTAACAAAAGCGCAGCGAATGATTATTATCATCCTTAAGCTGTTTCAAGAAATCTTTACAACATGTCACAGTAAACTCTGAGTCTGAAGCCAGAAAAGTCAACCACAGGCACATATGAACCAAATACCAACAAGAATACTTGAAATAAAATGCATTAATCTCAAATAGTCATGATCTGAATAACACAAATAATCCAGGGTCACATCGCCCAAATACAAGAAATAATACAAGTCTCAAAATACAATATTGTCCAAAATAAGCAACAAGAATAGTAATAGAAAAATTTCAGCCTCTAGCCCATCATCTTGCCAATACCTTCAGGAACCTGTCCTCCAAAATCTGCAATACAACGAATGCAGGAAAGGGAAAAGAGAAAACACAAGTACCCGTCAATGGCAAGTCCGGGTCACAAATAGAATAGGATACAAGCATATGGAAATGGGTGAATCTAAACCACAAACCTAGCACTGCATAATCATAATATACTAACAGGTACAAGTAACATGTGTCAAGTGTCAGGTAAACAGGTAAACATGTATCAGATATCAGGTAAACAGGTAAATAGGTACACATGGTAGGATAATCAGGTAACAGGTATACAGGTAGACAGGTAATCATGTAACATATAGCAAGTATCAAACATGCACGTATCAGGTCAAGTATCTTATTCAGGTATCATGTTCAAATGTCAAGTATTAAATATCTTGCATTATTACTATCTAGGTAACACTACATGTGCCATCATTTTATCACATGGTTGTTACAGTCAATGCAGTTTCGTTTTAGATTTCATAGTGGACCATAGAGGGCAGTATACTCAGGTACAGGAAAATAGGTTCATGAATCAAAAACAGGTACACGAATCATCCGATTCATGCATCAACGGGTTCATGAATCAACAGGTACACGACCAACAGGTACGTGCATCAACAAGTAACAGGTATACGACCAAAAGGTACGTGCATTAACAGGTACATGAACCCAAAGGTATCATGCATCAACATGGGAAACACGGGCCCCCTTCCGAGTACACATTTCTGAATTATCCACTATTCAATCTTTCCCTTAACCCCCGGCTTGGTTACTTTTATTAAGATCATCAACAGGCATGAGAGTGTAATAAATAATGTCAAACTAAAAGGTTATAATCAGGTTTAGGTTCAGGGAATTAGATCAGCAAGTATAGGTACCAAATATTCACAAATACGAGCAACTTAGCGTATGTTTATAATCAGGACAGCAAGACCAGTCTGTACAAAAACAGTGATCCAAAGATCTAGAGGCATGAAAATCATGATCCGTCGAAGGATCTGGAAACTAGACTTCCACACGCTTCTAAAGGGTATAATAATTCTATATACTAGTTCACAACATCTCGGCTTAAACCACATTCCAACACAGTTTTCATGTACAGCCAGAAAACAGGAGAATAACTTAAACCACATGAAAACAGAAGGTAAAGTCATCAATTAAATCCACGAAAATTCTGGGGTAATCCCCTATATGTATAGTCTCAAAATATGAATTTTCATATTTTTCCAGAAAGTAAAGTTATGTTGTCAAAAATAAAAAATAAAACAAAACACGGTTTTGATGGATCTGGAATTCCTCAACACTGCTGTACAAAATTGAACACAACATGCAAACATCGCATCGAAATCCACTTCCGCCAAAATGGGGTGAAAGTAGACAAAATTATCCAACTTTCATATATCACACAAAATATCCATACAGTAAGTAGAACTAGGGTGAAAACGGCATTCAACATAGGGCAACACGCAGTTACAGCAAAAGTGATCTCTAAAAAAGAATATAAGACATCGCTCAAAACTCGTCTTTAAAATACCACATAAATCTGGGAACTACCTAACATCATGTTGAAACACTGGACAAAGTCTTGTGGCATGAAATTATGTATAACTTGGATCTTGAAAATAAATTGTCCACAAAAACTACCCCGAACAGAATCTGGAAACTACCGATATACAGTCACTAAAATAATCATAACTAATTCATACAAACTCCAAACGGGGTGAAACCAGTCGGGTTAGAAAATAGATTCAGTCCTCTACAAATTACTCAGAAATAGCCATGTTGAGATTCGGAATCTAATCCTGGTAAAAACAACAATCAATCCAGTACAACCCAAATTTCCAGATTTCTCAACTAAACTTCAAAACGTCATAACTCCGACAAAAATGATCCAAACTCATCCAAATTCAAAACGCAGCCTACCCATTATCTAAATATCATATCTAAGGGTTTCTATCACTCAAATGGGTGTTCAACATACATCGGGTATACAATATGTCGCATACGCGATCCAAATCGCGTTTGGGTGAATCCTAAGGCATAAACCTATCAAACTCCATGTCTTAAGTCATCTATGGCCTGTTTTGAACGATAGAGACGAAACCCACAAATAAAATTATCATCTTTGGCCGTCTCTAGTCTCAAACTAACCTATGTGTGAACTTTCGACTTGTATCAACCTAAGAAATTTAAGTACAAGTTACTGATACTGTCCTACTAAGAACTGTATCTTTTCACATATCAGTCCTTCAGTAGTTTTTATCTTATGAGGGGATATTTGCAAATATCCAAGTTTCTTTTGAATTTTGTTAGGGTATTGGGAATTTTCTAGAAGCACGGGTAATGCGCGTATCTTCATTCCCTTATAAAACCCAAGTCATGTAATAGAATTGATATAATTGAATATGATTTAAGCTTCTATCTCTTCTTCCTTCTCTGTGTTCTTCTTCTTCTTCCTCCTATTCTCAGTGTTCTTCTTCTTCCTCCTACTATTTTCTTTATTTTCCTTAATTGATTCATGGATGTGATTAGAAGTTACGACGATCCATTGCTCAATCGGACCGGGACTGTAACAATGGTATCAGAGCTATCTCCTTTCTCACCGCTGTCATCTCCAAACTCACTACCAACCCCATCGACAAATTCAACCCACCCTCCTCCGACATCCACCTTCAACACCGCCGCTGCCGCCACCCTTGGCTTCTTCCCTCAGTCGATCAACCACCCAAGTCTTCAAAATCCATTTTACTACCCTTCACCGATACTTCAAAATCCTCAACCTCAACACTACAAATTGCTGAACCTGAACCCTAGTCCTTGCCCTCTTTTCGAATCATCAGCTGCAGCATCCCCTCCATATCTTCCCTCTTCAAACTCCATTTCAATCACCCTCGACAACTACCTCTACTCACCTCCGCACACTAGCTACTCAACTGCAGCCCCTCCTCATCACAATACCTATGGAAAAGGAAGCCCACCCGCAATCCAAGATCCTTATGCTTTTGATGGTTTGGGTTTCTGGACAACTACGGCTACTGCTACCATCACTTCCACCTCTTCATTTCTTGTTGGTTCTCCCGCACAATCCAGCAACCCGCCTGCCGTTCGACGAAATTCCTCAGAGAAATAGACTATGAATACACAAGATTTCAGCCCTATTCCTTCGAACTCCAACCACTCATCAAGTGTTCGACCAAATGCTTCTTCGATTCCGTCAACCCAAATCACCCCTGAAACGGTGCTAGATTACTATTGCGATATCTGTCTGGTTGATTGCTCCTACAAAAGGTACAAAAACAACCAGTTACGAGATTATTATTTGTGCATCGACTGTTTTGCTAGTGAAGAATCGAGGTTGAGATTAAATCTGTTAGATTAAAGTTACATAGAGGATGATGAGAGAAAATTTGAGGTGCTAGAATACCACTGCAATCGTTGTCACTCCAATTGTACCTACGAGTACTACCGCTGCAACAAATTCTTAGACTACCATTTATTCCCCATTTGTTTAACTAATGGTGAATTTGAATTGGGTTTAGCCCCACGGGACTTTATTCTTGTCAAGGCAGCAAAAGAAGAAGGAATGCAAGTTGGGAATTATGTCACTCCTGTTAATACACTTGAAGAAGAACTTGAGGCTGGAGAGTGTTCGCCTACGGTACACAC
The DNA here is from genome assembly GCA_017893485.1 of Hemerocallis citrina. NCBI lineage: Eukaryota > Viridiplantae > Streptophyta > Magnoliopsida > Asparagales > Asphodelaceae > Hemerocallis > Hemerocallis citrina. The sequence continues at coordinate 145,830,687 of CM030364.1, read as the reverse complement.
TGATGAAGATGATGCAGCAAAGAAGCAACTTCAGGAATTTGTTACTGCTCTTCGTGGTTGCCAAGTGATGGTCCAAGCATGCTCCTCTCTAAGTTCCACTTTTGCCAGTACAGATTGTAGTTTACTTCATCATTTACTAATCCATGGGAATGAGCTAGTTTCTCTTCGTACTCCTGATTATTGCATTCAATTGTGTAGCTTGTTTGAGAAATCGGACGTTCCACAGGTTCAAGTGGGTGAAAGGGATTTACAGCATGTGGATCAGGCTACGGTGCTTGTAGCTTTGATGGCTCTGTCAGCTGATGGTTCTATTCTAGCTGCAACAGAAAAGTTATTTACATTATGGGACTCTGGTAAGAATGCTCTTGTAGTGGTAATTAGGTGGCATTTCCCTGAGTTGGTGAATATTGTTAATGACAACTATTTATGTGCGAGAGTTACAGAGCTTGTGAAGAACAAATCAGAATTAACAGAAGCTGGTATTCATGACTGCATACAGGGTGATGATTAGAATATCGATGCAACAAGCAGATCCTTGTTCACCCAAGAGCTTCTTTTGCACGCTCTGGCTGTTCTTGAGTTCCTTCTACTTCAAGCGGAACAAAGGCTTAAGGAAGCCCTTAGATTTCATGAGGAGAATCATAGGATTTTACAATGCTTGCTGAGTTGGGTTTCAGATTATATATTTCTGCCATCTAGTGAGTTGTGCACCAGCAAAGTATATCAGCACATCAAGAAGAATTTTTTGGATACCAAGTATGCTTGTGCGCCCTTACGTTAACAATGGCCATCTTCTTCACCCAGAATCTTTAACAAGGGTAGCTCTTACTCTCGCAAGGGCTCAAATGCCAGTTCCTGCTTCCATGGTTATAAGTGGTTCTGAGGAGCACTATTCCAAGTATACCTCTGAGAATGGTTCTAAGATGGTGGGTATTGTAACTGATGCATCCCTTGCCCCTGAAATGCATACCCTAGAAGCTACACCTGTATGTAAGGCTCTTTACTTCGTAGGGGTCATGGGTAATTCCACTTGCTCTTTGCTTGATAAGCTATGTGAGGATGGGATAGTGAGACAATGCGTGGAAATAATTGAAGATGGGACAATTGTTGTTATCTTTGATCCCGGAGGAGGAGAAGACGAGGCTACATGGGCGGATACAGGTAATGGTTTAGAAGAAGACTCACTTTCAAGTTTCCAAGCTTTGGGAATTGTAGAATTGGAACCTCGGGAGCCAATTCCTGGCCTTATTGATACTGCAATCAAAGCAAATGTGGAGAATGGGCAAATTGTATCAGGTTTTCTTAAGGATATCTTGATGAATAAGAATGATACCGGGAAGATAACAATTGTCAGGCTGCTGGGTGGATATCTTCCTGATGCGATTGAAGACACAGGTATTGAATTACCGGAGTTTAATGTTTCACATAAACCCCAAATGCTGAGTATTAACTTTCAGTCTACTGTGCGACACTCACTGCATGATAAGATTTGCGACACTCACTGCATGATAAGATTAGGCATTCATTTACATATCCTCAGTTCATATCTGTTGCTAGGAGGCCTGTACAAATTGAGCAGTTAATGGATAAAGTAGTTCAAACTCTCTGGTGGAGAGCTGCCAAGAAGTTCTTGGTGCGTTTGTCGTGGGAAGCCTGCACTCAATACCTGTCTCATGGTAGTTAGCACAGAGACTCATTGCTATCTCAACCCGATGATAGAAGGTGGTGTTGCATGGAAACCTTCTGATTGTTCCCAGAACACTCAAAGGACACAATTCAGTAGGAATGCTATTTCAGCTCAGGATATGCAAAAGATCTTGCAAGCTTCCATTGCACAACTTCGGCTATTATTTGGCTTAAAGAGTGACTACTCTCATGCGCTCAAGGGGCACAACCTCAAGGTTTTATCAAGTAAAAGAGGATTGACAGACTGGGAGTTATACATACTATATTGGCATCAAGCACGTTCCAATTTACTTTCAGGTGCAGCTAGTCTTGACTCTCTTTCTAAATTGGTTCAGTTGCATGAAACCCTTGAGAAGATCACACATGGAGATTCTGAAGCTAGAGATCTAAATCAGAGAAGTTCCCCTGTGGAGTCAGTATCAAAGAGAGTTTCTGAGTTAAAAGGAATGCTTGAACTTGCAAATGAGGGTGGAAAAGGGTTGGGAGATCAATTCGGCAACCTACAGGAAGAGTCATTAGCACTTGAGAACATGCTTTATAAGGGAACTGTTACATATCATTTGCTTTTGGACAATCCTTCGGGCGTTACTAGCGGTTATCATCTTGGGCCTCTTAGAGTTGAAGAAGATCCTCACATTGACCTTGAGGACAAGGTCAAATTTAAGGGGGAAGGATTGATACAGTCCTACTAAGAACTGTATCTTTTCACATATCAGTCCTTCAGTAGTTTTTATCTTATGAGGGGATATTTGCAAATATCCAAGTTTCTTTTGAATTTTGTTAAGGTATTGGGAATTTTCTAGAAGCACGGGTAATGCGCGTATCTTCATTCCCTTATATAACCCAAGTCATGTAATAGAATTGATATAATTGAATATGATTTAAGCTTCTATCTCTTCTTCCTTCTCTGTGTTCTTCTTCTTCCTCCTACTATTTTCTTTATGTTCCTTAATTGATTCATGGATGTGATTAGAAGTTACGACGATCCATTGCTCAATCGGATCGGGACTGTAACAGTTACTTGCCTCTTTTTGACGATGAACGCGACGAAACGATGCCTAGCAACGAAACCCACGAGCGAGAAGCCTTTCCACGCGATTCCAAGCGAACCCACGAGACGAAACGCGCCTACGATCGTCTCCTGATGCACGAACTCGAAGTGGGTGATGCCCACTTCTCAAAACAGCGAAGTAGGAAGGTTGAGGGGCTGTTTTTGAACGTGGGTGCTGTTTTGGATAGGTTCGGCCACAAGAAAAGAGAAGGATACGAGGTTATATGAAGCGGGGTTGATTAATATGGTGGATGGGAGATTATATGTGGACGGCAATGCAAGAAGGAGAGGAGAAGAGGGTCGGCCTGGGGGTGTATGGGTGCAGGCCGGGAGTTGTTGAGGAAGGGTAGCCGGTTTGGAGTAGCAGAGGGAAAGAATAGAGTAGGGTTTGTGATTAATTAGATATTTGGGGTATATATATAGGGGATCAAATGTGGGTTAATGGGTAGTGGATATCACTAGGATTAAATGGGTATACAATTAGGTAATGGATATTGGGTAGATTTCAAATGGGGATACAAAATGCAATGAATCCTATGGCTCCTAAAAATCTCCTTAAGGGCCAAAAAAATCTCAAATTGGTCAAAACACTTCTAAAAAATCATCATGACCTTAAAATAATTATTAAATATGAACGGGACCAAGAAAATGAGGAAAATATCTCAAAATGGCGAAAAACGGACAAACGGTGCACAATCGGCACAAGGAAGTCAAAAATGCAAGAAAAATAATATAAAATGAAAATAATCCAATAAGAAAATTAATAGAATAATTAATAAATATAATTTATGAAATAATCTAATTTTAAAAATAAAAATAATCATGCAAATAACCGCACTAGCAAAAATATTACGGATAGTAACCATATTAATAATAATAAAATGATAAAGATAATAAAGGTAGTAATAAAAATAATAAGAACTGTATTAAATACAAAAAGCATAGAAAATTAGTTCAGCTAAAATTATGGATCAATAAATAGTTTTTTTAAATGGAAAATCCAATAATACATTTTGACGAAAGAATTTGAAAACCGGAAAAAAAAATAATTCGCAAAAATTTTTAAAATATAGAAAATACACAAAAATACATTTATAGGAAAACAGGGGTTACAATCCTACCGACCTTACAACAAAATTTCGTCCTCGAAATTTGCGTAGGCGATACGTAGGACAATTGCAAAAACAAACTGAGGAAAATGACAGAGAAGAATTGAATCAAACAATAAGTCAATGGGTGAGAACGAATGCAAAAGATAGGGGGAAGTAAACAATACAAGAAAAAGAAGCAACAAGAGAATCCTGGAACCCGTGGGTTATGAGCCCACAACGGTTCCGCTGCGCCACTCTGATCGGAAGGACTGCCAATAACATCCAGTGATGCCGACGGACAGACCAAGCAGAAAAGAAAAGAGAATGTATGGCACCAAAATTAGAAGGATATGGGTACGAAAGAATGAATTCATACCTAACAAGAAATCAATCAAGAGGACGACTGAAAAAGACAGAAGAATCAAGAAATCAAGGAGTTGAATATCCAATAACGATGATATCAAATAACAGGTTGATGAATGGAAGGGTATAAGAAAAGAATGCAGAAAAATACATAAAGCAATGAAATAATATAACAACAATAAAAACAAAACACAAAATACCTGGAGCATCCTCCTCTGCAGGATTTGCCTCCTCCAAGACTAGGTTATAAGCCTGGCCTCTCCTGGGGGCAGTCTGCTAAACTGGATCTCCGGCTGGAAGAGCCCTCCTACGCCTCGGGCAATCCCGCACTGAATGTTCAGTAGCACCACATCCAAAGCAGCAGCGACGGGCGCGCCTGCAATCTCTGCGTACGTGCCCCGGAATCTGACAAAAGTCGCAAAGACCATCGCCCCTAGGAACAGCAGGTGGGTAGGGAGCTGACCTGGCTGGAAGGGCTGGGACAGATCTCCGAATTGGCCCACCAGAAGGCCTAGCAACAACAGAGTGCAAAAGAGTCCGCTGAGAAGGAGCCAATCCACCACGAGCCTGTTCCTGAGCTCGAGCTGCCTCAAGAGCGTCAACATAAGTGCGCAAGCGGAGAGAGACAAGATGCACCTTGATGTCTCGTGCAAGTCCCAATATGAATCTACGAGCCCTATCCTCTTCGTTTGCCACAAGAACGGCTGCGAAGCGGCTAAGTCTAGTAAATTCAGCTGCGTACTCATCCACAGTCTTAGAGCCCTGTTTCAGGAAAGTCGCACGTTACAACATTGCTTGGACACTATGTAACAAAATTCCATTACTAGAAATAACGACCAACCTGTTTCAGGGCCAGAAATTGTTGCTCCATTTCAACCCGAGTACTGCTGGGGAAGAACTTCTCCAAAAAGCCCCTAGTGAATGTGGCCCAGGAAATAGGCCGCACCAGCCTCTCGGACTCAGCTAACCACCAGATGTGGGCCAGATCCACCAACTGGATGCTCACCACATCCACACGTTCTGCATCAGCAATCCTAGCTGCCTGTAGCAGACTCTCTATCCTGATCAGCCACTGCTCAGCCTTAAGTGGCGTCTCAGTGCCGGAGAATTTGTCAAGGTGCAGTCTCATAAAATCTGTAACTGTACCCGGACCAGGAGGAAGAACGGCCTGCGTAGGCGCAACGGGCGGAGGAACTCGAGCAGCTTCTAAGGCAGTCATCACCAAGTCACTGTGGTTTTACAGCATATTGACTAGCCGCTCCAACACAGTAGTGACGGCTCCAAGCCCGGACTGATCTTCCTGGGGACGGGAAGTAGAAACTCTGCGAGCCATAGACTGCATAAGATCAAACAATTAGCAATCAGATTAAGGTTGATAACAATTCATTTATGCATGCATGGTTGGTGAAATGTTGCACAGATCCCAGTTCGAGCCAAGCTTGTCTAATATATTAGACAACTAATACATTAGCCAAACCTGATACTCTGATACCACTAAAAACCCTGTCATGCCCCGCTTCCCAAAAATACGGAATACGAGCACGTAAAAAAAGCCCAGCGAATGATTATTATCATCCTTAAGCTGTTTCAAGAAATCTTTACAACATGTCACAGTAAACTTAGAGTCTGAAGCCAGAAAAGTCAACTACATGCACATATGAACCAAATACCAACAACAATACTTGAAATAAAATGCATTAATCTCAAATAGTCGTGATCTGAATAACACAAATAATCCTGGGTAACATCGCCCAAATACAAGAAATAATACAAGTCTCAAAATACAATATTGTCCAAAATAAGCAACAAGAATAGTAATAGAAAAATTTCAGCCTCTAGCCCATCATCTTGCCAATACCTTCAGGAACCTGTCTTCCAAAATCTGCAATACAACGAATGCAGGAAAGGGAAAAGAGAAAACACAAGTACCCGTCAATAGCAAGTCCGGGTCACAAATAGAATAGGATACAAGTCCATGGAAATGGGTGAATCTAAACCACAAACCTAGCACTGCATAATCATAATATACTAACAGGTACAGGTAACATGTGTCAAGTGTCAGGTAAACAGATAAACATGTATCAGATATCAGGAAAACAGGTACACATGGTAGGATAATCAGGTAACAGGTATACAGGTAGACAGGTAATCATGTAACATGTAGCAAGTATCAAACATGCACGTATCAGGTCAAGTATCTTATTCAGGTATCATGTTCAAATGTCAGGTATTAAATATCTTGTATTATTACTATCTAGGTAACACTTCATGTACCATCCTTTTATCACATGGTTGTTACAGTCAATGCAGTTTCATTTTAGATTTCATAGTGGATCATAGAGTGCAGTATACTCAAGCACAGGAGAACAGGTTCATGAATCAAAAACAGGTACACAAATCATCCGATTCATGCATCAACGGGTTCATGAATCAACAGGTACACGACCAACAGGTACGTGCATCAACAAGTAACAGGTACACGACCAAAAGGTACGTGCATTAACAGGTACATGAACCCAAAGGTATCATCCATCAACATGGGAAACACGGGCCCCCTTCCGAGTACACATTTCTGAATTATCCACTATTCAATCTTTCCCTTAACCCCCGGCTTGGTTACTTTTATTAAGATCATCAACAGGCATGAGAGTGTACTAAATAATGTCAAACTAACATGTTATAATCAGGTTTAGGTTCAGGGAATTAGATCAGCAAGTATAGGTACCAAACATTCACAAATACGAGCAACTTAGCGTATATTTATAATCATGACAGCAAGACCAGTCTGTACAAAAACAGTGATCCAAAGATCCAGAGGCATGCAAATCATGTTCGTCGAAGGATCTGGAAACTAGACTTCCACACGCTTCTAAAGGGTATAATAATTCTATATACTAGTTCACAACATCTCGGCTTAAACCACATTCCAACACAGTTTTCATGTACAGCCAGAAACAGGGGAATAACTTAAACCACATGAAAACAGCAGGTAAAGTCATCAATTAAATCCACGAAAATTCTGGGGTAATCCCCTATATGTATAGTCTCAAAATATGAATTTTCATGTTTTTCCAGAAAGTAAAGTTATGTTGTCAAAAATGAAAAATAAAACAAAACACGGTTTTGATGGTTCTGGAATTCCTCAACACTGCTGTACAAAATTGAACACAACATGCAAACAGCGCATCGAAATCCACTTCCGCCAAAACAGGGTGAAAGTAGACAAAATTATCCAACTTTCATGTCTCACACAAAATATCCATACAGTAATTAGAACTAGGGTGAAAACGGCATTCAACATAGGGCAACACGCAGTTACAGCAAAAGTGATCTCTAGAAAAGAATATAAGACATCGCTCAAAACTCGTCTTTAAAATACCACATAAATCTGGGAACTACCTAACATCATGCTGAAACACTGGACAAAGTCTTGTGGCATGAAATTATGTATAACTTGGATCTTGAAAATAAATTGTTCACAAAAACTACCCCGAACAGAATCTGGAAACTACCGATATACAGTCACTAAAATAATCATTAATAATTCATAAAAACTCCCAACGGAGTGAAACCAGTCGGGTTAGAAAATAGATTTAGTCCTATACAAATTACTCAGAAATAGCCATGTTAAGATTCGGACTCTAATCCAGGTAAAAACAACAATCAATCCAGTACAACCCAAATTTCCAGATTTCTCAACTAAACTTCAAAACGTCATAACTCCTACAAAAATGATCCAAACTCATCCAAATTCAAAACGCAGCCTACCCATTATCTAAATATCATATCTAAGGGTTTCTATCATGTCAAAATCTAATATTTCTCATATGGGTGTTCAACATACATCGGGTATACAATATGTCGCATACGCGATCCAAATCGCGTTTGGGTGAATCCTAAGGCATAAACCTATCAAAATCCATATCCTAAGTCATCTATGGCATGTTTTGAACAATAGAGATGAAACCCACAAATAAAATTATCATCTTTGGCCGTCTCTAGTCTCAAACTACACTATGTGTGAACTTTCGACTTGTATCAACCTAAGAAATTTAAGTACAAGTTACTTGCCTCTTTTTGACGATGAACGCGATGAAACGACGCCTAGCAATGAAACCCACGAGTGAGAAGCCTTTCCACGCGATTCCAAGCGAACCCACGAGACGAAATGCGCCTACGATCGTCTCCTGATGCACGAACTCGAAGTGGGTGTTGCCCACTTCTTAAAACAGCGAAGTAGGAAGGTTGAGGGGCTGTTTTTGAAGGTGGGTGCTGTTTTGGATAGGTTCGGCCACAAGTAAAGAGAGGGAGACGAGGTTATATGAAGCGGGGTTGATTAATATGGTGGATGGGGGATTATATGTGGTCGGCAATGCAAGAAGGAGAGGAGAAGAGGGTCGGCCTGGGGGTGTATGGGTGCATGCCGGGAGTTGATGAGGTAGGGTAGCCGGTTTGGAGTAGGAGAGGGAAAGAATAGATTAGGGGTTGTGATTAATTAGATATTAGGGGTATATATATAGGGGATCAAATGTGGGTTAATGGGTAGTGGATATCACTAGGATTAAATGGGTATACAATTGGGTAATGGATATTGGGTAGATTTCAAATGGGGATACAAAATGCAATAAATCCTATGGCTCCTAAAAATCTCCTGAAGGGCCAAAAAAATCTCAAATTGGTTAAAACACTTCTAAAAAATCATCATGACCCTAAAATAATTATTAAATATGAACGGGACCAAGAAAATGAGGAAAAGATCTAAAAAAGAAGAAAAACGGACAAACGGTGCACAATCGGCACAAGGAGGTCAAAAATGCAAGAAAAATAATATAAAATGAAAATAATCCAATAAGAAAATTAATACAATAATTAATAAATATAATTTATGAAATAATCTAATTTTAACAATAAAAATAATCATGCAAATAACCGCACTAGCAAAAATATTACGGATAGTAACCATATTAATAATAATAAAATGATAAAGATAATAAAGGTAGTAATAAAAATAATAAGAACTGTATTAAATACAAAAATCATAGAAAATTAGTTCAGCTAAAATTATGGATCAATAAATAGTTTTTTTAAATGGAAAATCAAATAATACATTTTGACAAAAGAATTTGAAAACCGGACAAAAAAAATTCGCAAAAATTTTTAAAATATAGAAAATACACATAAATACATTTATAGGAAAATAGGGGTTACAGCGTTGCTGCTCACAAACGAAAGGAGAGAGGAAGAGGGAGGTTGCCAATGTGGGGGAGAGGATCGGGAGAGAGAGCGAAGAAGGTCGGGAGGCACAGGGTAGGGGAGATCGGGATGAGATAGGGAGAGCGGAGGAAGTAGGGTAGATGGTGAACACGGTATAATATATAGGAATATATAAGATGAAGTTAGGTTTAGGGTTTTGGTGGTTTGTTGGGTTTCGGGTATGGGTTTTAACGGGTTGGGTGCATGGGTTAACGAGGTTTTTGCAAAGGATCCAATTGGGTTAAAGTGAATTAGGGCTTAATTAAATAGTATGTAGGGTTGGGTAAGAATAAATCAAAATAAAACGAATATAGTGTGATCCAAAATAATGAGATGGGCACAAAATATATAAATAAAATAAGGCATAGAAAATTTGAACAATGAGGATCAAAATACAAGCTCGATCAAACAGAGATAAAATAGTAGGAGACAATTAAATCAAGAACTCAAATGAAAAGACGACAAATTAAATAGATGAATATATATATTGAAAATGAAGGTCCAAACAAGGTCCAAAAGAGATACAATGTGAATAAATACCCAAAAAGAAAAAAATACATCCAAAATCAAAAAATAAAAAACAGGGGTTACAAATCCTACCCACCTAAGAAGAAGAATTTCCTCATCGAAATTTAAACAAGAGGTACATAAGGGTAACCCCAAAATGAAAAGAAAGAGCAAAACAAAAAGCTACCCAAACAGATGAAGAAACTTCTGCTGAATCTCCTCCTCCAACTCCCAAGTCGACTCACCCAGCGAATGAGGATTCCAAGAAACACGAACCAGGTTTGTCACGCCGCGCTTCCCAAAAGAGAATACGGAATACAGATACGCAACAAAAGCCCAGTGAATGATTTTCATCATCCATAAGCTGTTCAAGAATCTTTACAACATTTCACAAGAATAATCAGAGTCAGAAGCAAAAGAATCAACCAACATGCACATATGAACCAAAATACCAACAAGAATACTTGAAACCAAATATATTAATCTCAAATAGTCATGATCAGAATAAGTCAAAATCCTGGGTCACATTGCCCAAACACAACAAATCCATGTATCAAATATAATTGCTCAAATAAGCAACAACAAAAGAAATAGATATAGCAAAAGTCTCCAGCAACTAGAACTTTAGATCACCTACTCAATCGGGCAGCTGATCACCAAAATCTGCAATTTGACAAATTGCAGGAAAAAGGAAAAAGAAACAAGATTCCCGTCAATGCAAGTTACGGGCCGCTTGTAATGCAAGATACAAGTACATGGGAAAAACTAACTAATAACATGGAAAAGGCATGATAACAAAATATAACAATAAGTATGGTAAGGTGAACAAGTACAAGTGGCATGTATCAAGTGTCAAGTAAACAGGTATCATGTAAACAAGCATCAAGTGTCAAGTATCATATATCAAGTCTTATTTATCATGTAGTCAAGTATCCAGTAAGCATGTATCATGTTCAAGTAGCAAGTGTCATGTATCATGTAGTCAAGTATCATATAGTCAAGTTCAAGTATCATGTTCACGTGTCAGGTATCAAGTCTTGTAGTGATTACTATCTAGGTAGCACTTCATGCAGCTCACCTTACATGGTTGTTACAACAAATACTTTTGCTTTAGACTTCATAGTGGACAATAGAGTGCAGTGTACTTAGGAACAAGTATCAAGTAATCAAGTATCAAGCACGACTCACGTAATCGTGAACACATGGTAGCAAGTAGTCTCAAGCATGAGTCAGGTAATCGTGAACACGTGGTAGCAAGTAGTATCAAGCATGAGTCACGTAATCGTGAACATGTGGCAACAAGTAATATCAAACACGAGTCACGTAATCGTGAACACGTGGCAACAAGTAGTATCAAGCATGAATCATGTAGTCATAAAACATGGCAACAAGTACTATCAAGCATGAATAATGTAATCATGAAACATGGCAACAAGTAATAGGAAACACGGGCCCCCTTCCGAGTACATGTTTCAAAATTATCCACTATTCGATCTTTCCCTTAAACCTCGGCTTGATTATTTATTATTATCAAACAAGCATATATGTGTACAAAACGTATCAAGAATAACATGGCATGATCATATAACAAGTTCAAGTTGCTAGATAAACATGTACGGGTGCAAGATAACACATGAAAGGATAAAACAACCAAATGTCTAGTTCAGGACAGCAAGACCATACTGTAATAAAATTGAAATTCCCGTTATTACAAACATGAAAATCTGAATCCGTTGAAATTTCTAGAAAATAGACTCCCAACCGAATCTAGCGAATATAAATAAGTCATATAGTAATTCATAAAAACATAACTCAAAACTGATTTGAATCCAGAAAATACATTCAACCAGAAATCAGTAATTTGAATTCACAATCAAGAGAACAACATCAAAACACCTCAAATAAATCCAGAAAAAATCTAGGGCATTCCCCTATATGTCTAGTATCAGAATATAAAGTTTCGAAATTTTCCAGTAAGATTAGCTTAACCAGCAAAAATCAGAAAACATCAAGAAACGATAGTTTGGAAAATCTGGAATTCCCAATACTGCTGTATGAAAACTGTAATATCTCGCAAACTGCGAAACAAAATTCAAATCCGCCAAAGGGTGATGAAAATGGACAAAATATTCTAACTTTCATATTTCGTAAATATTTTTTATACAGGAAAAGGAATCAGGGTGAAAAAATAAATTTTTACAGAACAGTGAGCAAAATCCAACAAGTATGGTTTTCATAAACAGGTTTGAAATGGTATATAAAACTCAGCAATAAAATCCACCAAAATTCTGGGTAATCCCTAGATAGATATAGAAAAACTAACCAAAACTTCAGATCAAAATACTATATTTAGCACTAGTATCAAAATAATTTAGTCATCAAAATAATCAAGAAACAAAATCTGGAAATGAAATACAACTCTGTAGTAAAACTTCCATATCTCAGACACACGAAAACGAAATCGATCCAGGTCAGAAGGGTTGGAAAGAAGAAGGGTTTCTCTAAATATCATGTTTAATACTAAAATTAAGATACTGACCTTAATATGGTCTAAATTACTTTTCAAGACAGATTATCGGCAAAATCCAGAATTTCCTTTCAGAAAAAAACCAACATGAATCACACAAAACTTGATCGAAACATAACTAAGCATAAATTAGAGTCTACTAAGTGTCCAAATAACATGAAATAGAATATTCGACATATCTTCAACAAGTATATCACTTGGATTTCGCAAGCACACGAGTTTTCATAATTGTTTCACATATACATCACATCAAGAAACGATCACTCCTAGGTTAATTCATGTCATACGTGTCGTGAGGCAACTATGGTCAGTAGCACTATAGAGATAATACTCTTCAATCATACATCACACGAGTTGTTTCTAGAACCCAATTACACTATAAGCGGTATTTATGACTTGTATCATACAAAGGAATTGAGTACAAGTTACTTGACTGAAAGACAACGAAGAGAACAGAGCAAGAACAAGAATAACGAGAATGGATTCCCGGTTAATGAACTCCAACAAGCAAACAACGAAACTACGAACAAGATCCATGAACAACGATGAACAAAACTCACTAACCCCGACGAACACATGAACACTCAACCAACACCACCATGAACCAACTCTCGATCGCCATGAACCAAGCACACTCACACACATGCATGTGGGAGAGACATGGCAGGGCAGCGTGGAACAACAGCGATGCTGTCGCCGTTCGGTGTTGCTGCAGGGCGTCGAAAGATAGCAATGGGGACCACGCCTGGCCACTACTGGCTGGCATCAGGCTTTTGCTGGCATCGAACAGAAGGAGCACAGGGGGAAGGATCTGCTATCGGTGATGACTGTCGAGTAGCCGCGACAGGGCCTCGCGACTGGGCTGGCTGGCTGCTGGCATCGTCTGCTGTTGGCGACGAGGAGAGGGAAGTCATGGCAGCCTACTACCGCATTGGAGAGAGCAGCGAAAAAGGATGATGGAAGGAGGTGGTCGGGAGCAGGTGGTGCAGGGAGAAAAAGGGAGCGGGGACACAGTGGGAGGCCGGTACAGGAGACGGAGAGAGAAGAGCATGAGAGACAGAGGAGAGGATGGGTTTTCGGCTACAGGGTATTAGGAAGATGAAGAGGTGGGATTTGGTTTATATATAGGTTGGTGAAGTTTAGGGTTAGGCTGAAGGGGTGAATGGGTTTCGGGTTTGGGTGAGGGGTGATAACGGGTTAGGGGGATGTTAATAAATGGGTTGGGTTTATTTAAAATAGGGTGTAGTTGTTTGGTTTGGGTTGTGTTGGGTTTAAATGGGTTATAGGGTATAAAAACCAATAAGGTATTTAGGAATATATACATATATATGTAATATCTTGGACGGATATTATATTGTATAAATTATTATTTTTAAATTAAAATATTTTTAAATGGGCATTTCTTGGTTTCACTCATAAAAATTTACCTGGACATATATACTAGTATGTATATATAGGTATTGTGTCCGTTTTGTGCACATGTACAAAACCCTGAAAAATGCATTTTTGAGAAAATGTCTAAAAAATCCTGAGCAGGTATTTAAAATTATTATCTTCTTATTATTTTATTTTTATTTCCAGAATTGAAATATTTTTGGTGGACATCACCCGGTTTTGTTAATAAACGTTATCCGTATATATATACCCGTCTGTATACATCTGTATTGTATCAAATTGGTACTAGAATATTCCGAACTGATAATAAAAATTATTTTATTATTATTTTCGGAATTAAATTATTTTTGTACGGATTGAACTGTTTTAGAAACGGAAATTATCGGTATATAGATATATACATACGTAAGCGTATTGTACCAATTTCGTACGTTTGTAAAAATCATGTAGTATGTGTTTTGAATAAAAATATCTTATTTTTGTCATGATTAATCAAATTTGGATGACTAGGATTTGTTTGGAGGCTTAAACCTAGGGTTAAGATTAATTAGGGATACATAAGAGTATTAATAAGTGTTTCTACTAGAACCCTCTCCTCCACCTCACCCCTCCACCTCACCCCCTCCACCTCACTCTATCTTGGCCTGCCAAAATGACCCCAAGGGGGTTTGTGCATTTGTGTGGATGTATTTTGCACTTTCCACCCTCATTTCATCCTATAAAAACCCCTCCCCTTCACTCTTTGCCTCATTTACAAGAAAAAATAAGGAGAAGAAAAGAAAGAGAAGGAAACCCTAAGTGTTCTTCATTTGGGGGTTTTCCATAGGAGTGCTCTTCATTGGAGATTTTTGTAGTAGAAGCTAAGGAGGAAGGAGAAGGTTTTGCTAGGTAGTCCTTCCTACAAGAATCACAAGGTGGGGATTCTCTACTTCTAAAATTTTAGCTTGTTTGTTCTCTTTTATTTTTTTTTAATGTAGAAAAGAACCCATCTTTAGGGTAATTATTGGTTCTATGTGAGTAAAGAACCCATCTTTGATGGTTGTTTGTTGTAGGATAAAAAGAACCCATCTTTATGATGGTGGATATTGTATGTGTATGTTCTATAACAACTTGGACTATTTTTCTAAGCATATAAATGGTTGTAGGTTAAAAAGAACCCATCTTTATGATGTGTTGTTGTGTTTTTATCTTCCTGAATAACTTGGCCTAATTCCTAAGCATAAGGTGTTTGTAAGGATCAAAATGATCACATGAAAAAGATGGACTGGTAGAACTCAACAAAATCACATAAAGATAGAGTATTGAACCTTGCTATGGTTATTGTTGTTATGATGATTATTTTGGACTAATTGGACTAAGATTTGTGCATAAGAACGGTGGGAAATCAAGATCAAGTTCTCTCTTTTATTTGTGTGGATTCTTGTTTACTTTTGTTGTATGTGTGTTCTAAAAATGACTTGGACTAAGTATTAAGCATAGGGTGGTTGTAGGGATCAAAAGGATCCCATGAAAAAGATAGGTAGTGGAACTTAATTAAAACACATAAAGGTTGAATCTTTAACCTTGTATGTTTATTGTTGTTATTATCGTTGTTTTGTTGAACTCAAAAACTATGACTTGGGCTATAACTATGTGCTTATAAAGATTAGTGTAGTAAGAATGTTTACTTACCCATTCTAGGATTGTAGAACTCGTCTAGCTTTTTAAAGATATGTTTTTATTGTATATTGCTCTCTACTTTGTTAAGAAATTAATCTTTACAAACCCCAGTTCATAAAAAGTTGCTCTTATTGTATATAGGGACTTGTCGGATTGAAGAAAAGTGGGCTGTAGTATGTAGTAATTTGTAGACTAAATAAATGTAGTCTTTGTAATATGTAGGACTTGTAATTTCCTAAAGAAGTAGTCTTTGTAATAATTTATATTAGCCTTTTATAGCATGTTCTAAACTTTTTATAGGTTGCTAGAGACTCATGCTTGAGTTTTGTGTTCTATGTCAAAAAGAGAACCTATTCATACTTGTGAAACCCATGAACCCATTCATGCTTATGAACCTATTCATGCTTGTGAAACCCATGAACCCATTCGTACTTGTTCTAGTTTAAAAAAGAATCCATGTATCATGCTAAAGTTGTATGTAGTAAAGACACCCATCATGCTTGAGATTGATAGTTGTTCTAGTAAAAGAACCCATCATGCTTGAGATGTAGTAAAGATACCATGCTTGAGTAGATTATAGTAAGTATACCATGCTTGAGTTGTTGTAGGTTGATGTAGTAAAGAAACCTATGTTTAAGTTGTATACCATGCTTGAGTTGTTGTAGGTTGATTATAGTGAGAAACACATGCTTGAGTTGATTATAGTATGTGTACCATGCTTGAGTTGTAGAAAGATACCATGCTTGAGTTGTTGTAGGTTGATTATGGTAAGAAACCCATGCTTAAGCCATAAGCATGCTTGTGTTATTATAGTAGTTCTAGTAAAGAACCTATACTTGAGTTATTATAGTTGTTCTAAGTAAAGAACGCATGCTTGTATTATTGTAGTAGTTCTAGTAAAGAACCTATGCTTGAGTTATTGTAGATTGTTCTAAGTAAAGAACGCATGCTTGTGTTATTGTAGTAGTTCTAGTAAAGAACCCATGTTTCAGATGTGTAGTTGTTTTAGATTCAAAAGAACCCATGCGTGTCTAAGTTGTGTGTTGTAGTGGAACCCAGGAGTTTAGCTTGCATGCTAATCCAATGGAACTATTGAAGTGAACCCATGTTCCACATTTGCTCTAGTTTGATTTTTAAGAAGAAACCCATGAAACTAGCTCCATGATAGTTCTAGCTCGAATTGGCGAGAAACCCATGCATTTAGGTTCTAGGTGATTCTAGCTCAATCTTGGGAAAGAACCCATGAACCTAGTCGCATGTTGTCCTAGTGCAAATTTGGGAAAAAGAACCCATGAGTTCTAGTTGTATGCGGTTCTAATTGAAATTGGACCATATGATGTGAACATGCTTCATCTTCAATATATGGGTAAATAATGGTTGGAAAAGTCACAAGCATTGTTAGTTAGATAAAAGCTAGCCTAGGGGTTATCGAACATCAAGACTCGCATCTTACCATCTTGAAAACCGTGGATAGGTCATACCTCGAGCATCGACGGATTCTTAACTGATGTGGGTTGATCGCGGGTGTAATATCCCGGACGGATATTACATTGTATAAATTTATTTTATTATTATTTTATTATTATTTCCGAAATTAAATTATTTTATACGGATTATGCGAAGATTTTCGGTATACACGTATATGCATACATATGTGTGTTGTAGCAAATTAGTACATTGTACAAATTATGTGGTGTGTATTTTTGGATAAAATAATTCTCTTTACCATGACAAATGGCTAAGTTTGGGATTAGGAGGCTTAAGATAGAGTTTAGTGTGCATAAGAGAACTAGGAGATTTCTTGTAGAAGCTTGCACCATGCCTCCACCTCACCATAACCCCATACCTCCACCTCATTCCCACCTCCCCTAGGTTACAACCGGCCTTGATTCAAGGAAGGAGGTTTTTGCATTTTTTAGGTGCAATTTTGCACTCCCACCTTCTCCTCCACCTATAAATACCCCCTCCCTTCATCACTTGTCTCACTTTTTACAAAGCACAAAGAAAGAAAGGAAAGGAAAAGAAAGAGAGAAGACTAATAGGAGTGTTTTCATTTGTAGGTTCCATAGAAGTTTCTAAGAGCTTAGGGGAAGGAGAAGGAGTGCTAGCTAGTCCTTCCAACAAGAAAGAAAGGTGGGAGTTTCTCCGATTGTTTTATTGTTTGAGTTGTTGTTTTTGATTCTTCTTTTTCTTATCCTCCTTGGTTTGTTTTCTTGTTTTGGGTTGCTTGTTTCTTGTGATGAAATAGTGGTGTGTTGTTCTTATTGTGTATGTAATAGCTATAAGTATGGATGAAAAAGAATTTTAGAAGTGGTGAAGCATATAAAGATGAAATATTTATTGGTGGTTATTGATAGTTTGGGACTAAAGAACATAATGCATATGGACTTTGTGTATACAACCATTTGGGGTTGTAGGACTTGATATTGAACTCATACATAAGCATATGACTTGGTGCATACACCCATTTTGGGTTGTAGAACATACACTTGAACTCTTGGACTAAAGAACATGCATATGATTGGTGGAACCCAAATGGAGGATTCTTGCTTTATTTTATTTGCTTAGTTCTTTTATTAATCTTAAGTAAAAAGAACCCATTTTTAGATGCTCATTCTAGCATGAAAAGAACTAATCTAAGTTATTAGTTGTAGAATGATTAAAAAGATCTCTTTTATGTTTGACTAGTAATAAATAAGAAATAGATGCTTATGAAGTAGTAGTAGATGGTCAAGTTGTTGTAAAGATGTAGTAGATGCTTATGTTTAAAATAAAGTAGCATTAGTAAATGTTTTTATAAAGTTGTAATAGATGTTATGTTAAATAAAGTAGTTATAGTAGATTTTTATATTTAAATAAAGTAGTAGTAGTAGATGTTATATGAAGTTGTAGTAGATGTTTATGTTTTAAATAAGTAGTATAGTAGATGTTTATGTTAAATAAAGAAGTTTTAGTAAATGTTAAATAAAGTTAGTAGATGTTCATGCTTAATGATATTCATGCTTAGTTGATGGATAATGATATTCATGCTTAAGTAGTTAGTAGATATTCATGCTAGATGATACCCATGTTTAAGGTAACAAATCTATGCTAATTTGTTGTAGTTAAAGTAAGAAAGTATCATACCATGCTTGATTCATCGTAGGAAAAATATATACCATGTTTAGATTATGGTAGGAAAGTCCAATACCATGCTTAGGGATGTTGTAGATTCATGATATGTCATATACCATGCTTAGGAATGTGTAGGATTAATGTTAAAATAATCTACCATGCTTAGGAATGTTGTAGATTGATGCTAAGTACATATACATGCTTATATTGTGTAGGATTAATGTTGAATTAATCTACCATGCTTAGAATGTTGTAGATTGATGCTAAGTACATATACATGCTTATATTGTTGTAGGATTAATGTTAAAATAATCTACCATGCTTATGAATGTTGTAGATTGATGCTAAGTACATATACATGCTTATATTGTTGTAGGATTAATGTTGAATTAATCTACCATGCTTAGGATGTTGTAGATTGATGCTAAGTATATATACATGCTTATATTGTTGTAGGATTAATGTTGAATTAATCTACCATGCTTAGGAATGTTGTAGATTGATGCTAAGTACATATACATGCTTATATTGATGTAGGATTAATGTTGAATTAATCTACCATGCTTAGGAATGTTGTAGATTGATGCTAAGTACATATACATGCTTATATTGTTGTAGATAAATGTTGAAGTTGAATACCATGCTTAGGGATGTTGTAGATTCATGATATGTCATATACCATGCTTAGGGATGTGTAGGATTGATGTTGGATTACCTACCATGCCTAGGATTATTGTAGGAATGGTTAAGGTTGTATACCATGCGAAATTATTAGTACTCATGCTAAGTTGTAGCAATTAACCATGCTTAAAGTAGTAGGAGACATCCATGCTTAAATCTAGTAGCTATTCGTGCCTTAACTTGTAGTAGCTTCTACTTAAGTTGTATCCATGTCGTGGTTGTGGCGTAGTAAAGGACTAGCATGTCATGCTTGTAGCGTTAGTAAAGGACCAATCGTATGGTAGTAGGAATATTGTGTGGAGAAGTATCTCTAGTTAATCCCTAGAAGGAATCCCGTGGTTGAGATTACCTAGCTAGAACCATGTATGCTTAAATAGGGTATTGTAGCCTTCTAGTTAAAGAACCATGTTTGATTGTATATGGTAATGAAACATTGAAAAGGAACCATTAACCCATGCATCTAGCTCCTAGGTGATTCTAACTTAAAAGAGAAACCAAGAATCTCGTTGAATGTAGTTCTAGTTCGTTTGGAAAGGAAACCGTGCATTCTGGTTGTGTGAGGTCCTAATTGAAATTGGACTGTATCATGGGGGAATTCCTCATCCGTATGGGTAATAAGGTTTGGATAGACCACTAGCAATAGTTAGTTCGATAAAGGTTGTTATGTCGCCTTCGGGCTTCTCATTGGTAGAATGCCTACCATAGACTATTAGTAGATTCTTCTGTTGCTTCTAATAATAGAAGATCAAGTTGCTAGTAAGCACATCTGGTTGCTGCTAGGTTGGATTACCTGTATGGTTGTTTGCATATGGTTGTGCTCGTACGTGGCTCGACCGGCCCGAGCGTAGCTGTTGGTCTCATACGCAGCTTATTTGGCTGGTATGTATGTTGTCATCTCATACAAAGCCCGCCTGACTCGTAGGTGGTTGTTGGTTCATACGTAGCTCGTTGGCTCGTAGGTGTTCTGGTTACCCTGTATATAGCTTACTAGCTAGTACCCAGTTTGTTGTGCTCGTCTAGGGTGATATTATTACCCTAGGGGCTATCGACCATCAAGACATATGTTTTCTTACTTCTAAGAAACTGTGGAGGAGTAACTCCTTGTGTACCGTCGAATCTTAACCGGTGTAGGTTGATCGAGGACCGGAGTATAGACGGAATCCAAGTTCAGGGTAGTGGCATGCATGTATGTTCGCATTGCCGGGGTCTTGGATCGATGGGCCAGGAACCGAATCCTGAGGGGTTCTGGTAGAGTCTAGGTTGAGCGGCCTAGTAAAGTGGTCTTGCGAAGTCTAACTTAAGGCCTAGCAAGTTGTGTTTATAATATTGTCATCCCTAGGAGTGTATAGGGTTAGGGACATCATTAGGGTAGTGACTTATAAAGATCATTTACTTAAACCATTTGCCGGAAAGAGAGGAGTCGGTTGTAGGGGGCCTTTACGACTAACTCGTCCCTTGGGGCAGACCTTAGGTGGTGTTATTGGGTTGTACCTTCCCGTCAAAGGGATACGTACGGTGGCTTCTCACGAGTTGGGAGTACGGGTTGCGTATCTCACACTGTTGATTCCTGAAGTGCCATGATAAGGTGGGCGGAGCTAGGGGGATGCACCCGGAACTCTGTCGGGTCCTATGTCGGGGATACGAATAGGCCATGGACTACGTTCTGGCTAGGGGGCGGCAATGTGCTCTCCTGTTGGCGGAAAATCCCGAGGGTTCATCTGGTTTTTGAGTGAGGTCCGGTTAGTCGGGTAGTAGTGGCAAACATAAACACCACGAGCGGACTGCATTAGTGGGACATAGAAACCATGAGCGTACTGCCTTGGTAGACTTGACCACATCTGCAACCTCATCAGTCACGTTGTATCTGTCAGGAACAGGTTGTGTACAATTAGAAATTCATAACGCGGGTTCAAATCCCTATATATGGAGAAACGGCTTGAGATGGGGTGCATGTAGTATGGGCTGCATGTTGCTTCGGAGACTTGCTGACATTAGAATAGGAGCATCCTAGTTTTAGTTAATATTGCGTTAGATTCTAGTCATAGCACTCACGAACACTTAAACTACACCAACACAAATTGTCATGTTTCTGTATGTTGTTTTGGGAGATTCGCTGCTATGTTATCAGCCTTAAAGCGTCAGTGAATACTGACGTCCCCACTTCAATAGGTACTGGATCGCAGAAGTACAGGTGCGAGATTCAGGTGGACTCAAGCAAGGAAAGCGAGGAGTCAGTGTCATGTTTAGTTCCGCTGTAACATGTATGTGGATTATCTATTAATTGAGAGGTACTCGTGTGAGAGTTACCAAGTGTTGTTCTTCATTCCTTGTACTCTGATGTAAGATGTTGAAGGTTGTAATACTTGGAAATGTAAAGGCATTATTGTAACACTAGTGTAATGTATTATAGTTGTACAACATCCAGACTTGTAATACATTGGGTATTGAATAAAAAGTTTTAAATTCTCCGTTTTCCTGTGTATTGTGACTAATTGAAGAAAAGGTCCTGGCTCGTGTCTCGGTTTTCCAGTATATGAAAATCAGGGGCGCTACAGCGGGCCGAGAGTGTTGACGAGATCCGAGTTAGGGGTAGTGATAAGGTCTCATAGTTACCGTAGGGGCCATCGACCATCAAGAATAGCATCTTACCACCTTAGAAACTATGGATAAATCACACCTCGAGCACCGACGGATCTTAATTGATGTGAGTTGATCGTGGGCCGAGAATGTTGACGAGATCCGAGTTAGGGGTAAGAATGAGTAAGAGAGAGATTTCCTGTCACCAGGTGTCTTGGATCGATAGGCCATGAGTTGGATCGGGATAATCATAAGAAAGTTATTGAAAACCCCGTGAGACTGTTTGGATTTAGTGACATCGTTAGGGTAGTAACTTATGGCTATTACAACTTAAACTCTACTTATTATCATTTTTTCACCGAAGGGAAAGAGTTGGTGTTAAGGGTGATTCCTTATGATCCGACCTGTCCTATAGGCCGACATTAGGCAGTATTATTGGGTTGTACCTTTCCGTCAAAGGGATTCGTACGGTGCCTTCGCACGAGTTTGGAGCATGGGTTGCGTATCTCGTCTGTTAATTCCTGAAATACCGTGACTTAGGGGTGCCGCAGGATGCTACGTACAGTCCTGCGCTTGCGAGACCCCAGGGGTGCCACAGGGAATGCTACGTGCTAACCTTGCGCTTGTGAGATCCTATGTTCTTTTGGTTTTCGAATGAGGTCTGGTACGCTGGGTAATAGTGGCAAACACGATCACCACTATAGTGACTGCAGTAACGGAACTAGACCGTACCTGCAACCTTGTTTTTGAGTGAGGTCCGGTATGTCGGGTAGTAGTGGCAAACAGAGACACTATAATCGTACTGCATTGGTGGGACTTGACCCACCTGTAACCTTACAGTCACATTTTATTATTAGGAACAGGATTGTGTACAAAGTAGATTTCATAACGTGGGTTCAAATCCCAATATATGAAGAAACGGCTTGAGATGGGGCGTATGTAGTGTGGGCTGCATACTGTTTCGGAGACTTGCTTGCATTAGAATAAGTGCATCTTTGCGTTAGTCAATCTTGCATTAGAGTCTAAGTCATAGCATATACACGCTTCTCTTTTCATTAATCTGTTTGTTTAAGTGGAGAATCACTGCTAGTCTTTAGCCTAAAAACGTCAATATATGTACTGACGTCCCCATTTCAATAGGTACCGGATTGCAGAAGTACAGAAAACAGGATTCAGGATGACTCAAGGCGAGAGAAGCAAGAGTCGTTTTCATTTTCGCTGTATTATATGTTGTTTACTATTGTTCCATTGTAACAATTTTGTAATCTAGTTATTTGTTGGAAAGCATCCAAGTGAAATACCAAGTGTTGTTCTTTATTCATTGTATTCTGATGTAATATGTTGAAAGTTGTAACACTTGGGATTGTAAAGATATTATTGTAACACTGTTGTAATGTATTACAATTTTGTAACATTCGAATTTGTAATACATTTGTGTTCAATAAAAAGTTTTAAATTTTCCTGTTTTTCTGTACATTGTGGCTAATTGAAGAAAAGATTCTGGCTTATGTCACGGTTTTCCAGTTACCAAAAATCGGGGCATTATAATATATATATATATAATTCGGATTTTTAATACCCAATCAAAATTAATAATAATAATAACAATAATAACAGTAGTACTAAAAAGAGTAATAATAACAAAAATAAGAATTGTATTTCAATATAATAATATAGAAAATATTTACAAATAAGGTCATTGATCGAAAACAGATTTTAATAGAAAATCCAAAAATACATTTTGATAAAAGAATTTGAAAACCAGAAAAATAATTTGCGAAAATTTTAAATACAGAAAATACTTTTTTGGGAAAACAGGGGTTACAAATCTTACCCACCTTACAACAAAATTTCGTTCTCGAAATTTGCTTAGGCGGTACATAGGACAGGGCAAAAAGCAAATTGGGGAAAGGGCAACAAAGCAGAGGGCTAATGGGGAAGGAACAAAGCCAAGGCAACACCAGAAAAAGGAGGAAGATGGATAACAATGAGATTAAATGAAATGCAAGAAAGAGAATAAACTGGTATCAAAAGGAAAGAAACAACTGTAACCCATGTTTTTCATTTTTGTGTATTGTTGGAATGTATTTTTCTTTTTGGTGTATTTTCTCTCTTGTATTTTTTCTGGACCGTATATTGGAAATTTTTTTCAATATATATTCGTTTTATTTTATTTTGAGATCTTTTTGTTGATTGGTCGTCTCTTCTGTTTCGTTCTTCATTATTTTGTTCTTTCTGCATTTTGGTCCCGTTCTCTTTGTTTCATTTTATTATATATATTTTTTTGCTTGTTGTGGTGGTGGTGATTTGGTTGTCCTAATTTTTTTCCCAATCCTATTATTTGATCCCTAATAAGATTTTACCAAAGCCAAATTGAAATCCCCCAACCCTATTGGTTTTCCTATTTATTTGACCCAAATCCATAACCCATTTGGTAAAACCCACTACTACTCCTAATACCCATTTACCCATTAACCCACAACTACACCCTATATATATATATATATATATATATATATATATATATATATATATATATATATATATATATCCCTCTCCACTAAACCCTAAGCCTAATTCCCATACTCTCAATCCCGGCCTCCCTCTCTCTCTCCCTCTCCATGCTTGCATCCCAACCCGCACACAACCCCGAGCCCAGGCTGAGCTCCTCTCTAGGCCGCCGACCCCCTCTCTCTCCGGCCTGCTCTCCACCCCGACAGCACCCCAACCCAACAGCCCCGCACACCCACACCCGAGCCCTCTTCACCTTACTCCCGATCCCCCTCTTGGCCATCCCGACCACCTCACACCACCACTCAATCCCTCGACTCTTTTTCGTGGTGTTCTTTTGTGGCCGCAAGCCACTATTACTCTCTAGCCTTGTGGAGTTTTGGTTTGTGTGGAGATTTTTGCTCTAGTTTCTTGGATTCGTTGATTTGCGGATTTTCGTTCGTGGTTTTTGCTCCTACTCTTGATTTGCATTGTTCTTCATCTTCGGGTAAGGCAAGTAACTTGTACTCCAATTCATTTGTTTGATACAAGCCAAAAATACCACCTATAGTGTAGTTGGGTCTAGAGACGACTCTTGTTTATGTTTTGCTTGATGGGTTTGGTATCGATTGTGAAAATTTGACCATAGATGACTCACGACACCTATATGGACATGAATTAACTTAGGTTTTACCCGTTCTTTATTTTCATCATGTATGTGAGACTTTTGTGAGAATTTATATTTTGGTTGAGATCCATGTGATATATTTGGTGTGGACATGCTAGATACCCTAAATTATGATGTTTGGACACTTGGTAGACTCGATTTCATGTTTGGGTGTGTTTGGATAAATTTTCTTTAATCTATGTTAATTTTGTTTTTAAGAGAAAAATCTGTATTTTGTTGCTGATCTGTTTTGTTTGCTGTTTTGGACTATCTTGAAGTCAGTATCTTAATTTCGTTATAAAACATGAGATTTAGAGAATTTCGTCTATTTTCAAACCCCTCTGACCTTGCTTGATTTTGTTTTCGTATGACTAAGTTATGACTGTTTTACTACAAAGGTGTCGATCTTTTCCAGATTCTGTTTTCGGTAATTTTGATGACAAAACCATTTTAAA
The DNA here is from genome assembly GCA_017893485.1 of Hemerocallis citrina. NCBI lineage: Eukaryota > Viridiplantae > Streptophyta > Magnoliopsida > Asparagales > Asphodelaceae > Hemerocallis > Hemerocallis citrina. Next base: position 145,805,171 of record CM030364.1, on the reverse strand, counting down.
AAACTATGCTACATATATTATTTTGGTCCAAAACTTTGGTCAATGTTTCTTTATCTATTTAGGGATTACCCTGAAATTTGGTGAATTTTATTGATGAGTTTTATTGCTTGTTTCATGCTCGTTTATGAAATTTATACTTGTTGTATTTTGCTCACTGTTCTGTAAGGAATCTCATTTTCACTATGATTCCTTTACTGTATGGAAAATGTTTGTGAAATATGAAAGTTAGTATATTTTATCTATTTTTATATCCCTTTGGCGGAATTGGATTTTGTTTCACTTGTTGCGAGATATCATAGTTTTCGTACAGCAGTGTTAGGAATTTCAGATTTACCAAACTATGGTTTCTTGATGCTTTCTTATTTTTTATGACTGATCTAATTTTACTGGAAAATTTTGAAACTTTATATTTATATACTAGACATATAGCGGAATACCCCAGATTTTTCGTTGATTTATTTAATGAGCTTTCATGCTGTTTTCCTGTTCTTGAATTCGTTTTCCTGATTTCTGGCTGAACCTATTTTCTGTATTCAAATAAGTTTTGAGCCATGTTTTTGTGAATTAATATATGACTTATTTATATTCGCTGGATTTGTGTGGAAGTCTATTTTCCAGATCCTTTGATGGATCCAGATTTGGATATTTGTAACACTGGAAATTACTATTTTACTACAGTATGGTCTTGCTGTCCTGAAATTGAGATTTGTCTATTTTATTCTTTTATGAAATATCTTGCACTCGTACATATTTATCTTGCACTTGCACTTATCACATGATCATGCCATGTTATTCTTGATATATTTTGTACATATACATTCTTGTTTGACATTAATAATAAATAACCAAGCTGGGGTTTAAGAGACAGATCTAACAGTGGATAATTCAGAAATGTGTACTCGGAAGGAGATCCACTGATCCTACGTGATTACTTGATACATGATACTTGACACGTGATTACTTGATACTTGCACGCAAGACACGATACTTGCCACTTGCACAACTTAACACGTGATCACATGATACATGATACTTGGCGCTTGGAGCTCAATTACTTGACTTATCCCCGAGTATACTGCCCTCTATTGTCCACTATAAAATTTAAAGCGAAACTGTTTGTTGTAGCAACCATGTAAGGTGGGCTGCATGAAGTGCTACCTAGATAGTAATTCACTACAAGACTTGATACACGATACTTAACTATGATACTTGAACATGATACATGCTTGCTTAATACTTGACTACATGATACATGAGACTTGATACTTAACACTTGATACATGATTACATGATACTTGACACTTGATGCATGTTTACATAATACTTGATTTTCTTGACACTTGATTCATGCCATTTACACTTGTTCACTTTGCCATGCTAGTTGTTTATTTTGACATCATACTTATACCATGTTGCTAGTTAGTTTCCCCATGTGCTTGTATCCTACATTATAAGTGGCCTGTAACTTGCAATTGACGGGTACTTGTCTTTCTCTTTTCCTCTTTCCTGCATTCGTTGAATTGCAGATTTTGGAAGACAGGTTCCAGATGGTATCGGAGACATGAAGTATTAGCGCTGCATTTTATTATTATTATTCTTTTGAGACTTGGATTTATTCTTGTATTTGGACGATGTGACCCAAGATATTTGTTTTATTCAGGTCATGACTATTTGAGAATATATATGACTATTTGAGAATATATATTTGGTTTCAAGTATTCCTGTTGGTATTTTGGCTCATTATGTGCATGTGGTTGATTCTTTTGCTTCCGACTCTGATGATTCTTGAGAATGTTGTAAAGATTTCTTGAACAACTTATGGATGATGAAAATCATTCGCTGGGCTTTTGTTGCGTATCCGTATTCCGTATTTTTTTTGGGAAGCGGGGCCTGACAAAAACACAAGATAACAAAGCAAGATAAGGGGTAGGTAGAACTAGAATCAAAGAGAGAATGGACAGGGAAGAATTGAATCAAATAATGAATGGGTGCATGACGAAAAAATGGAATGCAAGAAGAGAGTAACCGGTACCAAAAATGAATAAGAAATAATACAAGACTTACAAAATAACAAAGCAAAGAGATGAAGAAATAGATAGAGCTGGAATCGAAGAAAGGATGGACAAGGAAAAGATGAACCAAGCAACGACTTAACAGATGATAACAAGTGCAAGAGATAGGGAAAAGCCAACAATGCAACGAAGAAGAAGCAACAATAGGATCCTGGGACCTGTGGGTTATGGGCCGACAACGCTTCTGCTGCACCACTCTGATCGGGAAAGACTCTGCCAATATCATCCAGCGATGCCAATCAACGAACCGAGAAGAAAATAACAGAATGGATGAAACCAAAATAAAAAAGATGTGGGTACGAAGAATTAATTCATACCCAAGAAGAAATCAACAAATGAGGACAGCTGAAAAAGACGGAAGAATCAAGGAATCAAGGGATTGAATAAGAAGAGATAAAAAAGAATGGAACAAGACTAGTATCCAGATCAATGTTAGTTATAATTTATTCAAGCATGCATGGTTGGTGAAATGTTGAGCAGATCCCCGTTCGAGCCAAGCTTGTCTAATATATTAGGCAACTAATAAATTAGCCAAACCTGGGCTCTAATACCACTAAAAACCTTGTCACATCCCGCTTCCTAAAAGAGAATACGGAAATTGGATACGCGACAAAAGCCCAGCTATTGATTTTCATCATCCATAAGCTGTTCAAGAATCTTTACAACATTTCACAAGAATAATTAGAGTCGAAAGCAAAAGAATCAACCAACGTGCACATATGAACCAAAATACCAACAAGAATACTTGAAACCAAATATATTAATCTCGTTTAGTCATGATCTAAACAAGTCAAAATCCTGGGTCACATTGCCCAAATACAATAAATCCAAGTATCAAATACAATTGCACAGATAAGCAACAACAAAAGAAATAGATATAGCAAAAATCTCCAGCAACTAGAACTTTAGATCACCTACTCCATCGAGCAGCTGATTACCAAAATCTGCAATTTGATAATTGCAGGAAGAAGGAAAAAGAAACAAGATTCCCGTCAATGCAAGTTATGGGCCTCTTATAATGCAGGATACAAGTACATGGGAAAAACTAACTAATAACATGGAATAGGCATGATAACAAAATATAACAATAAGCATGGTAACCTGAACAAGTACAAGTGGCATGTATCAAGTGTCAAGTAAACAGATATCATGTAAACAAGCATCAAGTGTCAAGTATCATGTATCAAGTCACATTTATCATGCAGTCAAGTGTCAAGTAAGCATGTATCATGTTCAAGTAGCAAGTGTCATGTATCATGTAGTCAAGTATCATATAGTCAAGTTCAAGTATCATGTTCACGTGTCAAGTATCAATTCTTGTAGTGATTACTATCTAGGTAGCACTTCATGCAGCCCACCTTACATGGTTGCTACAACAAATAGTTTCGCTTTAGATTTCATAGTGGATCATAAAGGGCAGTGTACTCAGGGACACGTATCAAGTAATCAAGTATCAAGCATGAGTCACGTAATCGTGAACACGTGGCAGCAAGGAGTCTCAAGCATGAGTCACGTAATCGTGAACACGTGGCAGCAAGTAGTATCAAGCACGAGTCACGTAATCGTGAACACGTGGCACCAAGTAAGGTCAAGCATGAGTCACATTCTCGTGAACACGTGGCAACAAGTAGTATCAAGCATGAATCATGTAGTCATAAAACAACGCAACAAGTAGTATCAAGCATGAATCATGTAATCATGAAACATGGCAACAAGTAATGGGAAACACGTGCCCCCTTCCGAAGACATGTTTCTGAATTATCCACTATTCGATCTTTCCCGTAAACTCCGGCTTGATTATTTATTATTATTATCAAACAAGCATGTATGTGTGGAAAACATATCAAGAATAACATGGCATGATCATGTAATAAGTTCAAGTTGCAAGATAAACATGTACGGGTGTAAGATAACAAATAAAAGGATAAAACAACCAAATGTCTAGTTGAGGACAGCAAGACCATACTGTATTAAAACTGAAATTCATGTTCTTACAAACATGCAAATCTAAATCTGTCGAAAGTTCTAGAAAATAGACTCCCAACCGAATCCAGCTAATATAAATAAGTCATATAGTAGTAATTCACAAAAACATAATTCAAAACTGATCTGAATCCAGAAAATATGTTCAGTCAGAAATTTGTAAATCGAATTCACAGTCAGGAAAACAGCATCAAAACACCTCAAATAAATCCTGGAAAAATCTGGGGTATTCCCCTATATGTCTAGGTATCAGAATGTAAAGTTTCAAAATTTTTCAGCCAGATTAATTTAACCAACAAAAATCAGAAAATATCAAGAAACGATAGTTTGGCAAATCTAGAATTCCCAACACTGCTGTACGAAAACTGTAATATCTCACAAACCGTGAAACGAAATCCAAATCCGCCAAAGGGAGATGAAAATATTATAACTTTCATATTTCATAAATATTTTTCATACAGGAAAAGGAATCAGGGTGAAAATACAAATCTTTACAGAACAGCGAGCAAAATCCAGCAAGTATGGTTTTCATAAACAAGCATGAAATGGTATATAAAACTCATCAATAAAATCCACCAAAATTCTGGGTAATCCCTAAATAAATATAGAAAAACTGACCAAAACTTCATATCAAAATAACATGTTTAGCATTAGTATCAAAATAATTTAGTCATCAAAATCATCAAGAAACGAAATCTGGAAATGAAATACACCTCTGTGGTAAAACATCCATATCTCACACATACAAAAATGAAATCGATCAAGGTCAGAGGGGTTGGAAAGAAGATGGATTTCTCTAAAAATCATGTTTAATACTGAAATTAAGATACTGACCTTAATATGGTCTAAATTACCTGTTCAAGACAGATTATTAGCAAAATCCAGAATTTCTTTTAGGAACAAAACCAACATGAATCACACGAAACTTGATTGAAACATAACTAAACATGAATTAGAGTCTACTAAGTGTCCAAATAATATGAAATAGGATATACGACATGTCCACAACAAGTATATCACATGGATCTCACAAGCACACGAGTTCTCATAATTGTTTCACATATACATCACATCAAGAAAAGGTCACTCCGAGGTTAATTCATGTCGTATGTGTCGTGAGGCAACTATGGTCAATAGAACTATAGAGACAATACTCATCAATCATACATCACACGAGTTTTCTCTAGAACTCAACTACACTACAAGCGGTATGTATGACTTGTATCATACAAAGGAATTTATTACAAGTTACTTGCCTGAAAGATGACGACGAGAACGGAGCAAGAACAATAATAAAGGGAACGGATTTCCGGCCAACGAACTCCAACAAGCAAACAACGAAACCACAAACAAGATCCACGAACAACGATGAACAAAACTCACGAACCCGACGAACACATGAACACTCAATGAACACCACCACTAACCAACTCACAATTGCCACGAACCAAGCACACTCGCACACAAGCATGGGGGAGAGACACGGTGCTGCAGGCCGTCGGAAGATAGCGACGGGGACCACGCCTGGCCGCTGCTGGCTAGAGTCGGGCTTATGCTGGCGTCGAACAGAAGGAGCACAGGGGGAAGGATCTGCTGTCGATGCTGACTGTCGAATAGTCGCGACAGGGCCTCGCGACTGGGCTGGTTGGCTGCTTGCATTGTCTGCTGTTGGCGACGAGGAGAGGGAAGTCACGGCGGCCTACTGTTGCGTCGGAGAGAGCAGTGGAAGAGGATGATGGAAGGAGGTGGTCGGGAGCAGAGGGTGCAGGGAGAGAGAGGGAGCGGAGACACAGTGGGAGGCCGGTGCAGGAGACGGAGAGAGGAGAGCGTGAGAGACGGAGGAGAGGATGCGTTTCCGGCTGCAAGGTATTAGGAAGATGAAGAGGTGGGATTTAGGTTATATATAGGTTGGTTAAGTTTAGGGTTAGGCTAACGGGGTGAACGGGTTTCGGGTTTGGGTGAGGGGTGATAACGGGTTAGGGGGATGTTAATAAATGGGTTGGGTTTATTTAAAACAGGGTATAGTTTTTGGGTTGGGGTTGTGTTGGGTTTAAATGGGTTATAGGGTATAAAAACAAATAAGGGATTTAGGAATATATATATATATATATATATATATATATAATTCAGATTTTTAATACCCAATCAAAATTATTAATAATAATAACAATAATAACAGTAATAATACTAATAATGGTAATAATAACAAAAATTAGAATTGTATTTCAATATAATAATCATAGAAAATATTTACAAATAAGGTCACTGATCGAAAACAGATTTTAATAGAAAATCCAAAAATACATTTTCATAAAAGAATTTGAAAACAGAAAAATAATTTGCGAAAATTTTAAATACAGAAATACATTTTTTGGAAAACAGGGGTTACAAGCTTGATGACCTTGTTCTTCAGCACTTTCTCTCTCCGATCCAAAAAAAGCAATTGGCGGAATCTCACATGTCAAATCTGGCCGAACGGTCAACTCAGTATAGTCGATCACGTGGCTCTCATCTCGGATATATCTCCTGAGTTGTGAGACATGAAAAATATCCTGCACTCCTGATAAAGCTGGCGGCAATGCAAGATGATAGGCCATCTTGCCTAGTCAGTCCCCAATGTCGAACGTTCCAATAAACCGAGGGCTGAGCTTGCCCCCCCCCCAAACCGAATGACACCTCACCAATGCGATACCTTTAGGAAAACATGGTCACCAACCTCAAACTCCAGAGCTCTCCGATGGACATCGGCCCATCGCCTCTGCCTATCCTGAGTTGCCTGCAAGTGCTTCCTGACCTGAGTCATCGCATCAATTGTCCTGGTTATCAACTATGGACCCAGCAACTTCCTCTTACCAATGTCATCCTAACACTGGTGATCTGCACTTCCGCCAATAAAGTGCCTCGAATGGTGCACCTTTAAGACTGATCTGAAAGCTGTTATTGTACGAGAACTCTACGAGATGCGAATGGTCCTCCCATGATCCATCGAATGGCAGTATATAGGACCTCAACATGTCCTCAAGAATCTGGATGGTCCCTTCTGACTGTCCATCAGTCTGGGGATGAAAAGTTGTACTGTACTATAATTTACTCCCCAAACTACTCTGAAGACTCTCCCAAAACTGAGATCTGAATCTCATATCCCTGTCAAATACAATACTGATTGGAACCCCATGATGTCTGACGATCTCTTGCATGTACTTCTCAGCTAGGCTCTCAGTAGACTATCCGACATGGAAGGGAATGAATTGAGCACTCTTCGTCAATCAGTTGACAATCACCCAAATGGCATTGTGACCCTTAGGACTCCTCAGCAAAGAGGTCACAAAATCCACAGTAATATGTTCCCACTTCCACTCCGGAATGGGAAGCGGTTGAAGAAGTCTGGCGGTCCTCTGATGCTCTGCCTTAACCTGATGGCAAATCAAACACTGAGACACAAACCGAGCCATAACCCTTTTTATACCGTGCCACCAGAAATGAAGCTTCAAATCCCGATACATCTTAGTACCTCAAAGATAGATAGAATATGACGACTGGTGGGCTTCCTCAAGCAACCTCTGACGAACTTCACCCTTCGAGACACACAACCTGGACCCAAAACAAAGCAATCCATCATCATGAATAACCATATCCGTTCTGGAACCAGAATCAACCTCAGCTCGAAAACCCTGCAATTGCACATCACCAGCCTGAGCCTCTTTGATCTGATCCATAAGAGACGATTGAAGCTGAAGCACCAAACAACTCTGATCTGAACACGGCAACAACACATCCAACTCCAATCTCCGCATCTACTCAACCAAATCACTCTGCTGAGTTAGGAACGTAGCTGCCGGTCTCCTTCTCAAAGCATCTGGCCCCAAGTTCCCTATACCAGGATGGTATTGCAAACTGATGTCATAATCGGCCATAAGCTCCAACCAACGCCTTTGCCTCATGTTCAACTCCTCTGGGTGAAGACGTACTTGAGACTTTTGTGGTCTGTAAAGATCTCCACTCGGTCCCCAAGTAAATAGCGTCTCCACAGCTTCACAGAAAAGATCACTACCGCTAACTCCAAGTCATGAGTCGTATAGTTCTTCTCGTGCTGCCTCAACTGCCTCGAAGCATAAGCAATAACTCAGCCCTTCTGTATTAGAACTGCTCCAAGACCCTCACCAGAAGCATCACAGTGAACTACAAATCTGCCTTAACCATCTGGAATAGTCAACACTGGCGCTGACGTCAGCCTGCTCTTTAACTCAGCAAAAGACTCACTGCAAGCCTCAGACCAACAGAACTTATGATCCTTCCCTGGCAGCTTAGTCAATGGTCCAGCTATCTTCGAAAAATCTTGGACGAATTTCTGATAATAGCTAGCTAGACCAAGGAAACTCCTCAACCCTTGAAACTAACTTGGGAACAGGCCAATCCTTCACAGCTTCAAACTTGGATGGATCCACAGAAATACCATCGTCCGAGATAATGTGCCTCAAGAAAGTGACCCTCTCGAGCCAAAACTCACATTTGCTAAGTTTCCCATAGAGCTGATTCTCTTTCAAAGTCTGCAGAACCAACCTAAAATGCTCAGCATGATCCTTCCGATTCCGAGAATACACCAGAATGTCATCAATGAAGACCACCATAAATCTATCCATGAATTAGGAAAAAACCCAGTTCATAAGACTCATGAATACAGCAAGCGCTGTTCGTGACCCCGAACGGCATAACAAGATACTCATAGTACCCATATATGGTCCTGATTGTAGTCTTCTGTACATCAGTCACCTTCACTTTCACCTGATGATACCCAGAACGGAGATCCAACTTTGAGAGAACAGCAGCTCCGCTCAACTTTTCAAATAAGTCACCGATCCTGGGAAATGGATATCGGTTCTTCACAGCAACACTATTCAGTTCCCGATAATCCACGCACAGTCGACAACTACCATCCTTCTAGTTAACAGAAAGGACTGGAGCACCCCAAGACGAAACACTGGGTCTGATGAACCCCAAATTCAGCAACTCCTGAATCTGCACCTTAAGCTCCGTTAACTCAACCGGTGCCATCCAATAGGGAGTCTTCGATATCGGCGCCATACCAGACTGAAGTTCAATACCAACTCTACATTCCTATCAGGGGGTAAGCCAAGCAACTCCTCTGAAAAAATATTTAGGAAATCCTGTACTACTAGAGGCACAACTGCACAGCCTGAATGCAATTCCATCGCACAAACCTCCTGATCAACTGTAGTCTTAGCTCGGCCAAGGAACATCTCCCCGACATGGAACTCATACTCTGCATAATCTGGAATCCGGAATACAACCTTCTTGGCACAGGAAATCAATAATGGCGCGGGATTCACCCAACCAATCCATACCGAGAATGACGTTGAATCATGAATTCTCAATTACAATCAGGTCGGCCTTAAAATCTGTGCCGCCAATAATCATGGGACATTGCCTGCACTTCTGGGAACAAATGACAATACCACCACCTGTCACAATGTTCCAAGTCTCTAACATGATATTCCACTCCAACTGATGGCGAGCCACAAATCGAGAAGAGACGAAGGAATGGCTACCCCAGAATCAAAGAGAACATGAGCAGAAAAAGAGCAAACAAGGACAACACCTAAGATAGAATTAAAAGAGACAGGAAAAAAGAACAGATGAACAAGGGTGAGGAAAACACAATGCAGAAAGAAAATATGGAAGAATAAAGCAAGGCAAATGAAAAGAAGCAAAAGAGAAGCAACAAAACAACAAAATACAAGAATATACCTGCAACAACACCCTTTGCTGTCTCAGCATCAGCAGCAGTAAGGTTGAAAGCCTAACCTCTCTTGGGGGCAGCGGTCCTCTGACCGACAATCTAGCGCTGAGGTGGAAGTGGTGGCCTGACAGGACCACGAGCTGGGGCAACCTGCTGAACTGGACCCCCGACTGGAAGAGCCATCCGCTGCTGCAGCTGTGGACAATCTCGTACAAAATGGTTAGTAGCGCCACACCTAAAGCATTGACGATTGGCAGCGCCTACATTCCTTGCGATCATGCCCAACCAACTGATAGAAGTCGCAAAAACTAACCCTCTGGGAACCAGCAAAAGAGTAAGGAGTCACCCTTACAGGATGGGCGGGAACAGGCCTCCGAATTAGCCCACCAGAAGGCATAGCAACAATAGAGTACAGAACAGTCCACTGGGAAGGAGCCAACCCACCACGAGCCTGCTCCTGAGCTTGAGCTGCCTCAAGAGCTTCAGCATAAGTACGCAAGTGAAAGGAGACAAGCTGCACCTTAATGTCTCGCTCAAGTCCCAATGTGAATCTACGAGCCTTGTCCTCTTCGTTCGCCACAAGAACGACTGCGAAGCGGCTAAGTCTTATAAATTCAGCTGCATACTCATCCACAGACCTGGATCTCTATTTCAAGGAAGTATCATGTCACAACATTGCATTGACAATATGTAACAAAATTCTAGTAATAGAACAATAACCAACCTATTTCAGAGCTTGGAACTACTGCTCTATTTCAACTCAAGTGCTGCTAGGGAAGAACTTCTCCAAGAAGCTTCTTGTGAACGTGGCCCAAGTGATCGGTCGCTCGAGCCTTTCGGACTTGGACCTCCACCAAATATGGGCCAGATCCACCAGCTGGATAGCCACCACATCAGCTTTATCAGCATCGACCACTCTTGCCGCCAAACACAACTGCTTAGTCCGGATCAACCATTGTTCGGCCTCCAAAGGCGTCTCAGTGTTGGAGAATCTGTCAGGATGCTGCCTCGTGAAATCTGTGACTGTACCTGGACTGGAAAGGGAGAGTTGCCTGCATAGGCACAGAGGAAGGTGTAACCCGAGCAGCTTCCAAAGCAGCCGTCACCAGGTCACTGTGTTTTTGCTGCATATTGATCAACCGTTCCAACACATTTGTAACGGTCTCAAGCCCTGGCTGATCTTCCTGGGGACGAGAAGTAGAACCTCTATGAGCCATGGTCTACACAAAAATCAAAACAATCAGTATCCACATCAAAGATGATTATAATTCATTAATGTATGCATGGTCTGTGTACTGTTGAGCCAATCCCAGATCGAGCAAAGCTTGTCTAATATATAAGTCAAACTAATACATTAGCCAAACTCGGGCTTTGATACCACTAAAAGCCTTATCATGCCCCGCTTCCCAAAAAGAGAATAGGAAATATGGATACGTGACTAAGGCCAGCGAATGTTTTTATCGTCCATAAGCTGTTAGGATCTTTACAATATTTCACAGGAATAATCAGAGTAGGAAGCAAGAGAAGTCAACCACGCATGCATATATGAATCAAAATACCAACAGGGTTACTTGAAACAAAATTTAATAATCTCAAATAAACCAGATCTGGAAACAAGTCAATATTCCTGGGTCACATTGCCCAATACAAAATAATCCAAGTAACAGATACAATTATTCAATCAGCAACAGGAAATAATAATAATAGTAGCAGGAAAAAATAATAACAGAACTCCCGCATCTAGAATCTCAAATCACCTACTCCATCTTGCAGATGATTTCCAAAATCTGCAATTTAATAAATTGCAGGAAGAGGAAAAAGAAAACAAAATGCCCGTCAATGCAAGTTACGGACCGCTTGTAGTGCAGGCACAAGTACATGGGAAAGAATAACAAATACAGAATAACAACGAAAGCAAGCATGGAATGGAATTGACAGGATAACAAAATAGAACAACTAGCATGAATCATGAACATAATCAAATAACATAATGTGCTAACGGAGTACTGGTAACATGTATCAAGTATCATGCAAGTAGGTAAACAGGTAAACAGGTTACAGATAAATAGGTATACAGATAAGCAGGTACAGGTAAACAGGTACAGGTAAGTAGGTACAAGTAAACATGTAACAGACGTCATGTTATGTCAAGTCTTGTATTATTATTATCTAGGTAGCACTTCATGCATCCCAAACTTTTACCACATGGTTGCTACATTCAAACAAGTTACGTTAAGATTTCGTAGTGGAGTCCGTAGGGCCGTGTACTCAGGGATTACGAAAACAGGAATAGGAACACGTAGAAAATAGTGGTCCTCTTCTAAGTATACTTTCTTATAGGGAACTGTGCAGTCAGGTTATCAGGTAAACAGGTACAGGTAGAACCTAGTGGTCCTCTTCTGAGTATACCTTCCGATAGGGAAGCGTGCAGTCGAATAATTAGGTAAACACGATCGTGTATTATGTAGTCATGTACATCAACGGGTGGGAAACACGGGACCCCTTCTAAGTACACATTTCTATATTTTTCACTACTAGATCTTTTCCTTAACCCCGGCTTGATTATTTATTATTATTATCAAACAGGTATGAATATGTCACAAAACAGAGCAAGAATAACATGGTATAAACAAGTAACAGGTTCAGGTTGAATGATAAGCATGCACAAGTGATAGACAAGACATAAAAGATTAGGACAACGAAAATTCTAGTTCAGGATAGCAAGACAGTATTGCACTAAATCTGAAATTCCCATTGCTACAAATGTGCAAATCTGGATCTGTCAGAAAATCTGAAAAATAGACTCTTGTCCGAATCCAGCAAATATACATAAGTCATATGGTATTTCACAACATCAGTAATCAAAAAAGAATTGTATGTAGAAAATATGTTCAGCCAGAAATCAGAAATTTGTATTCATACGAAAGAAAAAGGCATAAAAACTTACTGATTAAATCCAAGAAAAATCTTAGGTATTCCCTCGTTTGTTTAGTAAAAGAAAATAAAGTTTCATAATTTTCCAACATAGACAGAATAGTCAAGTAAAATCAAGAAAATAGCAAGATACAATAGTTTTGTAAATCTGGAATCATAAACACTGCAGTACTAAAACAGCAATATCTCACAAAATATAAATTGAAATCCAGATCCGTCAAGAGGTAATAAAATAGATACAGTAAGCTATAATTAATATTCACAAAGTTTTAATAGACAACAAATAGAATCAGGTCGAAATTATGTATCTTTACTGAATAGTATGAATATTCTACATGTATAGTAATTATTCACAAGCACAAAATGGTTTATAAAAGTGATCAATTAAATCCATAAAATTTAGGGATTAATCCCAATCAAGTCTTGTTGTAACCAGCAAAATATTGGATCAAAATATTATCCTTAGCATCAGTAGAAAAATAATTTACCATACAGAATTCATATAAAACTGGATCTGGACTTGTAAACACAACTGCAGTAAAATGGTCATAAATCATAACTCATAAATTGCAAATCATAAATCGAAACTGAGATCTGTAAAAAATCTTGAAAGTAGAAAGAATTCTCTATAATTCATATTCTCAAATAATTTTCATATATTGACCTTAATAGGGTCTAAAATACTGAACAAAAAAAGGGAATCGACAAAACAGAAGATATCTTCATGCACATAATCAACTAGTTCATGTGAAACTCACCCAAAACATAACCAAACATGAAATATGGTATACTAGATGTCCAAGAAACATGGTATACGGTATTTTACAAGTCTACAACAAGTATACTACAACTAACACAACCAAGCACACGATATCATACGAACAACATGCATGTATACATCAAGAAGTGGTCATCCCTAAGTTATTTCATGTCATGTGTGTAATGAGGCAACTACGGGCGAGTCAACACAATAGAGACAAGATATAACAGGGATTTCACACAAGAATTGTCTCTAGAACACAACTACACTACAGGCGGTATTTAGTACTTGTATTACACAAAAAAAAAAGAATACAAGTTACTTGCCTTATAGCCGACGACGAGAACGGAGCAAGATAAGAATAATGGAAATGGATTCCCGGGCAACGAACTTAGCGAGCAACAAACCTACGAACACAATTATAAGCACACGAACACAACGAAACCAAGCTGTAGCACCCCGAAATTCTAATATAATATCATAGAAAATACGTGGCACAATTCCCAGTATCAACTTCAAATGTAATATTAAACAAAGTCAACACTAATAAAATTTTCAATTTTCATTTCAATAATCATTTTCATAGAACAGCAGAATACAATACACCTTAATCACAATTCTCCTTTCTTTACAACACTTTCTTTTACAATTACATAAATCATTACATCACTTGAATTCAGGCATCCAAATCCGAGCTATAAGAAATCACTTGGAAAATATGAGGCTAGAGATAACCGTAACCCCGAAAACTAAAGGGGCCAGCCATAAAGGTGTGAGCGACATAAAACATACAACATAAGTAAAGCATAGATTCATAAACAACATGTAATAAACAAGAATACATAAAATATGACATAGCAAGGAAACATGAAAATATCAAGTGAAACTAACTAAGTGTCAAGTGTAGAACACAGGAAACCACATGCATAAAACCAAGTCAAGAAAAAACAAGTCTATATGCTGACTCTCTAATGCGTACTTGTCGGAGTCTATGCATCCCACTCTACATAGCTCCGGTGCAAGTCCTTAACATCTCCACATTATAGGGTTTAATCCCCCACTATGCAACTAATCCTAACACGATGACTACTACGAGATAAAGATAAACTGTGAGTATTAGCCCATGCCCCGATAATTTCGGAGGTCAATCTCTATCCACAGATAATTCCGGAGACTATTTCACTCACACCTGGGAATCTTCGAGAATACCCCACACCGCAATCAATGGCACCTCATCACATGAATACCACATGTGCGTCGCCTCGACCCCAATAATTCCGGAGATCAATCCCACACCACAGGTAATTCCGAAGACTATTTCACTCACACCTGGATAATTTCAGGGATTATCTCACACCGCAAGCCATACTGAGGTCCATAACCCATGTTCTCGTTCATCATATCACCACTAGTGCCTGTCCTTATCATTTTGGTTATTTAATTACTTTACGAATCTCCTAGAGTTGGTGTACCCTACTGGACTTAACTTAATAACTGATCAACTAAAATTACCTCAATAGGCTCAAACATAAATATCTCAACTGTCGGTGTACTAGGGTCACACACACCCTCTAGAGACTCACACCCAAATATCCAAACCAATCTTCCAATATGAATTGCTCAGTCAAAACAACTTGAAAACATATGTTCAGTAGAAGATAAAGTATAGAATAGTAAGTTATAGATTAAAACATTTAGAGAATAAATCATTTGAAAGAACATTCAAAAATATAAAGATACATTAGTACCAGTCGACTATAGACAAGCGTAAGTCGAATGTCCAGAAAGAGAATTCCATGGTTTTTAAGAAAATAATTCTAAGTATAGCAGTCGACTGTAAAGGGTATAGGTCGACTGTCCAGAGAGAAAAATTATAATAACTTCGAGAAAATAATTCTAAGTGGTACCAGTCGACTGTAAAAGTCATCAGTCGACTGTCCAGAACGAGGTTTTCAAGAAAAACTAGAGAACATTGCAGCTGGGTCATGTCGGTCGACTGAGAAGTCATACCAGTCGACTGTCGACCTACAGACTGCATACTTTTGGTTGTGCACATTTCAACCGATACGTAGTTTTACTTTATGAAAACGATTTCTACGAAAAGCTTATTTCTTATATGATCAAATACAACCTGTAGGACATATAATAATCCATAAAACTAAATCAAAACAACTTGAATTTATAAAAATAGAGATTTTGTTGATTTCTTTCGATTAAAACATGGATTGTGCATATAGTCAAAATAGAGTTTCTTAAAAAATTTATTGATCACTGAAATAGTTTCGTATTCAGATCCAAACCATATAAATATCAAAATCTCAAAGAAAATTCCCAATTTGGGTATATTTCCTCAACTTAACTAAATTTCTAAATTTCGATTTTCATATCATGATCTCTTGATTCATACTTTTCCTTTTAAATTTCTCAAAACTGAATTACTACTACAACTCACAAGTATAATCAATTCGTAACATCACCATATCAAATTTGTGTTCAACCAATACTCAAAAGTAATAAAGGTCTCATCTTTATTATGTTTATGCATAAAATCTACCATATTCAATCAATCCAACATGGATCCAAAAGAAATAGTCTACCCATGATTTCTAATAGGACACTCATCAATCTCGAATTACTCATATACAATTTTGTTCACAACCGACTAGGGTTTCACAAGATTCAATTTTTTTTTCATCCATCAAATCCATCATATACATATTCATACTCAAACCCTAAACATGCATTCTAGTATATGAAAATTCATCATCCAAGATCAATCAAAATATTCATATCATTCGCATACAACATACACAAATCAAAAGAAAACGAACAATCCCTCACATACAACATGCACAAAAGAAAATAAAAAACAACAAATCACTCACCTTGAATGAAGAAAATCTTGTAAGAAAACCTTTCTTTTGCGAAATCCAAGATCACCTCCTTAACTCTCCAAGAAATAATAAAATCCTTGTGTTGTGCAGCGAAAGACAGCTGTACTTCTTTTAAATAATCCGGAATAGAAGATTTAGGGTTTTCAAACACATTTGCAAAATAAGCCCTTGAAAATATAACTTTACATAAATAGATCTCTATACATGGAAACTTGCTAAAACCAGTTAAATTGAGATTTAAAAGTAAAATAGACACCTTATTTCCAGCTGGCACTGTTTAAGAAGTCCAGAAAATAGTTTTGCACTTTCACTCCTCAAAATAACAATTTTGCAAAAAGATCCTTCTTTTTCTTAATATTTGCAAATAGATCCAATAAATACCATAAAAATTACATTTAAATCCAAAATAATAAATGATGATTTTCCATAAAGAAATTTTGGCTTTTGAACTTCTCAAAAAAAATATTTGCACGTGTTTTGCACGTGTAAAAAGATAGATTTCCAGAAAAATATTTATTAAATCTCCAAAAATTATTTTAATTCATTTATAAACTTTTAAAAATAATATTAAAAAATATGGGGTACTACACAAGCATGCAAAACAAGAGAGAGCAAGGGACAGACGGTGCACAGGGAATGGCGACGGTACAACGACGAGCGACACAATGGCTGAACCTACCGCCGATGAAGCTGCTGGCTTCGTCGGAGAGAGAGGGCAGCACTACTGGGGCTACCAGCGATGATGGCATCGCGGCATCGGGGTCACGATGCTGCTGCTGTCGAGGTGTGGTAAAGACAAAGGAGAACGGCGCTAGGGTTGCGCGTCGCTAACTGACCGGAGGAGAATGAGAGATGAGGGAGGTCGCGAGGCAGGGAGGTGAACGGGCTCTGTGGGCACTGCTGCTTACAGACGGAAGGAGAAGGGAAGAAGGAGGCTGCCAATGTGGGGGAGAGGATCGAAAGAGAGAGAGAAGGAGGTCGGGAAGCACAGGGTAGGGAAGATCGGGATAAAGATAGGGAGAGCGGCGGAAGTAGGGTAGATGGTGAACAGGGTATAATATATAGGAATATATAAGATGAAGTTAGGTTTAGGGTTTAGGTGGTTAGTTGGGTTTTGGGTATGGGTATTAACGGGTTGGGTGCATGGGTTAACGGGGTGTTTGCAAAGGATCCAATAGGGTTAAAGTGAATTAGGGATTAATTACATAGAATGTAGGGTTGGGTATGAATAAATCAAAATAAAAAGAATATAGTGTGATCCAAAATAATTAAATGGGCACAAAATGGATAAATAAAATAAGGCACAGAAAAATTGAACAATGAGGATCAAAATAAAAGCTCGATCAAACAGAGATGAAATAGTAGGAGACAATTGAATCAAGAACTTAAATGAAAAGACGACAAATTAAATAGATGAATATATATATTGAAAATGAAGGTCCAAACAAGATCTAAAAGAGATACAATGAGAATAAATACCAAAATAGAAAAAATACATCCAAAATACAGAAAATGGAAAATAGGGGTTACAGTATATCAGCTTTTGGTGAGGTCCGGGAAGGCGGTATTACCGCAATCTACTATGGGTTCATCCGTGATGTGGTAAACCATACGACTGTGATGCCGGGCATAGTGGGTAAAACACGAGTAATGAACACCTCTACTACAGCAGCGACTGAGTAAACCGGATGGCTGCAACCTCATCATCACTACAGTATCTGATACAGGAGAGAGCACAAGAGTAAGATGCATAGCAGGGGATCGAACTCCATTAATTGAAGAACGTCATTTGGTTGGGGAATGTGTAGTATGGGATGCATATCTCTACAATCAGGCCTGCATTAGAATAAGAGCATCGTGTGCATCTTGAGTGTAAATTAGATTAGGCCATGGCATACATCGACAATTGTTTGACATCACTTTTCTTTTGCATCAAATTTTTGTTATTGATGTTTGGAATCGCTATATTATGGCATAGCGATGATCGCTGTATTATAGCATTGTGTCAGTTGTATTCAACTGACATGCCCACAGTTTTGTGAGTTTGCAGGATTTCCTGATCGTGGGGACTGCAGGAATTCTGAAGTTGTGGGAAGCATCAAAGTGAAAGTTTACGGTCCAATTCTGTTGTATATTCATGATGTATTAATTTATTGTAATTGTTGTAATCACTGTATATTGTAATAACATTCTAATGCAATAAAAGTTTTTAATTTCCCGCGATTTGGTTATGTTTTGACTCATTTGAAGAAAGATCCTGGAGTGTGTCACTAGTTCCAGTATTAGGAATTCGGGGTGCTACATAACCCTAATATGTGGTGAACGCTAAGGGCGTGCCCTCGGACCTATGTAGAATAAAATGCATAGATACCGAACATGTATGCATTAGTGTGCATCGTGTGCATTGTGCTTCTCTTAAGAATTGTTTTATGCATTTTCCTTTATTTTCTTGACACTCACTTATTCATTTAGCATAGTTTCACTTGTTGATTTTATGAATCTCCTATTGTTGCTTTGTTTCATGTTGTGTGACAAGTTTGTGATTGTGTTACTATGGTATTGCTGTTAGGGTTATATACTGAAAGCATCACTTTTGTATTAACTTTTTTTTCTTATTTTTTTTGAATGAGAATCATATGGACATATGTTTGCATATTGTATTTATTATAATATTAATGCAAGTATCTGATATTCTATAAGGTTGATAATATGGTGTGAGGAGACACACAGAAGATCATATTAAATAGTTCCCTATGGAATATATAAATAGTTCACAACCTAGACGGACTTGGACAATCCATTGGAAAGGTTGTAGTGTAATCTGGTATTAGTCTATCTTGACTATAGGTTTACACTAGTACACTTTGTGTGTATTGAACAGGACCACTTGAGGTTGTTCTCTTTGTACTGACTACAAAAGAGAACAAACACCTCTGTTATTATGGATGCTTAGGCTCTTAATCCAGATATAATAACAGATATGTATATGCAGTGTGCATTACTTTGACCCATAAAAGAGTGAGATTCATTATGGATCAATAACCTCTATGAATTGGGTAATAGCATTGTATGTATGATGGGCTGTTGATTGTAAAAGGAATCCATGTCCCGATACGTCGGGTTGATGATGTCCCCTTAAGGAGCACATAAGGATTGTCATGTGAACCCTGCAGGTGGATTACATCCGACATGACAAATAAAGTTGAGTGGTACTACTTAAGGATAAAAGATGTTGATCAATATAGTTGTCAGTAACTTAATTTGATTGACGGACATTCGATATCTTAACATGGGAAGCTGAATGAGCATATAATAAAAGGAGCCCATAAATATAATTTGGGATTAGGAAGGTAGTGCAACAATAGCTCTTTAGTGGACCGAGCTATTGTTAATGGGCCTGGGTTGTGTGTTCGGGCTGAACACGGGATACCCAGATTCGTTAAGAGACCTAACCCTAATTTCTCCTCATGGTCCCTGCCGTAGCCTTATATATATATCCTCTATTCTCTGGCTGTCATATCATTATCAGAGATAAGAAGTTTCCTCTAAATTCGTGATTCACGTAAGGAGAGAAAGAGAGGTCAGCCAAGGAGAAGAAAGGTTGGTAGACCGTCGCCCACACGACGTCCAACCCGAGAAAGGAATACGTGCAGAAGATCTTGGGGTTGCTGACGGCTCGAGGTTGCTAGAAACTATCGTCTTCTTCTCATCGCAGGTATAATTCGTGAACCCTAGATTCCGCTATAAAGGGTTAGATCACGTATTAAATCTGTTAAGCTTTTATGATCGATATGCACACCAATCTGTGGTCCTGGGTCTCATCGCAGTTCCATCAATTGGTATCAGAGCCGGTATTGGATCTGCGTATTGATTGTTACATCCATGTTGTCCAATAAAACTTTCCTGCTGTAGCCTTATATATATATCCTCTATTCTCTGGCCGTCATATCATTATCAGAGATAAGAAGTTTTCTCTAAATTCGCGAGTCACGTAAGGAGAGAAAGAGAGGTCAGCCAAGGAGAAGAAAGGTTGGTAGACCGTCGCCCACACGACGTCCAACCCGAGGAAGGAATACGTGCAGAAGATCTTGGGGTCGCTGACGGCTCGAGGTTGCTAGAAACTATCGTCTTCTTCTCATCACAGGTATAATTTGTGAACCCTAGATTCTGCTATAAAGGGTTAGATCACGTATTAAATCTGTTAAGCTTTTATGATCGATACGCACACCAATCCGTGGTCCTGGGTCTCATCGCAGTTCCATCAATTGCGTTAGTTTCCTTCAACTTACGTGCACACTCTTTAATTTATTTTGTAGGATTTGCAACTCAGTAGAGTAACAAGGGCTTGAAGTTGGAGCTATGAGAAAATTGAATTTTTATTATTCATTGAGATGTATCAAAAGTGTTGTAATTTTTCGTTGTGCAATGTAATAAAGAACTGTTGTACAGAAAAGTTGTAATTTTTCCCTGTGTTTATACTTTGTTTGGGTTATATTGAAGTAAAGATTCTAGATTTGTGTCTTTTATTTCAATTATTGAAAATCGGGACGCTACAGTTTTACCCCTTAAGGTGGGTCTGCCATGGTCCATACTTGGTTGGCATACATGGATTCCATCTCAGATCTCATGGCTTAAAGCCATTTCTCAGAGTCTGGGATTTTTATAGCCCTCATAAATCATAGGCTCATCTTGATCCATGAGCAATACATCACCATGTTGAGTTGGAAGAAATCCATATCTCTCGGGTTGATGAGGTATCCTAATAGACTTATGACCTTGTGCTACTTGAGCAAATTGTTGTTCGACAATGATTTATGGAGCCTACTCTATTTCCACCATTGGTTCGCTAATACTTTGCAAAGTTTGAATTTCTTCATGTTCTATCGTTCTTCCACTGGTTCTCTTGGAGATAATTCTTTTTCTAGGAACACAACAGTCTGTGCGACAAACACTTTGCCTTCAGTGGGATTATAGAAATAGTATCCTTTGGTTTCCTTGGGATATCCAACAAAGAAGCACTTATCAGATTTGAGACCAAGTTTAACAGATACTTGGTGCCTTACATAGGCTTCACAACCCCAAATCATCATAAAATACACACAAGGATGCCTCCCAGTTGTCACGCCCTGCTTCCCAAAACACGGAATACAATGCATGAGGAAGCCCAGCAAATGATTTTAACATCATCCATAAACTGTAGGATCGACTCAGCATCACAACAAGAATATAACAAGAGATATTTATAACCAAGCATGCATGAATAATTAATTAGCAACAAAAACAATTGAAACACAATAATAATATCCAAATAGTTTCAAGTCTGGATCAAAAGCAAAACTCGGGAACATAAGCCCGTTACAAGTCTTAAGTAGCAAGAATAAATAACACAAAAAGAATCAAATAAATTAAGCAGGTCTTTTCTCCATTTGAAGCCTAAAATGTCTGCTCACCAATCCCAGCAGGCAACACGTCTCCAGTGTCTATTTAATAGTTATAAAAAAAAAGAAAAAATAGGGAAAACAAGAGAAAATGCCCTAAGTGCAAGTTAGGGCCACAAAAAGTAAGAACGAGTACAAGAAACATGGAACAAATTTTGGGATCAAGAATATAATAGGGATGCAACAAGTAGTGGGAATTCAAGAACTAACTAGCAAGAAGGAAAACTCAAGAGATTAGGTTGAGTAACAAATACTAATAGTAGATTAAGTGACTAGTGACATACAAGAGTATCCAATATCAAGTGACAAGTATCAAGTCTAGTGTCAAGTAACAAGTCTCATGTATCATGTCATCGAGTATCAAGTAAGCATGTATCAAGTTCAAGTTTTCATGTTCAAGTCTCGTGTATTATGTAATCAAGTATCGAGTAAGCATGTATCATGTTCAAGTCTCGTGTTTATTACTATCTAGGTAGCACTTCATACATCCATCTTTTTACTACATGGTTTCTACATACAAATCAATTACGTTTAGGCCTAGCAATGGAGTCTATAGGGCGGTGTACTCAGGCATCAAGTATCAAGTATCAAACAGGCACGGTTCATGAATACGAATTTAAATTAACAGGTTCACGAAGCAAGTTCGTGAATACTAACAGGTTCAAGAACCACACAGTGGGTTCATGAATACAACAGGTTTATGAGCCAAGTAACTAGCTCCATGAATATATCAAGGTGCAACAGGTTCGTGAACCGAGTACTGAGAAACACGGGCCCCCTTCCGAGTATACTTACCTATATTGTCCACTACTATGGTCTTTCCTTTAAACCCGGCTTATTGTTTATTATTATTATTAACCAAGCATGAAAGTGTGAAAAACAAGTTAGGAAATCATAATCATGAACATGGAGCAAGTTTGAGATATTTATATAACATATTCGAGGGTCAACATGAATAAAAATATCACGAACAACGAAAATCTCAAATCTGGACAGCACGACGTTGCTGTACCAAAACTGCGATTCCCGTTACTATGAGATAGCAAATGTGGATCCGTCAGGAAGTCTAGAAACTCGACTCCTGCCTGGTTCCAATGCATATAATTAAGGTACATAAAAGTTGTGGTAATATGTGTCAAAACAACGAACTACACAGCTATAGTGTTCAGGCAGAATTTGTGATTCTGATTTATACATGTGAAACAGTGTTGAGATATTGTTAATTAATTCTGAGAAAATTTGGATATTCTCTATGGTGTCCAGCAATAGAATGCAAAATTTCAAGTCAAACGCTTACTGTTAACATAGTTAAATTAATTTGTAAACTAAAGATGTGCAGCAGTTTTGTGAATCTGTAACTACCGACACAGCTGCAGTAAAACTGCGATATCTGCTGGACCGCAACTCAGAATTCAAAAATTCTGGATGCTATCGATATCTAGACATCTATAGTTACATTTACTGTTCCAGGATCATGTTCAGATTCTGATTTTAAAGGTGTCAAAGTAGCAAGTAAAGTTCAGGGCAGCAACAAGTATGAATGTCTTACATGTATAGGTTGCATGATAATTGATTGTTAGGCGTCTAGATTAATGTGTGATACAAATACGGGGTAATGGTTGTCAAAATAGTAAACAACATTTATTTCTCAACTCAAATGGGTGCAAGATCATTACATACAAGATACAACACATATCTACAAATCTAGGGTTCTTAATTTCATATGTTCATGTGACTAGGGGATAAAATAAGTCCAAGTAGTTGTAACATAACAACGGAATTGTTGTGACTCTTAAGATTATGGAATTGATGAGGATTAATATTTGATCAACAACGACGAGTCAAGGAGGAGTCACAACTACTAACTATTTGCGGTATTTTCAAATTAAATGCTTGTACTAGAACAAAAATTTGTACAAGATGAATACTTGCCTTGATTGGATAAGGGCGTAGATCGACGATCGAGATTGGATGGATCGGATCGGCACGGATCTTGATGGAAGATCAAGATCAAGACGATCGGACGGCTGGATCTGCTCTGATATGAGTTGAAGATCACGATCGGATGGACGGCTGAGATCTAATATGGTGTTTGAGATTAGACCTGATCAGGTCACAATCTTGATTGAATCCGACGACTGAGATTCAATCCCATTTCTTCTTCACTCCTTCACAGAACAGAGAAAGAAAGAGAGAACGGCGACGGCACAGCGGCAAGCAGCAAGGTGGCGCGACACGGGGCTCGTGACGACGTGAAGGACGGCGGCGCGATGTCGAGGAGTGACACAGCGATGGGGCGAAGCTAGCGACTCTGTTTTTCGGGTTCGAACAGAGGAGCGATAAGAGCGGGGATGGTTCGGGGGTGTGGCGATGCGATGGAGGTGGAGAGGAGTGGAAGGCGATGGGTCGGAGGTGACGGGGCAAAGAGATGGGGATTAGGTTGGGCAACGGAGGAAGGAGACGGGGAATGGGCGAGAGGTTGACGACGAAGTGGGTTCGAGAGTTGGGTTCGATGGGGTTGGGGGTGGTGGCGATGATGAGTGGAGGCTAGGGTGGTGATGCGGCGAGGTGCTGGGGTTGCGAGGCGAATAGGGTTTGGGCATGGACAGAGGAAGGAGCAGGGAAATGGCGGAATGGGTTCGAGGGTCGAAGGAGTTGGGGACGATGGTGGATGATGGCGATGGAGGCGAGGGTGTTGACGATGAGGAGAGGGAGGCAAAGCGAGGGGGTGCGGCGAGGTGATGGAGGTGGTAGGGAAATGGTGACGGGAAGGGAACAGGGGGGTGCGATCGAGAGGTAGAAGGAGACGGGGAAGTGGGAGAGAAGAGAGCGGCGGTAGTATTGGGGTTTAAATAGTATTAGTTTAGGGTTAGGGTTGGGGGGTGTTTAGGGTTTAAATAGTTAGGGTTTTGGGTTATGGGTTTTAGGGTATCGGGTTTGAGGGGGATCCAACTAGAGACTTAGTCAAAATCCATAAAAATGGGGATAAAGAGATAAATGATATGAAGCAGCTCATCTCTTCATGAAGAACGACACAAAAGAGCAGGATGGATATACAATTGAATTAGATAAAGGCACCAAAAATTGTGTTGAAACAATATAACGATTTTATTCGAACGGAAACAAAATACAGGATCAAATTGATAAAAGAGTACAATGGAGCAAAATATAGTATAAAAATACAAACATGAAAAATAGGAGTTACACCAGTCCATATCTTATATGATGTCTCTTGAAACATTTAGATGGAATACGGTTAAGTGTGAAAGTAGCTGTTAATAGAGCATGTCACCATAAGGAGCTTAGAAGATCTGCATGACTTATCATGAATCATACCATGTCTACCAATGTTTGGTTCCTCTGCTAAGAGACACCATTCCATTGCAGTGTTCCAGGGGGAGTGAGTTGAGATATTATCCTGCACTCTTTTAGATTGTCATCAAAATCTTGGCTTAAGTACTCCCCACCTTGATCTGATCGAAGAGTTTTAATACTTTTACCAAGTTGGTTTTGTACCTTGTTCTTGAATTCTTTGAACTTTTCAATTGAATATGATTTGTGTTTCATCAGATACACAAACTCATATCTACTGAAATCATCAGTAAATGTATTGAAGTACTAAAACCTCCTCCAGCCAATGTGCTGAAAGGTCCGTAGACGTCACTATATATAAGACCTAAAAGATCACTATGACTTTCACCTTTTCCAGTGAATGGAGCTTTTTTAATCTTGCCCAACAAACACGGTTCTCATAGCTCATATGATTCAAAATCAAATGAGTCCAAGAATCCATCTTTATGAAGTTTGGATATGTGGTTCTCATTTATGAAGCTCAAACGACAATGCCAGAAGTAAGTTGGGTTCGTATTATTTGACTTGAACATCTTACAATTTATATAATATATGGGATTTTGAGGTCGAGAATATAAAGTCCATTACTCCACTCTGCATTACCATAACATATATCATTCAAATAAATAAAACAACTTTTTTCTTTATTATAAATGAAAAACCCTTCTTGTCCAAATAAGAAATAGAAATAATATTCATTTTAATAGAAAGCACAAAATAACAGCTCTCTAACTCAATGATAAGCCCAGTGGGCAATGATAAATGAGAAGTCCCTATAACCAAAGAAACAATTTGCTCAATTTCCAACTCGTAGGTCAACTTCACCCTTAGGCAATGGTTTTCTCCTTTAAAGATCCTGCACATTTACACAAATGTGAGATCCACATCCAGTATCTAATACTCAAGATGTAGAAGTAGATAAATTGACTTCTATCACAAAAATACCTGTAGTTGAAGTCTCACTTTCTTCCTTCTTCTTAAGCTCCTCCTGGTAATTATGATATTTCAATGTCCGGTCTCACCACAGTCGAAGCATGTGCCCTCCTTGGCCACCCCAACCTTAGGTTTTAAGGAAGAAGTGCCGGGCTTGAAATTGCCCTTACCCTTCCCCTTGTCCTTGGGTTTCTTAATCTGCTTTTTGCCCTTGCCCTTACCTTTGGCCTTTTGGACCATCATAATGGTCTTTCTCTTACTAATATTTTGTTCAATATTTATCAACATACTTAGTAGTTCTGGCAGAGGTTTGTCAATTTGATTCATGTTGTAGTTCATGACGAATTAACTATAAATTTTTGGTAACTATTGCAGGACCAAGTCAGGGGCCAACTCTTGACCCAAAGGGAAAGCATGCCTTCCAAGGTTCTCTATGTACCTAATCACCTTGAGCACATGAGTTCCAATAGGGATACCTTCTGCCAGTTTGCACAGAAACAATGCCTTTGAGACTTTAATTCTCTCATGCCTAGCATTCTCTTGATAGAGCCTCTTGAGGTGTACGATCATATCATAGGTATCCATGTTTTCATGTTGCTTCTGAAGCTTAGAGTTCATGGTGGCTAGCATGAGACAACCAACGTCCAATGCATCATCTTGATGCTTCTTATGAGCATCCTTTTCGGAGCGAGGGGTACTTGCAGTAGGTGGCTCAGGAATAGGCTGCTCTAGAACATACAATTTTTTATCATGCCAGAGGATTATCCTCAGATTCCTGTACCAGTCTAAAAAAAATGTCTCAGACAGTTTGTCCTTCTGAAGGATAGATCGCAATAATAGGTTATTTGATGTGTTGGATGTCATGATAATATATCAACAAAAATATGCAAAGTATATATCATTTCATTGAAATATTTAACCAAAATATACAAAGAAAGTAATATTTAATCATCAACAGAAATATATAGACTATGTATCATGACATTGAAATTTTGAATAAGGTCTTTTATTAAATGTACCTCCTACTATTTTTATTCAAATAAATGACCCTCATCATTGACTCAGAGAATCCCATCATAAGATTTTCTAGTAGATCAAGATCCATATTTCACCTAGTTTTAAGTCAGTTTCGGCTGATCACTCAAATTCAGTTATTTAGGTAGGGAACAATTTCCAATTACATCGTATGCAACTCCTAGATAGTTGGGTGAATAACACTTATTCTAATCTATCTCATAGACTATAGCCCAACTTTATTACTCGAAACTTTTGATCCTATTGAAATAGCCTAGTTAAGTCAGACCCAATGGTTGGCAATTAAATATTGCTTTTATCCTATTACGTCTCACTAGGATAGATGAAGGCACTCTGCTTTGGCAAACCTACACTTAATCAATCCTAGCCTAGACGAGTGTCTCACATTGGAAGGCATCTTATTGCAACTTAGTATTTACTTTGAGGGATTTTGTTATTTTATTAATTGATCTCACCATTTATCATTCATTAGCATACAACTAAACCAATGCATCTCATACAAAATTAAAAGCATAAAACATATGTGACATGGTTGTGGTCCTAACACACTGATTCTCCCAAGACAATGAGAGTATCAAAAACTGAACGAAGGGATTATACCGTCTTCTCTAAGCAGGTTTCCAATCTTGTCCTGGTATGATTGCCAATTTCTTGCCTCCTCAGTGAGATTACATTTACATATAAAGAAAGAATTTACAATCAGAGTGTAGAGAGAGGATTACATTGAGAATATAGAGAGAAAGGCACGACATGCATGCCGTATTCAAAATGTCAAAATATAAAAAATTCATCACAGAACATAAACCATGCATTACAGTACTAAACCATGCATCACAGAACTAAGGCGACAACTACGCACCATGCATCACAGAACATAATAAACAAGGAATATGTTGTTATGATTTTATTTAGTGTATTTAAAAAAGAATGGTTTTCGGGGAATCAATATTTGTAACGCCCCGATTTCCTTACACTAGGAAACCGTAATAAGCCAGAATCTTTTCCATCAATTAGCCATAATACACAGAAAAATAGGAAAATTTTAAAAAAATTTATTCAACACAATGTATTACAAGTCCAAATGTTATAAAACAGTAATACATTACTGTAACCCCTATTTTTCATTTTGTGTATTTTTGAGTGTATTTTTCGTTGGAGTTGTTTTCATTATATATTCATTTTATTTCAATTTGAGCTCTTTGTGTTTGATTGGTTGTCCTCTTGGTTTCGTTCTTCATTATTTGTTCTTTCTTTCATTTGGTCTAATTCTCTTTATTTTATTTTCTTGAGTACTTATGGTGGTGGTTGGTTGTTATCCTTTTTCCAATCCTAATAAGATTACCAAAGCCAAATTAAGTCCACAATGGTATTTGTTATCCTATGAAATTAATCCTTATCAAAACCTATTAAACAAGTCCTATTACTACTCCTAATTACCCACAACTCAATTACCCATTAATCCTAATCCCCTTATACATATATATATATATATATATATATATATATATATATATATATATATATATATATAATCTCTCTTCCTAAACCCTAATCCTAAACTCCAGCCAACCCCCGCACACCCCAGCCTCCCATCCCATCGTCGTAGCCGACCCCCTCCTCAGCTGCACCCGACCGACGAGCACCCAACCCCTAGCCGCAACCGCCGATTACCTCATCCACCTTTTCACCATCCCTCGTCTCTTTCCTTTTTCGTCCGTCGCCGTCGCCGACCAGCAGTTGAGCGCCCGCCAGCCGACGCCCCTTTTGATCTCTCTCTCCCTTTTCGCTTCGTGGGTTTTGCTCGTGTGGAGTTTTGCACGAGTATTGCTTGGATTCGTTGGTTCGTGAAATTTTGTTCGTGGGTTTTGTTCATTGTCGAGACCCACTCCTGTTATTCTTGATTTTCGTCGTTCTTCGTCTTCGGTTAAGGCAAGTAACTTGTACTCAAATTCCTTTGTATGATACAAGTCAAAAATACCACCTATAGTGTAGTTGGGTCTAGAGACGACTCTTGTTTGTGTTATTCTTGATGGGTTTTGTCTCAATAGTGCTATTTGACCATAGATGCTCACGACATATAATTTGACATGAAATAACTTAGGTTTTACCCGTTCTTGATTTGATCATGTATGTGGGACTTTTGTGAGAATTCGTGATTTTGTTGAGGCCCATGTGATATACTTGGTGTGGACATACTAGATATCCTAATTCATGATGTTTGGACACTTGGTAGACTCGATTTCATGTTTGGTTGTGTTTTGAAAAAGTTTTGTATGATATATGTTGAGTTGTTGTTAAAGGGAAAAATCTCTATTTTGTCGCTGATCTGTTTTGTTTCCTATTTTGGACTATCTTGAAGTCAGTAACTTAATTTCAGTATAAAACATGAGTTTTAGAGAAATTCGTCTTCTTTCCAACCATTCTGACCTTGCTAGATTTCATTTTCGTATGTGTGAGTTATGACTGTTTTACTACAGAGGTGTAGATCATTTCCAGATTTCGTTTCTTGGTAATTTTGATGATTAAATTATTTTGATACTAGTTCTAAACATGTTATTTTGATCCAAAACTTTGGTCAGTATTTCTTTATCTACTTAGGAATTACCCAGAATTTTGGTAGATTTTATTAAAGAATTTTATATGCCGTTTCATGCTCGTTTATAAAAACTATACACGCTGTATTTTGCTCGCTGTTCTGTAAAGAATCGTATTTTCACCCTGATTCTTTTTACTGTATGAAAAATATTTGTGAAATATGAAACTTAATATATTTTGTCTTTTTTCATCTCCCTTTGGCGGATTTGGATTTCGTTTCACTGGTTGCGAGATATTATAGTTTTCGTATTGCAATGTTGGGAATTCCAGATTTGCTAAACTCTCATTTATTGATGTTTTCTTATTTTTGATGACTGATCTAATTTTACTGAAAAATCATGAAACTTTATATTTAGATACTGAACGTATAGGGGAATACCCCAGATTTTTCGTGGATTTATTTAAAGAGTTTTCATGTTGTTCTCCTTTTCTCGAATTCATTTCCCTGATTTCTTGTTGAACCTATTTTCTATATTCAAATCAGTTTTGAGCTATGTTTTTGTGAGTTAATATATGACTTATTATACTCGCTGGATTCGGTTGGGATTCTATTTTCTAGACGTTTTGACGGATTCAGATTTGCATGCTTGTAACACTAGGAATCACTGTTTTACTACAGTATGGTCTTGCTGTCCTGAACTTGAAATTTGTCTTTTTTTTTCTTTTATGAGATATCTTGCACTCGTACACGTTTATCTGGCAACTTGCACTTGTTACACGATCATGCCATGTTATTCTTGATATATTTTGCACATATACATGCTTGTTGATAATAATAATAAATAACCAAGCCGGGATTTAGGGGATAGATCTAATAGTGGATATTTCAGAAATGTGTACTCGAAAAGGGATCCACTGATCCTACGTGATTACTTGAGATATGATACTTGACACGTGATTACATGATACTTGCACTCAAGACACGATACTTGCCACTTCCACAACTTGACACGTGATTACATGATACATGATACATGATACTTGGAGCTTGGAGCTCGATTACTTGACTTGTCTCCGAGTATACTACCCTCTATGGTCCACTATAAAATCTAAAGCGAAACTATTTGTTGTAGCGACCATGTAAGTTGGGTTTCATGAAGTGCTACCTAGATAGTAATCACTATAAGACTTGATGCATGATACTTGAACATAATACTGGAACATGATACTTGAACATGATACATGCTTGCTTGATACTTGACTACATGATTCATGAGACTTGATACATGATTACATGATACTTGACACTTGATGCATGTTTACATGATACTTGATTACTTGACACTTGATTCATGCAATTTTCACTTGTTCACTTTGACATGCTAATTGTTTATGTTAACATCATACTTATACCATGTTGCTAGTTAGTTTCTCCCTGTACTTGTATCCTACAATATAAGTGGCTCGTAACTTACAATTGACGGGTACTTATTTTCTCTTTCCCTCTTCCCTGCAATTTTTGAAGTGCGGATTTTGGAGAACAGGTTCCAGACGGTATTGGTGACATGAAGTATTAGTACTGAATTTTATTATTATTATTTCTTGTAGCTTGCTTGAACAATATTGTGTTTTGAGACTTGGATTTATTCTTGTATTTGGGCAATGTGACCCAGGATATTGACTTATTCAGATCATGACTATTTGAGATTTATATAATTGGTTTCAAGTATTCTTGTTGGTATTTTGGCTCATATGTTCATGTGATTGATACTTTTGCTTTCGACTCTGATGATTCTTGTGAAAGTTGTAAAGATTCTTGAACAGCTTATGGATGATGAAAATCATTCGCTGGGCTTTTGTCTCGTATTCGTATTCTGTATTCTTTTTGGAAAGCGGGGCATGACAGGGTTTTTAGTGGTATCAGAGCCATAGTCTGCACAAGTAGAACCCCTGAACAGAGTTACATTAGCCAAACCTGGTGTTCTTTCTACATTTTGTTTTTCCTCACCCCTGTTCAACCATTCTTTTCGTTGTCTCTTTTGTTTTTCTATCTTAGGTGTCGTGCTTGTGTGCTCTTTCCCTGCTCATGTTCTGTTTGATTCTGGGGCAACCCATTCTTTTGTCTCCTCTCAATTTGTCGCTCACCATCAGTTGGAGTGCAGCAATATGTGAGAGGCTTGGAATATTGTGACAGGTGGTAGAGTTGTCATTTGTTCTCGGGAGTGCTGACAGTGTCCTGTGATTATTGGCAGCGCAGAGTTCAAGGCCAATCTGATTGTAATTGAGAATTCGGGGTTCGACGTTATTCTGGGTATGGATTGGTTGGGTGAAACCCTTGCCATTATTGATTGCCGTGCTAAGAAAGTTGTGTTCCGAATTCTAGATCACGTAGAGTTTGAGTTCCATGCTGGGGAGTCTTCCCTTGGCCAAGCTGCAGTTGATTAGAAGATTTGTGCGATGGAGTTGCATTCAGGCTGTGAGGCTGTGCCTCTAGTAGTTCAGGATTTCTTGGATGTTTTTCCAGATGAGTTGCCTGGCTTACCCCCTGATAGGGAAGTGGAAGTCGGTATTGATGTTCAGCCTGGAACAACGCCGATATCGAAGAGTCCCTACATGATGGCACCAGTTGAGCAAGCAAAGCTTAAGGTGCAGATTCAGCAGTTGCTTGATTTGGGTTTCATCAGACCTAGTGTTTCGCCTTGTGATGCTCCGGTCCTTTTTGTCAACAAGAAGGATGGTGGTCGTCGACTGTGCATGATTATCGGGAACTGAACAGAGTTGCTGTGAATAATCAATATCCGTTTGTAATACCCCGTATTTCTGAAATATATATAATATGTAAATATATATATATGATTTGAAAAAAATATATATTGGATTTGGGTTGTTAATAGAAATGTTCTATAGGAGGATTTATAGAATCTGGTTTGAAAGGATTCACTAGAATCCGGTTGAATAAAAAAAAGGGGCCCACGGGTTGGTTGTATGCTGTTGTTGGATTTGTTAAGGGATGGCTTCCCTGACGTGGAAGGATTTGTGTGGGCCAATGTGTTAATGGTTTGGATTTGGTATTGAAATATGGATGTGACTTGGTAATATATAAAAGTGAAGTGTACATGAAGTACACGATATTTGTGAAGGGATTTGAGAAGGGGGATTGGGAATAATAGTCCCATATTGGAAAATATACAAAAATAGTTTGAGTATAGATATAATTGTCTATGATCAAGAGTCACCTAATTGGTTAACCACCTTTTGAGAGGCAGCCTGTGGTGGGCAGTTGTACTACATAGTATCTAATTTGTCTTCTAAAAATATTAAAATTGTCTGAGTATTGCGGCTGGGCGTTACAAATGGTATCAGAGCCGACTTTCGACACCGGGTGTAGAAGAGGGCCTCAGTATGATCTGCGGTAGTGAGAGTCATTTATCTCCGGGGTCGGGTATATTCTGCGGTATTGAGAGTCATTTATCTCCGGGATCGGGATGATCTGCGGTGTTAAGAGTGATTGATAGCCGGGTATCCGATCTGCGGTGTTGAGAGTGATTTATCTCCGGGGTCGAGAACGATGCTACATCGGCTAGAAAGGTGGATCCTACACTAGATGTGTGTCCCGTACTCAGCGAGGACGCTGATTTCTAAGGTGGGCTGTATGTAATACCCCGTATTTCTGAAATATATAATATGTAAATATATATATATATATATGATTTGAAAAAAATATATATTGGATTTGGGTTGTCCTATAGAAATGTTCTATAGGAGGATTTATAGAATCCGGTTTGAAAGGATTCATTAGAATACGGTTGAATAAAAAAAAAGGGGCCCACGGGTTGGTTGTATGCTGTTGTTGGATTTGTTAAGGGATGGCTTCCCTGACGTGGAAGGATTTGTGTGGGCCAATGTGTTAATGGTTTGGATTTGGTATTGAAATATGGATTTAACTTGGTAATATATAAAAGTCAAGTGTACATGAAGTACACGGTATTTGTGAAGGGATTTGAGAAGGGGGATTGGGAATAATAGTCCCATATTGGAAAATATACAAAAATAGTTTGAGTATAAATATAATTGCCTATGATCAAGAGTCACCTAATTGGTTAACCACCTTTTGAGAGGCAGCCTGTGGTGGGCAGTTCTACTACATAGTATCTAATTTATCTTCTAAAAATATTAAAATTGTCTGAGTATTGGGGCGGGGCATTACACCGTTGCCCAGGATCGATGATATGTTTGATCAGTTGAGTGGGGCTGCTATTTTATCGAAGTTAGATCTTCGTTCTGAGTATCATCAAGTCAAGGTGAACGCTGCAGATATATAGAAGACTGCTTTCAGGACTAGATACGGGCACTATGAGTATCTTGTGATGCCGTTCGGAGTTATGAATGCGTCGGCTGTATTCATCAGTCTTATGAACCGGGTCTTCTCTCAGTTATTAGACAGATTTGTGGTGGTCTTCATTGATGATATTTTGGTGTATTCTCGGAATCGGGAAGATCATGCTGAGCATCTTAGAGTGGTTCTGCAGACTTTGAGGAAAAATCAGCTCTATGGAAAACTCAGCAAGTGCAAGTTTTGGCTCGAAAGGATTTCATTCTTGGGGCACATTATCTCCGACGATGGTATTTCTGTGGATCCTACCAAGGTTGAGGCTGTGAAGGATTGGCCTGATCCCAAGTCAGTTTTAGAAGTCAGGAGTTTGCTTGGTTTAGCTGGCTATTATCGGAAGTTCATCCAAGATTTTTCGAAGATAGCAGGACCGTTGACTAAGTTGACTGGGAAGGATCAGAAGTTCTGTTGGTCTGATGAGTGTGATGGGGCTTTTGTTGAGTTAAAGAACAGATTGACGTCAGCGCCTGTGTTGACTATTCCCGATGGTTCATGCGGATTTGTAATTCACTGTGATGCTTCTGGTAAGGGTCTTGGAGCAGTTCTGATGCAGAAAGGTCGAGTCGTTGGGTATACATCGAGGCAGTCGAGGCCACATGAGAAGAACTATCCGACTCATGACTTAGAGTTAGTGGCAGTGATTTATGCCTTGAACCTGTGGAGACATTATTTACTTGGGGACCGAGTGGAGATCTTTACAGACCACAAAAGTCTCAAGTATGTCTTCACCCAGAAGGACATAAACATGAGGCAAAGGCGTTGGTTGGAGCTTATGGCCGATTATGACATCAGTTTACAGTACTATCCTGGTAAAGTAAACTTGGTTCCAGATGCTTTGAGCAGGAGACTGGCAGTTATGTTCTTGACTCAGCAGAGGGATCTGACTAAGCAGATGCGGAGGTTGGAGTTGGATGTTTTGTTGCCGAGTTCTGATCGAAGTTGTTTAGTGCTTCAGCTGCAGTCGTCTCTTGTTGATCAGATTAAAGAGGCACAGGGTAGTGATGCACAGTTTCAGAGATTTCGAGCAGAGGTTGAGTCTCGCTCCAGGACGAACATGGGTATTCATTCGGATGGATCGCTTTGTTTTGGAGCTAGATTATGTGTCCCGGAAGGTGTTGTTCATCAGAGGTTGCTTGAGGAAGCCCATCAGTCATCGTATTTTATCCATCTTGGTGTACTAAGATGTATTGGGATCTGAAGCTTCATTTCTTGTGACAGGGTATGAAAGGGCTGTGGCTCAGTTTGTTGCTCAGTGTTTGATCTGCCAGCAGGTTAAGGTAGAGCATCAGAAAACCGCTGGACTTCTTCAACCGCTTCTTATTCCAGAGTGGAAGTGGGAACATATCACTATGGATTTTGTGACCGCTCTGCCGAGGAGTCCTAAGGGTCATAATGCCATTTGGGTGATTGTCGACCGTTTGACGAAGAGTGCTCACTTCATTCATTTTCGTGTCGGGCAGTCTACTGAGAGCCTAGCTGAGAGGTACATGCAAGAGATTGTTAGACATCAAGGGGTTCCAGTCAGTATTGTATTCGATAAGGATACGAGATTCTGATCTCAGTTCTGGGAGAGTCTTCAGAATAGTTTGGGGAGTAAATTGAAGTACAGTACAACTTTTCATCCCCAGACTGATGGACAGTCAGAGCGAACTATTCAGATTCTTGAGGACATGTTGAGGTCCTGTATGCTTCAGTTTGGTGGGTCTTGGGAGGATCATTTGCATCTCGTGGAGTTCTCGTACAATAATAGCTTTCAAGCCAGTATCAAAGCTGCTCCGTTCGAGGCACTCTATGGGCGGAAGTGCAGATCGCTAGTGTGCTAGGATGACATAGGTGAGAGGAAGTTGTTGGGTCTGGAGTTGATCACTAAGACAGTTGATGCTGTGGTTCAGATCAGGAAGCACTTGTAGGCAGATCAGGACAGGCAGAAGCGATGGACTGATGTCCATCGGAGAGTTTTGGAGTTTGGTGTTGGTGACCATGTGTTCCTAAAGGTATCGCCGTGGTGCGGTGTCATTTGGTTTGGTGGTGGGGGCAAGCGTAGCCCTAGGTTTATTGGACTGTTTAAGATATTGGAGCGAGTAGGCAAGGTGGCCTATCGTCTTGTGTTGTCGCCAGCTTTATCAGGAGTGCACGATGTTTTCCATGTCTCACAACTCAGGATATATATCCGAGATGAGAGCCACGAGATTGACTATTCTGAGTTGACCGTTCGGCCGGATTTGACTTGTGAGATTCCGCTAGTTGCTATTGTGGATCTGCGGGAGAAAGTGCTTAAGAACAAGGTCATCAAGTTGGTTCGTGTTGCTTGGAATCCTCACTCGCTTGCTGAGTCGACTTCGGAGCTGGAGGAGGAAATTCAGCAGAAGTTTCTTCATTTGTTTTAGTTTTTGTTTGTTCTTTTGGTTGTTTTGGGGTTACCCTATGTATCTTCTTTTTGAATTTCGAGGACGAAATTCTTCTTGTTAGGTGGGTAGGATTGTAACCCCTGTTTTTCATTTTGTGTATTTTTGAGTGTATTTTTCGTTTTGGTGTATTTTCTCTCTTGTATTTTTTTTGAACCGTATGTTGGAGTTGTTTTCAATATATATTTGTTTTATTTCATTTTGAACTTTTTGTGTCTGATTGGTTGTCTCTTTTGTTTCGCTCTTCA
Source organism: Hemerocallis citrina (assembly GCA_017893485.1). NCBI lineage: Eukaryota > Viridiplantae > Streptophyta > Magnoliopsida > Asparagales > Asphodelaceae > Hemerocallis > Hemerocallis citrina. The sequence continues at coordinate 145,768,435 of CM030364.1, read as the reverse complement.
TTATTTGTTCTTTCTTTCATTTAGTCTCGTTCTCTTTATTTTATTTTCTTAGGTGCTTGTGGTGATGGTTGGTTGTTATCCTTTTCCCAATCCTATTGTTTGATCCCTAATAAGATTACCAAAGCCAAATTAAGTCCATAATCCTATTTGTTATCCTATGAAATTAATCCTTATCAAAACCTATTAAACAAGTCCTATTACTACTCCTAAACTATCCACAACCCAATTAAACCCAATTACTACTCCTAAACTCCTAAACTATATATTTGTTTTATTTCATTTTGAACTTTTTGTGTCTGATTGGTTGTCTCTTTTGTTTCGCTCTTCATTATTTGTTCTTTCTTTCATTTAGTCTCGTTCTCTTTATTTTATTTTCTTAGGTGCTTGTGGTGATGGTTGGTTGTTATCCTTTTCCCAATCCTATTGTTTGATCCCTAATAAGATTACCAAAGCCAAATTAAGTCCATAATCCTATTTGTTATCCTATGAAATTAATCCTTATCAAAACCTATTAAACAAGTCCTATTACTACTCCTAAACTATCCACAACCCAATTAAACCCAATTACCCAACTAAACCCTAGAACCCAATATATATATACCTCTCCCTTACACAAACCCGAACCCTAATACCTTAACCCTCTACATCTCTCTCCCAGCCTCTCTTTCCTTCTCCCGCTGTTTGCGCCGTCCCCAACCAACCCCCGCACACCCCAGCCTCCCATCCCGTTGCCCTAGCCGACCCCCTCCTCGGCTGCACTCGACCGACCAGCACCCAACCCCTAGACGCAACCTCCGGTCACCTCGTCCACCTCTCCACCATCCCTCGTCTCTCTCCCCTGCCGTCCGTCGCCGTCGCTGACCAGCAGTGGAGCACCAGCCAGCCGCAAGCCAACCGACGCCCCTCTTGATCTCTCTCTCCCTTTTTGATTCGTGGGTTTTTCTCGTGTGGAGTTTTGCACGAGGGTTGCTTGGACTCGTTGGTTCATGAATTTTTGTTCGTGGGTTTTGTTCGTAGTCGGGATCCACTCCTGTTGTTCTTGATTTTCTTCGTTCTTCATTTTCGGTTAAGGTAAGTAACTTGTACTCAAATTTCATTGTATGATACAAGTCAAAAATACCACCTATAGTGTAGTTGGGTCTAGAGACGACTCTTGTTTGTGTTATTCTTGATGGATTTTGTCTCTATAGTGCTATTTGACCATAGATGACTCACGACATAAAATTTGACATGAAATAACTTAGGTTCTTCCGGTTCTTGATTTGATCATGTATGTGGGACTTTTGTGAGAATTCGTGATTTTGTTGAGACCCATGTGATATAAGTGGTGTGGACATGCTAGATACCCTAATTCATGATGTTTGGACACTTGGTAGACTTGATTTCATGTTTGGTTGTGTTTTGAACAAGTTTTGTATGATATATGTTGAGTTGTTGTTAAAGGAAAAATCTGTATTTTGTCGCTGATCTGTATTGTTTGATGTTTTGGACTGTCTTGAAGTCAGTAACTTAATTTTAGTATAAAACATGAGTTTTAAAGAAATTCGTCTTCTTTCCAACCCTGCTAACCTTGCTCGATTTTGTTTTCGTATGTGTGAGTTATGACAGTTTTACTACAGAGGTGTAGATTATTTCCAGATTTCGTTTCTTGGTAGTTTTGATGATTAAATTATTTTGATACTAGTTCTAAATATGTTATTTTGATCCAAAACTTTGGTCAGTATTTCTTTATCTACTTAGGGATTACCCATAATTTTTGTAGATTTTAATGATGAGTTTTATGTGCCGTTTCATGCTCGTTTATGAAAACTATACTTTGTTGTATTTTGCTCACTGTTCTGTAAAGAATCGTATTTTCACCCTGATTCCTTTGACTGTATGAAAAATGTTTGTTAAATATGAAAGTTACTATATTTTATCTATTTTCCTATCCCTTTGGCAGAATTGGATTTCGTTTCACTAGTTACGAGATATCATAGTTTTCGTACAGCAGTGTTGGAAATTCTAGATTTGCCAAACTCTCATTTATTGATGTTTTATTATTTATGATGACTGATCTAATTTTACTGGAAAATCATGAAACTTTATATTTAAATACTATACATATAGGGGAATACCTCAGATTTTTCGTGGATTTATTTAATGAGTTTTCATGCTGTTTTCCAGTTATCGAATTTGTTTTCCTGATTTCTGGCTGAACCTATTTTCTGTATTCAAATCAGTTTTGAGCTATGTTTTTGTGAATTAATATATTACTTATTTATACTCACTGGATTCAGTTTGGAGTCTATTTTCTAGACTTTTCGACGGATTCAGATTTGCATGCCTGTAACACTGGGAATCACTATTTTACTACAGCATGGTCTTGCTGTCCTGAACTTGAAATTATCTATTTTATTCTTTTATGAGATATCTTGCACTCGTACATGTTTATCTGGCAAATTGCACTTGTTACATGATCATGCCATGTTATTCTTGATATATTTTTCACATAGACATGCTTGTTTGAAATTAACAATAAATAACCAAGCAGGGATTTAAGGGATAGATCTAATAGTGGATAATTCAGAAACGTGTACTCGGATGGGGATCCACTGATCCTATGTGATTACTTGAGACATGATACTTGACACGTGATTACTTGATACATGCACGCAAAACACGATACTTGTCACTTGTACAACTTGACACGTGATTACATGATACGTGATACATGATACTTGGAGCTTAGAGTGGGATTACTTGACTTGTTCCTGAGTATACTGCCCTCTATGGTCCACTCTTAAATCTAAAGCGAAACTGTTTGTTGTAGAAACCTTGTAAGGTGGGCTGCATGAAGTGCTACATAGATAGTAATCACTACAAGACTTGATACATGATAATTGAACATGATACTCGAACATGATACTTGAACATGATACATGCTTGCTTGATACTTGACTACATGATACATGAGACTTGATACATGATTACATGATACTTGACACTTGATGCATGTTTACATGATCCTTGATTACTTGACACTTGATTCATGCCATTTACACTTGTTCACTTTGACATGCTTGTTGTTTATGTTGACATCATACTTATACCATGTTGCTAGTTAGTTTCCCCATGTACTTGTATCCTACATTATAAGTGGCCCGTAACTTGTATTTTACGGGTACTTGTTTTCTCTTTCCCTCTTTCCTGCAATTGTTGAATTACAGATTTTGGAGAACAGGTTCCAGACGGTATTGGTGACATGAATCATTAGTGCTGGAATTTATTATTATTATTTCTTGTAGCTTGCTTGAACAATATTGTGTTTTGATACTTGGATTTATTCTTGTATTTAGGCAACGTGACCCAGGATATTGACTTATTCAGATCATGACTATTTGAGATTTATATAATTGGTTTCAAGTATTCTTGTTGGTATTTTGGTTCATATGTTCATGTAGTTGATACTTCTGCTTCCGACTCTGATGATTCTTGTGAATGTTGTAAAGATTCTTGAACAGCTTATGGATGATGAAAATCATTCGCTGGACTTTTGTCTCGTATTCGTATTCCGCATTCTTTTTAGGAAGCGGGGCGTGACAGGGTTTTTAGTGGTATCAGAGCCCACTAAAAATCATGGAAGTAGTTGGGACAACATTTAATAGGGACACTAGTTGGGACACGTGCATGTACTTGTGTGTGCATTGCACACCCTAGGAGTGGCCGGATTATGCATGGAGAATAGTGGGGGAGTAGAGTTGTGTTGAGGGGTGGTTATGAGATCATGGAAGTTGCTACAACTTTCCAACTCATCTTGATCCTTGATCTCTAACTCCTTGATTGAATCCTATCCATTCATTCTCATCCTAAAGGTGTATAAATATCCCTAGCTTCTTTTCATTTGTACACTACAAACTATTGAAAGAGAAAAGACTAAGAGAGAAAAGATTGAGAAGTGTTGGTAAAAGATTAGTGAGTGTGCTTTTGTGTGAGTTCCAACCTAGGGGGGCCGGCTAGCATCCAAGGAGCATTGGTGGGCTCGGGTTCCAATCAAGCATCAAGGAGGAGAAGGCAATTGCAATACATTCTAGGAGGAGAAGACCACTTTCTTGCATTCTAGGAGCTTTCATTTTCATTTTCTCCAAATAGGTGGGTGTTTCTCATACTTCTAAATCTAGATACCATGCGAGGGATGATTTGATAAAATTATTATGAAGTAACTAGGTGAAATTGGACCCATGTTTGCTTAATTAGATATGGAATGGTAATATAGAGAATGATGATAAAATGATTGCTAATGGATGAATTGTGATTTAAAGTGCTAGAAATTACCATATTGTCATACTATATGTTTTAAATTCAATTCTATGATGAAATTTGTGCTTATGAGACAACTAGTTGAATTAAATGCTTCATGTGTAATTGATTGCCTAAAATAAAATTTTATTGTTGTAGAAAGATGAGAAAATTGTATCTTAATTATTGTAGTTTGTTAATGAGTAAGAGAACAAGGGAATATAGTAGTTGTGGAATTCTAACTCTAAATTATAAAGAAATATGATATTTGTTCTCAATGTCGAAATTATGGACATAGAACATAAAGTTGAACAGGGGACAGGGACGAAGAGGATGAGAAGTTGAAGGAGGAGGGGCGGCTATGGTGTAGTTGAACAGGCCGAGGGTGTACATATAGGGTATAGGGTAGGGTGGTGGATGACTGTATAATAGGGTTTTGGGGGTTTTAGGGTGTAAACGGTTGTGGGGATCACAACGGGTTGCTAATAGGGGTGTAAACAGGGTATTGGGTTTAAATGGGTATTAGAGGTTATAAGGTTTTTGGCTTAAATAAATCCAATAAGAGAATATATATATATATATATATATATATATATATATATATATATATATATATATATATATATATAGGCTTCTTCGGTTGTAAACGGGTCTGTGTGCACAGACTCGTTCGAACGTTATTCTGGGCCGTTGGATCTTTGATCCAGCGGCCCATATGATTTTTTATAAAATTTTGCCTTAACCCATCGTTGGCAACGGCGGGTTAAGGCAAAATTTTATAAAAAAATTGCCTTAACCCGTCGTCGGCAACGACGAGTTAAGGTAAAGTTCGAAATTTCAGATCTGTATACAGTTCTTCTTCCTCCTCGATCTCTTCCCACTTCTATTTCGTTTTTTGGCCGTAACAAACCCAAGAACCCTAACCCTAATCCAAAATCTTCCGTTTCGACTACTCCTCCGTTTGCTCCTCTGTTTGCAAATTTCGTTTCGCTCCTCCTCCTTTTCCATTCTCATACAATATCTCTCTCTCCCAATATCTACATCGAAAGCAAATCAAAACCCTAGTTCAGCCACAAATCGAACTATTGGCAAAATTCGGAGTTATTTTGTAAGGTATCGAATAATTCTTTGCCTTATTAGTTTTAATTTTATTAATTTTTCAACTTTTCCATTGTAAATTATTTAGAAAGTGCCCAAAAAATTCTTTGCCTAAGTAATTTGTAGATATAAAATTGTGAAGACTTTTAATATATTCAAGTGCCCAAAAAATCGTTGTCTTATTCATTTGTAGATGTATGGGAAGAGTTTTAATATATTTAAGTTCCCAAAGAAATCTACATTTAGGATTAATACATTTAAGTGCTCAAAGACTTTAAAAATTTGTAAATGTAGAAATGTTTGCCTTACTAATTTAGTTTTTTTTGTGTTGATTTTTCATGTTCGATTTATACGGAAATAATTACAGAATTTTTTCAGTGCAGTTAGAGTAGAAAACGTTACAAACGGCCACCAAAAAATACTAAACTTTGCGAGTAGGTTGATCTCATGCAGTACAAGCCATACTAAATTGTAGAAATGGGTTTCGATTCATGGTTCAAGATATATGGCCGTGTATCGCTTTCGGTTTTAAAAAAACCTAATAAAGCGATACACGGCCTTATCTCGCAAACCGTGAGTCGAAACTCACATATATAAGTTTGGGTGGCTTGCGCTATGTGAATTAGACCAAGTTGCAAAGTTTTATAAATTTTGGATGCCGTTTGTGCGGTTTTCTCGTGTTCCTAGCATGAAGAAGTAATTGACTTAGAATTTTTTTGGTGTGGTTAGAGTAGAAAACCTTGCAAATGCCCTCCAAAAAATACAAAACCTTGCGAGTAGGTTGGTCTCACGCTGGACAAGCCACTTCAACTTGTAGAAGTGGGTTTCAACTAACAGTTCGAGATATACGGCCGTGTATCGCTTTTGGTTTAAAAAAAACATAATAAAGCAATACACAGCCGTATATCTCGAAGCATAAATCGAAACTCACTTCCACAAGTTAGTGTGGCTTGTAATAGGTGAATTCAAGCAAATTACATTGTTTTACAAATTTTGGATGCCGTTTGTGCAGTTTTCTCACGTTCTCGCATGAAGAAGTAATTGACTTAGAATTTTTTTAGTTCGGTTAGAATAGAAGACCATCCAAACGAACTTCAAAAAATAAGAAATTTTGTGAGTAGGTTGGACACACCCAGCACAAGCTACTCCAACTTGTAGATGTGAGTTTCAGATAACGGTTTAAGAGATACGGCCATTTGTCGCTTTTATTTTTAAAAAAACTAAATAAAGCGGTACACGGCCGTATCTCACAAACTGTGAGTCAAAACTTAATTCTACAAGTTGGGGTGGCTTGTGCTAGGTGAATTCAAGCAAGTTGCAAAGTTTTATAAATTTTAGATGCCGTTTGTGTGGTTTTCTCAACTTCCTCGCATTAAAAGTAAATGACTTAGATTGCGTTTAGTGCGGTTATACTAGAAAACCCTTTAAACGACCTCTAAAAAATACCCAATTTTGCGACTAGGATGGTCTCACGTAGCTCAAGTAACACCAACTTGTAGAGGTTAGTTTCGACTAACGGTTTGAGAGATAAGGGCATGCATCGCTTTCGCTTCAAATGAACCCAAATAAAGCTATATACGGCCGTATCTCTCCAACTGTGAGTCGAAACTCATTTCTATAAGTTGGGATTGCTTATGCTAGATGAATTTATATAAGTTGTAAAGTTTTATAATTTTTGAATGCCGATTGTGCGGTTTTCTCACGTTCCTCGAATTTGAAGTAATTCACTTAGAAAGCATTTAGTGCGGTTAGACTAAAAACCCTTCAAACAACCTCCAAAAAATACGAAACTTTGCGACTAGGATGGTCTCACCTAGCACAAGCCTTCCCACCTTATAGAAGTGAGTTTCGACTCATGGTTTGAGAGATACGGGCGTGTATCACTTTTGGTTGTAAAAAACACAAAAGAAGTGATACACGGCTGTATCTTTCGAACCGTGAGTGGGAACTCACTTCTACAAGTTGGGATGGCTTGTGCTAGGTGAATTCAAGCAAGCTACAAAGTTTTATAAATTTTGGATGCCGTTTGTGCAGTTTTCTCACGTGCTCGCATTACAAGTAATTAAAATTAGAAAATTTTTAGTGCGTTTAGACTAGAAAATCCTCTAAACGGGTTCCAAAAAATATGAAACTTTGCGAGTAAGTTGGTCTCACCTAGCACAAGTCACCCCAACTTGTAGAAGTGAGTTTCGATTCACGGTTCGAGACATACGTGCGTGTATCGCTTTTGGTTGTAAAAAACCCAAATAAAGCGATCCACGCCCATATCTCTCGAACCGTGAGTCGGAACTCATTTCTACAATTTGGGATCGCTTTTGGTAGATGAATTCAACTGATTTACAAAGTTTTATAAATTTTGGATACCGTTTGTGCGATTTTCTCATGTTCCTCGCATAAGAAGTAAATATAGTTGGAAATTTTTTTGTGCTTTTAGAATAGAAAACCCTCCAAGCGACTTTCAAAAAATACGAAACTTTGTGAGTAGGTTGGTGTCACCTAGCATAAGCCACCCCAACTTGTAGAAGTAAGTTTCGACTCACGGTACGAGAGATACGGCCATGTATCGATTTATTTGAGTTTATTACAACCAAAACCGATACTCGCCCGTATCTCTCCAACTGCGACTCGAAACTCACTTCTACAAGTTGGAGTGGCTTTTGCTACGTGAATCCGACCAAGTTGCATTGTATTGCTATTTTTCGTTGTCATTTATGCCTTTTTTTTTACAATTTCGCTATGTTTATGGATGATAGATAAATGGATGTAACGCTTATGAACTAAGCTTAATTTATTTTTTTCACAGACAAATGGCTAGAGCGAGGCAACCGAGAAGCCCTTCCGGTACCGCTAGTGGCGCACCAATTACAGAGGTAAGCTTGATTATTATTATTATTGGTTTTAAATACGAATATGAAATATTATCTCAATAATAACAACATTTATCTTTGTTCGTTTAGGTTGGTGGCCATCAATCTACATATGCTGAGGCAGGTCCTTCGTCCTCAATTTTCGTTACACCTCCTGGACCGTTGGACCCAAGCTTACTCACGTTGCAGGACATACACCGATCCGAAGCCGTGTGGAATGGATCCGCTAAGAAATGTAACTTCCAGAAGCACACGGTTCTTTCTTTTGACCCCCGTATCACGCCGTAAATGGTTGAGGCCGGTTTCTACAGAGCTAGATTCATGCGGGAAGTGAAGCTGGATCGGCCGTTACTTACAACTATTGTCGAGCGATGGAGGCCGGAGACACATACATTCCACCTACCAGTAGGTGAGATGACTATCACTCTACAAGATGTTGCCGTCATAACTGGGCTACCAATAGATGGGGTCGCCGTGACGGGAAACATGGACTTTGACCGAGTAGTAGTTGTTCGTGATTTGCTCGGTATCGACCTACAGTTGAACTTGGCTCAAACAAGAGAGGACATTGAAAATGAAATCCTAAAAAATATTCCCCAAGATTATGATCAAGAATTATTACATGAACAAATAGAAGCTGCGAAAGACAAAGCAGAAATTGAATTTTGGAATGAAATTTTGAACGGGAAATCACTGTATATTAGTTGGTTGAAATTGCAGTTCGAGGAGGATTATTTGACCCCTAATTCGGATGAGAAAATCGTAATCTACTATGCTCGTACGTACATATTTAGTATGATCAGGGAGTGATCTTCTCTAACTCATCCGGTTCGAGCGTGCTGCTAATGTATCTATGGTTGTTGGAAAATTTCGGTTATGTGGGCCGTTTCAGTTGCGGGAGTGTGGCATTAGCGGTACTCTATAGGAATTTGTGTGCTACATCAATAGGTATCGTACAAATGGGTGTCCCGATGGTACTATTGCAAATTTGGAGTTGGGAACGCATCCACATCGGACGTCCCCGTATTATTGAACCGACACCGGATTGGTTGGCTGAGCCGGGGATCCCAGAGATGTTATCTCCCTTAGGAGTATATTGGGTGGGGCGGCACACGTGGGTCGATAACCCACGCCAATCTCTTACCTACTATAGAGATGAGTTGGATAACTTCCAGGACGAGTTCGTCAATTGGGAACTGTACTCGACCGCCAGGTTGGTAAGGGTTCCACCTGTTTGTTTGGTTGGTGCGCTATGGTTGATGGCCACACCACTTGTGAATTTTTCTGTTGTTGAGTTCCAGTATGTGGATAGAGTAATGGCCACACCACTTGTGAATTTTTCTGTTGTTGAGTTTTAGTATGTGGATAGAGTAATGTGGCAGTTCGGATATCAGCAAAAGATTCCTGAGGTCCGGAGTTATGATAAAAAGTTGTGGGTCGAGTGCCCAACTTCGATTGGGTTGATTTCCACCAGGTCCATGTGGCCAACTAGAACACCATGCGGTATCAAATGACACCGAACATGATGTACTTCGCGATACCGTATGATGGGTTCTACCAACAGACTTACATGATGTGGTAAAAGTAGATTACACGATTGTATGTTTCCCCATGGGCCGCTTTACCAGCAGGTGTTCAGATTCCGATTTCCCCGATCGAGGTAGAACCACCTCCGACATATTCCTCTTCCTAGCCGATTTACCAACCAAAGGCTGAGACATATCGAAACTTGGTTAGTCAAGTTTCACCCAATTTCATATACTTAGTATGCATATATTGTTATTTGAGGGGGTGGGTGATATATTTAGTATGCATGTTATTTAAATTGAAATTTTCAACCGAATGTAGATTGAAAACACATGAAAAAATGTTTGGATAGCTACTTGCGTCTTGAAGAGTAAGGTACCCGAGAGCGTTAAGGAGATAATGCGGGAGATGTTAAAGCCGTGCCGCTGTAGCCTTGAGGACGTGAGTGAAGGTTCGCAACTTGAGGTGTATTTGAAAGCCAACGTGCCAACAACTGGTTCTAGGCGAAAGAGCATGACAAGGCAGGGAATTCACATCGCCGAGCCACAAAAAGTGCAACAACAGCAAAATCTGTGACATGTACAAAGAGCATTAGTACAAGGATCATGTGAATGAGAATGGAATGGAGTTTCATCAACTCCTGACATCCATAACTTGCACCACATGTATATCGCCACATGTAGAACCCAATAAGTAAAAAGATTCAGTACGCTTTAGAGCGGAGAGTCACTAGATCAAATATAGGAAAAATTCGAAAGTCTCTCCACTCTTTACGAACATTGTCTCCTGAACTCTGCAAAGTTACATTCATATGCATGTACTTCGTTTATATGTTTATTAATTTCCATTTATTGCCACGTAACTAAATAATATAAAATCGTTAAGATTAAATGTGGGGAAAAAATTCAAAAAATAAAATATGATAAGCTAGGGTTCGGGTTAGGGTAAGCTAAGGTTATGTTAGGGTTAGGGTAAACTAGGGTTAAGGGTTAGTGTAGGGTTATGTGTTAGGGTTAGGATAAGGGTTAATACTTGTAGAAAGAGGTTGTTTTGGGTTTTGATTAATTAGGTTAATATTTGTAGCTTACTGATCTAAATCGCACAAAATCTTTTCCTTATTGGGTTCTACATGTGGGGTTCTCCATGTGGTGCCCACTTTGTAGAGTGAAATGTAATAGTAGGCAAGTTATTGGCATACTTTTTTCCCATAGTTTGATCTGATGACTCTCCGATCCAAAGCGCACTAAATCTTTTCCCTTATTGGGTTCTACATGCGGCGTTCTACATGTGGTGCCCACTTTGTAGAGTGAAATGTAATAGTAGGCAAGTTATGGACATATTTTTTTTTCCACAGCTGGATCTGATGACTCTCCGATCTAAATCACACTGAATCTTTTCCTTATTGGGTTCTACATGTGGGGTTCTCCATGTGGTGCCCACTTTGTTGAGTGAAATGTAATCGTAGACAAGTTATGGACAAGTTTCTTTTTCCCACAATTTGATCTGATGACTCTCCGATCTAAAGCGCACTAAATCTTTTCCCTTATTAGGTTCTACATGTGGGGTTTTACATGTGGTGCCCACTTTGTAGAGTGAAATGTAATAGTAGGCAAGTTATGGACATATTTTTTTCCCACAGTTGGATCTGATGAATCTCCAATCTAAAGCGCACTGAATCTTTTTCCTTATTGGGTTTTACATGTGGGGTTCTACAAGTGGTGCCCACTTTGTAAAGTGAAATGTAATAGTAGGCAAGTTATGGACATGCTTTTTTTTCCCACAGTTAGATCTGATGACTCTCCGATCTAAAGCGCACTGAATCTTTTTTCTTATTGGGTTCTACATGTGGTGCCCACTTTGTTGAGTGAAATGTAATAGTGGGCAAGTTATGTACTTTAGGTTTTTCCCATATTGGATCTACATATGGAGATATATACATGTGGTGCGGAATCCATGAGTTGATAAAAGTCCATTCCAACCTCATTGACATGATCCTTGTAATACTAATTTTTGTACTTGTCACAGATTTTGCATATATCGGCCACAAAGAGCATTATTACAAGGATCATGTGAATGAGATTGGAATGGTGTTTTATCAACTCATGGATTCCTTAACTTGCCTACTTTTACATTTCACTCTACAAAGTGGGCACCACATGTAGATCCCTACATGTAGAACCCAATAAGGGAAAAAACCAAGGAAATAGCTATATATAAACTTCACATTGGAGGTTTATCACTTCATATAGCATCCCATGTCCTTGCTCTATTTCTCTTCGTAGTTTCCCTTTCACTCGGATTGATTTTGCTAGGTCTATGTCGAGGAATGGAGTGTTCATTTTGTTTAGAATAACTTTGCCTACTATCATTGGAGACTCTATAATGTGGGCACCATATGTAGATCCCCACATGGAGAACAAGTCCATAACTTGCCTACTGTTACATTTCACTGTACAAAGTATGCACCACATGTAGAAATCTCCATAAGTCCATAACTTGCTTTTACAATTGAAGAACAGATATGGTAAGGCAGCGGGGGGGTGAGAGGAAGGGGAAGAAAGAGTTTTATGATATAACCCTAACCCTAACACTAACCATAACCCTAGCAGTAACCCCTAACACTAACCCTAACCCTAACCCTAACCCTAACACTAATCCTAACCCATAAAATATAATATTAAACTTGTATAAAAAATACAAAAAATTGAAATATAATTTGGGAAAAACCATTTTAAAAGAAATTAATCAAATTTAGAAGTCTAAACATTGTATGTTGATACAAAAACCGGAACCCGAAGTCTAGACCTATCTTTAACCCCATTATCCATAACCTCTAACCCTAGCCCTAACCCTATTAACACTCTAACTCGTAAACCAATGATAATATTCACGAAAAATGATATTACATGTTTATTTTTTATATATATATTATATACGCGATATTCAATTTGTATGTATTGTATATTATTTGTTTTATGGACAGATTTTTCTTAGAAAATTTATATCCACCTTAACTCGTTATTGGAGATAATGGGTTTAGTGAGCTTAACCCGTTATCGCCGACAACAGGTTAAGGTATAATATATTGGCCGAAATTTATTATCAAAATGTAAGTTTATACAACAAAAACCAAAATATCTACCATCCTAACCTGTTATTGGGGATAACGAGTTAAGTATCCCAATACTGTCCGAAGTGGGACTTCAAAATTTGAAGATTGAATCACAAAGGAGAAGACACTGCAAATATCAATCAACCTAACCCGTTATTGTCGATAACGGGTTAAGTTATCATAACCCGTTATCTAGACTAACGTGCTAGGTTTTGCGATTTTGGCAGACTTTGTCTTCAAAATGTTAAGTTGTATAATAGAAAGCAAATACACTGGGTTTATCTACCTACCTAACCCGTTTTTGGAGATGACTGGTTAAGCTTACTTAACCTGCTATCTCCAATAACGGGGTAAGTATCCCAAAACCGTCCGAACATTATCTTCAAAATTTGAAGATTGTATCACAAAGGCGAAGACACTGCAAATATCCATCTACTTAACCCGTTCTCCACAATAACGGGTTAAGTTATTTTAACCCGCTATCCTAAATAACGGGCGAGGTTTATCCGAATTGGCAGTTGTTGCCGCTGAATCTGGTGTGGGGGCAAACAGATAGTATTTGTGGATTCTTGGAAAACTTTGAATAGCAAACCTGTTACCTGTTCCGCCGGAGTTTGACCGTTGCTCCCGCCGTTCACCTGCAAAAAGTGCGAGACACCGGGGTTGTTCCCGGCGACGCACCCTCCGACTCTCAAGTCAGTAATCAGAAGTGATTATGAAATAGCGTAAAACTAGCAAAAGATTGATTACCTCTTAATGGAGATGGGTGGGGGGTATTTATAGGCACCGCTGGGACCAGATTAGGAATGTAATCCCTGTGGTTAGATAAGGAATGTAATCCCTTATCCCCAGTGAAAGGATGGATATGAATCAGGGCCGTTGATTAAGATTAATCAGAAACCCTAATTCTATCCTTTCTGGACCGGGTTTGCTGCAGGTTGAAACCCGCACCCAGTTGAGGTGGATCCGTTCGCGGGTTAGTGGGTCTCCGAGGAGGAGAACCAGTACCCGCTTCAGACCTATTGGTAGGTGAAATTACCGTTTTACCCCTGGGCTTCAAGATTCGTGCCCGATTTGGACGGTTCCGATTTAACCCCATTTTTAGCCATATCACGAGCCCCCCACTCCCAAAGACTGAGTTTGATCAGCCTTTGAGGAGTAGTTTTACTGTTTTAATGGCTAGTGGTGTTGTATCGAAGTCCAAATGGAAGGTTTTGAATCTTTGATGGAGGTAGTGTGGTGATTTTTCAAGTTGTTTGCACTCTATGTTGTTTAAGAGCTTTTCTGGATGTTTGGTGATTTTTATCTATTTTTTCGAATTATTTATTTAATTTTGCGAAGTGTTAACCAGTCGTTCGGGGGTCTTAACAACACGTTCAAGGCAATAATTGTTCGTTCAGGGGCTCAAAAATATACCCCCGAATTTATAATTATTTCCTAGACTTTTTAGTTAATTTTCCCGAATTTTTAGTAATTTTTTCGCAATTTTTAAATAAATAAAATGATTAAAATAAATAAAACCTAATTTTTAATACCGATTTATGGCGTGGCGCGATCTGAGCCCTCCATCAGCGTCGAGCGCGTTTTTCTGGGCGATCGGACGATCCATGTTGCTAGGCAGATAGTTTCTCCGTATGAGAGGGTCGGTGCCTCGGTCGCTCGGCTCGTCTCCTCGGCAGCTCGACTCGTTACCTCGGAATCTGCCGAACAATGTGGCAAGATCCTGATCGTCCATCTCTGCACGGATCCCAAAAAATGCTATCTTTTCTTTTAGTGAACGTGGCAAGATCTGAGCCGTCCATCGCGTCGAACACGTTTTTTGACAGGATCCAACGGCTGAGGAGGGTCGGCGAGTTATTTTTCCAAATGTGGGGGTCGGTTCCTCGTCCCCTCGGCTCGGCAGTTCGGCATTTTTAGCTCGGAATCTGCCGAACTACGTGGAAAGATCCTGAGCGTCCATCTCAGCGCGGATCCCCAAAAAATGCTATCTTGTCGTTTAGTGAACATGGCAAGATTTGAGCCGTCCATCATGTCGAGCACGTTTTTTGACAAGATCCAACGGTTGAGGAGGGTCGGCAGAATTTTTCTCCACATGTGGGGGTCGGTTCCTCATCCCCTCGGCTCGGCAGATCGGTGTTGTAGGCCGAATAAGTGCTCCGTTCGGTTCAACCTAGTAGCTCGAAGGCTCGACCAAGCTGTTCGTTAGCTCGGCTGAGCGCTCCGGTGGCTCAATTCCTTGTCTACTATATTAGGGGCTCGGTGGTCCAGCCCAGCTGTTCGGTAGCTCGGCACTTAGCTCGGAATGGTTAGAGCTGTTGTTCGGTGGCAGGTCGAGGTGTTGTTTGCCGAGGAATGGAGTTAGGTGCTTTGAAGAGTTCTGGCTTTGAACCGTCGCCACTCTCCGACTCAGTAGCTCGGTTGCTTAGCCAAACTGTTCGGTAGCTCGGCTAGGCACACCGGTGGCCGGAAGCTCGAAAGGTATGCGTGGCTAGATCTGGAGCGTCCATCACGGCGTGAATCATGAGGACGAGGTTCAGATCACGAGAAAACGTTATCTTGTCATTTTGTGAGCGTGGTGCTATCTGAACCGTCCATCGAGTTTTGGCACAAATTTTCGGTACCTCGGCACCTCGGTTCGGTTAGAACGGTTGTTCGGTGGCAGATCGAGGTGTTGTTTGCCGAGGGATGGAGTTAGACATTTTGAAGTGTCCTGGCTTTGAACCGTCACCACCCTCCGACTCAGTAGCTCGGTTGCTTAGCCAAGCTGTTCGGTAGCTCGGATAGGCACACCGGTGGCCGGAAGCTCGGAGGGTACGCGTGGCTAGATCTGGAGCGTCCATCATGGCGTGCATCACGAGGATGGGGTTCAGATCATGAGAAAACGTTATCTTGTCGTTTTGTGGGCGTTGCGCTATCTGAACCGTCCATCAAGTTTTGACACGAACATTGGAACGATTCGACTGTGATTCGGCCTCGGTAGAATTGTTCTCCATATGTGGGGGTCGGTACCTCGGCACCTCGGTTCGGTTAGAATGGTTGTTTGGTGGCATGTCGAGGTGTTGTTTGCCGAGGGATGGAGTTAAACGTTTTGAAGAGTCCTAGTTCTGAACCGTCGCCATCCCCTGACCCAGTAGCTCGGTTGTTTTGCCAAGCTGTTTGGTAGCTCGGCTATGCACACCGTTGGTCGAGTCATGGACTTAAGTGATTTGAGGAGTTTTTGTTTTGAAACGTCGCAACTTTCCGTTTTGGCGCTTTGCCTTCTCTTAGTGGGCTTTTAAATGCCCAAGGAAGCCCAAACATTGCTTCACGGTTATAAATTCTCACTCCCCCACCCCAGAGCTCATTTCTCACTTTTCACTACAAGTTTTCACTTTTACTCTCTGCGTGCTCTGCTAGCGCCGATTTTAGCTCCAAGGCGGTTCCGTTAGCTATCGCATGGGCCAGGCAATTTCCGACGAACTAATTCCGACCGTGAACAGGACATGTCACATCAAGGTCAGTTTATTTGCCTTAGCTTTTTTTAGAGATGTCAAGGGTAGACTCGGGGAGTGAGGCCTCGTCCTCGGGCGATAGTGGCGCCGAGGAGAGGAGGCGAATGGAGATCCGAAGAAAGGGGAAGGAGGTGGCCGAGCCGTCCGTGGCCGAAGTGAAGAAGAAGAAGAAGAAGGTAGTGGCCCGATCTCCTGTAGTCGAGGAGATCGTGGAGACCGTGAGGTAAGACCTTGAGTCGGGCCGGTACCCTTGTGTACTGTCCGGCCATGCCGGAGTCAGGCAATACGAGGCCGACCTTATGAAGAAGGCGATCATAGGTCAGTCGGCAGTCTACGAGGAGAACATCCCGGTTCTGACCACCGAGGCGGACGAGATTGCATCGGTATTATCCGAGAGGGACCTGCTCCGGATCAGAAAAGGGTTCACCATCCCTCCAGAGTACAAGCTGATCTTCCCCGGCCCTGGGATATGAGCGAACTCCAAACTGTCGTCATCGGATATCTGTATGTTCGACTACGACTCGCTGAACACCGGATTGCGCTTTCCTCTGCACCCCTTTGTGTTAAAGGTCCTCCAGTGGTACTGCCTGGCGCCGACCCAGTTCATGCCGAACACCTGGCACCACGTGAATGCCTTCTTGCTACAGTGCTGCAACGCCGAGGTTGAGCCAGACCTGACGATCCTTCGAAGCATGTATCGGATTCACCGGATGCACAAGACCGAGCATCGCTACTACCTGTCACCCCAGAAAGGCGTTAGGATTATAGAGAATCCGAACTCGATAAAAGGTTGGAAGGAGAAGTTCTTTTTGTTGAGGGAGCCCTCGATGCTGAAGATTTCGATTCAGTAGAAAGTAGAGGTGCCAAAGTTTGCAAGGGTCGACCCGGTACTGACCCGAGGAGGAAGTGGTGGGGAAGATCATGGCTCTCCCAATGTTGAGCTGGAGGGAAATGACCGAGGAGGTGCTACACGGGTCAGGCCTTAGTCCGATCGACCCGAGTACGCTCCTGACATCTCGTAATATATATTTTTTTTTCTAAGTTTTTAGCTCGTTTCGCTAACTTGCCGTTTGTTTTGTTGTTTGGAACAGAAGTGCCGAAGATGGACTTTCTGGGGATGATGAACGAGCGAGGCAAGGTGGCCGAAGGAAGGAAGAGGAAGAGGCCGAGCACGACGGCTTCGTCCGACCGGCCCTCTAAGGTTCCTTCTGCAGTTGCTCCACCTCTTACCGTTGCTGAGGTCCCCTCGCCAGCGGTGTTCGTTTCTGCCGACCCCTCGGCTCCTGCTGCGTCTGCCACGGCCGGTGAGGCCTTCAATGTTTCGGCGGCGCTGTCGCTCCAGGCTCCGCCCCTGACCACTCAGGCCGAGGAGATCCTAACCGAGCAGCATAAGAAGCTGTTCGTCCCGGACTGGCAATTCAAGAACCACGACGGCTTCCTTGGGGACTCGCAGATGTGCATGCAAGTCGTCAAGCACTTAGCAACCCCGAAGGATCGAGCCGCACTGAAGGCGGGTACGACTGGCGATGACACCTACGAAGTCGCTCGGTCGCTTGTGTCGGTAAGTTTCGCATTCATTTTTCTTAAGAATTTCTTAAGTCTGCCGTTCGGATTTTACTTTGTTTTTATTCTCTTTTTCCTTCGGCAGGCCACTTGTCACTTCGGCCATCTCCTTCAAGCGTTCGCCGAACAGGAGAGGGATTTGAAGGCCGCCAGCGATAAGGATAGGGCAGAGAAGGTGAGGGCAGTCCGGCATCTCAAGGCAGAGCAGAGACGCGCGGACGGATTGGAGGTCCGAGTCGCTGACCTTGAGGCGGACCTTGAGCGAGTGAAGGGGCAGCTTGCTGAGGAGGTTGCCAAAGTCGCCAAGGCTGCCGAGGAGTTGGCAGCATCGGCGAAGGCCCTGGCGGAGGCGAAGGCGGAGAAGGACGCCGTGGCGGTGGTGATCAGGGCTGAAGTCGAGGCCAAGGCGAAGGCGCACATGGCCTCCAACATGGAGAAGTCCTACGAGAGGGCGCTCGACCATGTCCAGGACTGCATCCTCGGCTTTCAGCGGGTCGAATACAGGCTATGGCCCGGAGCTGCGGCAGAGGGAGAAGAGGAGGAAGGCGAAGAGGAGGAAGGCGACGAGGAGGAGGAGGTGGTCCCTGAGACTGTGGTGACCGACCCCCAGGCCAGGGCGACGGGGAATGAGGGGCCGTCTGGCGAGGCGCCTGTGGTCGAGCCGACGACGCAGGTGGACCCCTGATCTCCTCGTCTTTTGTAATTTTGTTTTTTCCCTTTTTTTAGAATGTAACGCCTTTTTGCGGACTGGCCACAGCCTCTTCTTTATGAATGAAATTCTTATTTCAAATTTGTCTAAGTGTTTGGCTCGGACTTTAGTCTTTCAATGTGATGTTCTCGTCTTTTAGATCCTCGTTCATGCTCTAGATACTGTAGCAGCTCGGCGTCGTGCTGTTTAAGCAGTCTCGCGAGGCTCGCCTCGAGGGTGAGATCGAGCTGATCAGGAGAGTGTCACTCAATGTGGAGAAGAAGAATAGCGAGCTGCTGGCCGAGGTGCACCACTTACGGATAGTCAAGGAGGAGCTCTCAATAAAGGAGGAAGAGCTGGCCTCGGCGCTGGCCGAGCGAGACGAGCTCGCGAAGATGGTCGAGCAGCTGCAGAGGGTTACGGTCGACAAGAGCATCGAGGTGACCAATTTGCGTCGCATTATATCTGATAGTGTTGAGTACCCGGGTTCGGCGAAAATCCCTCGATTCAAGATACTGGTTAAGGACGACACTTTGAAAGACAGGATCGTTGAGCTCGAGGAGGAAGTGGCTCGTCTGAAGCCTCAGCCCGTGAGGACTAACGTCCGCAGCACCTCATGCACTCGCGAGGAAAGAGAGCGAGGGATCTCCTTTTATGAGCTCGCGACTCGTGCTCCCGTCGTTGGTCGGACTGCGGCCGATGCCCAAAGCGGTGTAGCTGTTAGCTCGAGCAGAGCCTCGGTCGGAGCAACTGTTATGGTTAGTGGCGAAGAGGCATCACAGTTCGTCGGCCTAGAGACGAGCTCGGAGATGAAGAGACGAAAACGCCGAGTGTCCCTGAATGTCCCCATTCCAAGGAGGCGCTGAACTAGTTGTACTGGGGTTTTGATTTCTTGCATCGTCTTCTTCGTTGTAATTTCTTGCCTTGTAAATTTATCAAGTTGCTTTTTTGTTGTAACTTCTTTCCTTGTAAATTTATCAAGTTGTTTTAATGAAATCGAAGTTCGTCTGCCCATTGTTGTGCCTTAGTTGCCTTACTCTTGAAACGAACCATAAGAATCAATAGCTAGCTTCTTCAAGCATTCTAGCCATAGAACTCTTGCCTTAGCTGTAGAACTTTAGCTCTTGCTCAGAGTATACCGAGGCAACAGTGCACTTAGGCGGTGTGGTAGCTCGGATTTCAGACCCGAACCACGTGGGTCAAAATGGACGTTCGATAACGATCGTGGCACGAATCACGAGGCGGGAGGCTCGAGTTTCGAGAAAACACTATCTTATCGTTTTGGGGATACGTGGCACGATCTGATCCTTTCATCATGTTCTAGTACGCATTTTGAGACGATCTAACGGTGAAATTGGTTTGGCAGAATTTTTCTCCATATGTGGAGGTCGGTTCCTCGACCGCACGGTTCGGGATACTGAGGCGGTGTAGTCGAGCCGAGCGTTGGACTCCGAACTCGCCGTTAGAGCTGTTCAACGGTTGTGGGAGCAACTCCGAATGGCGAACTATTTCTAGCTCGCTTAAGAGCGAGCTTGCAAAGTAGAGTCGAGCCCAGTGTTGGACTCCGAACCATCGTTAGAGTTGTTCAACGGTTGTGGGAGCAGTTCCGAATGGCGACCTAATTCTAGCTCGCTTAAGGGCGAACTTGCGAAGTAGAATCGAGCCAAGTGTTGGACTTCGAACCATCGTTAGGGTTGTTCAACGGTTGTGGGAGCAGTTCCGAATGGCGACCTACTTCTAGCTCGCTTAAGAGCGAACTGGCGAAGTAGAATCGAGCCAAGTGTTGGACTCCGAACCATCGTTAGGGTTGTTCAACAGTTGTGGGAGCAGTTCCAAATGGCGACCTACTTCTAGCTCGCTTAAGAGCGAACTTGCGAAGTAGAATCGAGCCAAGTGTTGGACTCTGAACCATCGTTAGGGTTGTTCAACGGTTGTGGGAGCAGTTCCGAATGGCGATCTACTTCTAGCTCGCTTAAGAGCAAACTTGCGAAGTAGAATCGAGCCAAGTGTTGGACTCCGAACAATCGTTAGGGTTGTTCAACGGTTGTGGGAGCAGTTCCGAATGGAGACCTACTTCTAGCTCGCTTAAGAGCGAACTTGCGAAGTAGAATCGAGCCAAGTGTTGGACTCCGAACCATCGTTAGAGTTATTCAACGGTAGTGGGAGCAATTCGGAATGGCGAACTACTTCTAGCTCGCTTAAGAGCGAACTTGCGAAGTAGAATCGAGCCAAGTGTTGGACTCCGAACCATCGTTAGGGCTGTTCAACGGTTGTGGGAGCAATTCTGAATGGCGAACTACTTCTAGCTCGCTTAAGAGCGAACTTGCGAAGTAGAATCGAGCCAAGTGCTGGACTCCGAACCATCGTTAGGGTTGTTCAACAGTTGTGGGAGCAGTTCCGAATGGCGACCTACTTCTAGCTCGCTTAAGAGCGAACTTGCGAAGTAGAATCGAGCCAAGTGTTGGACTCCGAACCATCTTTAGAGTTAAGAGCAAAGAGCAGAGAGATATAAGCATTTGTATCAAACTATGAAAAAACTTTATTGAAGACTACTAGTCGGCTGCTTCTAAGTTGCGAGCCATTATTACATATGAAAAATGAAGAGGAAAAATACAAGGGAAAGGAGAGGAACGGTTCGACATCCCCGAATACTTAGATAGGCACTGGGGCACTTTATTGGTATTCCAAA
The DNA here is from genome assembly GCA_017893485.1 of Hemerocallis citrina. Lineage (NCBI taxonomy): Eukaryota > Viridiplantae > Streptophyta > Magnoliopsida > Asparagales > Asphodelaceae > Hemerocallis > Hemerocallis citrina. Next base: position 145,747,122 of record CM030364.1, on the reverse strand, counting down.
GGATGGTCGGCATTCCAAGTCCTTGGGATTTCTCTGCCTTCGAGGTCTTCAGACGTTGGTCGGACACTCTCCTGGGGGATCTCTAGAGTTTCGAGGGAGAGGACTGGACCCCCAGTCGAGTATTGTAGCACTTGCAGGCAGTTTCCTGATTGCCTTTTACTTCCCCTACTCCTGCCCGGGTGGGGAATTTCATTTTGAGGTGATAGGCGGAAGGGACGGCTTCAAGGGCAGCTAGGCCAGGTCGCCCCCTTCGGATAGGGGACCTTCTGTAGTCTCGGCGATGAGGAGATCGCTCATTCAGAGGTTGCTGGCAGGAGGCTCCCTCTCGGGCCCGCTTTTCATCCAGACGGCAGCGAAGATCCTCATCCTTCTGCCGATTGAGGACGGTGTTGCGAAGGTCGGAAGCTCGGGGATTGTGGGAGGCCATAGAATCCAAAGAGGCATTGTGGATGGAGATGTGGTCCGGATGGAGAGGTTGTTTCTGCGGGTTGGGACCCTTAGGAGGTTGTTGATTCTGAGGAGAAGGCAGATTCTGTTGGAGAGGGTCCTCTGCTTGAGGAGGAAGTTGCCCCTGCTGCTGAGCGGGCTGGATGGGGACTTCCTGTTGCTGATCGGGGTTGGGTCCGCGGTTGGACCCTCTGGATCTTACTTTCCTAGGAAGCATGGCAGGAGAAGATCTGACTAACGGGAAGAGGGGAGGCAGCTATTCGTTTGTTCCCACAGACGGCGCCAATCTGTTGCCGCTGAATCTGGTGTGGGGGCAAACAGATAGTATTTGTGGATTCTTGGAAAACTTTGAATAGCAAACCTGTTACCTGTTCTGCCGGAGTTTGACCGTTGCTCCCGCCGTTCACCTGCAAAAAGTGCGAGACACCGGGGTTGTTCCCGGCGACGCACCCTCCGACTCTCAAGTCAGTAATCAGAAGTGATTATGAAATAGCGTAAAACTAGCAAAAGATTGATTACCTCTTAATGGAGATGGGTGGGGGGTATTTATAGGCGCCGCTGGGACCAGATTAGGAATGTAATCCCTGTGGTTAGATAAGGAATGTAATCCCTAATCCCCAGTGAAAGGATGTATATGAATCAGGGCCGTTGATTAAGATTAATCAGAAACCCTAATTCTATCCTTTCTGGACCGGGTTTGCTGCAGGTTGAAACCCGCACCCAGTTGAGGTGGATCCGTTCGCGGGTTAGTGGGTCTCCGAGGAGGAGAACCAGTACCCGCTTCAGACCTATTGGTAGGTGAAATTGCCGTTTTACCCCTGGGCTTCAAGATTCGTGCCCGATTTGGACGGTTCCGATTTAACCCCATTTTTAGCCATATCAGCAGTATTTTATCTTCAAAATGCAAGTTTGCATAAATTTTTACAATTTTCCACAAATAAAAAAAATCCAACAGCATATATATAATGCACAAATACATAATTTGCACAGATACATAAAATTCACAACCTTCAACTGAAATAAATATTCGCTAACCAATTACAACATCAACATCCACAACAACATGTTTGGTTCACAAACACAGAAAGTGCACACATACACAAATTGCACTCAGATTAAATACATCAGTAATATATTTATAAATCAAAAAACGTTGACTTCAGCATATATATACAATCAAAAGTGTACAACTTTTGCAATAATTGATTCCTACCATGGGCACGATCAGCTTGCATTCCGGACCTACACAAAAAAACAAACAAATGAATAAGGCGAAAATAATAATTCTGTACACATCGAAAGACAAAAAAAAGCAATTACAAAAAAATTTATCTTCGAAGTTTAATATGACATACATAATACGAAAAACACCTTAGCTGGAATCTTCACCTTCATCGTCATCACTTTCTCCAGCGATTGGAGCTTCTTCATTCACTACCGATCCACTAAATAAGAGAGAATGGGTAAGTGTCAACAGCAACAAGTTCTGATTGATTGAGACAAATTAACAAATACTTAATCTTCGATATATTACCTTGCCATATTTTTTTTGCAATTTCTTAAATCATGACATACGACACGAAGGCATGTCCTGCAAAGTCTAGGTCTCTTCATTTTTTGGGATTCTCTTATAGACTTCAACCTCTTCCCTCTAGGCCTCCCCTGTGGTGCATTGTACAGGGTCCCCTACTGGTACATGTGCATGTGCATGTCCACCACTCTCCGGTTGTGCGCTACCTTCGTGTGGTGTGCTATTTCCGGATTGAATGTGAGAAAAGCCATCGATCCCCTTAAGCATGTGGTCCAGCACGTACTTGTAGGCTCCCTCTAAAGAACAACCAAGATCGACCAACTGTTTTGAGTGAATACTCAATTCACAGTAACGAGAGGCAAAATTATCGCTCATACTATTGGGAACGGGTGTACTGCTACTTGTCAGTTAATCCCGAGTCCATCGTCTATAAATATAATGCTCCAGTAGTGCGGTGTGATCGGTAAACCGAAGAACTGCCAATAGATGTTTGCCTAGAATGCCTACGAATTCATACATGGAACAAGGGCATTTATCCAATTTACTGATTTTGCAAAAAGAAATCACCTTCCCCGGTTCTGAATTTCCACAAATCGTGACAGAAAAAGTTGAACTATCCGGTGTATCCATACTTGCAATGACACTCACATTAAGTAATAAGCTTTTTACGAGTTCTTGTTGGAATTTGTAGAAACTCTTTAGTGTGCATGTTCCGGCCATTTGTGACTCCAACGCTCATTCGGTCTTCAATTTTGGCCTCTCCTTGCGATTACGATGAGTTTCTTTAAGTTCTTCGTGTCTTTGTTTTACTAAAACTCGGTCGAAGATGATGGCAAATTCATGCAATGAGTACTTCTTATGAGTATGTTGCTTCAAGGATGAATATAGCGATTCGCTACGTTGGGTATTCAATATGCCGCCCCAATATGACTCTCTTGCATACACGGGAGCCCATTTCTCACGAATCTCAAATTTATCGTTCGACCAGTTGTTGCTCTCAAGTTTGTATTGCGAAATCAAATTTTTCCAATTCTATTCAAATTCAGTTTTATATTCTGTCGTTTAGATGATAGTCTTCAAAGCATCCCTAAACTCATCAATGTTATTCAACATACGCACTTCATGCAGTAACTTATCCATAATATGCCAAATGCAATATCTATGTTCAGTGGCTGGGAAGACTTTCTTAACTGCAGTACTTATTCCACGATCCTCATCTGTCATGATACCCACTGGATCACAAGCCATTACTACTCGCCACTTTTCGAAGAACCACTCAAATGAGGATGCCTTCTCTTTTGGAATAAACCCGCAACCCAGTAATATTGATTGCCAATGATGGTTGACTCCAACAAATGGTACGAATAGCATCCCGTATCGGTTTGTGTTGTAGGTAGCATCAAATCAAACAACTTTCCCAAATACGTCGAAATTCTTTCGAGCGATACCATCCACCCAAATATAATGGGACAATCGTCCTTCGGGATCACATTGGTAATCATAAAAAAATAAAGGATCGGTCTCCTTTTTTGATTCAAAGAACTCAAGTAGCATTTGCCCATAGTGTCCTTTTAAACCTTCCATCTCGTCTCTCCTTAGATTTCTAATATCGGTTTCAGTGAATCCAATTTTCTCATTACCTCCACTTGCACCTTTGAAGAAAAACATTTGTTTGCATATGGGGACATTAGCTTCGATAAGTTTACCAATTACTTTTTTATCTGTATTTATTAATACACGGTTTGTAGGTAGCAAGTGACGTCTACTGGGTGAAGTAAATTCGTTATTGTGTGGTTCATTAAATGAATAAATAATTCACGAATTACTTTTAGAGTTTAGTTTGACACGAACGAAAGCTTTGCAACCCGTTCTAGAAGTAGTTCCCTGTCTAGCTTCATTCTGATTATTCGGTGACTCCCCGGCTTTATTACATGCATATGATTTATCCACTACATCATTTTCTATGTATTTATTTCCATCCTTAAGCATAGCGAAATCTGCACATTTACAGTATGATGAATAAAATTTTTCCACTTCCTCTAAAGTGGGAAATGTCATACCAATCTTCAGTTTTAGGTGCTCGTCAACATGAGAAAAAAACTCGCCAATTAGTTGTGCCCTCACAATTTTTTCTCCAGCAGCAGAACTTCCTTCAAAACTATCTATATCTAAGAAAACAAAAAGGAAAACAATTAGGGCTACTAAACCCGTTACGGAATGTGATGAAAAATTCCTAACTTTATTTACTTATTAATAGTGTAACATGAGAGAACCGAACAGAAGACATCCAAAATTTATAAAACTTTGTAACTCAATTCAATTCACGTAACACAAGTCACTCCAAATTGGAGAAGTGAGTTTTGACTAAGGATTCGACAGATACAGGTGTGTATCGCTTTATATGGGTTTTATCAACCAAAAGCGATGCACGCTCATATCTCACCAACCGTCAGTCAAAACTAACATCTATAAGTTGGGGTTGCTTGTGCATCGTAATACCATCCTACTCGCAAAGTTTCATATTTTTTGGAGGTCGTTAACTGCACTGAAAAAGTTCTAAGCAATTTAGTTCTTTATGTGAGGAATTACAAAACCGCACAAACGGCATCCAAAATTTATATAACTTTGTAACTCAGTTGAATTCACCTAGCACAAGCCATTCCAACTTGTAGAAGTGAGTTTCGACTCACGGTACGAGAGATATGGCCATGTATCGCTTTATTTGTGATTTTACAACCAAAAGCGATACACGCCCGTATCTCTCGAACCACGAGTCCAAAGTCATTTCTACAAGTTGGGATGGCTTGTGCTACGTGAGACCATCCTAGTCGCAAAATTTAGTATTTTTTGGAGGTCGTTTGACAGGTTTTGAAGTCTAACCGCACTAAACGCTTTCTAAGTCATTTACTTGTAATGCGCGGAACATGGGAAAACTACACAAACGACATCCAAAATGTATATAACTTTGCACCTAGCTTGAATTTACCTAGCACAAGCCATCCCAACTTGTAGAAGTGAGTTTCGACTAACGGTTCGAAAGATATGGCCGTGTATCGCTTTATTTGGGTTTTTTTCAAGCAAAAGCGATACACGCCCGTATCTCTCCAACCGTGAGTAGAAACGCTACTCTGCAAGTTGGAGTTGCTTGTGCTATGTGAGACCATCTTACTCACAAAGTTTCTTATTTTTGGAGGTCGTTTGAAGGGTTTTCTACTCTAACCGCACTAAACGCTTTCTAATTCATTTACTTCTAATACGAGGAACGTGAGAAAAACGCACAAATGACATACAAAATTTATAAAACTTTGCAGCTTGCTTGAATTCATCTCGCACAAGCCATCCCAACTTGTAGAAGTGAGTTTCGACTCACGGTTCGAAAGATATGGCTGTATCGCTTTATTTAGGTCTTTTTCAACCGAAAGCGATACACAGCCGTATCTCTCGAACCATGAGTCGAAACTAACTTCTACAAGTTGTGGTTGCTTGTGCTACGTAAGACCAACCCACTTGCAATGTTTCATATTTTTTGGAACCCGTTTGGAGGATTTTCTAGCTTAATCGCACAAAAAAATTTCTAAGTCATTTACGTCTTATGCGAGGACCGTCAAAAAACCGCACACACGGCATCTAAAATTTATAAAACCTTGCGACTTGCTTGAATTCACGTAGCACAAGCCACCGCAACTTGTATAAGTGATTTTCGACTAATGTTTCAGAATATACGGCCGTATATGGCTTTATTTGTGTTTTTTCCAAGCAAAAGCAATACACGTGTAACGCCCCGAATCCCAAATACACTGAATTCGAGATGTTCTACAGGATCTTTTCGCTTCCTTTAGTACAATTTTACAAGGAAATTTGAACTTTTTACTTTACATCAGAGTTCACATGAATACATTACAATTTACACTGCACAGCGAAGTAAACCTTACAACAATGAAACGAATGTACAACAACATTGAATAATCTTTAAGCATCTGTTCTGCTTTAATCTTTATCATGTCATTTACCTGCATATAAGACTGTGGGTACGTCAGTTTATTCAACCGACGATCATTATACACGGCCATCCTCTCTATGCCAGAAATAGTATAACTTATTTTCCATATTTAGCAAACACAAACTTGTCACATATCAAACTAAAGGGACTACCCTATTGATGTCGTGTTGTGATTGTGCACTTAGTCCTTAATGCAGTTAATTATGTTACATGACACTAATGCGCACTTGTTCGGATTCTATGCATCCCATACTACATAGGTCCGAGGGCAAGCCCTTAATCGTTCTTCATCTTTGTAGGGTTCAATCCCTCGTTATGACCTAATCTACTACTGTAATTACAGTAAGTATCCTACATGTTCTATGATCTACGAGCCCATGTCCAGGCAGCCTGGAGGGGAATCCCACGCACTGACACGACGCATCGAGCAGGCAATCTATGGACAATTCAGCCTCCGCCATGGAACAATGGCACCACCCGTAGCCACTCAAACACCCTACAAGCGTCGCCGCCGGGACGATAATTCTGGAGTAGTGCCCATGCCATGTCTTGACGCATCAAGGAGGCAGCCTGTGGATCACTCTCACACTGCCAATCCGATGGCCCTCATACTCTTGTTTTTCTCTTACTTTCATCACATCTCCACTATGTACTAATCCTTAGTTTTTATCAAAATCATGAACAAAAATCAAAGCTCTAGAGTTAGCCTCTCCACTAAACCGGACTTATTCATTCATTCAAACATGACCAACCTTGGTCTTTCTTTTCAATTTTCATTTCATTTATTCCCAAATGCCGGGGGAGACTTAGCTACTCTTTTTGTTTCAATTTTCAATTCATAATTTCCAATTTGAGCATTTCCAACTCATAAATTCACATGTTGAGTTATCATACTCAAAAGTATTTCTCTTTTCCAATCATGATTTCTAATTCGTTCAAATAGTCCATAACTATTTATGGAATTCAACTATCCATCATGTAACTCATGAAATGTTATTTTCACATAAAAACCCACATCATTAATTATTCAATCAAAGATGAACATTTACACTTCATAATTTCCACACTATTCTCAAATGAGAATAATTTGCATCACATCACAGAAAATAATTTCTTTTTGCCAAATTAATTTTCTAATCCTTCATTCTTTTTGCAAGATATAATTTCACAAAAATATAAATATAAAACCATAGTTCTATTTACACATTTTATTCTCAAATCATGTTTTATTTCATGCAAATAATTCCCAAATTATGTTTCATAAGTCCTACACATTTTTAGAAAAATAACCATATTTTTTCCATAATTTTTGGATCACTGAAATGTTAAAAAATAAGTTTTTCCCAATCTTGCCGAGGGCAAGATTCGAATCCAGCACGCAGAGAACACAGCCAAGGGCACCGGCCACTAGGCCAACTGCGCCAGCAGTATCAAAGGAAAACAGAGAGTATTTAATGCTCTCGGCCACTGATTCTTTGTTTTAAAAATTCATGAAATAAAATATGGTGCCACAGGGATTCGAACCGGCTACCACAGGGAACCCAAGGCTACTGTAGCGATCAGAGCCTGTAGCGCCCTGAATTTCTAATATAATATCTTAGAAAATACGTGGCACAATCCCAGCATCAACTTCAATGTAACATTAAACACAACCAACACCAATGAAATTTTCAACTTTTATTACAACAATCTCTTACATAATCTCTTACATAGCACAGCGGAATTTAAAACATCTCAAATCAAAATTTTCTTTTATTTACAACACAGTCTTTTTACAACACTGCTTTACAAATTAACACAAAACTTTAATAAATCAATTTATCTTAAAACTAACTCAAGCATCCACACCTCCAAACTCTAAGCAACAACCTGCAGCACATGAGGCTAGAGATGATCCCTAACCCCCAAAACTAAAGGGGTCAGCCATAAATAGTGTGAGTGACATAAAAGCAAACAACATAAATTAACATTAGTCATGAATCCTTAAACAACAGGTAGTAAACATGAATACTTAAAATACGATGTAGCAAGGAAAAGTAAACAACAGTGAGACTAAACCAAGTGTCAAGTGTAGAAAACAGGAAATCCATATGCATAAAACCAAGTCAAGAAAACACAAATTCTATATGCGGACTCTCTAATGTGTACTTGTCGAAGTCTATGCATCCCACTCTACATAGGTTCGGTGCAAGCCCTTAACGTCTCCACATTATAGGGTTCAATCCCCGCTATGCAACTAATCTTAATACCATGACTACTACGAGATGAAGATAAGCTATGGATAGTAGCCCATGCCCCGATAATTCCGGAGATCATCCCACACCGAAACATTGACACATCACCACAAGAATACCACATGTGCGTCGCCTCGACTCCGATAATTCCGGAGATCAATCCCACACCCAAAGTAACTACTTGGATAATTCTGGAGATATATCCCACACCGCAGGTAAATTACCTGAGATACGTCCCACACTCAAAGTAAGATACTAGGATACTTGACTCATGTTTCCGTTCATCATATCACCACTAGTGCCTGTCCTTATTAATTTTGGGTTACTTAATTACTCAACGAATCTCCTAGGGTGGTGTACCCTACCGGACTTAACTCAAAACTGAATAACTGAAATGCCTCAACAGGCCTCAACAAAATAACTCAACACCGGTATACTAGGGTCTAAACCAACTTTCCACTAAACAAAATAGCTCAACTGATGTCTTAAAATCATATGCTCAGCTGAATATCTCAAATTCATATGCTCAACTGAAGACAAAGTATAATCTCAAAATATCTGAAGACTAACCATTCGAAAGAACATTCAAGTTTACGAAAACTCATCAGTACCAGTCGACTTATACTGTAGTAAGTCGACTGTCCAGAGGAAAAACAACCATGGTTTTAAGAAAATAAACTAAGTAACATAAGTCGACTTGAAAATCCATCAGTCGACTTACCCGAGACAAATTCCAATAATTTCAAGAGATATTCTAAGTATTTTAAGTCGACTCAAGGGGTCATAGGTCGACTGCCCAGAACAGAAACTGTAATGACTTTACAAAATGAGTTCTCAGTACACCAGTCGACTGACAATGGTCTAAGTCGACTGTCCAGAACGGATTTTCAAAAGAACTAAAGACACAGTAGCTGGGTCGTACAAGTCGACTGTAAAGTATACCAGTCGACTGTCGGCCTACAGTTTACATAATTTAGGGTCTGTATACAATTATCAAAATTTGAGTTTTTCTAAAGATTCATTGTCTACAAAAATAATTTGTATTCATATAAAACGACAATCTCAAAGTGTTCACAGTTTGGATACAATTCTCAAATCATCCAATATCTCAAAACTCAAGTTTTCATGTTCTAATTGACTAATTCTTCCATTAGGGTTTCTCAATACTGAATTTCATTCACAACTCAAAACCAAATCTGATTTGTAAACACAAGATCCAGATGTTCATCCATCCGATCATAACCATACCCAAATCTTAACATGCTTTCTAGCAATACAAATTTATAAACCAAGATCTACTCAACATTTTTAGATTCCACATACATGGTACAAACAACAACCTTTGCATCGTTCTCATGCAAAATACACCAAATAAATAACATATCAAACAAACGACAAACAATCGTTCGCATAGATCAATTCACAAACGAAGTTCATATCATCCACAAAACAAAACAAAACAAAACAATGTCACTCACCTTGGAATTGAAAAGATCCAACGAAAAAGCATTCCTTTTTGCGAGATCCAAAACCTCCTCTTGCTCCTCCAAAACAAATCACAAAATTCTGTATATTGCAGCAAATGACGCTGCGAAAATCCTTTTAAATATCCGAAAATAGGTTTACGGTTTTGCCCAATTTGCAAAATAATCCCTTCAAATACCACTTTATATATATAGTTTTATTCTTGGAAATTCAATAAAATTCATTTAAATTAGGATTTAAAAGTAAAATATAATCCTAAATCTCAACCACTACTGTTCAAAACGTCCAGAAATCACATTTCGCATTTTAGTCCCTAAAAATGACAAATTTGCAAAAAGGTCATTCTTTTCTCGAAATTTGCAAATAGTTCCAATTAATTTCAGAAAAATCTGGAAAAATACTAAATAAATCCCAAATATTAAATAATGATTTTTCATGGAGAAAACTTGACTTTCAAACTTCTCAAGAAAGTATTTGCACGTGTTTTGCACGTGTAAAAAGATAAATTTTTCTGAAAAATATTCATAAATTCTCCAAAAATCATTTTAGTCATTTATAAACCTTTAAAAATAATATTTTAAAAATACGGGGTTCTACATCACTCCCTTCTTAGAAGAGTTCTGTCCTCAGAACTACTACTACTGAGTCCAAACCACATACCAACAAGGGAACAATATCTCATAAATAGAACATAGTCCAAACGACAACACAATCATAATAGAAGGAATACAACTTAACTCAATCAATGATACAAACATTCAAAAGAATCACAATCACATACAAGAAATACACTCATACAAAAAGCTCAGGGAAATCCTTCTGCATGCGATCCTCTGGCTCCCAAGTAGCCTCCTCGAACTGCTGATTCCTCCACAGCACCTTGACCATAGGTATCACCTTGCTTCTAAGAACATTCTCCCTACGATCAACGATCTCAACAGGCCGTTCCTTATAACTCAAGTTCACCTGTAGATCTTCAGGAATCTCTACCAACTGATGATTCTGATCTGGCACATACTTCCTCAATAACGACACATGAAATACATCATGCACTTGTGCCAACTCCTCTGGAAGCTTCAATCTATATGCTGTCTTGCCAATCCGCTCCATGATCCTGTATGGCCCAATATACCTTGGCGCCAACTTGCCTCCCTTACCAAACCTGATCACTCCTTTGGTCGGAGAAACCTTGAGGAAAACTGCATCCCCAACCTCAAACTCCAAGTCTCTTCGTCGAGTATCAGCATAAATCTTTTGCCGACTCTGAGCCTCAACCAACCTCTTGCGAATCAGCTCAATCTGCTCTGACATCTGCTGTACGATCTCAGGACCATACATCTGCCTCTCGCCAACCTCGTACCAACAAATAGGTGTCCTGCACCTCCGCCCGTACAAAGCCTTATACGGTGCCATCCCAATACTTGCATGGTAAATGTTGTTATAAGCAAACTCAACCAATGCCAAGTATCTCTCCCAACTACCACCGAAATCCATAACACAAGCCCTCAGCATATCTTCCAGCACTCGATCTTTCAGTCTGACCATCGGTCTGTGGATGAAATGCGGTACTGAAATCAGTTCTGGTGCCTAAAGCTGCTTGTAGGCTCTTCCAAAACCTTGAAGTGAACCTTGCATCTCTGTCGAAAATGATCGACACTGGAACTCCATGAAGTCTCACAATTTCACCAATGTACAACTCAGCCAATTTCTCCAATGACCAAGTAATCTTCATGGCTAGAAAGTGAGCCGACTTAGTCAAACGGTCCACGACAACCCAAATCAAGTCATTGCCCTTTGAACTTCTCGGCAAACCCGTGATGAAATCCATACTGATATTCTCCCATTTTCACTCCGGAATGGGCAATGACTGCAACAAACCTCCAGGTCTCTGATTTTCTGCTTTGATCTGCTGACAAGTTAGACACCTTGCCACGAAATCTACCACATCCCTCTTCATACTAGACCACCAAAAATGCTGTTTGATGTCCCTGTACATCTTTGTGCCTCCAGGATGAACTGACAACAAGGTACTGTGTGCTTCCTGCAAGATACTATCTCTCAAATTTACATTATTTGGAACACACAACCTCTCACCCATCCAAAGAATTCCATCTTTGACACGAAACTCTGATAGCTTGCCCTCTGAAACCAGTTGCAACATCTTCTGAATCTCTGAGTCTGACCTCTGACATTCCACAATCCTTTCTCTCAAGGACGACTGCAGCCTCAACTGAGCCAAAGATGCCCCTAAACCTTACACCACCACCTCGATACCTGCCTGATCGATCTCTGCTGCCAACTCACTTCGAGTAGTGATCAAACTTGATAAACTACTCTTCCTGCTAAGTCCATCAGCAACCACATTCGCCTTGTCCGGATGATACTTGATCTCAGGACGAATGCCTTCCAATACCTCCAACCACCTTCTCTGCCAAAGATTCAGATCCTTCTATTGATAAATGTACTTCAGGCTCTTGTGGTCAGTGTACATGTTGACCTTCTCACCATAAACATAATGCCTCCACTACTTCAAGGCATAAATGATAGCTGCTAGCTCTAAATCATGCGTCGGATAATTCTTCTCATGCGGACGCAATTGCCTCGAACCAAAAGCAATAACCTTGCCTTCTTGCATCAAGACACAACCCAAACCTCTGAGAGACGCATCACTGAAGATATCATAATCCTTTCCAGCTTGTGGCAAAGCTAAGATAGGTGCAGTAGTCAACCTTTCCTTTAACTCAAAGAAACTCTCCTCACACTTATCAGTCCATGAAAATGCCACATTCTTCCGGATCAAACCTGTCAAAGGAACTGCAATCTGAGAATAACCCTGGATGAATCTCCTGTAGTAACCAGCTAAACCCAAGAAACTTCTGACTTCCTTCACAGATGTTGGCCTGGGCCAATCCTTCACTGCTTCAACTTTCTAAGGATCAGTGGCCACTCCCTCCTTAGAAAGGATATGACCAAGGAAAGCTACCTCAGACTTCCAAAACTCACACTTCGACAACTTGGCATACAAGCTATGCTCCTGCAATTTATGTAATACCGCTGTCAAGTGCGTAGAATGATCCTCCTCCGACTTCGAATACACTAAGATATCATCGATGAAAACTACTACGAAAGAGTCAATATATGGCCTCAAAACCCGATTCATCATATCTATGAAAACTGCTGGCGCATTTGTCAACCCAAATGGCATCACCAAAAACTCATAGAGCCCATGACGAGTCCTGAAAGCTATCTTACTCACATCTTCCTCCTTGACTCGAACCTGATGATACCCCGATCTCAAATCAATCATCGAAAACACAGCTGCTCCTCGAAGCCTGTCGAACAAATCATCAATCCGCGGCAGTGGATACTTGTTCTGAATAGTCACCCTATTCAACTCCCGGTAGTCAATGCACATTCTCATTGACCCATCCTTCTTCTTGACTAACAGCACTGGCGCTCCCCACGGAGAAGAACTCGGCCTAATAAGTCCTTTGCTCAACAGCTCCTCAATCTGCTTCTTCACTTCATCCTGCTCTACAGGTGCCATCCTGTACGGAGCCTTAGAAATCGGCGCACTCCCCGGCTGAACATTGATGCAAAACTCCACATCTCTCTGTGGCGGTAATCCTGGAAAATCATCGAAGAACACCTTAGGAAAATTTCGGACAACCGAAATGCCCTTGGCTTCATCTGAAATTGCCATCTTGGATACCATTGCAGCCACCTTCGGAATCTTCTTCTTCCCTTGGAAATTCACTGCGGGTCCACCTGGTGCTTTCACCAACACCTCCTTCTGCTTGCATTCTGCCCACGATGACATCCACTCCTAAGACTTGCAGCTCGATCAAATCAATGCCGAACAACCTCCCACCAATCTCGATATCATAGCCCTCGTAATATCGATCCCCAATCAACTCTTCACCTGACGGCGTTGCCACCGACAAAACCCTACCTGGAAACAACTTAGGTTCCACACCTAAGATCCTTGCAAAATATGGCGATACAAAAGTATGCGACGAACCAGTATCAAATAAAACCCTTGCCTTTATTCCATTAATTAAAACAATTCCTGTTACAAGAAGAGTGATACTCAATCTCCAATTGTTCTCAAATAAAGGTTTTACTTATTACATTGATTTAAAATAAAAATCAAAATTCTTGCATACTCTGTATTACATCTTCCGAGTTACCCACGTCCTCCACGGTTAATGCAAATACTCGCCCTTGCCTCTGGGATTTGCTTCCACCTGAACCATCCTTCCTCAATTGTGGACAATGGGGCTTAGAATGTCCTGCCTGCCCACACTGGGAACAAATCTGCTTTGCCAACTTCGGACACGCTGACCTGTAATGTCCTGCCTCCTTGCAGTAATAACAAGTCACTCCCTGAGTTGCAGGTGCCTTCTGCACCGGATCACTGAACTTGATCTGCTTCACGGGGAATCCCTTCCTACTCTGACCTGATGTTGGCCTCTTGTTCTGGTTCCATGTATCTTGCCTTTTCTAGAACTGGTCCATGTCCTCCTCAGTCATCGCTGCTCTCCTGACCAGCTTGTCGAACCTTCTGATGCCCAACGGGATCATCCTTGACCTCGAGTTTGGCCTCAAGCCCTGCTCAAACTTCTTGGCCTTCTTCGCCTCGTCAACGACCAACTCTGGTGCATACCTCGAAAGTTGGAGCAAACTTGGTCTCATACTCCCGCACGGTCATGCTGCCCTGCTGAAGGTTCAGGAACTCGGTCGCCTTCTTCTCCTGAACATCTAGGGGAAAGAAGCGATCCCTGAATTCCTCCAGAAAAGCTTCTCAAGTCATCGGATGATCTCCCAAAGTCCTCTTCAGCGATTCCCACCAGACACCAGCATCCTTTTCCAGCTGCATCGTAGCCAACTTCACCTTATTGGCTACCGGAGTCTCCGATACCTCGAAGATTGTCTCCATCCTCCTAATCCAATCATCAGCTGCGGTTGGATCAGATTGCCCCTTAAAAACTGGCAGCCTCATCCTCTTAAAGGATTCGATCTGCTTGATAGGATCGGCGTTAACCAATCCTTGTCCAGCTCCATGATTTTGCTGCTGATTCTGCTGTTGATTCTGACTTTGCGCCAAATTAAATGCCATTAGCACATTCAGAGTCTGATATACCTTGGCGAATTCAGCCTCAAGATCAATTCCAGTTCCTCGAGAACTACCAGATCCATCCTCATTGTTACCACCATTGCTGGGCCTGGGTGCAACCATTCTGAATACTGCAAAACGAGGAAAAAGTTAGAGCATCACACACAATTCAAACTCACATCAATATCCTTTGGCAAAACTTCACTTGTATCCCAAAGGTAGAACATCATGTTTCAGTTCCATGTGATACTCACTCTTTAATGTCCACACCTAGGTACTCACACTCTAGTGTCCACACCTAGGTTATTTTTATGCTATGTTTATTATTACTATTGAAGCATGCTCTGATACCAATCTCTGTAGCGCCCCAAATTTCTAATATAATATCTTAGAAAATACGTTGCACAATCCCAGCATCAACTTCAATGTAACATTAAACACAACCAACACCAATGAAATTTTCAACTTTATTACAACAATCTCTTACATAATCTATTACATAGCACAATGGAATTTAAAACATCTCAAATAAAAATTTTCTTTTATTTACAACACAAACTTTTTACAACACTGCTTTACAAATTTACACAAAACTTTAATAAATCAATTTATCTCAAAACTAACTCAAGCATCCACACCTCCAAACTCTAAGCAACAACCTGCAGCACATGAGGCTAGAGATGATCCCTAACCCCCAAAACTAAAGGGGTCAGCCATAAATGGTGTGAGTGACATAAAAGCAAACAACATAAATGAACATTAGTCATGAATCCTTAAACAACAGGTAATAAACATGAATACTTAAAATACGATGTAGGTAGGAAAAGTAAACAACAGTGAGACTAAACCAAGTATCAAGTGTAGAAAACAGGAAACCCATATGCATAAAACCAAGTCAAGAAAACACAAATTCTATATGCGGACTCTCTAATGCGTACTTGTCGAAGTCTATGCATCCCACTCTACATAGGTTCGGTCCAAGCCCTTAACGTCTCCACATTATAAGGGTTCAATCCCCGCTATGCAACTAATCTTAACACCATGACTACTACGAGATGAAGATATGCTATGGATAGTAGCCCATGCCCCGATAATTCCGGAGATAGATCCCACACCCAAGATATTTTACCTCGATAATTCCGGAGATCATCCCACACCGAAACATTGACACATCACCACAAGAATACCACATGTGCGTCGCCTCGACTCCGATAATTCCGGAGATCAATCCCACACCCAAAGTAACTACTTGGATAATTCCAGAGATATATCCCACACCGCAGATAACTTACCTGAGATAATTCCGGAGATACATCCCACACCGAAAGTAAGATACTAGGATACTTGACTCATGTTCCCGTTCATCATATCACCACTAGTGCCTGTCCTTATTATTTTTGGGTTACTTAATTACTCAACGAATCTCCTAGGGTGGTGTACCCTACCGGACTTAACTCAAAACTGAATAACTGAAATGCCTCAACAGGCCTCAACAAAATAACTCAACACCGGTATACTAGGGTCACACACATCCTCTAGAGACTCAAACTCAAAAAGTCTAAACCAACTTTCCACTAAACAAAATAGCTCAACTGATGTCTTAAAATCGTATGCTCTACTGAATATCTCAAATTCATATGCTCAACTGAAGACAAAGTATAATCTCAAAATATCTGAAGACTAACCATTCAAAAGAACATTCAAGTTTACGAAAACTCATCAGTACCAGTCGACTTATACTGTAGTAAGTCGACTGTCCAGAGAAAAAACATCCATGGTTTTAAGAAAATAAACTATGTAACATAAGTCGACTTGAAAATCCATCAGTTGACTTACCCGAGACAAATTCCAATAATTTCAAGAGATATTCTAAGTATTTTAAGTCGACTCAAGGGGTCATAGGTCGACTGCCCAGAACAGAAACTGTAATGACTTTACAAAATGAGTTCTCAGTACACCAGTCGACTGACAATGGTCTAAGTCGAGTGTCCAGAACGGATTTTCAAAAGAACTAAAGACATAGTAGCTGGGTCGTACAAGTCGACTGTAAAGTATACCAGTCGACTGTCGGCCTACAGTTTACATATTTTAGGTCTGTATACAATAATCAAAATTTGAGTTTTTCTAAAGATTCATTGTCTACAAAAATAATTTGTATTCATATAAAACGACAATCTCAAAGTGTTCACAGTTTGGATACAATTCTCAAATCATCCAATATCTCAAAACTCAAGTTCTCATGTTCTAATTGACTAATTCTTCCATTAGGGTTTCTCAATACTGAATTTCTTTCACAACTCAAAACCAATTCTGATTTGTAAACACAAGATCCATATGTTCATCCATCCGATCATAACCATACCCAAATCTTAACATGCTTTCTAGCAATACAAATTTATAAACCAAGATCTACTCAACATTTTTAGATTCCACATACATGGTACAAACAACAACCTTTGCATCGTTCTCATGCAAAATACACCAAATAAATAACATATCAAACAAACGACAAACAATCGTTCGCATAGATCAATTCACAAACTAAGTTCATATCATCCACAAAACAAAACAAAACAAAACAATGTCACTCACCTTGGAATTGAAAAGATCCAACGAAAAAGCATTCCTTTTTGCGAGATCCAAAACCTCCTCTTGCTCCTCCAAAACAAATCACAAAATTCTGTATATTGCAGCAAATGATGGCTGCGAAAATCCTTTTAAATATCCGAAAATAGGTTTAGGGTTTTGCCCAATTTGCAAAATAATCCCTTCAAATACTACTTTATATATATAGTTCTATTCTTGGAAATTCAATAAAATTCATTTAAATTAGGATTTAAAAGTAAAATATAATCCTAAATCTCAACCACTACTGTTCAAAACGTCCAGAAATCACATTTCGCATTTTAGTCCCTAAAAATGACAAATTTGCAAAAAGGTCATTCTTTTCTCAAAATTTGCAAATAGTTCCAATTAATTTCAGAAAAATCTGAAAAAATACTAAATAAATCCCAAATATTAAATAATGATTTTTCATGGAGAAAACTTGACTTTCAAACTTCTCAAGAAAGTATTTGCACGTGTTTTGTACGTGTAAAAAGATAAATTTTTCTGAAAATATTCATAAATTCTCCAAAAATCATTTTAGTCATTTATAAACCTTTAAAAATAATATTTTAAAAATACGGGGTTCTACAGAGCCGTCCCGACCACTTGAGCTACGCGCTCAAGTTGTCAAGAACGCAACTCAAAACTCATTTGAACCAATTCTCTCTGTTATTAAAACGTCTCGATGTTCAACTAGCCCTCATTTCACTTTGTTTTTATAAAAAATACTGTAAAATTCCAGATTGACTATTTTTTGTCTAATTTACATATCAGTATGAAAAAAATAATTTTTTCAACAATTAGAACACATTTTCATACAATTAATTCCAATTCTACATTATAACTACCACATTCTTCATTTCGACATTTATTAACAAATAATACCACTAATCCCTTTATTAGCAAACTTCACATTAGTTCTTTGTTTTTAACCTTTTACCAAACATACTAATCTATATCTTAATTCATTTATTTCAATATCACACAATGATCCATTTAATCACATGAAGTAGCATTGCCAATCTACTAACTTTGTGTATATAATTTGTGATGTAGATAATTAGACCTTCTTTAACAAACCATGGTTATAATTAATTCATACAAACTTAGAATTTTACTAATCAATCACATACAATTTCACACCCATATTCCAATCAATTCATAGGTCAATTTTCCAATTAAAAGTGTACTTTTATTAATATTTTTCATGCCTCATTCATTCAATTTAATCTAGCATGCATCCCTAATTAGAATATAGAAAATTTACCCACCTAGTATGGAGGGAAAAAATACAACTAGCAATCCCTAGACGAATGTCATTGCGACGAATTGCTCCTCCTTGAACACGTGCACACAAGCCTCCAAGCACACGCAAACAAACCGAGCTCCTCCTTCCTTGATGCCGGCCTCTCCCTCTTCTAGTTGCAAGCAAAAATCCCACACACTCTCAATCTTTTCACTCACAAAATCACTACTAGATAATATAATTTAGACTATAGGTTTGTAGAAAGTAATGGGCACAAGAATGACTAGCCATGAAGGGGGTATTTATACTAAAATCGTAATGGAATGGAGGGCTAGGATCAAGTAAGTGGTTATAAGATGGAGGGCTAAGATGAAAGTAAGAGTTACATTAACTACCCACAACCAAGTAACCACCAAGCATAATCTCCACTCAAATTTTTGGTTTCCCTCCCAAAAGATCAAAACCGGCCATCATAGGAGTGCATATTGCACGTGTACGTGTAGTGCACGTGCATGCAACTAGGTCCAAAAATTGTACATTTTATTTATAAAAATAAACTTTAATTTTGTATTCTACATTACAAGTCATATTAAAAATTAAATTAACTAATGGGCTTTAGTTTAATGGGCCAAAATAATTATTATAAAATAATAAATTAAATTAACTTTGGGCTTTTAAAAGAAAAGGCTTTTTGTCTAATTGAAAGAAAGCTTTGTGAAAATAATCTAAAAGCACATATTTAAAAATCCATACTCATCATAATGGAAATAATCATAACACTTAATTCAACCAAAATATTGCACGTGCACACTACGTGCAAAATAAAAAAAAATTCATTAAATAAAAAATTAGGGCATTACAACACTCCCTCCTTAGAATAGTTCCGTCCCCAGAACAACAGTCAAGAGCGAGAAAACAAACAACACTCACAACAAGAACAAAAAGATACAAAGATATAAATCAAGCAAAAAGCTCAGGATAGTCCTTCAACATCCTCTCCTCAGACTCCCAAGTAGCCTCTTCAACCAAATGGTTTCTCCAGACTACCTTGATCATCGGTATTGTCTTATTCCTCAAGACTTTCTCTCGATGATCAACAATCTCGACAGGAGACTCGATGTAATTCAGATCCAACTGCAAACCTTCCGGCACTTCAGGCAAATGATGACTCGGATCTGGAATATAACCTCTCAGCATAGACACATGGAAAACATTGTGCACCTGAGATAACTCGTCCGATAATTCAAGCCGGTAAGTAGTTTTCTCGATCCTTTTCAATATCTTATACGGGCCTATAAACCTCGGGGCTAACTTCCCGCCTTTGCCAAATCGAACCATACCTTTACTGGGTGATACTTTCAGAAAGACGAAGTCACCAACCTCAAATTCAAGGTCCCTTCTCCGGTTATCTGCATAGCTTTTCTGCCTGCTCTGAGCTTCTACCAACCTTTTCCTGATCAGAACAATCTTCTCAGAGGTTTGCTGCACAAGCTCAGGATCAAACAACTGACGCTCCCTAACTTCAAACTAACAAACAAGTGTTCTGCACTTCCTGCCATACAAAGCTTCGTACGGCGTCATCCCAATGCTAGCCTGAAAACTGTTGTTGTAGGCAAACTCTACCAAAGGTAAATGCCTTTCCCAACTGCCTCCAAAATCTACTATACAACACCGAAGCATATCCTCAAGAATACGGTTGACTCTCTCGGTCTACCCATCGGTTTGCGGATGAAAAGCAGTGCTGAAATCCATCTTGGTACCCAAAGCTGTCTGAAGACTCCTCCAAAAATGCGAAGTAAACCGCGTATCTCGATCAGACACAATAGTTGACGGAACACCATGAAGCTGGACAATCTCGCCAACATACAACTCAGCCAACTTGTCCATCGAAGCAGTGATTTTCATCGCCAAAAAGTGAGCGGACTTGGTTAGTCGATCGACTATAACCCAAATCACATCATTGCCTTTAGGACTCTTAGGCAATCCCGTAATGAAATCCATACTAATGTTATCCCACTTCCATTCCGGAATAGGTAACGGCTGTAATAGACCTCCGGGTCTCTGATTTTCGGCTTTGACTTGCTGACAAGCCTCACACTTCACCACAAATTTAGCCACATCCCGCTTCAAACCTGACCACCAGAAATGCTGTTTGATGTCTTTGTACATCTTTGTACTCCCAGGATGTACCGACAAAAGAGTAGCATGCGCCTCCTGAAGAATACTCTCTTTCAGGTCCGCCTGATTTGGAACACATAACCTATCTGCGAACCACAACACTCCATCCTTGATTTGAAATCCGAGCAACCTGCCAGCACCAACCTGCTCCATCTCCAAAATATCAGCATCAACCTCCTGACTTGCAATGATCCTTGCATTCAAAGTAGGCTGAAGCCTCAACTGAGCTAAAGATGCTCCCAATCCTTGCAAGACAACTTCAATACCTGCTCGGTCCAATTCCTCAATCAGATGCTTCTGAGTCATAATCAAACTGGCTAAACTGCTTTTGCGACTAAGTGCATCAGCAACAACATTAGCCTTCCTTGGATGATACTTGATCTCAGGTCGCATTTCCTCAAGCACTTCCAACCATCTCCGCTACCTCAAATTCAAATCCTTCTGCTGATAAATATATTTCAAACTCTTGGTCCGTGTACATGTTCAATTTCTCACCGTACACGTAGTGTCTCCATTGCTTTAGGGCAAAGATAATCGCAGCCAACTCCAGATCATGAGTCGGGTAATTCTTCTCATGCGGTCGTAGTTGCCTAGACCTATATGCGATTACTCTTCCTTCTTGCATTTAGACACAACCAAGCCCACGATGTGAAGCATCGCTATAAACATCGTACTCAACACCTGCTCTAGGCAAAGCCAAAATAGGTACAGTAGTCAGCTTCTCCTTCAACTCCTGAAAGCTCGCCTCACATTGCTCAGTCCATTTGAAGTTCACATTCTTCTTGGTCAGACCAGTAAGCGACACGGCTATCTGAGTATAACCTTGAATGAATCTCCTGTAGTATCCAGTCATTCCAAGGAAACTTCTCACTTCCTTCACTGTAGTAGGCCTAGCCCAATCTCTCACTGCCTCTATCTTCTGAGGATCAGTTGCCACTCCCTCCTTAGAAAGGATGTGACCTAGCAATGCCACTTTAGATTTCCAGAAATCACACTTGGATAACTTAGCATACAACTTCTGCTCTTCCAGCTTCTTCAAAACTGCTGCCAGATGCTCGGTGTGCTCCTCTTCTGACTTGGAGTACACGAGGATATCGTCGATAAACACCACGACGAAAGAATTAATGAACAGCCTCAGAACTCTGTTCATCAAATCCATGAAGATTGCAGGTGCATTCGTCACTCCAAATGGCATAACTAAGAATTCGTAATGCCCATGTCGAGTTCTAAATACAGTTCTGTGCACATCTTCAGCTTTCACTCGAACTTGGTGATATCCTGATCGAAGATCTATTTTGGAGAATACAGCTGCTCCTTGTAGACGATCGAACAAGTCATCAATTCGAGGAATAGGATACTTATTCTGAACAGTGACCTTATTCAGCTCCCGATAATCGATACACATTATCATCGATCCATCCTTCTTCTTTACCAAAAGCACTGGTGCTCCCCAAGGTGACGCACTAGGTTGAATAAAGTCTTTCTCCAACAGTTCCTCAATCTGCCATTTCACCTCATCCTGTTCCACTGGAGCCATCCTATACGGTGCCTTAGAAATGGGTGCACTTCCCGGTTGAACAGTGATGCTGAACTCTACATCACGATGTGGGGGTAACCCAGGAAAATCATCCAAGAACACAGTCGGATAGTCCCGAACCAGTATCGAACAACACAACAGCTTTCATTCCATTAAGATAAAGTTCTCCTATTATATAATACACACTCATTACGTAACAGTTCACTAAACAGCGGGAAAAGAAAATGACAAAAACCTCTAAACACCAGCCCTTGTACCAGTGATGACATGATCTACTTCATCAGCATCAGCTTCCGTCAAGGCAAATACTCGTCCTGGTTGGTATGGTCTCTTCCCAGTCTGCTGTGTTGGTACATTGCGATCACCATTCCGTGGTTTGAGACATTGAGATCGGTAATGTCCTGTTTCACCACAGTTGTAGCAAGTTACCGCAGGAGGTCTCACCACATTGTTTCCAGGTCCTCCAGCCACACTAATAGCGTTCGCCCATGTCGGTTTGAACCTTTGTGCAGATGGTTGTCCCTTAAAACTCCCAGAATTGGTGGGCCTCTTTCCAGACTGCTAGTTGTTCCTCCGGTTCTGAACAACATGAAACTGCTCCATATCTGCTTCCGTCACTGTTGCTCTCTTGACCAACTTGTCGAATCTCCTGATACCAAGAGGTATCATCCGGGACCTCAAGCTTGGCCTCAATCCATGCTCGAACTTACGAGCCTTCTTAACCTCATCCATCACTAATTTCGGAGCATACCTAGAGAGCTGAGTAAATTTGATCTCGTACTCTCTCACTGACATGCCGCCTTGCTGTAGTGATAGAAATTCCATAGCCTTCTTCTCTTGAACGTCGGAGGGGAAATAGTGACTGCGGAATTCTTCCAGAAATTCCTCCCAGCCAAGAACTATGCCTCCCATGGTCCTCTTCATCGAATGCCACCAAACAGCCGCATCCTTCTCAAATTGCAGAGTCGCCAACTTCACCTTACTGCCTTCAGGGGTCTCCAACACTTCAAAGATTGTCTCCACCTGACGAATCCAGTTGTCAGCCGCATCAAGGTCTGACTTCCCTTCGAATATAGGTGGTTTCATTCGTTTGAACGATTCCACCAGTTTAATCGCTTCGGGTACTGGATTCACAGGCCCCCTTCCTTGGTTCTCATTCATAGCCATGGCGTTGAGCGTCTGATAGACCCTCGCAAGTTCCGTTTCCAGATCCAGACCTTTACCATTTCTAGCTCCTCTCCTAGACATATTCTGATGCAAAAGATCCATTAAATTCGAAGTATAAGATATGAATTTTAAATCAACTTGCATTTCATTGAATTCTAAACTTTATACATTCGAATTGAAAAATATTTCTTGACATCAGAATGAAAATAGTAGAAGCTACAATAGTGTAACTCCTACAGTTCCTCTTCGCTTCTCGAAGTTCTCCCCGTAATTCATCAACTTAACCCTTCAGCACATCTGTCAAATTCTTCCTCTTCTCGAGTTCCCATACACGATGACTGAGAACTGAAAAGTCATCCTTGCGCTTTGCCAGCTGAGCCTCCAATAATCCGACTCTCTCTCGCAGTGTTTCTACCTGCCTCTGAAGAGAAGTCACAAGACTATTCGGAACTGGTTTTTCTTCTTCGTCAGAAGAAGAGTCATCAGATGAATCCAGAGGTGGGGTGATCTCTCGGGATTCAGGCCATTCTTCTCCGTCAGAATCTGCTTGCCCTGGGTAGTACTCGTCATCGGAATCTGCCTGTCCAGGATGGTACTCTTCCTCGATGATATGCCAGTCGTCGCCTCCAGCAGGGTCGAAGTGATCAGAAATCTTAGAAATAGGGAGGAAGAAGCATAAGTCATAGAGCAACACAAATGTAAGTCCCTTACATTTAAATCTCTAGACTCAAACACACACTCTAATGTCCACTACTAGGGTGTCGTTCCTTATAAATTTGTACAAGTGTGGAAGCGTGGCTCTGATACCACTCTGTAACGCCTCGAATCCCAAATACACTGAATTTGAGATGTTCTACAGGATCTTTTCGCTTCCTTTAGTACAATTTTACAAGGAAATTTGAACTTTTCACTTTACATCAGAATTTACATGAATACACTACAATTTATACTGCACAGCGGAAGTAAACTTTACAACAATGAAACGAATGTACAACAACATTGAATAATCTTTAAACATCTGTTCTTCTTTAATCTTTATCATGCCATTTACCTGCATATCAGACTGTGGGTACGTCAGTTTATTGTACCGACGATCATTATACATAGCCATCCTCTCTATGCCGGAAATACTATAACTTATTTTCCATATTTAGCAAACACAAACTTGACACATATCAAACTAAAGGGACTACCCTATTGATGTCGTGTTGTGATTGTGCACTTAGTCCTTAATGCAGTTAATTATGTTACATGACACTAATGCGCACTTGTTCGAATTCTATGCATCCCATACTATATAGGTCCGAGGGCAAGCCCTTAATCGTTCTTCATCTTTGTAGGGTTCAATCCCTCGTTCTGACTTAATCTACTACTGTAATTATGGTAAGTATCCTAGATGTTCTATGATCTACGAGCCCATGTCCAGGCAGCCTAGAGGAGAATCCCACGCACTGACACGACGTATCGAGCAGGCAATCTATGGATAATTCAGCATCCGCCATGGAAAAATGGCACCACCCGTAGCCACTCAAACACCCCACAAGCGTCGCCGCCGGGACGACAATTCTGGAGTAGTGCCCACGCCATGTCTTGACGGATCAAGCAGGCAGCCTGTGGATCACTCTCACACCGCCAATCCGATGGCTCCCATACTCGTGTTTTTCTCTTACTTTCATCACATCTCCACTATGTACTAATCCTTAGTTTTTATCAAAATCATGAACAAAAATCAAAGCTCTAGAGTTAGCCTCTCCACTAAACCGGACTTATTCATTCATTCAAACATGACCAACCTTGGTATTTCTTTTCAATTTTCATTTCATTTATTCCCAAATGCCGGGGGAGACTTAGCTACTCTTTTTGTTTCAATTTTCAATTCACAATTTCCAATTTGAGCATTTCCAACTCATAAATTCTCATGTTGAGTTATCATACACAAAAGTATTTCTCTTTTCCAATCATGATTTCTAATTCGTTCAAATAGTCCATAACTATTCATGAAATTCAACTATTCATCATGTAACTCATGAAATGTTATTTTCACATAAAAATCCACATCATTAATTATTCAATCAAAGGTGAACATTTACACTTCATAATTTCCACACTATTCTCAAATGAGAATAATTTGTATCACATCACACAAAATAATTTCTTTTTGCCAAATTAATTTTCTAATCCTTCATTCTTTTTGCAAGATATAATTTCACAAAGATATAAATATAAAACCATAGTTCTATTTACACATTTTATTCTCAAATCATGTTTTATTTCATGCAAATAATTCCCAAATTATTTTTCATAAGTCCTACACATTTTTAGAAAAATAACCATATTTTTTCCATAATTTTTAGATCACTAAAACGTTAAAAAATAAGTTTTTTCCAATCTTGCTGAGGGCAAGATTCGAACCCAGCACGAAGAGAACACAGCCAAGGGCACCGGCCACTAGGCCAACTGTGCCAGCAGTATCAAAGGAAAATAGAGAGTATTTAATGCTCTCGGCCACTGATTCTTTGTTTTAAAAATTCATGAAATAAAATATGGTGCCACAGGGATTCGAACCGGCGACCACAGGGAACGCAAGGCTACTGTAGCGATCAAAGCCGTCCTGACCACTTGAGCTACGCGCTCAAGTTGTCAAGAACGCAACTCAAAACTCATTTGAACCAATTCTCTCTGTTATTAAAACGTCTCGATATTCAACTAGCCCTCATTTCACTTTGCTTTTATAAAAAATACTGTAAAATTCCAGATTGATTATTTTTTGTCTAATTTACATATCAGTATGAAAAAAATAATTTTTTCAACAATTAGAACACATTCTCATACAATTAATTCGAATTCTACATTATAACTACCACATTCTTCATTTCGACATTTATTAACAAATAATACCACTAATCCCTTTATTAGCAAACTTCACATTAATTCTCTGTTTTTAACCTTTTACCAAACATACTAATCTATATCTTAATTCATTTATTTCAATATCACATAATGATCCATTTAATCACATTAAGTAGCATTGCCAATCTACTAACTTTGTGTATATAATTTGTGATGTAGATAATGAGACCTTCTTTAACAAACCATGGTTATAATTAATCCATACAAACTTAGAATTTTACTAATCAATCACATACAATTGAACACCCATATTCCAATCAATTCATAGGTCAATTTTCCAATTAAAAGTGTACTCTTATTAATATTTTTCATGCCTCATTCATTTAATTTAATCTAGCATGCATCCCTAATTAGAATATAGAAAATTTACCCACCTAGTATGGAGGGAAAAAATACAACTAGCAATCCCTAGACGAATGTCATTGCGACGAATTGCTCCTCCTTGAACACGTGCACACAAGCCTCCAAGCACACGCAAACAAACCGAGCTCCTCCTTCCTTGATGCCGGCCTCTCCCTCTTCTAGTTGCAAGCAAAAATCCCACACACTCTAAATCTTTTAACTCACAAAATCACTACTAGATAATATAATTTAGACTATAGGTTTGTAGAAAGTAATGGGCACAAGAATGACTAGCCATGAAGGGGGTATTTATTGTAGCGCCCCAAATTTCTAATATGAGAGCTTAGAAAATAAGTGGCAAAATCCCAGCAATCCACTTCAATAGAACAATAAACACCAACAACACCACTAAAATTTTTCTTTCTTTATTACAACAATTATTACATATCACAGCGGAAGTCTAATCATCTCAACACAAATGTTTCTTTTTGTTTACAACTCAAAATGATCTCAATTATACTTTACAGCTTTACACAAATCACTAAATAATCCAATATTCTCAAATTTCTCACTCAAGCCTCCAACCTTCGACCTAAGCAATAACCTGCAACAAGTGAGGCTAGAGTCGAACCCTAACCCCCAAACTAAAGGGGTCAGCCATCAAAATGGTGTGAGTGGCAACAAAACAACAAATAACATAAATGAGCTTAAAACATAATGTCCAACAATAATAATCAAACAATAAAGTATGGAGTAACGACAGAGAATGATGGGTGATACCAAAACCAAAATCCAAGTGTGTAAAAACAGCAAATCCAAATGCATAAGAGTGATTCAAGAAAACATCATGACTACATGCTGACAACGATGACTACTAAGAGATGAAGATACACTATGATAATTTGCCCATGCTTGATAATTCCGGAGATTGATCCCACATCACAGGTATTTTCCCTGGATAATTCAGGAGATCATCCCACATCTAAACATAGACTCCTTATCACAATAATACCCCAAAAGTGTCGCCTCGACTCCGATAATTCCGTAGTTCAATCCCACATCACAAGATAATTACTTGGATAATTCAGGAGAAATATCTCGCATCACAGGTTAACTACCTGGATAATTCCGGAGATAAATCACACATCACAAGTTAACTACTTGGATAATTCAGGAGATTAAATCCTACATCAAAAGCCATACTGAGGTGCATAACTTAAGTTCCCATTCGTCATGACACTACTAATGCATGTCCTTATTAATTTGGGTCACTGAACAAATCTCCTAGAGTAGTGTACCCTACCGGACTAAAATCTGAATAACTGAAAATTTGTCTCGATGGGCCTCAACAAATAACTGAACAAACACCGGTATACTAGGGTCACTTACCTCTAGAGACTCAAAAACAAATATCTGAACAAATTCCACTTAACAAGCGGCTCAATAAAATATCTCAAAATCATGTTCTTAACTTAACATCTCAAAAACAAATACTTAACTGAGCATCTTAAAATCAAACACTAAACAAAACATCTCACAATCAAATACAAAGATCCTTCAGGACCAGTCGGCTGCACATCAGATCAGTCGGCTGTCCAGAGGACATAATCCAACATTTCTCAAAAATAAACTAAGGCATAATCAGTCGTCTGGGAAGCCATCAGTCGACTGCCCCGAGACAAATACAAATAATTCTCATCAAAATATTCTAAGTATATAAGTAGACTGAAAGGTCATAGGTCGACTGTCCCGAAACGACTGAACAAAATTACAAACAGAGGATCAGTCGACTGACCTCAGTCTAGGTCGACTGTCCCGAACAAATCTCAAGACTCAAAAAAATATACAGTAGTCTCGTACCAGTCGACTGCTACGCAAGACAGTCGGCTGTCGGCTACAGATTCCCAAAAGATAGGTCTGAACACAAAACTAAACTGGAGTTTTCCAAAGATTCACTGATCATAAAAATTTAATTGTTTCCAGGCTAATAAACAACTCTCAATAATCTCTATCATGGATACACTTCTCAATTAATCAAATACTCAAAACTCATATCCCCATGATCTAAACTCTTAATCCTTTGAATAGGGTTTTTCTCAACAAAACTGAATGTCTTCCTCAACACATAATCAAGATTGGTTTGCAATCACTAGATCCAGATGATTACTATCTGATCACAACATAATCAGTTCTTAATTTGCTTTCTAACAACAGGATCTCATAAATCAACATATCCTCAACAATCTAAATCTTTTTCTCATCATGGTCCAAATATCAATAAAAGTTCTCATCATCCATATCAAATTAAAAATCCATATCATACATACAACGAGCCTAACAAATAAATAGTATAACGATCACAAACAAGCGAAACAAAGGTCTCATGTCATTCATCAATCAAAACAAACAAACAAGACAAAACAAACAAACCACTCACTTTTGATTTGAAGAAAAGATCCACAAAAGCTCCTCCTTGCTAGATCCAAAGTCCTCCTTTTCGCTCTTCAAAATAAATCTCAAGAAATTCTGAATATATCAATGACGGCTGGGAAGAATTTCCCTTAAGTATGCCGGGGTAAAATATTAGGGTTTTATTCCCACTTTGCAAAATAATCCTTTTAAGAATACAATTTTACATTCATAGGTTTAGTCTTGAAAATTCAATCAAATATCATTTAAATTAGGATCTAATAAAAAATATATTTCTAAACTCAGCAAATACTGATCGGAATGTCCAGCAAATACATTTTGCACTCTAAACCCTCAAAATGTCAATTTTGCAAATAAGTCCTTCTTTTCCCAAAAATTGCAAATAGTATCGATTTATTTCAGAAAAATCTGGAAAAATACTAAATAAATCCCAAATAATTAAATAATGATTTTTCATAAGGAAAACTAAAATTTTCAAACTTCTGAAAGGCCATTTGCACGTGTTTTGCATGTGTACAAAAGATAAATCTTTTTAGAAAATATTTATTTAAATCCTCAAAATTATTTAAATTCATTTCCAAATCATTAAAATAATATTTGAAAATATGGGGTTCTACATCACTCCCTCCTTAGAAGAGTTCTGTCCTCAGAACTACTACTAATGAGTTCAAACATATACCAACAAAAGGAAACAATACTTCATAGATAGATCATAATCCAAATAATTTCATATAGCATCACAATCAAATAAAAGATTACATCGTGTATCAATCAATGGTTCAATCATTCAAAGAATTCCAATCACATACAAGAAATACACTCATACAAACAATTCAGAAAAATTGCTCAGCATGCGATCCTCTGGCTCCCAAGTAGCCTCCTCGAACTGTTGATTCCTCCACAATACCTTGACCATAGGTATCACCTTGCTTCTAAGGACTTTCTCCCTACGATCAACGATCTCAACAGGCTGTTCCTTGTAGCTCAAGTTCACCTGTAGATCTTCAGGAACCTCCACCAACTGATGATTCTGATCGGCCACATACTTCCTTAATAGCGACACATGAAACACATCATGTACCTGCGCTAACTCCTCAGGAAGTTTCAATCTGTATGCGGTCTTGCCAATCCTCTCCACGATCTTGTACGGTCCAATATACCTCGGCGCCAACTTGCCACCCTTACCAAATCTGATCACTCCTTTGGTCGGAGAAACCTTGAGAAAAACTGCATCCCCAACTTCAAACTCCAAATCTCTTCGTCGAGTGTCAGCATAACTCTTTTGCCGACTCTGAGCTTCAACTAACCTCTTGCGAATCATCTCAATCTGCTCTGACGTCTGCTGCACGATCTCAGGACCATACATCTGCCTCTCGCCAACCTCATACCAACAAACAGGTGTCCTGCACCTCCGTCCATACAAAGCCTCATACGGTGCCATCCCAATACTTGCATGGTAACTGTTGTTATAAGCAAACTCAACCAATGCCAAGTATCTCTCCCAACTACCACCAAAGTCCATAACACAAGCTCTCAACATATCTTCCAGCACTCGATTCACCCTCTCCGTCTGACCATCTGTCTGCGGATGAAATGCTGTACTGAAATCAGTCCTGGTGCCCAAAGCTGCTTGTAAACTTCTCCAAAACCTTGATGTAAACCTCGGATCTCTGTCAGACACAATCGAAACTGGAACTCCATGAAGTCTCACAATCTCTTCAATGTACAACTCAGCCAATTTCTCCATCGACCAAGTAATCTTCATGGCTAGAAAATGTGCCGACTTAGTCAATCGGTCTACTACAACCCAAATCGAGTCATTGCCTTTCAAACTCCTAGGCAAACCCGTGATAAAGTCCATCCTAATGTTCTCCCACTTCCACTCCGGAATTGGTAATGGCTGTAACAAACCTCCAGGTCTCTGATTCTCTGCCTTGATCTGCTGACAAGTCAGACACCTTGCCACAAATTCTGCTACATCCCGCTTCATACCAGACCACCAAAAATGGGGTTTGACATCC
Source organism: Hemerocallis citrina (assembly GCA_017893485.1). Classification (NCBI taxonomy): domain Eukaryota; kingdom Viridiplantae; phylum Streptophyta; class Magnoliopsida; order Asparagales; family Asphodelaceae; genus Hemerocallis; species Hemerocallis citrina. Next base: position 145,715,871 of record CM030364.1, on the reverse strand, counting down.
CTGTACATCTTCGTACCTCCTGGATGAACTGATAACAATGTGCTGTGCGCTTCCTGCAAGATACTCTCTCTCAACTCTGCATCATCTGGAACACACAATCTCTCACCCATCCAAAGAACTCCATCTTGGACACGAAATTCTGGTAACTTGCCTTCTGAAACCTGCTGCATCATCTTCTGGATCTCTGGATCTGATCTCTGACCTTCCACAATCTTCTCTCTCAAGGACGGCTGCAGCCTCAACTGAGCCAATGATGCCTCTAAACCTCGCAGTACCACCTCGATACCTGCCTGATCGATCTCTGCTGCCAACTCCCTTCGAGTAGTGATCAACCTTGCCAAACTACTCTTCCTGCTAAGTCCATCAGCCACTACATTCGCCTTGCCCGGATGATACTTGATCTCAGGACGAATGTCTTCCAATACCTCCAACCACCTTCTCTGCCGAAGATTCAAATCCCTCTGCTGATAGATATACTTCAGGCTCTTGTGGTCAGTGTACATATTGACCTTCTCACCATAGACATAATGCCTCCATAATTTCAAGGCATATATGATAGCTGCTAGCTCCAAATCATGCGTCGGATAATTCTTCTCATGCGGATGCAACTGCCTCGAACCATAAGCAATGACCTTGCCTTCTTGCATCAAGACACATCCCAAACCTCTGAGAGATGCATCACTGTAGATGTCATAATCCTTCCCTGCTTGCGGCAATGCTAATATAGGTGCAGTAGTCAACCTTTCCTTTAACTCAAGGAAACTCTCCTCGCACTTATCTGTCCACACAAATGCCACACTCTTCCGGGTCAAACCTGTCAATGGAACTGCAATCTGAGAATACCCCTGAATAAACCTCCTGTAGTAACCAGCTAATCCCAAGAAGCTTTTGACTTCCTTCACTGACGTCGGCCTGGGCCAATCCTTCACCGCTTCCACTTTCTGAGGATCAGTAGACACTCCCTCCTTAGAAAGAATGTGACCAAGGAAAGCTACCTCAGACTTCCAAAATTCACACTTCGACAATTTGGCGTACAAGCTGTGCTCCTACAATGTCTGTAATACCGCTGTCAAGTGCTTAGAATGATCCTCCTCCGACTTCGAATACACCAAGATATCATCGATGAAGACCACCACGAAGGAATCAATGAATGGTCTCAACACCCGATTCATCAGATCCATGAAAACTGCTGGCGCATTCGTCAACCCGAATGGCATCACCAAAAACTCATACAGCCCATGACGAGTCCTGAACGTTGTCTTGCTCACATCTTCCTCCTTGACTCGCACCTGATGATATCCTGACCTCAAGTCAATCTTCGAAAACACCGCTGCTCCTCGAAGTCTGTCGAACAAATCATCTATCCGCGGCAGTGGGTATTTGTTCTGAATAGTCACCCTATTCAACTCCCGATAGTCAATGCACATCCTCATCGACCCATCCTTCTTCTTGACCAAAAACACTGGCGCTCCCCACGGAGATGAACTCGGTCTGATAAGCCCTTTGCTCAAAAGCTCTTCAATCTGCTTCTTCACCTCATCTTGCTCTACAGGTGCCATCCTGTACGGAGCCTTGGAAATCGGTGCACTTCCCGGCTGAACATTGATGCAAAACTCTACATCTCTCTGCGGCGGTAATCCTGGGAAGTCATCCAAGAACACCTGAGGAAACTTTCGAACCACCGGAATGCCCTTGATTTCATCTGCAATAGACTTCTTAGATACCATTACAGCCACCTGCGAGATCTTCTTCTTCCCTTGGAAAGTTACTGCAGGTCCACCTGGTGCTTTCACCAACACCTCCTTCTGCTTGCAATCAATTGTTGCATCATATATAGCCATCCAATCGATGCCTACAATAACATCCACTCCCAACACTTGTAGCTCGATCAAGTCGATGCCGAACATCCTTCCACCAATCTCGATATCACAGCCCTCGTAATATCGATCCGCTACTAGCTCTTCACCTGACGGCGTTGTCACCGACAAAACCCTGCCTGGAAATAACTTAGGTTCCAAACCTAAGATCCTTGCAAAACTTGGCGATACAAATGCATGCGATGAACCAGTGTCAAACAAAACCTTTGCTTTAATTCCATTTATTAAAACAACTCCTGTTACAATAAGAATGATACTCAATCTTAAATTGTTCTCAAATAAAAGCTTTTATTCATTACACTGATTCAAAAATAAAAGAAATCAAAATTCCTGCATACCCTGTATTACATCTTCCGAGTTCTTCGCATCCTCCTCGGTCAATGCAAATACTCGCCCTTGCCTCTTTGGGACTTTGCTTCCACCCGAACCGTCCTTCTTCACTTCGTCCATGACCAACTCTGGTGCATACCTCGAAAGTTGAGCGAATTTCGTCTCATACTCCCGAACAGTCATGCTCCCCTGCTGAAGGTTCATGAACTCAGTCGCCTTCTTCTCCTGAACATCAAGAGGAAAGAAACGATCTCTGAACTCCTCCAGAAAAGCTTCCCATGTCAGCTGCTGATCTCCCAAGTTCCTCTTCAATGACTCCCACCAAACACCAGCATCTTTCTCGAGCTGCATCGAAGCTAACTTCACCTTGCTAGCTGCCGGAGTCTTTGACACCTCGAAAATCGTCTCCATCTTCCTAATCCAATCATCTGCTACTGTTGGATCGGCTTGCCCCTCAAAGACTGGCGGCCTCATCCTCTTAAATGATTCAATCTGCTTTATGGGGTCGGCATTCACCAATCCATGACCAACTCCATGATTTGGCGGCGGGTTCTGCTGCTGCGCTTGCTGCTGCGCCACATTGAGTGCCATCAATGTGTTCAACGTCTGATATACTTTGGCAAACTCAGCTTCTAGGTCAATTCCCGTTCCTCGAGAACTACCTGATCCATCCTCATTGTTGCCACCATTTCTACCTCTGGGTGCAACCATCGTGATTACTGCAAAACGAGGGTAAAGTTAGAGCACACATACAATTCAAACTCAAATCATTACCCTATGGCGAAGCCATAACCATACCCCAAACCATAATTTCAAACCAAACATCATAATTTAATTCTATGTGATACTCACACTCTGATGTCCACACCTCGGTACTCACTCTCTAGTGTCCACACCTAGGTTGGTTGTCATACTATGTCTATTATTACATTGAAGCGGAGCTCTGATACCAATCTCTGTAGCGCCCCAAATTTCTAATATGAGAGCTTAGAAAATAAGTGGCGAAATCCCAGCAATCCACTTCAATAGAACAATAAACACCAACAACACCACTAAAATTTTTCTTTCTTTATTACAACAATTATTACATATCACAGCGGAAGTCTAATCATCTCAACACAAATGTTTCTTTTTGTTTACAACTCAAAATGATCTCAATTATACTTTACAGCTTTACACAAATCACTAAATAATCCAATATTCTCAAATTTCACACTCAAGCCTCCAACCTTCGACCTAAGCAATAACCTGCAACAAGTGAGGCTAGAGTCGAACCCTAACCCCCAAACTAAAGGGGTCAGCCATCAAAATGGTGTGAGTGGCAACAAAACAACAAATAACATAAATGAGCTTAAAACATAATGTCCAACAATAATAATCAAACAATAAAGTATGGAGTAACGACAGAGAATGATGGGTGATACCAAAACCAAAAGCCAAGTGTGTAAAAACAGGAAATCCAAATGCATAAGAGTGATTCAAGAAAACATCATGACTACATGCTGACAACGATGACTACTAAGAGATGAAGATACACTATGATAATTTGCCCATGCTTGATAATTCCGGAGATTGATCCCACATCACAGGTATTTTCCCTGGATAATTCAGGAGATCATCCCACATCTAAACATAGACTCCTCATCACAATAATACCCCAAAAGTGTCGCCTCGACTCCGATAATTCCGTAGTTCAATCCCACATCACAAGATAATTACTTGGATAATTCAGGAGAAATATCTCGCATCACAGGTTAACTACCTGGATAATTCCGGAGATAAATCACACATCACAAGTTAACTACTTGGATAATTCAGGAGATTAAATCCTACATCAAAAGCCATACTGAGGTGCATAACTTAAGTTCCCATTCGTCATGACACTACTAATGCCTGTCCTTATTAATTTGGGTCACTGAACAAATCTCCTAGAGTAGTGTACCCTACCGGACTAAAATCTGAATAACTGAAAATTTGCCTCGATGGGCCTCAACAAATAACGGGACAAACACCGGTATACTAGGGTCACTTACCTCTAGAGACTCAAAAACAAATATCTGAACAAATTCCACTTAACAAGCGGCTCAATAAAATATCTCAAAATCATGTTCTTAACTTTACATCTCAAAAACAAATACTTAACTGAACATCTTAAAATCAAACACTAAACAAAACATCTCACAATCAAATACAAAGATCCTTCAGGACCAGTCGGCTGCACATCAGATCAGTCGGCTGTCCAGAGGACATAATCCAACATTTCTCAAAAATAAACTAAGGCATAATCAGTCGTCTGGGAAGCCATCAGTCGACTGCCCCGAGACAAATACAAATAATTCTCATCAAAATATTCTAAGTATATAAGTCGACTGAAAGGTCATAGGTCGACTGTCCCGAAACGACTGAACAAAATCACAAACAGAGGATCAGTCGACTGACCTCAGTCTAGGTCGACTGTCCCGAACAAATCTCAAGACTCAAAAAAATATACAGTAGTCTCGTACCAGTCGACTACTACGCAAGACAGTCGGCTATCGGCTACAGATTCCCAAAAGATAGGTCTGAACACAAAACTAAACTGGAGTTTTCTAAAGATTCACTGATCATAAAAATTTAATTGTGTCCAGGCTAATAAACAACTCTCAATAATCTCTATCATGGATACATTTCTCAATTAATCAAATACTCAAAACTCATATCCCCATGATCTAAACTCTTAATCCTTTGAATAGGGTTTTTCTCAACAAAACTGAATGTCTTCCTCAACACATAATCAAGATTGGTTTGCAATCACTAGATCCAGATGATTACTATCTGATCACAACATAATCAGTTCTTAATTTGCTTTCTAACAACAGGATCTCATAAATCAACATATCCTCAACAATCTAAATCTTTTTCTCATCATGGTCCAAATATCAATAAAAGTTCTCATCATCCATATCAAATTAAAGATCCATATCATACATACAACGAGCCTAACAAATAAATAGTATAACGATCACAAACAAGCGAAACAAAGGTCTCATGTCATTCATCAATCAAAACAAACAAACAAGACAAAACAAACAAACCACTCACTTTTGATTTGAAGAAAAGATCCACAAAAGCTCCTCCTTGCTAGATCCAAAGTCCTCCTTTTCGCTCTTCAAAATAAATCTCAAGAAATTCTGAATATATCAATGACGGCTGGGAAGAATTTCCCTTAAATATGCCGGGGTAAAATATTAGGGTTTTATTCCCACTTTGCAAAATAATCCTTTTAAGAATACAATTTTACATTCATAGGTTTAGTCTTGAAAATTCAATCAAATATCATTTAAATTAGGATCAAATAGAAAATATATTTCTAAACTCAGCAAATACTGATCGGAATGTCCAGCAAATACATTTTGCACTCTAAACCCTCAAAATGTCAATTTTGCAAATAAGTCCTTCTTTTCCCAAAAATTGCAAATAGTATCGATTTATTTCAGAAAAATCTGGAAAAATACTAAATAAATCCCAAATAATTAAATAATGATTTTTCATAAGGAAAACTAAAATTTTCAAACTTCTGAAAGGCCATTTGCACGTGTTTTGCACGTGTACAAAAGATAAATCTTTTTAGAAAATATTTATTTAAATCCTCAAAATTATTTAAATTCATTTCCAAATAATTAAAATAATATTTGAAAATATGGGGTTCTACATTTATACTAAAATCTTGATGGAATGGAGGGCTAGGATCAAGTAAGTGGTTATAAGATGGAGGGCTAAGATGAAAGTAGGAGTTACATTAACTGCCCACAACCAAGTAACCACCAAGCATGATCTCCACTCAAATTTTTGGTTTCCCTCCCAAAAAGATCAAAACCGACCATCATAGGAGTGCATATTGCACGTGTACGTGCATGCAACTAGGTCCAAAAATTGTACATTTTATTTATAAAAATAAACTTTAATTTTGTATTCTACATTACAAGTCATATTAAAAAATAAATTAACTAATGGGCTTTAGTTTAATAGGCCAAAATAATTATTATAAAATAATAAATTAAATTAACTTTGGGCTTTTAAAAGAAAAGGTTTTTTGTCTAATTGAAAGAAAGCTTTGTGAAAATAATCTAAAAGCACAAATTTAAAAATCCATACTCATCATAATGGAAATAATCATAACACTTAATTCAACCAAAATATTGCACGTGCACACTACGTGCAAAATAAAAAAAATTTCATTAAATGAAAAATCAGGGCATTACAACACGCCCGTATCTCTCGAACCGAAGTCAAAACTAATATCTACAAGTTGGGGTTGCTTGTGCTACGTGAGACCATCCTGCTCACAAAGTTTCGTATTTTTTGAGGTCGTTTGAAGGATTTTCTAGTCTAACCGCACGAAAATGTTTCTAAGTCATTTACTTCTAATGCGAGGAATGTGAGAAAACCGCACAAACGACATCTAAATTTTATCGAACTTTGCAGCTTGCTTGAATCCACCTAGTACAAGCCATCCCAATTTGTACAAGTGATTTTTGACTCGTGGTTTAAGAGATATGGCCGTGTATCGCTTTATTTCGGTTTTTTATTCAAACGAAAGCGATACACCGCCGTATCTCTCCAACCGTGATTCGAACCTTACTTCTACAAGTTGTGGTTGCTTGTGCTACGTGAAACCATGTTACTCGCAATGTTTCGTATTTTTTTAAGGTCATTTCCAGGGTTTTTTAGTCTAACCGCACTGTAAATGTTCTAAGTAAATTAAAATGTACGGCACGATTAAAAATACAACTCAATCTACAATATCTTCGACTGATCAACAACTATTACACCGTGTAAGTTCATCAAAATACTACTTAGAAATTTCTACATCTACAAATTTTTAGGCACTTTTCATATAGGGTAAAATCTTGGAAAGAGACAAACAATTTAAAAATTAATACAATTACAATTACTAATGTAAAGATTTAATCATTACCTTACAAAATATATCTGAATTTTGCCAATGTAGGTCTCGTGGCCGAACTAGGGTTTCGTTTTTGCGATGACAGAGTTGGGTTTAGAACTTTGGAGTAGAGATTGGGAGAAAGATTATATGGGGATCGAAGAGGAGAGGATCGGACTGAGGTGGAGGACCAAATGGAGGAGGAGAGGATTCAATTTGGGAATGCGACAAACGGAGCAAACGGACGGAAGAGAGAGAGAGAGAGAGAGAGAGAGAGAGAGAGAGAAAGAGAGAGAGAGGGAATCGCCTTAATGGTAGAGGAGGGAAGTGAGAGAGGAGTCACCGGAGTGAGAAATTCACGATTTCGGATATCAAACTAGGTTTGGGTTCATCCAAAAACCAATTTGAGAATGAGGAGAAGTCGACGAGGAAGAAGAACTATATACAGTTCTGAGATTATATCTATACCTTAACCTGTCCTTAGTAACGACAGGTTAAGGCAATATTTTTTTATAAAATTCAGCCTTAACCCGCCGTTGCCAAAGACAGGTTAAGGCAAAATTTTATAAAAAATATATGGGTCGTTGGATCGAAGATCCAACGGCCCAGATCAAAGTTCGCACGGGTCTGTGCACACAGACCCGTCGCAGATCCGTTTACAACCGAAGAAGCCTCATATATATATATATATATATATAATAGGAATTCTTATATAAAATCAAAAGGTAAAAATAATAATACTAATAGTAGTAAAAATAACAATAATAATAATAATAGCAGAAATAATAGTAACAAGAATAATAGGGTTATAGTTACAAAAAAAAGTATTGATCAAAAATAGATTTTAATAGAAGATCCAACAATACATTTTAACAAAAGAATTTGAAAGCGAAAAAATAATTTACAAAAATTTTAAATACAAAAAATACACAAAAAATACGTATTTGGGAAAACAGGGGATACAAAAATAACATGCTACTAGCAAAACATGATCTTTTCTACATAAAAGCAACATACAAAGCCTTCTAACAACCTAGAAGCAATTAAACATGCTACTCTTATCGGAATTCGACAAAATTAGACTTTTTAGAAAGGTAAGAACATCTACTATAACTCTCTAGTTGAAAATTTTCTCTGATAAAATCAATAAGAGGTACAAAAACCTCGAACAATCTAAACAACGACGCTTCAGCCGAAATGGCCAGCTGTTGTGACTTCTAACGGTCGTAACTCATAATTTGCTTATCGGAATCTAACCAAATAGGACATTTTGGAAAGCTCAAAACATCTACTACAACTTTTTAGTTGAAAATTTTTCCAAATTCTGCTAGGAACTCAAAGTCCAACTCCTTAAACACAGTACAAAAAACAACAAAGACAGCCCAAAAGCTGAAACTTCTAAAGCTCATAACTTTTGCTATACTTGTCAGAATTTAACAAAATAGTACATTTTGGAAATTTGGGAACATATACTACAACTTTCTAGTTGACCACTTTATCAGATTTCGCATGGAACTCAAAATCCAGTCCTTTGAACACAATTCAAAACAACAAATGCACAACAAAAGTTACAGCAAAAGCTGAAACTTGTAAAGGTTCGTAACTTTTGCTGTACTTTTCGAAATCTAGCAAAATTAGACATTTTGGAAAGGGGAGAACATCTACTACAACTTTCTAGTTGAACATTTTCCAAATTCTGTAAGGAACTCAAAATCCAACTGTTTAAACACAACACAAAAAGCAACTAAGACATTCCAAAAGCTGAAACTTCCAAAGCTCATAACTTTTGGTATACTTGTCGGAATTTAACAAAATAGGACATTTTCGAAAGGTGGGAACATATAATACTACTTTCTAGTTGAACACTTTCTCAGATTCCGTATGGAACTCAAAATCTAGTCCTTTGAACACAATTCAAAAACAACAAAAGCACAGCAAAAGTTACAACAAAAGCTGAAACTTGTAAAGGTCGTAACTTTTGCTATACTTATCGGAATTTAACAAAATTGGACATTTTGAAAATGTGGGAACATATACTACAACTTTCTAGTTGACCACTTTCTCAGATTTCGCATGGAACTCAAAATCCAGTCAATTGAACACAATTCAAAACAACAAAAGCACAACAAAAGTTACAGCAAAAGCTAAAACTTGTAAAGGTGGTAACATTTGCTATAATTATTGGAATCTAACAAAATTGGGCTTCTTCGAAAGGGGAGAACATCTACTACAACTTTCTAGTTGAACACTTTTACAGATTCCTTGTAGAGCTCAAAATCGAGCTCTTTGAACACAACTTAAGAATAACAAAAAGCACAGCAAAAGCTGAAACTTGTAAAGCTTATAACTTTTGCTTTACTTATCAGAATCTAGTAAAATTAGGCTTTATGGAAAGGGGAGAACATCTACTACAACTTTCTAGTTGACCACTTTCCTGATTCCTGATAGAGCTTAAATTCCAACTCTTTGAATACAACTCAAGAACAACAAAAAGTACAGCAAAAGCTGAAATTTATAAAGCTTATAATTTTTTCTATACTTATTGGAATCTTGTAAAATTGGGCTTTCTGGAAAGGGGAGAATATATACTGTAACTTTCTACTTGAACACTTTTTCAGATTTCGTAAGGAACTCAAAATTCAGTCCTTTGAACACAACTCAAAAACAACAAAAAACACAGCAAAAGCTTATCACTTTTGCTATACTTGTCGGAATCTAGAAAAATTGGCCATTTTGGAAAGGGGAGAACATCTACTAAAACTTCCTAGTTGAACACATTTTTAGATTCAATCAATAAGAGGTGCAGAAACTTCGAACCATCAAGATAGTGAGCTTCAGCCAAGAACCTGGCTGCTGAGATTTATAAAGCTCATAACTTTTGCAATACTTATCGGAATCGAGAAAAATTGGCCCTTTTGGAAAGGGGAGAACATCTACTACAACTTCCTAGTTGAACACTTTTTCAGATTCAATCAATGAGAGGTGCCAAAACTTCGAACCATCCAGACAGCGAGCTTCAAAGAAAAAGCTGGCTACTAAGATTTGTAAAGCTCATAACTTTTGCAATACTTATCGGAATCTAACAAAATAATCTATATTGGAATGGGGAGAACATCTAATACAACTTTCTAGTTGAACACTTTTTCAGATTCCGTAAGGAACTTAAAATCCTGCCCCTTGAATACAAGTCGAATTAACCAAAACAAAAATTTCTTTTTGATTTTCACTGTTTTGGGAAAACAATTTGTTTCACCGATCAAATTAACCCCAAAAATCTATAAAAGATATAGCATGGTAGTAACACTTACGAGAAGCTCTCAAATTAATTTGGAGTCAAAATTCCAAATTTAAAACAAGTAATTAATTCTAACTACATACTAGTTTTAGATCGATTCTTTAGTGCTCTATTTGAGTTCTACCACTTCAATCTTTATATCTCTTTTGTTATAGTCCATAAATATGATTGTGCATATGATTTTAGTCCTTTTTATTCATTTATTCAACAATAATAACATTAATAACAACAAAAGACAAGTTGAGAACTCCCACCCAAAAGTGTAGGAAGAACTAGCTAGCTTCATCTCCTCCTTGCTCCTTGTTCTTGATCCTCTTCAAGAACAACCTCCAAATGAACCCATGAAATTTGATTGATTTGATCTGTGTTTTATTTTATTTTCTTCTCAATTTTTTATAAATAAAAACAAGTAAAGAAGAAGGAGAATGAGATGAGAAAGAGATGGAGAGACAAAATAAAAGAGGGTTTCTTGCACTTGGTAATTGTGTCCAGCCTATGGGGTTAGGAGGGAGGGGGGGGGGGGGGGGGGGGGGTTATAGGAGAGGGAGAGTTGGGTGTGTGGCTGTGGAGAAGTCATACCCATTTGTGGCTAAACAAGTGTTTGAGATCAAATTGCAAATTTAAATTGCAATCAACACCCTACTCATCTCTAACCCTCCATTTTGATCATGATTGATAAAAAACAAGAGGTATTTTTCCAAAATCACATACTACATGATTTCGTACAAACATACGAAATCAATACGGTACATATACGTACATATATCCGTATATACAGATAATTTTTATTCGTTAAAACGAATAATCTCTATCAAAAATATTTTTATTCAGAAATAATAATAAAAATAATTTTATTACCGGTTCGGGAGATTTCAGTACCAATTTGATACAATACAGATGTATACAGACTGGTATGTATATATATATATATATATATATATATATATATATATATATATAATGTTTATTAACTAAACTAGGCAATATCCATAAAAAATATTTCAATTATGAAAATTAAAATAAAATTAAAATAAAATAATAATTTTTAATATTAGCCTGAGATTTTACAGACATTTTCTAAAAAACGCATTTTACAGGATTTTTTACTAGTGCACAAAACCGATACAATACATATATATAATTACTTGTATATATATACAGATAACTTTTTATTAGCGAAACCAAGAAATTTCCATAAAAATATTTTAATTTTAAAAATAGTAATGATACAATTATAATATCCGTCCGGGATATTACAATATTTCCCTACGCAGAGTTGGTATGGGTGTCATGCTACCCGGTCAGCCAGCGGGGGTTAAGGGGAGGCTGCCCCTTGCAGGTGCGGGGCAATGCCCGGAGCAAAAATTTCTCTCTTCATCTGTGGCCACCTCCAGAGCATGAACTCTTCATGTTGTAAGAACCCTAATGCCGCTGCAAACGACGCATGTGCATGGACTCTTCATGCTTTAAGAAATCCTAACATCACTGCAAATTACATCTTACTGCTCCAGAATTTTAACGGTTCCACACCAAAGGCTACCATGGTATGACATTTATGTTAATAATGAACAGATAAACGAATTCTCATATTGCAACTGTTGAAAAAATTATATCACATATGAATCTTTCTTCCAAAAGGCGAACATATCATGGATAATCACATATCGTACACAACCGAATTATGGTATTGCAAGTGGCTCTGATACCACTGTTAGGTTTCGAATGCAATCTCAGAATAAATACACAAGGGAATTTTTTTAAAAAGGTATCAAAACCTCGCCATGGATCCATGCGAAAACCATAAATCGTGCTTAGGAGTTAAACCTTAAACATGGATCTATTGTCTCCACAGTATGCCGATCATAGCACTGTAATATTGTGGTGTCTCTATGGTATCCACACGAATGGAACGAAAAATGGCTCTCCCTCAGACCGCGGTGCTAGATGCGAGAAGGGGATGTTTGTCACGCCCCGCTTCCCAAAAATACGGAATAGGAGCACGTAACATTGACCCAGCGAATGATTTTCATCATCCATAAGCTGTTCAGGAATCTTTACAATATATCACAGGAATAATCAGAGTCGGAAGCAAAAGAATCAACCAACATGCACATATGAACCAAAATACCAACAAGAATACTTGAAACCAAATATATTAATCTCAAATGGTCATGATCTGAATAAGTCAACAAAATCCTGGGTCACATTGCCCAAATACAAAAATAAATCCAAATATCAAATTACAATATTGTTCAAGCAACTACAAAAATAATAATAACAAGATCCGGCACTAATACTTCATGTCACCGATACCATCTGGAACCTGTTCTGCAAAATCTACAATTTAACAATTGCAGGAAAGAGGAAAAGAGAAAACAAGTGCCCGTCAATTACAAGTTACGGGACACTTATAATGTAGGATACAAGTACATGGAAAACTAAACAAATAACATGGAATAATGCATCAACAGTGATAACTAGTATGAATCAGTAAAACAAAGTTGATTAGCATGGTATACTAACAGTACAGATGTTTGTGTCAAATGTAGTGTCATATGGCAACTAACAGTGTCCAGTAACAGTAAGCTCAGTATACCAGTGAATCAGGATAACAGTATAATAGTATCAGTCCAACGGTATCAGTCTAACAGTATCAGTCTTGTGTGTATTACTAGTTAGGTAGCACTTCATGCAGCCCACCTTACAAGGTTGCTACGTTCAAACAGTTTCACTTTAGATTTCGTAGGGGATCACATAGGGCAGTGTACTTAGGTATCAGTAACAGTAGAAGTAGCAGTAACAGTCAGAACCTAGTGGTCCTCCTCCGATTACACCTTCCTGTAGGGAAGTGTGCAATCAGGTAATCAATAACAGAAATCAGACAGTCAGAACCTATTGGTCCTCCTCCGAGTACACATTCCTATAGGAAAGTGTGCAGTCAGGTAATCAGTATAACAGTATAACAGATGCTCATTATGGAAAACACGGGCCCCTTTCTAAGTACACATTTCTATAATTTCCCACTACTAGATCTTTTCCTTAAACTCCGGCTTGATTTATTTTATTATGGTCATCAAACAGGCATGAATGTGTACGAAATAGTGTCAAAATAACATGGTATAATCATTATTAGGTTCAGAGAAACAATTAAACATGCATAGAGGATATACAGTCACATAAACGAGCAAAACAGTGTATGTTCATATTCAGGACAGCAAGACAGTATAGTACTAAAACAGTGATTCTTATTACTACAGAAATTCAAATCTGAATCCGTCAAAAAATCTGGAAAATAGACTTCTACATGAATCCAGCGATTATAAATAAGCCATATAGTATTTCACAAAATCATAACTCAAAACGTATTTTAATCCAGAAAATATGTTCAGTCAGAAATCAGTAAAACGAATTCTCAGTCAGAAAAACAATATTAAAACCACTCAAATAAATCCATGAAAAATTTGGGGTAATCCCCTACATGTCTAGTATCAAAATATAGAGTTTTATAATATTCCAGTAAAATTAGTTCAGCCGACAAAAATCGGAAAACCTCAAGAAACGATAGTTTGGCAAATCTGGAATTCCCAACAATACTGTACGAAAACTGAAATATCTCGCAAGCCATGAAACAAAATCCAAATCCGGCAAAAGGAGCTGAAAATAGACAAATTAATCTAAACTTCATATTTCAAAAATATTTTTCATACAGTATAAGGAAATAGGGTGAAAATATGATTCTTTACAGAATAGCGAGCAAAATACAGCAAGTATAGCTTTCATAAACTAGCATGAAACAGTGTATAAAGCTAATCAATAAAATCCACCAAAATTATGGGTAACCCCTAAATAGATATAGAAGTACTGACCAAAGTTTCATATCAAAATAATATGTGTAGCTCAAGTGTCAAAATAATTTTATCATCAAAATCATCAAGAAACGAAATCTGGAATTGATCTACACCTCTGCAGTAAAACAGTCATATCTCACACATACGAAAACGAAATCGAGCAAGGTCAGAGGGGTTGAAAAACAGACACATTTCTCTACAATTTATGTTTTATTCTGAAATTAATATACTGGCGTTAATATGATTTAAATTACTTATCAGGACAGAATAGTGGCAAAACACAGAATTTTCTCAAAAACCAAAATCAACATAGATTCAACGAAACTTGATCCAGACACACTCAAACATGAAATTAAATCTACCAAGTGTCCAAACAACATGAAATAGGGTATACTAAATGTCCACAACAAGTATATCACATGGATCCAACAAACGCACAAATTCTCATAACTAATTCACATATTCGATCACATCAAATAAACAGTAAATCCTAGGTTGTACTCATGTCATATGTGTCTTGAGGCAACTATGATCAAGTTTTCACTATCGAGACAATATCAACAAGGGAATTCACATAAAAATTGTCTCTAGAACCCAACTACACTATAGGTGGTATTTTTAACTTGTATTAAACAAAAGAATTGGAGTACAAGTTACTTGCCTGGAAGACGAAGAATCCAACAGAAGAGAAAGAGAATAAAGGGAACGGATTCTCAGCAACCGAATACGATTCCAACGGATCACGAACAGAAGGAACAACAGATCACGAACACGATCGGACGACTGAGATCAGAAGATCAAGAGATCAAGGCGATCAGATCAGATCGGATGACTCTGATCGAAGAATAAGATCAAGATTGAGATGTGATCAATATCTTGATGATGATGATGATCGGATCAGATCAATGATCAGGACGACCACCAATCAAAGTGATCAAAAAACTCCATGATGATGATCATGATGATCAAAAACGGACGGCCAATATACAAACCATCAAAACCCACATGATCAAGAAGATCAAGATGAGAGATCATGAAGATCCGATGGCCCACAACAAAGATGATAAAGAAATCCAAGATGATGATGATCAAGATGTTGATCAACGGCCCACGATAAAGATGATGATCAAGAAGATCGGACGGCCGAGAATTAATCATGATCAGAACTCCATGAACAACCCATGACTTTGGCCGATGCAATGCCTTGGCTTCGACGACGGGTGGCAGGGAGGACGGCACGTCGATGGACGGCGCACAAGGTAGCACCGGGAGGTCGCGGTAGCGCTATCGTCTGTTGGGTTTGCTGTGTTACTGGCTCTGGTTGTCGATGGGGGTAGCACTACAGTGCAGCGCCACTGCTGGATGCAGTCTGCACTGAGGTGGCGTGTAGGCAGACGGGAGGGGAGAAGATGAGCACATGTGGATGGAGATAGGAGAACATGAGCACACCAGGGTTTCGAAATATACAGGTATGAAGTCAAAACGGCTGAGGGCTTAAGCAGGATGGGAAGAAGTCGGCTGGGGTGGTTTAATGCATAGTATATATGGGTATATATACAGGGTGGGTTTATGGTTAAGATGGAATTGGGTTGGAGTATAATAACGGGTCTAGGGAAGGTAAGTAGCTAACGGGTAGGGTTATTGGTATAAAATAGGGTATAGGGTATTAGGATATGGGTAAATGGGTTATAGTTAATTGGGTTTAAAAATCCATTAAGAAAATTATAGGGTTTTAGAATAAAATAACAAATAAAATATACAATTTAGGATTTTATAGAGATATAAATAATAATAATAATAATAAAATAGCAATAACAATAACAATAATAGTGTTAAAAATAACAGAAATAATATCAATTATAGAAATCAAGGTAACAATTTAAATAATAAGATTTGTATAAAAATCATAGGAAATAGTTACGAATAAATTATTGATTAAAAATAACTTCAGTGGAAGATTCAAAAATACATTTTAAAGAGAAGAATTTGAAAACGAAAAATAATTTACAAAAATTTTAAATACAGAAAATACACGAAAAATAGAATTTTTGGAAAACAGGGGTTACAATGGTCCTCCTCACGATCTCTCTTTCTCACTTTCTGTGACGGCTAGAATTTTTCATGTGTGTCTATTCCACAGATACATATAATATATATAGGTGCATAAAACCAACCCAAAGAGAAAAATGAGGTTGTTCGACTCACAATATGACCTGGGTCAGATTCGAGTGTAGGCCTTTGAAATTTAGTCAGCCTATTTAATCTAATTAAAAGTCCAACGAATGTTAGGAGTCCAAGTCTTACTTGGATCCCTAACTAAATTCATCTCATGAATTAAAATCCCAATTTCGATACATTCTAAGTGTGTGACCATGTAACCCCTGTTTTTCCAAATACGTATTTTTGAGTATTTTTTGTATTTAAAATTTTTGCAAATTATTTTTTTCGTCTTTCAAATTCTTTTGTCAAATTGTATTATTGGATCTCCTATTAAAATCTGTTTTCGATCAATAATTTCATTGTAACTATTTTCTCTGATTTTTTTTATATTGTAATACAATTCTTTTTTATTATTATTACTGTTATTTTTAATACTTTTATTATTATTATTATTTTTGTTATTGTTTTTTTTACTATTATTATTAGTATTTCTATAAAATTCTAATTGTATATTTTTGTTGGTTATTTTATTTTAACCAAAAAATCCAAACCCATTATTTTATTGGATTTAATACCCTATATTTTTTTTAAAACCCATTTAGTACCTGTTAAAATCCTTCACTAAACCCAACAAAACCCCAAACCCATTACCCACCTATTTATACCCTTAACCCTATAACCTGTTTGTTAAACTATCCCAAACCCGTTTACACTATTACCCATTAAGCCCAAACCCGTTTCCCTCTTATACATTCACCTAACGCTAAAAATCTTTACCCTATTTATATTCCACCTGCATGTGGCTGTTCGTTATCCAACCCATTAGCCGCCCATGTCATCCCCTCTCCCGATCCTCTCCCTCTACCGCCTCTTCATCTTTCAGTGCTCCTCTGCCCTCTCCTCCCGATCCTCTGCCACTCCCTGTCTCTCCCCTTCGCCGTGACTGAACCCCGAGCACCTATGCTCCTCCCAGGCGACATCAGCCGACACCCCCAACTGCACTAGCCAGCTCTCCCTTGGTAGTGTCGCCCTGCCCATCTCCTCGTGACTGCAGCAACAGCTGCCAGTCGCACAGCCCTGGTCCCTTTCCCTGTACTACCTTCCCCTACCGATGACAGTCCCGACGTCCCCCCTGTTCTGTGCTCGTCCAGATAGCAACGACAAGGGCAGCACTATGCCGCCGTGCCGTTGTGCTGTTCGTTTCCCGTTGCCGTCTCTCGCTACCCGTCGCTACTCTCTAGTGGTTACATGTGATCTCGAGTGTGTATTCGAGGTTCGTGTGTTCATTTTTGGCTCGTGGGCTTGTCGTGTATTGTGTTATGAGCCATCCGATCGTCGATCATCATCATGCTTGATTGGATGTTGACCATCCGATCTCCTCTTGATCATCACGATCATGATGATCATCAATTTCCTTTGATCGCAGCCGTTCGATCGATCGATCTTGATCTTCATCATCTTGATCATCCTCTTAATCATCGAGATCCGTGCCTTGTGACTCATGGTTGGTTCATGATTTGTTCGTTGTGTTTGTGTTGAAATCTGTTCCCGTTATTCTTGTTCTTGTTTCGTCATTTTCAGTATCGTCTTTCAGACAAGTAACTTGTATAAAATTCATTTGCAAATACAAGTACTAAATACCGCCTGTAGCGTAGTTGGGTTGTAGAGACAATTTGTGTGTGAATTCTCTGTTATATATTGTCTCTATTGTGATGATATGACCATAGTTGCCTCACAACATATATGACTTGAATTAACCTATGGTTGACCACTTTTGATGTGTATGTTCATTCTATCTTGAGATATCCATGCTTGATGTGTTATTAGTGTTATACTTGTCTAATACTTGTGAAATACCCCATACCATGTTGTTTGGATATCTAGTACACTATATTTCATGTTTGGGTTGATTTGGATGAATTTTGTATGATCTATGTTGTTTTGTGTGTGAAGAACAAATCGGTATTTTTCTGGTCCCTGATGTTAATCAGTGTTTTAGACCTTATTGAGGTCAGTATTTGAAAATATTTTGTGAACATAATTAGAAGAGAATTTTGTCTATTTTCCAACTCTTTTGACAGATCTCAGTTTCTGTTTACATGTAATGAGTTATGTCGATTTTACTACAGTGGTGTCGAAAGGTTTCCAGATCTTGTTTTCTATGAATTCTGAAGAGTAATATATTTTTATCCTGGTGTTAAAATTGTTATTTTGATCTAAAACTTTTCTCAATATTTCTTGACTTGATTGGGGTCTACCCAGAATTTTGGTGGATTTATTTAAGGTGTTTTACAAATCTTTTCATGCTCGCAAATAAAGATTTTACATACAGAATTTTACTACCGTTCAGTAAAGAACCTGATTTTCAACCTATTTTTACTTGTTGTTTCTAAAATATTTCTGAATATGAAAGTTAGCCTACTATATCTATTTTATTACCTTTTTGACAGATTTGGATTTCGATTTATGGTTTGTGAGATATTTCTATTTTCGTACTGCAGCATTTGTGATTTCAGATTTACAAAACCGTCGTGTCTTGCTGTTTTCTTATTTTACTTGACTACTCTATTCTTGTTGGAAAATTATGAAACTTATTTTTCTGTTACTATACATATAGAGGAATACCCCAGGTTTATTTTAGATTTAATTAATGCGTTTTCATGCTGTTTTCCGTACTTTGAATACAAACATCCGATTTCTAGCTGAACGCATTTTCTGGATTCAAACCTGTTTTGAGACTTGATTTTGTGAAATACAAAACGACTTATATATGTTTTCTGGATTCGGTAGCGATTCCATTTTCCAGATTCTTAGACGGATTCAGATTTGCATTTTTGTAGCGACGGGAGCTCAGTTTTGGTGCAGTACTGTCTTGCTGTCCTGAACTGGAGTTTCTGTTTTATCATCCTGTTATGAGTTATCTTCTTCCTGAACATGTTTATCATACAACCTGAACCTATTACTTGTTCATGCTATGTTATTCTTGACCTATTTGCGACAGATACATGCCTGTTTGCTAATAATAATAAAATAACCAAGCCAGGGTTAAGGGAAAGATCTAGTAGTTGAAAATACAGAAACGTGTACTGAGAAGAGGACCTGTGTCCTGACTGTTACGTGTCCATGAATACATGATTCACGATCCTGTTTACCTGTACTTGACTGCATGCTTCCTTATAGGAAGATGTACTCGGAAGAGAACCACTAGGTTCTACCTGTTTCCTGTACCTGACTGCATGCTTCCTTATAGGAATGTGTACTAGGAAGAGAACCACTAGGTTCTACCTGTTCCTGTTATTCCTGTTATCCTGATTCCTGAGTACACTACCCTATGGACTCCACTACGAAATCTAAACGAAACTGTTTGAATGTAGCAACCATGTGATAAAAGCTGGGGCGCATGAAGTGCTACCTAGTTAGTAATAATACAAGACTTGACATAACCTGATACCTTTTACATGATACCTGTACTTGTACCTGTTCACCTATTTACCTGTATACCTAATTACCTGATTGCCTGTTACATGTTTACCTGTTTACCTGTTTGCCTGATACATGATACATGTTACCTGTATCTATTAGGATACATGATACTTGTTTCTATTTTCCTGATTCATGTTAGACATTTTATTCTGTTAACATGCTTATACCATGCTTGTTTATTCCTGCTGTTATTTTGTATTTGTGATTTTTCCCCATATACTTGTATCCTGCACTACAAGCGGCCCGTAACTTGCATTGACGGGAGTTTGTTTTCTTTTTCCTATTCCTGCAATTGTTAAATTGCAGATTTTGGAGAATAGGTACCAGATGGTGTTGGTGATATGAGTTACTAATGCTGAAGTTTGTTTGCATTTATTATTATTATTTCCTGTTATTTCTTGAACAATTGTATTTGATACTTGGATTTATTTGTATTTGGGCAATGTGATCCAGGATATTATTAACTTGTCCGGACTTGATTTATTTGAGATTATTATATTTTGGTTTCAAGTAAATTTTTGTTGGTCTATTTGATTCGATTATGCATACTTGGTTGATTCTTTTTCTTCTGACTCTGATTATTTCTGTGAGATGTTGTAAAGATTCTGAACAGCTTATGGATGATGAAAATTATTCGCTGGGCTTAGTCATATATCCGTATTCCGTATTTTACTTTTGGGAAGCGGGGCGTGACAAGATTTTTAGTGGTATCAGAGCACAGATTTGGCTATTGTATTAGTTGCCTAATATATTAGGCAAGCTTGGCTCGAACTGGGATCGGCTTAACATCTCACCAACCATGCATGCATAAATGAATCATAATAAATATTGATCGGGATACTAGTCTTATTCTTTTCATTTTGATCCATTTTATTCAATTCCTTGGTTCTTTGTTTCTTCCGTCTTTTTTAGTCGCCCTCTTTGTTGATTTCGTCTTGGGTATGAATTCATTCTTCTCGTACCCATATCCTTCTGATTTTGATGTTGTCCATTCTTTTCTTCCTTCATGGTCCGTCAGTCGGCATCGCTGGATGCTATTGGTAGAGTCTTCCCCAATCAGAGTGGCGCAGCGGAAGCGTGGGGGCCCATAACCTACAGGTCCCAAGATTCTCTTGTTGCTTCTCCTTCCCTCATTGTTTGCTTTCTCTATTCCTTGTATTCATCCTCATCCGTTGACTCATTGCTTGGTTCATGTCTTCCTTGTCCATCCTTTCTTCGATTCCAACTCTATCTATTTATTCATCTCTTTGCTTTGTTATCTTGCAAGTTTTGTGTTGTTTCTTCTTCATTTTTGATACCGGTTATCAATTCTTCCCTGTCCTTTCTCCCTTTAATTTCAGTTCTGCCTACTATCTATCTTGCTTTGTTGTCTTGTGTTGTTTCTCTCATTTTGATACCTGTTTATTTTCTATAATGCATTCCTTTGACCTCATCGTTATCCATTTCCTTCTTTTTCTGGTGTTGCAACTGCCTTGTTCTTTTCCATTTAATCCTCTGTTTTGTAACCCTTCCCTAGTTTTCTTTTGCCTTGTCATATGTACCGCCTAAGTAAATTTCGAGGACGAAATTTTGTTGTAAAGTGGGTAGGATTTATAACCCTTATTTTCCCAAATACGTATTTTTATGTATTTTCTGTATTTAAAATCTTTGCAAATTAGTATTTTCTGCTTTCAAATTCTTTTTGTCAAATTGTATTATTGGATCTCATATTAAAATCAATTTTCGATCAATTATTTCATTGTAACTATTTTATATGATTTTTTTATATTGTAATACAATTCTTATTTTTGTTATTATTACTGTTATTTTTAATACTGTTATTATTATTATTATTATTATTATTATTATTGTTGTTGTTTTTTTTATTATTATTAGTATTTCTATAAAATCCTAATTGTATATTTTTGTTGGTTATTTTATTTTAACCCAAAAATCCAAACCCAAGATTTTATTGGATTTAATGCCCTATATTTTTTTAAAACCCATTTAATACCCATTAAAATCCTTCACTAAACCCAATAAAACACCAAACCCAATTACCCACCTAGTTGTACCCTTATCCCTATAACTCGTTTGACCCTAAAAATCTTTACCTTATTTATATTCCCCCTGCATGTGCCTATTTGTCATCCAACCCATTAGCCGCCCATGTCATCCCCTCTGCCGATCCTCTCCCTCTACTGCCTCTTCATCTTCCGGTGCTCCTCCGCACTCTCCTCCCGATCCTCTGCCACTCCCTGTCTCTCCCCCTAGCCGCGACTAAACCCCGTGCGCTTGTGCTCCTCCCAGGTGACAGCAACCGAAGCCCCCGACTGCACCAGCCTCCTCTCCCTCTGCAGCGCCGCCCTGCCCTTCTCCACGCAATCGTAGCAACAGTCACCTTTCGCGCAGCCCTGGTCCCTTTCCCAATACCGCCTTCCCCTGCCGATGACAGTCCCGACGTCCCTCTGTTCTGTGCTCGTCCAGACACCAACGACAACGACAGCACTGCGGTGCAGTGCCGTTGTGCCATTCATTTTCCATTGCCATCTCTCGCTGCCCGCCGCTACTCTCTTGTGGTTTTGTGTGATCTCGAGTGTGTATTCGAGGTTCGTGCGTTCATTTTTGGCTCATCATTTATTATGTTGTGAGCCGTCTGATCGTCGATCATCTTGATCATCATCATGCTTGATTCGATGTTGACCGTCTGATCTCCTCTTGATCATCACGATCATGATGATCATCAATTTCCTTTGATCCCAGCCGTTCGATTGATCGATCTTAATCTTCATCATCTTGATCATCGAGATTCGTGTCTTGTGATCGTGTGTTCGTGGTTGGTTCATGATCCGTTCGTTGTGTTTGTGTTCGTGCCCGAGAATCCGTTCCCATTATTCTTGTTCTTGCTTCGTCGTTTTCATCATCGTCTTTCAGGCAACTAACTTGTATTAAATTCCTTTGCAAATACAATTACTAAAGACAGCCTGTAGTGTAGTTAGGTTCTAGACACAATTTGTATGTGAATTCTCTGTTATATATTGTCTCTATTGTGATGATTTGACCATAGTTGCCTCACGACATATATGACTTGAATTAACCTAGGGTTGACCACTTTTGATGTGTATGTTCATGATGTCTTGAGATATCCGTGCTTGATGTATTATTCATGTTATACTTGTCGAATACTTGTGAAATACCCCATACCATGTTGTTTGGACATCTAGTACACTATATTTCATATGATCTATGTTGTTTTGTGTGTGAAGAACAAATATGTATTTCTCTTTTCAATGTTGTTGATCAGTGTTTTAGACCCTATTGAGGTCAGTATTTGAAAATATTTTGTGAACATGATTAGAAGAGAATTCTGTCTATTTTCCAACCCTTTCGACGGATCTCAGTTTTGATTTACGAGTTGTGAGTTATGTTGATTTTACTACAGTGGTGTCGAAAGGTTTCCAGATCTTTGTTTTCTATGAATTCTGAAGAGTAATATATTTTTATTCTAGTGTTAAAATTATTATTTTGATCTGAAATTTTGCACAATATTTCTTGACTTGATTGGGTTCTACCCAGAATTTTGGTGGATTTATTAAAGGTATTTTACAAACCTTTTCATGCTCGCAGAAAAAGATTTTACATGGAGAATTTTACTACTGTTCAGTAACGAAATGGATTTTCGACCTATTTTTACTTGTTATTTCTAAAATCTTTCTGAATATGAAAGTCAGCCTACTGTATCTATTTTATTAACCATTTAGCGGATTTGGATTTGGATTTATGGTTTGTGAGATATTGCTGTTTTGGTACTGCAGCGTTTGTGATTTCAGATTTACAAAACCGTCGTGTCTTGCTGTTTACTGATTTTAGTTAACTACTCTATTCTTGTTGGAAAATTATGAAACATGTTTTTCTGTTAGTATACATATAGCGGAATACTCCAGATTTTTTCATTGATTTAATTAATGAGTTTTCATACTGTTTTCCTGACTTTGAATACAAACTTCTGATTTCTGGCTGAGCGCGTTTTTTGGATTCAAACCTATTTTGAGACTTGATTTTGTGAAATACTATATTACTTATATATGTTTTCTAGATTCAGAAGGAAGTCTATTTTCCAAATTCTTCAACGGAATCAGATTTGTATTTTTGTAGCAACGGGAAATCTCAGTTTTAGTGCAGTACTGTCTTGCTGTCCTGAACTGGAGTTTTCGTTGTATCATCCTGTTATGAGTTATCTTCCATGAACATGTTTATCTTGCAACCTGAACCTGTTACTTTTTCATGCTATATTATTCTTAAACTGTTTGCGACACATACATGCCTGTTTACTAATAATAATAAAATAACCAAGCGGGGGTTAAGGGAAAGATCTAGTAGTGGAAAATATAGAAATGTGTACTGAGAAAAGGACCTGTGTCCTGCCTGTTACGTGTTCATGACTACATGATTCACGATCCTGTTTACCTATAACAAACTGCATGCTTCCCTATAGGAAGATGTACTCGAAAGAGAACCACTAGGTTCTACCTGTTTCCTGTACCTTACTGCATGCTCCCTATAGGAAGGTGTACTCGGAAGAGAACCACTAGGTTTTACCTGTTCCTGTTATTCCTGTTATCCTAATTCCTGAGTACACTGCCCTATGGACTCCACTATGAAATCTAAATGAAACTGTTTGAATGTAGCAACCAAGTGATAAAAGCTGGTGCGCATGAAGTGCTACCTAGTTAGTAATAATACAAGACTTGACATAACCTGATACCTGTTACATGATACCTGTAGTTGGACCTGTTCACCTGTTTACCTGTATACCTGATTACCTGATTGCTTGTTACATGTTTACCTGTTGACCTGTTTGCTTGATACCTGATACATGTTACCTGTACCTGTTAGTATATGTAACACCCCGAATCCCAAATACAACTGAATTCGAGTTCCACAGGATCTTTTCACTTATCTTCATAAAATTTTACAAGGAAATAAAACTTTACTTTACATCAGAGTTATATTTACATTAACATTTATACAGCGGAAGCAAATTTTACATCAATGAACGAAATACAACAACAGTCGAATAATCCTTAAGCATCAGGTCTTCTTTAGTCTTTTTCATGTGCTTTATCCTGCATAGAAACTGTGGGCACGTCAGTTCATTCAACTGACGAAATATTATACACGGCCATCCTCTCTATACCTAAAACAGTATTATGATTCTCAATACTTAAAAAACCACAAACTTGTTCACAAACAAAGCTAAAGGGACTATCCTATTGATGTTGTGTTGTGAATGTGCACTTAGTCCTTAATGCAATTATTTCTGTTATATGACACTAATGCGCACTTGTTCAGAGTGTATGCAGCCCATACTACATAGGTCCGAGGGCAAGCCCTTAACCGTTCTTCGTCTTGTAGGGTTCAATCCCTCGCCATGACTTAATCTACTACTGTAACTACGGTAAGTATCCTAGATGTTCTATGACCTACGAACATCTGTCTGGGCACCCTGGACAGAATCCCAATGCACTGTCACATGACTCATCATGCAGGCATCCTGTGGTAATTCACCTCGTACCATAGACGTGACACCACCCATAGTCACCAAATACCCCATGAACATCGCCACCGGGATGGTACTCTAGAGCAGTATCCACGTCCTACTCCTGATGCATCATGGGACATCCTGTGAATACTCTCACGCCGCCAATCCAATGACCCTCATACTCAATATTTTTCTCTTACTTTCATCACATCTTCACTATGTATCTAATCCTTACTTTAATTGAATCATGAACAAAATCAATCTCTTAGGGTTAGCACTTCCACTTTACCGGTCTTATTCATTCATTTCACATGACCCAACTCTTGGTCTTTTCATTTAAAATTTCATCTCAGCATTTCTTTTATTGCTGGTATAAGGCTTAGTTATACCCTAGTTCTTAATTCCAACTCATAATTACAACATTGAGTTTTTCATACTCATAAGTTATCTTTTTCATGGTTAACAATAAATTCCATTTCATGTTCACATCACTTGTATATTCATAAATTCATCAAGTCATTCAATTTTCATTTCATGCGCACATCATGAATAAATAAATAAGTACAATAAGTCAAACTCAAATAGTTTATTCTTTCCACAAAACTTCTTTAATCTTATTTTAATCAACACTAACCTTTATTTAATTCTCCTACTAATGTTTGTTTCATTTATCTAATTCAAAGGCATAAAGTCGTATTTTCATTCATAAACAATACTTAATTTAACAGTGAGAGTCCATAGCTAACACACTTGAATCTTCTTTCTTCCAAAAATATTTCTTTATCACTAAGCATAATTTCTCGAAAAATAGATTACTTTTATATTTAACGAAAATACAATTTTCTATGGAATTCTACCCAAATTTGTCTAAATAGTGTTCAAATATTTTTCACAAGATCTACATATTTTTAGAATCATTGTAGTATTTTTTTAGGATTTTTAAAATTCAAAAATTCGATTTTAAACTAAAAAAATCAAAAAAGGTCAAGTTTGCGGATAGCTAGATTCAAACCTGCGACCTGGACCAAGTCAACCGCCACCGAAAACCAATTGGGCTAAGGCGCCTATGCGATATGAAAGGGGGTTTTAGTAGGATAAGTTCGCTCTCGGATTTTGGGTTTTTACTAAAAAAAAATGAAATAAAAATGCAGGGCTTGGGTTTCGAACCCGAGACCTGAGGGGTCTAACCACGGCTACAGTAAAAGCCACTGCACCGCTAGCAACTTGGTCTAAGGGACCAGATTGTCTCAAAGAGTAATGGGTTGTTTATAACCCAGTTCTCTGCTCATTTCTAACTTTTATAAATCTCACAACAATTTTGTTTCTTTTTCTTCTCTTTTGAAAACAAAAAGCTCCAGATTTTACCAAACATGAATTTATAGTAAACTAGTATTTTTATAACCATTATTTACTTTATAAAACATGTATTTTGACCCTACTTTATGTTCTATGTCCATAATTTCGACTTTGAGAACAAACACAATATTTCTTCATAACTTAGAGTTAAATTTTCACAACTACTATATTTCATTGTTCTTTTATTCATTAACCACCTACAATAATTTAGAGATAATTTCTCATCTTTCTACAACAAAGAAACTTTATTTTAAGCAATCAATTACACAAAAAGGCATATAACTCAACTAGTTGTCTCATAAGCACAAATTTTATCATAGCATTCAATTAGAACATGTAACACAACAATATGGTAATTTCTAGCACTTTAATTCACAATTCATCCATTAGCAATCATTCTATCAAACATTCTCCAAGTTACCATTCCATTTTTAATTAAACAAGCATGGTTCCAATTTCAACTAATTGATTCATAATAATTTCATTAAATCTTCCCTAGCATGGCATCTAGTTCTAGAAGTATGAAAAACACCCACCTATTTGGAGAAAACGAAATGAAAAGCTCCTAGAGTCTCCAAGAATGCAAGAAAGTAGCCTTCTCCTCCTAGATTGTGTTGCAAGATGCTCCTCTTCCTTGCTCCTTGGTGCAACCCGAGCCTCCTCCTTGTGCTTGATGATGGGCCGGCCTCCTCTTGGAATGAACACACACACAAATACGCACACTCAATCTTTTAATCACTTAAACTTCTCAATCTTTTTCTCACTAGCCTTTTCTTCTCTTAGCAATTTGCTGTGCATAAATGAGAAGAAACTAGGGGTATTTATACACTTTTAGGATGAGATTGAATGGATAGGATTAATCAAGGAGTTAGGGATCAAGGATCAAGATGAAAAGGGAAGTTGTAGCAACTTCCATGATCTCAATAACTACCCCTAAACTCAACTCCACTCCTCCACTCCTCTCTAGCCACATCTGACCTCCCTTGGGTGTGCAATGCACACACAAGTGCATGCACGTGTCCCAACTAGTGTCCCCTATTTAAAGCTGTACAAATTTACTTAATCAATTGTCCACTAATTGTGTCTACATGACAAGTTGTGATAATTAAAAGATTAATTAAGTTTGTGGGCCTCAAAATAGTGTGCATTAGGCTCATGGGCTATTTAATAAAATATTTAATTATTCGAGTGGGCTTAAAATAAGAAAACATGTTTAGGCTTTATAAAATAGCATTTTTAGAAAAATAAAGAGAAAGAAAGAAATAATTGTCCATGTTATAAAAAATAATTTTATAACAAAATATGCAAACAAAATTTTGCACGTGCACAACACGTGAAAATCAACATTTCTCATTAAATGAAAATTCAGGGTATTACAGTATACATGCTACTTGTTTCTATTTTCCTTATTCATGTTAGACATTTTATTTTGTTGACATGCTTATACCATGCTTGTTTACTCCTGCTGTTATTTTGTATTTGTTATTTTTTCCCATGTACTTGTACCCTGCACTACAAGCGGCCCGTAACTTGCATTGACGGGAGTTTGTTTTCTTTTTCCTATTCCTGCAATTGTTAAATTGAAGATTTTGAATAACAGGTACCAAATGGTGTTTGTGATATGAGTTACTAGTGCTGGAGTTTGTTTGCATTTATTATTATTATTTCCTGTTATTGCTTGAACAATTGTATTTGATACTTGGATTTATTTCTATTTGGGCAGTGTGACCCAGGATATTATTAACTTGTCCAGACTTGATTTATTTGAGATTATTATATTTTGGTTTCAAGTAAATTTCTGTTGGTCTATTTGATTCGATTATGCATACTTGGTTGATTCTTTTGCTTCCGACTCTGATTATTTCTATGAGATGTTGTAATGATTCTAAACATCTTATGGATGATGAAAATTATTCGCTGGACTTAGTCACATATCCGTATTCCGTATTTCCTTTTTGGGAAGCGGGGCGTGACAGACCATGTAGGTTACCATTACATTGACTGTAATACTAAAATCCTATTCTAGTATTACAAATAGTGAGCGGTATCAAGCAATACAACACTGATACTCAAGTAACGGGAATGTCAATGATTTGACAACCTATCCGTGACCAATGTTAGCATGTAGTTTAGTCCCTTTGTCCATATATCATAATTGACCACAAGACATTGAGCGTGTCACCCTTGTATAGTTTAATCTCTGGTTTCTTGATGCTCGAGTAGACTTACTAAAACAAATAAAATCAATATCTCATGACTCATTTGGGAACGACCATGTATTTTGCAGTCTCACTCAATCAAGGGGCTCGTAGATATCGCTCATGTAATATAAGAGGGACAAATCCTATCTAAGTCACACACATCCCTCTGCATAATTTGTTCTATATGCAATAGTCGACTTTATATTCACTTTATTACAGGCAATATTTGAAGGCATTAAAACATATATCCTCTCATGTTGGGAATCATAGTGAATTCAAGTTAGAGGGCTACTGTAACACCCGCAATTTTTTCCCCCCAATTTTATAACTCCAACTTCAAATCTTTCAATTTCTATACCACTTTAAACATAAACTAAGATAGTTATATTTCAAATAAAATTCTGGAAGTTTCCCCTGAAATATTAGCCCTTTTACAGATTTTTCTTACGGGAATCTGCAAACAACCACACAGAACAATGTACCTGTAATATATTTCAGTCCTCCCCAGGCCAAATCATTCAACATCCCAAAGGCAATAATATCCACGGCTCTGGGCATAATTCTTCATAATAAGCAAGATACAAATTAAAAACCAAAAATTCTTTTGAAAACATATATGGTTTTTAGGAAAACTTTAGAAAAACCTTTCAAAAATCAACCACAGAACCAAATACTCCACAATGAGGTGGGTACGGGCTTTCATAATTCATTACAGCACTATATATATATATCCAACACCTTACAGTTATACACTTAATCTCCTATAATACCAAATAATACATCATCTACCCCCATTACTACATATCATATATACATATATACATATAATCGGTCAACAACAAACAAAATATAACAACCAAACCATATTTCTACCTCACCTCGCTGCTATTAAACCTGTAGGAGGGTTAGGGTCGTCCACCCTCAGGGAGGAACTCCCCTAACTCCCAAAAAACAACAGGGGTTAGCCATGTCTGGTGTAAGTACAATCAAATATAATTTTAACTTAGAAAGATTAAAATACACGAAAACAGAAACATTGAAAATACCAACATTGTAGTAAATTTAAGTTATAAACAATGGAATGTCCGAGAATAAGTATACATTTGAAAATTATAATGGAACCATATCATCAAATAGCCCACAATATAGTTATTGCAATCCCTCATTTTAATCACCACCACATTCCCTATATATATATATACACATTACAACTTTCATTCCAAAATATATATTACTTCACTCCGTTACTAAATAATCATCACAATAGTTTCTGTTTGTTACCACATTCTTACACCATATCAGTCTTTATATATATACATTTATCACCATACTTTCCGTTCAAAGCAAAACAAAATTTTACTTCATAACTGAACTTATTTCCTTTGCTTTATACACATACATTCCATTCATCATAAAGAGATTCAAACATTCATTAAAGTGCACCACATTCATTATTTATATCCACTCTTATTTCATCACACACTTCTCATTTACTTTCTTTTCATTCGTAAACCCATACAAATTCTAGACCTTTTATTTCACTCATTCTCTTCAATACCACTTACTGATATGGCTAAAAATAGGATTAACTCGGAACCATCCAAATTGGGCACGAATGTTTAAGCTCTCAGAGGTAAAACGATACAAACGGGTCTGAAATGGGAACTGGAACTTTCTTCAAAGACCAATAACCCTAAAACGGATCTGCCCTATTGGGTTTGGGTAAGGACCCGCTACAAACCAATTCAGATATTTAAAGAGTAATTCAAATTCTTAATCTCTAAGAGGCAGTTTAAACAGTCTCTCTTATCGTGAAATGAGTTTAAACTTTATATCATAGAGATAACTGATTATCTCTAAACTGTCTCTTAAGGCGACTATAAATACCCCTCTCCCCCTACCGTAACAAGGTAATCAATCTTTTTCCACATAAAGCTCTTTCATAATCTTCCTGACTTCTGGCAAGAGCGTCGGAGGGTTTGTCATCGAGATCCATTCCGGTGTATCGAACTATTTGTAGGTTCACGAAAGCAAAAAGAAACCAGTCAAACGCCGGTGAAAGTCAACATGTTTTCTTATTATTTTCCTCGAAAAATCCACAAATTTATTGGTTTGCTCTAACACCAGAATCAGCAGCAACAGATTTGCACAGTCTGTGGGAAGAGAAAAACAATCCAGCCCCACTACACCGGTGAAGTTGTTTCCTAAGCCATGCCTCTGAAGAAGGGAAAGGCACCGGTCTCCAGTCGTAGAGCCACTCATGTTCCTTCTCCTCCTCCTCTCCATGAGGTCCTCCCTCAACCCATCCAGCATGTCCAGCAACCTCAGCCTAGACAGCCTCTCCCTCCACCTGTCCAGCAGTCACAGCCTAGACAACTTCTCCCCCAACAACCTCACCCCAAGCAGGCCCCTCAAGGGCCTCAAAGGGCAGCTGAGGGGTCGTCCGGTCGAAGCTGTCATAGGAAACCTCCTCTTCATGACCATGTCTTAGTCCATAACCCCTCATTCGACTCCATGGCCTCTCAGAGTCTCCTGATGCCCAAGGATCTCTCGCACATTATTGTCAATTGGCAACATGGGATAGATCTTCGAACCCGCTTGGATAAGAGACGGACCCATGACGGGATCTCCCGCCGTGAAGATCAAAGGGGACCAGCGATTTGGCCCCCTATAGCCCGATCCCTCTGTAGACCAGACTGCAAAAGATATAACTCACCCAGGAGGCAGAGGGATTCACCCCCGCACCATTACAGGAGGAGCCGCACCCCGACTGGTTGGTCCACTCCAAGTGACCACTGAGATTGGAAGGCACCTGTCACAAGGGCGGAGTTCCAAGATTTTCAAGACGCAATTCTGCGGGCCAACCATGTTGCTCCAAACCACGATCAATGGCCAACTAGTCCTCAACAGGCCCCATGCCCTCACCATCACACTCCCAGTCCTATTCCCCATGAGGATGAGTCCTGGGGGTCAGCAAGATACGACCGGAGGGAAGACTCGTTCTACCGCCGTCTTCACGAGATAGAGAGTCGTCTTGGCAGACTTGACAGAGAAAAGGAACAACGGCAAGGATGTTCCACCCAAGCAGGCCTCCGTTCTCCCGGACTATCATGGAATCCCCAGTTGCAGAAAAATTCAAACCCCCTCACTTTGAGTCATATAATGGGGAGTCAGACCCCGCTGACCACATCGAGAGTTTTAAAACTCTAATGATGTTCCACCAGGCGTCGGACGTGCTTCTTTGCAAAACCTTCCCAGCCACGCTAAAGGGCTCCTCCCCCCACATCCGAAGATGAATACACCAGGTAAGAAGAGAAACAGGGATAAATGGTGCCGCTTCCATAGGGATCATGGCCACGACACGGATTATTGTCGGGCTCTCAAAGACGAGATTGAAGCCCTCATTTAGAGGGGGCAACCTTCTAGGTTCGTGAGGAAGAATAGAGCAGATCCTCCTCGGCCCCTAGGGGGGCTAATAAGCAAACTGAGCGATACAATGAGACCCCAGATTCTGAAGCTGAAGTTGTCCTACACGTCATACACGGAGGCCCAATGGGGGGAGATTCGAACTCCTCCCGAAAAGCCTTCATCCGAGAGGTGAACTCCGTGCAGAACCATCCTCCCCCCAAGGGCCTTGGGGTCCCTGTTACCATTTCAGACAAGGATTTGGAAGGCGTCCGAACGCCCCATTGTGATGCTCTTGTAATCAACCTCCATATGGCCAACTTCGATGTACGCCGAGTCCTGGTCGACATTGGCAGTTCGGTCAACATCCTTTTTCTAGAAGCCTTCCACGGTCTTAAGCTGTCCAGAGATCGACTCAAGCCCTGCCGGCTATACTCTTCACAGGTTTCTGGAGTGCCAGTGACGATCGAGGGTGTGATAACTCTCAACGTAACTGGACATTCCAGATTATAAAAGTCCTTCCCTTCCCGTCAAAATAGACATTTTCCGATGTATAAGGGGAATCGTGACCTGTTAGCTCGGACCGCAATTGATATGCCTGGAATCTCCGAAGAACTACTCACGCATCATCTTAGTTTTGCTTCTGGGCCCAAACCCGTCCAACAAAAGCGACGCTAATTTGATCAGAACGCCAGTAGGCGAGCAAAGAAGAAGTGGAGAAACTTTTGAATGCCCGGTTCATACATGAGGTCAACTATTTCGAAATGGTTGTCCAATGTCGTGATGGTCAAAAAAGCCAACTGGAGTTGGAGAATTTGCATTGATTTCACGGATCTGAATAGAGCTTTCCCGAAGGATCTGTTCCCGCTCCCGAGCAATGATGCCCTGATTGATGCAATGTAATCCCTGTTTTCCTAAAAATGTATTTTTTGTGTATTTTTTGTATTTAAAATTTTCGCAAATTATTTTTTCGGTTTTCAAATTTCTTTTGTTAAATTGTATTATTGGATTTCCTATTAAAATCTGTTTTCGTTCAATAATTTTATTTGTAAATATTTTATATGATTGTTATATTGTAATACAAAACTTTTTATTATTATCATCATGACTTATTGTTTATAAACTTTCTATTACTGTTTGGATTATTTTAAACTCGAATTCCATTTTGACATATATATATATATATATATATATATATATATATATATATATATATGTATCATTAATTTATCTATGTTACTATTATTTTTATTGTCATCATATTATTATTGTTATTATTATTATTACTACTTTTGGGTTCTTATTAAAAACCCATTTCTACTTGTTAATTCCATTGTAGTTATTTTAAATAAATTTTATATTGTAATGTAAATTACATGACTTTATAAAATTATATTTTGTTAGTTATTTTATTGTTCTTATTGGATTTCCTCAAACCCAATTTAAACCCACCTAATACCCAAAACCGTTATTTAACCTAAACCCCAATACCCATGCCCGTTTTAAACCCCACCCGTTTACACCCCTGTTCACCAACCCTAATAATACCCCCTTCCTCTGCTATATATATACCCCCGACCTCTCGTCTTCTCTCTAACCCATCTCTCAACCCCGCCGCCTCCTGTTCTCTCTAGCCTCCCACCACGTCACGACTTCGCCGTCAGCCTGCTTTGGCTCTCCTGTTCTCCCTCCCGCTCTCTCTCTCTCTCTCCCGCTCACCCTGTTCTCCACCTCGGCGATGCCCCTACATCCCCTACGTCGCGACCACCCCTGTGCGTGACCCCCTATCGCCCTAACCTCCTTGCCAGACGGCGCGTCAACAGCGCCCTCACCCTACACCCTTAACGACAGCCGCGACTGCAGCACAAGTCCCCTACAGCGCCTTCTTCTTGCGGCAGCGACAGCCAGTCGCTCAGCCAGGGGACGAGAAACAGTGGCAGTAACCCACTATCGTTGCCACCAGCCCGTGCACCATTCGACTTTCCCCTACAACACCCATGCCGGCGTTTCCCCATAGCAGACAGCCCTTCGATGCCCGACAGCAGGTAGACAGTGGCCGGCAACAGCAGTAGCACCTGCAGCGATTTCCCTTGACGTCGCTATCCCCGCTTTGCCGCTGTTGTGTGTTGTGCGGTGTGCACGCGCTTCTCTCGTGCATGTATTGGTTCGAGGTTTTGCCGTAGTTTGTTGTGTTAGAGGTGGTGTTCGTAGTTCGGGTGTTTGTTTGTTATTTGGTTCGTTGGTTCTATTCGTGAGTTCGTACGTTGTTCGTTGTGCCCGAGAATCCGTTCCCGTTATTCTTATTCTTGATTTTTCGTCGGTTTCGTCATCGGTTAAGGCAAGTAACTTGTACTCCAATTCCTGTATTTGATACAAGTCCAAAATACCACCTATAGTGTAGTTGGGTTTTACAGACAATTTGTTTGTGAATCCCCTTGTTGATATTGTCTCTATAGTGAAAACTTGACCATAGTTGCCTCACGACACATATGACATGAGTACAACCTAGGATTTACCGTTTATTTGATGTGATCGAATATGTGATATACTTGTTGTGGACAATTAGTATACCCTATTTCATATTGTTTGGACACTTGGTAGACTCAATTTCATGTTTGGGTGTGTTTGGATCAAGTTTCGTTGGATCTATATTGATTTTGGTTGTTGAGGAAATTCTGTATTTTGTCGATAATCTGTCTTGATCAGTAATTTAGACCATATTAAGGGCATTATCTTAATTTTAGTATAAAACATGGTTTGTAGAGAAATTCATCTGCTTTCCAACCCCTCTGACCTTGATTGATTTTCTTTTCGTATGAGTGAGTTATGACTGTTTTATTACAGAAGTGTAGATCAATTCCAGATTTCGTTTCTTGATGATTTTGACGACTAAATTATTTTGATACTTGTGCTACGCATATTATTTTGATCTGAAACTTTGGTTAGTACTTTTATATCTATTTAGGGATTACCCAGAATTTTGGTGGATTTTATTGATAAGTTTTATACTTCGTTTCATGCTTGTTTATGAAAGCTATACTTGCTGTATTTTGCTCGTTGTTCTGTAAAGAATCGTATTTTCACCATATTTCCTTCTATTGTATGGAAAATATTTATAATATATGAAAGTTAGATTATTTTGTCTAATTTCACCTCTCTTTGGTGGATTTTGATTTCGTTTCACGGTTTGCGAGATATTTCAGTTTACGTACAGCTGTGTTGGGAATTCCAGATTTGCCAAACTATCGTTTCTTGAGGTTTTCTGATTTTTGTTGATTGAACTAGTTTTACTAAAATATTATGAAACTCTATATTTTGATACTAGACATGGAAGGGATTACCCCAGATTTTTTCTGGATTTATTTGAGTGGTTTTAATGCTGTTTTTCTGACTGAGAATTCGTTTTACTGATTTCTGACTGAAAGAATTTTCTGGATTCAAATCAGTTTTGAGTTATGATTTTGTGAAATACTATATGGCTTATTTATAATCGCTGGATTTGTGTGGAAGTCTATTTTCCAAATTTTTCAATGGATTCAGATTTAGATTTCTGTAGTAACGAGAATCACTGTTTTAGTATTGTACTGTCTTGTTGTCCTGAATATGAACATACACGGTTTTGCTCGTTTATGTTACTGTATATCATCTATACTTGTTTATTTGTTTCCCTGAACTTAATACTGATTATAAGATGTTAGTTACACTATTTCGTACACATTCATGCATATTTGATGACCATAATAAAAGTAACCAAGCTGGGGTTTAAGGGAAAGATCTAGTAGTGGGAAATTATAGAAATGTGTACCTGGAAGGGGGCCCGTTTTTCCCTTACTGAGCATCTGTTATACTGTTATACTGATTACCTGACTGCATACTTTCCTATAGGAAGGTGTACTCGAAGGAGGACCAATAGGTTCTGACAGTCCGATTTCTTTACTGATTACCTGACTGCACACTTCCCTATAGGAAGGTGTAATCAGAGGAGGACCACTAGGTTCTGACTGTTACTAATACCTAAGTACACTGTCCCTATATGATCTCCTACGAAATCTAAAGAGAAACTGTTTGAACGTAGCAACCATGTACGGTGGGCTGCATGAAGTGCTACCTAGCTAGTAATACACACAAGAATGTAAGAACATAAGACTGATACTGTTAGAATGTTACACTAATATACTGAGCTTACTGTTACTGGACACTGTTAGTTGCCATATGACACTATACTTGACACATTCATCTGTACTGTTAGTACCATGCAAGTTGACTTGGCTTTACTGATTCATGCTATTTATTACTGTTGATGCATTATTTCATATTATTTGTTAGTTTCCCATGTGCTTGTATCCTACATAACTTGCATTGACGGATACTTGTTTTCTTTTTTCTTCTCCCTGGAATTTGTCAAATTGCAGATTTTGGTGATTATCTGCCCGATGGAGTATGTGATCTAAAGTTCTAGTTGGCTGGAGCTTTTGCTATCTTCATTTATTTCCTGTTGCTCATTTTGGACAATATTGTATTCTTGTACTTGGATTTATTCTTGTATTTGGGCAATGTGATCCAGGATACTTAACTCATTCAGATCATGATTATTTGAGATTAATACATTTTGGTTTCAAGTATTCTTGTTGGTATTTTGGTTCATATGTGCATGTTGGTTGATTCTTTTGCTTTCGACTCTGATGATTCTTGTGAATGTTGTAAAGATTCTTGAACAGCTTATGGATGATGAAAATCATTCGCTGGGCCAATGTTACGTGCTCGTATTCCGTATTTTTGGGAAGCGGGGCGTGACATGCAACATCAGGTCACGAACTCTTAAGTTTCATGGATGCCTTTTCTAGGTACAACCTGATTAGAATGTTCCCTCCAGATGTTCGGAAGTGCTCTTTGGTAATCGACCAGGGTCTATATTGCTACAGGGTCATGCCCTTCGGGCTAATGAATATGAGTGCCACTTATCAATGCCTTGTTAACATGGTCTTCAAAGAACAGATCGGCCAGAACATGGAAGTCTACGTAGACGACATGTTAGTAAAGAGCATCAATAAATCGGATCATGTTTCCGATCTTCAAGAAGCCTTTGATGTATTGAGGAGACACAACATGAGACTAAACCCGAGAAAGTGTGCCTTCGGTATCTCATCCGGCAAATTTCTTGGGTTCATGGTTAGCCAAAGGGGCATAGAGGCCAACCCGGAAAAGATTCAGGTTATACGTAACATGGCTCCGTCTTCAAGTGTCAAAGATGTACAGAGACTCACAGGACGCCTGGCGGCCAAAGGGCGTTTTCTCTCCAAGTTAGGAGAAAAATGTCTCCCATTCTTCAAGGTCCTTAGAGGGGAAAAGGCTCCGAGCGGGGGCAGCACCAGCAGGAGCCCTTTGATCAGCTCAAGGCCTATTTGGTCAACCCCCCGCTCTTAAGCAAGCCTGAAGCCTGGGGAAGTCCTTTATATGTACCTCGCCACTTCGGAATAGACATTCAGCGTTGTTCTGCTAAGGGAAGAAGAAAAGACGCAGAAGCCAATCTACTATTTGAGTAAGGTCCTCACGGACGTCGAACTCCGTTATCCAAAGATAGAAAAGATGGCCTATGCGTTAGTCATGGCAGCACGAAAGCTCTGCCCCTATTTCTAGTCTCACTCAGTGGTCGTTCTTACCGACCAGCCGCTCAAGTAAGTTCTCTACAAACCCGAAACTTCGGGGCGCCTTATGAAGTGGTCTATAGAGCTGAGTCAATAGGATATCAACTATCAGCTCCGAACCGTTATCAAGACACAAGCCCCTGGCATAATTTATAGTAGAAAGCACCATCCCTGACCACAACAAGGC
Organism: Hemerocallis citrina; assembly: GCA_017893485.1. Taxonomy (NCBI): domain Eukaryota; kingdom Viridiplantae; phylum Streptophyta; class Magnoliopsida; order Asparagales; family Asphodelaceae; genus Hemerocallis; species Hemerocallis citrina. The sequence goes on along the minus strand of CM030364.1, from coordinate 145,677,639 downwards.
AATAGAGGAACCCTCGGACTTGATCGTCTATGCTGATGGGTCCTCATGCGCCGACAGGAGTGGGGCTGGGGTCATCTTAACTGCCCTCGATGACTTCATTCTTTAGTACTCACTCCGCATAAATTTACGGGCGTCAAATAACCAGGCTGAATATCAGGCTCTTATAGACGGTTTGTGTATGGCAAGCAAGATTGGGGCCCGGCGCGTTAAAATATTTAGTGACGCACAGCTGGTAGTGAACCATATATCGGGAGAGTATGAGGCAAGAGATGGTCGAATGGCCAAATATTTGGCCAAAATCAAAGAGCTTCCGGGCTCTTTCAAAGATGCACAACTCTAGCGAATCCCCCGAGAAGAGAATGCACAAGAAGATTCCCTTCAAAGTTGGTGTCATCTTCCTTCCAGGGCCTGGAAAAAACCATCTTGATAGAAGTCCTCATGAGGCCGAGCATCGAGGAAGATTGTCCTGAACTGATGGAGATGCTGCACTTGGTACTCGGAGGGAATTGGATGAGGCCCTTGCTCGAGTTCCTCAAAGATGGGATCCTCCCTCCAGATCCTTAAGAGGCTTGAAAAATCAGAACCAGAGCCGAGCGGTACACGCTCATCGAGGGGGTCATGTACAAACGCTCTTACAACCAAGTGGATAGCAGACCCTACTTGAGACGCCTCTCTGTCGAGGAAGCCAAGTATGCTCTAAAGGACGTCCATGAAGGGATGTGTAGTACTCACCTGAGAGCAAGGTCCCTTGCCCGCAAAATCTTGAATTATAGGGTACTTCTGGCCCACACTCCTCAGCGATGCCGAACAGCACGTTCACCAATGCGCCCCTGCCAAAAGTTCTTAACAATCCGCCACTTACCACAAGCCAAACTCTCCTCCTTATCTAGTCCAATCTCTTTTGCAATGTGGGGAATGGACTTGCTCGGACCTTTCCATCCAACGCCAGGCCAGCTGAAGTTCCTTGTCGTTGCAATCGACTACTTCTCTAACTGGATCGAAGCTGAGCCTCTAGCGAAGATCACAAAGAACAGAGTCCAGTGTTTCATTTGGAAGAACGTTATCTGCCGATTCGGTATACCTCGAATCTTGGTAACGGACAATGGGACCCAATTTACGGAGGCAACCTTTCCCAATTTTTGTACAGACCTTCGTATCCAGCAACAGTTCTCCTATATATCCCACTCACAATCCAACGGTCAAGCAGAGAATGCCAATCGGAAAATTCTCTCCGGCCTGAAAAAGAGACTGGACAAGTCTGCTAAAGGTTTATCGGTCGAACAGCTCCCCAATGTGCTATGGAGCTATCGCACTACTAAGAGGACCCCCACAAGAGAATATCCCTTCAACCTCACTTACGGCTCTGAAGCCGTCATCTTGCTGGAGGTTGGCTTACCTTCGCCCCGCTAGGTTGCCTTCAATGAAGAACAAAACTCGGACCAGCTTTGGGGCAACTTGGACCTCATCGAAGAGATATGAGAAAGATCCTCCATCTGTCAAGAGATCTATCGACGTAGGATTGAGCAGTCCTACAACAAGGGAGACCGCCTTAATAATCTCAAAGAAGGTGATTTGGTGCTTTGAAAGCTATCAGTTTCTTTTCCAAGCAAGAAAGGCAAGCTTTCACATAATTAGGAAAGGCCGTATAGGATCTCCATGTTGATTCTTGGTTTTGATGACTACAACACAGTGCAAAGTTCTGCTATCACTTATATATATGCAGGGTGTATAAAGATATTTACCTTGGTGTAATACACAAAGGCAATGTTGATTCAATGAAGCTTTCAAAGAGAATTTATCAAGCCACAAAGAACTTAGTTCAAGCCACATTGATCAAGCAAGCTTCAAGATATAGACATTGGCTGAAGCTCTAGTCAAAGACTCAAGTTCAAGACAAGACCCAAGTGCTTCAAATGTGTTGTATTAAGTGTCTTGTAACAATTGTAACTTTTTATTCTTTGAGTCTTAGAATGCTGTAATTGCCTTATCACACACTCTCACACATATCTTTTAATAATTGAGTGTTTTACAAACTTAAAAAGATCGAAACAAGCTTGAATAAGTTCAGCTGTTAAGTACCAGTCGATCGCTATTTGGCACCAGTCGACTATCCTAGTACAAAACTATCTGAACTCATTCAAACTCTGGCCAGTCGACTCAATATGGTAACCTAGTCGACTGTTCAAGTCGTTTCGACAGTTTTCTGATTTCAAAACTTGTTTTTCAAATTCAAAACAATTTTTATCCGTTTTACTTCCGTTTTAGGAATTGTTATTCAACGTTCCTATGATTCCTCTCTATAAATAAAGCATAGGAATCACCATGAAAAGGTTCCAAGCATTTGTTTCTTAAGTTTTCAAGCTTTTGGTTTTGAAAAGAACACACATTCTAAAAGCATTCATATTCTCTAAGTCTTGGTTCTCTGAAAACCAGTCTAGTATAACATTGAATTTGTTTTAGACTGATTTTAGAAGTTGACCTATTAGCCACCATACAAAAATGACATATCACAAACAAGGCTTTAGGTTGTTGTAACTTTTTTGTTGTTGTTCTTCACTCTCGGGTTGTGAGAGTGGTCCTCTCGGTTGGAGAGTAGGGTGCTAGGTTGTAAAGTCAGGTTTTCACTTTAGGTTGTAGAGTGGGTGTGCTCTCTCTAGTGGTGAGAGAGGTCTACGGATTTGGCAAGGTTGTTATCAAACGCCATAGGGTATACTTGTATTTTTTCAAGAATAGTGAAAAATCTCAAGTTGGTTGCTTTAGGATTGGATGTAGGTCAGGAGGACTAAACCAGAAATACATCGCTGTGTACTTTGTGGTTGACTCTTTCTGTGGTTATATTTTCTTCACTTGCATTTCAATTTTTCTGTGTTTTATTCGAAAACTTGTCTGGCAAGTCGACTGAGTCTCCTCTATAAGTTGACTGATCAGACTTGTATAAAATACTCTTCGAACACTTGTCTGATAAGTCGACTGAGTTTCCGCTATAAGTTGACTGATTAGACTTGTATAAAATACTCTTCTTATCTGACGCCCCAGTCGAATGTATTCTCCTTTTAAGTTGACTGGACAGAACAAAAAGTTCAATTTCTTAATTATTTTTTATACAACACTATTCACCCCCTCTCTAGTGTTATTTGCCATGCCTACAGGATCCAACACTTGGTAACAGAGCCTGGTTGAGTGCAATGGCATCTACTTCAAATGCGAACCAATACCATGAAGGCCAATCTACACAAAGGCCACCCCTATTCGATGGAACCAACTACAACTATTGGAGGTGTAGAATGAAGATCTACCTTCAGTCCAACAACTATGAGATATGGAACATGACGGAGACCAAGTACACCGCTCCTACAATTCCTTATGCACAATGAAACGATGACATGAATAGTGAAACAATGAACAATGCAAAGGCATTGAACGCTCTATTTTGTGCTCTTACCAAGGAGGAGATCGTGTGTCCAATGCAACAACGGTGTATCAAATATGGCACACACTCGAGGTAACTCAGGAAGATACTAATAAAGTTTGAGATGTTCCACATGAAGGAGAACGAGAATGTGTCAGACATGATCACACGGTTCACGGATATTACAAACTCTCTTGTGGCTCTTAGAAAGATGTACACTCAAGCCGAAATGGTGAGGAAAGTTCTTCGTGCCTTAACTCCCGAATGGGAGAAGAAGACCACCGCCATAGAAGAAGCCAACGATTTAACACAACATTCTGTTGAGAATCTTGTGGAAAATTTTATGGCATATGAAGTACAACTTGAAGAACGCAAGAAGGATCTAGTACCTCAACAACCAAAGAAAAAGACACTCGCTTTCAAGGCCATGTCGGACTCCTAAGATGAAGAAGAAGATGAAAAAGAAATAACCATGTTCACGAGAAAGTTCAAAAAGTTTCTAAGGAAAGGTAAATTTAATTCCAAATTTAAAGATACTAATGAACTTCCCACTTGTTTCAAGTGTAACAAAACAGGTCATCTGAAGAAGGATTGCCCGCTAGAATAGACGAAATCTAAAGGAAAGGTTTCCAACATCAAAAAGGATAGGTACACAAAGAACAAGTACACGAATAACAAAAAGGTTTATCAAGCAATTTGGGACGATAGCGACTCTTCATCGGAAGAAGAAAATGAAGTGACGAACGAAGTTGCGAATGTATGCTTCATGGCTACACAAAATGAGGTAAGTGATAACTTTGATTCAAATGACTTATTAGATGCTTTTAATGAGATTTTTCAAGAACTTAAGAAGGAGAAAATTAGAGTAAAAAACTTAGAGAAAGTTAATCAAACACTTTCTCAAGAGAATCTTGACTAAAATGTTGAAGTCATGTCTTTGAATTCTCGACTGTCTAATTTGGATATAGATTTTGTATCTCTTAAGAAAAATTATGAAGAGATATCCAAGAATGTGTCTAAATTTAATAAAGGAGAATTTAAATGAAGTTCTCCAAAATCAAGTTCAATCTAATAAGAGATTTGGACATGGTTTTCAAAAGTCTCTTGAAAAACATAATATTTCTAAGAACACTAACGGTAATAAGAATGAATCTATTTCTAGTGTTAAGAATAAATTATATGAGTTTTTTGAAAAACCAAAAACTATTGTTTTCAATGAAAAGAGTAATTCTGTAGTTCAGACCAGTCGACTGAACCACAATTTCAGTCGTCTGTCCAGAGGTTCAGAGTCTTATTCAAAAAGAAACCTCAGATAAGCCGACCTATTTCACTTTCCAGTCGACTGGATTTCAGTAACAGTCGACTGAAAGATTCAATTAAGTCGACTGGACAAACTAAGAATATATGGGTTCCAGTCAACCTGAGTCAGAACGATAGAATTACTTATATAAATTCATATGTTCTTAATGTATGTAATTCAGTAGATTATATTCCTACTTTTGGTGGAAAATCAAACTCACTTTGTGTTTGGTTTCCCAAAAACTAATCTCTTTCGGAACCAATGAAAAGGGTACCATATTCACAATAATTATTTTATAGGTACCTAAAAGAGAACGGTGGATACTTGACATCGGATGCTCTAAGCATATGAATGGTCATGCTAACCTCCTGTCTTCCATTTAAGAGATTGATGGAGGAACAGTCACATTCGGTGACAACAACAAAGGGATGGTTATTGTGTCACACTCTGCTTCCCAAAAAGTAATACGGAATACGGATACGTAACAAAAGCCCAGCGAATGATTTTCATCATCCTTAAGCTGTTTCAGAATCATTATAATACATCACAGAAATATTCAGAGTCGGAAACAAAAGTATCAACCAACATGGATAATTGAAACAAATTACCAACAAAAATTTACTTGAAACCAAATACAATATTTTCAAATAAATCAGAGTCTGGAGAAAACAAATATCCTGGGTCACATCGCCCAAATACAAATGAATATCCAATAAACCAAATATACTTTATTCAATGTTCAAGCAACAACTAATAATAATAATAAAGCAGAAATTTCAACTTAATACATCCTCTTGCCATTACCATCTAGCAGCTGACCAACCTGATCTACAATTAGTAATTTGTAGAAAAAGGGGGAAAAAAGAAAACAAGTACCCATCAATTGCAAGTCGCAGGTCACAAATAATATATGATACAAGCACATGGGAAAAACTAACATATCTAATTAATAGTAGAAACAGACCTAGCATGGCATGGCAAAATTCAACTAACATGGTATACTAACGTGGGTCAAGTGTCAAGTGTCAGATAATATGCAAACAGATATGCAGGTAGTGGTAAGTAATGTGTCACATGGTAGTGTCAGACAGATAACAGATAATCAGGTAATCAGATAATCAGATATTCAGATAATAGATTTCCATATAACAGATTCAGATTGAAATTTCATAAACAGATTCAGATTCAGATTTATGTAAGTCTTGTGTGAATACTATCTATGTAATACTTCATGCAGCCCACCTACATGGTTGCTACAATACAACAATTTCGCTTTAGATTTCATAGGGGATCATATAGGACCGTGTACTCAGAGTTTAGACAGATAACAGACGATCATGAAAAATGATCTCATAACAGATAACAGACGATCATGTGAATTGATCTCAATAGACGATCATATAAAATGATCTCAATAGATAACAGATAATCAGATGGGAAACACGGGCCCCCTTCTAAGTACACATTTCTATGTTTTCCCACTACTAGATCTTTCCCATAAATCCCGGCTTGGTCACTTTTAATATTGTTATCCGATAGACACGAATGTGCACGAAATAGTATCAAACTAACATTGTATAATCAGTATTAGGTTCAGGAAAACAAATCAGCGTGTATAGATAATATACAGTCACATAATCGAGCAAAATGGTGTATGTTCATAATCAGGACAGCATGATAGATCAGTACTAAAACAGTGATTCTAGTCACTACAGAAATGCAAACATGGATCAGTCGAAAAATCTAATAACTAGACATCCACATGAATCCAACGCATATAAATAAGTCACATACTAGCTCACAACAACATAGCTCAAAACTGATTTGAATACAGAATTTAGGTTCAGTAAGAAATCAAGAAAACAACTTCAAGAACAAGAAAACAACCTGAAAACACTTTAAATAAATCCACAAAAAATCTGGGGTATTCCCCTACAAGTCTAGAGTCAAAATAACAATTTTCATAATATTCCAGTAAGTATAGATCGGTCATCAAAAATACCAAAGAATCAAGAAAACAGAGTTTAACGAACTGGAAATCTCAACACTACTGTACGAAAACTAGGATATCTCGCAATCAGTGAATCAAAATCCAATTCCGCCAAAGAAAAATGAAAATAGATAGATTTTACTAACTTTCATATTTCACAAAGAATTTGCATACAGTATAGGGAAGTATAGTGAAAATAGAGTTCTTTACTAAACAATAAGCAAAATACAGCATGAGAAGATTTTAGAAAAGAGCATAAAACACCACACAAAACTTGTCTTTAAAATTCATCAAAAATCTGGGTAGTCCCTATTATCATAAAGAAACACTGACGAAAATATTAGATCAAGATATTATTTATAGAATAGTTCTTGAAAATATTTTGTTAACAAAATTAACCCAAAACAGAATCTGGAATTTATCGACACGTCTGTACCAAAACATTCATCACTCAGTCATATGAAATCCAAATCAAGCAAAACTAGTGGGGTTTGAAAATAGACAACATTATCTAAAATTCATCTTTTATTTTGGAATCAAGATTCGGACTGTAGTATGCACGAGAACAACAATCAAAACAGAACACCCGGTAAATACAGATTTCACACTTCTAGTCAAAAACATCATAACCTCAAGAATATTAATCCAAACACAATCAAACTTGAAATACAACCTCCCAAATTTCTAAACATCATGTTTTAGGGTTACTAACATGTCTAGTCCTATTATTTCACATGGGTATTCATCCAAACATCAATTCACACAAATATTCACATACATGACTAAAAATCAAGATTTGGGCAAACCTAGGTTATCTCCTATCAAAATTGGTGTCATAAGTCATCTATGGCCAAATTATCATAATAGAGACAAAACCCATCAAGGAAAACACAATTTTTGGTTGTCTCTAGACCCAACTACACTAGATGTGAACTTTTTGACTTGTATCAACCTAATGAATTATAGTACAAGTTACTTGCCTTAGTTTGGAGATGAGGAACGATGCAAATCAAAAGTGGGAGCAAATCCCACGAACGAAAATCCACAGACTCACGAACGATCCACACGCTTACTCGAGCACGCGCAATAAAATTCCAAGAGCAAGAGAGCGCAAGACGGCGGATGGAGATGAAGCAGGAGAGACGAAGCACGGAAATATGGTGCTCGGTTTGGAGAAAAAGATTATGCAGTATCGGATTGTACATATATATATATATATATATATAGGATATGATATAATGCATTAGGGTTTGAAGATGGAGGGTAAACACATAGGCGGCTACAGGATGGAAAAAGATTATGGGCCGGGTGCACCTGGTAGAAATCCGGGTCTGGGGTATGCAACTCACTGTTGGCAAGGGAAGTATTGGTAGGCCTTTTTAATAGGAAAGTATTCATATAAGGCAATATGTATTAGTAATTAGGTAAGGGATTAAACTGATGGGGAGGAACTAATGTAATAGTACAAACTACAAAGGAATAGGATTATGTATAGGATGGTGGGGAATCAATCTGATGGTACAATGGGATAGGATAGGATTTATTTATATGGGTGTAGGATTAATTATAAATGGATTTGGACAGGTAATGTGGTTAATAGTTTGGGTTGAAGAAAAATAAAATTAAGGAAATATGGTGATCACCTAGATAAAATGGGATGGGCACAAAAGAATGAATTAAAATAACAAAATGGAGATAAAAAATAAATTTAACATTGAGAGTCAAAAATAATGGCACGATCAAAAAGAAACGAATCAAAAGACAGACAACGAAACAAGAACTCAAATAAAAGAAGGCAAATAATAAAATGAAAATATATTGAAACAAAAATCCAATATACGGTCTAACGGAAATACAAGAGGAATACAAAGAGAGCAAATATATCAAAATAAAAAATACACTCAAAAATACATAAAACGAAAAACATGTATTACAGTCCTACCCACCTAACAGAAAAAATTTCGTCCTCGAAATTCTAAAGAAATGTACATAGGGTAACCCCAGAAGCAAAGAAAAAAAAACAAAACAACCAAAAACAAACTACTCAAACAAATGAGAAAACTTATGCTGAATCTCCTCCTCCAACTCCCAAATCGACTCACCAGGCGAGTGAGGATTCCAAGCAACACGAACCAACTTGATGACCTTGTTCTTAAGCACTTTCTCCCGCCAATCTACAATAGCAATTGGCGGAATCTCACAAGTCAAATTCGGCCTAACGGTCAACTCCGAATAATTGATCACGTGGCTCTCATCTCGAATATATCTCCTGAGTTGTGAGACATGGAAAACATTGTGCACTCCTGATAAAGTTGGCGGCAATGCAAGACGATATGCCACCTTGCCTACTCACTCCAAAATCTCAAACAGGTCCAATAAACCTCAGGCTAAACTTGCCCCCACCACCGAACCGAATAACACCGCGCCACGGCGATACCTTGAGGAAAACATGGTCACCAACAACAAATTCCAAAGCCCTACGATGAACATCAGCTCATCGCTTCTGCCTGTCCTGAGCTGCCTGCAAATGCTTCCTGATCTGAACCACAACATCCACTGTCTTAGTGATCAACTCTGGATCCAACAACTTCCTCTCACCAATATCATCCCAGCACACTGGTGATCTGCACTTTCGTCCATCGAGTGCCTCGAACGGAGCAGCTTTAATACTAGCTTGAAAGCTGTTATTGTACGAGAACTCTACAAGATGGAAGTGATCCTCCCAAGACCCACCAAACTGAAGCATGCAGGACCTCAACATGTCCTCAAGAATCTGAATAGTCCGCTCTGATTGTCCATCAGTCTGGGGATGAAAAGCTGTACTATACTTTAATTTTCTCCCCAAACTGTTATGAAAACTCTCCCAAAACTGAGATTTGAATCTCGTATTCTTGTCGGATACAATACTAACTGGAGCCCCATGAAGCCTAATAATCTCTTGCATGTACCTCTCAGCAAGGCTCTCAGTAGACTGACCGACACGAAAAGGAATGAAGTGAGCACTCTTCGTCAAACGGTCGACAATCACCCAAATAGCATTATGACCCTTACGACTCCTCGGCAAAGCAGTCACAAAATCCATAGTGATATGTTCCCACTTCCACTCTGGAATAGGAAGCGGTTGAAGAAGTCCAGCGGTTCTCTGATGCTCTGCCTTAACCTGCTGGCAGATCAAACACTGAGCAACAAACTGAGCCACAGCCCTTTTCATACCCTGCCACCAGAAATGAAGTTTCAAATCCCGATACATCTTAGTACCGCCAGGATGGATAGAATACGAAGACTGATGGGCTTCCTCAAGCAACATCTGACGAACTTCACCTTCCGGGACACATAATCTAGACCCAAAACAAAGCGATCCATCTGAATGAATAACCATGTCTGTCCTGGACCCAGACTCAACCTCAGCTCGAAAACTCTGCAACTGCGCATCACTAGCCAGCGCCTCTTTAATCTGCTCAACAAGAGACGACTGCTGATGGAGCGCCAAACAACTCTGATCAGAACTCGGCAACATAACATCAAGCTCCAACCTCCTCATCTGCTCAATGAGATCTCTCTGCTGAGTAAGAAACATAACTGCTGGTCTCCTGCTCAAAGCATCAGGCACCAAGTTTACTTTACCAGGATGGTATTGCAAACTGATATCATAATCGGCCATAAGTTCCAACCAACGCCTTTGTCTCATGTTCAACTCCTTCTGGGTGAAGACGTACTTGAGACTTTTGTGGTCTGTAAAGATCTTCACGCGGTCTCCGAAGTAAATAATGTCTCCACAGCTTCAAAGCAAAGATCACTACCGCTAACTCCAACTCATGAGTAGGATAGTTCTTCTCATGTGGCCTCAACTGCCTCGATGCATACGCAACAACACAGCCCTTCTGCATAAGAACTGCTCCAAGATCCTTACCAGAAGCATCACAGTGAACCACAAATCCTCCCGAACTATCGGGAATAGTCAACACAGGCGCTGACGTCAATCTGTTCTTCAACTCAACGAAAGCCTCATTGCACTCATCAGACCAACAAAACTTCTGATCCTTCCCAGTTAGTTTAGTGAACGGTCCTGCTATCTTCGAAAAATCCTGAACGAACTTCCGATAATAGCTAGCCAAACCAAGAAAACTCCTGACTTCTGAAATTGACTTGGGAATAGGCCAATCCTTCACAGCCTTAATCTTGGCAGGATCCACAGAAATACCATCGCTAGAAACAATATGCCCCAAGAAAGAAATCTTGTCGAGCCAAAACTCGTACTTGCTAAGTTTTCCATAGAGCTGATTCTCTCTTAAAGTCTGCAAAACCATTCTAAGATGCTCAGCATAATCTTCCCGATTCCGAGAATACACCAAAATATCATCAATAAAGACCACCACGAATTTGTCCAAGAACTGAGAGAAGACCCGGTTCATAAGACTCATGAATATAGCCGACGCGTTTGTGACCCCTAACGGCATCAAAAGATACTCATAGTGCCCGTATCTAGTCCTGAAAGCAGCCTTCTGTATATCTGCGGCCTTCACCTTGAGTTGGTGATATCCAGAACGAAGATCCAACTTCGAGAAAACAGCAGCCCCACTCAGCTGATCAAACAAATCATCAATCCTGGGCAACAGAAACCGATTCTTCATACTAACTCTGTTTAGCTTTCGATAATCTATGCACAGACGACGACTACCATCCTTCTTGTCAACAAAAAGGACTGGAGCACCCCAAGGCGAAACACTAGGTCTGATAAAATCCAAGTCAAGCAATTACTGAATCTGCACCCTAAGCTCTGCCAGCTCAATCGGTGCCATCCTGTAGGGGCTTTTTGATATCGGCTCTGTTCCAGACTGAACATAAATACCGAATTCCACTTCCCTATCAGGGGAGAAGCCAGGCAACTTATCTGGAAAAACATCCAAGAAATTCCGAACTACTAAAGGCACAGCCTCACAACCTGAATGCAATTCCATCACACAATCCACCTGTTCAACTGCAGTCTTAGCTCGACCAAAAGAAGATTCCCCAGCTTGGAACTCAAATTCTGCCCGGTCTGGAATTCTGAAGATAACTTTCTTGGCACGGCAATCAATAACGGCATGGGCTTCACCCAACCAATCCATACCCAGAATAATGTCGAATCCTGAATTTCCAATTATAATCTGGTTGGCTTTGAACTCTACGTCCCCAATAACAACGAAACATTGCCTGTACTCACGGGAACAACTGACAATTCCACCACCTGTCACGATGTTCCAAGCCTCTGACATGTTGCGGTATTCTAACTGATGGCTAGCGACAAATCGAGAGGAGACAAAAGAATGGGTTGCCCCGGAATAAAAAAGAACATAAGCAGGAAAAGAGCAAACAAGAATGATACCTAAAAGGAAAAAGACAAGGAGAAAGCATAGAAGATCAAGGGTGAGGGGAAAAAAACAATAATGCATGAAAATAACAAAAGGAAGCAAAGCAAGACTTAAGAAAATAAACAAAAGGAGCAAAACATAAAACAATAAAACAAGATATACCTGCCAAAACTCCTTCAGCGTTCTCAGCATCTGCAGCAGTCAAGTTGAAAGCTTGACCACTCCTCAGAAAAGCGGTCCTCTGACCGACAATCTGGCGTTGAGGAGGAAGCGGTGGCCTAACTGGACCACGAGCTGGAGTTGCCTGCTAAACAAAATCCCTGGCTGGAAGAGCCAACTGTTGCAACGGCTGAGGACAGTTTCGCACTGTATGATCAGTAGAGCCACACCTAAAGCATCGGCGAGAGGCACAAAAATAGTTCTTGTGTTCATTCCTAGGGATCTGGCAAAAGTCGCAAAAACCACCCCTCGGGAACCCAGCAGAAGGATACGGAGCTGCCCTGACAGGATGGGCATGCCTAGACCTCCGAACAAGACCAACGGAAGGCCTAGTCACAGCAGTGGGAACAGTCCGCTGAGAGGAAGACGAACCACCACGAGCCTGCTCCTGAGCTCGGGCTACTCAAGAGCCTCAGCATAAGTACGCAGACAAAGAGAGACTAGATACCTCTTGATATTCTGCTCAAGCCCATTTGTGAATCTACGAGCCCTATCCTCTTCGATTGCCACAAGGATGGCAGTGAAGTGGCTAAGTCCAGTAAACTCAGCTGCGTACTCATCAACTGACCCAGAATCCTGTTGCAAGAAAGTCCATATTACAACATTCATAATTGTTCATGCAATATTGTAATCCAAAATGAAATAATGACTTAACCTGTTTTAGGCCCAGGAATTGATGTTCCATCTCAACTCGAGTATTACTGGGGAAAAACTTCTCCAAGAATCCCCGAGTAAAAGTAGCCCAAGCAATAGGCTTCTCAAGACGCTCAGATTTAGCCATCAACCAAATATGAGCTAAATCCACCAGCTTGATGGAAACAACGTCCACCCGATCAGCCTCTACAACACGAGCCGCCAGCAACAAGCACTCAGTCCGGATCAACCACTGTTCAGCCTCCAAAGGCGTCTCAGTACCAGAAAAATGGTCGGGATGCAGCCTCATGAAATCTGTAACTGTCCCTGGGCGAGGCGGAAGATTTGCCTGCACAGGCACAACAGGAGGCGGAACCCGGACAGCTTCAAAAGCAGCCATCACAAGATCACTGTGGTTTTGCTGCTGATTAATCAGTCGCTCAAGCTCAATCGTGAAAGCCTCAATCAGATCAACCTGCGGCTGGAAAGTAGAACCTTTGCGAGCCATAGTCTGCACAAAACCAAAAACAATTAGCATCCAAAATCTGAGTTGGTATAAATTTCATTTATGTATGCATGGTTGGTGAAAAGTTGTATAGATCCCAGTTCGAGCCAAGCTTGTCTAATATATTAGGCAACTAATATATTAGCCAAACCTGATGCTCTGATACCACTAAAAACACTGTCACGCTCTGCTTCCCAAAAAGGAATACGAAATACAGATACATAACAAAAGCTAGCGAATGATTTTCATCATCCTTAAGCTGTTTAAGAATCTTTACAACACATCACAGAAATAATCAGAGTCGGAAGCAAAAGTATCAACCAACATGCATAATTGAAATAAATTACCAACAAAAATTTATTTGAAACCAAATACAATATTCTCAAATAAATCAGGGTCTGGAGAAAATAAATATCCTGGGTCACATCGCCCAAATACAAATGAATATCGAATAAACCAAATACACTTTATTCAATGTTCAAGAAATAACTAATAATAATAATAAAGCAGAAATTCCAACTTAATACATCCTCTCGCCATTACCATCTAGCTGCTGACCAACCTGATTTGCAATTAGTAATTTGCAGAAAAAGGGGAAAAGAAGAAAACAAGTACCCTCCAATTGCAAGTCGCGAGTCACAAATAATGTAGGATACAAGTACATGGGGAAAACTAACATATCTAATTAATAGTAGAAGCAGACCGAGCATGGCATGGCAGAATTCAACTAACATGGTATACTAACGTGGGTCAAGTGTCAAGTGTCAGATAATATGCAAACAGATATGCAGGTAGGGTCAAGTAACGAGTCATATGGTAGTGTCAGATAAATAACAGATAATCAGGTAATCAGATAATCAGATATTCAGATAACAGAGCTCCATATAACAGATTCAGATTTAGATTCAGATTCAGATTTCAGAAACAGATTCAGATTCAGATTTATGTAAGTCTTGTGTGATTACTATCTAGGTAGCACTTCATGCAGTCCACCTACATGGTTGCTACAACACAACAGTTTCGCTTTAGATTTCGTAGGGATCATATAGGACCGTGTACTCAGGGTTCAGATAGATAACAGACGATCATGTAAAATGATCTCATAACAGATAACAGACTATCATGTGAAATGATTTCAACGGACGATCATGTAAAATGATCTCAACAGACGATCATATAAAATGATCTCAACAGATAACAGATAATCAGATGGGAAATACGGGCCCCCTTTTTAAGTACACATTTCTATGTTTTTCCACTACTAGATCTTTCACATAAATCCCGGCTTGGTCACTTTTATTACTGTTATTCGACAGACACGAATGTGCACAAAATAGTATCAAACTAATATGGTATAATCAGTATTAGGTTCAGAAAAATAAATTAGCGTGCATTGATAATATACAGACACATAATCGAGCAAAATGATGTATGTTCATAATCAGGACATCATGACAGATCAGTACTAAAACAGTGATTCTAGTCACTAAAGAAATGCAAACAAGGATCCGTCAAATGATCTGGAAACTAGACATCTACACGAATCCAACGCATATAAATAAGTCACATACTAGCTCACAAAAACATAGCTCAAAATTGATTTGAATACAGAATTTAGGTTCAGCCAGAAATCAGGAAAACAACTTCAAGACCAAGAAAACAACCTGAAAACACTTTAAATAAATCCACAAAAAATTTGGGGTATTCCCCTATAAGTCTAGAGTCAAAATAACAAGTTTCATACTATTCCAGTAAGTATAGGTAAGTCATCAAAAATACCAAAGTATCAAGAAAACAGAGTTTAGCGAATCTAGAAATCTGAACACTGCTGTACGAAAACTAGGATATCTCGCAATCATTGAATCAAAATCCAATTCTGCCAAAGGGACATGAAAATAGATAGATTTTACTAACTTTCATATTTCACAAAAAATTTGCATACAGTGTAGGGAAGTATAGTGAAAATAGAGTTCTTTACTAAACAGTAAGCAAAATACAGCATGAGAAGATTTTAGAAAAGAGCATAAAACACCACACAAAACTTATCTTTAAAATTCATCAAAAATCTGGGTAGTCCCTAATATCATAAAGAAACACTGACGAAAATATTAGATCAAGATATTATTTATAGAATAGTTCTTGAAAATATTTTGTTAACAAAATTAACCCAAAACAGAATCTGAAATTTATCGACACGTCTGTACCAAAACATTCATAACTCAGTCATACGAAATCTAAATCAAGCAAAACCAGTGGTGTTTGAAAATAGACAAAATTATCTAAAATTTATCTTTTATTTTGGAATCAAGATTTTAAACTGTAGCATGAACGAAAACAGCAATTAAAACAGAACACCCAGTAAATATAGATTTCACACTTCTAATCAAGAACATCATAACTTCAAGAATATTTATTCAAACACAACCAAACTTGAAATACAACCTACCAAACATCTAAACATCATGTTTTAGGGTTACTAACATGTCCACTCCTATTATTTCACATGTGTATTCATCCAAACATCAATTCACACAAATATTCACATACATGACTAAAAATCAAGATTTGGGCAAACCTAGGTTATCTCCTATCAAAGTTGGTGTCATAAGTCATCTATGGCCAAATTATCACAATAGAGACAAAACTCATCAAGGAAAACACAATCTTTGGTTGTCTCTAGACCCAACTACACTAGATGTGAACTTTTTAACTTGTATCAACCTAATGAATTGTAGTACAAGTTACTTGCCTTAGTTTGGAGATGAAGAACGATGCAAATCAAAAGTGGGAGCAAATCTCACGAACGAAAATCCACGGACTCACGAACGATCCACACGCGCACTCGAGCATGCGCAATAAAATTCCAAGAGCAAGAGAGCGCGAAACAGGCGGATGGAGAGGAAGCGGGAGAGACGAAGCACGAAAATATGGTGCACTTTTTGACTTGTATCAACCTAATGAATTGTATTACAAGTTACTTGCCTTAGTTTGGAGATGAAGAACGATGCAAATCAAAAGTGGGAGCAAATCTCACGAACGAAAATTCACGGACTCACGAATGATCCACACGCGCACTCGAGCATGCGCAATAAAATTCCAAGAGCAAGAGAGCGCGAAACGGCGGATGGAGAGGAAGCGGGAGAGACGAAGCACGGAAATATGGTGCACGGTTTGGAGAAAAAGATTATGCAGTACCGGATTGTATATATATATATATATATATATATAGGATATGATATAATGCATTAGGGTTTGAAGATGGGGGGTAAACACATAGGCGGCTACAGGATGGAAAAAGATTATGGGCCGGGTGCACCTGGTAGAAATCCGGGTCTGGGGAATACAACTCACGGTTGGCAAGGGAAGTATTGGTAGGCCTTTCTAATAGGAAAGTATTCATATAAGGTAATATGTATTAGTAATTAGGTAAGGGATTAAACTGTTGGGGAGGAACTAATCTAATAGTACAAACTGCAAAGGAATAGGAATATGTATAGGAAGGTGGGGAATCAACCTGATGGTATAATGGGATACGATAGGATTTATTTATATGAGTGTAGGATTAATTATAAATGGAGGTAATGTGGTTAATAGTTTGGGTTGAAGGAAAATAAAATTAAGGAAATATGGTGATCACCCTAGATAAAATGAGACGGGCACACAAGAATGAATTAAAATAATAAAATGGAGATAAAAAATAAATTTAACAGTGAGAGTCAAAAATAATGGCACGATCAAAAAGAGACGAATCAAAAGACGGACAACGAAACAAGAACTCAAATAAAAGAAGGCAAATAATAAAATGAAAATATATTGAAACAAAAATCCAATATATGGTCCAACAGAAATACAAGAGGAATATAAAGAGAGCAAATATACCAAAATGAAAAATACACTCAAAAATACATAAAACGAAAAACAACGGGTTACATATTGGAATAGGCATGGTCGGTAAGAACACACCCCAAGTAGAACATGAGTACTTCCTCCTTGCCGAAGCCAGCAAGGGAAAAGAAAACACCGCACCTCAGCGAAGCTGGGTACTTTCTCGTGGCAAAGCCAACGAGGGAAAGAAAGCACCACACCCCTAGTTTCACTAGGGATACTTCCGAGCGCCATCTGTCATCGAAGGAATATAACCGCACCCCAACTGAGCTGGGTAATAACATCACAACTCAAGCCGATAGCTTGGGCGATAAAAACACGGCACCCAAATATAGTTTGGGTAATAGACACTGCACCCCAAGTCGGTCCTTGGGTGTTAGGAGCTCTAGCCCAAACCCCCAGGATTTCTGTAGGTACTGGTGAACAAATTTTTTAATCAGTTGTTATCATTTTCATTTCATCTTTTCATCTCATTTCATCACCACACAACATCTCATCTTTTACTTCAATAATTTGCCACATTCTTGACTTTAACCAAGCGATTTATTATCAGATAATCTCACACATTCACTTACATCTGGTTATTTCATTTATAAGATTATTACCTCGTATTATTCCATATTATAAACGTACCAAAGTATTTATTTACACACACTATAATGTCGTAGGCACATGCCAAAACTAAGTAGATGATTATATCATAAGACTGCCCATTAGTTTCACTTTAAACAATCACTACATTATACATATACTCACTCATTAATTTCATCGATTAAGCAAACAAAATCATTATCACCCATGTATATATCACACACATACACCAAATAGGTTAATACGTCATAACACCACATATATATGTCAATTTTTTTTTACAGAATATTATATGTATATCAACCCCAATTATTTCATATTATCATACATATGCCCAATATATCACCCATAACACTAAATATTCATGTAACCCCTGTTTTTCCAAATACGTATTTTCTGTATTGTAAAATTTTTGTAAATTATTTTTTCCCGTTTTCAAATTCTATTGTCAAAATGTATTGTTGAATCTTCTTTTAAAATCTATTTTTGATCAATAATTTTATTTATAACTATTTTCTATGATTTTTTTATATTGTAATACAAATCTTATTATTGTTATTATTATTATTAATTTTGACTGGTTATGAAAAATCTATTTCTATGTACTAATTGTATTAGTAATTATTTCAAATTATTTCCACATTGTAGTACAAAATATATTTTTATTATATAACCCTACATTTTATTTGTTAATTATTTTACGATTAGTTTTTAGAACCCAATTTCTTTTGGATCCAAACCCCAATACCCTGTTTATACCCATTAGCTATACCCGTTACCCAAATACCCCTTTACCTCTGCAACCCGAAACCCAATACACCTAAACCCTAACCCTAACTTTACCCTATATATATACCCTGTCATATCTCTTCTGCATAAGCCTGTTCATCTACCTCTATATATTCAAAACCCTATAAGCCGCCTTCTACTCCTATTCCCTTCGTCTTCTTCAACTTGTGTTACTCTAGCCTCCCCGTTCAAGCCGAATTCCCATCCCTCCCTTCTCTCTCCAATCTCTCCCGAGATCCCACTGTTCGTGCTTTTTCCTCGTTTCCCTCTCGCGCCACCCACTCCCTACCTCCTCTCCCTTGTCGCGACCGCCAGCCAGTCACACCTACCCCCTTTCCTCTCCCTATCTCCTCCTGCCTACTTCCGTTTCCCATTCCCCGCCTCCTCGGTACTGCCCTACACAGCCCTGTCTCCGACGACAGCAGTGGCCATCCAGTGCCGCCAGCACCTCAGTGCGCCCTGTAGGCGATCCACTGCCTCCGCAGCCACTGCAGTGTCCCTGCCCTGCTCCTCTCGGCATCGCGGTGACCAGCAACGACCCCTATCGCACTCCCGTCCATCCTCTGCCTCGCGCCGCCTAGCAGCTAGTGCAGTGCCTCCCTATGCTGTGCCTTCCCTCCAGATACGCGTCAACATTACAGCAACGAAAGCAGCAGTGACCTCCTGCCGCTGCTGCCCTTTGCCGTTTTGTCGTGCTTCTCCTTCGCTACTACCTGCAGCGACAACACATCGGCGACAACCGCTCCCCGCTATCGTTGTCTCCGTCGCTCTCTCTTTGTGTGCGTGTTGGATTTCGTTGTAACACCTCGATTTTCATACACTGGGAAACCGTGACATAAGCCTGAATCATTCCTTCAATTAGTCACAATACACAGAAAAATAGGAAAATTTAAAACTTTTTATTCAACCCAAATGTATTACAAGTCCGAATGTTATGAAACTGCAATACATTACAACAGTGTTACAATAATACCCTTACAATCCCAAGTGTTACAACTTTCAACAATTTACATCAAAGTACAATGAATAAAGAACAACACTTGGTATTTCACTTGGATGCTTCCCAACAAATAAATGAATTACAGCAATTGTTACAAATAGAACAATAGTAAACAATATAAATTACAGCGAAATAAAATTGACTCTTGCTTCTCTCGCCTTGAGTCCTCCTGAATCTTGTACCTGTACTTCTGCAATCCTGTACCTATTGAAATTGGGACGTTAGTACATATACTAATGCTTTAAGGCTGATGACTAGTACCGATTCTCCACAGATTAATGAAAAGAGAAACGTGTATATATAGTTGATGTGTTAGTGTATGCTATGACTTAGACTCTAATGCAAGACTTCTAATGCAAGGATGCTCTTATTCTAATGCAAGCACGACTCTGGGACAGTATGCAGCCCATAGTACATATGCCCCATATCAAGTCGTTTCTTCATATATAGGAATTTGAACCCGCACTATGAATTCTATTCTTGTACTCAACTTGTTTCTGAAGATTAGACCTGACTGATAAGGTTGCCTTGAAATGGTCTAATCTCCCCAGGTGCACCGGACCTCACTCAAATATCTGACGAATCCTTGGAGTTTTTGCGGATGCAGGTTAGCTCGAAGCATCCCCTACCGCCCACTAACCAGACCATAGTCTATGGCTTCTCGCCCTTAGATACAAGACGAGACGAAGTTTAGGGGGGTTCATCCCCCCTAGCTCCGACAGGAATCGCTCCCTCTTATCAAGGCACTTTAGAAATTAACAGACGAGATACGGATTCCGTGCTCCCAACTCGTGAGAAGGCACAGACCGTATCCCTTTCACAAGAAGGGTACAACCCAATAACATTGCCTAGTGCCGACCTATAGGATAGGTCGGATCATAAGGTATCACCCTTAACACCAACTCATTCCTTTCGGCGAAAATGATAATAAGTAATGGTTAAGTAGTAATAGCCATAAGTTACTATCCTAACGATGTCACTAACCCTAAACAAACTGAGGGATAACAATAGAACTTACACAACATGCTAAGTCTTAAGTTATACTTCGCAAGATAACTCTACTAGGCTGCTCAACCTAGACTTACCAGAATTCCAAAGGATCTGGTTCGTGGCCTATCGATCCAAGACCCTGGCAATATGAACGTATTCGCATGCTACTAGCCTGAACTTTGATTTCGTCTACACTCCGGTCCGCGATCAACCAACCCGGTTAAGGTCCGACGGTACACAAAGGAGTGTCCTCTTCCACAGTCTCTTAGGAGTAAGGTAAACACACATCTTGATGGTCGATAGCCCTAGGACAATAAAATTGTCCCTAGATGAGTACAACAAAACTGTGTACTAGCTAACAAGCTACATACGAGTAAACAGAACATATACGAGCCAACAAGCTATGTATGAAACCAACAACTACATACGAGCCAGGCGGACTACGTATGAGACAACAACATACATACGAGCCAAATAAGCTGCGTATGAGACCAACAGCCACATACGGGCTAGTCAAGCCTTATATAAGACAATAACATATATACGAGCCAATTAAGCTGCGTATGAGACCACAGCTACATACTGGTAAGGCGAGCCACGTATGAGACAACAGCATTCATACAAGCCAAATAAACTACGTATGAGACCAACAGCTACATACAGGCTAGGCAAGCCACGTATGAGACAACAACATTCATACGAGCCAAATAAGCTATGTATGAGACCAACAGCTACATATGGGCCAGGCGAGCCACGTATGAGTAAGACTACATACAAAAACAACCATACAGATAAAACAAACTAGAAGCAACCAAACGTGCTTACTAACAAAACTTGATCTTCTATAATTAGAAGAAAAAGAAGAATCTACAAACAATCTAAGAAGCAAACATCCAGTCAAGACATCCAGTTGATGTATTTTGCAAACGGCATAACTCCTACTCCGCTTATCAGAATCTAGCCCGAGAGGCCAATTCAGAAAAGGGAAGGTGTCTACTAGAACTCTCTAGTTGGCCCGAACCTCAGATTCTACAGGTAAGATACTCTAAAACACCAAAGAAGTCAAACAGCAAGCACACTCAGCTCAAGCTAGCTGCTGCATCTTCCAAATACCATAACTCCTAATCCGTTTAACGGAATCTAGCCTAAGAGGTCAATTCGAAAAGGGGAAGGTGTCTACTACAACTCTCTAGTTGGCCCGACCTCATATTTTACAGGTAAGACACTATAGAACACCTAAGAACTCAACAGCAAGCAACCTGTCCAACAGCTAGTAGCTGTATTTTTCCAAAACCATAACTCCTATTACACTTATTGGAATTTAACCCGAGAGGTCAATTCAGAAAGGGGAGAGACTCTACTACAACTCTCTAGTTGGCCTGAATCTCAGATTCTACCAGTAAAAGACTCAAAAACTACGAAGAAGTGAAACAGTAAACATACAATCAGACAGCTAGTTGCTGTGTTTTGCAAGGGCCATAATTCCTACTCCGCTTATCGGAATTTAACCCGAAAGGTCAATCCGGAAAGGGGAGAGTCTCTACTACAACTCCCTAGTTGGTCCAAACCTCAGATTCATCCGGTAAAATACTCAAAAGTATCAAGCAACCAAAACAGTAACGTTCAGCCAAACAGCTAGTTGCTGTTTTCGTAACGGTCATAAGTTTTGCGTCTCTTATCGGAATTTAAACCGAGAGGTCAATTTGGAAAGGGGAGAATGTCTACTACAACTTCCTAGTTGGTCCAAACCTCTAAATCCGAGAGTAACCCTAAGTTTTATCCCTTTGAACCTACTGCGACGCTAACCCGAAAACACGGACTTCACTGTTTTGCCCTAAAGCTCGCTGTTTTGGGGGAAACGATCGTTTCACCCCGCAAAACAGCCCCGAAAAATCTACCAAAATTTTATCATGGTAATAACACACCTAAGAAAGTCTCATATAAATTTCGGGTCAAAATTCTACTTTTAACACATGTAAACAAATCTAACCCTACAGCTATTTAAGCATGGATACAACATAAGCATCATCCTACAACAATCTTAAGCATGGTATACAATCTAAACATGAACCTAAAATAATCTTAAGCATGGTATACAACTTAAACATGAACCTACAACAATCTTAAGCATGGTATACAACTTAAACATCATCCTACAAAAATCTTAAGCATGGTATGCAACTTAAACATGAACCTATAACAATCTTAAGCATGGATATCTACCACAATTTAAACATGGATCTTTTCTACAATTCAAGCGTGGATATTTACCACCACTTAAGCATGAACAATTACTATATTTGAGCATAGATAGCTACTACTACTTTAAGCATGGATAGTTACTACAACTCAAGCATGAATTTTACTACACTTAAGAATGAATAATTAATATACTTAAACATGGATATCCACTACCCTTTAGGCATGAATTTTCTACACATTACAACAATCTACTTTTCTTTTTCTTTAACCTCTTAGTTCCTACATACATCAAGTCTACCCTTTTTTGAACTAAGAGTTAGCAAGAATTAATACTTAACAAGTAGATAGCAACATACAATAAAAGACTTATCTTTTATTAATCTATAAGAGTTCTACAACCCCAAAACTGGGTATGTAAGTATTCTTTCTACACTACTCTTTATATGCACATAGTGTAGGTCCAAGTTGTAGTTTTGTGTTAACAAATACAATAATAACAACAATAACATAATAAGTTAAAGGTTCAACCTTTATGTGTTTTATTTAAGTTCCACCATCCATGGGATCATTTTGATCCATATGCTTAATAATTAGTCCAAGTAGTTCAAAATAGTCATACAAGTCTCAAGGACTCAATCTTTATGCCATTGTTTTGAGTTCTACCATCCATATGTCCATGGGATCATTTTGATCCCTACAACCATGTTTATGCTTAAAGTCTTTAGTCTAAGTTGTTAGAAACACACACATACAACAACCATTCACCTTAAAGGTGAGTTCTTTTAACCAACCACCATTTATATGCTTAGAAATTACTCCAAGTGGTTATGAACCATACACATACAACAAAATACACAACCACTCATCACAAAGAGGAGTTTTTTTAATCTACAACAAACAACCATCAAAAGATGGGTTCTTTTCTACATACAACCAAAATAGAAGAAAACAAGCCAAAAAAAGAACAAGAAATCATATGAAGGAGAAGTAGAGAATCCCCACCTTGTAGTTTTTTTGTAGGAAGAACTAGCCTAGAAAACCTTCTCCTTCCTCCTTAGCTTTCTACTACAACTCTTTAAGAAAACCTACAAGAAAAAACTCTCAAGTTAGGGCTTGTTCTTTCTTTATTTTCCTCTCTTTTTTTGTTCTTGCGACAAGAGTGAAGTGGGGGGGTATTTATAGGATGAAGGAGAGGGTGGAGAGTGCAAAATAACACCAACACATTTGCAAATGCCCCCTTGGAGAAATGAAGGTCGGCCATACCATGGAGAGAGGGGGGGGGGGGGGAGGTGAGGTGGAGGTATGGTGAAGGGATGAGGTGGAGGGGTGAGGTGGAGGAGAGCAGCTTCTAGAAGAACACTTCATGTCTTATGCCTTCATAATTACTCTTAGATCCTAGTTTTAATCCCTCAACCAAAACCTAGCCATCCTAATTGATCTATCATGACAAAAAGAGATATTTTTTTCCAAAAATACACACGACACAATTTGTACAAACATACGAATCGATACAATACGCATACGTATGTATATATATGTATACCAATAGTTTTCGTTTGTTAAACCTCATAATCCGTATAAAAATAAATAAATTCCGAAAATAATAATAAAATAAATTTGATTATCGGCTCAGAAGATTTCAGTACCAATTTGATACAATACAGATGTATACAGACTGGTATATATATATATATATATAATGTTTATTAACAAAACCGGGTGATATCTACCAAAAATATTTTAATAAAAATAAAATAATAATAAAATAATAATTATATAAATATAATATCCGTCCAGGGATATTACATTCGTCGTGTTCGTTCGCTCGTTATTGTGTTTGTTAGTGGTTCGTGGTGCGCGGTTCGTGTTCCATTCACTCGTTCGTTGGGTTCGTGTCCCGGGAAATTCGTTCCTAACATTCTCGTTCTTGCTTCGTTTCCGTTGTCATCTTAAGGCAAGTAACTTGTATTCTTTTCTTTATGTAATACAAGTACTAAATACCGTCTGTAGTGTAGTTGTGTTCTAGAAAGAGTTCTTGTGTGAAACCCCTGTTATGTGTTGTCTCTATTGTGTTGACCCGCCGTAGTTTCCTCATTACACACATGACATGAAACAACTTAAGGATGACCACTTCTTGATGTATACATGCATATTATTCTCGTGATATCATGTGCTTGATTGTGTTATTGGTAGTATACTTGTTGTAGACGTGCTAAATACCCTATATCATATTGTTTGGACATCTAGTACACTATATTTCATGATTGATATGTTTTGGATGAGTTTTACATGAACTAGTTGATTTTACGTTCGAAGAGTATTTCTGCATTTTCAGTTATCCCGTTTTTATTCAGTATTTTGGATCCGATTAAGGTCAGTATATTAAAATTATTTGTGAACATGAACTTTAGAGAATTCTATCTATTTTCCAACCCTTCTAACAGATCTCAGTTTCACTTTATGAGTTTCAAGTTATGATTATTTTACTACAAATGTGTTTAAAATTCAAGATCCAATTTTATACGTATTCTGTATAGTAATCTATTTTTCTACTTATGTTAAAGATATTATTTTGATCAAATATTTGCTGGTTACAACTACACTTGATTGGGATTAAACCCTAATTTTTATGGATTTAATTGATAACTTTTACAAACCATTTTGTGCTTTTGAACAACTACTATACAATGCAGAATTTTCATGCTGTTCAGTAAAGAAACAGAATTTCGACCTGATTCCACTTGCTGTCTCTGAAAACTTTGTGAAATTTAATTATAGCCTACTGTATCTAGTTTATCACCCTTTTGACGGATCTGTATTTCGTTTTGTATTTTGTGAGATATTATTGTTTTAGTACTGCAATGTTGTGATTCCAGATTTACAAAACTGCCGTATCTTGCCGTTTTCTAATTTTACTTGACTACTCTATTTATGTTGGAAAATTATGAAACAATATTTTCTGATACTAAACATACTAAAGAATACCGCAGATTTTTCGTGGACTTAATTAGTGAGTTATCATGCTATTTTTCTGTTCTTGAATACAAGTTTCTGATTTCTGGCTGAACACGTTTTCTGAATTCAAATCTGTTTTAAAACTCGTTTTTGTGAAATACCATATGAATTACATATAATTGCCTAGATTCGGACGGGAGTTTATTTTCTATACCTTTTGACGGATCCAGGTTTGCATGCTTTTAGCAACGGGATTCCTAGATTTAGTGCAGTACTGTCTTGCTGTCCTGAATTAGAATTCTCGTTGTCCGAATCTTTTTTGTGTAGTCTTTCACCTGTGCATGTTTATCTTTCAACCTGAACTCATTACTTGTTTATACCATATTATTCTTGCCCTGTTTCGGACACATACATGCATGTTTGATAATAATAATAAATAACAAAGTCGGGGTTTAAAGGGAAAGATCTAATAGTGGAAAATACAGAAACGTGTACTCGGAAGGGGATCTTTAGATTCTACGTGCTTGAGGCTTGATATTTCCTACTTGAGGCTTGATACTTCACTCTTGAGGCTTGATACTTGAGGTTTGATACTTGAGGCTTGATATTTCATACTTGAGGGTTGTTACTTGATACTTGAGGCTTGATATTTCACACTTGAGGCTTGATATTTCACTACTTGAGGCTTGATACTTGATACTTGATTTCTTGATGCTTGTCCCTGAGTTCACTGCCCTCTATGATCCACTATGAAATCTAAAACGAAATTATTTGAATGTAGCAACCATGTGGTAAAAGGATGGACGCATGAAATGCTACCTAGATAGTAATAATACACGACTTGAACATAATCACTTGACACTTGCTACTTGTTACTTGTACATGATACTTGATTCTGACACTTGTTACTTGATACTTGTTTTCATGATACTTGGTTCTTGACACTTATTACTTGATACTTGTTTACATGATACTTGTTTACTTGACACTTGTTACATGGCACTTGAACTTGTTCATCTTGCCATGTTAGTTATTCTAATTTGTTATCACACCTATTCCATGTTAGTTGTTCCTCTTTTTCCTGTACTTGTGCCTGCACTACAAGCGGCCCGTAACTTGCACTGACGGGTATTTTGTTTTCTTTTTCCTTTTACTTTAATTTATCAAATTGCAGATTTTGTAGAATAGTTGCCAGATGGAGTTGGTGATATGAGATTCTAGTTGGCTAGAGTTTTTGATACTATTATATCTTGTTGCTTAATTTGAACAATTGTATTTTACTACTTGGATTTATTTGTATTTGGGCAATATGACCCAGGATTATTGACTTGTTCAGATTTGGTTTATTTGAGATTAATATATTTCGTTTCAAGTAATCATGTTGGTATTTTGATTCATATTTGCATGCGTGGTTAACTTCTCTTGCTTCCGACTCTGATTTTTCTTATGAAATGTTGTAAAGATCCTGACAGCTTATGGATAATGAAAACCATTCGTTGGACTTAATCACGTATCTGTATTCCGTATTCTCTTTTTGGGAAGCAGGGGCGTGACAATTCAAAATCACACAAATTCACCATATAACAAAATTTTAACAAATAATAATAATTCTGTATTTTCGGTTAAATCTTCATTTAGCTGAATCTCACAAAAATCACTTCGAAACCGCATAAAATTATGTCACAATAATATATATATACTTAGTATGATCATACTCACTTGATATCCCGCGAAGACTCGAAGCACCACTTCTCCATCATGCATCCGAAGTCGCTAGCATCCAAACCAGTAACAGGTAAAAATAATACTAATCATAATGTCATTAAGGTGTTTTATTGAACGCCTGACATGCACACGCGCGATGCACGTATTATTCGAATTCCTACGGGATTTTTATATCCATAGAATTTCTAAAAATTACACCATACTATTGTAATGGTTCAACTACAATTTCTTTTACTATTAAGAAGATAATTATCATATATTTACTTCCCTTTTATAACCAAAAATCCTAATTTATACGCAACTTGCAAAATGTCCAATAATTTGCTAATTTCTTGCCTCTATAATACCCAACACCTCCTAATCTCCCTGCTACAATATTTATATTCAATAGAAATTAAAACCACTCAATTCTATACAAATAAAAGACAATAGGGTATACCTTCCCTGTTGCTTTTTCTCTAAATTGAAGCCACCATGAGGAAAAGAACCCTTCAATTAGCATACCCCTAATTTTAATAGAAATTTTATAATGGAAAACACCGGGATTTAGGCTTGGAAATGGACAGGAAAATGGGTCGCCATTTCTGTTGGGCGTGAGCGAAACTAGGAGAAGGGAGAAGAAGGAACGCGGGGGGGGGGGGGGGGGTGTTGGAAAAAGAATAATATAATATATAAATATAATGATTATTAAAGGAATATTTACATATAAGCCCCTATCATCAAAATGTTACATAAACCCCAAACTCTATACTTTAATAATACTAATAATACAAAATACATTAAAATATCTCATAATAATCCTCCAAAATTATAAAATAAAAATAAACAAAATTTCTTCACATAAAACTCAACTCATAACTCCAATATATCAATAATACCGATCCACCACAAATATCAACACCAATATCAATATTTAAAATAAAAATATACCAAAAATAATTCTCACCACTCCAGGGATATTAAAACGGGAATTTTTGATATTTTAAAAATTCGAGGTGTTACAGCTGCGTACATCATGGACAACGTGAGAACCACTTATGACATTCACGTAACGATCCATGCAGCATTCTCATGGTGGGTCAGTCCAGTATATTACTACTCTAATATGTACCAATGTGAAGACTTAGGTATATCATATCCATGACCCGTGAGAATGGTCATCAGTCTACACACTCACTAATATCAATGTATTATCACTGTCCTAATTCACAATAATACTCGACTAGGTATATTTAAGGACAATGTTCTGATTTCAGCCAATATGATCTCACAATCAAGTCATACACTTGATATCCCATGACATTGAACTTACTATTCTAAGGACTTCATTATGTTCATTTAATACACAATAAATAATGCAATAAATAAAATGCTTAAATATGAATTAAATGTCATGATATAATGTAAACTAGTAATGTCAATACACAACTGGCCTCTAGGCATACACCAACAAGCTCGAGTCCCCCGCTCCACGAACAATAATCCTGCAATTAACTACCTGTGGGTACGTCAGTTCAATGAAACTGACACAATGAAGATGAAACCAGTGAACCTAAAACCTCAACAACTAAAATTTTGATGCAAAAGAAAAGAATGAATCAAACCAAGTGTCAGTGTATGCCATGACCTAGATTCTAAGGCACAACTCAAAATGCACACAATGCTCATACTCCAATGAAAACTTGATTTGGAAAAGTATGCATCCCATCTTACATACCCACCAAATCGAGTTCATGTTCTCCAGATGATAGGGCTCGATCCATCTCTATACATCCTACACATGTGCTTTCTTCTGTTTCTGACGTTCTAGTGATGAGAGGTTGCAGACGCACTGTTCCACTACAACATATATGGCTTTTTACAGTGGATTTATTATAGCATTAAGTGTTAGTGTTGTTGAAAGTGATCAATAATAGCATTTCTAAAGAAAATGTTATTTTTGATTTAATTTGAAATTTACTGTTAGCTACAATAGCATTTTTGGAATGCTGTAATTTTTACGGCATTTTTGAAATGCTATTATATCCGTAAATAAACTGAAAGATAGGGGTAGATTGGATATTTCCAACTAATACAGTTCCATCTCAAACCCCAACTCCTCCTCCGATCCAAATCCAATACCCTTTGGTATTTCCTCTACAAACCCTAGTCCAAATCCCCCAATCATGACGTCCCCACCCCTCGCACCTTCGACCCCCCTTGTGCATTGCTCGGCACTGGGCCACCGTCGACCACCCCCTACGCCCGTTGAAGTCCCCAATCACGTTGTCCCCCACCCCGCACCGTCGACCCCCCTTGCGCGCCGCTCGCCAGTGGGCTACCATCGACCACCCCCTGCACTAGTCGTAGTCCCCAATCACGTAGTCCCCCACCCCGCACAGTCGACCCCCTTGCATCGCCGCTCGCACTGCACTGCCGACGACCTCCTTCCCCCCTGCGCCCATCTTCTTTGTTGGTGTGGTGATTACCAGGTATTTGTTTAGTGTTCAATAAATTTTATATTGCTTCTACCGAATATTTAGTTTGAAGCTGTTGTTGCTGATTTTGGTTCTATTTTTAGCCATATCAGAAACTAAAAAGTGTAGGGAGATGGGGTGCCTTGGAGTCAAGGACTAACAGAGCCTAAGAGGTGATATGTGTAGGCAGAGATGCTTTTGTGAGTGGATCAGTTGATTGATGGAGCATAATCATAGGTGATGGTTTGAATGTGAGATATGTGACATTTAAAGATATGGAAATTTGTCAAAGGAGTGAAGGAAGAAGTGCAGCACGTCAATCACGGGTTTTAGGGACAAAGTTTTGAATTTTTTGTTTCTATCTTTAAATTATGTTTGTTTCTTACTACTCATTGATGGCAGTTTAGGTGAAAATTGGTTTGGTTTTGATGTTGTGGAGAAGGAAACATGAATGTTCAAGAATGAAGTTGTGGTATGGAAATCAGCAGCACTACAATTTAGATATCATAAGTGCACATTAATGGACTTATTCTCTTGGTTACATGTTTATTTTTTGTTGTTTAATGTTTTCAGATACAATCCCTATGTCCAAGCTAGAAGTCGAATCGATCAGCTGAAGAGGCAAGGTCAAAATGTAGATACGGTATGTTTTTAGTCTTTGCATTCAACATCAGGGAGACATAAATATTCATGCTATATGATCATGTGTATCCACATTGGATGTATTTATATCATATTTATTGAACTCCATGCAGGTCGAGTTCATCTTGATGGGAGGAACATTCATGTCTTAGCCTTCGAATTATCGTGACTACTTCATTAGAAATCTTCATGATGCTCTGTCAGGACACACTTCTGCAAATTTTGAGGAGGCTGTTAGCTATTCTGAACATGGTTCAGTCAAATGTATTGGTATGAAAATTGAAACGTGAGTGATCCTCCCCACTTCTTCATTTACTTCTATTTTTCTAGGAAGATACCTGATTTCATGCGTGACGTCATGAGGATTTACCACAGTTGGCCTTCATATCAAGCACATAATACAGTTATAACTTATATTTGAATTATTATAAGTTTTTTCTGAAAAACTGAAAACTACTGTTTTGTTTCTCTTTTACTACCAGGAGACCTGATTACTGTTTGGGGCCTCATCTACGGCAAACACAAATTAAGAGAAGATTTACATCAAACTACTGTTTTGTTTCTTTTCGAAGGATTTATTACTAATTAAGAGAAGATAAATATTGTTCAGTATACTACTTCTCTATAGCATGAGTACTGAGAGAAGATATATTAGATACATTTCCTAGATATTAACTAAATCATCAAACGCAAAAGTAAATCATTAAATACAAAAATGATAAATTAAGAATATAATTTTAACTACAAAATTTCCAACTACCATCAACTTTCATCTAAGAAATATAGAATGCGACTATCTCATTTGCTTTCTGTCAAAAAGAATACTAAGGCATTTTCTGAAAAATTAATAAGACATAAGAAAATTTTCTTAAAATAGAGAAAGAATCAATTGATTTTGAATGTTGCTAATTTCAATAAACGAATTTTGATAATAATCTGCATCTTTGATATGGATTGAAGAAGTAGTTAAATACTTACAAGTTACAACATCACTCTTTCCAGCTATTTGCAACACAATAACAGCCTTTTAGTGAAACAGTAACAATTATAGTTGACAAACAATACGACACATGAAAGCTTTAAAGTGTAAAAAAAAACTGTGTTAGTAAAGAACACAAGAAGTTTAGTAACCATACCAGAGGACATAACTAGATCATAATGCCAACAATTTCAATCGCATATCAAACTAAAGCCCTAGAAAATTCACAAAACCTCATACCAGACATATTTAGAAGGATATCCTAGTCAATCCAAAGAGGCAAAAGAGAAAAATTACAATTAACTGATTGAAGGTATGTGCAATGTCAACGTCAAATAAAACATCCAGTAATACAATATACTAACAAATATCACTTGTGCTTTTTTGTGTTAATCTGATTGCAGATTGTTTTACAAAATTGATTTGGATTCGAATAAAAATATTTCCCATCTAATAAAGAATACATAGATATAATAATAACCAGTATAGGATACAGTTAAGTAAGGTAGATTACATGACACAAATCCTCATACTCTTAGTTGGAATGGGTTAGATCTAAACAGATGACCTACATACACTCTATCCCTTAGTTTGTAGAAGGTTTGTCTCAAATGTATGACGAGGATTTACTAATTGACTAACTTAAATGACTAAGTAGGGCGATGTACTATATATACGAAAAATATTTGATGACTAAGTAGGACTTGATTTGATAAGACCAATAGGCTCTACTAAAGTTTCTTTTTCATATTTATCTTACACATAATTAGTTGAACTATTTGAATATGGTGAACAAATCTTCAGAGGAGAAGAAGATCTTGGCAAGATAAGTGTACGATAAATGAAATGTCTATAATTAAGAATAAGATTAACAACATCCACTGTTTGGTTTTGGAAATAGCTTAAAATGCAGGCTATGATCCTTGGCAAAGTTCAGTGCCACAACCAGTTTAACAACATTTTCCATCTCCTTACCTCTATCCATTGTTTCCTTGTTTTATATATTATAGGAATAGCAATGAAACTTTTTGCTTAATCTCCCATCATTGAGAAATTTGTTCACATTCCCCCTCATTAAGCATTCATTTTACATTTACTTCTTGCTGTAGTTGGATAAGTTTTAACACAGATTTTCTTAAAGAAAAATATTTATCTATACTTTGTGTCGTCATCACATTTAGGGAACAAAAATAATTTTGGAGACTATCCCCTGAGCGAGGCAGATCCTGAACTCCATGCTCTTATTGGAAAGGAAAAACAATGCCAATTTAAATGCTTAGAATTCCTTGCTTCTGAAAACATTATGTCTCGTGCTGTGATGGAAGCATCCGGTTCATGTCTCACGAACAAATATTCTAAAGGACTGCCTGGTAAAAGGTACATTTTTTACAATAAAATCAATATTCATTACTTTCCCATGATGCTTCTCCTACCCAAAAATCAATTATGGTACACCATTGTTTTTGCATCTTAATTAGGTACTATGGTGGTAACGAATATATAGATCAAATTGAGACCCTCTGTCAGAAAAGAGCTTTGCAAACTTACCACTTAGACGAAAACAAATGGGGTGTAAATGTTCAACCATTGTCTGGTTCTCCTGCTAATTTTGAAGTTTACACTGCTCTTCTCAAACCTCATGACAGAATAATGGTATTTGTTTTTGTTAACTTGATAGTCTTCGTTCATTTTTATCTCTATACCTTGTTCTCTCTTTCAACTCTTCCCTGTATAGAGATACAAAACTTCATGAGCTTGTTTATGTAGGGACTCGATCTACCTCATGGAGGCCACTTGTCCCGTGGCTTTATGACAGATAAAAGGCGAGTATCAGGCACATCAATTTTTTCAAGTCTATGCCTTATCGGCGTGATGAGTCTACAGGTAGACCCTTTTACTTTTGTTTATTAATAGCTAGTAAACCATACATGTTGCATTCAAATGGCAATATAACTTTACTAAGCAACTATATATAAATTAAGTTTTGTTTACTTGCTAACAGGCTTTGTGGAGTATGAAATGCTTGAGAAATCTGCTATCCTTTTCAGACCAAAACTTATAATTGCTGGTGCTAGTGCATATCCTGGAGATTTCGATTATCCTCACATGAGGAATGTAGTTATTCTGAATTTTTGCATTCAATTGAAAATTATATATCTGGCATATTGTGTGATTGAAACTTTCATCCTATTTCTTTTAGATAAGCTCAGTGCATTATTTATGTAAGTTTTTATTTATTTACATTTATTGGCTGTAACTATGCACCTTTCATCACCAAAACTGTCATACAAGTATCATATATTCAGAGTTGGGATATAACTTAAAGATTAAAATTTCGTGTGGCCCTATTAATTATTGCATACTTCATATATATGAAATCTATCATTTTATTGAGCTCAGGCTTTTGTACAAGTGTATAATGTTATACACATCTCTTCAACTCTCTTTGCAGGTCATGGTCGCGGGCGTGGGCGAGGAAGAGGTCAAAACCGAGGAAGAGAGGACCTGATGGGCCGATGATGAATGGAGGAGGATCTGGAAGGGCTAAAATAGTCAACTGTGTTGCTTTTAGTGTTTTTGGATTAATAAGTAGTCTTTTTTAGTATATGCACTTTTTGACATATAGCCCATGGAAGGTTGTACTCTGTATCATGATGGGCTGATAACTGTGATGTTCATGTGTTTCATTTTTAGATTCAAGTAATTGTAGTGCATTTTAAAATTATTTTTAGCAAAAGGCTTTTAACTGTTTGGTATATGTTCAATTTTGATGTTTTATGTATATGCATCTGGAGAATTTTCAAAACTTTTCTATGCATCAGTAGACTTTTTTTTTGCATACAGGTGAAAATAAATAGCATTTTTAAAATGCTGTGAAAAAGAAAACCCAATCTTACAAACGATAGCGTTTTCGAAACGTTATTAAAGGCATAGTGTTTGGAAAACACTATAAATACGATAGCATTTCGACAAATGCTATCGTATTTTTAGCATTTTGAAAACGCTATAAATACGATAGTGTTTGTCGAAATGCTATGGTATTTATAGCATTTCGAAAACGCTATATATACGATAGCATTTTCCAAATGCTATATATATGATAGCATTTCAAAAATGCTACCATATTTATAACGTTTTCGAAACACTGTGCTTTTTACAGCGTTTCACGAAAATGCTATAAACATACCATAGCGGGGGTATTGACAGCGTTTGCAAAATGCTGTCATATGTCATTAATTGCATTTAGAAAATGCTATCAAATGGCATATATGTTGTAGTGTTCACCCCCGTCGCTGCAGTTAGTAGTGGTGTCCTAGAATCCCCGTTATGATCCCCACTATACCCGGGGTCGCAGTCGTACAGTTCACTCCTGCCGCTGCATATTAGTAATAGTAATGCAGAACTCCCACCGCTCCGGACCTCATCAAAAAGGTGATGTACGGACATAAAGGAACCCCATGGAAACCCCGTTCGCCGAAGACATTTGGGTCTTACTCACTAGTTGGAGCCTTACCCGAAGCCTCTTGCCCAACTTGAACAACATAGGACTTGGCAGATTTTTAGGGTTTCCCTTAATCTCAGCTGTACTCGTCCTTACACTAGACCAGAACTTGCAATCGAGATGATGCCACCAACCTAGAACTCATCAAATGTTTTTACGGGCATAAAGGCACCCCACGGAAATTATGTACGCCAAAGACAATAGGGTCTTACTCAGTAGTTGGAATCTTACCCTAACCCTCCTGCCCGCATTAAGCAAACTTAGGACTTGGCTAGGCAAGACAATGCCATGTGTCCCCCTAACAGGCAAGCTCGACACCCACAAGTACATGTCCTTACATTCAACAATAACTCAATCTAATCCTAAGACACTACCATGCCCAAGGGTACTAACACTAACCAAACTAGGGCCAAAACTATAGAATAAGGTTGATTCTACAATTACTAAATTATTGTTTCATTATCCGGTTTTCACCAGTTCTCAGGGCTAGTTAAAATTCTAGCCCTCTTTCTATTAGTTCATTAGTTAGACGATCTACCATCTAGTAACAAAAATCCTAACATAGAAGTCATGCATTTAATCCAATTATGATAAGCTAGTTAACCTCTATTATCAAGTGAATAGGGTATATTAAATGGCTCTTCTAGTTATTTTCTTAACCACTATTTGGACTTAACCCACCCCATCTAGGACCGACTCAGCCTTCCAATCTAGCCCTGTAGCGTCCCGAATTTCCAGATTAATAACATAGAAATTACGTGGCACATTCCCAGTGATCCACTTCAATACAATATTAAACATCAACAACACCACTAAAATTTTCAACTTTTATCTCGACAAATCTTTTACAATGCACAGCGGAACTCAAAATAACTCAACTCAATATTCACTTCATTTACAACACAACTTTGTCTCAACAACCGATATTACAAATTTACACATTCTCTTATATGTCAATTAATTCTCAAAACCAACTTAAGCATCCCATCTCCTACTCTAAGCACAACCTGCAACATGTGAGGCTAGAGATGATCCCTAACCCCCAAACTAAAGGGGTCAGCCATAAATGGTGTGAGAAATATAAAAATAAACAAATAAACAACCTAAGCTCATACCTCATAAATTCTTAAACAACAAGTACTAAGTAAGCAAATGAGAAATACGGAATGACAGGTATCATAAAACGTCAAGTGATACTAAGCTAAGTGTCATGTGTAGAAAACAAGAAAACCACATGCATAAAACCAAGTCAAGAAACAGTTACTCTAGATGCAGACTCTCTAATGTGTACTTGTCGAAGTCTATGCATCCCATTCTACATAGGTTCGGTGCAAGCCCTTAACGTCTTCACTTCATAGGGTTCAATCCCCACGTTATGAACTAATCCTAACACGATGACTACTACGAGATAAAGATAAACTATGGTTAGTATCTCATGCCCGATAATTCCGAAGATGGATCCCACACCCAAGGTATTTCACTTGAATAATTCCGGAGATCATCCCACACCGAAACATTGACATTTCACCACAATATACCACATGTGCTTCACCTCGACTCCGATAATTCCGGAGATCAATCCCACACCACAATAGTTTTCGTGATAATTGCAGAGATTGTCCCACACCACATGACTGTGATAATTCCGGAGACATATCCCACACCACTAATAATCTACTGTGATAATTCCGGAGATTAAATCCCACACCGAAATCCATACTGAGGTTCGTGACTCATGTTCCTGTTCATCATATCACCACTAGTGCCTGTCCTTAAAATTTTGGTTAATTGTTTACTTAACGAATCTCCTAGAGTGATGTACCCTACCGGCCTAAATTCAAGTTCAAATAACTGAAATGCCTCATTGGGCCTCAACAAAATACTCAACACCAGTATACTAGGGTCATACGCCTCTAGAGACTCAAACTCAAAAGTCTAAACTGAAATTCCACTAGACAAGTGGCTTAACTAAGTGTCTCAAAGACATGCTCAACAGAATATCTCAAGGTCAATTGCTTAATCTTAAACTGAACTTGAATAACAAGTATATAAAAACTAATCATTCGAATTAACACTGAAGTTTACAAATGTCCTTCAGTACCAGTCGACTCGTACTGAGATGAGTCGAATGTCCAGAGGACCAAATTCAGGATCTTACAAAAATAAACTAAGCTCGTAACAGTCGACTTAAAAGAGGATCAGTCGACTTACCCGAGCTAATTTCCAATAATCTTCTCAAAATTTTTCTAAGTATACAAGTCGACTTAAACGGTTAATAGGTCGATGTCCAGAAGGACAAATAATTCTTTCAAAAATAATTTCTTACAGTGAACCAGTCGACTGTCTATGGGCTAAGTCGACTGTCCAGAACAACTTTTTCAACAATTCTAGAATAAGGTACCAGGCTCGTACCAGTCGACTGCACAGTAGGCCAGTCGACTGTCGGCCTACAGAATTTCAAGATCCAAGTCTGATTACAAAATCGAAATTTGGAGTTCTAATGAATCAATGTTTATGAAAAATAGTTCGTATTCAGGAAAATAATAAATCTCCACGAATCTACATCAGGTATATGTATATATCACTCAAAACATCAATATGTCAAAATTTAGGTTCTCATGTTCTAAATCACAAATCCTTTGTTAGGGTTTTACAAGATCTAAGTTTCTTTCACAAATCCAAATAAAATTTGATTCATAAACTAATGTCCAGGTGTTCATACTCAAATCTCAACATGCTCTTAGCAAACAATTTTTAATTACAAAGATCTACTATTTCATCCACCATTTTTCGCATGATTCATACCACATCACAACATCTTTATTGTTCACATCATCCAATCATTACATCATGATATTGGTACACATAGATCGATCAACAAGACGAATCATACGTCTCACAAAATCAAATAACAAAACAAGTCACACGCATAAAACAACCACAAGACAATTTCTATATTGCTCACCTTTAGAGTTTGGGAAAAGTCCACGAAAATCTCCCCTTTTGCTAGATCCAAAGAGCTCCTTTCTTCCTCCAAAATAAATCTCCAAAATACAATATTTTATCAGCAATGACAGCTGGGAAAGGAATTCTCTTAGATATGCCGGATTGATAATTAGGGTTTTACCCACACTTTGCAAAACAACCCTTCCCAAAATACAGTTTGCATGTCTAGATCATTCTGTGGAAATTCCATCAAAACTCATTTAAATTGGGTTTTATAAGAAAATATGCATTGTAAATCTCAATTAGCACTGTTCAAAACGTCCAGAATGTACCTTTTGCACTTTAACCCCTAAAAATGTCAGTTTTGCAAAAAGGTCCTTCTTTTCTCAAAAATTGCAAATAGCTCCAATAAATTTCAGAAAAAATCTGGAAAAATACTAATTAAATCTCAAATATCAAATAAAGATTTTTCATAAGGAAAACGAAATTTTCACACTTCTCATAAAAGCATTTGCACGTGTTTTGCACGTGTACAAAAGATAAATTTTCTGAAAATGTTCATTAAATCTCCAAAAATAAATTTAAATTCATTTTTGAATATAAAAATTAATATTTGAAAATACGAGGTTCTACAAGCCCAATAGTTGGCCCGCGTTGGCCCAAACTTGGCCCAATGGAAACGACAAATCAACCCACTATCGATCACCATTACCCCCCCCCACCCCCCTATGCTTGTAGTTTGACCATGTCTTCGGCTAGATCAATCCTACTTGAGTCCAACAATTCCTTACGCCTCTATGGTCCTCCCGATGAGTGGTAACATCATACAACAGTGGAGACCAATCCACAGACAATGAGCAAGTTGGTGCACGAATCGTCTCCTCCAACGCGTTCGAGGTGTCACGAGCTCCTATTCTACCAATCTACTCAAGTATCAACAACTTAGGACTAGGGTCTCAAAATTCTATCTAAGTGACCCTGCACAAGCATAAAATTCTAAGGATGGGTTCTACAAGTTATCTTGCAAAAATGGCGCTTAAAAGTCCCAAAACGATGGATTTACAATTTCAAACAACAAGCACATCATGAAAATTTATGCCATTAAGGGGTTCTTGTCAAACTCGTTTCAAAGGCTAAACACGTCTGGACAAGACCCAAACATTCACACAACATTCACAACGTACTAAGATACCAAGTAGGGTATTTTCATCCCCAAAAATGGAAACCATAATCACACACGACATCTACTACACAAGACTAAAATTATACTAAATAGTGAACACTATACAATTAAATTGCACAAACGAGTTAAAAATCAACTTAATCCACAAATTATTTATCATTTGTTGGTGCTCAAGCTCATCTACAATTCATGAAATAAATATGAGTAATTTAACAGGCATTTCTATGTCAATTTAGAATCCCTAAGTTCACGGCAACTTGCATAACCTCAAAATAGTAAGCTGAGAATTCAACATGCAATTTTTTGTTTCAGTAAAAATCACTATAATTTTTATGCTACTTGGATCAAAACAGTTAACCAGTTATAAAATAAAAACCTTTTAAATTAGAAAATGGTCTATAAATTCCACAAGATTTGAAGAACAAGCACTTGACACATAACATCAGTACATATAGAAATTTCAGATAATTCTATCATGTAGTCAGAGACCCCTTGAAGTAGATTTAAAAACAGAATAGTTGAAAACTTAAGCTCTGTTTTACTACTTAACCAATCTATGATTACGATTTTTTTTACCATAGCTATTGTTGTCCAAAAATTATAAACTTTGACATTTAAGTCTATACTCAGATTAGCATCAAATATATAAATTACAAATAAATTTTCCAAGTTATCGAAGAGATATAAGCTCCAGAAAATCAGAACAGAACATGCATTAGATATGTTTTCCTTATAGCCAGCTTTCACGTTCATAATTATTTGAAAGAGCAAATAAAATCATAAAATTATGAAATTTAGGGGGTAGGTGCCTAACGTACATAAGTTACTGCCTTTAAAATTTGATACCGAAATTCTTAGTATTTTTGGAGTTATAAGTTCCAGACCTAAGCACGAAATTCATATCAGTAGTTAAAATGCATTTCGATGTTAATTGAGTGCTACATAATTGGTGTTCATCAATGCATTGTGGAAATCCTCTTCTACTCCAAGTAATCTAGGATTGCTAGGAAGTGGTTTGAAGAAGTTTGAAGTAGTTTGAGAGTGTATGGAAATGTCAAAGTTGTAGGAGAAAATGAAAAAATGAGCAAGTGTACAAGGAGAGGGGAATTTTATAGAGAGAGAGAGACATAGCCGGATGCATAGGTGGAGTGTAGATGTGGACCGAGGTGTTTTGGGGTCACCAAATGACTCTTGGAAATTCACAATGCGATGATGAACATAATTCAAAATCAAGAAACCCTAGTCAAATCCCACTTAAAATTACAGCCAACTTTAAAAATAGCCCATGGTTTTGCAATTTTATATATTTTTATATGTGTACATAGTGTAGTGTGTAATATCTATATAATAAAACATAAAGAAAGCTATCAAATGGCTCACATTCAATCCCCCCAAATTCAAAGGCCCAGATCTAACATCACAAAACACATTTTTTCCCCAAAATTTCAAACCCCAAAACCAAAATTTCCCCCCAAAACTAAAAAACTCATTACTTCATTACTATCTCTCTCTTCTCTCTTCACTTTATCATATTTCTCTCTTTCTCTCTCTCCCTATCTCTCTCTCCCATTTTTTCTTTATTTACTTAGAAATTTAGATTTTAAGATTTCAGGTTTGTAAATTTTCAGAAATTTGATGCTTTTTTATGGAACATGTTATATTGAAAATAGCAAACATCACTTCAACAGTTAAATTTCATCATTTTCCACACTTAAAGTTCTAAGAAGTTAGATTTTACACCCCCATTTATAATTATTTTTAAACATATACTCATGGAAACAAGGACATTTATTTACAACTAATTATTGTCATACTATTCAAACTTGAGCTACATAATTGTTGTTTTATTATTTACAGAGCTTTTCATGTTTTGTTTCGTTCTGAAGACGTGTCGTAGGCACGTGCCCACGGAAAAATCTAGTACTATATATATGTGATGTGCATATGATATGTTAGGCTCATATGATAAAATTGATCATGATTAGAGCCCAAATGCCTAACCATGATGAGTTTGGTTGACTCAAACATACACTCAAGTTGGTGCACAATTATGACCAAACAAATTCTACATACAAATTGTAGCACACCCAAAAATTAACATGGATAAATATTTACTAGCACGTGCAATCACATTCATATATCAAATATTATTATACAAATACTAGTTCATTATCATAGGAACATTACACGTTCCATCTCAATCATAGTTGAGACAAACATATAGTTTAATTGAGCAAATACCCCAACTCTGGATCAATAAATACACCTTGTCGGGTTCAAAACATATTAAATAATATATTTCAATACTCACTGAAATAATGTTGCAAAAAACCATTAATACGTGCGATACTTAAAAGTGCACAGATTAATATACAAAAGAGTTATATACTATTTTGCAGGGTGTTACATCACTACCTCCTTAGAATAGTTTTGTCCCAGAACTACACTAGTGGAGAGAAAACAGTCACACCAATTCAAAGGATCAAGAAATATATTTCTCAATAGTCTTCAGATTCCCTGAAGTATGTTTACGCCAGCTTCTCAATGACCAGGTGATCCTTGATTCCCGAAGCACGATGGTTTGGTCGATTCTGTTGGCATCAGCTCTCATCCCAAACTTCTAGAGATCAATATAACTCTGTGGATCATCTGTGGCCCTCATCACATGAACTCCCCATGAGTGTCTCTATCGTCCGGGAATACTGGAGATCAATCCCACTCCACAGATCATTATAAGGCCTATTTCATCCCTCGTATGGAATATTGGGGAATATCTCACTCTATTGATCATTCTGGGGCCCTCTTCACATGAACTCCCTGTGACTGTCGCTCTTGTCCAGGAATACTGTAGATCGATCCCACTCCACTGATGATTCTGGGTCTATTTCATCCCTCATCTGTAACACTATGGAATATCACTCCATGGATCATTCTAGAGCCCTCATCACGATCGTTCTCGCTTCATCATAACTCCCTTCTGGTGCCTGGTGCAAGCTCTTAGCATGTCTTCTAGCTCCTAGTTTGCACTTTCTGAGGGTCGGTGGCCACTCCCTCCTTAGAAAAGGAACAAAATCAAGAATGCAGCTTTAGTCTTCTTACAGCTTTCCCGACACTCTTGCTTGATGCTCCTACTAAATGCTTGGCAGGATCCTCCTCCGCCTTCATCACTTCTTCCTCCTTGACGCGGACTTAGTGGTAGCCTGACCGCAAGTTGATCTCAGAGAACACCGCTGCTCCTTGCAGTTAATTGATTAAATTGCCAATGTATACCTGCCTCAAGCCGAAGTTCGGATCCTTCATGCTGCTCGATGCACATCCACACTGATCCATTCTTCTTTCCTACAAGCAAAATTGGTGCTCCTCAAGGAGAAGCACTAGGCCTAATGTATCTCCCCTGTAGTTCTTCCATCTGCTTGGCTCTTAGAACCACCCGACCTCCTAGTTAAGATCTGGAACATCGCTTCCTGGATTTTCTCCTACAACTTCAGCTTGTGGCATCTGGTTCCTATTGACTACCGCAAATGCTCCCTTCTTCTGGTGCATTTCGGCGAAATCTCGCCTCGACGTTAAGAGTGCCTGTCGTTGGCTTTGCTTCTTTTCTGCGACGTTGTGTTGCGCATTCGCCTCCATTGACGTCTGATTGCCGTTTTGCCTCCCGACATCCGGTCGCACCATAGTTGTTAGTAAAAGAAAAATTACACTGGGTTAGTTCATACATTGGAAAGATCATAAACATAAGTAGCAAAATGCAATAGTATGATTTACAATCATCCCACTGTTCAACTAAACTGACTCGAACTGGGGCATCCAAGCCTAATTTCTTACTGTTTAAAACTACTGTTTGAAGTTGGCTCTGATACCACTCTGTAGCGCTCTAAATTCCCTATACTGGAAACTCGTGACACAATCCAGAATCTTACTTCAAATGAGTCCAAACACAGAAATTCACAAGAAATTAAAACTTTTTATTACGACATTTTATTACAATGTCCAATAATTACAACAAAATATTACGTAATGAATTATAAGTATAATTGGACAACTACAACCCCACTTGGATG
The DNA here is from genome assembly GCA_017893485.1 of Hemerocallis citrina. Taxonomy (NCBI): domain Eukaryota; kingdom Viridiplantae; phylum Streptophyta; class Magnoliopsida; order Asparagales; family Asphodelaceae; genus Hemerocallis; species Hemerocallis citrina. Next base: position 145,634,326 of record CM030364.1, on the reverse strand, counting down.
CTTCCCACAACTCGAGTCCCTGCTCCATGAATAGCAATCCTGCAATTAGCAAACTATGGGCACGTCAGTTGAATGCAACTGACACAATGCTGATGAAACCATCAAACCCAAAACCTCAACAACCAATATTTGATGCAAAAGAAAAGACTGAATCAAACCAAGTGTCGATGTATGACATGACCTAGATTCTAAGGCATAACTCAAAATGCACACAATGCTCCTACTCTAATGCAAACTTGATTTGAAACGTATGCATCCCATCCTACATACACCCCAAATCAAGTTTGTATTCCCCAGATGATAGGGTACGATCCATCGCCATGCATCCTACAACATGTGCTCACTCATATTTCTGACATTCTAATGATGAGAGGATGTGGATGCACGATTCATCCCCCTTCGCTACAGTTAGTAGTGGTGTCTTGGAATCCTTGTTATGTTTCCCACTATGCCTGGGGTCATAGTCACACGACTCACTCCTGCCGCTACATGTCAGTAATGGTAATGCGGAACTCCCACCGCCCCGGGCCTCATCAAAAAACTATTGTATGGACATAAAGGCTGTCATGTCCCGCTTCCCAAAAAGACTACAGAATACACATACGTGACTAAGTTCAGCGAATAATTTTCATCATCATAAGCTGTCACGATCTTTACAACATTTCACAGGAATAATCAAGAGATAACAAGGAGAAACTAACCATGCATGCATGAATGAATCAATTTACCAATAGGAATTTACTTGAAATAAAGTTTAATAATCTCAAATAAATCAAATTTGCACAAGTCAATAATTCTGGGTCATACTACCCAATACAAAATTCATGTAGCAATACATTTATTCAAGAATAGCAGAAAAATAAATATAGCAAGAACTCCAGCAACTAAAATCTTTGATTACCTACTCCATCAGCAGCTAATTCACACAGGGCTCGTAGATTCATACTGGGACTTGAGCGAGAGATTCGGGTGCAGCTCGTCTCCCTTCGCTTGCGTACATATGCTGAGGCTCTTGAGGTGGCACGAGCTCAGGAGCATGCTCGTGGTGAATTGGCTCCTCCCCAGCGAACTGTTCCGTACACTATTGTTGCTAGGCCTTCTGGTGAGCCAATTCGGAGGCCTATTCCTGCCCATCTTGTCAGGGTGACTCCCTAGTCTTCTTCTGTTTCTTAGTGAACTAGTTTCTGCGACTACTGCCAGATGGCTGGGCATGATCGCAGGAACTGTTGGCATGCCAACTGCCGATGCTTAAGATGTGGCACTGCTGACCATTCAGTACGGGATTGCCCATAGCAGCGGACGGCTCTTCCAGCCGAGGGTCCAGTTCAGCAGGTAGCCCTAGCTCGTGGTCCTGTCAGGCCACTGCTTCCTCCTCAGCACCAGATTGTCGGTCAGAGGGACCGCTGCCCTCAGGAGAGGTCAGGCTTTCAACCTGATTGCTGCTGATGCAGAGACAGTAGAGGGCATTGTTGCAGGTATGTTTTGCATTTTGTTATTTTTGTTGTTCTTATTGTTTCTCCTTTGCTTCTTTTCATTTCTATTACATTATTCTTTCATATTATCTTTCTGCATTGTGTTTTTCCTTACCTCTGTTCATCCATTTTTTTTCCCTCGTCTTTTGATTCTATCTTAGGTGTTGTTCTTGTTTGCTCTTTTCCTGCTCTTGTTCTCTTAGATTCTGGGGCAACCCATTCCTTCAACTCTTCTCGTTTCGTGGCTCACCATCGGTTGGAGTGCAGCATCATGTCTGAGGCTTGGAACATTGTGACAGGTGGTGGTATTGTCGTTTGTTCCTGGGAGTGCAGGCAGTGTCCCATAATTATTGGTAGTGCAGATTTCAAGGCTGACCTGATTATAATAGGGAATTCAGGATTCAACGTCATTCTCAGTATGGATTGGTTGGGTGAGTCCCACGCCATTATTGATTGTCGTGCCAAGAAAGTTGTATTCTGAATCCCAAGTCGTGCAGAGTTTCAGTTCCATGCCAGGTAGATGTTCCCTGGCTGATCAGAGACTGCAGTTGATTAGGAGGTTTGTGCGATGGAATTGCATTCAGGCTGTGAGGCTACGCCTCTAGTAGTGCGAGATTTCCTAGATGTTTTTCCAGAGGAGTTGCCTGGCTTACCCCCTGATAGGGATGTGGAGTTCGGTATTGAAGTTCAGCCTAGTACGATGCCGATATTGAATAGTCCCTACATGATGGCACCAGTTGAGTTAGCAGAGCTTAAGGTGCAGATTCAGGAGTTGCTTGATTTGGGGTTCATTAGACCTAGTGTTTCGCCTTTGGGTGCTTCAGTCCTTTTTGTCAACAAGAAGGATGGTAGTCGTCGACTGTGCATCGATTATCGGGAACTGTGTTACTGAGAAGAACCGGTATCCGCTGCCTAGGATCGATGACTTGTTTGATCAGTGGAGCGTAGCTGCTGTTTTCTCAAAGTTGGATCTTCATTCCGGGTATCATCAGTTCAAGGTGAAGGCAACTGATGTACAGAAAACTGCATTCAGTACCAGATATGGATACTATGAGTATCTTGTGATGCCATTCATGGTCACGATGTGCCTTCTGTATTCATGAGTCTCATGAACAGGGTCTTTCCTAGTTCCTGGATAGATTTGTAGTGGTCTTCATTGATGACATTTTGGTGTATTCTCGAAATTAGGAAGTTCATGCTGAGCATCTTAGGTCGGTTCTGCAGACTTGGTGAGAGAATCAGCTCTATGGGAAACTCAGTAAGTGTGAGTTTGGCTCGACAAAGTTACTTTCTTGGGGCACATTATCTCGGACAATGGTATTTCTATGGATCCATCCAAGGTTGAGGCTGTGAAGGATTGTCCAGTTCCCAAGCCTGTTTTAGAGGTGAGGAGTTTCCTTGGTCTAGGCTGGCTATTATCAAAAATTCGTCGAAGATTTTTCGAAGATAGAAGGACCAGTGACTAAGCTGATAGGGAAGGATCAGAAGTTCTGTTGGTCCGAGGCTTGTAGTGAGGCTTTTGCTGAGTTGAAGAGCAGGTTGACATTAGTGCCAGTGTTGACTATTCCAGATGGTTCAGGCAGATTTGTAGTTCACTGTGATGCTTCGGGTAAGGGTCTTAGAGCAGTTCCGATGCAGAAGGGCCGAGTCGTTGCTTATGCATCGAGGCAGTTGAGGCCGCATGAGAAGAACTATCTGACTGATGAATTGAAGATAGCGGCAATGATCTTTGCTTTGAAGCTGTGGAGACATTATTTACTTGGAGACCGAGTGGAGATCTTTACAGACCACAAAAGTATCAAGGGTTTCTCCACCTAGAAGGAGTTGAACATAAGGCAAAGGCATTGGTTAGAACTTATGGCTGATTATGACATCAGTTTGCAATACAACCCTGGTAAAGTAAACTTAGTGCCAGATGCTTTGAGTAGGAGACCGACGGCTATGTTCCTAACTTAGTTGAGAGATTTGGTTAAGCAGATGCCGAGGTTCGAGTTGGATGTGTTGTTACCCAGTTCTGATCAGAGTTGTTTGGTGCTCCAGCTTTGGTCGTCTCTTGTGGATCAGATCAAAGAGGCTCAGGCTGGTGACGTGCAGTTGCAAGGTTTCAGAACTGAAGTTGGGGCTGGTTCCCGAACGGATATGGTTATTCATGCTGATGGATTGCTTCGTTTTGGGTCCAGGTTGTGTGTTCTGAAGGGTGAAGTTCGTTAGAGGTTTCTTGAGGAAGCCCACGAGTCGTCGTATTCTATCCATCCTGGAGGTACTAAGATGTATCGAGATTTGAAGCTTCATTTCTGGTGGCGTGGTATGAAGAGGGTTATGGCTCGGTTTGTGTCTCAGTGTTTGATCTGCCAGCAGGTGAAGGCAAAGCATCAGAGAACCTTCAGAATTCTTAAACCGCTTCCCATTCTAGAGTGGAACTGGGAACATATCACTATGGATTTGGTGACCGCTTTGCCAAGGAGTCCTAAAGGTCATAATGCCATTTGGGTGATTATTGACTGATTGACGAAGAGTGTTCACTTCATTCCCTTCCGTGTCGGACAGTCTACTGATAGCCTAGCTAAGAAGTACATGCAAGAGATGGTCAGACATCATGGGGTTCCAATCAGCATTGTATCCGACAAGGATACAAGATTCAGGTCTCAGTTCTATGAGAGTCTTCAGAGTAGTTTTAGGAGTAAATTGAAGTACAGTACAACTTTTCATCCCCAGACTGATGGACAGTCAGAGAGGACCATCCAGACTATAGAGAACAAGTTGAGGTCCTTTATGTTGCAGTTTGGTGGATCATGGGAGGACCATTTGCATCTCGTAGAGTTCTCGTACAATAACAACTTTCAGGCCAGTCTTAAAGCTGCACCATTCGAGGCACTTTATGGCGAAAGTGCAGATAACTAGTGTGCTGGGATGACATTGGTGAGAGGAAGTTGCTGGGTCCAGAGTTGATCACCAGGACAATTGATGCGGTGACTCAGATCAGGAAGCACTTGCAGGCAGCTCAGGATAGGCAGCGGAGTTAGGCTAATGTCCACCGGAGAGCTTTGGAGTTTGAGGTTGGTGACAATGTTTCCCTAAAGGTATCGCCTTGGCGAGGTGTCATTCGATTCGGTGGTGGGGGCATGTTCAGTCCTAGATTTATTGGACCGTTTGATATTGTGAAGCGAGTAGGCAGGGTTGCCTATCGTCTTGCATTGCTGCCAGCTTTATCAGAAATGCACGATGTTTTCCATGTCTCACAACTCAAGAAACATATCCGAGATGAGAGCCACGTGATCGACTATTCTGAGTTGACTGTTCGGTCGGATTTGACTTGTGAGATTCCGCCAGTTGCTATTTTGGATCGGCGGGTGAAAGTTCTTAAGAACAAGGTCATCAAGCTGGTTCATGTTTCTTGGAATCCTCACTCGCCGGGTGAGTCGAATTGGGAGTTGGAGGATGATATTCAGCAGAAGTTTCCTCATCTATTTGAGTAGCTTTTTGTTTTGTTCTTTCTTCTCTTTTCCGGGTTACCCTATGTACTTCTTGTTTGAATTTCGAGGACGAAATTCTTCTTGTTAGGTGGATAGGATTTGTAATCCATGTTTTTCATTTTCTGTATTTTTGGTGTATTTTTCTTTTTTTTTTGTATTTTATTCATCTTGTATCTCTTTTTGGACCGTGTTTTGGATTTTCATTTCCTACATATTCATCTATTTGATTTGTCATCTTTTATTTGATCTTCTTGATTCAATTGTCTCCTATTATTTCATCTCTGCTGATCTAGCTTATATTTCTTTGATCATTATTATTTTAATTGTTCGTGCCTATTTTATTTATTCATTTTTGCGCCCATCTCATTATTGGATAACCCTATAATTCCTTGTGGATCTTCTATTTTAATCCTATTCAAAACCCTATATTCTATTAAACCCTAAACCATTTAAACCCTATTGGATCCTCTACTATACCCGTCAACCCATTAATACTCTGCTACACTTAACCAAATACCTGCTACGTATACCTATCAGTCGTTCACCCTAACCCCAAAAACCCTAATCACCTATATAACCCATGTTGTCCCCCCTATCATCTATCTTAACCCTAACCAGCCATTTCCCTTCATACTCCCGATCCTCCTTCTCTCTCGCTCATCTCTCTCCAAGCTAGCCCCCTGCTTCCCTTCCCGTTGTCCTCGTCCTCCCGAGCGCCATGCACCATAGCAGACCACCCGGTGCACCTCCTTATCTCCTGCGGCACCAACACAAGACCCCGATAGCCCCTCCTGATGTGCGCCTCTCCCTGTCGCGACCCCAACCTCATCTCGACATTGACTCCAGAGTCGACCCTCAGTGCCCTACTCCCAAAAATGCCGGCTTCCCCGTCCGCCACCTCCCTGTGTCGACCACAGCAATGATCCCTGCAGCCCCCAACTGCTTCTCATGTGTGCGTGTGTCGTTTCTCGCGAGTTGTGCGTTCGTGTGTTCATGTGATTTGAGAGTTGTGTTCGTTGTTGGGTTCGTGATTCGTTCGTTGAGTTCGTGCCTGGGATCCGTTCCCATTATTCTTCTGCTTGCTTTGTCATTTTTGTTGGCATCGATAAGGCAACTTGTATTCTTTTCTTTGTGTAATACAAGTACTAAATACTGCCAGTAGTGTTGGTTTGTTCTAGAGACAATTCTTGTGGAAACCCCTGTTATATCTTGTCTCTATGTGTTGATTTGCCCGTAGTTCTCACATTACACACACGACATGAAATAACTTAGACATGATCACTTCTTGATGTATTCATGCATGTTGTTCGTATGATATCATGTGCTCGGTTGTGTTAGTTGTAGTATACTTGTTGTAGACGTGCTAAATATCCTATACCATGTTGCTTGGGCATCTAGTATTCCATATTTCACGTTTGTTATGATTTAGATGAGTTTCATATGATCTATGTTGATTTTATGCATGAAGGAGATTTTAGTTTTTGTCGTACCCCGTTTTTTATCAGTATTTTAGACCCTATTAAGGTCAATATATGAAAAGTATTCGTGAATATGAATTATAGAGAATTCTATCTACTTTCCAAATTTTCTGACAGATCTCAGTTTCGATTTATGAGTTGCAAGTTATGACTATTTTACTACAGATGTGTTTAAAATTCTAGATTCTGTTTTATACGGATTCTGTATGGTTAATTATTTTTTTACTGATCTTAAAGGTAATATTTTGATCCAGTATTTTGCTGAGTACATATAGACCTGATTGTGATTATTCCCTAATTTTTGAGGATTTAATTGATAACTTTTATACACTATCCTATGCTTGGAAACAACTATTTTACTTGTAGAATTTTCATGCTGTCAGTAAAGAACATAAATTTCAACCTGATTCTACTTGCTTTCTATAAAAACTTTGTGAATATGAATTGTGTCCTATTGTATCTATTTTATCACCCTTTTGACGGATCTGGATTTCGATTTATAGTTTGTAAGATACTGTTGTTTTAGTACTTCTGTATTTATGATTCCAAATTTACAAAACTGCCGTATCTTGCTGCTTTCTAATTTTAATTGAGTATACTATATATATTGTAAAATTATGAAATTTTATATTCTGACACTAAACATACTAGGGAATACCCCAGATTTTTCTTGGATTTAATCAGTAAGTTTTCATGCTCTTTTCTTGTTTGTTAATACAAACTTCTGATTTCTGGCTGAACATATTTTCTGGATACAAATCTATTTTGAGTCCTGTTGTTGTGAAATACCGTATGACTTATTTATATTTTCTGGAATCGGTCGAGAGTCTATTTTTCAAATTTTCTGACAGATCCAGGTTTGCACATTTGTAGCAATGGGAATTCTAGATTTAGTGCAGTACTGTCTTGCTTTCCTGAACTAGAATTTTCGTTGATCTATCCTTTTATGAGATGTCGTTCTCCTGTACATGTTTATGTTTCAGCCTGAACCTGTTACTTGTTCATGTCATGTTATTCGTGCCTAGTTTTGTGACAAATGCAGGTTTGTTTAATAATAATAACAAAATAACCAAGCCGCGGGTTAAGGGAATGATCTAGTAGTGGATAATATAGAAATGTGTGTTTGGAAGGGGGCCCGTGTTTCCCACAAGATTATCTGTTACGTGCTCATGACTACATGATACACGACTCTGTCTTTCTGATTAGCTGACTGCACACTTCCTTGTAGGAAGGTGTACTCAGAAGAGAACCCGTAGGTTTGATATGTCTGTCTGGATCTGCATCTGATATCTGTCTGTCTGATACCTGAGTACTCGGCCCCATATAGTCCACAACGAAATCTGAACGAAACTGTTTCAAAGTAGCAACTATGTGGTAAAAATCAGGGACGCAGGAAGTGCTACCTAGATAGAACTAAAACACAAGACCTGTAATAACATGATATCTGCTACCTGTTTACCTATGTCTGTTATCTGACATCTATTATCTGTTTATCTGTTACATGCTACTAGGACACTTGTTACCTGTTTACCTGTCTGCATGATACTTGACATCTGTTACATATCACCTGTACCTGTTAGCATACCATGTTACTTGATTCTGTTTTCTGATTCCTGTTAGACATTCTGTTTTGCTCTGTCATATCTATCCCATGCTATATTTGTTCTTGTTATTATTTATACATATTTATTTTTCTTGTACTTGTGCCTGCACTACAAGCGGCCCGTAACTTGCATTGACGGAAGTTTTTTTCTCTTTTCCTTTTTTCAGCAAATTATTAAATTGCTGATTTTGGAGACCAGTTGCCTGATGGAGTAGGTGATCTGAGATTTTAAATGCTGGATTTCTTGCTACTATTATTATTATTTCCTGTTGCTTTTTAAATAATTGTATCTGTTACTTGGATTATTTTGTATTGGGCAGTGTGACCTAGAATTATTGACTTGTTCAAATCTGGTTTATTTCAAATTTATTAAAAAAATTTCAAGTAAATTCTGTTGGTATATTGATTTATGCATGCGTGGTTCACTTCTCTTGCTTCCTACTTTGGCTATTTCTATGAAATGTTGTAAAGATCCTGACAGCTTATGGATGATAAAAATCATTCGCTGGGCTTAGTCACGTATCCGTATTCCGTATCTCATTTTGGAAAGCAGGGCCGTGACACCATAACAACAGCTTGGTTATTTGTTCTTATTATCAAACATGCATATACATGTCGCAAAACAGAGAAAGAATAGCATGGCATGAACAAGTAAGAGATTCAGGTTGGAAGCTAAACATGTACAGGTGAAAGAACTCATAAAAGATTAGGACAACAAAAATTCTAGTTCAGGACAGCAAGGCAGTACTGCGCCAAATTTGGGATTCCCGATGCCAAAAATATGCAATCCTGGATCCGTCAGAAAATTTGAAAAATAGACTCTCGGTTGAATCTAGCAAATATATATAAGTCATATGGTATTTCACAAAAACAGGGCCCAAACAGAATTGTATCCAGAAAATATGTTCAGCCAGAAATCATGAGTTTGTATTCATAAACAGGAAAACAGCATAAAAACATACTGATTAAATCCAAAAAAAATCTGGGGTATTCCCTAGTATGTTTAGTATTAGCAATTAATGTTTCATAATTTTCCAACATAGATAGTATAGTCAAATAAAATAAGAAAACAGCAAGATACAAAAAGTTTGTAAATCTGAAATCATTAACACTGCAGTACTAAAACAGCAATATTTTACAAAATAGAAATCGAAATCCTGATCCATCAAAAGGGTGATAAAATAGATACAGTAGGCTACATTTCATATTCACAAAGTTTTTATAAACAACAAATAGAATCAGGTTGAATAACATGAAAACTCTACAAGTATAGTAGTGGTTTACAAGTATAGAATAGTTTGTAAACGTCATCACTTAAATCCACAAAAATCAGGGGTTAATCCCAGTCAAGTCTAGTTGTACTCATCAAAATATTGGATAAAAAAATTATCTTTAACATCAGTATAGTAATAAATAACCATACAAAATTCATATAAAACAGAATCAGGAATTTTTTACAAATCTGTAGTAAAACAGCGATAACTTGCCCACGAGATGCTGTTCGGAGGAAACAAGGATTGAGTGGCACATTAGTCTGTTGAATGGCTCTTTCAAGATCATTACTAAGGTATTGGCCAATAGATTAGCACCTCATTTGATGGGTGTTATTGACGAGACGCAAAGTGGTTTTGTCAAAGGAAGAAACATTACGGATAGCATTGCATCCACCCACGAGATGGTGTTCGGAGGAAAAAAGGACAGAGTGGAGAGTTTCCTGCTCAAATTCGACTTCGAAAAGCATTTGATACTATTTAGTTGGATTGTGTGGATGAAGCTTTGGAACTTAGCGGATTCAGGTCAAAATGGAGGATGTGGATGTGGAAGTGTGTGAGAGACGAGAAATCTTTCGTCCAGCTAAATGGAGAGTACATAAGGGAAATCTAGTGCAAGAGAGCCCTATATCAAGGCGACAAACTTTCTCTGCTCCTATTTACCATAATTGCTGATAGACCGGCAGAAACGACTAAGAGTGGCAGAGAGTCAGAGATTATCAAAGGAATCTGTATTCAAGGAGTCCCTATACTCGAAACTGAGATATGTCAAAAATTCTTGGAAGAAGACAAAATTCTCTATAATTCATATTCACAGATAATTTTCATATACTGACCTCAACATGGTCTAAAATACTGAACAAAAATGGGAAGACAGCAAAAATAGAAATCTTCTTCATGCATGGAACCAACTAGTTCATATGAAACTCATCCAAAATATGACAAAATGCGAAATGTAGAATACTAGATGTCCAAGCAACATGGTATAGGGTATTCAACAGATCTACAACAGGATATACTACTAGTCCACGTCAAGCATGCAAGATTCACACAACAACTAATGGATCACAACCAACATACGTATATGCAACAGGGATTAATTAGATCTAAGTCAAAATTCATCTCGTGTGTGTAATGAGACAACTACGGGCAAATCAATACATAAAGAAAAGATATAACAGGGGTTTTGCATGGGAATCGTCTCTAGAACACAACTACACTACAGGCGGTATTTAGTACTTGTATATGTAACATAAAATTATACAAGTTTCTTGCCTTAGAGTCGACGGTGGAAATGAAGCAAAGAGCGAGAATAACGAGAACGGATTCCCGAGCACGAACTCAACGAACAACTAACGAACCAACAATCACGAGCATAAAATCACGAAAACACGAGATTAACACACACACACCAAAGCCAAGCAACGGTAGTGGGTGCACACGTCGAGAGAACGGCGACGACAAGCGGCGAGACGACAACGGCGGGGAGCACTCCCTGTCGATGCTGCTGTCGGGAGGGAGACGACGCACCAACATGCGTCGCTGTCGCCTAGGCTGCTGCTATCGTCGGAACAGGGGGATCACAGCGCGATGGACTGCACTGCTGCTGAAGTGGTCTAGCTGTTGTTTGGAGGCGCAACAGGAAGGCAGGGGGGAAGGTTGGGAGGTCGCTGTGGTGGGGTTTGTCAGGATGAGGGTGCAGGGAGGAGGCTAGGAAAGATCAGGGGTGATCGGGAGATGGGTTTTGGAAGAAGGTCCGGATGTGTAGGAGAAACGGCTAGGGTTAGATGAAGATGAACAGGGTGAAATGCAGTATATATAGGTAAGTTGGGTATTAGGGTTGGTGGTGTGAACGGGTGTGGGTAAACGGGTGGAGTATATTGGGTTTTTAAACCCAATAAGAATAGGGTTTGGTTAGTTGGGCTAAAGGGTTTTAATGGGTTATGGATACAATAAAGTTTTATTTAGGGTTTAATTTAAAAAGATCCAACAATAGAATGGGAACAAAATGAATAAATAAAATAGGATATGAACAATTTATTAATGGGGATAAAAAATAATAGCTCAATAAATCAGAGATGAATTAGTAGACGAACAATGAATCAAGAAGATCAAATAAAACGACGACAAATCAATTAGATGAATATATTTTGAAAAAAAAGATCCAATACACGGTTCAAAAGAGATACAAGATGAATAAATACTCAAAAAGAAAAAAAAATACATTCAAAAATACAGAAAATAGAAAACTGTGGTTACAAATCCTACCCATCCAAAAAGAAGAATTCCGTCATCAAAATTCAAACAAGAAGTACATAGGGTAACCCCGAAAAGAAAAGAAAGAACAAAAAAAAAGCTACAAAAATAGATGAGGAAACTTCTGCTGAATATCCTCCTCTAACTCCCAAGTCGACTCACCCGACGAGTGAGGATTCCAAGAAATACGAACAGGCTTGATGACCTTTTACTTAAGCAGTTTCTCCCGCCGATCCAATATAGTAACGTGCGGAATCTCACAAGTCAAATCCGGCCACACAGATAATTCAGAATAGTCGATCACATGACTCTCATCGCAGATATATCTCCTGAGTTGTGTGACATGGAATACATCGTGCACTCCTGATAAATCCGGTGGCAATGCAAGATGATAGGCCACCTTGCCTACTCGTTTAACAATATCAAACGGTCCAATAAACCTAGTGCAGAGCTTGCCCCCACCACCAAACCGAATCACACCTCACCAAGGTGATGCCTTTAGGAAAACATGGTCACCAACTTCAAACTCCAAAGCTCTCCGATGGATATCAGCCCATCACCTCTGCCTATCTTGAGCTGCCTGAAGATGCTTCCTGATCTGAGTCACCTCATCAACTGTCCTGGTGATCAACTCTGGACCCAACAACTACCTCTCACCAATGTCATCCCAGCACACTGGTGATCTGCATTTCCGCCCATAAAGTGCCTCGAATGGAGCAGCTTTAAGACTAGCCTAAAAGGTGTTATTGTACGAGAACTCTACGAGATGCAAATAATCCTCCCATGATCCACCAAACTGCAATATATAGGACCTCAACATGTCCTCTAGAGTCTGGATGGTTCTCTCTAACTGTCCATCATTCTGGGGAAGAAAAGATGTACTGTAGTTCAATTTATTCCCCAAACTACTATGAAGACTCTCCTAGAACTTTGACCTGAATCTCGTATCCCTTTCGGATATAATACTGATTGGAACCCCATGATGTCTGACGATCTCTTGCATATACTTCTCAGCTAGGCTCTCAGTAGACTGTCTGACTCGGATGGGAATGAAGTGAGCACTCTTCGCCAATCGGTCGACAATCACCCAAATGGCATTATGACCCTTAGGACTCCTCGGCAAAGCGGTCACAAAATCCATAGTGATGTGTTCCCATTTCCACTCCGAAATGGGAAGCGATTGAAGAAGTCTGGCGATTCTCTGATGCTCTGCCTTCACCTGCTGGCAGATTAAACACTGAGACACAAACCAAGCCACAACGTTCTGCATACCATGCCACCAGAAATTAAGCTTCAAGTCCCTGTACATCATAGTACCTCCAGGATTAATAGAATATGATGACTGTTAGGCTTCCTTAAGTAACCTCTGACGAACTTCACCCTTCGGGACACACAACCTGGACAAAAAACGAAGCGATCCATCATCATGAATAACCATATCCGTTCTGGAACCAGCCTCAACTTCTTCTCTGAAACCCTGCAACTGCACATCACCAGCCTGAGCCTCTTTTAATCTGATCAACCAGAGATGATTGAAGCTGGAGCACCAGACAACTCCAATCAGAACTTGGCAATAACACATCCAACTCCAACCTCCGCATCTACTCAACCAAATCTCTCTGCTGAGTCAGGAACATGACTGCCGGTCTCCTGCTCAAAGCATCTGCCACCAAATTCACTCTACAAGGATAGTATTGCAAACTAACATCATAATCGACCATAAGCTCCAACCAACGCCTTTGCCTCATGTTCAATTCCTTTTGCGTGAAGACATAGTTGAGACTTTTGTGGTCAGTAAAGATCTCAACTCAGTCGCCAAGTAAATAATGTCTCCACACCTTCAAAGCAAAGATCACGGTGGCTAGCTCCAGGTTATGAGTCGGATAGTTCTTCTCAGGCGGCCTCAACTACCTCGATGCATAAGCAATGACTCGGCCCTTCTGCATCAGAACTGCACCAAGACCCTTGCCCAAAGCATCACAGTGAATTACAAATCAGCCTGAACCACCTGGAATAGTCCACACTGGCACTTACGTCAGCCTGCACTTTAACTCAGCAAAAGCCTCACTGTAAGCATCAGACCAATAGAACTTCTGATCCTTCCCTATAAACTTAGTCAATGGTCTTGCTATCTTCGAAAAATCATGGACAAGTTTCCGATAATAGCCAAATAGACCAAGGAAACACCTCACCTCTGAAACTGACTTGGGAATTGGCCAATCATTCACAGCCTCAACCTTGGAAGGATCCAATGAAATACCATCTCCCGAGATAATGTGCCCCAAGAAGGTAACTCTGTCGAGCCAAAACTCACACTTGCTGAGTTTTCCATGGAGCCGATTCTTCCTCAAAGTCTGCAGAACCAACCTAAGATGCTCAGCATGATCCTCCCAATTCCGAGAATACACCAGAATATCATCAATAAAGACCACCACAAATCTATCTGGGAAGTGGGAAAAGACCCTATTCATCAGACTCATAAATATAGATGGCGCATTCGTGACCCCGAACGGCATCACAAAATACTCATAGTGCCCATATCTGGTCCTAAACACAGTCTTCTGCACATCAGTCGCCTTCACCTTGACCTGATGGTACCCAGAACAAAGATCCAACTTCGAGAAAACAACTGCTCTGCCCAACTGATCAAATAAGCCATCGATCCTAGGCAGTCGATACTGATAATCGACACACAGTTGATGACTACCATCCTTCTTGTTGACAAAAAGAACTGGAGCACCCCACGGCGAAACACTGGGCCTGATGAACCAAAAATCAAGCAACTCCTGAATTTGCACCTTAAGCTCTACTAACTCAACCGGTGCAATCCTGTATGGACTCTTCGATATCAGCGCCGTAGCAAGTTGAACTTCAATACCGAACTCCATATCCCTATCACAGGGTAAGCCAGGCAACTCCTCTGGAAAAACTTCCAGGAATTCCCGCACTAATAGAGGCACAACCTCAAAGCCTGATTGCAATTCTATCGCACAACCCTCCTGATCAACTGCAATCTTAGCTCGGCCAAGGGGTGTCTCCCCAGCATGGAACTCAAACTCTACGTAGCCTGGGATTCGGAATACAACTTTCTTGTCATGACAATCAATGATGGCGTGGTATTCACCCAACCAATCCATACCGAGAATAACGTTGAATCATGAATTCCCAATTACAATCAGGTCATCCATGAAATCTGCACTGCCCATAATCACAGGACACTGCCTACACTCCCGGGAATAAATGACAACACTTCAACTTGTCACAATGTTCTAAGCCTCTGACATGATGGTACAATCCAACTGATGCCGAGCCACAAACCGAGAAGAGACGAAGGAATAGGTTTCCATGGAATCAAAGAGAACATGAGCAGGGAAAGAACAAACAAGGACAACACATAAGATAGAATCGAAAAGCAAGGAAAAAAGAATTGATGATCGGGTGAGGAAAACACAATGCAGAAAGATAATATGAAAGAATAATGCAAGACAAAGAAAGAGACAAAGGAAAACAACTAAACAACAAAATGCAAAATATACCTACAACAACTCCTTCAGCTGACTCATCCTCAACAGCTGTCAGGTTGAAAGCCTGACCTCTCCTGGGAGTAGCGGTACTTTGACCAATGACCTGGTGCAGAGGAGGAAGAGGTGGCCTAACCAGACCACGAGCTCGGGCTACCTGCTGAACTGGACCCCTGGCTGGAAGAGCCATCCTCCGCTGCGGGCAATCCCGAACTGATTGGTCAGCAGCACCACATCCAAAGCACCGGCAGTTGGCACGCCTACAGTCCTTGTGATCATGTCCAGCCAGCTAGAAGAAGTAGGAGAAACTAGCTCTCCTGGGAGCAGCAGAAGAGTACGGAGTCACCCTGATAGGATGGACTGGGACAGGCTTCCGAATCGGTACACCAGAAGGCCTAGCAATAACAGCAGAGTGCGGAACAGTCCGCCGGGGAGGAGTCAACCTGCCATGAGCCTGCTCCTGAGCTCGAGCCGCCTTAAGAGCCTCAGCATAAGTACGCAAGTGAACTGAGATGAGCTGCACCCGAATATCTCGCTTAAGTCCCGTGTGAATCTACGAGCCCTGTTTTCTTCGTTTGCGACAAGAACGGCTGTAAAGAGGCTAAGCTTAGTGAATTTCGTTGCATACTCATCCACTGACCTAGAGCCCTGTTTCAAGAAAATCTCATGTTACAACATTGAATGGACAATATGTAACAAAATTCCAAAATAGAATAACGACCAACCTGTCTCAGGGCCAGAAACTGTTGCTCCATTTCAACTCGAGTGTTGTTAGGGAAGAACTTCTCCAAGAAGCTCCTAGTGAACGTAGCCTAATTAATAGGCCGTTCGAGCCTTTCGGACTCGGACCTCCACCAAATGTGACCCACCAGCTGGATGTTTACCACATCCACTCTATCAGCATCGGTAACTCTTACTGCCAAAAGCAACTGCTCAGTCCGGATCAGCCACTGTTCGGCCTCCAAAGGCGTCTCAGTGCCAGAGAATCTGTCAGGATGTAGCTTCTTGAAATCTGTAACCGTACCCGAACGAGGAGGGAGAGCTGCCTGCATAGGTACAGCAGGAGGTGGAACCCAGGCAGCTTACAAAGCAGCCATCACAAGGTCACCATGGTTTTGCTGCATGTTGATCAACCGTTGCAACACATTGGTAAAAGCCTCAAGCTCGGGCTGATCTTCCTGAGAACGAGAAGTGGAACCTCTACAAGCCATGGTCTGCACAAGATCAAAAATAATCAACATCCAGATCAAATTTGAATATAATTTATTCATGTATGGATGGTCTGTGTACTGTTGAGCCAATCCTAGATCGAGCCAAGCTTATCTAATATATCAGTCAAACTAATACATTAGCCAAATCTGGGCTCTAATACCACCAAAAACCTTGTCACGCCCCACTTTCCAAAAAGAGAATACGGAATACAGAAACGTGACTAAGTCCAGTGAATAATTTTCATTATCCATAAGCTGTCAGGATCTTTACAACATTTCACAGGAATAATCAAGAGATAACAAGGAGAACCCAACCAAGCATGCATGAATGAATCAATATACCAACAGGAATTTACTTGAAACAAAGTTTAATAATCTCAAAACAAATTAAATCTGGACAAGTCCATAATTCTGGGTCATACTGCCCAATACAAAATTCATGTAGCAATATATTTATTCAAGAATAGCAGGAAAATAAATATAGCAAGAACTCCAGAAACTAAAATCTTTTATCACCTACACCATCTGCAGCTGATCACCATAATCTGCAATTTAATAAATTACAGAATAATGAAAAAAGAAACAAAACTCCCGTGAATGCAAGTTACGGCCCACTTGTAGTGCAGGCACAAGTACAAGAAAAGATAAACAAACGGAAGAAAAACCTAGCATGGAATAGGCATGGCAACAAATAGGATGACTAACATAAATAAGGAAATAAAATCAAGTAACATGGTATACTATGTAACCCCTGTTTTCCATTTTATGTATTTTGGATGTATTTTCTTTTATTAGGTATTTATTTCATCTTGTATTTTTCTTCGGCTCTTTTTGAACAATGTATTGGATTTTCATTTCCAATATATTCATCTATTTGTTTTGTCACCTTTAATTTGATATTTTTGATTCAATTGTCAGCCTATTATTTCATCTCTGTTTGATCAGGCCATTATTATTGCTCCACATTATTTTATATCTTCATGTCCAATTTTATTTACTCATTTTGTTTCCACCTTTTTTGTAACACCTCGTAATTCCAAAATAAAAATATAATAGTACGTAATATATATATATATATATATATATATATATATATATATATATATATATATATATATATATATATATATATATATATATATATATATCGTAGTTATGCCCATGGGCACGTGCCTACGACACGTATTCGGAACGATACAACAGATGAAAAATCATGTAAACAGTAAGGAATGATTTATATAGATGTTTATTTGCTAGTAGACGTTGATGTATTAATGTACTTTGAAATAGGATTATGAAGTGACCTTAATGTTTATTAGTTTGTATATTGCAGGATTATTTGTCAGCAGTTCGGGATTCAAAAATACTATTGTGAATCTACAACAGTAGTGAATCGGAAATTCCTTGCTATGTGTGACTTGAGCATGAGAGATTTTTGTTTGATTTGGAGTCTAACATAAATAGAAATTCATTTTCTAACTGCATGAGTTACGGTTAACGCCTCAAACTACATGACTTAGTTCCTCCATGTTTGTGTTTTATGTAGTTAACCATGTATGAATTTAAAAGAGAAAATTTGTTGTGATGTATACATGAAGTGAAATTGCAGCGAAGCAAATCAAGATACAATTTTGCGGCTACAAAACCCCGAAATACAGGGATTAAGTATGGATTTGTCCATAAAAGCACGATCAAGAGAGTCATTTAAAGAATTTGCAACGATCTTTCAAAGCAGCAAATGACCAAATATTCAAAAAAACGCATAATCTGAAATTGCATAAAAAAACATTTTAATCAAAATTAACTCAGTGAAGCATTCTAATCTAAAACAATTACTCATTAAAGTATAATACAATCAGATCAAATATGGTAATTCAAAAGTAATTAAATGGAAGTGAATGTTATTAAGTATGAAAGCATAATCCGGAAAAAAAACATAATTAAAATTTGAAATAATAAAAAAAAGCATAATCCGAAATTGCATAACCAAAAAAAACATTCACTGTTTTTTTTTTGACATACCTGGATTAAAACAAATGAGAAGAAAGAGAAGAAGAATTATGAAAGGAGAAAAAAAGGGGAAGAGAGAGAGAGTAATAAATGAAGGAGTCGTTTTATTTTGGGGAAAATTTTGGAATTGGAGGGGGAGGGGGACATTTGGGAGGGAAAATGTCTTTTAGGAGCAAAAACTTAGATCGTTGATTTTTTTCCAAATGAATGAGAGCCACTTAATAGCTTTCTTTGTATTTTATTATATAGATATTGATGAAATGAGCTTGATGGCATTTCATGTAAATATGTTGAAAATGTATAGGAGGTGGGGGGCCCACGATGTTGTAAACAGCAGCATTGGCTGTTGTATAATGCTGATGACGTCAGCATTTCATGGAGGGGTCCACCCGGGGACTAATTGAAGCAGAACTTACCTCTGCTTTTCTCTCTGAGGCATGACGTGGGCGTTGGGGCCCACGTGAGAGTGAGTGAACGGAAGAGTAGAGGAGAATGTCCCATATTAGGAATTGCACAAAAATTAATTAAATATAAATACTATTGCCTATGATCAAGAGTCACCAATACAGTTAATCACCTTTTGAGAGGCAGCCTGTGGTGGGCAGTTGTACTATACTATAACTAATTTGTCTTCTAAATTGTATAAATTGTCCGAGTCCAGGGCAGGGGTGTTACAAATGGTATCAAAACCGACTTTCGACAACGAGTGTGGCTACTGAATGGTGGTTATGCCTGAGATGGAGCTAGCAGATGTACTGGTAAGTATGCCTGAGAGGGAGCGGGGTTGGGACAGGTTGCCCAGGTAGGGGAATGTACAACTAGCAGAATCAGGGTACGCCATTCCACATCGGCTAGAAAGGAGATCATGCACT
This sequence comes from Hemerocallis citrina, assembly GCA_017893485.1. NCBI lineage: Eukaryota > Viridiplantae > Streptophyta > Magnoliopsida > Asparagales > Asphodelaceae > Hemerocallis > Hemerocallis citrina. The sequence continues at coordinate 145,615,159 of CM030364.1, read as the reverse complement.
AGATTGTGCATGGCCGTGCTCAGCGAGGACGCTAATTTCTGAAAGGGGGGGGGGTGTGTAACACCCCGTAATTTCAAAATAAAAATATAATAGTACGTAATATATATATATACATATATATATATATATATATATATTGATGAAAAGAGCTTAATGGCATTTCATGTAAATATGTTGAAAATGTATAGGAGGTGGGGGGAGGCACGATGTTGTAAACAGCAGCTTTGGTTGTTGTATAATGCTGATGACGTCAGCATTTCATAGAGGGGCCTACCCGGGGACTAATTGAAGCAAAACTTACCTCTGCTTTCTCTTTGAGGCATGACGTGCGCGTTGGGGCCCACGTGAGAGAGAGTGAATGGAAGAATAGAAGAGAAATGTCCCATGTCAGGAATTGCACCAAAATTAATTAAATATAAATACTATTCCCTATGATCAAGAGTCACCCATATCGGGAATTGCACCTTTTGAGAGGCAGCCTGTGGTGGGCAGTTGTACTATACTATAATTAATTTGTCATCTAAATTTTATAAATTGTCCGAGCCCGGGGCAGGGGTGTTACATCTTTATTGGAGCTTCTCAATTTAAACCTATACCTCTTGTTGAATCTTTTAATAAAAACAATATTCTAATTTCTATTTGCATCCATTAATCCCAAAACCCAATTAAATCCTATCCTATTGGCTTAATGGGTCTTAATACCCATTAACAAAAGACCCTACTCCTACAAAATCCCCAACCCGTTATCTCTAATACCTGTTTACACCTGTTATAATTAAGCTCAACCCGTCAGCCATCTAACCCTAATAATATCCCCTATATATATAATCTTCCTGTTCATCTTCTCTAATATCACAAAACCTATCCGCCTACTTCTATTCCGATCCTCCTGCACACCCGGTCACCCTTGCCCCCTCTTCCTGCCCGTCTGTCGCGACGCCACAGCGACAGCCAGCAAGACCACCAGCCCTCCTCCCGACTGCAGTGCCTCCTGAAGGAACCAGTAGATTGCCCGCAGCAACGCATCACAACCCCATCTCCCCCGTGCTGTGTTCCTCTGACAGAACAGCAGTAAGAGCAGCTGCGCTGCTCTCCTTTCCTCTGTCGACAGGCCAGAATAGCCGCAACAAGAGCCCGTGCTCGATTGTTCCTCTCTCTTTTTGGTTGCACGTGTGTGGATTGCACGTGTTATTGTGTTCATGCCAAGAAATCCGTTCCCATTATTCTCAATCTTTGCTCGCTTCCATCGTCGACTATAAGGCAAGTAACTTGTATTTCTTTTGTTGTATAATACAAGTACTAAATACCGCCTGTAGTGTAGCTTTTGTTCCTAGAGTCAATTCCAATGAAATCCCTTGTTTGATCTTGTCTCTAGTTGTTGATCCATCCGTAGCTGTCTCGTTACACACACGACATGAAATAACTTAGATATAATAAATTCTTGATGTAAACATGCATGTTGTTCGTGATTTATGAGGTATTGTATGATCTTGTATTCTTGATGTGTTAGGAGTAGTATAACTTGTTGTAGACGTATTAAATACTCTTTACCATATTGATTGGACATCTACTATACCATATTTCGTATTTCATTATGATTTAGAAGAGTTTCATATAACCTAGTTGATTTCATGCATGAAGAATATTTTTGTCCTTATTGTTACCCCGTTTTGTTCAGTATTTTAGACCCAATTAAGGTTAGTAAATGAAAATTATTTTTGAATATGAATTATAGAGAATTATGTCTAGTTTCCAGAATTTCTGACAGATATCAGTTTCGATTTGTGAGTCGCAAGTTATGTCTATTTTACTACAGATGTGTAGAAAATTACAAATTTGGTTTTTTGTGAATTCTGGAGAGTAATTTATATTTTTACTGATGTTAAAGATAATATTTTGATCCAATATTTTGCTTAGTATAACTAGACTTGACTGGAATTAATCCCAAATTTTTGTGGATTTATTCGATGACTTTTACAAACTATTTTATGCTTGCAAACAACTACTATACTTCTAGAATTTCCATGCTCTTCAGTAAAGAACATAAATTTCAATCTGATTCTACTTGCAATTGATAAAAACTTTGTAAATATAAAATGTAGCCTACTGTATCTATTTTATCATCCTTTTGACGGATCTGGATTTTGGTTTATACTTTGTAATCTATTGTTGTTTTAGTACTGCTATGTTCAGAGTTTCAGATTTACAAATTTGCTGTATCTTGCTATTTTCTGATTTTACTTGACTGTTCTATCTATGTTGAAAAATTATGAAACTTTATTTCCTGATGCTAAACATACTAGGGAATACCCCAGATTTTTCTTGGATTTAATCAGTAAGTATTTATGCCATTTTCCTGTTTATGAATACAAACTCCTGATTTCTTACTGAACATATTTTCTGGATACAAATCTGTTTTGAGTCCTATTTTTGTGAATTACCATATGACTTATATTAACTTGATGGATTCGGCCGGGAGTTGATTTTCCATATTTTCTGACAGATCCAGATTTGCATGTCCGTGGCAACGGGAATCCCAGATTTGGTGCAGTACTGTCTTACTGTCCTGAACTAGAATTTTCGTTGTCTTAGCCTATTTTGAGTCTTGCATCACCCGTTCGTGCCCTTTGTTCATCTTGTACTTGTCCCTTGTTGTCTTACCATGTTTCTTGACTTGTTTGTGCACGTCCATGCTTGCTTGAATAATAATAACAAGAAACTAAGCCAGGGTTTAAAGGGAAAGATCTAATAGTGAAAAATATAGAAACGTGTACTCGGAAGGGGATCTATAGATCCTACATGATTACTTGATACTTGATACTTGGAGCTTGACACATGATTACTTGACACTTGCACACTTGACACATAATACTTGGTAGTTGGAGCTTGATGCTTGATATTTGATTACTTGATACATGTCCCTGAGTACACTACCCCTCTATGATCCACTATGAAATCTAAAATAAAATTGTTTGAATGTAGCAACCATGTGGTAAAAACCTGGGATGCATGAAGTGCTACCTAGATAAGACTAGATACAAGACTTGAAAACAAAATGATCACTTGACACTTGCTACCTGTACACGATTCTTGAAATTTGCTCCTTGTTACTCATTTACATGATACTTGTTTACTTGACAGTTGTTACATACCACTTGCATTTGTTCATCTTGCCATGCTAGTTGTTTCTGTTCTTGACTTAGAGTTAGTTTTCCTATTTTGTTGTTACATCCTTTTCATGCTATACTTGCTTCCGCTGTCACTCTATTCTTGTCTATTTTTCTTTTCTGTACTTGTTGCCTGCACTATAAGTGGTCTGTAACTTGCAATGACGGACATTTTGTTTCTCATTCCTTTTTCCTGCGATTTATTAAATTGAAGATTATGGTGATCAGCTGCCTGATGGAGTAGGTGATCTGCGATTCTAGTGGCTGGATTTCTTGCTATATCTATTTATTTCTTATTGCTTATCTTGAATAAATGTAACTTGCTTACATGGATTATTTTGTATTAGGCTTTCTGTCTCAGACTTGTGTTTTGTTACAGACATGATTATTTGAAATTCAGTATTCTTGTTTCTTGTTTCATGTATCAGGTAAACAGGTAATCAGAATCATGTATTATGTAACAGGTAATCATGCATCAGGTAGGACTACGTCCCCTCCAAGTACACCCTCCCATATTAAGTATGTAGTTGAGTAACATGTGGGAAACACGGTCCCGCTTCTGAGTACACCTTCTGAGAAGAAAGTATGTACTAAGGAATCAGATAATCAAAATCACATGTCATGTAATCATATCACAGGTAACAGATAAAGAATAATCAGGTGGGAAACACGGGCCGCTTTCCAAGTACACATTTCTATATTTTCCACTACTAGATCTTTTCCCTTAACCCCGACTTGGTTATTTGTTCTTATTATCAAACAGGCATATACGTGTCGCAAAATAGAGAAACAATAATATGGCATAAACAAGTAACAGATTCAGGTTGAAAGATAAACATGTATATGTGAAAGAAAACTTGTAAAAGATTAGGACAACGAAAATTTTAGTTTAGGACAGCAAGACAGTACCACGCCAAATCTGGGATTCCTGTTGCCACAAATATGCAAACCTAGATCCGTCAGAAAATCTGAAAAATAGACTCTCGTTAAAATCCAGCAAATATATACATAATTCATATGGTATTTCACAAAATTAGGGTCCCAAAACAGAATTGTATCCAGAAAACATGTTCAGCCAGAAATCAAGAGTTTGTATTCATAAACATGAAAACAGCATAAAAACTTTCTGATTAAATCTAAGAAAAATCTGGGGTATTCCCCATTATGTTTAGTATCAGCAATTAAAGTTTCATAATTTTCCAACATAGATAGTATAGTTAAATAAAATCAGAAAACAGCAAGATAGATAAAGTTTGTAAATTCGAAATCATAAACACTGCAGTACTAAAACAGCAATATTTTACAAAATACAAATCGAAATCCAGATCCGTCAAGAGGGTGATAAAATAGATACATTAGGTTACATTTTATATTCACAAAGTTTTTATAAATAGCAAATAGAATCAGGTTGAAATTAAGGTTCTTTACTGAATAGCATGAGAATTCTGCAAGTATAGTAGTGGTTTACAAGTATAGATTAGTTTGTAAAGTCATCAATTAAATACACAAAAATTAAGGGTTAATCACAGTCAAGTCTAGTTGTACTCAGCAAAATATTGGATCAAAATATGATCTTGAACATCAGCAAAAAAAAAAAAAAACCATACAGAATTCATATAAAACAGAATCTTGCATTTTCTACACATCTATAGTAAAACAACGATAACTTGAAACTCAAAAATCGAAACTGAGATCTGTCAGAAATTCTAGGAAGTAAACAGAATTCTCTATAATTGATATTCACAAATAAATTTCATATACTGAACACAACATGGTCTAAAATACTGAACAAAAATGTGAAAACAGTAAAAATGGAAATCTTCTTCATGCATAAAACCAACTAGTTCATATGAAACTCATCCAAAACATTAAAAAATGCAAAATGTAGTATATTAGATGTCCAAACAACATGGTATAGGGTATTTAATACATCTACAAAAGGATATACTACCAGTACTCGTCAAGCATGCAAGATTCACACAACAACTAATCTATGACAAGCAACATACATATATGCAACATGGATTTATTAGATTTAAGTCTAAATTCATGTCGTGTATGTATTGAGACAACTACGGGCAAATCACCACATAGAGACAAGATATAACAGGGGTTTTGCACAAGAATTGTCTCTAGAATACAACTACACTACAGGCGGTATTTAGTACTTGTATATCCAACAGAAAATTATACAAGTTACTTTCCTTAGAGTCGACGGCAGAAACGAAGCAAAGAGCGAAAATAACAGAACAGATACCCGGGCACGAACTCAACGAATGACTAACGAACCAACAATCACGAGCATAAAATCACGAACACACAAGATCAACACACACACCCCAAAGCCAAGCAACAACAGTGGGTGCACGCGTAGAGAGAATGGAGATGACAAGTGGAGAGACGACAGTGGCGGGGAGTGCTCGTTGTCGATGCTGCTATCGGGAGGGAGACGGCGCACCGGCGTGCATCGATGTCACCCAGGCTGTTGTTGTCGTCGGAACGGGGGAACACAGCGCGGTGGACTGCGCTGCTGCTATTGTGGTTTGGCTGCTGTCTGGCACCACGACAGGAAGGTAAGTGGGGAAAGTCGGGTGGTCACTTGTGGTGGAGTGCGTCGGGATGAGGGTGCAGGGGGAAGGCTAGGAGAGATTGGGGGTGATCTGGAGATGGGTTTTGGAAGGAGGTCAGGATGAGTAGGAGAAACGACTAGGGTTAGATGAAGATGGACAGGGTGAAATGCAGTATGTATAGGTATGTTGGGTATTTTGCTTTAGTGGTGTGAATGGGTGTGGGTAAACGGGTGGAGTATATTGGGTTTTTAAACCCAATAAGAATAGGGTATGGTTAGTTGGGCTGAAAGGTTTTAATGGGTTACGGATCCAATAGAGTTTTATTTAGGGTTTAATTTCAAAAGATCCAACAATAGAATGGGAACAAAATGAATAAATAAAACAGGACATGAACAATTTATTAATGGGGATAAAAGATAATAGCTCGATAAATCAAAGATGAATTAATAGACGGACAATGAATCAAGAAGATCAAATAAAACAACGACAAATGAATTAAATGAATACATATTGAAAAAGAATATCCAATACACGGTTCAAAAGAGACACAAGATGAATAAATACTCAAAAAAGAAAAAAAAAATACATTCAAAAATACATAAAATGGAAAACAGGGGTTATAAAGGCACCCACGGAAACCCCGTTCGCTGAAGACATTTGGGTCTTACTCCCTAGTTGGAGTCTTACCCTAAGCCCCCTGCTCGCATTAAACTAACTTAGGACTTGGCCAGGAGAGACAACGCCAAGTGTCCCCCTGACCGGCTAGCACGACACTCACTCGTACCTATCCTGTAAGACCTCGCAAAATAGCATATAACTATTTTGTAGGTTAATCTGTGTATGATTGCGAGTCACACGTATTAATGAAATTTTCTTAATTACAATCTCGAAAAATACTAATAATTATTTTGTAATAAGAAAATATTTTTTTTATATGCAAGTACTCTTATCAAAATGTAGCATGAATTCAATTGTCTTTTCGTATGTGTGAATACATGTATATGTATATGTATATGTATATGTGTATGTGTATGTGTATTTGTTCAATTATAAACATTAATTAACCATATCCCTAATTAACTAAAACCATGGGCTACACCATGGGCAAGGCTCATAGTTTTTTTTAGTGTGGTCTCCCCCCACCACCTTCACCTCCCTAGCCGGCCTACCCTTCCCCCCTTCCTATTTAAACCCTAATGCCCATCAATTTATATATTTATTTATTTTCTAACCCTAAAACCCTCTTCGTTAAAAAAAACCCTTCATTTTCTCATTTCCTAGTAATCCTACTATCCCCCTTTTACCCTATTGCAACTTCAAACCTCTTCATAAAGCTTAAGGTGGTGAGTGGTAGGAGGATGAGCCAAGTAGGAGCAAGGAGCTAGGAGGAGGATGCAAAACTAGGAAGAAGAGGTCATCAATTACTAGATTGTTGGTGACTTTTTCTAAACTCTATGGTTGTGAAATGTTTTTTTTTTCTAGTGTGATTAGGAAGTTACTGATTGAGACTTTCGAAACGACATGATTAAAATTTTGGTATGTTCAAACTTAAGAATTTAATCTAAGATTGCAAGTTGATAGATAAAGACATGAACTTGTGAAGTTATAACAAGAGTAATTAGAAAAATCATAATTTTGTGACATGATGGGATTTAGACTTGAAATTCTTACAGTAGCATATTGATTATGTCCCTGAGAACTCTACCAAATTTTGTAAATTTTGGATATTGTTTGATATTTTTTTAATAAATTCTGTTTTGGTGCTGGTATGGATTAAAATTTCTGCTGTGTGCGAATTTAACATGCTTGACTTACAAAACACATAACTCCATGTTTACATGAATTTAGAGTTGAGATTTTTACTGTAGTTTCTATTTTTACTCAAAACTCAATTCCCTAATTTTTCACAACTTTTGGATGAGTTATGATATTTTTAGAAAAATGATACACCTATGTTTCGTAAGAGAAATATTGAACTGTTTAGGTTCTGTCTCAACAAAGTTTTGTATTCGAGTTGGAAATTCATTCATCCAAAAAAATAAGGATTCTTGAGCTGAAACTTTTATGCAAGTTTCATATATGTTGTTACAGCAATCCCACCAATGTTTGTGATTTTTGAATATGATTTAATATTTTTAAAAAATCATGTTTGTATGCTGGGATAAAATTGTTTCGGTCATGTTTACTTTAGGAGTACTTGTATCCTTGGAAGGAATAACCCTATGTTAAGGAATTTGAACTTGAAAATTTTACAGTAGTATCCCAAATCAATGTGGAACATTTCTACCATGTTTCATAAATTTTGAATAAGAATGGTTATCTCTTTAAAATAGAACTTGCTACTGTTATTAAGAAACAATGTTGTTGCTGTCTGTTAATTTACATCAAATTCAAAATATCATATCTTCCTGCATGGTTGGAATTCTTGGCTAAATTTTGGATACATGATGATTCTATGTGTTTGGGACTTTCCTACACAACTTTTATAATTTGTTAGTTCATTTGTTATTTTAAATAAGAATATTGGTGCAACTGGTTGATAATTCAATCAGTTCTGGAAGTTTTACATGCTTATCAGTTAAGACCATTTTTCTTCTATAAAATGAAGTATTTTGAGAATGTTTTCAACTGAGAAGTTAAAGTTGACTTAAAGATCTTCCCAAATAACCTAAGAACTTGGAACTTCATTGAGTATGTGATAAATGATGATTTTTCCCAAATAGCACAAGCTGCAAATTGAGCAGCTTGCTCACTGTTTTAATTAAATGTATGTTTTCTTCATACTAGGGCTTAGAATAAGACTTAGAATGTTGTTTATCTAACTTTTGAGTCGTGTTTGACTTAGAATGTTGTGCTTGTTTACACCTATTGTGATTTCAAATTTTCGCAACTCTTATCACTTTTTGCCTTGGTGCACTTGTCGTTATTCATCTTTAGTTTGCTAATAACCTATTAATATTACATGATATTTTGGGTAGCTAGTAGCCCTTGTCACCTCTAGTGCCCTGCATGAAGACAGTCTTCGTGCACCGGTGGATCGCTATCTAAGGAGGGTTGATCACGGGGCGGAGACATGGTCGAGATCCAATAAGTGGGTGATTGGCGATCGACGGGGGTCGAATCACCAATGTCACTGATCAGTTTTTCTTAGGGCTTGTGAGATTGGATAAAAGAATTGGTTGATTAACTGTGAAGCAACCGTCTAGTTTTCAATAATCCTTCCACTAATAAATGATAGCTAGTTACATTAAAATCAATGCCCGTGTATAATTTCTAAGTTAGGATTGGTGAACTAGTGGTAGTATCTTAAAGACTAGAATAGATTATCATTATTTTATTTGTTAGGACAGGTACTAGTCGAGAGGTTGTACTCGATTGTCAAAGGGACACGTGCGGTGTCTTCCAACTTGTCTTGGAGCATGGGATGCGTAGTCTCATCTGTTAATTCCTAAAGTACCGTGATAAGAATGGAAGGTGCTCCTGTCAGAAGTAGGGAACCGACCCTACCAATTCGTCAAATTCTATGTTGTTTAGTACAGATAAGATGCTAGAGTAAGACTACAAGTGTGTAAGGCTATATGCATTTCGGTGAGCAGGGGTTACTGAGGAGCCACCTTTATGTTCGTAGCAACTTTTTAGTGAGGTCCGGGTGCCGGGAAATAGTTGAAAACTTGGATACCACTATTGATTGCAGTGGCAGAATTGGACCGAACTACTGCAACCTCATCAGTCACTAGTTAACTATCAGGAACTGGTATCAGTAGAAGAGTAGGATGCATATCGAGGGGTCGAACCCTATGATCTGGAGACTTTAAACTCTTTGAGAAGTATGTAGTATGGGATGCATATGTTTCCATTGAAGTTGCATTGGGTAAAGTATATAGTATGTGGCGCATACATTTCCAATTGAGTTGCATTAGAGTAAGTGCGTTGTCGTGCTTTTGGAATTGTACATTAGACTTTAGGGCATGTCATATATGTAACGCCCCACCCCAATACTCAGACAATTTTTATTATTTTTAGAAGACAAATTAGATACTATGTAGTACAACTTGCCCACCACAAGCTGCCTCTCAAACGGTGGTTAACCAATTAAGTGACTCTTGATCATAGGCAATTTTATTTATATTAAATTAATCCTTGAGTACTCCCGATATGGGATGACTATTAATCAACTTTTTTTCATCTATTCAAACACGTGCACATACATTAAGAAGCCCAGCGGGCCCCATAATATATGCCACGTCACACCATCAAATATCCCAAACACAGACAGCACGCTCTGCTTCTCAAACCGAAGGCGGGCCCACTGTGTGGCCACATCACCCCTGGGTGACGTCATCTACCAATTTCCAACAGCAGCACTCATCTGTTTTAAATTTATACATGGGCCCCCTTACTTTATTATATATATATATATATATATATATATAATAAAACACAAAGAAAGCTATCAAGTGGCTCACATTCAATCTGTCCCAAAATCAATGGACCAGATCTGATCTCACAAAACATATTTTCCCACCCAAACTTTTAAACTCCCCAAATTCAAAATCAAAACCCAATTCTCTTGCTCAGTTCAGAACCCCCCCCTACCGCTTCTCTCTCTCTCTCTTTCTTCCCCCGCTCTCTCTCTCTCTCTCTTCCCCAACTCAGAACCCATCCCCCCCCCTCTCTCTCTCTCTCTCTCTCTCTCTCTCTTCCCGAAATCCCGCCTCATCAAAACCCGTCAGCACTGCCTCATCGAAACCCTATCAGCTTCATCAGCTCCTTCGAAGCTCCACCTCCTTTGAAGCTAGGTCAGATCCGTCCGTCTGCCCTGCCTCATCGAAACCCTATCAGCTTCATCAGCTCCTTCGAAGCTAGGTCAGATCCGTCAAACCAACCTCCACCTCAGCGCACTCAAAGCTCCGACGGCGCAACCACCACTGTAAGTTCAACTCCATTTTGATACTGTTTAGAAATTGATACTGTTTCTGTTTCTTCTTTGCAAACAAAGAACCAGCAGCTCAAATGGATGATGGCAAGCTGGAGCTCAGGCTTGGGCCACCTGGGTCGGAAGAGGACCACCATTATTCAACTCCCAATTCGCTCCTTTATCTTGGGCACTCTTCCTCTGGCCTCAAAAGATGCTTCTTTGAGACCGTTGAACTAAAAAACGAAGGTACTTTGTGTGTTTTTTTTTGTAAATTTCGTATTACAGGTGGGTTCTTTATCACAAACTTTTTTTTATATAAAGGTTTTAAGACAAAAGCTGAAGTTGGGGAAGAAGATAAGCAGGGGTACGAGAAGAATGCATCAGCTGTGGTTTGATCACTTGGGGTTTTGATGTTTTTGCTTTTTTCAATTGTTTAATTTGTAGTGTTGTTTGCTTTGTTTGGTTGGTGGTGTATTTCTATTCTGGTGTTAATGGGGTCCTATGATTTTTAGTGGCTGGCTATGTTTGGTTTGCTTTTCATTCCTTTTTTAGGATACGGTTTTGGACAAGAATAAGGTTAGTTTGCAGTGAGAAACTGCTCATACTATTGAAGACTTTTTTTTTAAAGAAATTGCTATTATACTTACGTTTTCATGTATTCTTGGTCATCTTTGTTTTTAAGGCTAATTTTTGTTACACTCTGAAATTAGCAATTTAACATATCCTTTTATTGTAGCAGGTAAGTCATCACATCCTTATTCACTTCCATGTATTTCAAACTTGCCAAATTTCCTGTTTCACTGGTGTATTCCATGGTATTTAGCACAGTTTCACTAAAAAAAATTGTGTCCTTTCCTTAGGTGTGACTAATAGATTCCTTTGAGAGTATCAGTGCAATTTAGGGTTGTTTGTTTTTGATGGACAACTTCTTTGAGCCTATAGGTGGTGCTACAGATAAAGATACCATGGAGTTGTTGATGTTACATCAGTTCTATATATGATTGTTTATGTAAGTGGATTCCAAAGAGATGGTACAATATTTGTGGTTCCATTACTTCTGGAATAAGTTCCTTCATTTATCTCAGATATGACCTTTAACTAGCTAACTGTATTGCAAGAAAATATTCTTTGTTACATACTTTCAAATATTTGCATCCAATACTCATTAATAGTTCATTTTGTCGGTCGATTTATGAAATTTATTTATTGAAATTCCAAAATTGTGATGAGAATTGCAGTATGTGACATACAATATTAACAGGATTACTGCTGCTCCTGTAGTCGGATGGCCTCCAATCCGAAACTTCAGAAAGAACCTTGCAACTAATTCTTCAAAATCGACACCTGAATCAAAGAATGAGAGCTTGGAGAAGGTCACGAAGACTGAAACTAAAAACAAGGGTTTGTTTGTGAAGATTAATATAGATGGGATACCGATTGGGAGGAAAGTAGACCCGAAGGCTTACGACAGCTATGTGAAGCTTTCTTTAGCTGCTAATGAACTGTTCCGAGGCCTTCTTGCAGGTAAATAGTTCTCTGAAGTAATTTAATTTGAGCATCAATCAATTAGCAATATATAAAGTTAAAGGTTAAATTTGTTGAAGTTATTGCCACTCTGGATAATGTTTTGAAATCATTTAAATCCATTGATACCTCACGGCGGGAATTATTTCAAAACATTATCCAGAGTGGCATAACCAATTAGACATTAGTTGAGTTTGGATGGTATATTTGTCTCTGTAACAACATCATGCATAGTATATATTGAAGAGAATAAAATCATATGAATAGTCCCAGTAAATATTACATGCATGCTGTAGTTCAAGCATGTAGCTCTGTAGTTTATTTCAGTTCAGGGCAGAAACTGATGTAGTCTGCTGAGGCCTGTTTGTATCAGATATGAACCGTTGGTACTCAGTAATATTTAAGTGCAGGCAGAGGTACACAGACCATATTTCGTAACTTTGCATACCTTTATCTCTACCTAAAGTTCAACTTAATTACTATCTGTACAAATGTTTAAACACAATCTCCACAATTCACTACTTTGCATATTTAAATGGTTTTATATGTTTGTTAAAATGTTTATGATTCAAGGATCTTACTATTTATTGGGTACTAGGTATGCCCGTGGCACGTGCCTACGGCACGTATTCGGAACTGCATATAAATTTATTTGAGTTATTTGAGTTAGTCTAATACAATCACCTTAAAATCACCTTAAAATTGAGTTAGTCTAATACAATCACCTTCAATCTTCTCTACATTTGAGTTGATCCCGACCACCGATTTCTCCGTCTCTACATCTCAGGTATTGCATTCGTTTTGTTGTGTTTTTGTTAGAACCAAAGATTTAGCACCAAAGATTGTGCATCTAATTTTGCATCAAAGATTTTAGTGTCGTACAAACACAAAATTTTCGTTCGATGCTGTTTAACATGGTTATGGTTATGTTATTTTTGCAAACCTTGGTCCTTATGTTAGCTACATTGCTGGTAGTCATAACAATGCATCTTAGTAAACATTTTTCTTTTAAGCATGTATAACATTCTGAGCATAATGTGGATACAATCACAAGTATACTTTTTTTTTCTTTTTCTTTTTTCCCGTTGCGCAGAATGTAAATGATTTCTTAGTTAACTTATACACATTAATTCGTCATTCGAGTAAAGTGCTAATACAAGTAAATAACGAAAATAGAGATTCACTCTATCATGACATTATAGTTTGCAGATGCCGTTTCTGTAAAGAAAATCTATAGACTTCTAGCCACATAAACATCAACTAAAATGTTTAGTTAAGCAATTTTTTTATGATTAACAGGCTAATAATATTGACAGAAGATGCAATTCAATGGCTTAAACAACCACATAACCATAATAATATATGAAATCACCAAATTATGTATATCCAATTGGTGCATGCATACAACATTCTGAATTGTGTTTTGAATTCAACATAGTGTTTAAACTAAGAAGCATATCATGGAGAGAATGAAATCCATTAACTGTGAACACCCATTCCGACAAATTTTACTTCTTTCTAATAGATACTTTGTATCTAGACATGGTGATGAAGTGGACGATGAAATCTAAAGAATACCAAATTAAGAACCGGAGAGAAACATCCCGGAAATTAGAGGGAGATTTTAGAAAAAACTTCGATGATTTGACATAGATTCAAGGATATTATATAATGCTTCATAGAATCTCTGTGATATTTGAACTCTTCAAGAATAGCTGAAAATATATATTATATTTTCTCCTATATCCTGAAACATACGACTCTTTTGTGTTCTTATTCAAACGAAGGAGCTGACTTTAAGCTTAAAGTTTGAATAATTGTTTGTATACAGGAAAGCAAAGCTCTTTTCGAGTAAATGATGTAGTTTCATTTATAAATCAGTTTACGGTACATCATACTACGCTTTACCGAAATCTATGAAACTTACAATATACTATAAAAACAGAGACCATGTACAGTGTATCACAGGATTTTTGAAGAATGGAAAGTCTACTCTCTTTGATAGTCAAATGATTATACAGCTGCGCTGTCTATTGTTGCTGTACAAAAATAATTGCATTTGTTTGTTAGGTTTCCTACAAACACAATCTTTGGTGCTTAAACTATATCTGTTTTACAAAATTAGATATACAATCTTCGGTCTCTACATATTGTTTTGCATCTTTGGTCTTTGCACAAAATTTGTCAGGTTCCCTACAAACACAATCTTTCGTCTCTATATACTGTTTTGCATCTAATTTTGCATATAATTTTAGGATTGATACTGTTTTGTAGCTCTGTCAACCCAACTTTTAGAACTGGTATTTATTTTAGAACTGGTTTCAGAAAGGTCATTTCCCCTAGGAAGAGGCTCGGTTTTATGCAGCAAAAGTTATCAAGTTATCGACGCCCTGTAATTTTTTAGTTATAGCTATAGAATTTACAAATTATATTGTTGATGCTAGCTCGAGAATTTTTCGATGCCCTCTTTTTTATTTTTGAAAAGTTACAGATACAATGTTATTACTTAGCCTACTTTCTTGAGGTGTTGCAATTAAATTAGATTCAAATTGCCTCCCCTTACTTTGCTACTCTTCATTTACCCCATTTCACAATAGTGTTTCCTAAGACATGTTATTCCTTCATGCAGTTGAAGTGGAGCCCATTACATACTTTGACACTATCAGGCCAGATTCCTTTCATGGATAAACTGCTCAAGCGTGGAACAGATATTGATTCCGTAGACGAGGTAGTTGTTTATTACTTGGAAATTTTTCCTGGCAAGGCTTCTTTCATCTAAAACCATGCAGGTTAAGTAGTTTTCGTGCACAGGATGGTTTCACCGCTCTTCATAAGGCAGTAATTGGCAAAAAGGAGGCTGCTATTAGCCATTTACTAAGGAAAGGGTCAAATCCTCACGTCACAGATAGGGTAATGAAATCACCCTTGCAGAATTGCTTAATTGTAAGTTCCATGGGGTACTTTTACGTAAGACTTACTATTTTTGGAGTAGGATGGTGCCACCACACTACATTATGCAGTTCAAGTTGGTGCCATGCAAACTGTGAAGTTACTGATTAAGTACAGAGTCGATGTAAAGTTACAGATAAAGTGAGTGGATATGAGTATCGATATTTGTTTTAAATGGCTGTTTGGACTTACTAAATTGTTGCAAGTGTGCATACAGGATGGCTGGACTCCATTGCATGTTGCTATGCAAAGTCAAAATAGAGATATAGGAAAGGTGTTGTTGGTAAATGGTGCTGATAAAACAAGAAAGACTAAGGTATTAACTAGACCTCACAAAGGGATGATCCTAATATGTAGTTTGTATTCATTTTATTATTGTTCTGATTCTTGAAAAATTGAATTAATTACCATGTTCAATTATTTACATTATTACTGTTACTAACATGCCTCAGATTCATTGAGATTCTAAGAGTCCTTTGAATTGTTTTTCCATACTTTACCATTTTCTGAAATTTTAATCTTGGTGGTATTTGTTTAGGATGGGAGAACCCCTCTTGACCTAAGCTTATGTTATTGGAGAGATTTCAAATCATATGAGCTTGCAAATATGCTTAAACTTGCCCACCAGCTTTCTTGGCATTGATTTTGATGCAGCTCGGGCGAATATAGAGAGATATCATGCCCCTTATCCATTTTCTCATGCTGAGATCCCATATTCCTACAAAAAATGTTAAAGTCTTTGTTTTTGGAGCTCTCAGATAGTCCAAACCAGTTGCAATCTTTCAAGCTGAGGTAGTTTAAAGGCCTGGATATCAGATTGTTGAGATTAGGGACTGTAAAGCAAATGAATTTACTGTGATCTGTGTATTCTAGAGTTGAGCATATTTTAATGTTAAAACATATTTAAGAAGTGCAATTAATTTTGTATGGATGTATGGATGATAATCCCACATCATATAATATTCCACCTTTTATTCGTTAATGGGTGCACAAAACAAAACGTAGCTTAAAATCAAGATATAAATTACTTGCAGATGTTGCAACTGAAACTGATACTGGAAGTCCTAAGTTCCAACCTGCAATGAATTTACTGATTTTATAGAGTAACGACATTGTTTTAGCACAATTTGTGGACGCATTTGATTGTATGTTAAGTTTCTTATTTTTTTAATTATGAACTAGAATTATCAATGATCCTTCTATAGAGTAAAGAACATTTTTTGGGGATGAAATAGGGGAAGCAAATGACACTGTTTTGCATGGGCAACTGAGACTATTAACAATATCAGCTAGGGAGAACAATATGGATGCAGCTAAAGGAAGAGGTAGACTTGAACAGACTTGGATTGAGGAAGTTGAAGAAACTTCTGATAGGTATCTTAGTATAATAAAGGAGATTGTCGTTGACAAAGTTGGTTTTTGGCACTCTTCATGTTCTCTTAATGTTTGAAATGTCTGATAGTTGGACTTATATGTTTTGTGTGAGAGATGATGTAAGTTATACATTAAAAAAAGGGATACATGTAAAATATATCAAAAATTGGGACTAACACGTCTGTTCCAGATCATATTTGCAGTAGGCTCTTCAGTATATAGATCATATTGTACTTGATCACATTTAACAAAATATCTTCACATGTACATCACAACAAACTCTCTCTCTCTCTCTCTCTCTCTCTCTCTCTCTCTCTCTCTCTCTCTCTCTGTTTTAACCTCTTTGAAATCATACATGGTTAACTACATGAAAATATGACAATGGAAAATTAACTCATGCAGGTTGAGGCGATAACTACATTAGCAACTGAATTGCTACTTATGACAGGATACAAATCAAATATGAAATCTCTTATGTTGTCACATATATTGTTGTACATTTACAATACTCATTTTAAATCCCGAGCTCCTGACAAATAATCCTGCAAGATATAAACCAATAAACAACTTAATTCAGAATAATCCTGCTTCTATATAATTATTACTTCACGAAGATGTGCATGTATTTCACTTTTCACAGGGCTTTTTTTATGCTGCATCGTTCACAGAAACGTGCTGTAGGCACGTGTCCACGGGCAAACCTAGTATATATATATATATATATATATATATATATATATATATATTCTCTTAGAAATTACGGGGTATTACATACACCCCACCTTTAGAAATAAGCATCCTCGCTGAGTACGGGGCATGTCATCTAGCGCACGATCCTTCTTTCTAATCGATGTGGCGTCGTCCTCGATCCCGGAGATCAACCACTCTCAACATCCGCAGATCATACCCCGATCCCGGAGATCAATGACTCTGAAAACCGCGGATCATACTGAGGCCCTCTTCCACACTGGATGTCGAACGTCGGCACTGATACCATTTGTAATGCCCGCCCCAATACTCAGACATTTTTTTTTATTTTTAGAAGACAAATTAGATACTATGTAGTACAACTTGCCCACCACAGGCTGTCTCTCAAAAGGTGGTTAACCAATTAGGGGACTCTTGATCATAGGCAATTTTATTTATATTAAATTAATCCTTGAGTACTCCCGATATGGGATAGCTATTAATCAACTCTTTTTCATCTATTCAAACCCGTGCACATACATTAAGAACCCCAGTGGGCCCCGTAATATATGCCACGTCACACCATCAAATATCCCAAACACAGACAGAACGCTCTGCTTCTCAAACCGAAGGCGGGCCCCGCGTGTGGCCACGTCACCCCTGGGTGACGTCATCCACTAATTTCCAACAGCAACACTCATCTGTTTTAAATTTCAACGTGGGCCCCTTTACTTTATTATTATTATTGTTATTGTTATTATTATTATATATATATATATATATATATATATATATGGGGTATTACATACACCCCACCTTTAGAAACAAGCATCCTCGCTGAGTACGGGGCATGCCATCTAGCATAGGATCCTTCTTTCTAGTCGATGTGGCATCGTCCTCGATCCCGGAGATCAATCACTCTCAACATCCGCAGATCATACCCCGATCTCGGAGATCAATGACTCTCAATACCGCGGATCATACTGAGGCCCTCTTCCATACTAGATGTCGAAAGTCGGCTCTGATACCATTTGTAATGCCCGCCCCAATACTCAGACAATTTTAATTATTTTTAGAAGACAAATTAGATACTATGTAGTACAACTTGCCCACCACAGGCTTTCTCTCAAAAGGTGGTTAACCAATTAGGTGACTCTTGATCATAGGCAATTTTATTTATATTATATTAATCCTTAAGTACTCCTGATATGGGATAACTATTAATCAACTCTTTTTCATCTATTCAAACCCATGCACATACATTAAGAAGCCCAGTGGGCCCCATAATATATGCCACGTCACAGCATCAATTACCCCAAACACAGACATCACGCTCTGCTTCTCAAACCGAAGGCGGGCCCCCTGTGTGGCCACGTCACCCCTGGGTGACGTCATCCACCAATTTCCAACAACAGCACTCATCTGTTTTTAATTTCAACATGGGCCCCCTTACTTTATTATATATATATATATATTTTCTCTTCGAAATTATGGGGTATTACAATACATGACACTTGTGATTTGACTACACATTTTTCTTTTTGCATCAAATATTTATTGTTGAGTTTGGGAAGTCACTGGTTTTATCAACATTGTACCAGTTGTATTCAACTAACGTGTCCACAGTCTGTTTAGTTGTAGGAATACTAGATCGTGGTTGCAGGAAACTCGAGCTGCGTGGAATATCTAAATGGAGATTGTAAATTTTTGTACAGTGGATTTTGTTGACGTAATTCATGATGTAAAATTTATGTACGATTGCATTGTACAATGTAACTTTCTGAGATGCAATAAAAGTTTTTAATTTTCTATATTTTCTTTGTTGTAACACTATTTGAAGTAAAGATTCTGGCTTGTGTCTCAAGTTTCCTGGGTGCGGAACTCGAGGCACTACATGTCCTTTCATTCAACAATGACTCGATCTAATCCTAAGACGCTACCATGCCCAAGGGTACTAACATTAACCAAACTAGGGCCGAAACTATAGAATAAGGTTAATTCTACAATTACTAAATTATTTTTTCATTATGTGGTTTCCCTAAATTCTCAAGGCTAGTTAAAACTTTGTTCCTCTTTCTATTAGCAAATTAGTTAGGTGATCTATCATCTAGTAAAAAAAATCCTAACATAGAAGTCATCCATTCAATCCAGTTATGATCAGCTAGTTAACCTTTATTATCAAGTGATTCGGGTATACTAGATGGCTCTTCTAGTTATTTTCTTAACTACTATTGCTTCATAACCCACCCTAATAGGCCCGACTCAGCCTTCCAATCTGGCCCAAGAGTTGGCCCCCCTCGGCCACAACTTGGCCCAACAGAAACAGCAAATCAACCCACCATTGATCGCCGTTACACCCCCACCCCCCCTGCTTGGAGTTTGACCATGACTTCAGCCCGATCAATCCTACTTGCATCCCACAATTCCTTACGCCTCCACGGTCCTCCCGACGAGTGGTAACATCATACAACACTTGAGACCCCTCCACTGACAGTGAGCGAGTCAATGTACAAATCGTTTCCTCCAATACGCTCGAGGTGTCACGGTAACATCATACAACAACTTAGGCCTAGGGCCTCAAAACTCTATCTAAGTGACCCTACACAAGCATAAAATTCTAAGGCTGTGCTCTACAAGTTATCATGCAAAAGAGGCACTTAAAAGTCCCAAAATGATGGATTTACAATTTCAAACAACAATCACATCATGACAATTTGTGCCTTTTAGGGGTTCTTGTTGGACTCTTTTGAAAGGCTAAATGCATCCGAACAAGACCCAAACATTCATACAACATTAATAACATACTAAGATACTAGGTAGGGGTATTTTCATCCCTAAAAATAGCAACCTTAATCACACACAACATGTATTACACAAGACTAAAATTATATTACTAAACAGTGAACACTATGGAATTAAATTGCACAAACGAGATAAAAATCAACTTAATCCACATATTATTTATCATCTATTGGTGCTCAAGCTCATTTACAATTCATGACATAAATAGGAACCATTTAATGAGCATGCCTAAGTCAATTTAGAAGCCCTAAGTTCATGGCAACTTGCATAACATCGAAAATGTAAGCTTAGAATTCAACATGCAATTTCTATTTACTGTAAAAGTCACTATAACTTGTATACTATTTGGATTTTCGATTATTCTGGCTTCACAGAAATTTCTATGAGTATACTACAAGTTCTTAGTTGGAAGTTCGATCAAATTATTTCGTTTAAATGATCAAATGGTTAATGTTTAACATGCATTCAAAATTTTAAGAACAGATCAAAATAGTTAACCAGTTATGGGATAAAATCCTTTTAAATTAGCAAATGGTGTTTAAATTCTACAAAATTTGGAGAACAAGCACTTGACACATAACATCAGTACATATATAAATTTTAGATAATTCTATCACGTATTCAGAGGGTTATAGTCTCTTGAAATAGATTTAAAAACATAACAGTTCAAAACATAAGCTCTGTTTTACTACTTAACCAATCTATGATTGCAAATTTTATTACTATAGCTATTGTTGTCCAAATAATATAAAATTTGACATGCAAGATCTATACTCAGAGTAGCATCACATATATAAATTTCAGATAAATATTCCAAGTGATCGGGTACTTTCCGCCATGTTTCTAATGAACTTACATAGTCTTCTCCCTTTCCACCATTGGTTCGCTGCTACTTTGCAATGTTTGAATTTCTTCAAGTTCTTTCATTCTCCCACTGGTTCTTTTGGAGACGAATTTTCTCTCTAGGAACACAACAATCTGTGCAACAAACACTTTGCCTTCGGGGGGATTATAGAAATAGTATCTCTTGGTTTTCTTGGGATATCCTGTAATGAAGAACCTTATCAGATTTGGGACCAAGTTTATCAGATACTTGGAGCCTTACATAGGCTTCACAATCCCAAATTTTTATAAAAGACACTAGGATGCCTCCCAGTCCGTATCTCATATGGTGTCTCTTGAACCGTTTTAGATGGAACACGGTTAAGTGTGAAAGTAGCTGTTAGTAGAGCATGTACCCAGAAAAGAGTTTGGAAGATCTGCATGACTCATCATGGATCAGACCATGTCTAACAAGGTCCGATTTCTCCTCTCAGATACACCATTCTATTGCGGTGTTCTAGAGGGAGTGAGTTGAGATATTATCCCACACTCTTTTAGGTGGTCATCAAAATCTTGGCTAGTAACACCCCGAAAAATTGAGTTATGACAATTTTGCATACGGGTGTTACGCACATGTACTTTTTACTATTACGAATAATATCCGTAATGTATTAAATATATATATTCTACGTATTTTTGTATTTCGTTTATTAATATAATTTTCGTCCTCTCAAAATATGTTTTTATCTTATTTTGATCCAACTCAAATATAAATCCTAATCTTGTGTTTTTACGTGCACTGCACATCTTCAAAGTACGTGTCGATTACGTATATTGTACTAATACGTAAAATATCCATAATATTAGCAATATAAATATTTTGACGTCAGGTGTATTTCGATTGTCTATAAATATTTCTCCGTTGCTCAATGAATTTGAATTGATACATCGATGCACGTGTTTTCTATGCACGCATCGATTATATTGTTGTTTACATATATAGAATTAATGAAACATATTTTACATATTTTGTATTTCGATTTTTATAGACATTTTTCGTTTTCTCGCAATTATCTTATATATGCAAGCTACGTTATTATTTATTACTTTGTTATATTTACTCTTCACTACTAATAACTACTTATAAATTTTGCTGCTTTATACTTCTCTAAATTTTTGTGTTATTATTTATTACTTTGTTATATTTTACTTTATTTCAAATTTTATTATCTTTACATTCTTGGTTACTACATATACTTTCTACTGATTTCAGTATATATATCATGTACTTCAACATACTTCCTATACATATTATTTTACACCTATCAAATTATTACATTAATATATTTTTTATAATAGGCTAAATATAATAAAACATCACCCAACTATTGTTCATTGAAAAAACACCTCACTCAACATTTTTTATATAAAAAAAACATCACCCAACTATGTTTGTAACACAATTTTTTATTATAAAAAACCTCACTAACCCATGCCTAGAAAACATAGTTGGGTGAGATTTTTAAATTTTAAAAAAGTCTGGTGTGGTTTTTTAAAATGTACAATAGTTGGGTGAGGTTTTATTACATTTAGCAATCATAATATATGTTTATTATGTCAACTTACTACACTACATATTTATTATCTCATTCACATTCGTATTTAAGCCTATGCATGTATCTCATTCAATTTTCCTCTCACTTTTATAATTCATTTTCATTACTACAAATTTCTACTATTTATGTTTGATATTTATAATCTATACATCTTTTTAATATGTCATCGTTGTAATTTCCTACTTCATTCCAGACTTTTTACTCTTATTTTTATATCACAAATTTCAAAAACATAACATCATATGGAAGATTACATTATTCCATTCACTGTTTTGGTGCAACCTGATATCGAGAGGGTAAATATGCAACTAAACATCAATGGAGACAAACTACAACTGGATGTCGGGGAGGAGAAATCTGCAGCTGAATGTCCAGAAGGCAAACTGCAACCGGATGTCGTGGAAGCAAATCTGCAACTTGATGTCAAGGAGGCAAGCCTGCAGTTGGCAACCAACGAGGCAAACCGACAACAAAGAGATTTTTCTACTATAATAACCTCCACTTTTATTTCTATATATATTACTTACCACTATTCCAGTTTTATACTAGTGTATACCATATTTTAAATGTTTTACAACTTAGTTTACACTAATTCAACTTTATTATTTATAATACAGTTATACTTACTAGTATTATACACGTGCTGTGTACGTGTAGAAAATTGGGGGAATGAAAAGGGCAAAAAAAAAATCTACCAGCACGTGCGTTGCACGGGTTGGGTTAAGGACAAATTACACTAAGGCCTTCTCCCATTATAGTAGTAGAGATATACACATTTAATTAATTACCTTATTATTTATATTTGCTTCTACATCAATCATATATGTTATTACTATTTTATCTATTTTTCAATCTATATTACTCGTTTCTATATTTATCTTATTTGTGTAATTTTATTTTCTATCGTATATTATTACTGCTTACTCTCAACTATTTTTACCATCTTCTTCTTATTATTTTATATCATTACATAAGTTAGCATTCTTGTATTTTCATAGAACTTCATCATATTTTATTTTACTGCTAACTGAACTTAGATTTTGTGGCTACTCACCTAACATAATTCTTATTGCTTATACTTTGTTTACGATTTATATTTTATTTCTATATAATTAGTTTTTATATTATTTCAATAATATATTATTACTTTTACTACTTTGATGTCTTGTTTTACTCCTACAACCATTTATAATTTTCATCATAGTATTGTTTGTTTCATCACATATTTTTACGCCCATTTACGTATATAATTTTGCATGTTAGTTTTCTTGCTACACTTGACAACTTATAGATATTTTAATAAATTCTAATCAATATTCTATGTATTTAATTTTAATTCTTATATATAGTTATTAAATAACTTTTACAAATGAAATTTTTATAATGTTATTTTTATATACCTCATTATCCATACTTATCTTATATTGTTTATACTTTTAACTAATTTTCACACTTATATATTTTTCCAGATTCTTATCCAACAGTCCTCTCTTAAATTACTACATTCTTTTGTCTTGTAGTATATAATCCTAGTGTTGTTTACGATTTTAATCGTCTTATTCTTCACATTTTTCTTTTAATTAACTTCCTTTTCTTAACTTTTCAAATTCTTTGTAGCTACTGCTAACTATTTAAATTGTTATGATCTTCTCAACTATTTGTCAGATTGTTTTATATTTCAATATTTTTATTTTGTTATCATACTGTTCTCTTTATTATCGCTAGTTTTCAACTACCTAACAGTTATTTATCTTCTTACAACTATTTTAAAAAATTTCAACTGTACTATAATTTATCTATACTATTTCAATGCTTTTACTCTTTGCACGTATATTTCTTTTCCTTCTAATTTATTTCCATACTTCTATTTTTATTTTCATTACACTTTTCATTCCTATTTCTTACTACTGTCATTATTTTGCTTACCATACTTATTTTTAATGCATTTTACTATGATTATATTATTTCTTGCCAATTATTTTTGTTCTTTCACAATTGATTACTTAATTTAAATTTTCCTTTCACAATATTATCTAATACTTTATCTAATATTATTTTGTATGAAAATTACTTTCAATCTGCATTATCTTTCATTGTCACATCCCTTTTCTGCTATCACTATCTTTTTCTAATACTTTTATGTTTTGTTCTTATTCACTTTGATACTCACAGTTCCTTATATCAGTTTGCTTTGTTTTCAACATTACATATTTTTATACTACACTTATTTTTTTAGTATTGGCAAAGTGAAAAATACAGCTTATAGTGTAGTTGGGTTCTAGAGACAACTCGTGTGTGTGTTATCTTTGATGGGTTTTGTCTCTATAGTGCAATTTGAGCATAGTTGCCTCACGACACAACAATCGACATGAAAACAACTAGGTTTGACCGTTCTTGATTTATTCGTATATGTGAGATAATTAGGTAAAATTATGTGTTTGATGAGATCCATGTGATATGATGGTTGTGAATACGTTATATACGCTATTTCATGATTCTTGGAAACTTAGTAGACTCTATATCATGTTTGATTGTGATTGGAACGAGTTTCGTGTGGTTTATGTTGGTTTTGTTTTCAAGAGAAAATATGTATTTGTCGATGATCAGTTTTGATTTGTATTTTAGACCCTATTAAGGTCAGAATTCTAAATTTTTGTATTAGACATGAATTGTAGAAAAATCTGTCTTATTTCCAAACTCTCTAACCTTGATCGATTTCGTTTTCGTATGAGTGAGTTATGACTATTTTACTACAGAGGTGTATTCTATTTCCAGATTTCGTTTCTTGATGGTTTTGATGATTAAACTATTTTGATTCTAATCCTAAATATATTATTTTGATCTGAACTTTTGCACATATTTTTATATCTTTAGGGATTACCCAGAATTTTGGTGGATTTTATTGATGAGTTTTATAAGCCGTTTCATGCTTGTTTTTGAAAGTTATACTTGCAGTATTTTGCTCGCTGATATGTAAAGAATCGTATTTCCTCCATATTTTCTTTCCCTCTATGGAAAATATTTATGAAATATGAAAGTTAGAATATTTTTTCTTTTTTCATGTCCCTTTGACAGATTTGGATTTCGTTTCACGGTTTGCGAGATATTACAGTTTTCGTATAGCAGTATTGGGAATTCCAGATTTGTCAAACTATCGTTTCCTGATGTTTTCTGATTTCTGTTGACTGAACTAATTTTTCTGGAATATTATGAAACTTTATATTCTGATACTAGACATATAGGGGATTACCCGAGATTTTTTCTGGATTTATTTGAGGTGTTTTGATGCTGTTTTTCTGACTTTGAATACGATTTACTGATTTCTGGCTGAACGTGTTTTCTGAATTCAAATCAGTTTTGAGTTATGATTTTGTGAAATACTATATGACTTATATATAATCGCTGGATTCATGTGGAAGTCTATTTTTCAGGTCCTTGGACGGATTGAGATTTGGATTTATGTAGTAACGGTAATCACTGTTTTAGTACTGTACTGTCATGCTGTCCTGAATATGAACATACACTGTTTTGCTCGTTATGTGACCGTATATCATCTATGCATGCTTATTTGTTTTCTTGAACCTAATTTTGATTGTATCATGTTAATTTGACACTATTTCATGTACTATCATGTCTGTTGATAACCATAATAAAAGTGATCAAGCCGTGGTTTCTTAAGGAAAGATCTAGTAGTGGAAAATATGGAAACGTATACTTGGATGGGAACTAGTGTTCCGTACTGTTACTGTTACTGTTACTTTTACTGCAACTGTTATTGTTATTTTTCCTACTGCTGCTACTGTTACTGATACCTGAGTACACTGCCCCATTATGGTCTACTATGAAATCTAAAAGCGAAACTGTTTGTTATAGCAACCATGTGTTATATTTTGGGGCGCATGAAGTGCTACCTAGCTAGTAATACACACAAGACTGTAAGAATATAAGACTGATACTGTTAGACTGATACTGTTGGACTGATACTATTATACTGTCACACTAATATACTGAGCTTACTATTACTGGACACTATTAGTTGCCATATGACACTATACTTGACACATTCATTTGTACTGTTAGTATATCATGCTAGTTGACTTTATTTTACTGATTCATGCTAGTTATTACTATTGATGCATTATTCCATGCTTTCTGTTTACCTTTTCCATGTACTTGTATCCTACATTATAAGTGGCCCGTAACTTGTATTGACGGGTACTTGTTTTTTATTTCCTTTTCCTGCAAATATTAATTGCAGATTAGGATGGTCAGCTGCCCGATGGTATTGGCCAAATGAGATATTAGTGCTGGATTCTTGTTTATTAGTATTGCTATTGTTGTTGCTTTGAATAATGTATTTTGAGTACTTGGATGATTATTTTGTATTTTGCGCGATGTAATCCAGGATTTTGTCTTGTCCAGATTCTGATTTATTTGAGCTTAATGTGTTTTGTTTCAAGTAAATTCAGTTGGTTTGTTAATTCAATTATGCATGTGTGGTTGACTCTTTTGCTTCCGACTCTGATTATTTTGTAAGATGTTGTAAAGATTCCTAAACAGCTTGTGGATGATGCAAATCATTTGCTGGGTTGAGTCGCGTATCTGTATTTCGTATTCTTTTTGGGAAGCGGGGCGTGAGAAGGCTTTGAGTGGTATCAGAGTACATGTTTGGCTAATGTATTAGTTGCCTAATATATTAGACAAGCTTGGCTCGAACTGGGATCGGCTCAATATTTCACCAACCATGCATACGTAAATAAATTATTATCAACTTTGATTCTGGATGCTAATTGTTTGATTTTTGTGCAGCTATGGCTTGTGGGAATTCTTCTCAGCATGATCCGGTTGATGCTATCACTGCTGTGCTTGAGCGGCTGATCAATCAGCAGCACAACCACAGCGATCTAGTGATGGCTGCTCTTGAAGCTGCCCGGGTTCCATCTCCTGTTGTGCCTGTGCAGGCAAATCTTCCTCCTCGCCTAGGAATAGTTACGGATTTTATGAGGCTGCATCCCTGACCGTTTTTCCGGCAGTGAGACGCCTTTAGAGGCTGAACAGTGGTTGATCCGGACCGAGCGCTTACTCTTGGTGACACGTGTTGCCGAGGCTGATAGGGTGGACGTGGTTTCCATCTAGCTGGTGGATTTGGATCATATTTGGTGGATGGCCGAGTCCAAGCGACTTGAGAGGCCTATTGCTTGGACTACTTTCACTCGGGGATTCTTGGAGAAGTTATTCCCCAGTAGTACTCGAGATGAGATGGAACATCAATTCCTGGCCCTAAAACAGGTTATCACTATTCTATTTTGGAATTTTGTTATATAATTGTTCAAACAATGTTGTAACATGGACTTCTTGAAACAGGGTTCCAGGTCAGTGGATGAGTACGCAACTGAGTTTACTAGACTAAGCCACTTCGCTACCGTTCTTGTGGCTACCGAAGAGGATAGGGCTCGTAGATTGACAAATGGGCAGGATATCAAGAGGCATCTTGTCTCTCTCCGTTTGCGTACTTATGCTGAAGCTCTTGAGGCAACTCGAGCTCAGGAGCAGGCTGGTGGTGGTTTGGTTCCTTCTCCGCGGACTTTTCCTGCATCCTGCTACTAGGCCTTCTGGTGGTCCTGTTCAGAGGCCTGTCCCAACCCATCCGGCCAGGACAGCTCCATATCCTTCTGCTGGGTGCCAGATGGGTGGTTTTTGCGACTTCTGTCAGATGTCAGGGCATGAGCATAAAAATTATTGGGACGTCAACCGTCGGTGCTTTAGGTGTGGCACCGCTGATCATTCAGTACGCGATTGTTCGCATCAGCAGCAATTGGCTCTTCCAGCCAGAGGTTCTGTTCAGCAAGCAGGCCCAGCTCGTGGGCCAGTTAGGTGTCCGCTTCCTCCTCAGCGTGAGATTGTCGGTCAGAGGACCACTGTTCCGAGGAGATGTCAGGCTTTCAACTTGACTGCTGCAGATGCTGAAACAGCTGAAGGAGTTGTGGCAGGTATCTTTTTGCGTTTTGTTTTGTTGTTGTTGTTTTGCTTTCTCTTTGTTTCTTTCTTTTGGTCTTGTTTTTCTTTCTTTCCGTTATCTTTCTACATTATTGTTTCCCTTACCCTTGATTGTCTACTTTCCTTCTCCTTGTCTTTGGATTCCTTAGGTGTCATCCTTATTTGCTCTTTTCCCGCTCGTGTTCTCTTTGATTCTGGGGCAACCCATTCTTTTGTCTCCTCACGATTTGTCCATCGCCATCAGTTGGAGTGTAGCAACATGACTGAGGCTTGGAAAATTTTGACAGGTGGTGGTGTTGTCATTTGTTCTCGTGAGTGCAGGTAATGTTCCGTTGTTATTGAGGACGCAGATTTCAAAGCCAACCTGATTATAATTGGGAATTCAGGATTCGACGTTATTCTGGGTATGGATTGGTTGGGTGAAGCCTATGCCATTATTGATTGCCGTGCCCAGAAAGTTGTTTCTAGAATTCCATCGAGCAGAATTTGAGTTCCATACCGGGGAGTCTTTCCTTGGCCGAGCAAAGGCTGCAGTTGAACAGGTGGATTGTGCGATGGAATTACACTCAGGATGTGAGGCTGCACCTCTAGTAGTTCGGGATTTCTTGGATGTTTTTCCAGATGAGTTGCCTGGCTTACCCCCTAATAGGGAAGTGGAGTTCAGTATTGATGTTCAGCCTGGAATGACACCAATATCGAAAAGCCACTACAGGATGGCACAAGTTGAGCTAGCAGAGCTTATGGTGCAGATTCAGGAGCTTCTTGATTTGGGTTTTATCAGATCAAGTGTTTCGCCTTGGGGTGCTCCGGTGCTTTATTTCAACAAGAAGGATGGTAGTCGTCGACTTTGTGTGGATTATCGGGAACTAAACAGTGTTACTGTGAAGAACCGGTATCCTTTGCCTAGGATCGATGATTTGTTCGACCAGTTGAGAGGGCCTGCCATTTTCTCGAAGTTGGATCTTCGTTCTAGGTATCACCAAGTTAAGGTGAAGGCTGCTGATATACAGAAGACTACATTCAGACTAGATACGGACACTATGAGTATCTTGTGATGCTGTTCGGCGTCACTAATGCGCCAGCTGTATTCATGAGTCTTATGAACCGGGTCTTCTCTCAGTTCTTGGATAGATTTGTGGTGGTCTTCATTGATGATATTCTGGTATATTCTTGAAATCAGGAAGATCATGCCGAGCATCTTAGAGAGGTTCTGCAGACTTTGAGAGAGAATCAGCTCTATGGGAAACTCAATAAGTGCGAGTTTTGGCTCGACAAGGTTTCTTTCTTGGGGCACATAATTGCTGGCGATGGTCTTTCTGTGGATCCAGCCAAGGTTGAGGCTGTGAAGGATTGACCTATTCCTAAGTCAGTTTCCGAAGTTCGAATTTTTCTTGGTCTTGCGGGCTATTATCGGATAATTCGATCAAGATTTTTCGAGATTGCAGGGCCGTTAACTAAACTGATAGGAAAGGACAGAAGTTTTGTTGGTCTGGTGAGTGCAATGAGGCTTTTGTTGAGTTGAAGAACAGATTGACGTCAGCGCCTGTGTTGACTATTCCAGATGGTTCAAGTAGATTTGTAATTCACTGTGATGCTTCTGGTAAGGGTCTTGGAGCAGTTCTTATGCAGAAGGGCTGTGTCATTGCGTATGCATCGAGGTAGTTGAGGCCGCATGAAAAGAACTTCCCACTCATGACTTGGAATTAGCGGCAGTGATCTATGCTTTGAAGCTGTGGAGACATTATTTACTTGGAGACCGCGTGGAGATCTTTATAGACCATAAAAGTCTCAAGTACGTTTTCAACCATAAGAAATTGAACATGAGGCAAAGGCGATGGTTGGAGCTTATAGCCGATTATGACATCAGTTTGCAATACCATCCTAGTAAAGTAAACTGGGTGCCAGACGCTATTAGCAGGAGATCGGCAATTATGTTTCTTACTCAGCATAGTGATCTCATTGAGCAGATGAGGAGGTTGGATTTGGAGGTTTTGTTGCCGAGTAGTTCTGGTCGGAGTTGTCTTGCGCTCCAGCTTCAGTCTTCTCTTGTTGATCAGATCAAGGAGGCTTAGGCTGGTGATGCGCAATTGCAGGGTTTTCGAGCTGAGGATGAGTCTGGGTCCATAACGGACATGGTTATTCATGCCGATGGTTTGCTTCATTTTGGTTCCCGGTTGTGTGTCCCTAGGGGTGAAGTTC
This sequence comes from Hemerocallis citrina, assembly GCA_017893485.1. NCBI lineage: Eukaryota > Viridiplantae > Streptophyta > Magnoliopsida > Asparagales > Asphodelaceae > Hemerocallis > Hemerocallis citrina. The sequence continues at coordinate 145,584,534 of CM030364.1, read as the reverse complement.
ATTAGAAGTTGCTTGAGGAAGCTCATCAGTCCTCATATTCTATCCATCCTGGCGGTACTAAGATGTTTCGAGATTTGAAGCATCATTTCTAGTGGCATGGTATGAAAAGGGCAATGGCTCGGTTTGTTGCTTAGTGTTTGATCTATCAGCAGGTTAAGGCAGAGCATCAGAGAACTGCTAGACTTCTTCAACTGCTTCCTATTTCGGAGTGGAAGTGGGAACATATCACCATGGATTTTGTGACTGCTTTGCTGAGGAGTCCTAAGGGTCACAATGTTGATTGAGTGATTGTCGACCATTTGACGAAGAGTGCTCACTTCATTTCTTTTCGTGTCGGTCAGTCTACTGAGAGCCTAGCAGAGAAGTACATGCAAGAGATTGTCAGGCTTCATGGGGTTCCAGTCAGTATTGTATCCGACTGGGATACGAGATTCAGATCTCAGTTTTAGGAGAGTCTTCAGGCTAGTTTGGGGAGTAAGTTGAAGTTCAGTACATCTTTTCATCTCTCGACTATTGGACAGTCGGAGCGGACTATTCAGATTCTTAAGGACATGTTGCGATCTGGTATGTTGCAGTTCGGTGGAACTTGGGAGGACCATTAGCATCTCGTAGAGTTCTCCTACAATAACATCTTTCAGGCCAGTCTTAAAGCTGCACCGTTTGAGGCACTTTATGGACGTAAATGCAGATCACCAGTGTGCTGGGATGACATTGGTGAGAGACAGTTGTTGGGTCCGAAGTTGATCACTAGGAAAGTTGATGCTGTGACACATATTAGAAAGCATCTTCAGGCAGCTCAGGATAGGCAGAGGCGGTGGGCTGATGTCCATCGGAGGGCTTTGGAGTTTGTTGTTGGTGACCATATTTTTCTTAAGGTATCACCATGGTGCGGTGTCATTCGGTTCGGTGGTGGGGCAAGCTTAGCCCTAGTTTTATTGGACCGTTTGAGATTTTGGAGCAAGTAGGCAAGGTGTCCTATCATCTTGCTTTGCCACCAGCATTATCAGAAGTGCACGATGTTTTCCATGTATCACAACTCAGGATATATATCTGCAATGAAAGTCATGTGATCGACTTCTCTGAATTGACCATGCGGCCGGATTTGACTTGTGAGATTCTGCCAGTTGCTATTGTGGATCAGCGGGAGAAAGTGCTTAAGAACAAGGTCATCAAGTTGGTTCGTGTTGCTTGGAATCCTCACTCGCCTAGTGAGTCGACTTGGGAGCTGGAGGAGGAGATTCAGCAGAAGTTTCCTCATTTATTTGAGTAGTGGTTGTTCTGTATTGTTTTGCCTTGTTTTCTTTTCTTTTGGGGTTACCCTATGTATCTTCTTTTTGAATTTCGAGGACGAAATTCTTTTTGTTAGGTGGGTAGGATTGTAACCACTGTTTTTATTTTTCGTATTTTTAGTGTATTTTTCTCTTTTTTGGGTATTCGTACTCTTCTTGTATTTCTTGGACCGTATATTTGAGTTGTTTTCAATATATATTAATTTTATTTCATTTTGAGCTCTTGTGTCTGATTGTTTGTCTTTTTGCTTCGTTCCATATCGATTGTTGTATTTTCTCTTTATTGGATCTTGCTCTATTCGCTTTTGCTCGTGTTTTGGGTGCTCGTGGTTTCTTTTGCCTAAGCGTATTGATAATCCTATTTGCATTTAAACCTAGATCCGCATAACTATCCCTAAACCCAATTAATAAACCAAATCCTATTCCAATCATAATTTTAAACCAACTTCTACTACTACTCCTATTTGACCCATGAACCCAATAACCCAATACCCAACATCTCCTTAAACCATAAAATCAAAACCCTATAAAAACCCACCTATCTCTCTCTCACCCTTGCCGAACCCTAGCCCCCTCTCATACTGTGCAACCCCCACCTTCAACCTCCGAAACCCTACTACCGACTAACCCCATTGCTCCACCTCTCGACCACCAAAAACCCCTCCACTGCCTTTCATCCCCATCTCCGACCGAACCCCTTTACCGCCGACTGCACTTGAACCCATTGCCGACCCTGCACCCGACCACCCCTTCGCCCGATCACCTCCTAGCCCGAGCTCTCATCTCTCTGTCATCTCTCATGTTCCCTCTATGTTCTGTTTGGCGCAGATAGTAATGCCAGCCGAAGCCGACGCCGCCAGCGCCGCGCGTCCCTCCCTCCGGTCTTCTTTGCCGACTAAAGTTGCGACAGCGGCAGTCACTGCATTGGCCACCATTCGTCTCCACCATGGTGTTCCCTCTCTCTCTTTGATTGGGTTTGTACATGTTATCTCGAGCTCTTGCTTTCGGATTGTGTTAGTGGGATTCGTTCGATCGTTGTGTTCGTTGCCCGGGAATCCGTTCCCATTATTCTTGGTGTTCTTCGTTTTCGTCTTCGGTTAAGGCAAGTAACTTGTACTCAAATTTCTTTGTATGATACAAATCAAAAATACCGCTTATAGTGTAGTTGGGTTCTCGAGATGTAGCGCCCCGATTTCTAATACCGGGAAACCGTGACACGAGCCAAGACCTTTTCTTCAATTTGTCACAATACACAGAAAAACAGGAGAATTTAAAACTTTTTACTCAATACACAATATGTTACAAGTCTGAATATTGTACAACTGTAATACCTTACAATAAAGTTACAATATTACCTTTACATCTCTAAGTATTACAACCTTCAACATCTTACATCAGAGTACTTCTCAACTAATGCATAATCAATACATATACTGCAGCGGAACTAAACATAACACTGACTCCTTGCTTCCCTTGCCTTGAGTCCTCTTGAATTTCGCCTTTGTACCTCGGCGATCCAGTACCTATGGAAGTGGGGACGTCAGTATTCACTGACGCTTAAAGGCTGATCATATAGCAGCGAATCTCCCAAACAATATACAAAATATAGCAATGGTGTTGGTGTAGTTTAAGTGTTCGTGAGTGCTAGGACTGGACTCTAATGCGGTATTTAAAATAGAACTAGGACACTTCCTATTCTAATGTCAGCAAGTCTCCGAAAGCAACATGCAGCCGATACTACATGCGACTCCATCTCAAGCCGTTTCTCCATATATAGGGATTGAACCCGCGTTATGAACGTCTAATTGTACACAACCTGTTCCTGACACCTACACGTGACTCGCGAGGCTGCAGATGTGGTCATGTGCCACTGTTGCATTTCGCCAGTGGTGTCTATGTTCGCCACCGCGACCCGGCTAACCGGACCTCACTCAAAATAGACGAACCCAATGTATCGGGCATCATTCCAACATCAAACTATAGGGTTTCGCAAGCGCAGGGTAGCACGAAGCCTACCCTGTGGCACCCTCTGGGGTATCGCAAGCGCAGTACTGCACAATGCATCCTGTGGCACCCCTAGCCACGGTACTTCAGGAATTAACAGCGCGAGATACGCAACCCGTGTCCTCAACTTGTGAGACGGCACCGTACGTATCCCTTTGACGGGAAGGTACAACCCAATACACCACCTATGATCTGTCTCAAGGGACGAGTTAGTGTAAGGGGTCCCCTACAACTGACTCCTCTCTCCCGGCAAAAGGGTTTAAGTAAAACGATCCTTGTAAGTCACTATCCTAATGATGTCCCTGACTCGAACAATCCTAGGAATGACAATATTACAAACAGAACATGCTAGGCCTTTAAAGTAGACTTCGCAAGACAACTCTACTAGGCTGTTCAACCTAGACTTACCAGAATCCCTCAGGATCTGGTTCGTGGCTCATCGATCCAAGACTTTGGCCGTGCGAATATACATGCATGCCATTACCCTAGACTTGGAGTTCGTCTATACTCCGGTCCTCGATCAACCTACCCTGGTTAAGATTCGACGGTACACAAGGAGTGACTCCTCCACAGTTCCTTAGGGTGAGAAATCATATGTCTTGATGGTCGATAGCCCTTAGGGTGGTAATATCACCCTAGACGAGCACAACGAACTGTGTACTAGCTAACAAGCTATACACGAGTAACAACCACATACGAGCCAATAAGCTACGTATGAAACAATAACTACCTACGAGCCAGGCGGGCCTCGTAGGAGATAACCACGTACATACCAGCCAAATAAGCCGCGTATGAGACCAACAGCTACGCACGGGCCGGTCGGGCCGCGTACGAGACAACAACCTACATACGAGCCAACTAAGCTACGTATGAGACCCACAGCTACGTATGGGCCAGTCGAGCCACGTACGAGCACAACCAAATGCAAACAACCATGCAGGTAATCAATCTTAAAAGCAACCAAACGTGCTTACTAGCAAACTTAATCTTCAATTATTAGAAGCAACAAAAGAATCTACTAGTAGTCTATGATTGGTATTCTACTAAGGAAGAACCGAAGGCGGCATAACAGCCTTTATCAACTAACTATTACTAGTGGTCTTTCCGATCTTATTACTTCGACCTATAATGCCTTAAGCATGACATACACTCGTAAGCATCTTCCTATGGTAATCCAATTACAAAACAGAACTACTCACCATCACACTCCTAAGTATGAATATGATTAATGCTTGTGCTTACATCGAGCTTAGCGTAAAATCTCTACGACCTAGACATGAAGTCCACTATAGTCAAACGAGCGTAAAAGCTTACTACTTATCTTGACTAATCATCATAACCCAAGTATGGATAGATATAACATACAACATTCCAAGGCATAGTAGGTATTCTAACACTAACCCTACAACATTCTAAGCATGTATTGGAACGTTAGCATGGTATAGAACACAACATAACATCACTACAACTAGCCATGGGTAGTTTCTTTATTCTAAGCATGAATATCATAGTATGGCTATCATTAACTTAACATGATCAATAATTAGCATGATATCTACTTACTTAGCATGAATAATGATTAAGCATAATCATCTACTAACATAGCATGAACAATTACTTATCTAAGCATGGGTATCATGTAAGCATGAGTGTTCATCTAAACTAGCATGGCACACAACTTAATTACCATTAAGCTAGCATGGCATACAACTTACTTGTAATTAAGCTAGCATGGCATACAGCTTACTTGTAATTAAGCTAGCATGGCATAGATCTTGCCTACAATTAAAACTAGCATGGTATATCTCTTACCTACAATTAAACTAGCATGGTATACAACTTTTCTACCATTTATCTAGCATGGTATACAACTTACATACAATTTAAACTAGCATAGCATACAACTTACTTGCAATTAACTAGCATGGCATAGACCTTACTTACAATTAAACTAGCATGGTATATCACATACCTACAATTAAACTAGCATGGTATATCACTTACCTACAATTAAACTAACATGGTAAGTAATTTTATCATTGATCCTATAACATCCTAAGCATAATATAATTAATCCAAACATGGTAGGAAACTCTTAGATTGAATCCTACAACATTCTAAGCATAAATGAGTTGATCTAAACATTGTAGGAAACTTTTAGATTGAATCCTACATCATATTAAGCATGAATAAATTAATCTAATCCGATCTTAGCATGGTACATATCAACCCTAATCATGTTAAGTAATTTTATCATTGATCCTACAACATGTATATTGTTTCTACACATGATAGGTAATTTTAGGAAGCATCCTACAACTAACTAAGCATGAAAACATGATAGGATGTTTTTAGAAGGCATCCTACAACTAACTAAGCATGAAAACATGGTAGGATATTTTTAGAAGACATCCTACAACTAATTAAGCATGAAAACATGGTAGGATATTTTTAGAAGACATCCTACAACTAATCAAGCATGAAAACATAGTGGGATATTTTTTAGAAGGCATCCTACAACTAACTAAGCATGAAAACATGGTAGGATATTTTTAGAGGACATCCTACAACTAATTAAGCATGAAAACATGGTAGGATATTTTTAGAAGGCATCCTACAACTAACTAAGCATGAAAACATGGTAGGATATTTTTAGAAGACATCCTACAACATTCTAAACATAAAGCATGATAGGATATTTTTAGAAATAATCCTACAATATTCTAAGCATGATAGGATATTTTTAGAAATAATCCTACAACATTCTAAACATAAAGCATGATAGGATATTTTTAGAAATAATCCTACAACATTCTAAACATAAAGCATGATTGGATATTTTTAGAAATAATCCTACAAAAAAACATACTAGGATATTTTTTAGAAAACATCCTACAACTATCTACTACTACTACTACTCCATTTAAAAACATAACACACAACTATCTACCACTACTACTACTTTATTTTAGTCAAGAACATAACACCCACTATCTACTACTACTACTACTTCATTCTTATCAAGAACACAACATACAACCTACTACTTTATGGACATAAAACATCTATAGTTACTTACTACTACAATATACCATCACTACTTTATTTAATCAACCATGCTACTACTACCTTATTATATTACTACTTTTTATTTTAACAAGCTACTTCTTAATGGCCTACTAGTCTTTATTATCACTAGAAAAAGATCCTTTTTATTTATCCTACAACTAGTGATTAATAAAGAAAAGATCTTTTTATTATTTCTACAACTAGTGATTAATAAAGAAAAGATCTTTTTATTATTTGTACAACTAGTGATTAATAAAAAGAAGATCTTTTTATTCTACAACTAGTGATTAACAAAGAAAAGATCTTTTTATTTTACAACTAGTGACTGATAAAAGAAAAGATCTTTTTATTTTCTACAACTAGTGATTAACAAAAGAAAAGATATTTTTATTATTTCTACAACTAGTGATTAATAAAAAGAAGATATTTTTAATACGAGAAAAAAAATTACAATAGAACACATGCTTATTGTTATTAGTCCAAGTTCAATCAAAGTCCTACAACCAACAATGGTTGTAAAAATGTTCATATACTTATGTATACCAAGTCCTACAAGTCCTACAACCCCCAATCGGTTGTATGTTCAATGTCATATGCAATATGTCTTTTTAGTCCAACAATCATACATAAACAACAACTACAATAATAAAGGTGTGATATTTATATGTTTTTAGTAGTAACTACTACTATTTTCTTTCTTTTATTTAACATTCCACACACCCATTCACAAGAACAAACCCAAAAAAAAACAAAACAAAACAAGAAGGTAGAAGAAGAAGTCAACTATCAAAACAACAAACAAACAAACAACAAACAAACAACTAAACAAGCAAATGGAGAACCCCCCTACCTTGGTTTCTATTGGAAGGACTTGCTTGCTAACCTTCTCCTTCCCCTAGCATTTAGAATCACCTAGGAAAACCCTACAATAAAACTCTCTTTGTTAGTATGAGACTACCTCTCTTTCTTTTCCTTTCCTTTCTTTCTTTCTTTTTGTTTTCTAAAATGAGAGAAGGAGGAGGATGAGGGGGTATTTATATGAGGGAATAGGAGGTGGTAAGTGCAAATGTGCACTCACATTTGCACAAAAACCCCAAGAAGAAGGGTGGCCGGCCATACCCTAGGGCGGGGGAGGGATATGGTGTAGGCTTGGTGAGGTGGAGGGATAAGGCTTCTAGAAGAGTTTTAGTTCTTCTCATGCATACAAACCCTCTTTTAAACCTCCTAATCAAACCCTAATTATCTTATTAAGTTTCCATGACAAGTATGAGTACATTGTCCTAAAGTACATACTACATACTAGGTATAATGTACTAAGTACCATACAATTGTATGTATGTGTACATGTATGTGTATACGAAAATCCTCATAAAATTCCCATAAAATAGTTTAATTTAGAAAATAATAGTAAAATAAATTTTATTATTAATTCTGAGTATCGCGCTATCAATTTGATGCGCTTCGGATGCACATCGACCGGTAGACGCGCGTAGACACTGTTTGTGGGCAAACCGGCGAAAAATCACCAAAATAATTTGATTTTGGAATTAAAATAAAATAATAATAAAATAATAATAAAATAGTAATTTATACGAGTTAATATCCATCCGGGATATTACATTACTCCCTCCTTAGAATAGTTCTGTCCTCAGAACTACTTTAAGTTAGGAGAATGAATCGACAAATGCGAAATACCATAGTCATAGAACAAAAGATGAACATAATTTTTCTTTTGATCAACTGTTGGAGGAGTTACACTTATACATACATAGACCTACTGGGCTACAAAATGTCATCTCTACCTAAGTAATAACTTTCCTACTTATACTTTACAGGAGTAGGAGTCAAGATCATAAAATAACAACACAGTCTACCTAACCTACTTGGTTACAAGGTGTCACATTTTTCTTTCTAAGTGACATCCTCCCTACCTATACATCACAGTCGTAGGGGCCAAAATCTCAAAATAACAAAATAGCCTTTGAGTACCCGACCGCCTAGTCGGTACTGCTGGCGCCCTCAGGTGGGTCCTGTCCAGTCATCAGTGCCAGCAACTGTGCAACCTGGACTTGGAGGTCTACGCACCGGTGCTCCATGCGCTCAAACTGCGTCTGGTAGGCACGGTTTAGGATCACCATTCGGCATTGAGCCCTTGCGTTGGCGCTCCTCAATCTTTCTACCTCCCTTGAATGGTGATAGTTGACGAACTCGCATGAGTCCATCTTGTTCTCTAGATGGACGTGAGACCAAGTAAGCATGGAGATGTCTTCGAAGACCTGCTGAAAGGCCTCCTCCATGGGGGTAAGCTGGGGAGGTGGCGGTACTGGGGCCTGACCCCCGAAAGGAAAAGCCCCAGCTGTGGCAGCTGTAGGGGCCCCGCTAGCCAACCCGGCCCCCACTGGTGGCTGAGTCTCCTCCAGGATAGGCTCGGTGTCCGAGTCTATCTCTATCACATATTCCTGGCCCCACCCACTCCCCGTGGGAACTGCTCGGTCCGTCATCCTGTAAGGAGTGGATACAGAAATTAGCATCGATATAGAAATATTATAAAACATAAGTTGAAAGAACAACAATATGAGATAATTGTCTACAACTAGCTAAAACCCAATCTCCTAAAGGCATCTAAGTTTAAATTTTCCTACTGTGTTGGACTGTAAATTGAAGTTAGCTCTGATACCACTCTGTAGCGCCCCGATTTCCAATACCGCGAAACCGTGACACGAGCCAAGACCTTTTCTTCAATTTGTCACAATACACAGAAAAATAGGAGAATTTAAAATTTTTTACTCAATACACAATATGTTACAAGTCTGAATATTGTACAACTGTAATACCTTACAATATAGTTACAATATTACCTTTACATCTCTAAGTATTACAACCTTCAACATCTTACATCAGAGTACTTCTCAACTAATGCATAATCAATACATATACTGCAGCGGAACTAAACATAACACTGACTCCTTGCATCCCTTGCCTTGAGTCCTCCTGAATTTTGCCTTTGTACCTCGGCGATCCAGTACCTATGGAAGTGGAGACGTCAGTATTCACTGATGCTTAAAGGCTGATCATATAGCAGCGAATCTCCCAAACAATATACAAAATATAGCAATGGTGTTGGTGTAGTTTAAGTGTTCGTGAGTGCTAGGACTAGACTCTAATGCGGTATTTAAAATAGAACTAGGACACTTCCTATTCTAATGTCAGCAAGTCTCCGAAAGCAACATGCAGCCCATACTACATGCGACTCCATCTCAAGCCGTTTCTCCATATATAGGGATTGAACCCACGTTATGAACTTCTAATTGTACACAACCTGTTCCTGACACCTACACGTGACTCGCGAGGGTGCAGATGTGGTCATGTGCCACTGTTGCATTTCGCCAGTGGTGTCTATGTTCGCCACCGCGACCCGGCTAACCGGACCTCACTCAAAATAGACGAACCCAATGTATCGGGCGTCATTCCAACATCAAACTATAGGGTTTCGCAAGCACAGGGTAGCACGAAGCCTACCCTGTGGCACCCTCTGGGGTATCGCAAGCGCAGGACTGCACAATGCATCCTGTGGCACCCCTAGCCACGGTACTTCAGGAATTAACAGCGCGAGATACGCAACCCGTGTCCTCAACTTGTGAGATGGCACCGTATGTATCCCTTTGACGGGAAGGTACAACCCAATACACCACCTATGATCTGCCTCAAGGGACGAGTTAGTGTAAGGGATCCCCTACAACTGACTCCTCTCTCCTGGCAAAAGGGTTTAAGTAAAATTATCCTGGTAAGTCACTATCCTAATGATGTCCCTGACTCGAAAAATCCTAGGAATGACAATATTATAAACACAACATGCTAGGCCTTTAAAGAAGACTTCGCAAGACAACTCTACTAGGCTGCTCAACCTAGACTTACCAGAATCCCTCAGGATCTGGTTCGTGGCTCATCGATCCAAGACTTTGGCCGTGCGAATATACATGCATGCCATTACCCTAGACTTGGATTTCGTCTATACTCCGGTCCTCGATCAACCTACCCTGGTTAAGATTCGACGGTACACAAGGAGTGACTCCTCCACAGTTCCTTAGGGTGAGAAAACATATGTCTTGATGGTCGATAGCTCTTAGGGTGGTAATATCACCCTAGACGAGCACAACGAACTGTGTACTAGCTAACAAGATATACACGAGTAACAACCACATACGAGCCAATAAGCTACGTATGAAACAATAACTACCTACGAGCCAGGCGGGCCTCGTAAGAGATAACCACGTACATACCAGCCAAATAAGCCGCGTATGAGACCAACAGCTACGCACGGGCCGGTCGGGCCGCGTACGAGACAACAATCTACATACGAGCCAACTAAGCTACGTAAGAGACCCACAGCTACGTACGGGCCAGTCGAGCCACGTACGAGCACAACCATATGCAAACAACCATACAGGTAATCAATCTTAAAAGCAACCAAACGTGCTTACTAGCAAACTTAATCTTTTATTATTAGAAGCAACAAAAGAATCTACTAGTAGTCTATGATTGGTATTCTACTAAGGAAGAACCGAAGGCGGCATAACAGCTTTTATCAACTAACTATTACTAGTGGTCTTCCCGATCTTATTACTTCGACCTATAATGCCTTAAGCATGACATACACTCGTAAGCATCTTCCTATGGTAATCCAATTACAAAACAGAACTACTCACCATCACACTCCTAAGTATGAATATGATTAATGCTTGTGCTTACATCGAGCTTAGCGTAAAATCTCTACGACCTAGACATGAAGTCCACTATAGTCAAACGAGCGTGAAAGCTTACTACTTATCTTGACTAATCATCATAACCCAAGTATGGATAGATATAACATACAACATTCCAAGGCATAGTAGGTATTCTAACACTAACCCTACAACATTCTAAGCATGTATTGGAACGTTAGCATGGTATAGAACACAAAATAACATCACTACAACTAGCCATGGGTAGTTTCTTTATTCTAAGCATGAATATCATAGTATGGCTATCATTAACTTAACTTGATCAATAATTAGCATGATACCTACTTACTTAGCATGAATAATGATTAAGCATGATCATCTACTAACATAGCATGAACAATTACTTATCTAAGCATGGGTATCATGTAAGCATGAGTGTTCATCTAAACTAGCATGGACCACAACTTAATTACCATTAAGCTAGCATGGCATACAACTTACTTGTAATTAAGCTAGCATGGCATACAGCTTACTTGTAATTAAGCTAGCATGGCATAGATCTTGCCTACAATTAAAACTAGCATGGTATATCTCTTACCTACAATTAAACTAGCATGGTATACAACTTTTCTACCATTTATCTAGCATGGTATACAACTTACATACAATTTAAACTAGCATAGCATACAACTTACTTGCAATTAACTAGCATGGCATAGACCTTACTTACAATTAAACTAGCATGGTATATCACATACCTACAATTAAACTAGCATGGTATATCACTTACCTACAATTAAACTAACATGGTAAGTAATTTTATCATTGATCCTACAACATCCTAAGCATAATAAAATTAATCCAAACATGGTAGGAAACTCTTAGATTGAATCCTACAACATTCTAAGCATAAATGAGTTGATCTAAACATGGTAGGAAACTTTTAGATTGAATCTTACAACATATTAAGCATGAATAAATTAATCTAATCCGATCTTAGCATGGTACATATCAATCCTAATCATGGTAAGTAATTTTATCATAGATCCTACAACATGTATATTGTTTCTACACATGATAGGTAATTTTAGGAAGCATCCTACAACTAACTAAGCATGAAAACATGATAGGATGTTTTTAGAAGGCATCCTACAACTAACTAAGCATGAAAACATGGTAGGATATTTTTAGAAGACATCCTGCAACTAATTAAGCATGAAAACATGGTAGGATATTTTTAGAAGACATCCTACAACTAATCAAGAATGAAAACATGGTGGGATATTTTTTAGAAGGCATCCTACAACTAACTAAGCATGAAAACATGGTAGGATATTTTTAGAGGACATCCTACAACTAATTAAGCATGAAAACATGTTAGGATATTTTTAGAAGGCATCCTACAACTAACTAAGCATGAAAACATGGTAGGATATTTTTAGAAGACATCCTACAACATTCTAAACATAAAGTATGATAGGATATTTTTATAAATAATCCTACAACATTCTAAGCATGATAGGATATTTTTAGAAATAATCCTACAACATTCTAAACATAAAGCATGATAGGATATTTTTAGAAATAATCCTACAACATTCTAAACATAAAGCATGATAGGATATTTTTAGAAATAATCCTACAACATTCTAAACATAAAGCATGATAGGATATTTTTAGAAATAATCCTACAAAAAAACATACTAGGATATTTTTTAGAAAACATCCTACAACTATCTACTACTACTACTACTCCATTTAAAAACATAACACACAACTATCTACCACTACTACTACTTTATTTTAGTCAAGAACATAACACCCACTATCTACTACTACTACTACTTCATTCTTATCAAGAACACAACATACAACCTACTACTTTATGGACATAAAACATCTATAGTTACTTACTACTACAACCTACCATCACTACTTTATTTAATCAACCATGCTACTACTACCTTATTATATTACTACTTTTTATTTTAACAAGCTACTTCTTAATGGCCTACTAGTCTTTATTATCACTAGAAAAAGATCCTTTTTATTTATCCTACAACTAGTGATTAATAAAGAAAAGATCTTTTTATTATTTCTACAACTAGTGATTAATAAAGAAAAGATCTTTTTATTATTTCTACAACTAGTGATTAATAAAAAGAAGTTCTTTTTATTCTATAACTAGTGATTAACAAAGAAAAGATCTTTTTATTTTACAACTAGTGACTGATAAAAGAAAATATCTTTTTATTTTCTACAACTAGTGATTTACAAAAGAAAAGATATTTTTATTATTTCTACAACTAGTGATTAATAAAAAGAAGATCTTTTTATTACAAGAAAGAAAATTACAATAGAACACATGCTTATTGTTATTAGTCCAAGTTCAATCAAAGTTCTACAACCAACAATGGTTGTAAAAATGTTCATATGCTTATGTATACCAAGTCCTACAAGTCCTACAACCCCCAATCAGTTGTATGTTCAATGTCATATGCAATATGTCTTTTTAGTCCAACAATCATACATAAACAACAACTACAATAATAAAAGTGTGATCTTTATATGTTTTTAGTAGTTACTACTACTACTTTCTTTCTTTTATTTAACATTCCACACACCCATTCACAAGAACAAACCCAAAAAAAAACAAAACAAAACTAGAAGGTAGAAGAAGAAGTCAACTCTCAAAACAACAAACAAACAAACAACAAACAAACAACTAAACAAGCAAATGGAGAACCCCCCCACCTTGGTTTCTATTGGAAGGACTTGCTTGCTAACCTTCTCCTTCCCCTAGCTTTTAGAATCACCTAGGAAAACCCTACAATAAAACTCTCTTTGTTAGTATGAGACTACCTCTCTTTCTTTTCCTTTCCTTTCTTTCTTTCTTTTCCTTTCCTTTCTTTCTTTCTTTTTGTTTTCTAAAATGAGAGAAGGAGGAGGATGAGGGGGTATTTATAGGAGGGAATAGGAGGTGGTAAGTGCAAATGTGCACTCACATTTGCACAAAAACCCCAAGAAGAGGGGTGGCCGGCCATACCCTAGGGGGGGGGAGGGGTATGGTGTAGGCTTGGTGAGGTGAAGGGATAAGGCTTCTAGAAGGATTTTAGTTCTTCTCATGCATACAAACCCTCTTTTAAACCTCCTAATCAAATCCTAATTATCTTATTAAGTTGCCAAGACAAGTATGAGTACATTGTCCTAAAGTACATACTACATACTAGGTATAATGTACTAAGTACCATACAATTGTATGTATGTGTACATGTATGTGTATACAAAAATCCTCATAAAATTCCCATAAAATAGTTTAATTTAGAAAATAATAGTAAAATAAATTTTATTATTAATTCGGAGGATCGCGCTATCAATTTGATGCACTTCGGATGCACATCGACCGGTAGATGCGCGTAGACACTGTTTGTGGGCAAACCGGCGAAAAATCACCAAAATAATTTGATTTTAGAATTAAAACGAAATAATAATAAAATAATAATAAAATAGTAATTTATACGAGTTAATATCCGTCCGGGATATTACAAGAGACAACTTGTGTGTGTTAACTTTGATGGATTTTGTCTCTATAGTGCTATTTGACCATAGTTACCTCACGACACAAAAATCGACATGAAAACAACTAGGTTTGACCGTCCTTGATCTATTCATATATGTGAAATAATTAGGTGAAATTATGTGTTTGATGATATCCAAGTGATATGATGGTTGTGAATATGTTATATACTATATTTCATGATGTTTGGATATTTAGTAGACTCTATACCATGTTTGATTGTGATTGGAATAAGTTTCGTGTGGTTTATGTTGCTTTTGTTTTCAAGAGAAAATCTGTAATTGTCGATAATCAGTTTTGATTTGTATTTTAGACCCTTTTAAGGTCAGAATTATTAATTTTTGTGTTAGACATGAATTGTAGAGAAATATGTCTTCTTTCCAAAATCTCTGACCTTGATCAAATTTTTTTTCGTATGAGTGAGTTATGACTATTTTACTACATAGGTGTATTCTATTTCCAGATTTCGTTTCTTGATGATTTTGATTATTAAACTATTTTGATACTAGTCCTAAATATATTATTTTGATCTGAACCTTTGAACAGTCTTTCTATATCTATTTAGGGATTACCCAGAATTTTGGTGGATTTTATTGATGAGTTTTATATGCTGTTTCATGCCTGTTTATGAAAACTATACTTGCTGTATTTTACTCGCTGTTCTGTAAAGAATCGTATTTTCACCGTATTTCCTTTTACTATATGAAAAATATTTATGAAATATGAAAGTAATCTTATTTTGTTTATTTTCATCTCCCTTTGACGGATTTGGATTTCGTTTCACAGTTTGCGAGATATTACAGTTTTTGTACAATAGTGTTGGGAATTCCAGATTTGTCAAACTATCGTTTCTTGATACTTTCTGATTTTTGTTGACTGAACTAATTTTACTGGAATGTTATGAAACTTTATATTCTGATACTATACACATAGGGGATTACCCAAGATTTTTCCTGGATTTATTTGAGGTGCTTTGATGCTGTTTTTCTAACTTTGAATACGATTTACTGATTGCTGGCTGAACGTATTTTCTGAATTCAAATCATTTCTGAGTTATGATTTTGTGAAATACTATAAGACTTATATATAATCTCTGGATTCGTGTGGAAGTGTATTTTTTGGATCCTTTGACGGATTGAGATTTGGACTTCTGTAATAACAGGAATCACTGTTTTAGTACTGTACTGTCATGCTGTCCTGAATATGAACATACATTGTTTTGCTCGTTATGTGACCGTATATCATCTATGCATGTTTATTTATTTTCCTGAACCTAATACTGATTGTATCATGTTAATTTGACACTATTTCATGCACTATCATGTCTGTTGATAACCATAATAAAAGTGATAAAGCCAGGGTTTCTTAAAGGAAGATCTAGTAGTGGAAAATATTGAAATATGTACTTGGAAGGGAACTAGTGTTCCGTACTGTTACTGTTACTATTACTGTTACTTTTACTGCTACTGTTACTGTTATTTTTCCTACTACTGCTACTGTTACTGATACCTGAGTACACTGCCACATTATGGTTCACTATGAAATCTAAAAGCAAAACTTTTTGTTGTAGCAACCATGCGTTATATTTTTGGACGCGTGAAGTGCTACCTAGCTAGTAAAACACACAAGACTGTAAGAACTTAAGACTGATACTGTTAGACTGATACTGTTGGACTGATGCTGTTATACTGTCATACTGATATACTGAGCTTACTGTTACTGGACACTGTTAGTTGCCATATGACACTATACTTGACACATTCATTTGTACTGTTAGTATACCATGCTAGTTGACTTTGTTTTACTAATTCAAGCTAGTTATTACTGTTGATGCATTATTCCATGCTATTTTTTTACCTTTCCCATTTACTTGTATCCTACATTATAAGTGGCCCGTAACTTGCATTGACGGGTACTTGTTTTCTCTTTTTTTCTCCTGTAATTATTAATTGCAGATCAAGATGGTCAGCTGCCCGACGGCATTGGCGAAATAAGATATTAGTGCTGGATTCTTGCCTATTAGTAATGCTATCATTGTTGCTTTGAATAGTATATTTTGAGTACTTGGATGATTACTTTGTATTTTGGGTGATGTGACCCAGAATTTTGTCTTGTCCAGATTCTCATGTATTTGAGCTTAAGGTGTTTTGTTTGAAGTAGATTCTGTTGGTTTATTAATTTAATTATGCATGTGTGGTTGACTCTTTTGCTTCCGACTCTGATTATTTTGTGAGATGTTGTAAAGATTTCTGAACAGCTTATGGATGATGCAAATCATTCTCTGGGTTGAGTCGCGTATCCGTATTCCGTATTTTTTTTGGGAAGCGGGGTGTGACAGACAATTATGATTTTTTTTTGGTGTGTTCAAGATACAACTTTTACTCTAGTAAGTTCTAAGGACAGAACTGTTCTAATGGGGGAGACTGAACATCCCGCAAAACTTAGTTATGACAATTTTGCCCAGGGGTGTTACACACTTGTATTTTATGCTGTTACGAGTAATATCTGTAACGTATTTTAATGTAAATATCCTACATGTTTTTGTATTTCGATTATTTATATATTTTTTCGTCATCTCAAAATTCATTTTTATCCTATTTGAGCCAACTCCAATATAAATCGTAATCCTGTGTTTTTACGTGCACTGCACGTGCTTTCAATGCACTTGTCGAGTATGTATTTTTTACTATTACGGGAAATATCCATAATATTAGCAATATAAATACTTTTACATAGGGTGTATTTCGATTGTCTATAAATATTTCTATGTTTCTTAAATCCATTTTTGTATTTGAATTAATATGTGCGATGCACATGTTTTCTATGCACGCGGCGATTATATTGTTGTATACATATATAGAATTAACAAAACGTATTTTACATATTTTTTATTTCGATTATTATAGACATTTTTCATTTTCTCGAATTTATCTTATATATGAATAATTATTAGCACGTGTTTTTCTTTTATGCACGTGCTAGCTATGTTATTGTATTTAAAAATTGTGCAATAAAATTTTCACTAGGAATAGTTTAAGACACGGCACGCGGGCCGTATTTAAATCACATCAGAATGTAGAGAAAGGCACAATACGTAGGCCGTATTTAAATTACAATTAGAATGTAGAGAGAAAGACACGACATGCAGGCCGTAATCAAAACACCAAAATATAAACAAACAAAAGAACTAAGGCCACAACCGTGCACCAGGCATCTGATCAGACCATACAAACCAAAAAAATGATGATGTTATGATATATATATATATACACTAGATTTGCCCGTGGGCACGTGCCTACGACACGTCTTCAGAACGATACAAAACACGAAAAGCATGTAAACAGTAAAACAATAATTATGTAGCTCAAATTTGAATAGTATGAAAATAATTAGTTATAAATAAAAGTCTATATTGAAAAATAATTACAAATGGGGGTATAAAATCTAACTTCTTAGAACTTTAAGTGTGGAAAATAATGAAATTTAATTGTTGAAGAGATATTTGCTATTAAAAATTCTGAAATTTTCCAAAACCGAAATCTTAAAATCAAAATTCCTAAGTAAATAAAAAAGAATGGGAGAGAGAGATAGAGAGAGAGAGAAAGAGAGAAATATGAAAAAGTAAAGAGAGGTGAGAGATAGTAATAAAGTAATGAGTTTTTTATGGGGAAAAATTTGGTTTTGGGGTTTGAAATTTTGGAGGGAAAATGTGTTTTGTGAGGTTTGATATGGGCCTTTGATTTTGGGGGGGATTGATTGTGAGCCACTTGATAGTTTTCTTTGTAATTTATTATATATATAAATATATATATATATATATATATACAATAAAACAAAAAGAAAGCTATCAGGTGGCTCTACTTTAATCACCTCAAAATCAAAGGCCCAAATTTAACCTCACAAAATACATCCCCCCCCACCAAAAAAAAAAAAAAAAAAAAAACAACTCATTCATTTACTTAATTATTTCTCTCTCTCTCTATTTATTCAGAAATTTAGATTTTCAGATTTTAGGTTTGTAAATTTTCATATTTTTTATGTTTTTTTATTGTTCATGTTACATTGAAAAAACAAATATCTTCAATAGTTAAATTTCATCATTTTCCATCCTTAAAGTTCTAAGAAGTTGGATTTTATACCTTCATTTATAATTATTTTTCAACATATACTAATGGAATGATGGACTTTTATTTAAAAGTAATTATTGTCATACTAATCAAACTTGAGCTACATAATTGTTGTTTTACTGTTTACAAGACTTTTCATATGTTGTATTGTTCCAAAGACGTGCCGTAGGCACGTGCCCATAGGAAAATCAAGTATATATATATATATATATATATATAATTTATTTAAAATGATTAGGGAATCAATATTACCCTACACAGAGTTAGCACGGGTAGCCCAAAAAAAGTTGGCTCATCATCCCTTACCACCGTAAGAGCATGGACCCATCATGCCATAAGAAACCCTAACGCCGCCGTAAACGACGCAAGCGCATGAACTCTTCATGCTTTAAGAAACCCAAACATCGTAGCAAACCAGATCTTGCTGCTCCAGGGTTATCGATGTATCCAAACCGAGGGTTCCCATGGTGCGACATCTGTGTCAACAAACAACAAATAAACAATCTGTATATCGCAATAGTTGCAAAACACATATCAAATATGAATGTTTCTTCCAAATGCACGAACATATCATATACAATTGCATGTCATAAATAACCGAATTACGGTTTTGCAAGTGGCTCTGATACCACTGTTGGGTTTCAAGGTCAATCATAGAGTAATTACGCAATGGAATTAAAAAAAATCGAAACCCAGCCATGGATCCATGTGAAAACTATAAAAAGTTTTACGAGTTTTACCTCAACAATGAATCTGCTATCCACAGCACTACAATGTTGTGGGCCTCTACGGTAACCACACAAACGGATCAAATTGGTCTCACCCTGTAACACCCCGCAAAATAAAATGATTTATTTTGCATTATTAAATAGTAGTAAATTCGTCAAGTTGACTATTTTGTCTGTTTTCCTTAAATTGCAATTTTTGCGCGTGCAACACACGTGCAAAGTTAGGAATTTTGAATTCTTGAAATTTTATGGCTAATGATTGATTTTCCTCATGTATTTATGATATTTTAATTTTCAGATTTATTTGAATTTATTTGACTATTTTACGAATTTGTCGATTTTACAAGTGCAAAACACTTGCAAAATATTTTTGGGGTGCAAATCTCCACTTTTAGATTTCTGAATAAATTCTCTTATTTATAATTAAGTATATCCTAAATTTTTTGATTTCTCTGAATAAAAAAACTATCTTTATAAATATTTCGAAAGAGAGGGGCTTTTATGTAAAAAAGCCGTTTGAATCTCAAACAAATAATGAAAATTCAAATTTTTTGTTGATTTTTGGGTTAGTCAAGATCATTATTAAATATATAGTTTATTTAAAATATATTTAGATTTTAATTGGTAAAGATTTAAAGAAATATGGTAATTTTGCAAATATGAAATTTATGTTGGATCTTGTGCAAATATGGAATTTATGTTGGATCATATGAAAAATTCATTGCTTCCCTGTCTTCACTCAAAACATACAATAGAATTTTCATATTCACTGTTGCCTTGCATATCATGAAGAAAGCAATAGAGAAGATTCTTGGCCGACACGAGAAAATACATACCTAAAACAAATTTGACGAGAACATCTAGATAATCAGAAAAGCAATTAACTTTGTGAAAAAAGGACAACAAACAACATATATTGACATAATACTTGAACAATATTCAAAGATATTTACCCAGTAAATTTAAATACACCTTCATTGCTTCTTTGCCCCCTTTCGTTTGTTGTGTCGGAAGCCAGCATAGATGCTGCTTATTTCGTTTGAGAGGTTCTAAATTTCTCCTTCTTCAACTTTTAGTGGTAAGTTGTCTTCATCGTATTTTTTTGGCCCCATTTGTTTTGCATGATTTCAAGAAAATGAAATAGTTTGTTGATAGAATGATCATTTACAGTAGTGGTTGCTTGCTATTTGTGTACTGGGTAAACAAGAAACATACTACTTTTGGGAATTTCAGATTAGTTCACTATTTTCTAAAATTCGGTTTACAGGTAAAAACATAATTCATTACAATTTTGGAATTTCAATATACTAAATATTCATCATTATTGGCTAGAGATAAATTAAATGCTGAATGTACATGAATTTTTGGGTAGTTCGCCAATGGGGATGTTTTTGTAACGCATGAAGGGTTAGTTGAGGTTAATTACTATTGCTTATAATCTAATATTTTAATGGGAGACTTGGGGTTGTGTAACCAAATAAACACGTGCATTATAACCAAATAAATACATGAAATGCACATCCATAATTAATATAAATGAGTTATTAGGTTCGGTGCCCGACAACGGCGAAATTTTTACTTTTAAAAATATATATTTATAAAAATGTGCATTGCACGTGTAAATTACTAGTAGTATTAAATTCGTAAAGATGACTATTTTACCTGTTTTCCTTAAATTGCAATTTTTGCGCGTGCAACACACGTGCAAAGTTAGGAATTTTGAATTCTTGAAATTTTATGGCTAATGATGATTTTCCTCATGTATTTATGATAATTTAATTTTCTGATTTATTTGAATTTATTTGACTATTTTACGAATTTGTCAATTTTACATGTGCAAAACACTTGCAAAATATTTTGGGATGCAAATATCTACTTTTAGATTTCTGAATAAATTCTCTTATTTATAATTAAGTATATCCTAAATTTTGGAATTTTCTGAATAACGAAACTATCTTTATAAATATTTCGAAAGAGAGGGGCTTTTACGTAAAAAAGCTGTTTGGATCTCAAACAAATAATGAAAATTCATTTTTTGCTAATTTTTGGGCTTTCCAAGATCATTATGAAATATATAATTTATTTAAAATATATTTAGATTTTATTTGGTAAAGATTTAAACAAATATGGTAATTTTGCAAATATGGAATTTATGTTGGATCATGTGCAAATATTTTCTTGGAAAGTAAAAGTCAAAAATTATAATTGGAAAATCTAATATCTATTAGTAGATACTATTTCTGAATTTTCTGGATTTTTACGAATATCTTACGACATATTTGAAAATATTACCAAAAAGGGACTTTTCTGAGAAATTAGTACTTGGCATGAAAACTCTAGATTTTTGGATTTTTGGGTTGAGCATGATGCCTAGTCAACTCAGATGTAAAGATTTTACTTTTTGTTTTAAGAAAATTTGGTTTATTTTGCAAGTTTTGATAATAAAAAAAGGGTATTTTGCAAAATTGCCACTTGGAGGGCAAAAAGTACAAATAAGTTTTTCTGAGTTTACAAACATTGCCGGCCAGATATTAGGGTGGTTTTTTTTTTTAAATATTAATTGAATAGGTTTATCTAATTTCCAAGTATAGAGATTTATATATGTAAAGATATATTTAAAAGAGATATTTTGCAAATCTATTCAAAAACCCTAGATACCCTGATTTTTGGCGTATTGAAGGTGAGGTGCAGCCGTCTCTTTGTT
The DNA here is from genome assembly GCA_017893485.1 of Hemerocallis citrina. Classification (NCBI taxonomy): domain Eukaryota; kingdom Viridiplantae; phylum Streptophyta; class Magnoliopsida; order Asparagales; family Asphodelaceae; genus Hemerocallis; species Hemerocallis citrina. The sequence goes on along the minus strand of CM030364.1, from coordinate 145,562,315 downwards.
GCACAACACAAAGGGTTTTCTTTATTATTATTTTCTTGGAGTTTCAAAGCGAGGTTCATGGTTTTGTAATGCCCCGATTTTTCATTTGTGAAAAATTGTTTTATTTTGCACGTAGTGTGCACGTGAAATATTTTGGTTGAATTAAATGTTATGATTATTTTCACTATGATGAGTATAGATATTTTTTTAAATATGTTCTTTTAATTATTTTATACAAAGCCTTCATTCAATTAGACAAAAAACCTTTTTTTTAAAGCCCAAAAATTCAATTCAATTATTATTTTTATAATTATTATTTTGGCCCATAAACTAAAGCCCATGAGTCAATTTATTTTTAAATACAACTTGTCATGTAGAATACAATTTAAAGATTATTTTTATTCAAAATTTAATGTACAAATTTTTGGAGGCAAATGCTTGCACGTGCATTGCATGTACACGTGCAAAGTGCACCTTCCCACAGCATGGCCGGATTGCATCTTGGAGGGAAATGAAATTTTTGAGTGGGATCATGGTGGAGATGGTTACTCATCATGGGTAGTTATTGTAAACTTCGCCTTAAATCTAAGCCATTTGTTCCTAACTCCTACTTCAATCTTAGCCATCCATTTCCCTACATTTTTAGTATAAATACCCCCCCCCTTTTGGCTAGTATTCTTGTGCAAATAAATTCTTCTAAACCTATAGTTTAATTACATTATCTAGTAGTTAGTAAGTGAGTAAAAGATTGAGTTGTGTGTGGGAGTTTTGCTTGCAACAAGAAGAGGAGAGGCCGGCTATCAAGGGAGTGCTCTCGGTTTGGCTTTGGAGCTCTCGGGTTGGGTGTTCTTGGAGGCTCGGTTGCGCGCTTCAAGGAGGAGGATTGCTCTCGTTTGCAAGGACAATTTTTAGGAGGTGTCGCTAGTTGTATTTTTCTCTCCATTTAAGGTGGGTAAATTTTCTATATTTCTAAATAGGAATGCATGCTAGATTCAATTGAATGAATGAAGCATGAAAAATATTAATAAGAGTACGCATTTAATTGATAAAAATGACCTATGGATTGATTGAAATGTGGATGTGAAATAGTATGTGGTTCTATTAGTAAAGGCTAAATTGAGAGTGAATTAATTATGGCCATGGATTATTGAAGATAGTTCCATTATCTACATCACAAATTATATACAAAAAGTTAGTAGATTGACAATGCTACTTTGTGTGTTCAAATGAATCTTCGTGATTCATTGAAATAAATGAATTAAGATATAATTTTGTATGTTTGGTAAAAGATTAAAAATAGAGAATTAATGTGAAGTTTGCTAATAAAGGGATTAGTAGTGTTAATTGTTAAGAAATGTCGAAATGAAGAAATGTGGTAGTTATAATGTAGAATTCAAATTAATTGTATGAAAAAATATGTTGTAATCGTTGAAAAAATTATTTTTTTCATACTGGTTATAATTTATGATGATATTAGTCAATCTGGACATTTACAGTAAATTTTATAAAAGCAAAATGAAATGAGGACTAGTTGAACATCGAAATATTTTAATAACAGAGAGAATTGGTTTAAATAAATTTTTAGTTGCATTATTGACAACCCGAGCGAGTAGCTCAAGTGGTCGGGGCAGCTTTAATCGCTACAGTGGTCTGAGGTCGCTGGTTCGAATCCCCTGGGCAACACACTTTTGTTTCATAAATTTTTAAAATAAAAGAGAACAGCAGCCGAGAACATATAATGCTCTCAGCCCTCCTTACAACGTGTGTAGCATCCGGCCTAGTGGCCTGTGCCTTGGGAAGTTTTCTTTGTGGTCCTTGGTTCGATTCTTGGCTTTGGCAGTTTAGAAAAAACATTTTTTTTGGAGTGTTTTGGTGATCCAAAAATTATGAAAAAAAATATGGTTATTCCTCTAAAAATATATGGGACTTATGAAAAATAATTTGGGAATTATTTACATAGAATAAAATAAGATTTGAGAATAAAATGTATAATTTAGACTTATGGTTATATACTTGTATGGTATAAAAGTTGCACTTTGAAGAAAGGCTTGGAATAACATATTAGAAAAGAAGTGGAATAAAAAATAGAAATTATATGTAGTGATGCATTGTGAATTATTCTCATTTGAGAATAGTGTGAAATTTATGGTATGTGAATATTCATTTAGTGATGTGATTTCAATGTGAAATTGATATTTGATGAAGTATAAAATTCCATGTGTGATTATGGACTATTGAATAATTTAGAGATCATGCTATTGAAAAAAAAAGAAATCTGTTATGATTATGAAAATGAATTTATGAGTTGGAAATGCTCAATTTAGAAATTGTGAATTGGAATTGAAACAAAAGAGTAGCTAAGTCTCCTCCGGCATTTGGAAGGAAATGAAATGAAATATTGAAATGAAAGACCAAGGTTGGTCATGTTTGAATAAATGAATAAGTCTGATTTAGTGGAGAGGCTAACTCTAGAGCTTTGATTTTGTTCATGTTTATAATAAAAACTAAGGATTAGTGCATAGTGAAGACGTGAAGAAAGTGAGAGAAAAACACGAGTATGAGAGTTAGAGTTTACGGTGCGGGTGTGTGAGCCACAGAATGCATGCTTGATGAGTCAAGACATGGCGTGGGCACAACTCAGTAATGATCGGACTTTAGCCACGCTTGTGGGATGTTTGGTGACTGCAAGAGGATCGTGTGCCATGAAGGAGGCTGAATTGCCACAGAATGCATGCTTGACGAGTCAGGACATGGCGTGGGGTTCCCCTCCAGGTTTTCTATACACGTGCTTGTACTCATAGATCATCTAGGATACTCACCGTAGTTACAGTAGTAGATTAAGTCATGACGAGGGATTGAACCCTACAAAGTTGAAGAACGATTAAGAGGCTTGCCCTCGGACCTATGTAGTATGGGATGCATAGAATCTGAACAAGTGCGCATTAGTGTCATGTAATGTAAATAACTGCATTAAGGACTAAGTGCACAATCACAACACGACATCAATAGGGTAGTCCCTTTAGTTTGATAAGTGACAAGTTTGTGTTTGTTAAATATGAAAAATAAGTTATACTATTTTCGGCATAGAGAGGATGGCCGTGTATAATGTTCGTCGGTTGAATAAACTGACGTACCCACAGTCTTATATGCAGGTAAATGACATGATAAAGATTAAAGAGGAACAGATGCTTAAAGATTATACAATGTTGTTGTACATTTATCTAATTGCTGTAAATTTTACTTTCGCTGTGCAATGTAAAGTGTAATATATTATGTAAACTCTGATGTAAAGTGAAAAGTTCAAATTTTCTTGTAAAATTGTACTAAATGAAGTGGAAAGATCCTGTAGAACATCTCGAATTTAGTTGTATTTGGGATTCGGGGCATTACAGAGTGGTATCAGAGCCACACTTCACACTTGTACAAATTTATAAGGAACGACACCCTAGAAGTGGGCATTAGAGTGTGTGTTTGAGTCTAGAGATTTAAATGTAAGTGACTTACATTTGTGTTGCTCTATGACTTATACTTCTTCCTCTTTATTTCTAAGATGGCTGATCACTTCGACCCTGCTGGAGACGACGACTGGCATATCATCGAGGAAGAGTACCATCCTGGACAGGCAGATTCCGAGGACGATTACTACCCAGGGCAAGCAGATTCTGACGGAGAAGAATGGCTTGAATCCCGAGAGATTACCCCACCTCCGGATTCATCTGATGACTCTTCTTCTGACGAAGAAGAAGAACCAGTTCCGAATAGTCTTGTGACATGTCTTCAGAGGCAGGTAGAAACACTGCGGGAGAGAGTCGGATTATTGGAGGCTCAATTGGCAAAGCATAAGGACGACTTTGCAGTTCTTAGTCATCGTGTATGGGAACTCGAGATGAGGAAGAATATGACTGATGTGTTGAAGAAAGAAGTTGATGAACTATGGAGAGAACTTCGAGAAGCGAAGAGGAACCGTAGGAGTTAGACTGTTGTAGCTTCTACTATTTTCATTTTGATGTCAAGAAATGTTTTCAATTCGAATGTATAAAGTTTGAAATTGAATGAAATAGAAATATTGACTTGAAAGATCATGTTTCATACTTCGAATTTGATGGACCTTTTTCATCGGAATGGAATGAAAGTTGTTGTTTGTTCGATACTGGATCCTCTCTTACTTTTGTGTCTCCTAAATTTGCTAAAGTGTTGGGAGTTGAACCGAAGATTTTTCCATGCAAGATCTTAGCAGTAGCTACTCCATCAGGGAAAACTTTAACCACTGATCGGTATTATGCTGATTGTGAGATCGTGATTGGTGATCAAATCTTTGGCATTGATCTGATCGAGCTGACTATCTTGGGAGTCGATGTTATCATTGGCATTGATTGGATGTCGGTGTACAGTGCAAGCATCGAGTGTAAGACCAAGACGGTAACAGTGAAGGCTCCAGGTGGACCTGAAGTCACTTTCCAAGGGAAGAAGAAGTGTTCTAAGCTGGTGACAGCTATCCGCAAGGAAGAGACTCCTGTGGAAGTGCAAGAGATTCCTGTGGTTCGGAACTATCCGACTGTGTTCTTGGATGATTTTCCTGGGTTACCCCCACATCGTGATGTAGAGTTCAGCATCACTGTTCAACCAGGAAGTGAACCCATTTCTAAGGCACCGTATAGGATGGCTCCAGTGGAACAGGATGAGTTGAAACGGCAGATTGAGGAACTGTTGGAGAAAGGTTTTATTCAACCTAGTGCGTCACCTTGGGAAGCACCAGTACTTTTGGTAAAGAAGAAGGATGGATCGATGAGAATGTGTATCGATTACCGGGAGTTGAATAAGTTCACTGTTCAGAATAAGTATCCTATTCCCCGAATTGATGACCTGTTCGATCGTCTACAAGGAGCAGCTGTTTTCTCCAAAATAGATCTTCGATCAGGATATCACCAAGTTTGAGTGGAAGCCGAAGATGTGCACAAAACTGCATTTAGAACTCGACATGGGCATTACGAATTCTTAGTTATGCCATTTGGAGTGACGAATGCACCCGCAATCTTCATGGATTTGATGAACAGAGTTCTGAGGCCGTTCATTGATTCTTTCGTCATGGTGTTCATCGACGATATCCTCGTGTACTCTAAGTCAGAAGAGGAGCACACCGAGCATCTAGCAGCAGTTTTGGAGAAGCTGGAAGAGCAGGAGTTGTATGCCAAGTTATTCAAGTGTGATTTCTGGAAATCTGAAGTGGCATTCCTAGGTCACATCCTTTCTAAGGAGGGAGTGGCAACTGACCCTCAGAAGATAGAGGCAGTGAAAGATTGGGCTAGGCCTACTACAGTGAAGGAAGTCAGAAGTTTTCTTGCAATGACTGGATACTACAGGGGATTCACTCAAGGTTATGCTCAGATAGCCGTGTCGCTTACTGGTCTGACCAAGAAGAATGTGAACTTCAATTGGACTGAGCAATGTGAGGCAAGCTTTCAGGAGCTGAAAGAGAAGCTGACTACTGCACCTATTTTAGCTTTGCCTAGAGCAGGTGTTGAGTATGATGTTTATAGCAATGCTTCACATCGTGGGCTTGGTTGTGTCTTAATGCAAGAAGGAAGAGTAATCGCTTATGGGTCTAGGCAACTACGACCGCATGAGAAGAATTACCCGACTCATGATCTGCAGTTGGCTGCGATTATCTTTGCCCTGAAGCAATGGAGGCGCTACGTGTACGGTGCGAAGTTGAACATGTACACGGACCACAGGAGTTTGAAGTACATATATCAGCAGAAGGATCTGAATCTGAGGCAGCGGAGATGGTTGGAAGTGCTTGAGGACATGCGACCTGAGATTAAGTATCATCCTGGGAAAGCTAATGTTGTTGCTGATGCACTTAGTCGCAAGAGCAGTTTAGCCAGTTTGATTACAACTCAGAAGCATCTGATTGAGGAATTGGACCGAGCAGGTATTGAAGTTGTCTTGCAAGGATTGGAAGCATCTTTAGCTCAGTTGAGGCTTCAGCCTACACTGAATGGAAGGATCATTGCAAGTCAGAAGGTTGATGCTGATATCTTGGAGATGAAGGAGCAAGTTGGTGTCGGCAGGTTGCCCGGATTTCAAATCAAGGATGGAGTGCTGTGGTTTGGAGAGAGGCTGTGTGTTCCGGATCAGGCGGACCTGAAAGAGAGTATTCTTCAGGAGGCGCATGCTACTCTTTTGTCAGTACATCCTGGGAGTACTAAGATGTACAGAGACATCAAACTGCATTTCTGGTGGTCAGGTTTGAAGCGGGATGTGGCTGAATTTGTGGCGAAGTGTGAGGTTTGTCAGCAAGTCAAAGCCGAAAATCAGAGACCCGGAGGTCTATTACAGCCGTTACCTATTCCGGAATGGAAGTGGGATAACATCAGTATGGATTTCATTACGAGATTGCCTAAGAGTCCTAAAGGCAATGATGCGATTTGGGTTATAGTCGATCGACTAACCAAGTCCGCTCACTTTCTGGCGATGAAACTCACTGCTTCGATGGACAAGTTAGCTGAGTTGTATGTTGGCGAGATCGTCCGGCTTCATGGTGTTCCGTCAACTATTGTGTCTGATCGAGATGCGCGATTTACTTCTCATTTCTGGAGGATTCTTCAGACAGCTTTGGGTACCAAGACAGATTTCGGCACTGCTTTTCATCTGCAAACCGATGGGCAGACCGAAAGAGTCAACCGTATTCTTGAGGATATGCTGCGGTGTTTTATACTAGACTTTGGAGGCAGTTGGGAAAGGCATTTACCTTTGGTAGAGTTTGCCTACAACAACAGTTTTCAGACTAGTATTGGGATGGCGCCGTACGAAGCTTTGTATGGCAGGAAGTGCAGAACACTTGTTTGTTGGTTTGAAGTTAGGGAGCGTCAGTTGTTTGGTCCTGAGCTTGTACAGCAAACCTCTGAGCAGATTGTTCTGATCAGGAAAAGGTTGGTCGAAGCTCAGAGCAGGCAAAAAGCTATGCAGACAACCGGCGAAGGGACCTTGAGTTTGAGGTTGGTGACTTCTTCTTTCTGAAAGTATCGCCAAGTAAAGGTGTTATTCGATTTGGCAAAGGCAGGAAGTTAGCCCCGAGGTTTATATGCCCGTACAAGATATTGAAAAGGATCGGGAAGACTGCTTACCGGCTTGAATTACCAGAAGAGTTATCCCAGGTGCACAATGTCTTTCATGTGTCTATGCTGAGAGGGTATATTCCAGATCTGAGTCATCATTTGCCTGAAGTGCCGGAAGGTTTGCAGTTGGACCTGAATTATATCGAGTCTCCTGTCGAGATTGTTGATCGTCGAGAGAAAGTCATGAGGAATAAGACGATACCGATGGTCAAGGTAGTCTGGAGAAACCACTTGGTTGAAGAGGCTACTTGGGAGTCTGAGGAGAGGATGTTGAAGGACTATCCTGAGCTTTTTGCTTGATTGTATCTTTGTATCTTTTTGTTCTTGTTGTGAGTGTTTGTTTTCTCGCTCTTGACTGTAGTTCCGGGGACGGAACTATTCTAACGAGGGAGTGTTGTAATGGCCCAATTTTTCATTTGTGAAAAATTATTTTATTTTGCACGTAGTGTGCACGTGCAATATTTTGGTTGAATTAAATCTTATGATTATTTTCACTATGATGAGTATATATTTTTTTTTAAATATGTGCTTTTAATTATTTTATACAAAGCCTTCTTTCGATTAGACAAAAAGCCTTTTTCTTAAAGCCAAAAAATTCAATTCAATTATTATTTTTATAATTATTATTTTGGCCCATAAACTAAAGCCCATGAGTCAATTTATTTTTAAATACAACTTGTCATGTAGAATACAATTTAAAGATTATTTTTATTCAAAATTTAATGTACAAATTTTTGGAGGCAAATGCTTGCACGTGCATTGCATGTACACGTGTAAAGTGCACCTTCCCACAGCATGGCCGGATTGCATCTTGGAGGGAAATGAAATTTTTGAGTGGGATCATGGTGGAGATGGTTACTCATCATGGGTAGTTATTGTAAACTTCGCCTTAAATCTAAGCCATTTGTTCCTAACTCCTACTTCAATCTTAGCCATCCATTTCCCTACATTTTTAGTATAAATACCCCCCCATTTGGCTAGTATTCTTGTGCAAATAAATTCTTCTAAACCTATAGTTCAATTGCATTATCTAGTAGTTAGTAAGTGAGTAAAAGATTGAGTTGTGTGTGGGAGTTTTGCTTGCAACAAGAAGAGGAGAGGCCGGCTATCAAGGGAGTGCTCTCGGTTTGGCTTTGGAGCTCTCGGGTTGGGTGTTCTTGGAGGCTCGGTTGCGCGCTTCAAGGAGGAGGATTGCTCTCGTTTGCAAGGACATTGTTTAGGAGGTGTCGCTAGTTGTATTTTTCTCTCCATTTAAGGTGGGTAAATTTTCTATATTTCTAAATAGGAATGCATGCTAGATTCAATTGAATGAATGAAGCATGAAAAATATTAATAAGAGTACGCATTTAATTGATAAAAATGACCTATGGATTGATTGAAATGTGGATGTGAAATAGTATGTGGTTCTATTAGTAAAGGCTAAATTGAGAGTGAATTAATTATGGCCATGGATTATTGAAGATAGTTCCATTATCTACATCACAAATTATATACAAAAAGTTAGTAGATTGACAATGCTACTTTGTGTGTTCAAATGAATCTTCGTGATTCATTGAAATAAATGAATTAAGATATAATTTTGTATGTTTGGTAAAAGATTAAAAATAGAGAATTAATGTGAAGTTTGCTAATAAAGGGATTAGTAGTGTTAATTGTTAAGAAATGTCGAAATGAAGAAATGTGGTAGTTATAATGTAGAATTCAAATTAATTGTATGAAAAAATATGTTGTAATCGTTGAAAAAATTATTTTTTTCATACTGGTTATAATTTATGATGATATTAGTCAATCTGGACATTTACAGTAAATTTTATAAAAGCAAAATGAAATGAGGACTAGTTGAACATCGAAATATTTTAATAACAGAGAGAATTGGTTTAAATAAATTTTTAGTTGCATTATTGACAACCCGAGCGAGTAGCTCAAGTGGTCGGGGCAGCTTTAATCGCTACAGTGGTCTGAGGTCGCTGGTTCGAATCCCCTGGGCAACACACTTTTGTTTCATAAATTTTTAAAATAAAAGAGAACAGCAGCCGAGAACATATAATGCTCTCAGCCCTCCTTACAACGTGTGTAGCATCCGGCCTAGTGGCCTGTGCCTTGGGAAGTTTTCTTTGTGGTCCTTGGTTCGATTCTTGGCTTTGGCAGTTTAGAAAAAACATTTTTTTTGAGTGTTTTGGTGATCCAAAAATTATGAAAAAAAATATGGTTATTCCTCTAAAAATATATGGGACTTATGAAAAATAATTTGGGAATTATTTACATAGAATAAAATAAGATTTGAGAATAAAATGTATAATTTAGACTTATGGTTATATACTTGTATGGTATAAAAGTTGCACTTTGAAGAAAGGCTTGGAATAACATATTAGAAAAGAAGTGGAATAAAAAATAGAAATTATATGTAGTGATGCATTGTGAATTATTCTCATTTGAGAATAGTGTGAAATTTATGGTATGTGAATATTCATTTGTGAAATTGATATTTGATGAAGTATAAAATTCCATGTGTGATTATGGACTATTGAATAATTTAGAGATTATGCTAATGAAAAAAAAAAGAAATCTGTTATGATTATGAAAATGAATTTATGAGTTGGAAATGCTCAATTTAGAAACTGTGAATTGGAATTGAAACAAAAGAGTAGCTAAGTCTCCCCCGGCATTTGGAAAGAAGTGAAATGAAATATTGAAATGAAAGACCAAGGTTGGTCATGTTTGTATAAATGAATAAGTCCGGTTTAGTGGAGAGGCTAACTCTAGAGCTTTGATTTTGTTCATGATTATAATAAAAAGTAAGGATTAGTGCAAAGTGAAGACGTGATGAAAGTGAGAGAAAAACACGAGTATGAGAGTTAGAGTTTACGGTGCGGGTGTGTGAGCCACAGAATGCATGCTTGATGAGTCAAGACATGGCGTGGGCACAACTCAGTAATGATCGGACTTTAGCCACGCTTGTGGGATGTTTGGTGACTGCAAGAGGATCGTGTGCCATGAAGGAGGCTGAATTGCCACAGAATGCATGCTTGACGAGTCAAGACATGGCATGGGGTTCCCCTCCAGGTTTTCTGTACACGTGCTTGTACTCATAGATCATCTAGGATACTCACCGTAGTTACAGTAGTAGATTAAGTCATGACGAGGGATTGAACCCTACAAAGTTGAAGAACGATTAAGAGGCTTGCCCTCGGACCTATGTAGTATGGGATGCATAGAATCTGAACAAGTGCGCATTAGTGTCATGTAATATAAATAACTGCATTAAGGACTAAGTGCACAATCACAACACGACATCAATAGGGTAGTCCCTTTAGTTTGATATGTGACATGTTTGTGTTTGTTAAATATGAAAAATAAGTTATACTATTTCCGGCATAGAGAGGATGACCGTGTATAATGTTCGTCGGTTGAATAAACTGACGTACCCACAGTCTTATATGCAGGTAAATAACATGATAAAGATTAAAGAGGAACAGATGCTTAAAGATTACACAATGTTGTTGTACATTTATCTAATCGTTGTAAATTTTACTTCCGGTGTGCAATGTAAAGTGTAATGTTTTATGTAAACTCTGATGTAAAGTGAAAAGTTCAGAGTTCCTTGTAAAATTGTACTAAATGAACTGGAAAGATCCTGTAGAACATCTCGAATTCAGTTGTATTTGGGATTCGGGGCATTACAGGTTTTCTTTCGAAAGGAGAGAATTTCTTATTTTCTTTATTATCTTCGGTTGATTCTTCAATAAGGTGAGTGACATATATTTTATTTCTTATTGTTGTATGCATGTTGTATGTGATGATTTGTCTCTTAGAAACCATGTTACGGGATTGTATGATGATGGATGAACTAAAGATTGAATCTTTTCATGAGACAATGCGATGGATGATTAAACTTTTATATAGATGATTTGAGATTTGTTAAGAACCTAATAGAAATCATAGGTATGTTGATTTCTTCCATAATCTTGCTATTTTGAACATATACGAATGAGTTTGTATGATGTTACTGCAAAAAAGTGAACAAACTTGATCTTTACTGTATGTATATATATATATATATATGATCTGCTGGAGTAATTTTGGTGAGTAAACTTGATTATTTATATGTATAAATGCTTGCATTCATGGGAAAACGGATGTAGGAGGTTGTGTGGAGGTTTAATAATATTTAAGAGGGGTTTTGGTTTTAAAAAAGTCAAGTTTTGCTATTTTGAAGAAGGTTGAAGAGTTCGGGTCTGACTAGGTTCATCCGAAATTGGGTGTTACCGCTAAATCTGGTGTGGGGGCAAACAGATAGAATTTGTGGATTCTTTGGGGTATCGAATAGCCGAACCTGAAACCTTTCCGTCGGAGTTTGACCGTGAAATCCCACCGTTAACCTGCAAATAGTGCGAAACACCGGGGTTGATCCCGGCGACTCACCCTCCGATGCTCAAGTCAGTAATCAGAAAGATTATGAATGAGCTTTACTGGCAAAAGATTGATTACCTGTTAATGGTGGGGGATGGGGAGTACTTATAGCCGACTTAGGGACTAGTTTCGGGATAAGATCAAATCCTTACTTCCCACTGGATGGATAGAAGTGAATCAGGGCCGTTGATCATAAACCCTAATTCTACCCAGCTGGACCGAGTTTCTTGCGGGTTGAAACCCGCACCCAGTTGAGATGGATCCGTTCGTGGGTTATTGAGACTTTGGGAAAAGGACCCAGTACCCTCTTCAGACCTGCTTATAGGCGAAATTACCATTTTACCACTGATCTTTAAGATTCGTGCCCGATTTGAACGGTTGATTTAACCCTATTTTTAGCCATATCACGAGCCCCCCACTCCCAAAGACTGAGTTTAATCAGCCTTTGAGGAGTAGTTTTACTGTTTTAATGGCTTGCAGAGTTGTATCGGAGTTCAAATGAGGAGTGTCAAATCTTTGTATGAGGTATTATGGTGAATTTCGGAGCTAGTTGCGTGCTCAAGATTGTTCTTGAGCACTCCTGGACTTTTGGTGATTTTTCCAGATTTTTCTCTATTTTTTGGACCATTTATTTAATTTTGCGAAGTGGTGATTCATTGTTCGGGGGCCTTAATTAATTTATTCTAAGCAATAATTATTTACCTCAGGGCTCAAAAATACTTCCCCGGATTTACAATTATTTTCTAGAATTTTTAATCATTTTTCACAATTTTTTAAATAAATAATTTGATTTTAATAAATAAAAAATTAATTTTTATCCCGATTTATGATGTGCCACGATCTGGGCCTTCCATCTTGCTTTAGCGCGGAATTCTGAGAGGTCGGACGACTCGTGTCTCTCGGCACTATTTTCTTCACGTAAGCCCCTCGGATTCCGAGCGACGTGGCTTGGGGCCATTTTCTCCATATGAGCAACTCGGATCACCAGTTGCTCGGATTGGGATTCCGAGCGACGTGGGGTGATCTGAGCCGTTCATCCGATCGGGGCACGAATTTTGAGAAGATCTGATGGTCGATATCGCTCGGCGCTATTTTCTCCATATGAGCAGCTCGGATCGCCAGTTGCTCAGATTGGGATTCCGAGCGACGTGGAGTGATCTGAGCCGTTCATCCGGCCGGGGCACGAATTTTGAGAAGATCTGACGGTCGATGTCGCTCGGCGCTATTTTCTTCATATGAGCAGCTCGGATCGCCGGTTGCTCAGTTTGGGATTCCGATCGATATGGGGTGATCTGAGCCGTTCATCATGGCTCAAATCTCGAGGCTAAAGGTTCAGATCATGAGAAAAGGCTATCTTGTCATTTTGTGGGCGTGGCGTGATTTGAGCCATTCATCATCTCTCGGCGCGAACATTGAGACAATCCGACGGCTATAGTTGCTCGGTGGCTTTTTTCTTCAAATGTGCATCTCGGATCGCCAGTCGCTCGGATTCCGAGCGGCGTGGCTCTCCGCTACTTTCTTCATGTGAGTGGCTCGGATCGCCAGTCGCTCGGATTTAGGATTTTCGAGCGACGTGGTTCGGTGTTGTCTTCTCCATTGGAGCGACTCGGATCGGGACTCTGCGCAACATGGGGTGATCTAGGCCGTTCATCATGGCACGAATCACGACGTAAGAGGTTCAGATCACGAGAAGATGCTATCTTGTCATTTTGTGATTGTGGCGTGATCTGAGCCGTCTGATCAAGATCTTGCACGATTGTTGAGGAGAAAGTTGTTTTTCTCCAATATGCAGCTCGGATCGCCAGTTGCTCGGATTAGGTTTCCGAGGGACGTTGGGCGATCTGAGCCATTCATCACGGGAACTGGTGCGGATCTTTGATGTGAAAGACGGTGTGGACCTCGAGAAAATGCTATCTTGTTGTTTTGTGGTCGTGGTCCAATCTGAGCCTTCTGATCAAGATCTTGCACGATTGTTGAGGAGAAAGTTGTTTTTCTCCAATACGCAGCTCGGATCGCTAGTTGCTCGGATTCGGTTTCCGAGGGACGTGGGGCGATCTAAGCCATTCATCACAGGATCTAATGCGGATCTTGATGTGAAAGACGGTGTGGATCTCGAGAAAATGCTATCTTGTCATTTTTTGGTCGTGGTCCTTCTGAGCCGTCTGATCAAGATCTTGCACGATTATTGAGGAGAAAGTTGTTTTTCTCCAATATGCAGCTCGAATTGCCAGTTGCTCAGATTGGGTTCCGAGGGACGTGGGGCGATCAGAGGCGTTCCTTGATAGCTCGGCAAAGTGCCTCGACGGCTCGGAGCTAGAGGCACAACAGAGCGATGTGGCCCAGTCTGAATCATCGTCAAGCTTACGAATCGTCGCCGCCCTTCTCTACTTTGTCAATTAGCCTTCTTTAACGTCTTGAGGTGGGCCTAAGAGTCGTAATTCTACGTTACAAAGCCCAAGAGTCGTTTATTTTACTATAAGTTTTCACCTCCCCAATCTTTTATCTCATTCTTTCACTTTCACTTTTACTCTTTGCTAGCGGTGTTTTTGCTCTCGAGTGGCGCTACTGGCTTTTGTGGCAAGGCGTGTTTGAATTCCAGCTATCTTTTCCGGCCTTTCACGTCACTTCAAGGTTAGTCTTTCCCCATATCTTTGAGAATGGCTAGAATATCTTCTGGGATGAGACCTCCACCTCGGACCAAGGCTCCAGCCGAGCAGTGGTAGTGAAGCTGAGGAAGGGGAAAGAAGTGGTAGACCCAGTTGGGGTGTCGACGATAGTTGAGACTCCGAAGGGTGCAGGGGAATTGGGTCGGCATCCGACCGTTCTGTGCAGTGTTGGTGGAGTGAGGAGTTACTCCGAGGACATCCTGAAGAAAGTGGTACATGGGATGGCCTCGGCGTATGAGGAGAACGACCCGAGGGACCCCTCCGAGGTGGATGAGATCCCCTCAATCTTGACCGAGGCAGATCTGCACCGGATCAGGAAGGGATACTGCATCACAACGGAGTACGACTTCGGCCAACACTTGCATCTTTCCCTACGACGCGCTGAACGCTGATCTTCGGCTGCCACTGCACCCATTTGTGGTCGAGGTGCTGCAGTAGTACGCGCTGAGCCCCGTTTAGTATATGCCGAACATGTGGTGGCATTTCATTGCCTTCGTCCTTCAGTGCCAAGCGGTCGGCGCTTAACCGCAGCTCGTTCTGCTTCGGAGCCTCTATCGCATCATCCGGATGAGCAAGATGGAGGATCGGTGTTATTTGTCACCGAGGAGGGGTGTGAAGTTGATCGAGAATCCGAACTCGATCAAACACTTTTAGGAGAAGTATTTTCTCATTCGTGGTCCTGAGCCGTGGGGCTTCCCGACGTTGCGGAAGGACGGGGTGCCGAAGTGGGCGAAGAAGGAGCCCGTGCTTACTAGGGAGGAAGAAGAGGTGGTGGCGAAGATCCTTGGACTTCCGACCCTTAGTTGGAAGGATATCACCGAGGCAGTCTTGTGCGGTGGGGGTCTCAGTCCGATCGACCCCAGTACGCTCCCCTTCTTTTTTTTTTGCTTTTCTTAGTGTCTCTTACTGTTAGTTATTTTCTCTAACTCTTTTGCTCGGTTTCTTCTTCTTATGCAGAGATCCCCGGCATGGACTACAAGGCATTGATGGCCAAGACTCGCGCGACAAAGGAGGCAGAGACGAGGAAGAGGAAGCGGACCACGGCGGGGCCTCATTCTGGCCGAACGGCGAAGGTTCCCTCGGCACCTTCGGCCATCATGGAGCCGGTGACCAAGGACCCATCGGAAATGCCCGTTCAAGCCCCTCTGATCGATGCCCCAACGAGGGGCGTTCACTACCAGCGTGGCTCTGGCATTGGAGGTGCCGCCACTCACTGCTGAGGCAGAGAGGATCCTGACCGAAGAGCACAAGCGTCTCTTCGTCCCCGACTGGAGGGTGATGAAGGTGGACGGATTCCTCGGTGATGGGGGGATATGTATGCAGGCGGTGAAGCACCTGCCTACCCCGAAGGATCGCACCACGATGAAGGCCGGCACCGTGGGCGACGACGCCCTACAGATTGCTCGGAACACTATATCGGTGAGTATGAGCTAAATATGCTAACAAGTTAAGAATTTTCCACGTTTTTTGTTCGGTTCTAATCGTTCCTTCCCCTTCGTTTTGGTTGCAGACCCTCTGCCACTTCAGCCACATGCTCGAGCAAATTGCCAAGCAAGAGAAGGAGATGAACCTGGCAAACGATCGGGAGAGGTCGGAGTGCGCCAAAGCAGTCAAGCTGTTCGAGGCCGAGCAGCAACTCTCGGCTGCGCATGCGGCCGAGGTGGGGACCCTCGAGACGAAGCTCGCCGAGATGTTGAAGAACTCCGCAGCCAAGACTGCCAAGGTTGAGGTGCTGGAGAAAGAGAGGGCTCGGCTCGAAGAAGAGTTGGCCAAGGTCCTGAAGGCATCCGAAGAGGTGCTCAGTGGCCAGGCGAAGAAGGTAGCGGATGTTAGGGTTATATACTGAAAGCATCACTTTTGTATTAACTTTATTTCCTTATTTTTTTTGAATGAGAATCATATGGGCATATGTTTGCATATTGTGTTTATTATAATGTTAATGCAAGTGTCTGATATTCTATAAGGTTGATAATATGGTATGAGGTGACACACAGAAGATCATATTATCAGTTCCCTATGGAATATATAAATAGTTCACAACCTAGACGGACTTGGACAATCCATTGGAAAGGTTGTAGTGTAATCTGGTATTAGTCTGTCTTGACTATAGATTTACACTAGTACACTTTGTGTGTATTGAACAGGACCACTTGAGGTTGTTCTCTTTGTACTGACTACAAAAGAGAACAAGCACCTCTGTTATTATGGATGCTTATGCTCTTAATCCAGATATAATAACAGACATGTATATTCAATGTGCATTACTTTGACTCATAAAAGAGTGAGATTCATTATGGATCAACAACCTCTAGGAATTAGGTAATAGCATTGTATGTATGATGGGCTGTTGATTGTAAAAGGAATCCATGTCCCGATACGTCGGGTTGATGATGTCCCCTTAAGGAGCTTATAAGGATTGTCATGTAAACCCTGCAGGTGGATTACATCCGACATGACAAATAAAGTTGAGTGGTACTACTTAAGGATAAAAGATGTTGATCAATATAGTTGTCAGTAACTTAATTTGATCGACGGACATTCGATATCTTAACATGGGGAGTTGAACGAGCATATAATAAAAGGAGCCCATAAATATAATTTGGGATTAGGAAGGTAGTGCAACAATAGCTCCTTAGTGGACCGAGCTATTGTTAATGGGTCTGGGTTGTGTGTTCGGGCTGAACACGGGATACCCAGATTCGTTAGGAGACCTAACCCTAATTTCTCCTCATGGTCCCTGCCGTAGCCTTATATATATCCTCTATTCTCTGGTCGTCATTGACAATCTGAAAGATAAGATTTTTCTCAAAACTCGTGATTCACGTGAGGAGAGAAAGAGAGGTCAGCCAAGGAGAAGAAAGGTTGGGAGATCGTCGCCCACACGACGTCCAATCCGAGGAAGGAATACGTGCAGAAGATCTTGGGGTCGCTGTCGTCTTCTTCTCACCGCAGGTATAATTTGTGAACCCTAGATTCCGCTATATAGGGTTAGATCACATTTTTAATCTGTTTATCTTTAACGATCGATACGCACACCAATCCGTAGTCCTGGGATTCATGTTTCACATGTTAACTAGGATCACATTAATAATAGACAACATGGACATAAATTAACTAGTAGAAAAACCCTTATTGTTAAATAACTAAGTGGGAGAGGAAATTCATTTAACAAGTATCCCACGGTCTCCATTGCTGGTTTGTAGGTGATATAATTATACTTGCGTGTTAGCTTTAGTGCTTTCCTCCATATCGGATGAGTATAATTACGGATCACCAGTACAAACTTCCTTAGGGATAATTATAGAAAGTGACCTAGTATGTGTTCACTTCTCCATCTGAAGGAACTCAATACAAGATAATGGACTTAGTATTAAGCAATGGTATACACTTAGATACAAATAATGGTATCCTCCCCATCGGAGTCACTGCTATTATTTGTAGGACCAAAGCAAGACCAACAGATTAATTTTATTTGTCATAAAGTTGTGTTGACATGATAGTAAAATTAATAGGAAAAACCTACTTGAACAAATATTAAATTTGTATACGTCCACACTATCGTGGCATGCTAAATTCATGGTGTTTAAGGTGTTGGTGAATTTTTTTTATTGTTTTGAGGGAATCAATATTTAATTAATTCAAAAAGTTTTGCCCTACATAATTTTTTTTTATGTGATTCTCAGGATTTCAAAAATGGGTTCTTTCAGTCCACTTATGGTGATTCTTAAAGAAAACAAACTTACTGGACCTAATTATATTGACTGGAAACGTAACTTGGATATTGTCTTAACTGCAGAAGAGTACAAATTTGTACTCAGTGAAGTATGCCCACCTAAGCCTGATGCTAACTCTGATGAAGAGGTCAAAGAGGCTTATAAGAAGTGGAATAAGGCAGATGAGATGGCGCGGTGTTACATTTTGGCATCTATGTCAAATGTACTGCAGCATCAACATCAGGCCATGCCTACAGCTTATGATATGATGTACAACCTTAAGGAACTCTTCGGACATCAGAGTAGAGCAGCTAGGCAATTTGCTATGAAGAGTTTGATGAATGCATCTATGGCTGAGGGGACACCAGTAAGGGATCATGTTCTCAAGATGATGGGTCATCTAATTGAGATGGAGATCCTTGGTGCTGAAATCGATGGGGAAATCCAGGTCGATATCATTCTCGGGACTCTGCCTAAAAGTTTTGACTCGTTTTGCCTTAATTACAACATGAACAAAAGGTTGTATACTTTGGCAGAACTTGCAAAAGAACTACAGGATGCTGAAGCTCTCTTCAAGCAGAATGCCCATGTTTATGTGACTGAAAAGGACTCTACTTCTAAGCCAAAAGGTGGTAAGAAGAAGAAAGTTCAGAAACAAGTAAACTCAGCAAAGAAGGGCATGAGACCTCAAGGCGCTGTGAAAAAGCCGAAAGGCAAGTGTTTCAAGTGCAAAGGGTCAGGACATTGGAAGACTGACTGTCCACTTCTCAAACAAAAGAACAAAGAAGGTATATCTCATTTACTAGTTGTTGAAACATGTTTAGCGGTGCTATCTACCGGCACCTGGTGTGTAGATACAGGAGCCACTAATCATGTCTGCAATACATTGCAGGGGTTCCAGGAAACCAGACGGCTCAGTGATGGAGAGATATGCTTGTTTATGGGTGACGCTACAAGAGTAGTAGCCGTTGCAATAGGAGATGTTATTTTATCTTTTGGTAGAAATAAGTCTTTGACATTGAGAGATTGTCTTTATGCACCTTCACTTAGAAGGAATTTAATTTCTGTTTCCATGCTAGTTAAGGATGGATATTCAGTTTATTTTAATGACAATATTGTTATTAGAAAAAATAAGCATTTTATCTGTTCTGGTGCATTGGTTGATAATCTTTATGTCATTAATCCTATTTCGGCCACGATGCAACTTATGGAAATGAATAATATGTCTTCTAACATAAATAAGAGAAAAGAACCTTCTTGTATGAACCAAACATATCTTTAGCACTTGCGATTGGGGCATGTTAACCTAAGAAGGATTCAAAGACTGGTTAAAGATGGACCTTTGAGTTCATTGGAAGTGGAGGCACTACCAGTCTGTGAATCCTGCTTGGTAGGTAAAATGACCAAAAGGCCTTTCAAGGCAAAGGGGTATAGGGCCAAAGATGTGTTGGAATTGGTTCATTCTGATTTGTGTGGGCCCATGACTGTCCAGGCTAGAGGTGGCTTTGAATATTTTGTCACATTTACTGACGATTATTCAAGTATGGATACATTTATTTGATGCGCCGTAAGTCTGAGTGCTTTGAGAAATTCAAAGAGTACAAGGCAGAGACGAAGAAACGTCATGGAAAATGTATCAAGTCATTACGTTCAGATCGTGGTGGCGAGTATCTCTTTGGGGAGTTTAGGGACTATTTGTCAGAGGCTGGGATTACATCCCAATTATCAGCACCTGGAACACCCCAACAGAATGGTGTAGCAGAAAGAAGGAATATGACTCTTATGGAGATGGTTAGATCATTGATGAGTTATTCAGATCTACCAGATTCGTTTTGGGGATATGCCTTAGAAACTGCAACTTATATTTTGAACTTGGTTCCTTCTAAGTCAGTACCAATTACTCCCACAGAATTGTGGACTGGGCGTAAGCCTAGTCTGAAACATGTTCGGATTTGGGGTAGTCCAGCACACGTGCTGAATGGGAAAGCCGACAAGTTGGAATCTCGTACAGAAGTACGCTTGTTTGTAGGCTATCCAAGAGGAACGAAAGGTGGTTTATTTTATAGTCCTAAGGATCAGAAGGTCATTGTTAGCACCAATGCTCGATTCTTAGAGGAAGACTATGTAATGAACCATAAACCCATAAGTAGAGCTGTTCTAGAAGAACTGAGAGGTGAGACACCAAATACTTCAGTACCAACAGTACAACAGGATGTACCACCAGTAACTGCACAATGTGTCACAAATGTTGCACCACAACCGATAGTGCCTCGTCGTAGTGGGAGGGTTGTGATACAACCTGATAGATATATGTTCTTGGGAGAGTCGTCAGACTTTGTCCCTGAGGAACAAGATTATGATCCCTGTACCTACAATGAAGCACTCCAAGATAAAGATGCAGAGTCTTGGCAAAAAGCAATGATATCTGAAATAGAATCTATGGATTCTAATCAAGTCTGGGAGCTTGTAGAACCACCTATTGGTGTAAAAGCCATTGGATACAAGTGGGTCTATAAGAGAAAAAGAGGATCAGACGGTAAGGTTGAAACCTTTAAAGCTTGGCTTGTTACAAAAGGTTTTACTCAAAGAGAGGGTATTGATTATGAGGAAACCTTTTCGCCAGTAGCCATGCTTAAGTCTATCTGGATTCTTTTATCTATTGTAGCTCATCTTGATTATGAGATTTGGCAAATGGATGTCAAGACAGCTTTCCTTAATGGAAGTCTTGAGGAAGACATCTATATGCAGCAACCAGACGGGTTCATTGAAAAGGGCCAAGAGCATCTTATTTGTAAGCTTAAGAAGTCCATTTATGGACTTAAGCAAGCTTCCAGATCTTGGAACATATGTTTTGATCAGGTGATAAAATCCTATGGATTTGATCAATGTCAAGAGGAATCGTGTGTATACAAAAAGTGTGACAGAAACGTAGTGGTATTCCTAGTACTTTACGTGGATGACATCTTGCTCATTGGAAACAATGTGAAGGTATTATCTAACATAAGGGTATGGTTATCCAAACAGTTTGATATGAAGGACTTGGGAGAAGTAGGTCACATCCTTGGGATCAAAGTTCTACGAGATCGCAAGAAAAGGATGTTGGGCTTGTCCCAAGCTTCCTATATCGATACTATACTAACTCGTTTTAGCATGCAAAATTCTAAGAAAGGTTTCTTACTTTTTAGACATGGAATTGCCCTATCAAAGGAGCAGTGTCCGAGGACACCTAAAGAGATAGAGAACATGAAAGCAGTTCCTTATGCTTCAGCAGTAGGAAGCTTAATGTATGCAATGCTATGTACGAGACCAGATATCTGCTTTGCCGTTGGCATGGTTAGCAGATATCAGTCTAACCCGGGACAAGAGCACTGGACTGCCGTAAAGCATATTTTGAAGTACCTGAAAAGGACTAAAGATTACATGCTAGTTTACCAGGCAGATAGTTTAGTTGCCTTGGGGTATACAGACTCAGATTTTCAGTCAGATAGGGATTCCAGGAAATCAACCTCAGGTTATGTATTTACTTTGGGAGGTGGAGCCACTATATGGAGGAGTATCAAGCAAAAATGTATTGCTGATTCTACCATGGAAGCCGAGTATGTGGCAGCCTCTGAGGCAGCCAAAGAAGCGGTTTGGCTCAGAAACTTCCTATTGGACTTGGATGTGGTACCTAATTTACCTAAGGCTATTACACTTTATTATGATAATAGTGGTGCAGTTGCAAATTCGAAGGAACCACGAGCCCATAAGGCAAGTAAACACATTGAGCGCAAGTACCACCTGATACGAGATTTCGTAAAGAAAGGAAAAGTTGCTGTGATCAAGATAGCATCAGCAGACAACCTAGCTGATCCCTTCACTAAGAGCTTACCAGCTAAGGCTTTTGATAGTCATGTTGAGGGAATGGGAGTCAGATGCGTAGCAGCATGGCTTTAAGTATAAGTGGGAGATTTGTAATAGTATACTGAAAAGCAATGCTTTGAGTATAAGTGGGAGATTGTTAGGGTTATATACTAAAAGCATCACTTTTGTATTAACTTTATTTTCTTATTTTTTTTGAATGAGAATCATATGGGCATATGTTTGCTTATTGTGTTTATTATAATATTAATGCAAGTGAATGATATTCTATAAGGTTGATAATATGGTGTGAGGTGACACACAGAAGATCATATTATCAGTTCCCTATGGATTATATAAATAGTTCACAACCTAGACGGACTTGGACAATCCATTGGAAAGGTTGTAGTGTAATCTGGTATTAGTCTGTCTTGACTATAGGTTTACACTAGTACACTTTGTGTGTATTGAACAGGACCACTTGAGGTTGTTCTCTTTGTACTGACTACAAAAGAGAACAAACACCTCTATTAATATGGATGCTTATGCTCTTAATCCAGATATAATAACAGACATGTATATTCAGTGTGCATTACTTTGACTCATAAAAGAGTGAGATTCATTATGGATCAACAACCTCTATGAATTGGGTAATAGCATTGTATGTATGATGGGCTGTTGATTGTAAAAGGAATCCATGTCCCGATACGTCGGGTTGATGATGTCCCCTTAAGGAGCTCATAAGGATTGTCATGTAAACCCTGTAGGTGGATTACATCCGACATGACAAATAAAGTTGAGTGGTACTACTTAAGGATAAAAGATGTTGATCAATATAGTTGTCAGTAACTTAATTTGATCGACAGACATTCGATATCTTAACATGGGGAGTTGAACGAGCATATAATAAAAGGAGCCCATAAATATAATTTGGGATTAGGAAGGTAGTGCAACAATAGCTCCTTAGTGGACCGAGCTATTGTTAATGGGTCTGGGTTGTGTGTTCGGGCTGAACACGAGATACCCAGATTCGTTAGGAGACCTAACCCTAATTTCTCCTCATGGTCCCTGCCGTAGCCTTATATATATCCTCTATTCTCTAGCCGTCATTGACAATCTGAAAGATAATATTTTTCTCAAAACTCGTGATTCACGTGAGGAGAGAAAGAGAGGTCAGCCAAGGAGAAGAAAGGTTGGGAGATCGTCGCCCACACGACGTCCAACCCAAGGAAGGAATACGTGCAGAAGATCTTGGGGTCGATGTCGTCTTCTTCTCACCGCAGGTATAATTTGTGAACCCTAGATTCCGCTATATAGGGTTAGATCACATTTTTAATCTGTTTATCTTTAACGATCGATACGCACACCAATCCGTAGTCCTGGGATTCATCTCAGTTCCATCAGCGGAGGCCGAGCAGGCCGTTCGGGACGAGGCCGAAGCCCACATGATGGCCAACATGGAGGAGGCTTATGCCCGAGTGCTGCAGCATGTGAAGGCCCGTATCCCTGGCTTTGACAGATCTTCATACAGCTTCTACAATCATGTGGACGGTGTGGAGCAGATTCCACTGGCAGAGCTCGAGCCCGAGCCGGGGGGCGGTGATGCCGAGGACGGGGGGAACATTGAAAGAGCGATCGTCCATGTGCCGAGCGATGATGCCTCGGAGCAGCACCATGAGGTGGCCCCTTAACTTAGTCGCCTCTTTTCTTGTTGTTTTTGTTTCTTTGGTTTTATTGTAACGCCGAACTGCGGACTGGCCACCGCTCTTATGTACCTTTTGAATTTTAAGAAACGACTGACTTTTTTAGACTTTGGTCAAGTGTTTGAGATTTCAAGCACTGTGTTGTGAACGTCTTGTTATTGAAAATTTCTTTAAGTGTTAAAAACACCTTTTGCTTTTCGTGTTGAGAACGCAAGTGTTGTGAACACTTTGAGAATTTTGCTGAGCGTTGAAAACACCTTTTGCTCTTTGTGTTGATGTGTTTTTGCTTTTCAGGTTGAGTCGAGTTCAGCAGCTGAAACCTCTCGTCTTCGCGGTGCCTTAAAAATAGCAAAGCTGGCCCTCTCCCACAGTCAAGAGTGTTTCCTCAAAAGCGAGTTGGATCTTGAGGATCTCAAGGCAACATCGAGAGAGTATCTCTCCGAGTTGAGACAACTATGGAAACGAGCTCGCGAGGCTCGTCTTGAAGGTGAGGTGGACTTGCTTAGGACGACGCTGTTCGACGTTGAGAGGGAGAAAGGTGAACTACTGACTGAGGTTCACCACTTGAAGATAGCAGAAGAGGAGCTTTTGGCGGAAGAAGATGAGCTAGCAGCTATGGTGGGTAAGTTGATGGTCGAGCATGACGAGTTGACAGCAGAGGTCAACGAGTTGAAGAGCATTACGGTTGATAGGAGCATCGAAGTTATCCATCTCCGTCGAATCATCGCCGACAGCTTCGGCACCAAAGGGTCTGCTCGGCTTCCTACCTTCAAGATAGCAGTGAAGGACGACTCTCTGAAGCAATGCAGCGTCGAGCTAGAGGGGGAGGTTTCTCGTCTAAAACCTCGATCGGGACCAGTCAGCGTCAGAAGTACTTCGTGTACCTAGGAAGAGAGTGAACGAGGGATTTCATTCTATGAGCTTGCGACTTGTTCACCTGCAGCTCGGCAAAGTCCTGGTGATGCCCAAAGTGGGGTGGCTATCTCATCGAGCGAAGCCTCAGCCGGTGCAACGTTGAGAGACACGACTAAGCTTGCTGGCCTAGGGGCCTCAACGAGTGCGGGATCGCAACGACAAGGTGTGCGCTGCCCCCGCCTGTCTTTCAAGAGGAACATCCCTCTTCCTAAGAGTCGTTGAAGTAGTCTTGTAATTTTAGCTTTTCGGACCTTGTAGCTCGTCGTAGATAAGAGTAGTCTTGTAATTTGAGTTTCTTGACCTTTAAACTTTTATAATAGTGAAAGCTTGTTTCACTCCTTGTGTTTGTGCTGGCGTGTTCAGTGGATCTTTTGTGGTTGTAAGAGCGTTTCTGAAGGGCGG
Source organism: Hemerocallis citrina (assembly GCA_017893485.1). Taxonomy (NCBI): domain Eukaryota; kingdom Viridiplantae; phylum Streptophyta; class Magnoliopsida; order Asparagales; family Asphodelaceae; genus Hemerocallis; species Hemerocallis citrina. The sequence goes on along the minus strand of CM030364.1, from coordinate 145,537,569 downwards.
ACCATTTCTTGCTCGCTTACGAGCGAGGAGTAGAAGTGGGGTCTTGGCAAACCATGAACTCCGAGGGACGCAACTCTATATGAGGTGTCTATCTGAAGGTTTCACGTGGATCTCGGTGTAAAAGACGGTGTGGATCTCGAGAAAATGCTATCTTGTCGTTTTGTAGTTGTGACCCAATCTGTGTCGTTCATCATAGTGCGGATCACGAGGTTAGAGGTTCAGATCACGAGGAAATGCTATCTTGTCATTTTGTGGGCGTGGCATGATCTGAGCCGTCTGATCGAGATCTTGCATGAATTTTGGGAGGAAAGTGTTTTTTCTCCAATACGCAGCTCGGATCGTCAGTTGCTCGGCTTTGGATTCCGAGGCATGTGGGGTGATCTGAGCTGTTCATCAAGGTGCGGATCACGAGGTTAGAGGTTCAGACCACAAGAAAATGCTATCTTGTCGTTTTGTGGGCGAGGCGTGATCTGAGCCGTCTGATCGAGATCTTGCACGAATTTTGGGGAGAAAGTTGTTTTTCTCCAATATGCAGCTCGGAATGCGAGTCACTCAAGAATGTATGCCTGAATATCTTCATCAGCTATCCAGCTAAGCGAAGCGATGGGGCATTCGTTCAAGCACTCCAAATATTCTTCTCCCATGTCTAGTATAGTTGTAGAAATTTCAGCAATTACCCAGTCGAGCGGTCCGGATTCTGATAGCATATTTTGAGCAAATTTCAACTGTTGTGGAAGCAGTTCCGAATGGCGAACCACTTCTAGATCGCTTAAGAGCGAGCCTGCGAAGCGGAATCGGGCCAAGTTTTGGACTCCGAACACGTCGTTTGAGTAAGTTTCAACGGTTGTGGGAGCAGTTCTGAATGGCAAACCACTTCTAGATCCTTTAAGAGCGAGCCTACGAAGCGGAATCGGGCCAAGTTTTGGACTCCGAACCCGTCGTTTGAGTAAGTTTCAATGGTTGTGGGAACAGTTCCGAATGGCGAACCACTTCTAGATCGCTTAAGAGCGAGCAGTTTCGAATGGCGAACCACTTCTAGCCCGCTTAAGAGCGAGCTTGCGAAGCGGAATCGAGGCAAGTTTTGGACTCTGAACATGTCGTTAGAGTAAGTTTCAATAGTTGTGGGAGGAGTTCCGAATGGCGAACCACTTCTAGCCCGCTTAAGAGCGAGCTTGCGAAGCAAAATCGAACCAAGTTTTGGACTCCGAACATGTTGTTTGATTAAGAGCAATTAAGGGCCTTAAATAGAGAGATACAAATACGCACAAGGAAAATATGGGAGAAATGGAGTTCTTTATTGATAACTGCTAATCGGCTGCTTCTACGTTGCAAGTCGTTATTACAATGAGAAAGTAAAGAAGCAAATACAAATAAAATGATAGGAATGGCTCGACATTTGAAGGTACTTGGGAAGGCGTTCAGGCGCTCTCTTGGTACTTAAGTAAATGGTCGGCATTCCAAATTCTGGGTATCTCTCTGCCTTCAAGGTCCTCTAGACGGTACGCTCCGGGACGGACTACCCTGGAAACTTTGTATGGTCCTTTCCAATTCAGAGCTAGCTTACTCTTTTGACTAGGGAACGAGATAGCTAGCTTTCTGAGGACCAAGTCCCCTTCCTTGAGATCTGTGGGACGAACCCTTTTGTTGTAGGCGCCCGCTCAATCCTTCTTCGGTAACTTTGCTGGCGTATGGAAGCCCTTTCACGGAGCTCATCAATCAGGTCCAAATTTGCTCGGAGTTCTCTGGCGTTCTGCTCTTCATCATAGGCAATAAGGCGAGGAGATGGCAGACCAACCTCTAAGGGGATTACAGCTTCGGACCCATATGTGAGATTGAAGGGCAACTCTTCTGTGGGGGTCCATTTCGTAGTGCGGTAGTTCCACAATATGTTTGGAAGCTGTTCCGCCCATAAGCCCCTGGCCGACTTATCTAGTCTCTTCTTGATCCCGGAGAGGATCTGCCTGTTGGCGTTCTCTACTTGGCCATTTGACTGAGGATGGGAGACGGAGGAAAAACATTATTGAATGCCCAGGTCTTCACACAAAGATTGGAATGCTGCCCCTGTAAACTGTGTTCCATTATCTGTTATTAGGACCCGAGGTACACCAAACCGACAAATTACAGTTTTCCAGAAGAACTGCAGCACTTTGTTTTCAGTAATGGTAGACAATGGCTTGGCCTCTATCCATTTAGAGAAGTAGTCGATCGCCACGACTAGGAACTTGAGCTGACCCGGAGCTGGTGGAAATGGACCTAGCAAGTCCATCCCCCACATTGCGAAGGGAATCGGACTTGAGAGTGATGTGAGTTGTGCTTGGGGTAGACGACGAATGTTAGAGAACTGCTGACAAGGGCCGTATTGCCGGACGTGTTGCTCGGCATGTCGAAGTAGGGTAAGCCAAAAATACCCGTAGTTCAGAACTTTCCTGGCGAGGGACCTGGACCCTTAATGTGCTCTGCCTATGCCTTCGTGGAGTTCTTGCAAGGCATACAAGGCTTCTTCCGGGGAGAGGAACCTCAAGTAGGGTCTGCCATCTACTTGGGTGTGGGAGTGTCTGTACAAGACTCCTTCAACAAGGGTGTACCGCTTCGCTCTTGTTCGGATTCGACGGGCTTTTTTAGGGTCTTCGGGAAGGACCCCGTCGCTGAGGAACTCTATCAACGGCTTCATCCAGTTGTTTCGGAGTTGGACGGGCAATGACTCCAGCGAGTCGGGGGCTTCTTCTTCTATGCTCAGTCTTAGGAGCACTTCAATCAGGATGGTCTGCTCGAGACCTTGAAGGGAGGAGGAGGCCAATTTGGAGAGGGCATCTGCTTGAGAATTTTCTTCTCTAGGGATCTGTAATGCCCCGAATCCCAAATACACTGAATTCGAGATGTTCTACAGGATCTTTTCGCTTCTTTTAGTACAATTTTACAAGGAAATTTAAACTTTTCACTTTACATCAGAGTTTACATCAATATTACATTTACATTGCACAGCGGAAGTAAAATTTACAACAATGAAACAAATGTACAACATTGAGAAATCTTTTAGCATTTGTTCCTCTTTAATCTTTTTCATGCCATTTATCCTGCATACAAAACTGTGGGTACGTCAGTTTATTCAACCGACGATAATTATACATGGCCATCCTCTCTATGCCAGAAACAGTATAACAATTCTCATTTCTTAACAGATCACATACTTGTTCACATATCAAAATAGAGCAAAGAGAAAAATCTTAATGATGTCATGTCGTGATTGTGCACTTAATCCTTAATGCAATTGTTTATATTAGATGACACTAATGCACACTTGTTCGGATTCTATGCATCCCATACTACATAGGTCCGAGGACAAGCCTCTTATTCGTTCTTCACCTTTGTAGGGTTCAATCCATTGCCATGACTTAATCTACTACTGTAACTATGGTGAGTATCCTAGATGATCTATGAGTACAAGCTCGTGTACAGAAAACCTGGAGGGGAACCCCACGCCATGTCTTGACTCATTAAGCATGCATTCTGGGGCAATTCAGCCTCCTTCATGGCACACGATCCTCTTGCAGTCACCAAACATCCCACATGCGTGGCTAGAGTCCGATCATTCTGAGTTGTGCCCACGCCATGTCTTGACTCATCAAGCATGCATTCTGTGGCTCACACACCCGCACCGTAAACCCTAGTTCTCATACTCATGTTTTTCTCTCACTTTCATCACATCTTCACTATGCACTAATCTTTAGTTTTTATTAGAATTATGAACAAAAATCAAAGCTCTAGAGTTAGCCTCTCCACTAAACCAGACTTATTCATTCATTCAACATGACCAACCTTGGTCTTTCTTTTCAAATTTCATTTCATTTCATTTCCAATGCCGGGGGAGACTTAGCTACTCTTTTGTTTCAATTTCCAATTCACAATTTCCAATTGAGCATTTTCAACTCATAATTCATTTAATAGTCTCACAGACTTCCTTTATCATGATCTTAGCTTTCATATTCATTTAATTCTCAATTCAAGTCTATGATTCATTTCATGTAAATTCATGCAGCAACAAATAGAGTTTACCAACATCTACCATAAGATTCACAACTTTTAACATAAACCAAATAAGATCTCTGATATATCAAAGTGTTCTGGACAGTCGACTTGGAGAAAGCCCAGTCGACTTGTTTAGTCGAATCAAGTTCATCATAACTGCTCAGGAGAGTCGACTGCTGCACATGGCCAGTTGGCTGCTCCGCAATTTTCCATGTTCAAAATATCATTCACGTAACAGTCGACTGTCATTCAATCAGTCGTCTGTCCTGGGATTTCAACCGTACATTTTATTACTCAGCCCAGTCGACTTGCCACTTGCATTAAGTCGGCTGAACAGGTTAAATTTCAATTTAAGGAATTATCTTTCCATCTGTTCTTCCATTCACATACATCATTGTGTCACATTACAATATATTCATACTACATAAACATGTAATTTCTTAGCTGTTCACTAACATCACGACATATAATTTCACATAACTAATATTTCCTTTCTCAAGGGAATGTCAAACATGCATTTTCATTTACTCATCATTTACTTGCAGAAATGAACACTAAATCTCAATTTAGCACACTAGAACACCGCCATAAAAATACCTCATTTCATGGAATTCTGAACTATTCATAATTTACTTCGATATTTCAGTCGGCTGTTTACATCAGCAGTCGACTGTACGGGTTATTCCCAATTTTACTAATTATCACTAGTTCTTTTTCATCTGTTCACATCTCCTCCATCATATATAACATGGGGATATGAATTTAGCAATCATACTATCACTTCTGTTTGTACACATGTACGCCATTAAATTAACAATCATGAGAGAACATTCGCCTCGTACCAGTCGACTTGTCCAAGTGACAGTCGACTGTACAGGCCCATTCCAGTCTTACTTTCAGTGTCATTACTATATTATTAGTCCCTCACGACCTTCATCATAAACATACACAGGGCAATCTAATATGTTTAAACTTACTTTCCACAAGCATGGTAGCAATCGTCATAGCCATAACATATTTTCTACATTAGAAGTCCTAAGAAACACCCACCTTATTGACGAAAAATTACCGAATCCAAAAAAGCTTCTTAATGCACTGCACGACTCCTTGCTCCTTGCTCCCCACCGAAGCTCTTCTGCAAAGATGATCGGTCTCCAAGAGAACTCTCACTCACCAACTCTACAATATAGTACATGTATATCTTCTTTTCAAGAGATCTTAGTGTAGAGTTGATATACTAGTTTTTGAGTTGCAGTAAAGGCGATTTGTGAGCGATTGTTACTGTTCCTTCTTCTCCATCAGTCATCCCCTAGATCCGGCCGCTCCTTCCATCCTTCCCCCTCCCTTCTTTCATTAAGTTTGTTCAGCTCTTCCTCCTCTACAAACCCATATCCCCTTTTCCCATTCCGCCCAGTTTTCGCATGCTGCCTCCCTCCCTCCCGGTTTCGATCGTGCTCTCCGACGGCTTCTTGGGAGCAGCGTCTCTCCCTTCAGTTCACCACTCCCTCCTCCAAAGTGCTGCCCTTCCCTGGTGAAGCCCAGATTTCTCCTCAGGTGCTGCCATCTCGGCTCGGTGAGATTCTTTTCCACTGTAGCGCCCCCCTTTCCGAGTTTTCATCAGTTTCGCCTGTGAGCTCGCCAGTGCACTGTAAGATCACATGAGCTTCTAATTTTCTTCTTTTCTTGTAATAGTTATTTTGGGAGTTGTGTGTGGGTTTGCTTTTGTGCGACATGGTGTCGTTTGCGAGGTGTATCGGTCCCCTACCTGTGGTTTCGTCCAGCTTGACCGATCTTTCCAGCTCGGATTTTTTTCCGGTGCTGGGTTCCCTTTGGGGATTTTCTCTGTCGGTGGCTTGCGCAGCGCCGAGCTGTTAGCACTGGAGCAACTTCGATTGCTCTTGTTCTTCCCCCCTTCATCTAATTCATCATCTTTCTTTATCTTCCTATTGGTGGGTGCGATTGGCACGTTGTGGTCTGCATTTTTTCTTCTGGCTGTGTTATTTGGGCATGTGTGGCTGTTCTTGGTTAGGATCCATTTCCCTGTTCTATCCCTCTTTTAGAATTTAGAATTGAGCCTATCGTGGGCTGGGGCATTCATTGGACTTCTCGGTGCCTGTATATTGCCCTCCCAATTTGGTTTCTGTTCTGGTTTCCATGGGGGATTCATCTCACCATCTCTTGGCAGACATTGTAGCTCATCGTAGCTCTCCCATCTCCTCTAACGTCCGTTCTCCATTTTGTTCTGACCCTCAGCTGGCCTGCTTCCGATGCCTTCTTCCTGGGCATTTTAAACGAGAGTGTGTTAACAAACTGAAGTGCTTCTTCTGCGATAAGTTTGGTCACTCTCGTAGTCGTTGTTTCTCTCTTCAGAAACTCCTGGGTCTTCCCAGAGGCCATCCCATTCCGGTTAAACTCCTAGCCTTCCTTAATTATCCCCTCCTTAAACACAAGCTTCTCGCCCGATTGGCTAGTAATCTCTCTACTGTTAAAGCAAAGGATCTCGTATCCTCTATTGTTGATTCTCGGCCAACTAAGAATTTCACTTTTTCCTTCTCTTCCGATTGTGGTCTTCCTGGTTCTCTGCGTTCGTCTAATATTGCTAATCTTTTGATGGAGCGTAGGGTTTATCCGAACCCCGTTTCCTTCCCTCGATCATCTTCTCTTAAGGTTCATCCGCGTTCTAACCTTGGGGTCATTTCATTGAGTGGGATATCAGGTAAACATCCTGGATTGTATTCATCTTTCTTCTCTTCTCGTTATCGCTCTCTTAGCGAGAGGGGGTTCTCTCGGCTATTCCGAGCGTCGTTTCCCAAGTGTTCCCCAGCCAGACTTATGTTCCTATCGAGGTCCCCTCGTTAGTGCTTAAAATTCCTAGCGCTTTCGGGGTATCTTATCCCAAAAGGTCTAAGTTTTCTTGTCTTCTTCTGGGATGTTTATTTTCTTTACACCAATTTTTAGGAGTTACTTTGTGGCTCTATAAGCTCCTGATGGATATTAAATCATTCTTGTTCTCTATCCCCCATAAGTCACCTCCGGTCACAAATGTCTCTTCTCGCCTCTGTCGTTCCTCTATTCTTAACGCCATCCCTATAGTCTCGTCGGTTGCCCCTAGTGGCTTCTTGACTCCATCTCGCCGCATCGAAGCTACTTCTTCTGCCCTCCAGTCTACCTCGCCCCCATCAGCGATGGTAGCGAACTCTCCTGTGAAGCGGAAATACAATAAGAAAGTCTATAACACATCTCAGATTCGCGTGAGTGCCCGTATTCAGGCACGGAATGCAGCGTCTGCGTCTGGTCATCTCCCGGTGCGCAGTTAAGTCTTGTTCATGCAGTGCCTTTCGTGGATTTGGGGGTCTGTATCGGCCTCCTTTGAGCTGCTAGAGTTCCCAGGGACTGCTAGCGGATTTGGTGGCTTGCAGGCATGGAGGTTTTGGCTCCTAGGCTCTTGCCGCTTTCCTGCCGTCCTCTTCTTCTTTCGGTTGAGATTTGTCAGGTTGGCTCCATCAGTAGTTTTGATGATCCCAGATGATGGCTCCGCCCCCGTCCTTTTTGTTACGGTGTGGCGCTTCGATTTGTTATCGCACCCTCCAATTAGTGTGTTTTGCAGCCATTCTTGTTCTATCTGTGTATTATTGTTTCTGTTTTACTCCTTGTAAAACCCCTGATTATTGTCTGTAATTTAACTGTTATTATTGATTTATATATATTGTGATGACTGGAGCCGTTTGGCTCTATCCGATTCATCAAAAAAGAGATCTTAGTGTAGAAAATGTTAGGGAGAGAGGGGTATTTATACACCAGTTTGGGTGAGATGGAAGGCTAGGATTTAGTAGATAGTTATAGGGTCAAGGGCTAGGATGAACTAGGGAGTTGTAATAACTACCCACACTCTAGCTAACCACCCATGACTTAAACCCACTCCTTACCCAATCCGGCCAAGAAAAGTGTGCTCATGCACGTGTACATGAAATGCACGTGCAAGCACTAGTCACCATAAAAAGAAACTTGTACAAGAATAAAAATCTTTTAAAAAAAGAGGTGTTCCACATTACAAGTTGTAGAAAAAAATAGAATTAAACCATGGGCTTTAATAAATGGCCCAAAACAATAGTTATTTAAAAATAAAAGAATGCATTTTGGGCTTTAAGAAAAAGGGCTTTTTATTAAAATAAGGCTTTGGTACAAAACGATTAAAAACACAAATTGAAATATCTTTACTCATCTTGATGAAAATATTAACCAAAAATATTACACGTGTACACTACGTGCCAAAAAAAAATAATTTTTCATTAACTGAAAAATCAAGGCATTACAGGATCCGCTGAATTAGCGCCTCTTCGAATGAAGCCATGAGACTTTGGACCTTGGCTAGGTACTTAGCCATTCTGTTGTCTCGCGCTTCGTACTTCCCTAAAACTTGATTCACCACTAGCTGCGAATCACTGAATATTCGGAGACGTTGTGCCCCTGCCTTGTGAGCCATACCGAGGCTGGCTAGAATGACCCCGACTCCGCTCCCTTTGGTGCAAGAGGACCCATCTACATATACTGTCTAGATGGGAGGCCCATTCGCTTCTTGGATGGGAGGCCCATTCGCTTCTTGGCTTACCTCTGGGATGGTGCTCTCAACAATAAATTTAGCTAAGGCTTGAGCCTTGATTGCAGTCCGAGGCTGGTAAGATATGTCATGCTGACTCAGCTCGATCGACCATTTCATCAGATGGCCTGAGGTCTCGGGTTTGTATAAGACTTGCTTAAGCGGCTGATCGGTATGAACGACCACCGAGTGGGATTGAAAATAAGGGCGGAGCTTCCTGGTTACCATAACCAAGGCGTATGCTATCTTCTCCAATCTTGGATAGTGGAGCTCGACATCCCAAAGTACCTTGCTCACGTAATAGATAGGCTTCTGAGCCTTGTCTTCTTCCCTCACAAGTACAATGCTGAGGGTTTGCTCGGAGGCAGCTAGGTAGAGGTAGAGTGTTTCTCCGGAGATAGGCTTGCTGAGGAGAGGGGAATTGACCAGATAAGCCTTCAGCTGATCGAACGATTCTTGCTGCTGTTGGCCCCACTCGAAGCCCTTAGCCACCCTGAGGGCCTTGACGAAAGGAAGACACATTATTCCCGACTTGGACAGGAAGCGCCCTATGGCTGTGAGGCATCATGTGAGCTTCTGAACCTCTTTCACACTTATAGGGGGTGCCATATCCAGTATGGCTTCGATCTTCTTGGGGTTGGCCTCGATTCCTCTTTGGCTGACCATGAAGCCTAGGAACTTTCCCGACGAGACTCCGAACTGCACACTTGTTCGGTTTGAGCCTCATATCATGCTTCCTCAACACATCGAAGGCTTCTTAGAGATCGGCAACATGGTCAGCCCCATGGATGCTTTTAACTAGCATATCATCAACATACACTTCCATGTTGTGGCCAATCTGATTCTGGAAGACCTTATTGACTAGGCACTGGTAGGTGGCACCGGCATTTTTCAGCCCGAAGGGCATTACCTTGTAGCAATAGAGCCCTTGATCGGTGACGAAGGAGGTCTTTGGGATATCCCGAGGGAACATTCTAATTTGATTGTACCCTGGAGAAGGCATCCATAAAGCTCAGCAACTCATGGCCCGAAGTAGCGTCGATCAGGGTGTCGATGCTGGGGAGAGGGAAAGGATCCTTTGGGCATGCTTTGTTCAGGTCCGTGAAGTCAATGGAAATTCACCAGCTCCCGTTGGCCTTCTTAACCATAACAACATTGGAGAGCCATTCAAGATAGTTGACTTCTTGTATGAATCGAGCCTTGAGGAGCTTGTCCACTTCTTCCTTTATAGCTTGCTGCTGCTCAGGGGCAAATTTGCGCCTCTTCTGATGGACCGGTTTGGACCCCAGAGCAACGCTTAGGTGGTGGATGAGGAGCTCCTCGGAAATTCCGGGCATATCGGCAGCCGACCAGGGCGAAGAGGTCATGGTTCTTCCTGATGCATTGGACTATGTCGGAACATAGGGCAGATGGGATGGTCTTGCTGATTAAGAACTTGCGGTTCGAATCTTGCTCGGAAAAGAGCACTTCCTCCAGCTCATCCACTGGTTCGGACATAGGTTTGGCGTTCCCCTGGGGAATCTCGAGGGTCTCAAGGGAGAGGACAGGACCCCCGATGGAGGTCATGTAACACTTGTGGGCCATCTCTTGTCTACCTCTTACGTCCCCTACACCTGACTTGGTGGGGAACTTCATTTTAAGATGATAAGCCGACGGGACGGCCTCTAAAGCAGCTAGGCCAGGTCGGCCTAGAATCACATTGTAAGCAGCTGGGATGTCGATGACCATGAAATCTATTGGCTCTGTCTGGGTAGTAGGAGTTTTGCCAGCGGTTACGTCGAGGGTGATCACCCCCTCTGATAGTCACTGGCACTCCCGTGAACTCATGGAGCATATAGCCGGCGGGCTTGAGCCTTTCCCGCGATAACTTGAGTCCTCGGAAAGCCGCCAGGAAGTGGATGTTAACGGAGCTACCATTGTCCACCAGAATCCTCTCCACTTTAAAATTTGCCATATGGAGGTTGATCACTAGTGCCTCACAATGGGGAGTTCAGACTCCCTCTAGGTCTTCATCTGAGAAGGAGACCGGAACCCCGAGGCCTTTGGGAGAGGGTATACCATGAACCGAATTGACTTCTAGTATGAAAGCCTTCCGGGAAGAGTTGGAGGTTCCTCCCATGGGACCTCCATGAATGAGATCCAAGATGCATTCCTCTTCAAACTCGGGAGTCTCATCGCGCCTCTCGGACGCTTGTTAGCCCCCTGGGAGAAGGAGGAAGATCAATTCGGTCCTTTCTCACAAACATAGATAGCTGTCCTCTCTGGATGAGGGCCTCAATTTCATTCTTCAGAGCCCGACAGTCGTTGGTGTCGTGGTCATGGTCTCGATGATATCGACACCACTTTTGCTTGTCCCTCTTCTTGCCGGGGGTATTCATCTTCGGGGCAGGAGGCAGAACTCCTTCCTTCTCGACTTCCATGAGAATGGTAGAAATGTTGGCGTTAAGAGGGGTGAACTTCTCAAATCTGGGAGGTGGGCGGTGCTGGCCCCCATTTTCCTTCTGGAGCTTCTTAGCTCCCTCTTCTTCAGCTGCCTTTCTCTTGGTTCCGGAGGAAGACCCCTCAAAAGTGAGGCGATGTTCAGCTTCCTCAGCCAGGATATACTTCTCGCTTATGAGAAGAAGGTCAGAGAAGTTTTGCGGGGGCTTCTTAGCTAGGGAGGACCGAAGGCTTGAGTTGAGGATGTTTGACTGGAAGGCTGTAGCGGCGACCGATTGGTCGAGGGAGGCAATGGACCTAGCTTTCGCGGTAAACCGCTTCACATAATCTCTCAGCTTCTCACCCTTCTTCTGACTGAAATAGAGTAGCGAAATACTAGTCTTCTCGGTGCTGTGGCTACTTACGAATTGGGCGACGAAGAGGGGCGACGAAGAGGGTCTCAAATTGTTCAAAAGAGAATATGGAGGATGGGGCAAGACGACAGTACCATTCTCTGGGCCGGACCCTTGAGAGTAGCTGGGAAGATTTTGCAAATTAGAGCATCGGAAGCTTGGTGGATCAACATGAGGGTCTTGAAGCTTTCGATGTGGTCCACGGGGTCTGACTCCCTAGAGTAAGTCTCAAACTGCGGGGGCTTGAAGCCTATTGGAACGGGCGCCTCCATGATTGTTCGAGAGAAGGGCGGTCAGCTTGGATGGAGGGTCTTTCCTCTCAGCTCTTCATCTTTATCTAGTTGGCCGAGGTGCCTCTCCATCTCGTGGAGATGGCGGTAGACCGCATCGTCCTTTCGACGATGGCCAAGCGAGTCTCTGGACTCGTCTTCGTAAGAAGGGGAGCGTGGAGTTTGGCGATGGTAGCTAGGGGAATGACGAGGACTGTGATGGCAGTGACTCGGAGCTTGAGGAGGGGTTAGGAACCGATGGCGAGGACTTTGGACTGGGGGTGGAGTGGGGACCCTCTGAGTATTGTTGTTGTTTGGCCGGAGGTTGAGGGCCTGCAGGATTGTAGCCTGGACCTCTTGGAATTCGGTTCGGGTGATAGGTCTGTTATCATCCCTCGGGGGCTGCCAACCAGCTAGAGAACGATGTTTTCTTCGATGGTACTCAGGGGACTCTCTACGCCCCCTGTGAGGAGGGGACCTCCTGTGGTCGCGGCGACAAGGAGATCACTCATTTGGACGTTCTGAGCGGGAGGCTCCCTCACAGGCCCACCTTTCATCCAAACGGTGGCGAAGGTCCTCTTCTTTCTATCGGTTGAAGGGGGTATTGCGGAGGTCTTCGAAGGCCGTGGGTTGTGAGATGCCATTGAATCGGTAGAAGGGTTGTATACGGAGATGCGGTCTCGATGAGGAGGTTGCTTCTGAGGGTTGGGACGAGGGGCCCCTGTGTCGGCATTCTGGAGCCCGAGCGGAGCCCTTTGGGATCGAAGGTTCTGAAGAGGAGGTTGGTCCTGCTGCAGGGGCTGATCAGGTTGTGGTGGGAGTTGCTCCTGTGGTTGGACGGTTTGGAGGGGGGTCTCCTGTTGTGGTTGAGGAGGAGTGGGTCCACAGTTGGACCCTTTGGATCTCGATTTTCATGGAGGCATGGCTAAAGGTGATCTTAACCAAGGAACAGGAAGGATTGCTATTCGTGGGTTCCCATAGACGGCGCCAATATGTTACCGCTAAATCTGGTGTGGGGGCAAACAGATAGAATTTGTGGATTCTTTGGGGTATCGAATAGTCGAACCTGAAACATTTCTGCCGGAGTTTGACCGTGATCTTCCGCCGTTAACCTACAAAAAGTGCAAAACACCGGGGTTGATCCCGGCGACGCACCCTCCGACGCTCAAGTCAGTAATCAGAAAGATTATGAATGAACTTTTAGTGGCAAAAGATTGATTACCTGTTAATGGTGGGGGATGGGGAGTATTTATAGCCACCTTAGGGACCAGTTTCGGGATAGGATCAAATCCCTACTTCCCAGTGGATGAATAGAAGTGAATTAGGGTCGTTGATCATAAACCCTAATTCTACCAAGCTGGATCGGGTTTCTTGCAGGTTGAAACCCGCACCCAGTTGAGATGGATCCGTTCGTAGGTTATTGTGCCTTTGGGAAAAGGACCCAGTACCCTCTTCAGACCTGCTTGTAGGCAAAATTACCATTTTATCCCTGACCTTTAAGATTCCCGCCCGATTTGAATGTTCCGATTTAACCCTATTTTTGGCCATATCATTGGATTTTGTGATTTTTTTTATGGAGTTTTCGATTAAGATTTGATTTGTTTTGATACTAAGGTTGTTTTGAACATCATACTACTTCTTAATTAATGAGTTTTAATGCTTTCACTGATACAAACATGCGCACATACACTTATATATATATATATATATATATATATATATATATATATATATATATATTATATATATATATATTATATATACAATTTCACTGTTTGAAAATTTTGAGTCTTTCTATGTGTTTTGTGAAGTTTTAATTTGAAATTTCACTGTTTGAAAATTCTGAGTCTTTCTATGTGTTTTGTGAAGTTTTAATTTGAATCCTGATTATTTTTGTACTAAGATTGAATCAGATATTGTACTCCTTTTATATGATGATTTTTAAATGCTATAACTGAAGCTTAAACCCATATATGAACAGACACATATATATAGTGGCCATTTTGATGATTTTAATCAAATTTGCTCTTGTATAATCTTAAAGCGATTTTGATGTATTTTAAAAACTCATATATGTTGTACAATTCATATTTTAGCATCCTACGAAATTGGTTTTTCAAATTGAAGATTTTACAAAGAACTATGCATATATCAGTCAAACATGCATGAAATTTTAAAACTGCAACCTGTTATAATTTACAGTGGACCGAATGAAAGTCGACAGTCGACTGTCAATTATTGAATTTCGGATTTTGTTTGCAATAACAGTCGACCACTTCGTCTTTGAACTGAAGTCGACAGTCGACTGTCGGTTCTTGAGTTTCGAATTTTCGCAGGACAGTCGACTGGCCATTTTCGACAGTCGACTGTCACTGTCAAGGCTGATGGGTTTTCCTGAGTTTCAGATTTTTGCAGGACAGTCGACCGGCCATTCTCGACGGTCGACTGTCATTGTTCTGACTGATGGATTTCTTGAGTTTTCTGATGTTTTCTTTAAACGGCTATTTCATCGATATTATGGATTATTAATCTAGTGTTTTAGATAATGTTTTTACTACAGATAAGAGTATTTACAGAGAATTGTATTTTGTTTATAATAGAATTTAAACTTGTATTTCTATAACTTCATATAGTAAAATATATATGTTTTCTTTGAAGTAATTGATGTTTGGTGGTATCCTGTGATTTCAAAATATGATTCCCAGTTATTTAATACATTTAATATTTTATTTCAATTCTGGAATCTTACGAGTATATTAAATAAATTTGGATTTCTGATTGATTAAAGAAGTGTTACTGATATAAACGTTTTAATGATGATATTAAGAGTTTTATTGGATGTTTTGGTGTTGATATTCATTTTGTGAATGTCTAGGAGTTGAGTGAAAGTCCTGTGAACCGGCTGATGAGATTTTGTGGATTTTGACCAGTTGGGGTCATTGGAGTAGTTTTGTGGAATTAACTCTTGCAGGATACACTAACTCTAGATAGGGGGGATTTTTGTTTTTTTAATAATAACCAACTTATGGAGAGGCACTATTGGAGATGTGATGGAACTTGGGAAACATAAGTATATGCTCTTGGGTTTGGTCCAACGGATACGTTTCCAAGACTTGTGTGTTGTTCTGTCTCGAGAGAACATTTGTATGTTTGCGTGTCGAGGGTCTGAAGGCCTATTCATAGAGCATGCAGGGTGCATTCGCGTGTCGAGGGTCGGCGGGCCTATTCACGGGATGTACCTGGTGTATCTGCACGTCGAGGGCATCGCAAGCCTATTCGTGGGGTACACGGTAGGGAGATGATTCTCCGGTTTTTGAGCTATTCTTATATGATGCTTGCGCATCGAGGGTTGTGATGCCTATTTGCAGAGTATTCTGGATCTTATTTCCATGACCGTAGTAGGATTGGTTGCACAACGAGGGATTTAACACTGTCAATTGGAGAACGTTAAGAGCTTGCACCGGACCTATGTAGAGTGAGGTGCATAGAATCCGACAAGTATGCATTAGAGAGTCAACATAAGTATTAGCATTTCTTGACTTGGTTTTATGCATGTTGTTTTTTGTTTCCCTACACTTGACACTTTGTCTAGTTTCACTCAATGTTTTCATGTTTTATTTATTGTTATTTCCTTTTCCATTCGTTACTACTGTTAACACATGTTTTCTATGACTATATACCTTATGTTTTATTTATGTTGCTTTGTTTTTATGTCACTCACACCATTATGGCTGACTCCTATAGTTTTGGGGGTTAGGGTTATCTTTAGTCTCATGTTTTACAGGTAGGTGCCTATAGCTTGGATTTGGATGCATGTGGTAGAATGATAATATGGCTTGGACAAATTGCAAAAGAATGTGTTGTAAAAGAAAGAAATTATAATTCAAGGTGTTTAATTTTTCGATGTGCTTTGTAAACAATTGATGTAATAAAAGTTTTAAATTTCTCTGTATTTGGTTGCCATGTTTATGATTACATTGAAATTTGATTCTGGAATCGTGCCACGTATTTCTGAGATATTATATTGGAAATTCGGAGCGCTACAGAGTTGGTATCTGAGCATGCTTCAATTAGTAATTTTAAACACGGTACGTGGAATAAACATAAATGGACATTTGATGTATGAGAAACTAAGTGGACAATAGATGTGTGAGTACAGAAGTGGACATTAAATGTGAGAATCTAGGTGGACATTAGAAGTGTGAGTACCTTGGTGGACATCTGATATGTGTGACTTGATTGTTTGGTCATGAAGACCTGTAGTGAGATTTAGACTGTTTGTATGCCTTGACTTGAATAAAATTTCTTTATCGCAAGTGTATTGGTTATTTTTGCATCAAGCGTATACTTTTCTCACTATCCCTTTTGACCTCTTTTGTTCGCTTTTTGCATTTGATAACTTATTATGTAAGGTATTACCATTTCAATTTGTATCTTTTCTATCTTACTTACTAATATTTACTATATCTTCTTCTATTTTACTCATTGTGTATAATTTTTGGATTCTATGATTTTCTCCAGTATTATTTTATTTTATTTATTTATTTATTTATTTATTTTCAGTTTTTAAATTTAATTATCTTCCGCTATATTCTTTTAATTATTTATTCTCTCGTATTTTTTTAATTGTTCCTTAGTTTGTAGTTCTCACTCTTGTACCTATCGCTGTTACTGTTTTACATCTGCTTGCTTACTAGATAAGTTGTTTTGTAAATTAACTTTATTTCTAATTTTATTCGATTTCTTTTATTGTCAATGATTGATTTTATTTTTAGTTCCTATATCTCTAACCGAGTTTAAATTATTTCTATTCATTAGTACAAACATTAAGCTTTCACTAATCGTCTGGCTTTCCTTTTAAAATTGTTTCTATGACTTTCCTATTAGTTTTTACTTTTTATTCTTTTGTCCAAATTATTATTTTGTAACTTTTGTTGTAATTCAACAGTACATCCTTTAGCATTTCACAAGCCCATTTTTGTTTTGCAACTCTTACTCATTTCTTTCTTGATGTATTCACCCTTCATACTTTCATGTACTTTTCCGTTACTTGTATATTTTGCTATTACTTTTACACATTACACCAAGTTTTCAATTACTACGAGATAAGTTATTATTGCAACTCCTAGTTTCTTACGTTATTTTTTTTGCTATATTATAGAAATTTTGATTTTTGCATATTTACTTTCATTTTTTATATTCTGGAATTTTTCGATGCTATATTTTTCATTATTTTGTATTGTCTAATTTATTTCGGAGCCTTTAAACTTGATTATAATATTTTACTCATAAAAATATGATATATCTCTGCATGTTTAAATTTTATTTATTTATTATGTTTTTGCACCTTTTATACAATACCTGTATTGTTACTTACTGTTTACTGCTTTTGTTATATTTACTTTTCACTGTTTAAAACTACTTATTGATTTTGTTGCTTTATACATCTCGAATATACTATATGTAGCATTGGTATAAATACCCGAAATCCAGATCCGACCCGGCCTATCCGGGTCCGGGTCCAAGTCCTAAAATCAGACCCGTTGTACTTTCGAGTCTGGGTCCGGGTCGGCTCAAAAGAGACCCGACCTAGACCCGGACCCGGACCCGTTAAAAAAAACCCAAAAAATCAACATAAAAAGAAATATTCTATCATCATCCCTCATCTCCTTCCTCCTCAATTCTAAATCTTCCTATTCCAAACTCAAAACTCATGCATTTTTCTTTTCTCCTCTATTCTAAATGCTCCACTTGCCGCGTCCGCTCGCCGCTCACACTTCCGCTCCTATCCGAACGGGTAGGAATATTTTAATTGGACCCGGACCCGGAACCGGACATGATCCTCACGGGTCCGGGTCTGGGTCCAATTTTTGGACCCGTAGGGGAACGAGTCCGGGTCTGCGTAGTGAAGGACCCGACCCGACCTGATACCAATGCTAGATACTGCATATGAAAGTCTTGTAAACGGTAAAACAACAATTATTTAGCTCATGTTTGAATAGTGAAACAATAATTAGTTGTAAATGAAAGTCCATGTTTCCATTAGTATATGTTAAAAAATAATTATAAATGGGGGGGTGTAAAATCCAACTTCTTTGAACTTTGAGTATGGAAAATAATGAAATGTAACTGTTGATGAGATATTTGCTCTTTTCAATGTAACATGAGCAATAAAAAATGCATAAAAAATCTAAAAATTTACAAACCTGATATCTGAAAATATAAATTTATGAGTAAATAGAGAGAGAATGAGAGATAGAGAGAGAAATAAATAAATAAATAAATAAATAAATAAATGAGTTGTTTTGGGAGCATTTGAATTTGAGTTTTGGGGGAGATTTTTGGGCGGAAAAATATGTTTTGTGAGGTTAGATCTGAACCATTGATTTCAACCATATTAAATGAGAAGCACTTGATATCTTTCATTGTGTTTTATTATATAGATTTATGTTGTACAAGTCATATTTTAGCATCTCAGCAAATTGGTTTTTCAAATTTAATATTTTACAAAGAACAATGCATGTATCAGTAAAACATGCACAAAATTTCAAAACTGCAACCTGTTATAATTGACAGTCGACCGAATTAAAGTCGACAGTTAACCGTCAGTTATTGAATTTCGGATTTTGTTTGCAATAATAGTCGACCGCTTCATCTTTGAACTGAAGTTGACAGTCGACTGTCGGTTCTTGAGTTTCAAATTTTCGCAGGGCAGTCGACTAGCCATTTTTGACAGTCGACTATCACTGTACTGGCTGGTGGGTTCTCTTGAGTTTTGAATTTTCGCAAGACAGTAGACCGACCATTTTCGACAGTCGACTGTCATTGTTCTAGCTGATGGATTTCTTGAGTTTTCTGATATTTTCTTTAAACGGTTATTTCTTTGATATTATGGATTAATAATCTATTGTTTTAGATGATGTTTTGCTACAGATTACAGTATTTTACAGAGAATTATATTTTGTTTAGAATAGAATTTAAACTTGTATTTCTATAACTTCATACAGTTAAATATATATGTTTTTTTTGAAGTAATTGATGTTTGTTGGTATCCTATGATTTGAAAATACGATTCTCAGTTATTTAATGGATTTAATATTTTATTTCAATTCTAGAATTTTACGAGTATATTAAATAAATTTGGATTTTTGATTGATTAAAGAAGTTTTATTGATATAAAGGTTTTAATGATGATATTAATAGTTTTATTGGATGTTTTGGTGTTGATATTCATTTTGTGAATCTCTAGGAGTGGAGTGAAAGTCCTATGAACCGGCAGATGAGATATTGTGGATTTTGACCAGTTGGGGTTATTGGGGTTGTTTTGTGGAATTAAGTCTGTTAGGATACACTAACTCTAGAGAGGGAGGATTTTTGTGTTTTTAATAATAACCAACTTAAGGATAGGCACTAGTGGAGATGTGATGGAACTTGGAAAACGTAAGTATATGCTCCTGGGTTAGGTCCAACGGATGTGTTTTCAGGACTTGTGTGTTGTTCTGTCTCGAGAGAACATTTGTATGTTCGCGTGTCGAAGTTCTGCATGCCTATTCTCGGAGCATGCACGGTGCGTTCACATGTTGAGGGTCAGCGGACCTATTCACGAGATGTACCGGGTGTATCTGCACATCGAGGGCCTCGCATGCCTATTCGTGGGGTACACGGTAGGGAGGTGATTCTCCGGTTTTTGAGCTATTCTGACATGATGCTTGCGCATCGAGGGTTGTGATGCATAGAATCCGACAAGTATGTATTAGAGAGTCAGCATATAGTATTAGCATTTCTTGACTCGGTTTTATGAATGTTGTTTTCTGTTTCCCTACACTTGACACTTAGTCTAGTTTCACTCGATGTTTTCATGTTTTATTTATTGTTATTTGCTTTTCCATTCGTTACTACTGTTAATACATGTTGTCTATGACTCTATAACTTATGTTTTATCTATGTTGTTGTTTTTTATGTCACTCACACCATTATGGCTGATCCCTGTAGTTTTGGGGGTTAGGGTTATCTCTAGCCTCATGTTTTACAGATAAGTGCCTATAGCTAGGGATTTGGATGCATGTGGTAGAATGATAATATGGCTAATTCTAAGTGTTTAACTTTTCGCTGTGCTTTGTAAACAATTGATGTAATAAAAGTTTTAAATTTTCCTGTATTTGGTTGCCATATTTATGATTACAATGAAGTTTGATTCTGGAATCATGCCACTTATTTCTGAGATATTATATTGGAAATTCGAGGCGCTACACACCCTCACGCCACGATTCTTGTTGCGGGAAGGGGATGTTCGTCACGATCTCTCTCTCTCTCTCTCACACACACTTTTTTTGGCGGCTAGGAATTTTTTCTTGACGATTCTGCTCACAGATACATATCATATATATATATATATATATATATATATATATATATATATAGGGAAAGGATCCGTTGCACACTACTTTGGTGCTCACCGCGTGAATATATATATATATATATATATGTATCTGTGTGTGTGTGTGTGTCTGTGTGTGTGCGTGTGCGCGCGCGCGCGCGCGTGTGTGTGTGCAGCAACCCCTAACGGACTAGTAAGATGTGGGGGCTTTCTGATTTGGGTTGGCCTAATTAATCTAATTAATTGTCCAACCAATTTTAGGAGCCCAAGTCTTACTTGGAATCTGAATTAAATTCATGTACTGATTTTAAATCCCAACTTTTATCTATTATAAGTGTGTGACCCTATAGGTTCTCATTACGTTAACAGTAATACTAAAATCATATTTTAGTGTTACAAACAATAAGCGGTATCTAGAAGTACATCACTCCTACTCAAATAACGGGCTAGTGATATTACATAACCTATATGTGACCAATATCAACATGTAGTCTTGTCCCTTTGTCCCGATATCTTAATTGATCCGAAGGCATAGAGCGTGTCACAATTGTATAGTTCAATCTTTAGTTTATTGATGTCCGAGTAGACTTACTAAAACAAATGAGATCAATATCTCATATTGACTCGTTTGAGCACGACCATGCATTTTGCAGTCTCACTCAATCAAGGGGCCCGTAGATTTCACTCATATTAGGTAAGAGGAACAAATCATATCTAAGTCACTCACATCCCTTCGCATAATTTGTAGTATGTCGAATAGTCGTCTTTATGATCACGTTATTACAGGCGACGTTTGTCGGCATTAAAATATATAACTTCTCATGTAGGGTACCGTAGTGATTTCATGTCAAAGGACCACGTACACCATGGTCACTGTCTGGACCACTTATGACAATCACTTAACGATCCATGCAACGTTCTTATGGTGGGCCAGTCCAGTACAATATTACTCTAATATGTACCCATGTGAAGACTTGATATCTCATATCCATGACCGATGAGATATAGTCATCAGTTTACGCACATACTAGTCTTTGTGTATTATTGTTGTCCTAATTAAAATTAATACTTAAGTAAGGACATTTAAGAATAACGTTTTGATTTCAACCAATACAATCTCACAATCAAGTCATGCACTTGATGTCCCATGGTATCGAACTTACTATTCTAAGGACTTTATTATGTTCATTTAATCACAATAAAGAATACAATAAATAAAATGCATCATATATGAAATAAATGTCAAAACTAGTATGGTCAATACACAACTGGCCTCTAGCGCATACATCAACACTTGCCTTTTTGCAAAATGAACCATTGACGTAGACGACCCAGAGTAGGAGGTCATCCTTGGCTTCGGACTGATCTGCAATAGTGCATTCCACAATAATCTCTACCAAAGCCTTTGCTTTAATGGTCATCCAGGGGCCACTAGTTGATATCATGTAGGCTCTGTTCGATCGACCACTTCATTAGTCGCACGTAGCTCTGCAATTTATGTAGGACCTGATTCAACAGAATGTCCGTCAGAACCTCGACATAGTGTGCTTGAAAACATGGGCAAAGTTTTCGGGCCGCTGTGATTAGTGCACATGCCACCTTCTCCATTTTTTAGTACCAAAGATCAACGTCGTGGAGTACTGTACTAACATAGTATATATTCTTTTGGGATCATCGGCCTCTCTTACTTTAACTGCACTGAGGGTCTACTCCGAGGTCGCAAGATGTAAATAGAGAACCTCCCCACATTCTGGCTTGCTCAGTATTGGTAGGGTTGGCAAGTAGGCCTTCAGCTGTTCGAAGACTTCTTGTTGTTGGTTCCCCCACTCAATGTTCTTGGCCCCTTAGAGGGCTTTGAAGAAAGGGAGGCACTTTTCCCCGAATCTAGCTAGGAATTGGACGATTGCAAGTAAGCGGCCAGTCAGCGTCTGGACATCCTTGACTGTAGTCGGAGAAGACATGTTGAGGATGGCTTGAAACTTCTCAGGGTTAGCTGCAATCCCTCTTTAACTGACCAAGAAGCCCAGATGTTTACCCGAGCTGATGCCAAAAGCACTATTTGATGGGTTCAATTCCATGTTGTGCCTTCTCATAATATTAAAGGCTTCTTCGAGATCCCTGAAATGGTCCTCCCTCATGAGGCTCTTGACCAACATGTCGTCGACCAATCTGACCTTTGACTTTTTTTGACCAATCACTGATAGGTGGCATCAGCGTTCTTTATTCCGAACATCATCATAGGATAACAATTGAGCCTCTGGTCGGTTATAAACGAGGTATAGGGGATATCCGGTGGTACATATGAATTTGTTTATATCCGGAGAATACGTCCACGAACGTAGAAATTCGTATCTAGAAGTGGCATCTATGAGGGCATCGATGTTCGACAAAGGGAAGGATTTTTCTGGCATGCCTTGTTGAGGTATGTGAAGTCAAAGTAGATCCTCCATTTTTTGCTTGCCTTGTTCACCATCACAACATTTGCCAACCACTCTAGGTAGTCGATCTCCTCGATAGAAGCTTATCGACCTCCTCTTTCACAGCCCGCTACCTGTCAAAATTATGGCGCTTCCGTGCAATCGACTTGAAGCATCGATCGACACATAACTTTTGCATCATGAGATCCTTTGTCACGCCCCGCTTCCTAAAAAGATTACGGAATACGGATACACGACAAAAGCCCAGCGAATGATTTTCATCATCCATAAGCTGTTCAAGAATCTTTATAACATCTCACAAAATAATCACAGTCGGAAGCAAAAGAATCAACCAACATGCACATATGAACCAAAACACCAACAAGAATACTTGAAACCAAATATATAAATCTCAAATAGTCATGATCTGAATAAGTCAACAAAATCCTGGGTCACATTGCCCAAATACAAAAAAAAAAATCCAAGTCTCAAAATACAATATTGTTCAAGCAAGCTACAAGAAATAATAATAACAAGATTCATCACTAATACTTCATCTCATCAATACTGTCTGGAATATGTTTTCCAAGATCTGCAATTCAACAATTGCAAGGAAGAGGAAAAGAGAAAACTTAGCTGTCAATTGCAAGTTACGGGCCGCTTGTAATGCAGAATACAAGTACATGGGAAAACTAACTAACAACATGGTATAAGCATGATATCCAAATATAACAACTATCATGGTAAGATAAACAAGTGTAAGTGGCATGTATCAAGTGTCAAGTAAACAAGTATCATGTAAACAGGTGTCAAGTATCAAGTGTTATGTATCACGAAATCAAGTAACTATTAACAAGTGTCAAGTAGCCAAGTACAAGTGTCAAGTATCATGTTCAAGCATCAAGTCTCATGTATCAAGTAATCAAGTGTCAAGTAAGCGTGTATCAAGTTAAAGTTTCAAGTTCAAGTTTCATGTGTTAATATCTTGTATTATTACTATCTAGGTATCACTTCATTTGCCATCCTTTTATCACATGGTTGTTACAGTCAATACAGTTTCATTTTAGATTTCATAGTAGACCATATAGGGCAGTGTACTCAGGACAAGCCTTAAGAATCAAGTATCAAGTATCAAGCCTCAAGTATCAAGTAAACAAGTCTCAAGAGTGAAGTATCAAGTATCAAGCCAAGTGAAATATCAAGCCTCAAGTAGTGAAATATCAAGCCTCAAGTAATCAAGTATCAAGTCTCAAGTATCTCAAGTATCAAGTCAAGTCTCAAGCATCACATAGAATCAATAGATTCTCTTCCGAGTACACGTTTCTGAATTATCCACTATTAGATCTGTCCCTTCAAAATCCCGGCTTGGTTAAATTATTATTAATGTCAAACAAGCATGTATGTGTCACGAAATAAGCAAGTATATCATGGTATGATCAAGTAACAAGTTCAAGTTGCAAGGTAAATGCGTACGAGTGCAAGATAACTCACAAAAGAATAAAATAACCAAATCTCAAGTTCAGGACAGCAAGACCATACTGTAGTAAAACAGTGATTCCCGGTGTTAAAAAAATGCAAATCTGAATCTGTCAAAACGTACAGAAAATAGACTCCCAACTGAATCCAGCGAATACAATTAAGTCATATAGTAATTCACAAAATCATAACTCAAAACTAGTTTTAATTCAGAAAACACGTTCAGCCAGAAATCAGTAAACCAATTCTCAGTCAGGAAAACAGCATCAAAACTCAACAAATAGATCTACAAAAAGTCTGGGGTATTCTCCTATATGTCTAGTATCAGAATATAAAGTGTCAGAATTTTCCAGTAAAATTAGATCAGTCATAAAAAATCAGAAAACATCAATAAACGATAGTTTAGCAAATCTGAAATTCCCAACACTTCTGTAAGAAAACTATAATATCTCACAACCAGTGAAACGAAATCCAAATGCGCCAAAGGGAGATGAAAATAGACAAAATATATTAACTTTCATATTTCACAAGCATTTTTCATACAGTAGAAGGAAATAGGGCGAAAATACGATTCTTTACAGAACAACGAGCAAAATACAGTAAACACAGTCTTTATAAACAAGAATGAAACGACATATAAAACTCAACAATAAAATCCACCAAAATTCTGGGTAATTCCTAACTAGATAAAAAAATACTGACCAAAGTTTTGGATCAAAATAATATACGTACCATCAGTATCAAAATAATTAGTTCATCAAAATCATCGAAAAATGAAATCTGAAAAAGATCTATACCTCTATAGTAAAACAATCATATCTCACAGATACGAAAACAAAATCAACCAAGGTCAGAGGGGTTGGAAAGCAGAAAAATTTCTCTACAATTCATATTTTATACTGAAATTAAGATTCTAACCTTAATATGGTCTAAACTACTGATCAAGACAGATTATCGACAAACCACAGAATTTCCTCAAAAACCAAAATCAACATAGATCCAACGAAACTTGATCCAAACACATCCAAATATGAAATCTAGTTTGCCAAGTGTCCAAATATCATGAAGTAGGGTAATTAACATATCTAAAACAAGTCTATCACATGATTCTCATCAAATACCCAAATTCTCACAGGAAGTCTCACATATATGATCAAACCAAGAACGGGTAAAACCTAAGTTGTTTCATGTTAATATTTTGTCATGAGGAAACTATGGTCAAATCACTATAGAGACAATATCAACAAGGGATTTCATACACGAATTGTCACTAGAAACCAACTACACTACAAGCGGTATTTTTGACTTGTATCATACAAAGGAATTTGAGTACAAGTTACTTGCCTGGAAGACGACGATGAAACAAAGCAAAGATCAAGAATAACGGGAACGAATTCCCGGGCACGAACTCAACAGCAATAAATCACGAACAAGATGATCACGAACAAGATCACGAATCCAAAGAACAAATAACCCACGAAAATGATTAGATGGCTGAGATCATGAGATCAAGAGATCAAGGCGATCGGATCAGATCGGACGACTCTGATCGAAGATCATGATCAAGATCAAAATATGATCAGTATCTTGATGATGATGATGATGATCGGGTCAGATCGACGATCGGACGACCACCAATCAAATTGATCAAGAACTCCAAGATGATGATAATGTGATCCAATGGTCCATAATCAAAGATGATAATCAAGACCCAACGGACACCAAGATCAAGATATCAGAATCAAGATCATGAACAAGATCAATTGGACGACCGAGATTAAACCATGATCAAGAAGATCAAGATGAGATTGTGAAGATCCAACGGCCCACAACAAAGCGGATCAACACTCCATGATTAAGATGTGATCAACGGCCCACATTCAAACCATCAAAACCCACAATAAATAGCAACATTTTGATCGGCTCTGGCTAACTTGATCAAAACCCATCAATAGAACAGTCGGGGGGGGGGGGGGGGCTGGCAAGCGGGCAGACATCTAGGGGACACGGCGACGGGCTGTCGTCTGGAGAGGGCAACGCGATAGTGGGATAGCGGGAGAGTGGCGTCCTGGCAGTCGCGACGAGGAGAGGAGACACAGGGGGATGGGGCGCGACTAGTGCAGGGGAGCGTCAGCACAGGCGGCGCTGCACTGAGAGGAGGGCAGGGGGTGCAAGGTGGGGAGATGCAGGGGAGAGGGCCAGGGAGGAGGTCAGGGAGACTCACGCATCGCCGAGAGGAGGGCAAGGGGTGCAAGGCGGAGGGCGGACGGGAGATGGGAGAGGGAAGACGAAGCGGCGAGGGTAGAGAGGAAGATGAACAGGTAAGGTTAAATTGTATGTATAGGTTGAAGAATATAATTAGGGTATAGGTTGGTTTCGGGTTTAGGGTTATTAACCAGGTCTGGGTAGTATAGAAAAATGGGTTCAGGGTTAATGGGTTTTGGAACAGGACTTAATGGGTAGGGTGTAATATATTGGGTTTAAATGGGTATGGTTATAAATAAACAGGGTAATGGATAATTGGGTTTCAGGTTTTAAAATAGGATAAAATCCAATAGGAGAAATAGGGTAAAATAAAATAACCAAATAATAAAAATATACAATTAGGACTTTTATAAAAATATTAATAATAATAATAATACTGATAACAATAATAATAAAAAAAAATGATAAAAATAATAACAGTAATAATAATAGAAACCCAGGTAATAATAACAACAATAAGATTTGTATTATAATATAAAGAAAATAGTTACAAATACAGTTATTGATCGAAAATAGATTTTGATAGAAGATCCACAATAGATTTTGACAAAATAATATGAAAACCGAAAAAATTAATTTGCGAAAATTTTAAATACAGAAAATACACAAAAAATACGGTTTTGGGAAAATAGGGGTTACATCCTTGAAAAAGCCAGGCATGTCCGAGGATCACAAGGCAAACAGTTCACCGTTCGTTCGTATACATTTTTTTAGTTTCATCTTTAGCTCAGAGGGAAGTGCCTTTCTTGTATGACCCCTTGATTTGGAAGATATATATATATATATATATATATATATATATATATATACACATTGTATGGGCTTGGATTGTGGGCCTAGCGAATATATGTATATGTATATATTAATATAATGGTCCAAGTGAATTTGTTGGTGTGCATGGTAGTAAAGAGACTCGGGTTGTGAGGAGTGCATGAATTCACGTGAGGTGAGTGTGACATAGGTGGGTGCATGCGCGTGAGGTGAGGTGGAAATGAAGTAGGTGGGATAAAATAATCCCATATCGGAAATACTAGGTGTATAAAGGCTGTTTATATTAGATTGTCTATGATCCAAGAGTACTTACTCAGGTAGCTTTTTTGGTTAGGCTGTGCCCTGTTGTGGGATTGTGGTTAGATTTTGTTTTGGGTGGGTAGTACGCGTATACGCGTGTAGGTGCATACTGAGCTGAACTGGGCTCGGGTTGTTACAAATGGTATTAGAGCTGACATTCAACAACGACCGTAGGTAAGAGTGGGTAAGATGTACGCTTGAGGTGGAGCTGAGAACAGTTTGTTGGTAGAAAGATCAGGGCAGTAAGCTAGCAGAATCAAGGGTACTCCACTCCACATTGGCTAGAAAGGAGTTCCTATATTAGATTGTGAGTCCCGAATTTAGCAAGGATGCTAAGTCCTAAAGAGTAGTGAATGTAAGACCCCTGGATTTGGAAGACATATATGTTTACATTGCATGGGCTTGTATTGTGGGCCTTGCAAATATATGTATATGTATATATTAATATAATGAGACAAGTGAATTGGTTGGTGTGCATAGTAATAATGAGGCATGGGTTGTGAGGAGTGCGTGCATGCACGTGAGGTGAGGGTGACAATGGTGAGTGAATGCACATGAGTTGAGGTGAGAATGAAGTAGGTGGGAAAATATAATCCCATATCGGAAATATTAGGTGTATAAGGAGTGTTCATATTTTATTATCTATGATCCAAGAGTACCTACTAAGCTAGCTCCTTTGGTGACGTTGTTCCTTATGGTGGGGCCGTGGTTAGGTTTTGTTTTTAGGCAGGTAGTATGCGTACACACGTACGGAGCTGAGCTTGGTTCGGGCCGTTACATTACTGACCCTGAAAGTTTTGGTTGTCCTCCTCGATGAAAGCGATTTCCTGTAGTTTGTTTGCTTGTTCGAAACTGGTCGCACTTCTCTCCGAAGTGAGTTCTATGGCGTCAAGGGGAAGGACCGAGCTCCCCACTGCGACCATATAGCAGTTGTTGGCTGCCTCCTTACTACCCATCACCACTCCAACTCCCACTACCATGGGGAACTTCATTTTTGTATGGTAGGACAAAGTTGTGCCTTGAAATGATGCCAGGCCGGGATTCTCAAAGATGACATTGTAAGCTGCCTTAATATTGACAACCATTAAAACCATCTGTTCGATTCGAACTGCTGGGGTGGATCCCACTGTCACGTCGAGAGTTATAATTCCCCTCAATTTGAACGGGGACCGGAGAAGCCGTGGTAGGTGTACCTAACGGGCTTGTGGAAGTTTCTTGGGAGCTTAAGATTCTTAAAGGCATCCAAGAAGAGGATGTTAATAGAGCTACTGTTGTCCTCTAGGATTCGATGATCTCATGGTTCCCCATGTAGAGGCTTATAACAAGGGCATCGCTGTGGGGAGTTCGGACGCCTTCAAGATCGCTATTGGTGTCATGCCCCGCTTCCCAAAAATATGGAAGACGAGTATATGACATTGGCCTAGCGAATGACTAACGTCATCTTTAAGCTGTTTATCCGATCAAGTCAACAATATAATCAATATATAACATTTGCATAGGCAATAATAATAATCTCATGAATAATAATACTTGGAATGAAGCAATATGAAATATCCAAATATAATAAACCAACGTCTGGAAAAAATAATAAAATACGGGTCATATGCCCAATACAATAATAATCTAATCACAAATAATAATAAGTCTCAATACAATAAGTTCAATAAAATGACAAGCAATTAGAAAGCATTAAATCTTCACAATGTTTGTTCTCCAATCCTAGCAGGCAATTCTCCTACATTACCTGTGAATTCTTCATCTAAAAAGAGGAGCAAAATTGTCCTTAGAGCAAGCTATAGACAGTTAGTAGAGAAAGCAAGGAACAATGGAATAACGACATCACAATGAATTCAATGGAACAATAGGAATCAATAACATGGGACAATAGCAATATTCAATATCATGGTAATTGATGCAATGGATATAAACAATGATTCAATAATCGATAACAATATTCATTGATCAATATCAATAACACTTAGACAATATTCAATATCAATAGAAACAGTGATGAACAATATGTAATGTCGATGTTGTGTCAATTCTTAAGTCTATTAATCATTTAATCCTAATTAATGCACGTACTACTGTGTCCCATATGTTCCATACTACAGCTTCGATGCATATAATCAATTTCGCTTAGACTGAGTGGTGAATTCTACAAATCATGTGCCGGTACGATAACCACAGATATGATAACAATATTATTGCACGATTAATTATAATGATACACTGATACATTGATTCACTCATTCATGGATTCACGGATTCACCTGGTTCACGGATTCATGGGTTCACAGGTTCACGGATTCATGACACGAAAGATTGGGGTGCCGTAGTCAGCGCTCAACAATCACTCGATGACCAATGGCCGAAACAATCACTATATTATTCACTACTCAAGTCAATCCCTTAAACCCCGGCTTGTTAATTATTTTATTAATGCAACAATACAATATGCAATTAGAGACATTGGGTGAACAATAGTAACAATAGGGGAAAAATAAGATGATAACATGAAGTACGAAAATAGGAATGATGACAATAACTCATTAGGATCATGCAATGCAACTTACATACTTCAATTCATGCAATACTACGATATAAGATTAATCAAGCTATTAAAAACTGGAATATAAAAATTTGGACAGTAAGAGTAGTCTATACAAAAATACAATTTTCCACTGCTAGATGAATCAAAAATTGAAACCGTCAGAAATTCTGAATACTAGACATCCACACGGTTCCAACGCATATTTAAAGTTAAAAATCCGACAACAGTAGCTAGGTCAAACACATAATTCTTTACAAATTTCATGTTCAGGCAAAAATTTGACATCAAGCTGTTAGAATTTTAGAATCAGCAAAAACTCGATAATAAATTTAGTAAAAATATTTATTAGACTCCTAAAAATGTTAAGTAACAATCTTGAAATTTTCAGAGGAATATTTTTAAATTTGATCAGCCTTTTAACAGT
Organism: Hemerocallis citrina; assembly: GCA_017893485.1. Classification (NCBI taxonomy): domain Eukaryota; kingdom Viridiplantae; phylum Streptophyta; class Magnoliopsida; order Asparagales; family Asphodelaceae; genus Hemerocallis; species Hemerocallis citrina. The sequence goes on along the minus strand of CM030364.1, from coordinate 145,507,262 downwards.
TTAAACATGAATCATACAAGAATCTCAAAATCTGGAAAAAAAAATACAGCGGTAGTAAACGAGCATAACTTTTGGTAGACAACTTAGAATTCGGATATTCAAGATGTTCTGCAATCTAGAAAGAAAAGGCTACAATTCTTATTCAGAATGTTATTCATTTTAAGATAATTTACTGGGTCAAAAATAACAAACATTATACAGCCAGCATGCAACATACAAGTTTTTGGATTTTTTTTATGAAATAAATTAGTTAAACATGATGGATATTGATTCTATTAGTCGATAAACTACTTAATTCGCATGATTGGTGCAATAACATGATTAATAAAAATAAAATCACACATATACACTAATTTAACATCTACCAAACAACAATCGATCAATCAAACATATAATCTAGCAATTATTTGTACAATAGATTAATTGTGTGACAATAATATGAGTACTCCTATCATGAAAACTATATGAATGCAAGAAAGATTCAATCTTTAGAGTCAATAGAGGCATGATATCAAGAATATTGGGGTTAACTCGTGTAAACCCCCAATAGACCAAACAAAAAAGGATGAAAATATACAATACGATGAACAATTGGATCTACTTACAAGAATTTCAATAAAACATGAATTTGACACAATTAGCAATTCAAGAGGGAAAGTGACTTGCCTTATGGATGATGAAATTGAATACCAAGAATAACGAGATGAGAATCCCGAAGCAACAAACCCACGAACACACGAAATAACACGTGTATAATACTACAATAAAGATCTAAAGCAACACAGCAACAATAGTAAATAGAGACAGCAGCATCAACAGCAAAGGAGAAGCAACGTCAACAGCCAAGGGGCCTCGGGTTTGGCTCGACGGCAGCAAGCGGCGACTTGCGAGGCGCGAACGGGGACGGCGGTGGTCTGGCGCCCTATGGCGTCAATCGGAAGAGGGACAGCAAGGGGGTGGTTTCGATGAGGGCTGGCACTCGAGGAGATAGGGGATCGCCAGGGGGTTCGACGGGAAGAGGGTAGCGGCTAGGGCAGTGGGTCTGGGTGAAGGCGGCGATGGGGTCGCCGGATTTGGCCGGAGATGGAGTACAATGGTTTTGGGCAGGAATTTTGTTGAGAGAGAAAAAGGAAAGAGATTAGACGTCTATTAGTGTTTCAATTGTGCAATTTTTCGGGTTTGCAATAGGATTGTATTTATAAAGTACAATTAGGATGTTGGGTTAACGGTTTAGGATCCAATAATAGTGGTTTTAGGTCAAGAACAATTGAAATTGGGTTTTAGGGTTCAATAAGAGATGAGTTTAAAGATAATAGGGTTCAAATAAAAATACCCACAATTAAATAAAAGAAAATAGGATCAACAAAAATAGCTCAATTAAGAAGAACGAAGAATTTCAAGAACAAATTTAATTAAAATAATCAAGAAAAAAATGGAGTATTTTATTCAATTGCAAATAAAATATGACAAAAGGGGGGTAAAATGAAAAGAACGAAAATAGTAGTTACAATCTTACCCACCTTATAATAAAATTTCGTCCTCAAAATTTGAGCTAGTGGTAGTAGGGTAACACCAAAGGAGAGAAAAGAACTACACAAAAAGATGGGGAAACCTCTTTTGAATCTCATCTTCAAGCTCTCAAGTCGACTCACCAGGCGAATGAGGATTCCAAGCAACATGAACCAACTTGATAACCTTATTCTTCAAAATCTTCTCTCGCTGGTCCACAATCGAAATTCGATGAATCGCACAGGACAAATCTGGTCGAACCGACAACTCCGAATAGTTAATAACATGACTATCATTCCTGATGTACTTCCTGAGCTGAGAAACATAGAAGACGTCATGCACTCCAGGAAGAGCTGGCGACAACGCAAATCTATAGGCCACCTTGCCTACTCGCTCCACCACATCGAACGGACCAATGAATCTAGGGCTCAACTTGCCCCCACTACCAAACCGAATAACACCTATCCATGGAGACACCTTGAGGAACACATGGTGTCATGCCCCGCTTTCCAAAACTACAGAATGCAAGCACGTAACATGGCCCAACGAATGACATACGTCATCCATGAGCTGTTATCGATTCAACTCAATAATATAAACAGGAAGTAATACAACCACGCATGCATTAAAAGAATAATCACATGAATAACATTACTTGGAATTTAAGCGTAAAATAATCAACATAATAACAATTCAACATCTGGAATCAACAATAACAATATTCGGGTCAAAAGCCCACAACAAGAATTAACAACATCTGGAATCAACAATAACAATATTCTAGTCCGTCGGGCAAATCTCCTTGATTTTCTGTAAGCTGTTCATCTAAAAGAGAGAATAATATGTCCTTAGAGCAAGTCGTGGATAGCAAGTAGAGAAACAGAGGTACAATGACAATAACGGTATAACGATGAATTCAATGAATGATGAAATCAATAGTATTGAACAGTGACAAAGTGATAATAGTACAATGTGCAATAACGATGATTTATAACCATACCAATAAACAATAAAAATAACGGTAAGCAATAACGATAACACTGTTCGATAATGATGACAAAATGCAATGGCAATGCGATGAAGTCTTAAGTCTATTATTCATTTTAATCCTAACTAATGCACGTACTACTGCATCCTATACTACAGGTTCGATGCATACAATCATTTTCGTTTAGACTAAGGTGCTAGATTCTATAGGTTATGTACTCATCACGATAACAATAACGATGACGATAACAATAGCAATTTCTTGCACAATAACGATAACAATTATTCACTAGCCTGACACAATATTTTCGGAAACAATGCCCACATTCCCGAGTACAGTCACTATATTATCAACTACCGTAGTCAACCCTTAACCCCGGCTTGATTAACATTCTTTATTTAATTAACATGCAATACTAATAGGGAACAATAGGGACAGAAATATCAATGGGAAGCGATAATGCGATTAATAAGGGATACTAGAATGATGACAACACAACCCTAAGATCATGCAATGTACTCTATAGAATTAAATACACCAAATTCAACATTATAGATTCAATTATATATTATTAAATACAGAAACCCAATTCAGGACAGCAGTAGGTTGTTGTACCAAAATTAGAATTCCTATTGCTACAGGATAGAAAATGTGTATCCGTTAGAAGGTCTAGAAACTAGACTCCTGCCCGGCAACAACGCATATTTAAAGTCCAAATTTCGACAACAGTAGCTAGGTGAATTTCAGTGTTTTTTACAGGTTACCGTTCCTGGCTGGTTAATAATGTTAACTAGTTTCAGTTGTAAAAGCAGTAAATATTCATTTTAAAAATCAGCAAAAATAATTTTCATTACCCTAAGCATGTTGGCTATCAATCTGGAAATTATCATGCTAATATTTGATCATTAGTTCACCTAATTCATCAGCTTAACATGGTATGTGCATAAATCTGAAAATACAGCGCAACAGCAGTAAAATGGTCAAAACTCATGCAATATAAGTCAGAATTCGAAAATTCTGGATGTTCTGGAAACTAGAAATATGGGGCTACATTTTATGTTCAGAAAGTTATTGATTTTGATGATATTATCTAGGTCGAAATAGCATGACAATGTTCCGGTTGACAATAAATTTTAGGGTTTCAACATGTTCTTCATGAATAAGAAGATTAAAATGTTATGAACGATGAGTTAGCGGTTAACAATTATAAATCATAGCAAGTTACGTCTATGTGAACATGGTATTAAGATGTATAATGTCCACAATCTTACTAATCACAATCAACTAATACACAATCATCAATCATATGAACAATCAACACTAGTATACAATCTACAATAGTTGTGTAATGTCATGACATGAAATACAATAATAATTTCTATTCCTATATTAAATAATCAACAACATGAATGTATGGAAGATCTCTATACATTGGAGGCAAAAGATGGTACGAAGTCGAGACTACTACTTTGATTCGCTCGTGTAAATCCGTAGCATCCCAACGATAGATAACAATAACGAATATACAATAATCAATATAGATCTACTTGTGGATTCAATATATAATCTCGAATAAGATACAATATAATTCGAGAGTGAGATGACTTGACTTTAGAACGACGTTAGATCCAATATAGGGAATAACGGGATTAGGATCCCGGGTGACAAGTCACGAATCCACGCACGTACAAAAACACCAAACACCGAAAACTCTATCCAAAACATCAAAACAGCAAATCTCACTCCAAAACACCAAAACAGCAAATCTCTCACACTGCTCTTCTTCTCAAATGCGACGGAGAGAGAGAGAGAGACGACGGGAGACTCGACGACGACTGCGGCGAGGAGCGACAGGCGGTGCTCAGGGGCTCAACTGGGCGACAACAGTGGAGGAGTCGACGATCGGGGGTGCTCTGTTTTGATAGTAAAAACAGAGGAGGAAGACGACGGAATAGGCGATGTTGCTCGGGGTTGACGGTGGCGAAGATGCAGTCGGGAAGCATCACAGCAACGGAGACAGCGGTGCTCGAGTGAGCTTTGTTTTGCTCTGAAATAGGGGAGACGAGAATGGCAGCGAGAATGGCAGTGGGATCTTCGGTCGATGGCAAATCTTAGCAATGGCGGCTTGGAGTAAGTGGCGATTGAGGAGGAGTTGGCAATGGTGGCAGGCGGAGCAATTGTCTTGCGGTGGTGGGGAGCGGCGGCCCTCAACAAGGAGCACCAACACTGGTTTCAAGAGTTCGACGAAGACTGGAGGAGGTGAGCTGGGGCTCAGGTGATCGAGGGCGCTGCGGCGATGCTCGAGCGAGATGACGAGGAGGAGTAGCGGTGGAGCGAATCGCCGAGTTGATGGGAAGATGAGCCGAGGAGCTAGGCGCGGCAATGGTGGGAGCGATGTTGAGGACGAAGCTTTGGGTTGAGGAGGAGCAGGAGGTGGGTTCTCTTAGGTGGAGATTTGACGAGGTGCAGGAGGGCGGTAGGAAGACGATGGGAGGGTGACGCTTCGGTCGAGCTCCAATTCGGAGAGGAAGACGGAAGAAGAATAGGTGGGCGGGAGGTTAGGGATTTTGGGGGGGGGGTATAACAGTGGCAAAGGGTTGGGTTAGGTGGAGGTTGAACAGTAGATCGGGGTAGGGGTGAACAGTGGAAGTTGAAGGGATTTGTTTGGATGATTTTAAGGAGAGAGATTTGAGGGGTTTTAATAATAATTAATAACAATTATGATAATGGGGAGAGATTATGGGGATAGTGGAGAGATATGGGAAACTAGGATTACGGGATGTGAAGGGTGAGAGAGTGTGAAGGGTTCTTTTGATCTATTCAACACACAAATAGGAGGGGAATTGAGTTTGGATTAACTTGGGCTTTATATTTGGACTTCACAAATAAAATAATAATTCTAGAAAGAATATAAAATTGGGCTTCAAAATTAAATAATTATATAATACAAGATAAATCAAAATCAATGGACTTTACAAAAAATAATAATACTAATATGATAAGAAAAATAATACATGACAGAATTTGGTTCAAAATATTCATGAAAATAATTCAATAATAATAATAATAATAATAATAATAATAATAATAATAATAATAATAATAACATGATACAAAAAAATAAGGATTGACTTATCAACTTTATATAAAAATAATCCAAACGAGAAAAATATATAATCGGTCAATCATAAAATGGATAGTGAAATCAAACATAATTTTCGTTTAGAAAAGATTTTAATCGGTCAATCATAAAATACACTATTATTTGAAATAACATAATTTTCGTTTAGAGAAGATTTTAATAGAAGATTCAAAACAAATTTAACAAATAATAATCAAAATACAGAAAATATTCGGGAAATACGTATTTACGGAAACGGGGGATACACATGGTCACCCACTTCGAACTCCAACGGTCGCATGTGCATTTTTGCCCATTTCCTCTACCTGTCCTGTGCGGCTTGCAAATGCTTCCTGATCTGGGCCACTACATCAACAGTCTTCGTGATCAATTCTGGCCCCAAAAGCTTCCTCTCACCAATGTCATCCCAGCACACTGGCGATCTACACTTCTGACCATACAAGACTTCAAACGGAGCTACCTTAACACTTGATCGGTAGCTATTGTTGTATGAAAACTCCATCAAGTGTAAATGATCTTCTCAAAATCCTCCAAACTGAAGAACACAGGACCTCAACATACTTTCCAATGTCCGAACAGTCCTCTCCGATTGACCATCTGTCTGCGGATGGAATGCAGTACTGAACTTCAACTTACTCCGAAGACTGTTCTGAAGACTCTCCCAAAATTGAGACCTGAATCTAGTATCTTTTTCTGATATAGTAATGACAGGAACACCATGCAAACTCACAATCTACTGATTATACTTCTCTGCAAGGCTCTTTGTAGACTGACCAACTCTAAAGGGAATGAAATAGACAATCTTCGTCAAGAGATCCACAATTACCCAGATGGCATGTGACCCTTGGGACTTCTAGGCAAAGCAGTCGCGAAATCCATAGTGATATCCTCCCACTTCCACTCTGGAATAGGAACGATTAAAGAAGTTCAGCAGTCCTCTATGTTCTGCTCACGAATCTGAGAACACACGACAACACCTCCACCTGTAGTAATGTTCCAAGCTGCTTGCATAGCGCTGCTAGCCAAGTGATGCAGTTCGACGAAGCCAGAGGAATCAAAAAAATGAGTAGAACTAGAGTCAAAGAGAACATTAGCAGAAAAGGAATGAACAAGGATAATGCCCAACAAGAAGTCAAAGTGAGAACACAACACAAAAGGCAGAAACAAAATGCAAGAAACAGATATGAATGGAAGGCTAACATGAATAAGCAACAGGATGGAATCACAAAATAGCAAAGAAATCAAAATAAAATACAAAATGAATACAACTAAAGAATACCTGCAACAACGCCTAAAGCAGTCTCAGCATCCTGCATAGTCAAGTTATTGGCCTGACCACAACTCGTAGGAATATTACCCCTAGGAGTAGCTCTCCTTTGATCAAAGACCTACCTCTGAGGTGGAAGTAGTGGCCCACCCTAACCACGAACAAGCGCCCTCTGCGGAGCGGGACCTCCCACTGGTGCTTGGGGCATGGTCTTAGGGCAATCACAAGCCATGTGATCATTGCCTCCACACAAAAGGCACACACGATTTGCTGCCGGATAGTCCTGGCGCCTAGTGCCCAATCTTGTAAAAGTATGAACAAACCAAGTGCGGCCTTTGAACAGCAGGTGGGTAAGGCAATGCTCTAGCAAGAGGGGGTGAAACTGGCCTCCTAATAGGCCCTCCTGAAGACCTAGCAGCATTAGAGTATGGGAAAGAATGCTAAATAGCACACTTCCTCTTGCTAGTCTGCTCCTGAATCCTAGCGGAATCCAGGATATCTACATAATAACGAAGTCCCAAGGCAGCCAGATGATCCTGGATCTCAATATCGAAGCCCAATAGGAAACGACGAACTTTATCTTCGTCATTTGCCACCATGGAAGTAGCAAAACGACTTAGTCGGGTGAATTCCGCAGCGTACTCGTCCACAGTCTGACTTTGATTCAAGACAGAGTTTAGTTTAACGTCGATACTTTATGAAATAACAATGAAAAGCATAATTATACACTATCTAACGAACCTGAGTTAGGAAACAAACTGTCGTTCCATTTCATTCTTGGTGACACCAGGAAAGAACTTCGTAAGGAAACTCACAGTGAAAGTATCCCAGGCAATGGGTCTGCCCAATCGCTTAGCTTTAGCTTGCCACCAGATGTGGGCAAGATCAACAAGTTGGATGCTCACAACATCCACACGATCCACATCCGCAATCTGCGCTGCAGTCAACAACTGCTCAGTCCTGATAAGCCATTGCTTGGCTTCAAGTGGGCCTTCAGTGCCCGAGAACATATCTGGATGAATCCTCATAAAATCTGCCACATTTACAGGTCTCGGCGACAGCAATCCTAGTGCAGGTACAACGAGTTCCTTGTTAGTAGCTTCAAAAGCCACCATCATCAAATCATTATGTTCCCATTGCATCCGCATCATCAGTTTGTTGTGCTCACGCTGCGTTTGCATCATTTGCGCAATAGTGAGCTCATCGGACTGATCATCTTCAGCTTGGAAAGATGAAGAACCTTTCCTAACCATCGTCTGCAATAAAAATCAATTGGTTAGCATCCAGATAATAAGTTCGTTATCAATTATTCATGTGATCTCTGTATTACATATACTGTTGAGTCAAACTAGTTAAATCCAAATCTGATTAATATATCAATCAAAGCCAAACTTTCTTTCATTGGTCACGTTTGACTGATATATTATTCAAACCTGGGCTTTGATACCACTAAAAACCTTGTCACACCCCGATTTCCAAAAATACGCAATACAAGTACATGACAATGGCCCAGCGAATGACTAACGTCACCCTTAAGCTGTTTATCCGATCAACTCAACAATATAATCAATACAGAACATTTGCGCAGGCAATAATAATAATCTCATGAATAATAATACTTGGAATGAAGCAATATGAAATATCCAAATACAATAAACCAACATCTGGAAACAATAATAAAATTCGGGTCATAAGTCCCAATACAATAATAATCCAATCACAAATAATAATAAGTCTCAATAGAATAAGTTCAATAAAATGGCAAGCAATTAGAAAGCATTAAATTTTCAGAATGTTTGTTCTCCAATCCCAGTAGGCAATTATCCTTCATTACCTGTGAACACTTCATCTAAAAGGAGGAGAAAATTGTCCTTAAAGCAAGTCATGGACTACGGAATAACGACATAACAATGAATTCAATGGATCAATAGGAATCAATAACATGGGACAATAGAAATAATCAATATCATGGTAATCGATGCAATGGATATAAACAATGATTCAATAATCGATAACAATATTCAATGATCAATATCAATAACACTTAGACAATATTCGATATGAATAGTAACAATGATGAACAATATGTAATGTTGATATTGTGTCAATTCTTAAGTCTATTAATCTTTTAATCCTAACTAATGCACGTACTTCTGTGTTCCATATGTTCCATACCACAGGTTCGATGCATACAATCAATTTCATTTAGACTGAGTGGTGAATTCTATAGATCATGTGTCGGTACGATAATCACTTATATGATAACAATATTGTTGCACGATTCATTATAATGGTGCACTGATATACTGATTCACCTATTCACGGATTCACGGATTCATGGGTTCACGGATTCACGACACGAAAGATTGGGGTGCTGTAGTCAGTGCTCCACAATCAATCGATGACCACTGGCCGGCACAATCACTATATTATTCACTACTCAAGTCAATCCCTTAAACCCCGGCTTGTTAATTATTTTATTAATACAACAATACAATATGCAATTCGAGATCTTGGGTGAACAATAATAACAATAGAGGAACAATAAGATGATAACGTGAAGTAGGACAATTGGAATGTTGACTATAACTCATTAGGATCATGCAATGCAATATACATACTTGAATTTATGCAATACTACGATATAGGATTAATCAAGCTATTAAAAACTAGAATATAAAATTTTGGACAGCAAGTGTAGTGTGTACAAAAATGCAATTTTCCGCTGCTATAGAATCGAAAACTAAAATTGTAACGCACCGGATCCCCATTACCGGACATCCGTGACACAACCAGAATCTTTACCTTCAACTATATCTCAACACAGTAATAACACGAAAATTTAAATACTTTTATTGCCAAATAAGGTCATTACATCATCGATTACAACCAATATCTTGTTCTTGAACAAGAATACAAATTACATTAACTCGTTACATCTTATTACAAAATATTTACCAACTCTTCTTGTAAAGCTATCAGTGGTCTCCCGGAATGGTAATCGATTGATCACTGCCGAAGCTCTGCTGAGTGGTCAATCGGCTCTACTGGAACTTGCCCCTCGGCTTGAGTGTTCCGCTGCACGACTCTGATATTCTTACACCTGCTCGAAAGGTAGGACCGGTACCTAAAAGGTGGGGAATGTCAGTAATTATACTGACACAATGCTGATAAGAAACAACGATCTCCAAAGTGGCAACCAAAAACCATCTTGAATGGGAAAAGAAACGTGCAACCTAATTTCCCACGTGTTCGTGTATGCCATGATCTAACAACAAAATGCATCAGTCGCATGCCTTATTCTAATGCAAGCAAGACTTTGGGACTCTGGATCCGCATGCATCAGATACTACATACATTCCAGAATCAAGCATGGCCTACTCTAATGCACAAAACAAAGAATGCACACGATGCACCTACTCTAATGCAATTCATTTGGGAACGTATGCATCACATACTACATACTTCCCCAAAATCAACTTCAATAGAAACGTATGCATCCCATACTACATACTTTCCAAAGAGTTCACCTCTCCTGAGGTTCAATCCCTCGCCATGCATGATACTCTTGTACTCATCCTGTTCACAATAGGTTTCTGTGTCTGAGGAGGCTGCAGTCATTCGATCTAGTCCCTTACTGCAGTCCGTAAAGTGGTGGTCGTGTTTGCCACTTAGTACCCGTGCATGGACCTCACTCAAAAAGCCGTGACAAACCTTCCGGTACAAAAGCATGTACCCATGAAGTCAATGATTCATGAAAAAAACCCACACGAATAGGAACATGACGGCTTCGAGGGTCAAATCCCCTATATCCGACAGGATTTCCTCTCCCGTTCCTTATCTCGGTTCTATGGCAATTAACAGATCGAGATACGAGACCCACGAACTCAAAACCAGAGAACCAAATCTGTATCCCTACGAAAGAAAAAGTACAACACCCGACAATGGTCTGCTAGTACTAATGCAAGATACATACAAAATCACTCTAACCCAAGACTCACTCTAATCATTCAGGTGAACGGATTGCTTCCAAAACCTTGCCCATCGACCACTGGCCCCGATGACACAAGTCCTGCTCGCCACTTCCCCTAGCTTGGAATTTGTCCTTCACCATGGCCTGCGTTCATCCTTAACCGGCATGAATACAACTCGACGGCACCAACTCGGATGCCCAACACCTCGGCGGAAGTTCATATCTAGGGTCGACAGACATCGGGTATCACCCTACCCTTGTGACTAACTCGAGTCATAAAATTCATAATAGGAGTCAAACACCAACAAGACCAGCAAATGGACACTATTCATCTCCAAACAATGAGTCATCAACTCTTAGGTACAAAAGGGGAAAGGTTCTCCCAACACTAAGTCAAAACCATGACTAAACAACTACAGGTGTTTCTGCATGAAACTTAAAAGGATCATAACTCCCACTATAGAACTCAGTTTTGGGTGTTCAAGCCCAATATGGGAAGGTAAAGACCTAGGATACAATTCTCTAGTTTATCATCACCTCAGATTCAGTCATCTAAATCCTCAAAATAGCCTCAGAAGCCTCAGCCTGTGTACTTCCTGTATACTAATTGCACCCTACCGATAGCATAAAACCCTACCTGCTCATCGGAATGGTACCAATCCAGGTTCAGTGAAAAGGTATGAATGTCCTCTACAACTTTCTAGTTTATCACCAATCCCAATTGTTCCATTTGATTACCCTAAAACAGTCATTTTCCTCAGGTATACAGAACCACACATAAAGCATTACTCAAACAGAGCCTTCAGCTCAAAATCTGGTTTCTATCCAATCTTGCAAAAATCATATTTATTAATCTGCACACAGGACTTTCTTCAAATAGGGCTTCTTGGAAAGCTCTATATGTCTACTACAAATTCCTAGTTGTACTCTTTCTCTAATTCTGCTCATATAGAGCCATAAAAGTATCATCTTATCAGAGTGTTAATACTGAGTAGGTTCTGCACAGTACATGCTAAAATATTTATCATAAATCACATGCTTACCAAATGGTCATCAAATTATGATTCCAGAAACTAGACACCATCATGTACAACATGAAAAAAGTTTAACATCCAAATTCCAAGTAATCAAGGAGTTCTACCTGTTGTAAATATGCATAAAAGTTCTGTTGTTCTTCAGTTACTATCTTGACTACCCTTAATTAATTAATTTTGAACATGCATCAAATTTCGTCCAAATAATTTTATTATTTTTCTGTAAAGTCCAGATGCATGCAAGATAACATAATAAAAATTTCATAAGTATATCACGAGTCAATTAATTCTAAGAATTTCCACAAGTTCAGTTGTTACAATAGACAGACCCAGTCTCTGCCTTACGACTCAGTCCTCAAAATTGATTTTATTAAAATATCAAATAACATCAGAAAAATCCGAAATAAATCATGTAGCTTCTAGACATACATGAGATCATTCTTTATAAATTTAAAGATCAAAGTCCTATTATTTTGTTCTCTGGAAATTCGGGAATATGACATGCAGGTCCAGTTTTCTATTTCCATTTTCAGATTCTAACAGTCTACTCCTAATCAAACAATCTCTTGTTACTATTACTGATCGCATGCAAGAAATTAAATAAGAATGAAAAAGAACAAGTTCAGATAACTCCCCACCCTTAGTTGGCTTGAGAAGATGAGGTTTGTCTTGAGATTCCTTCTACAAATCCTTCTCCAAAGGCTGGAGAACACTTCTTATTTTTGGCTCTTTTCACTCTCTCCTTCTCTTTCTTTTTTTTCTTTCTGAAATTTCTAGAGCTCAAGAGGTGTGAAGGAGGGGTTTTGTCAAGAGATGAGTGAGGGAGAGTTGGTGGGAGGCCGGCGAAATAGAGGGGGGGGGGGTGAGGTGGCAAGTGGTTTTTTTCACCAAACCATGGTTTCTAGCCCCTAGTTTTTGGGGACAAGGTTTGGCTAAAACTTTTTAGCCTTTGATCAACTCCACATCCCTATCAGGGGGTAAGCCTGGCAACTCCTCTGGAAAAACATCTAGGAAATCCCGAACCACTAGAGGCACAGCCTCACAGCCTGAATGCAATTCCATCGTACAAACCTTCTGATCAACTGCAGCTCGGCCAAGGGAAGATTCCCAGGCATGGAACTCAAATTCTGCGTGATCTGGAATCCAGAACACAACTTTCTTGGCATGGCAATCAATAATGGCATGGGTTTCACCCAACCAATCCATACCCAGAATAACGTCGAATCCTGAATTCTCAATTATAATCAGAATGGCTTTGAAATCTACGCTACCAATAATTACGGAACACTGCCTGCACTCCCGGGAACAAATGACAACTCCACTACCTATCACAATGTTCCAAGCCTCTGACATATTACTGCACTCTAACTAATGGAGAACGACAAATCGAGAGGATACAAAAGAATGGGTTAACCCGGAATTAAAAAGAACATGAGCAGGGAAAAAGCAAATAAGGATGACACCTAAGACAGAATCAAAAGAGACAAAGAAAAGAATGGTTGAATAGGCAAAATGCATAAAGATAAACAGAAGGAAATAAAGCAAAGGAAATGAAGAAACAAAAGAGAACCAACAAAACAATAAAACAAAAGATACCTGCAACCACACCCTTAGCTGACTCAGCATCAGCAACAGTCAGGTTGAAAGCTTGACCACTCCTGGGAGTAGCGGTCCTCTGACCGAAAATCTGGCGCTGCGGAGGAAGATGTGGTCTAACTGGACCACGAGCTGGGGTAACCTGCTGAACGGGACCCCTAGGCTGGAAGAGCCATCTGCTGCTGTCGCGGGTAATCCCGCGCCATATGATCAGAAACACCACAACCAAAATAGCGACGATTGACACGCATGCAGTCTTTGAGCTCATGCCGAGCAAGACGGCAAAAGTCGCAAAAACTGGTCTGCTGAGGAATCGCAGAAGATTAAGGAGCTGCCTTGAGCGGATGGGTTATGACAGGGCCTGCGAACAGGCCCACCAGAAGGCCTAGCAACTGAGTGTGGAACAGTCCGCTAAGAAGGAGCCAATCCACCACGAGCCTGCTCCTGAGCATGAGCTGCCTCAAGAGCTTCTGCATAAGTGCGTAAGCGAGGGGAGACAAGCTGCACCCTAATCTCGAGCTCAGGCCCCAAAGTAAATCTACGAGCCCTATCATCTTCGTTCGCCACAAGAACTGCTGCCGAGCGACTAAGTCTCGTAAATTCTAGCTGCGTACTCGTCCACAGACCTAGAGCCCTATTTCAAGAAAGTCTCATGTTACAACATTACTTGAGCAATATGTAACAAAATTCCATTACTAGAAATAACAACCAACCTGTTTCAGGACAAAGAATTGTTCCTCCATCTCCACTCTAGTGCTGCTAGGAAAAAACTTTTCCAAGAAGCTCCTAGTGAAAGTGGCCCAAGTGATCGGTCTTTTGAGCCTTTCTGACTCGGACCTCCACCAAATATGAGCCAAGTCCACTAGCTAGATGGCAACCACATCCACACGATCTGCATCTGCAACCCTAGCTGCCAAAAGCAGTTGCTCTGTCCTAATCAACCACTGTTCAGCCTCCAAAGGCGTCTCAGTGCCTGAAAACCTGTCGGGATGCAGTCTCATGAAGTCCATGACTGTACCCGGACGGGGAGGAAGAGTGGCCTGCATAGGCGCAACGGGCAGAGGAACTCGAGCGACTTCCAAAGTGGTCATCACCAAATCACTATGGTTTTGCTGAATATTGATCAAGCGCTCAAGCACAGCGGTGACAGCCACAAGCTCAGGCTGATCACCCGGAACACGAGAAGAACCTCTACGAGCCATAGTCTGCACAAAACCAAAAACAGTTAGCAACCAGATCAATGTTGATAATTATTCATTTATGCATGCATGGTTGGTGAAATGTTGAGCCGATTGCAGTTCGAGCCAAGCTTGTCTAATATATTACGCAACTAATACCTTAGCCAAACCTGGCCTCTGATACCACTAAAAATCCTGTCACGCGCGCTTCCCAAAAAGAAAATACGGAATACGGATACGCGATAAAAGTCTAGCGAATGATTTTTATCATCCATAAGTTGTTCAAGAATCTTTACAACATTCACAAGAATAATCAGAGTCGGAAGTAAAAGAATCAACCAAGTATGCACATATGAACCAAATTACCAACAAGAATACATGAAACCAAAATATATTAATCTCAAATAATTATGATCTGAATAAGTCAAATATCCTGGGTCACATTGCCCAAATACAAAAATATCCAAGTATCAAAATACAATTGTTCAAGCAAGCTACAAAAAATAATAATAATGAAATCCAGCACTGGTACTTCATATCACCAATACCATCTGGAACCTGTTCTCCAAAATCTGCAATTTAACAATTGCAGGAATAGGAAAAAAAACAAGTTCCCGTCAATGAAAGTTACGGGCCGCTTGTAATGCAGGATACAAGTACATGGGAAAAACTAACTAATAACATAGAATATATATGGTAACAAAATAGAATACTAGCATGGCAAGATGAACAAGTACAAGTGGCATGTATTATGTGTCAAGTGAACAAGTATCATGTAAACAAGTATCAAGTATCACGAAATCAAGTAACAAGTAACAAGTGTCAAGTAGTCAAGTACAAGTAGCAAGCGTCAAGCATTATATTCAAACATCAAGTCTCATGTATCATATAATCAAGTATCAAGTGTCATTTATCAAGTCTCATGTTCAAGTCTTGTATTGTTACTATTTAGGTAGCACTTCATGTGTCATCCTTTTATCACATGGTTGCTACAGTCAATACAATTTCGTTTTAGATTTCATAGTGGACCATATAGGGTAGTGTACTCAGGGACAAGCCTCAAGAAATCAAGTATCAAGTATCAGGCCTCAAGTATCAAGTAAACTAGCCTCAAGAGTGAAGTATCAAGGCTCAAGTATCAACCTCAAGAGTGAAGTATCAAGCCTAAAGTGAAATATCAAGCCAAGTCTCAAGTATCAAGCCATGTCTCACATAGACTCCATAGATTCTCTTTTCGAGTACACGTTTCTGAATTTTCCCCTACTAGATATGTCCCTTTAAACCCCGATTTGGTTAATTTTAATATTAATGTCAAACAAGCATGTATGTATCACGAAACAGGGTAAGTATATCATGGTATAATCAAGTAACAAGTTGAAGTTGCAAGATAAACATGTACAGGTGCAAGATAACTCATAAATGGATAAAATAATCAAATGTCTAGTTCAGGACAGCAAGACCATACTGTAGTAAAATAGTGATTCCCGGTGTTACAAATATGCAAATATGAATCCATCGAAAGTTCTAGAAAATAGACTCCCAACCGAATCTAGCGAATATAAATATGTCACATAGTATTTTACAACAACATAACTCAAAACTGATTTGAATCCAGAAAATACATTCAGTCAGCAATAAATCGAATTCAAAGTCAGGAAAACAGCATCAAAACACCTCAAATAAATTTAGGAAAGTTCTGGGGTATTCCCCTATAGGTCTAGTATCAGAATATAAAGTTTCATAATTTTCCAGCAAGATTAGTTCAGTTAACAAAAATAAGAAAACATCAAGAAACGATAGTTTGGCAAATCTGAAATTCCCAACACTGCTGTACGAAAACTGTGATATCTTGCAAACCGTGAAATGAAATCTAAATCCGCCAAAGGGAGAAGAAAATAGACAAAATAAGCTAAATTTCTTATTTCATAATATTTTTCATACAAGAAAAGGAATTGGGGTGAAAATACAAATCTTTTATAAACGAGCATGAAACGGTATATAAAACTCTTCAATAAAATCCACCAAAATTCTGGGTAATCCCTAAATAGGTATAAAAATACTGTGCAAAATTTCAGATCAAAATAATATGCTTAGCACTAGTATCAAAATAGTTTAGTCATCGAAATCATCAAGAAACGAAATCTGGAAATAAAATACACCTCTGTAGCAAAACAATCATATCTCACACATACGAAAACAAAATTGATCAAGGTCAGAAATTTTGGAAAGAAGACGGATTTCTCTAAAAATCATGTTTAGATACTGACCTTAATATGGTCTAAAATAGCAATCAAAACTGATCATCGACAAAATGCAGATTTTCCTCTTAACAACAAATCAACATACAACATACGAAGCTCGTTCCAAGTACAACCAAACATGTTATAGAGTCTACTAAGTGTCCAAACAACATGAAATAGGTTATATGGCATGTCCGCAACAAGTATAGCACATGGATCCAAACAACCACAAAATTCTAACAAATAACTCACATATATGATCATATCAAGAACGATCAAAACCTAAGTTGTTTCATGTCAAATTTGTGTCGTGAGGCAACTATGGTCAATAGCACTATAGAGACAATAACCATAAAAAATACATCACAAATGAGTTCTCTCTAGAACCCAACTACACTATAAGCGGTATTTATGACATGTATCATACAAAGAAATTGAGTACAAGTTACTTGCTTTAACCAAAGACGAAATGAACACCAAGAATAATGGGAACGGATTCCCGGGCAACAAATAAAAACCCACGAATGAAAATCAGGAACCAAAGCAACCCACGTGCAAACTACATGCACGTGCAAAGCTCCAAGAACCAAGAGAGAGAGAGAGAGCATCGGGGTAGCGGTTGGCCCCTGCTGACTGTCGTTGCTCCTATGGTTGCTGCTACTGATCGACACCGGAGGACAGAAGGAGAAAGATATGGGGAGATAGAGTTGGTGCTCGGGTATGGTGTTGGTTGGCTATGGGGGTGATGGGATCAGGATAGGGCAGCGGATGGGGGTGTGCTGGTCGGTGGGGAGAGCAGGTCGGGCTGGGGTGTTGACGGCGCAAAAGGGGAAGGGAGGCCAGGGGGGGTAGGGTGATTAGGGTTAGGGTTCAGTAGAGAGGGAGAAAGCTTATATATATAGGGTTTAGTTATGGGTATGGGTATGTGGGTTAATTGGTTTTATGGGTCCAATAGGAGTAGTAGTATGATTAGTCTAATTAGGAGTTGATTAGGATAAATTTGTATAGGTTTCAAATAAGATTGTAGGTTAATTTAGCTTTGGTAATCAATTAGGGATCAAAAGCAATAGGCTTAGCAATAGGGTAAACAACCAAAACACCACGAGCACCTAAGAATAAAATAGACAGAACGAGAACCAATTGAAGGGCGAAAAAGAATAATAATAACGATCAAGAACAAATCAAAAGACAGGAAAATCAATCACAAGAAGATCAAAAATACGCGAAATGAATATATTGAAAACAACTCCAATATACGGTCCAAAAGAAATACAAAAGGAAAACAAAGAGAGGGAAAATACACCAAAATGAAATAAAAACACTCCAAAAATACACAAAATGGAAAAACAGGGGTTACAGTCGTGGTCTTGTCGATGCTATTGCTCACTCAACCAGCCAGAGGGACGAACCCTCTCTAAAACAGGACCTTCGACACATCCTAAATAACCCACAACAGAAGGAATACCTCCATTGTAGTGCCCCAAATTTTCAATATAATATCTCAGAAATACGTGACACAATTCTAGAATCAACTTCAATGTAATCATAAACATAGCAACCAAATACAGGGAAATTAAAAGTTTTTATTACATCAATTGTTTACAAAGCACAGCGAAAAATTAAACACCTTGAATTACATTTCTTTCTTTTACAACACATTCTTTTACAATTTACAGAAGCTCTATTATCATTCTACTACATGCATCCAAATCCCACGCTATAGGTACCTACCTGTACAACATGAGGGTAGAGATAACCCTAACCCCTAAAACTACAGGGTCAGCCATAACGGTGTGAGTGACATAAAAATAAATGCAACATAAATAAAACATAAAGCATAGAGTCATTACCAACACGTATTAACAGTAACAATAAAATGAAATAAGAAATAACAATAGATAAAACATGTAAACATCAAGTGAAACTAGACTATGTGTCAAGTGTAGAAAAATAGGAAAACACACGAATGAAACCAAGTCAAGAAAACACCAATGCTATATACTGATTCTCTAATGCATACTTGTCAGATTCTATGCATCTCACTCTACATAGGTCCAGTGCAAGTCCTTAACGTTCTCCACTTGATAGGGTTTAATTCTCCGCTTATGCAACTAATCCTACTACAATGACTACTACGAGATATAGATAAACTGTGAGTATTAGACCACGCCCTGATAATTCTGGAGGTCAATCTCTATCCACGGATAATTTCGGAGACTATTTCACTCACACTTGGGAATCTTCGAGAATACCCTACACCGCAAGCTATGGCGCCTCATCACACGAATACCACAAGAGCGTTGCCTCGACCCCGATAATTCCG
Organism: Hemerocallis citrina; assembly: GCA_017893485.1. Classification (NCBI taxonomy): domain Eukaryota; kingdom Viridiplantae; phylum Streptophyta; class Magnoliopsida; order Asparagales; family Asphodelaceae; genus Hemerocallis; species Hemerocallis citrina. Next base: position 145,488,012 of record CM030364.1, on the reverse strand, counting down.
GAGATCAATCCCACACCACAGGTAATTCCAAAGACTATTTCACTCACACCTCGTTAATTCCGGGGATTATCTCACACCGCAAGTCATATTGAGCTCCATAACCCATGTTCACATTCATCATATCACCATTTAGTGCATGTCCTTATCTTTTTAAGTTAATTAAATTAATTTAAGAATCTCCTAGTGTTGGTGTACCCTACCGGACTTAACTCAACTGATCAACAACAAAGCCCAACAGGCCAAACCACAAACTCTCAACTGCCGGTATACTATGGTCCCACACACCCTCTAGAGACTCACAACTTAACCATCAATGCAAAACTTTCATTACAACCTATACTTCTTTTATATTAAGAAAACATCTCGAAAATACTATAATCTTTAGCAAAAATTATATTCAGAACAGTAGGTCATTAATCCAATAATATTAAAGAATCAGTTGTTTTAAAAAACTTCAGAAAACTCAAGAAAATATCAATCAGAGCAGTGGTAGTCGACTTTATACTGTAGTCGGTCGACTGTCCCCAGTAAGAATCCAAAATCGCAAGAAACACTAATCACAGCAGTGACAGTCGACTATATAAAGTGGTCAGTCGACTGTCCCGCATAAAAATCCAAAACTTCATGAAAACAATAAACAGAGCAATGGCAGTCGATTGTATAAAGTGTTCAGTCGACTGTCCCGCATGAAAATCCAAAACTTCAAGAAAATATTAATCAGAGTGGTGGCAGTCGACTGTATAAAGTGTTCAGTCAACTGTTCCGCATGAAAATCCAAAACTTCAAGAAAACACTGCAGCCAGGATCGCGACGGTCGACTATCGAAAATAAACGGTCGATTGTCGTACCCGCAAACTGCAGTTTGAGTTTGTGTATGTTTCAACCGATATGGTGTTTTACTTTATAAAAATGAAATCTGTAAAAAGTACATTCCTGAGATGATTAAACGTAACTTGTAGAGTATATAGGAGTTCATAAAAACAAATCAAAACCACCTCGAATTAATAAAATAACAATTTATTGAATTTCTTCAAAATAAGACATGAATATGAGTACATATCAGAATAGGGTATTTGAGAAATAATTATGCATCAAAATAACATTGTAAATAGGGGATACATTGTTCAAAACTATCACAGTGCTAAAATAATCAAGATTAAGTCATATATCTCTAAAACTCAGAAAAATTCAATTCCTTCAAAAACAATGAAATGGAGTGCATGCATATACGTGTATGTGATATATCTAAATCATCAAGAAACCATTGTAAATACGCAATATAGAATTCTAGTTCATCTCAATAATTGAAAACAAATGAAATCCAATTGAAGACTTCACATAATCACAAAACCAAATTTTGGTCATAATGTATCAGACTTGAAAACAACCCATTTTCTCAAAACTTCAAAACTACATTTTTAGACTCAATAGTCGTTCTTGTAATTCATTAAACTCATTCACAATATTTTACCTATGAATATAAGCAATTATAACGATATTTAATCAAGTTTTTTACCCTACGAAGAACCCCAGACAGAGCTTATGCATTTTATACATGGGGAAGAGTAATCCTTTTATCCATTTTTATGCAATATCATCATACCACACATCATAACAAATCAAAATAGCAAGTATATGAAGGAAAACATCCTACTCATGATTTCTATTAGGTTCTTTAACGATCTCAAGTCATCCACGTGTAAATTTAATCATCAATAACAAGGTTTCCATGAAAGATCCAACTTTTAACTCATCTACTCATCAAATCCATTATATCTTTATACCGATCCCTCACATGCTTTCTAAATAGATAAAACATCACATACAACATTCAAAGAACAATACAAAAATAAACATATATCACTCACCTCATTGAAGAAATCAACCAAATTAATAAAGAATGAGAAAAAACCCTTCTTTTGCAAAATCCAAAATCATCTCTTCAAAACTCCATGAAATTAATAATAGAAATATATATATTTTTTTTGCAGAGGAGAGGGCCGGCTATAGTGGCCATAATATAGGCCGAAATCTAGACTTTTAGGGTTTTACAAGTTTATGGAAACATCCCGTAACAAAATATTACTTTACATATATAAACCTTTCTTTAATAAACTAGTTAAAATAAGTTAAATAAATAAAAATCAAATCAAATCTTCTTACTACTGAGTTTTCCAACCATCCAGCACAGCCCAGAATTTTAAAAATTCAGATTTGTACTCAGAGTGGTAATTTTGCACAAAAGTCTATTTTTTGTAATATTTGCAAATATGTCATAAAATATTCGTAAAAATTCAGAAAAATCAAAAATAATATTTACTAATATATATTAGATTTTCCAATTAAAATTATCACTTTTACTTTCCAAGAAAATATTTGCACAAGATCTACTTAAATTCCATACTTGTAAAAACACCATATTTGTTTAAATTTTTACCAAATCAACTCTAAATAAAACATAAATAAATTTTATTTTCAATGATGACAATGGAAAGCCCAAAAATCAGTAAAAACAAATTTTAATTATTTGTTTGAGATCCAAACGACTTTTTACATAAAAGCCTCTCTCTTTCGAAGTATTTATAAAAAATAGTTTATTTACTCAGAAAAATCTCAAAATTTAGGATATGCTTAATTTTAAATAGGAGAATATATCCAGAAATTTTAAAGTGGAGATTTGTACCCAAAAAATATTTGCACGTGTTTTGCACGTGTAAAATTGAAATTTCAAGAAAATAGTCAAAGTAGTCAACTTTACCAATATAATATTATTTAGTAATGCAAAATAAATCTTTTTATTTTGCAGGATGTTACATCACTCTCCCCTTATGAAAGTTCTGTCCTCAGAACTACTCTAAGAAAAAGAAAAAAAAATTCAAAACTTACAAAACAGTTTCGAAAATTTACTCTATCATTATTTTTATAGTTGGATTTATGTACTAAGAAAAAAAAAATAACATTTAGATATAGCTCGAAGAGTAAAAGGTGAAAACTGACATGTCAAAAGTATAAGAAATCCAATTGAATACACCATTAATCCCCAATCGTAAGAAATTAGTAAGACTATGCTTACAGAATAAGAAGTCAAAAGTGAAGTTGTAAAACCCAAATATAAAAAGGTTGATAACGACACAACAACGAAGGAACACAAACATAGAAGTTATAAAAGAAATAGCGTTGGGAAAAATAATCAGTCAAGATACATAGAAATATGAACAAATTTAGCTAAGCAAAGAAAATTTTAATAATAATGAATGTACAAGACATGAAATAATGAGTATACTAGTGAATGTCGACATTGCAATCAATACTCGAAAAACACATTAAAGGGTAACGAGCAAAATAGACCAAAATTTATATATGAAAGAAGACTCAAAAGAAGTTCATTAAATATTACAAAAGTAAGCATCAAATCATTTATTAGTTTGCGGAAACAAAATAAGTGAGAAATCTAAAAGGTTAAAGAATTGGAAAATGGTGGCAATAAATAGTGATTACAAAAGAACGAAAACTTAGACCATAGTTGATGAACTCAATCTTGAAAAATCTTATAAACACAAAATAGATTAAAAATCAACCATACTAGTTCAAATTACATGGAAACATAAAGTGTAATTTGTATAAACAAAAGTCATAAAAAAAATATTTCTTTACCATTAGTTTCGTTATATATGTAAAAAGTCCTGAAATATCAATTAGTAAATAGGTAAAAAAGTCTCCTCCTTAACATCAAGTTGCAGATTCGCCTTCACGACATCAAGTTGCAGGTTGCCGTCTGGATATTCGGTTGCACATTTTGCCTCCCCGACATTCAGTTGCAATTTGCCTCCATTGACATTGAATTGCATATTTGCCATCTCGACATTAGGTTGCACCGAAATTGTAAAATGGAAGATGTAACATTCCATTTGCACAGGGATATTGGACACTTAATTTAAGTATGATGTTATGTTTTGAAATTCGTGATATAAAAATAGTAGCAAAAGTAAGAAATGGAGTTGAAAGTCACATGACGGAGTATTAAAATAAATGTATAGATTATAAATATCTAACACAATAGTACAAAATAGTAGTAGTGAAAATGATTTATAAAAGTAAGGAAAAACGAAATGAAATACATGCATAAGCATATTGCAAATGTGAATAAGAAAATAAATATGTAGTGTAGCAAATTTACACAATAAATAAATCATAAAATATACAGTAATGTAAGGATTAAACAAGTGTTAAATAATATGCATAGAAAGTATGTTGAAATACATGGTACATATATAGTAGTAGGAAGTACATGTAGAAATCAAGAATGTAATGATAATAAAAGTTAAGTAAAATATAAGTAATGGGTGAATATAGTACACTCAAGAAGTAGAAAGCAACAAAATTAAAAAGCAGCTTGTAAAAAGTAATTACAACAAAATAGTCAACAGTAAGTAATAATAAAGGTATTGAATATAAGGTGGAAAAACATAATTAATAATAAAAATTTTAATGTGCAGAAACATATTATTTTTATATCAATAAAATATTGCAATCAAGTTTAAATGCTCCGAAATAAATAAGACAATACAAAATAATGGTTAATATAGACTATATAGTATCGAAAAGTCCAAGTATATAGATATAAAATGAAAGTAAATGTGCAAAACCAAATTTTATAATATAGCAAAAACAATAATGAAAGGAAGTAGAAGTAGCAATAATAACTTATCTCGTAGTAATTCAAAACTTAATGTAATATGTAAAAGTAATAACAAAATATAAGAGTAACATAAAAGTGCATGAATGTGAAAAGAATAATAACGTCAAGAAAGAAATGAGTAAGAGTTGCAAAAATAAAACGAGCTTGTGAAATGCTAAATGATGCACTGTTGAATTACAGCAAAAGTTGCCGAATAATAATTTGGACAAAAGAATAAAAAGTAAGAACCAATAGTAAATTCATAGAAACAGTTTTAAAAAAAAGCAAGACGATTGGTGAAAGCTTAACGATTGTACTAATGAAAAGAAAGAATATAAAATCGGTTAGAAACTAAAATAAAATCAATCACTCACAATAAAAGAAACCGAATAAAAGTAGGAATAAGTTAGTTACACAAAAGTTATCTAGTAAGTAACAAATGTAAAACAGTAAAAGTGATAAGATACAAGAGTGAGAAATACAAAACTAAGGAACATTTAAAAAAAAAATATACAAGTAAATAAATAATTAAAAAATGTAGTGGAAGATAATTAAATTTAATAACTTAAAATAAATAAATAAATAGAATAAAATAATACTAGAGAAAATCATAAAATCCAAAAATTAAATGCAATGAGTAAAGTAGATAAAGATATAGTGAACATTAGCAAGTAAGATAGAAAACATACAAGTTGAGGGGTAATAATAAAATATCAAATGCATAAAACGGACAAAAGAGATCAAAAAGCTAGTGAGAAAAGTATATGCTTTATGCAAAAATAACCAATGCACTTGCGATAAAGAAATTTCATTCAAGTCTAAGCATACAAACAGTCTAAATCTCATTACAGATCTTCATGACCAAACAATCAAGTCACACACATCAGATGTCCACCAAGGTACTCACACTTCTAATTCCCACCTAGGTTCCATTTAATGTCCACTTGTGTACTCACACATCTAATGTCCACCTAGGTTCTCACACATCAAATGTCTATATATGTTTATTTCCCGTACTATGTTTAAAATTACTAATTGAAGCATGCTCTGATACCAACTCTGTAGCGCCCCGAATTTTCAATATAATATCTCAGAAATATTTAGCACAATTCCAGAATCAACTTCAATGTAATCATAAACATAGCAACCAAATACATGAAAAATTAAAACTTTTTAGAACATCAATTGTTTACAAAGCACAGCGGAAAATTAAACACCTTGAATTATATTTCTTTCTTTTACAACACATTCTTTTACAATTTACATAAACCTACCACATGCATCCAAATCCCAAGCTATAGGTACCTACCTGTAAAATATGAGGCTAGAGATAACCCTAACCCCGAAAACTACAGTGGTCAGCCATAACGGTGTGAGAGACATAAAAATAAATGCAACATAAATAAAACATAAAGCATTGAGTCATTACCAACACGTATTAACAGTAAAAATAAAATGAAATAAGAAATAACAATAGATAAAACAAGAAAATATCAAGTGAAACTAGACTATGTGTCAAGTGTAGAAAAACAGGAAAACACATGCGTGAAACCAAGTCAAGAAAATACCAATGCTATATGCTGACTCTCTAATGCATACTTGTTGGATTCTATGCATCCCACTCTACATAGGTCCGTTGCAAGCCCTTAACGTTCTCCACCTGATAGGGTTTAATCCCCCGCTTATGCAACTAATCCTACTACGATGACTACTACGAGATATAGATAAACTGTGAGTGTTAGCCCACGCCCCGATAATTCCGAAGGTCAATCTCTATACACAGATAATTCCGGAGACTATTTCACTCACACCTGGGAATCTTCGAGAATACCCCAAACCTCAAGCTATGGTGCCTCATCACACGAATACCATATGAGCGTCGCCTCGACCTCGATAATTCCGGAGATCAATCCCACACCGCAGGTAATTCCGGAGACTATTTCACTCACAACTCATTAATTTCGAGTTTTATCTCTCACCGCAAGCCATATTGAGGTCCATAACCCATGTTTCCATTCATCATATCACCATCTAGTGCATGTCCTTATCTTTTTAAGTTAATCAAATTAATTTAAGAAACTCCTGGATTCGGTGTACCCTACCGGACTTAACTCAACTGATCAACAACAAAGCCCAACAGGCCAAACCACAAACTCTCAACTGTCGGTATACTATGGTCCCACACACCCTTTAGAGACTCACAACTTAACCATTAATGCAAAACTTTCATTACAACATATACTTCTTTTATATTAAGAAAACGTCTCGAAAATACTATAATCTTTAGCAAAAATTATATTCACAATAGTAGGTCATTAATCCAATAATATTAAAGAATCAATCGTTTAAAAAAACATCAGAAAATTTAAGAAAATATCAGTCAGAGCAGTGGCAGTCGACTTCATACTGTAGTCACTCGACTATCCCGCGTAAAAATCCAAAACCTCGAGAAACACTAATCAGAGCAGTGACAGTCGATTGTATAAAGTGGTCAGTCGATTGTCCCGCATAAAAATCCAAAACTTCAAGAAAATATTAAACAGAGCAGTGGTAGTCAACTGTATAAAGTGTTCAGTCGACTGTCCCACATGAAAATCTAAAACTTCAAGAAAACATTAATCAGAGTGGTGGCAGTCGACTGTATAAAGTGTTCAGTCGACTGTCCCGTATGAAAATCCAAAACTTCAAGAAAACACTACAGCCAGGATCGAGACGGTCGATTGTCGAAAATAACCGGTCGACTGTCGTACCTGTAAACTGCAGTTTGAGTTTGTGTATGTTTCAACTGAAATGGTGTTTTACTTTATAAAAACAAAATCTGTAAAAAGTACATTCCTGAGATGATCAAACGTGACTTGTAGAGTATATAAGAGTTCATAAAAACAAATCAAAACCACCTCGAATTAATTAAATAGCAATGTATTGAATTTCTTCAAAATAAGACATGAATATGTGCATATATCAGAATAGGGTATTTGAGAATCAATTATGCGTCAAAATAACTTTGTAAATAGGGGATACAATGTTCGAAACTTTCTCAGTGCTAAAATAATCAAGATTAAGTCAAATCTCTCTAAAACTCACAAAAATTCAATTCCTTCAAAAACAATGAAATTGAGTGTAGGCATATATGTGTACATGGTATATCTAAATCATCAAGAAACCATTGTAAATACGGAATATAGAATTCTAATACATCTTAGTAATTGAAAACAACAAAATTCCAATTGAAAACTTCACATAATCACAAAACCAAATTTTGGTCATAATGTATCAGACCTGAAAACAACCCCTTTTCTCAAAACTTCAAAACATGATTTTTAGACTCAATAGTCGTTCTTGTAATTCATTAAACTCAATCACAATCATTCACAATAGTTTACCCATGCATATAAGCAATTATAACGATCATTTATCAAGTTTTTTACTCCACGAAGAACCCCAAACAGAGCTTATGCATTTTATACATTGGGAAGAGTAATTCTTTTATCCATTTTTATGCAATATCATCATACCACACATCATAACAAATCAAAATAACAAGTATATGAAGGAAAACATCCTACTCTTGATTTCTATTAGGTTCTTTAATGATCTCAAGTCATCCATATGTAAATTTAATCATCAATAACAAGGTTTCCATGAAAGATCCAATTTTTAACTCATCTACTCATTAAATCCATTATATCTTCGTACCGATCCCTAGCATGCTTTCTAAATAGATAAAACATCACATACAACATTCAAAGAACAATACAAAAACAAACATATATCACTCACCTCATTGAAGAAATCAACCGAATTAATAAAGAATGAGAAAAAACCCTTCTTTTGCAAAATCCAAGATCATCTCTTCAAAACCACGAAATTAACAGTAGAAATATATTTTATTTTTTTTACAGAGGAGAGGGATGGCTGTAGTGGCCATAATATAGGCCGAAATCTGGAGTTTTTAATGTTTTACAAGTTTATGGAAACATCGCTTAACAGATTATTACTTTACATATATAAACCTTTCTTTAATAAAGTAGTTAAAATAAGTTAAATAAATTAAAATCAAATCAAATCTTCTTACTACTGAGTTTTCCAGCCATTCAGCACAGTTCAGAATTTAAAAAATTCTGATTTGTACTCAGAGTGGCAACTTTGCACAAAAGTCCCTCTTTTTGTAATATTTGCAAATATGTCATTAAATATTTGTAAAAATCCAGAAAAAATCAGAAATAATATTTACTAATATATATTAGATTTTCCAATTAAAATTTCTGACTTTTACTTTACAAGAAAACATTTGTACAAGATCCACTTAAATTCATATTTACAAAAACACCATATTTGTTTAAATTTTGACCAAATCAACTCTAAATAAAACTTAAATAGATTTAATTTTCAATGATGACCCTGGAAAGCCCAAAATTCAAGTAAAAATTTTTTTCATTATTTGTTTGAGATCCAAACGATTTTTTTACATAAAATCCCATCTTTTTCGAAATATTTATAAAAAAAGTTTCTTTACTCCGAAAAATTCCAAAATTTAGGATATGCTTAATTATAAATAGGAGAATGTATTAAGAAATTTAAAAGAGGAGATTTGCACCCCCAAAAAATATTTACACGTGTAAGATTGAAATTTCAAGAAAATAGTGAAAGTAGTCAACTTTACCAATATAATATTATTTAGTAATGCAAAATAAATTTTTTTTATTTTGTGGGGTGTTACATCTATCATCGCATCAAATATAATCACTCCCGTAATGAGGGTCCCATTCGGATCATTAGGGTAGCCGAATGAGACACTCCCACTCCGGGCAAAAGAACATGCAGAGTTGCTCTTCCGTAAATCGTCAAACCTCGAAAGTCCATCGAGAGGAGGAAGGTCTTGTCACTAGAGCTAGGTTCCAACACTTCAAGAATGAGACTACAAGTTCTTCACGAGGTGCCCAGAAGGGACCATCATTCGAACAACCCTCGCACCGGCCTAGTCCACAGTAAGGAGTCCCACAGGTCCACCCAATCTGAGGGACGTGAAGAAGCGATCCTGAAGTGTCTTCAAGAAATGGAGGACTGCCTCCCCCAAATACAGCAAGAGGAGAGGCAACAAAATAGGGAGTACTGCTCCGTTCAGCCTATCTTCACCCCTCTCATTCTAGAAGACCCTGTCCTGAGAGACTTCAAGCATTCAGCCCTCAAGACTTACAACGGTGAGTCTAACCGAGTGGATCACATCGAGAGTTTCAAAACTCTAATGATGATTCACAATGCCTCCGATGCACTCTTTTGCGGGGTATTCCGTGCTACACTACGAGGCTCCGTGAGAGAATGGTAGCTCCATCCACTCCTTCGACTAGGTCAAGGAGAGTTTTATCATGCAATTTTGTAATCAGTCGCAAGGCAGAGAAGATGAGTGCCTTCCTGGTAGATTTAAAGTAGAAGGACGGAGAAACACTCAAGGACTTCATCCAGAGATTTACGGTGTCAGTTCGATTCATCCCCTCTCTTGATTCTAGGGTCGCGACGACTGCCATCAGGCACAATGTCCAACATGTTCTCCTTAAAACCTCCCTCGCCAAGAAGCCATACTCATATTTCTTTAAGCTTCTCCTCCGGAGCAAAAAGTATATCCGGATTGAGGATGCCCTCCATTCCGATGAGCGCAAGGAATCCTTGCCGAGAGGGAAGTGAGAGATTGACAACACCGAGGCTCCCATGAAGTCTTAGAAGGATGCGTCCGGTTAGAGGCACCTCCTCTTGTGCCTTGGTTCAAATATATTACCTAGCTTACAGCTAGTGTATCGGCAGTGCTAATAAAAGTGGAGGAAGATGGACTCATTTGTCCCCCGTCTCGAATGAACTCGCCTGGAAAGAAGATGGATAAGAGGATCTGGTGTTGGTTCCAGTGCGATCATGGACACAAAACAGACGATTGCCATTCCCTTAAAGATGTGATTGAATCCTTGATTTGTCGAGGCTATCGGTCCAAATTCACTAAGAAGGACAAAGCAGCTCCTCCCCCTGTCCGAGGACACAATAAGAGTCCGAAGAAAGAACCCGTGTGCTAGGAGTCATGACAAATAGCTGTCATCCATTCCATACATGGATGGGCCAGGGGGGCGGTCTAACTGCTCTGGGAAGGCTTTCGTCTGAGAGGTGAACTCAGAGCACAACTGCCCTCCCAAAAAAATTGGGGAATGCCTGTCTCTCTTTCATATGAAGATCTGGAGGGTGTTCGCACTTGTAATATCCCGGTTGGATATTATATTTGAATAATTATTATTTATAAAATTAAAATATTTTTATGGAAATTTATTGGTTTTACTAATAAAAAGTTATCTGTATATATATACTAGTAAGTATACATATGCATTATATCGGTTTTGTGCACTTGTACCAAATCCTGTAAAATACGTTTTTGAGAAAATGTTTGTAAAATCCCGGGATGGTATTAAAAATTATTATTTTATTAATATTTTATTATTATTTTCAGAGTTAAAATATTTTTGGTAGATATTACCCGGTTTTGTTACTAAATATTATCTATATGTATATACTACTCTGTATATATCGGTATTGTATAAATTTGATACTAGAATCATCCGAGCTGGTAATAAAATTATTTTTATTATTATTATTTTTGAATTAAAATATTTTTGGTATATATTATTCGTCTTAACTAATAAAAATTATCAGTAGACAGATATAGGTACGTACATGTACCATATCGATTTCGTACGTTTGTACGAAATCATGTAGTATGTGATTTAGGAAAAATACTTATTATTTTTTATCAATCATGATCAAATGAAGGGTTAGGATTGGATTAGGGTGTGATTGCAATATAAAATTGCAGATCGAACATTCAATTGTTGAACCATGAGAATAGTGACAAGTGGTCTCTTCTCACACCACAAAAACTCACCCCCTCCTTCTATTTAAACCCCTTGGCCAGCCAATCCTACGGCTAGAAGACCTTTCCATTTTTTGTTTTTCCCCATCTCATTTTCATCTCATTCTCCTTCTTCTAGTTGTTTTAATTTTAGAAAAAAATTGAGAAGGAAAGAAAAGAAAGAGAGATCAAATTCATGGGTTAGGATTTCATGGGTTCATTTGGAGGTTGTTCTTGAAGAGGAGCAAGAACAAGGAGTAGGAACAAGGAGGAGAAGAGCAAAGTTAGTTCTTCCTACACTTTTTGGGTGGGGGATTTCTCTAATTTTATGTTTGTTGGTTTATTTTTGTTGTATGTTGTTAAGCAATTTGGACTAATTCATGTGCATATGGTTGTTATGGACTAGAATAGAATGGCATATGAAGATTGAAGTGGTAGATCACAAAAATAAAGCATAAAGATTCAATATTTGTAGTTTTAGGGTTAGAATTAATTACCTAAGCTAAAGGTGGAATCTTGAGCCCAAATTAATTTTGGAAGCTCTCCTATGTGTTTTTATCATGCTCTAAATCTTATAGAATTTTTTGGGTTAGTTTGACGGTTTAAACGAATCGTTTCCCCAAAACAGCGAGTTTTGCAACAAAACTGTTGTTTCGGTTGATTCAACTTGTGTTTAAGGGACCGAATTTTGAGTTCCATGCGGAATCTGAAAAAGTATTCAACTAGAAAGTTGTATTAGATGTTCTCCCATTTCCAAAATGTCCTATTTGGTTAGATTTCGATAAGTATTACAAATGTTTTGAGCATTACAAATCTCAGCAGCCAGCTTTTTGGCTAAAGCTCGCTGTGTGGATCGTTCGAAGTTTTTGCACCTCTTATTGATTGAATCTGAAAGAGCGTTCAACTAGAGAGTTATAGTAGAGTTTCTAACCTTTCCAAAATGTCCTATTTGGTTAGATTCCGATAAGTGTAGTAGTGTCTCTCACCTTTTCAAAATGTCCTATTTGGTTAGATTTCGATAAGCGGAGCAAGAGTTACGACCCTTACAAAATTACAGCAGCTGACCTTTTGGTTTAAAGCTTGCTGTTTGGATTGTTCGAAGTTTTTGTACCTTTTAATGACAGAATCTAAGAAGTTCATTAACTAGATAGTTGTAGTAAAGTTTCTCACCTTTCCAAAATGTTCTATTTGGTTAAATTTCGATAAGCAGAGTAGGAGTTACGACTTTTACAAGTCACAGCAGCTAGCCGTTTGGCTGAAACTTCGCTGTTTGGATTGTTTGAAGTTTTTGGACCTTTTACTTACTGAATTTGGAAAAGTTCTCAAATATAGAGGTTTAAGAGATGTTCTCACCTTTCCAAAATGTCCTATTTGGTTAGATTCTGATAAGCAAAGTAGGAGTTATGGCGTTTACAAATCACAGCAGCCAGCTTTTGGCTGAAAACTCGCTGTTTAGATTGTTTGATGTTTTTGAAGCTCTTACTTACTGAATTTGGTAAAGTGATCTACTTGAGAGTTGTAGTAGATGTTCTCCTCTTTTCAAAATGTCCAATTTTGTTAGATTTCGATAAGTAAAGAAAAAGTTACAAGCTTTAAAAGTTTCAGCTTTGCTGTAACTTTGAGCTGTCTTTTGTTGTTTTGTATTGTGTTCAAAGGACCAAAATTTGTGTTTCTTACGGAATTTGAAAAAGTGATCAAATAGGAAGTTGTTGTAGATGTTCTCTCCTTTTCAAAATGTCCAATTTCGTTCAATTCCGACAAGTATAGGAAAAGTTATGAGCTTGGAAAGTTTCAACTTTTGGCTGTACTGTTATTGTTTGAAATTGTGTTTAACGGACCGGATTTTTAGTTCCATACCGAATTTGAAAAAAGTGTTCAACTAGAGAGTTGTAGTAGATGTTATCACCTTTTAAAAAAGTTTAATTTTGTCGAATTCCGATAAGCGCAGCACTGTTTGCTTCTAGGTTGTTAGAAGGCTTTTTATATCGCTTTTGTGTACTCATTAGAAGTATACTTATATTAGGCTATTAGAAGATTCTTCTGTTGCTTCTAATTATAAAAGATCAATTTTTACTAGTAGCATGTTATTTTGCTTCTAGGTTGTTAGAGAACTTTTATGGTTGCTTATATGATTCATTGTCGCATACGCAGCCGGTTGGCTCGTACGTAATTCGTTTGGCTCATACGTAGCTAGTTGACTCGTATGTAAGTTGTTTTGATCGTATGTAGCTTATAGCTAGTATGCAGTTTGTTGTGCTCGTTTAGGGTGATATCATTCCCTTATGGGCCATCGCCCCCCAAGACGTGTATTTATTACTCCTAAGGGACTGCGAACGAGTCACTCTCGTGTACCGTCAAATCTTAACCGGTATAGGTTGATCGCGGACCGGAGCGTAGATGGAATCCAAGTTCAGGGCAATAGCATGCGAATACGTTCGTATTGCCTAGGTCTTGGATCGATAGGCTATGAACAGGATCCTTAGGGAATCTGGTAAGTGTAGGTTGAGCACCTAGTAGAGTTATCTTCCGAAGTCTAACTTAAGACCTAGCATGTTGTGGTAAGTACTGTTGTCATCCCTCGGGTTGTTTAGGGTTAGTGACATTGATAGGGTAGTAACTTATGGCTATTACTATTTAACCCTTATTTATTATCATTTTTCGCCAAAGGGAAAGAGTTGGTATTAAGGGTGATACCTTATGACCCGACCTGTTCTATAGGCCAACACTATGTGGTGTTATTGGTTTTACCCTTCCTGGCCAAAGGGATACGGTCTGTGCCTTCTCACGAGTTGGGAGCACGGGATCCGTATCTCGTATGTTAATTTCTAAAGTACCATGATAAGGGCGGGAGCGATTCCTGTCGGAGCTAGGGTATGGACCCCCGAAACTCCGTCATGCTCTATATCAAGAAAGGCTAACAAGCCATAGACTATGGTCTATCTGCTAGGGGGCCACAAGGGATGCTTCGAGCTAACCTATGTTGTAGTTAACTCCAAGGGTTCGTCAGATTTTTGAGTGAGGTCTGGTACGTCGGGCAATAGTGGCAAACGAAGACAGCACTATATGACTGCGAATGGCGGGATTAGACCATTTCAGAGTAACCTCATCAGTCACGCTGTATTTTCAGAAATAGATTGAGTACAATAGTAGAATTCATGGCGCGGGTTCAAATCCCTATATATATAAAGAAACGGCTTGTTATGGTCATATGTGGTATGGGATGCATACTGTTCTGGAGACTCTCTTGCATTAGAATAAGAGCATCCTTGCATTAGTTAATCATGCATTAGAGTTTAAGTCATAGCATACACCGACACATCAATTATATATATACACGTTTCTTTTTTTATCAATCTGTTTGTTTAAAGTTGAGGATCACTACTAGTCATCAGCTTTAAAGCATCAGTATATGTACTGACATCCCCATTTCAATAGGTAATAGATTGAAAAATTACAGGTACTAGATTGCAGAGCTACAGGTACAGGATTCAGGAGGACTCGAGGCAAAAGAAGCAAAGTGTTGATTTATTTCAATTGTAATATATGTTGTAATTTATTTATATTGAGAAGCATCCAAGTGAAGTACCAAGTGTTATGTATTATTCATTGTACTCTGATGTAATTTTATTGAAAATTTGTAACACTTGGGCTTTTATAGAATTATTGTAACACCGATATAATGTATTGCAGTTTTATAACATTCGGACTGGTAACACATTTGTGTTGAATAAAAAGTTTTAAATTTTCCTGTTTATGTGTGTATTGTGGCTAATTGAAGGAATTCTGTCTTATGTCACGGTTTCCCAGTGTATGGAAATCGGGGCGTTACAAAAGGTGAGATGCAGCCGTCTCTTTGCTGCACAACACAAAGTGATTTCTTTATTATTATTTTCTTGGTGTTTCAAAGCAAGGATCTTTGTTTTCTTGCGAAAAGATGGATTTTCTTATTTTCTTTATTATCTTCAGTTGATTCTTCAATATGGTGAGTGACATATATTTGATTTCTTTTTGTTATAAGCATGTTGTATGTGATGATTTGTTGATTAGAAAGTATATTAGGGATTGTATGTTGATATAATTAATTTTGATAAGTAGATGGACTAAAAATTGAATCTTTTCATGAAACCTATGCTTTGATGATTAAAACTTCATATAGATGAATTGAGATTATTAAAGAACTCAATAGATATCATGAGTAGGTTGTTTTCTTTCATATTCTTGCTGTTTTGAACATATGTTATTGATTTGTATGATGTTTAATGCAAAAGTGAACGAAACATAAACTTTTACTGTGTGTACACATGGTTTCCCTGTTCTTGACATTTCGATGAAGTGAAACTTGATTTATACATGTTGTAGTTGCATATATTTCGTGGGCAACTGATGTAAGTGGTTGGGGATGTGTTTAATAACATAGAAGTGGAATTATTGAATTAAAAATTGAACTTTTTGAAGTGAAGAGGGGGTGTTAGTTTTCGGGTCTGATGGTATATGGCCAAAAAGTGGATTTTGTGATTTTGTGAAGATTCGATTGGGTTTTGAGTTTTATATGATGCTGAGATTAAATACAACCTTACACTTCTCCTTAACATGATTCTGCTATATATATATATATATATATATATATATATATATATATATATATATATATACACACACACACACACATACACTTATATATGAACTATTGCACTGTTTTGAAGAATTTGTGTGTTTTGCGAATTTTTAAATTAAATCTTGATTATTTTCATACTAAGGTTGAATTAGATATTTAACTACTTCTAATTGATGATATTTGGTGCTATAACTGATGCTTGAACCCTCACATGAACACATATATATACACATTGACTGTTTTGAAGAATTTTGTGAAAGATTTATTACTCTTTTGAGATCTTAATATGCTTTGATGTGTTTTATAAACTCCTATATATTATACAAGTTATATTTGATCTTCTCATGAAGTTTAATTTTGATTTTACAAAGTTTAATCGACGTATCAGTCGAAACATGCACAAAAAACCCTAACCTAGCTGTATAGCAGGACACAGTCGACCGCACGGTCGACCGTCATACCTTTATTCTGTGAATCTCTAATTGACAAGTCGACAACTCTGCTTGAGCAGTCGACCGTAAATTGTTTTTTTTGTTGTTTTGTTGAGTTTCTTCGTTTCTTTAAATGGTTATTTCCTCAATATTATGGATTATTGCTCTAATATTTTAGATGATGTTTTTACTACAGATTATAGTATTTTATAGAAAGTTATATTTTATTTATAATAGATTTTTAAATGTATTCTTATGGCCGTGTTAAGTGAGTTATATGTGTTTTCAAAAGAGCTGATGTTTTGGTGATATTCTACGACTTAAAAATGTGATTTTCTATTATTTGACAGGTTTAATATTTTATTTGAATTATGGAATTTCATGAGTACATTAAATCGATTTGGATTTTTGTCGTTTTCTTATTATAAACGTTTTGATAATGGATTTATGAGTTTTATTGAAAGTTTTGGTATTGATGGTTGAGCTATGAGTCTTTAGAGATTGAGTGGGGCCCTAACTACCGGCGGTTGAGATTTTGGTTGTTGTTCAGTTGAGTTTAGCCCGGTAGGGTACACCAACTCTAGGAGATTCGTAAATAATTATTTAACTTAAAAAGATAAGGGTAGCCACTAGATGGTGATATGATGAAATGAGTGCAAACGTGAGTTATGGACTCCAGGATGATCCCCCACAACATCTTTGATTGCTTTGATTGCTGAACATAAGGTACCCTGAGTCTGTCAATGGTCAGGTGTTGGTGTTTGTGTATGTTTACCTTTATTCGGATTTAAGGCATCCCTTGGGCGCCGATGTACTGCTCGGTGAGGGTCACGGGCCGGGGATATGGTTCGAGGACTTATGGAGGTTTTGGTAATTGTCACGCCCTGCTTCCCAAAAGAGAATACAGAATACGGATACGTGAAAAAAGCCCAGCAAATGGTTTTCATCATTTATAAGCTGTTCAAGAATCTTTACAACATTCACAAGAATCATTAGATTCGGAAGCAAAAGAATCAACTAACATGCACATATGAACCAAATACCAACAAGAATATTTGAAACCAAATACATTAATCTCAAATAGTCATGATCTGAATAAGTCAACAAAATCCTAGGTCACATTGCCAAAATACAAATATAAATCCAAGTATCAAAATACAATATTGTTCAAGCAACTACAAAAATAATAATAACAAGATACAGCACTAATATTTCATGTCACAAATACCGTCTGGAACCTGTTCTCCAAAATCTTCAATTTAACAATTGTAGGGAAGAGGAAAAAAGAAAACAAGTACCCATCAATTGCAAGTTACGGACCGCTTGTAATGCAAGATACAAGTACATAGGGAAAAACTAACTAATCACATGGAATAAGCATGATGTCAAAATAAACGACTAGCATGGCAAGGTGATCAAGTGTAAATAGCATGAATCAAGTGTCAAGTGAAAAACTATCATGTAAACAAGCAACAAGTGTCGAGCAAGCAAGTAAACAGGTAACATGTGTCAAGTATCCAGTACAAGTAGCAAGTATCACAATTCAAGTAACGAGTAACAAGTATCAAGTGGTCAAGTACAAGTGTTAAGTATCATGTTCAAGCATCAAGTCTCATGTATCTTGTAATCAAGTATCAAGTAAGCATGTATCATTTTCATGTGTCATATATTAAGTCTTGTAGTTATTACTATCTAGGTAGTCTTTCATGTGCCATCTTTTTATCACATGGTTGCTACAGTCAACACAATTTCGTTTTAGATTTCATAGTGGACCATAAAGGGTAGTGTACTCAGGGACAAGCCTCAAGAATCAAGTATCAAGAATCAAGCCTCAAGTATCAAGTATCAAGCCAAGTAAAATATCAAGTCTCAAGTAGTGAAGTATCAAGCCTCGAGTAATCAAGTATCAAGTATCAAGCCAAATCTCAAGTATTAAGCCAAGTCTCAAGTATTAAGTAACAGGCCTTAAGTGGTGAAATATCAAGCCTCAAGTAATCACATAGAATCAACAAATTCTCTTCCGAGTACACGTTTCTGCATTATCCACTATTAGATTTGTCCCTTTAAACCCCGGGCTTGGTTAATTTTATTATTAATGTCAAACAAGCATGCATGTGTCACGAAATAAGTAAGTATATCATGGTATGATCAAGTGACAAGTTCAAGTTTCAAGATAAACACGTACAAGTGCAAGATAACTCACAAAAGAATAAAATAACCAACTCTCAAGTCCAACACAGCAAGACCATACTGTAGCAAAACTGAAATTTCCAGTGTTATGAACATGCAAATCTGAATCCGTCAAAACGTCTAGAAAATAGATTCCCAACCGAATCCAGGGAATACAAATAGGTCATATACTAATTCACAAAAGCATAACTCAAAACTGATTTGAATTCAGAAATTAGGTTCAGCCAGAAATCAGTAAATCAAATTCTCAGTCAGGAAAACAGCATAAAAACTCAATAAATAAATCCATGAAAAATCTGGGATATTCCCCTATCTGTCTAGTATCAAAATATAAAGTTTCAGAATTTTCCAGTACAATTAGATCATTCATCAAAAATTAGAAAATATCAAGAAACGATAGTTTGGCAAATCTGGAATTTCCAACACAGCTGTATGAAAACTGTAATATCTCGCACACTGTGAAACGAAATCCAAATCCTCCAAAGGGAGATGAAAGTAGAAAATATCAACTAACTTTCATATTTCACAAAT
Organism: Hemerocallis citrina; assembly: GCA_017893485.1. Taxonomy (NCBI): domain Eukaryota; kingdom Viridiplantae; phylum Streptophyta; class Magnoliopsida; order Asparagales; family Asphodelaceae; genus Hemerocallis; species Hemerocallis citrina. Next base: position 145,468,684 of record CM030364.1, on the reverse strand, counting down.
AGTTTTCATACAGTCCAAGGAATCAGGGTTAAAATATGATTCTTTACAGAACAGCGAGTAAAATACAGCAAGTATAGTTTTTTTAAACAAGCATGAAACAGCATATAAACTCATCAATAAAATCTGCCAAAATTCTGGGTAACCCCTAGATAAGTATAGAAAAACTGACCAAAGTTCTAGATCAAAATAATATGTGTAGTGCAAGTATCGAAATGATTTAGTCATCAAAATCACCAAGAAACGAAATCTGGAAAAGACCTACACCTCTGTAGTAAAACAGTCATATCTCATTCATACAAAAACAAAATCGAGTAAGGTCAGAGGGGTTGGAAAGAAGAAGAATTCTTATAAAAATTATATTTTATACTGAAATTAAGATTCTGACCTTAATATGGTCTAAATTACTGATCAAGATAGATCATCGCAAAACACAGAATTTCTTCAAAAAAACAAAATCGACATAGATCCAACGAAACTTGATCCACACAAAACCAAACATGAAATTGAGTCTACCAAGTGTCCAAACATCATGAAATAGGATAATTAACATATCCAAAACAAGTCTATCACATGGATCTCAACAAATACCCAAATTTTTACAAAAATCCAACATACATGATCAAATCGAGAACGGGCAAAACCTAAGTTGTTTCATGTCAATTTTGTGTCGTGAGTCAACTATGGTCAAATAGCACTATAAAGACAAACTCATCAATCATACATCACACACGAGTTGTCTCTAGCACCCAACTACACTACAAGCGGTATTTTTGACTTGTATCATACAAAGAAATTTGAGTACAAGTTACTTGCCTTAACCAAAGACGAAGAACGATGAAAATCAAGAATAATGGGAACGGATCCTGACAACGAACAAAACCCACGAACGAAAATCTAATACACGTGCAAAAGCTCCAACACGTGCAATTCAGCAAAGCGAGAGAGAGAGAGAGACCAAAGGGGGTCGGGCATCGGCTGGCTTGCGGCTGGCTGGCTATCTCTCCGGCTGGTCGACGGCAGTGGTCGGCAGAGATGGAGAGGGATGAGGTGGAGTTGAGTGCTCGGGTGTATGGAGATGGTCGGCTAGGGCTTGGGGATTGGGATTTGGGGCTTGGTCGGGTGCAACCAAGGGAGTAGGTTGGCTAGGTGGCATCGGGTCTGGGCTGGGGTATCGCGGTGTTGGCTGATCAAGGTGGCCCAACCAGTAGAGAGAGAAAGGAGTGGGAGCGGGATTAGGCTATAGTATTAGGGTTAGGGTTTTGTGAGGGAGAGAGGTATATTCATATGGGGATTATTAGGGTTTAGTAGCATGAAATGGGTATTGGGTATGTGGGTTGTGGATAGTTTAGGAGTAGTAATAGGATTAGTCTAATAGGATTTGATTAGGATCAATTTGTATAGGATTCAAAAATAGGATTGTGGTTTTAATTTGGCTTTGGTAATCAATTAGGAATTAACAGAAATAGGATGAGTAACCAAATCACTACGAGCACCCAAGAACAAAATAAAGAGAACAAGAACCAAATAGGGAGCGAAAATAACAATACAATCAAGAACAAATAATGGGACAGAAAAAAAATCAATCACACGAAGATCAAAAATGAGCAAAAATGAATATATATTGAAAACAACTACAATATACGGTCCAAATTACAAAGAGAGTACAAATACTCAAGAAAGAAGAAAAGAAATACAGCTGAAAATATGAAAACGAAAAACAGGGGTTACAATAGCAATAAATGGTAAGAAGCCATGAAATCTGAATGGACTTTATGCATTCCAACAAAGTATGAACTTTTTTGGAAGCATCTAAAGAGATAATATCTATTGGGTAAAAATGCATATTTACGAGAAAGGTCGGAGCTAATGGCAAGGAGGAGACCTATATGGCCAGGCTAGTGATGAATGGTTTTAGACAAACTTTCTCGCCAGTAGTAATACTTAAGTCCATTACTAGCTATAGCTGCATATTACGACTATGTGTTATGGAAGATGGATGTCAAAACTTCTTTCTTAAATGGCAATATGGAGGAAGAAGTTTATATGACGGAACCTGAAGGTGTTGTCTCTAGTGTAGGAAAAGTCAAAGTATGCAAGCTGAATAAATCCATTTATAGGTTAAAGCAAGCTTGAAGGAGTTAGAATATTCATTTTGAAGAGACAATAAAATTGTTTTATTTTATCAGAAACATTGACGAATCTTATGTCTACAAGAAAGTCAGTGGGAGTGCGGTTACCTTTTTTGTCATTATATATGGATGAAATCATCATTGGGAATGATATCCCGATGTTGCAATCGGTCAAGGCTTGGCTTCAGGATAAGCAAGGAATTCCTTGGAGGGAGACGAAGCATGGAATTCCAAGTGAGCAGGATCTTTCCTCTAGAGCTCAGGGAGAAGGTCATTGATTACGTCCGAAGGAATCGAGATATGTTTGCCTGGACGGCCTCCGATATGTCGATAATTTAAGAAGAATTGATAATGCATAGGTTCAATACCAACTATGACGTCAAACTAGTTTAACAAAATCACTGAAAATTAGCCTCAGACAGGCAACAAACCGTGAAGGAAGATGTCGAAAAACTCCTTGTTGCCCACTTATTCTAGGAGGTTAGCTGCCTCGAATGGCTGGCCAATGTAGTAATCGTCAAGAAGGCTAGCGGCAAGTAGAGAATACGTATACACTTCACGAATCTCAACAAGGCATGTTCGAAGGACCCCTTTTTCGCTCTCGAGCATCAAAGCCCTAATGGACACTACGTCTGAACATGAACTACTCAGCTTCTTGGTTGTTTCCCCAAGACATTCCTATGAATTCGTTTATCAATGACCAAGGGTTTTATTGCTAGTGAGTCATGCCATTCGGCTTGAAGAACACAGGTACTACTTACCAGCAAATGGTCATCAAAGTGTTCAGAGTCCAGATAGGTAAGAATATGGAGGTTTACATTGCGATATGCTTGTCAAGAGCCTCCAAAAAGAGGATCATGTCAAAGATCTTGAAGAGACCTTCAACATCCTGAGGAAGCATATCATGAGATTGAACCCTGAAAAATTCACCTTTAGCATCTCCTCGGGAAATTCTTGAGCTTCAAGGCAAGCTAGAGGGGTATAGAAGCTAACCCAAGCTGTCCTCAACTGGATGCCTCCAGCAAATGTTAAAGAGGTTCAGAGGCTCACGAGGCACTTTGCAGCAAAAGGGCGATTCCTATCCAAATCCAAGCAGAAGTGCCTCCTCTTCTTTAAGGTCCCCCAGGGGTCAAAAACTTCAAGTGGGGTGGAAACTGCAGCAATGGGCCTTCAACCAGTTGAAGGAATACCTAGTGAACCCCCATTTGTTAAGCAAACATAAGTCGGTCAAGACCATATACCTCTACTTGGACACTTCGGAGCATACTCTGAGCATCGTCATGGTGCGGGAGGAAGACATATTTCAAAAACACATCTATTACGTGAGTAAAGTCCTCCAAGGTGATGAGATCTATTAATCGAATATGGAAAGTTGGCATATGCAATAATCGTGGCTGCCCGGAAGCTTCGACCCTAATTCCAAGCACATTCCATCCAAGTCCTCACTGATCAATCGCTGAAGTAGATCCTCCACAAGCCGGAAAAATCTTAACGGTTAGTGAAATGGTCGAACGAGCTGAGTCAACATGATATGAGTTATAGGCCAAGGACAAGAATTAAGGCCCAAGCCTTGCCCAAGTTTATCATCGAGAGTATCATCCCCGACTCTTCCAACGTACAGAAAAACGTTCCAATCTGAAGCCTTTATGTCTACGGGTCCTCGTAAGAAGAAGGAATCATGGTGAGAGTGATATTGCTTGGACCCGATGAGTTTGTCCTCCAGTACTCCCTCCATTGGAACTTCTGAGAGTCTAACAAGGATGCCGAATATAAGGCCTTGATAGCAGGATAACTTCTACAACAAAAATCTAGGGCTCGGCATGTGAAGGCATTTAAGGAGTGAACCAAATATTTGGGGAATATGAAGCTCGAGACTCTTGGATGGTAAAGTATCTGGCCTATGTCATGGAACTCCGATAAGCTTTTCAAGAATCCTCGGTCACTCGATCCCTTGAGAGGAAAATGAGCAAGCGGACTCTCTTCAAACTGGCTTCCCGTTTCTTTGGCGGACTGGATCACACAGTACTTGTTGAGATCCGGGTCAATCCGAGCTTCGACGGAGAAAGCAACAAGACCTTTTGCGGAGAAGCACAAATGACCACAGGCAACTGGATGGAGCCCTTAGTTAACTTCCTTGACAAATGGGTCCTCTGTTCAGAACTAAAATAGGTGAAAATGTCCGGACTCCCTTTAGAAAGGTACACAATTATAGAAGCAATCATGTTCGAGCGCTCCTATACTTTGATTGATGGACAACCCTACTGTAATACCCCGGAGTTTGATTTTTTTATAGGTAGTGTTCATATGTGGAATGTAAAGAAGGTGTTTGATGAAATGCTTGGATGAAGGGTGGCATGTACACAAGGTGTTCGATGAAATGCTTGAATGAAAAAGTAGAAAGTAGTAGGAAAGTTAGTCCCACATAGGTGGTAAAATAGAATAATCATGTGCGTATAATAGGTTACTCATGATCCAGGAGCACCAACAAAGCTATAGCAGTTTTGGTGAGGCTAAAGCTCTGTGGTGGGGGCCGTGGTTAAGCCGATATGTGCATGTGTTGAGCCTGACCTAGGATCGGGGCGGTAAAGAAGTGGTATCATAGCTAGACTTCAAATTGTCGTACTAACACAACAAGAAATTATCCTTGGATGCCCCAGCTAGAATCGACTTAGTTGAATAGTAGGATTGCTGTCATTAGATGAAGAAAACAACAAGAAATAGATGCCACAAGCCACAGTCGCGAGCAGAAATTCAGGAAATGATGTTTTAGATTTTGTCCAGATGGTCGAATGATTCAAGAGCCAAGTTAGGATCAGGGGTTACAAAATGGTATTAGAGCTGACTTTCACACTGATAGTGGGTGAGATGTATGCCTGAGATGGATCTCGGGAATCGTGCACTGGGCGAAATAGACCACAGAAATGTACGCTAGCAGAATTAGGGTACTCCACTCTGTATTGACTTGAAAGGAGATCCTGTATTAAGTTGTATGTCCCGAGCTTAGCGAGGACGATAAGTCTTGGGGTGAATGTAATACCCCGAAGTTTGATTTCCTAGATAGGTGCTGTGCATAATTAGAATGCACACAAGGTGTTTGATGAAATGCCTGAATGAAGGGTGGCATGTACACAAGGTGTTCGATGAAATGCTTGAATGAATAAGTAGAAATTAATAGGAAATATAGTCCAACATAGGTGGTAAAATAGGATAATCATGTGCATATAATAGGTTTCCCATGATCCAAGAGCACCAACAAAGATATAACACATTTGGTAAGGCAAAAGCCCTGTGGTGGGACCATGGTTAAGCCGATATATGCACTTGTTGAGCCGACTAGGTTCAGGGCACTACACCTACCATCGTAGCCTCTCCCTTAAGTAAGCGCAATATACCCTCAATGAAATACACAGGGGGTGGGGCGTAGGCTACTGCCACATGGGAGCCAAATCCCTCGCCAAAAAAGGTCTTCAACCAAGGATATTACTAGCCGTCCTACTCCATGATGGGGGGGAACACGTTCGCTGATGTGCACTCTGCCAATGGTTCTCCTCAATCAAGCACAGGCCCAAGGCAGAGCGCAATTTCATGTCCATCCTAGCTCCCTTTGCAATGTGGGTAATGGATCTAATCAGACCATTCTCTCTAGCAATTGGTCAAAGAAACTTCTTAGTCGTGGTTATTTACAACTTTACAAAGTAGGTCGAAGCTGAACTGCTAGCATCGAACACAAAATCCGACAGTTCTTATGGAAACACATCATTTGTTGGTTTGGAGTTCCATTAATATTGGTCACTGGTAATGGCACGTGAATCGCTGCAAGAGAGTTTCACAAGTTTTGCACGAACTTGGGGATTCAACAAAGATTCTCCTCCATCTCCCACCCTCAGTCAAACGGGCAGCCCGAGAACACAAACCGCCAAACCCTTGATGGTCTCAAAAAGTGACATGACGAGTCACCCAAAGGGTTATCGGTGGAGGAACTGTCGAGTGTACCTTCGTTGTATAGAACGAAAAAGTCGGTACTGAATGTAGAATTTCCGTTCAACCGAACATACAGCTCTAAGGCCGTGATTCCTCTAGATGATGAAGAATGCATCTCAGAAGGCCTCCATGTCAACCTTGACTTAGTTGAGGAAGGGAACGGAAAATTTCACCATCCGAAGGAATATCTACCAGCAGAGGGTTGATTGGTTATACAAAAGGAAGGTTCGACCTCCCAATATCAAAGAAGGAGAATTGTTCTAAGGAAGCTTGAGATTTCTGACCCCTGAAGAAGGGGGAAGTTTACTCCAAATTGGGATGCGCCTTATAAGGTCTCCAAAGTGATCCATCCAGGAACATACCAACTTGAAGACCTAGGGAGCAAAGAAATATCGAGGACATGGAACACAGTCTGATGAAGTTTTATGAGAGTGCATCGAATTTACAAAGGTTGAAGTTTACGAAAAACTATGAATTTTAGCACGTATCCTCATTGCAGCACATTTCCATTCAAAACAACTTCGGCTTTGGACGGTCAAAATTTTCAAAAATATGTGTAGTTACAAAAAATCGAAACTTGTTACCTGTTATTATGGACATTCATTGTACACAAATTTTTGGTGGTTTTGAAACTTCAAAAAATCGACAAATTTTGAGTCTGCATACTGATTGCAGCGCATATGAATTGAGAACAACTTTGAACTTCGAACGATTGAAATTTTTAAAATATGTGAAGAAGTTGTTCGTTGTTATGAATAATCGTTGCATAGAAAAGTTAGTGGGGTTTTCAAAATTCAAAAAATGCACGAACGCACGAACTTTAGCCAGCGTCCTGATTGCAGCACATTTCCACACAAAACATCTTCGAATATAGAAAGGTCGAAGTTCACGAAAAATTATGAATAATTATTTTAAAAAATATTTCGTGTGGTAGGGAAATTTAAGATGTTAAGATGGACGAATTTTACCCCGTATAGTGATTGTACCACATTTCGAATCAAAACAACTTCGGCTTCGGACAGTCGAAATTTTCATGAATATGTGTAGTTGCTCGTTGTTAGGTATAACCATTGTATAAAAAAGTTGGTCTTGATTGGAAACTTCAGAAAGTGGACAAACTTTAATCTGCACCGTGTTTTCATATCAATTCGACACGAAACAACTTTGAACTTTGAACTATCAAAATTTATGGAAAATCGAAACTAGTTACTCATTATTATGGACATTCATTGTGCACAAAAAATGGGTGTAGTTGCGAAACCTAAAAAATGGATGAATTTTGTGTCTGCATCCTGATTGTAGCAAATTTGGAATCGGAACAACTTCGAACTACAAATGATCGAAATTTCTGAAAATATGTTAAGTAGTTCGTTGTTGGGAACAATCGTTGCACAGAAAAGTCCATTGGGTTTTCCAATTTTAAAAAATTCACTAACGCACAAACTTTAGCCCGCGTCCTTATTGCAGCACATTTCCACAAAAAAAAATTCGAAAATAGAAAGGTCGAAGTTTACAAAAAAATTATGAATAATCTATTAACAATAATATTTGTGTGGATTGTAAATTTCAGAAAATGTACGAATTTTTCCCATACCCGGATTGCAGCACATTTCGACTCAAAAGAACTTCGGTTGAAATTTACAAAAATATGTGTAGATGCTCGTTAATAAGTATAATCATTGTACAAAAAAATTGGTATTGGTTGGAAACTTCACAGAGTGGACAAACTTTAACCTGCATCGCGTTTTCATTTCAATTCGACACGAAACAAATTCGAACTTTGAACTATCGAAATTTTTGAAAAAACAAAACTGGTTACTCATTTTTATTGACATTCTTTGTACACAAAATTGGGGCTGTTCTGAAACCTAAAAAATGACAAATTTTGAGTCTGCATCCTGATTGCAGCACATTTGGAATCGGAACAACTTCGAACTTCGAACAGTTGAAATTTTTACAAATATGTGAAGTACTTGTTCGTTGTTGCGAATAATCGTTGTATAGAAAAGATAGTGGGGTTTTCCAATTTAAAAAATACACAAATGCACGAACTTTATCCAACATCTTGATTGCAGCACATTTCCACACAAAACAGCTTCGAATAAAAAAAGGTCGAAGTTTATGAAAAATTATGAATAATCATTTAAGAAAAATATTTGTGTGGTTTGGAAATTTCAGAAAATGGTCAAATTTTAGCTCGTATCCTGATTCCAGCACATTTCCACTCAAAACAACTTTGGCTTCGGACAGTTGAAATTTGTAAAATTAAGTGTAGTTACTCGTTGTTATGAATAATCATTGTACACAAACATTGGTGTTGGTTGGAAACTTCAGAAAGTGGACAAACTTTAGCCTGCACCAGGTTTTCAATTCAATTCGACCCGAAAGAACTTCGAACTTCGAACTATCAAAATTTACGAACAATCGGAACTGTTTATTCGTTATTATGGACATTCATCCTGATTGCAGCCTAATTGGAACCAGAACAACTACGAACTTCGAACGATTTAAATGTTTGAAAATATGTGAAGTAGTTTTTCGTTTTTATGAATAATAGTTGCACAGAAAAGTTAGTGTGGTTTTCCAATTTCAAAAATGCACAAATCACGAACTTTAGCCAGCATCCTGATTACAGCACATTTCCATACATAACAGCTTCGAATTTTGAAAGGTCGAAGTTTGCGAATAATTATGAATTATGTTTTAACTAAAAATATTTGTGTGGTTTGGAAATTTCATAAAATAGACAAATTTTAGTCTGTATCCAGATTGCAGCACATTTCAACTCAAAACAACTTTTGCTTCGGACGGTCGAAATTTACAAAAATATGTGTAGTTGCACGTTGTTATGAATAATCATTGTATACAAAAATTGGAGTTGGTTGGAAACTTCAGAAAGAGGACAAACTTTAGTCTACTCCGTGTTTTCATTTCAATTCGACACGAATCAACTTCAAACTTCAAACTATCGAAATTTATGAAAAATTGGAATTGGTTACCCGTTATTATGGACATTCATTGTACACAAAATTTGGTGAGGTTTCGAAACATAAAAAATGGACTAATTTTGAGTTTACATCCTGATTGCAGCACAATTGGAGCCGGAACAACTACGAACTTCAAACAAATGAAATGTTTGAAAATATGTGAAGTAGTTGTGCGTTGTTATGGATAATAGTTGCATAGAAAAGTTATTGGGGTTTTCCAATTTCAAAAAATGTACGAATGCACAAACTTTAGCACGCGTTCTGATTGCAGAACATTTCCACACAAAACAGCTTCGAATTTAGAAAGGTCGAAGTTTAGGATTAATTATGAATAATCATTTAACTATCAATATTTGTGTGGTTTGAAAATTTCATAAAATGGACAAATTTATTTCTGTATCCTGATTGCAGCGTATTTCGACTTAAAACAAATTTTCCTTTGGACGGTCGAAATTTACAAAAATATGTGTAGTTGCACGTTGTTATGAATAATCATTGTACACAAAAATTGGTGTTGGTTAGAAACTTCGGAAAAAGGAAAAACATTAGCCTCCTTCGTGTTTTCATTTCAATTCGACACGAAACAACTTCGAACATCGAACTATTGAAATTTACAAAAAATCGGAACTAGTTACTCGTTCTTATGGACAATCATTGTTCGCAAAATTTGTTGAGGTTTCGAAACATCAAAAAATGGACGAATTTAGAGTTTACATCCGGATTGCATCACATATTGAATCAGAACAACTACGAACTTAGAATGATCGAATTATTTGAAAATATGTGAAGTATTTGATCATTGTTATGAGTAATCGTTGCGCAGAAAAGTTAGCGGGGTTTTCTAATTTCAAAAATGCATGAACTCGCAAACTTTAGCTCGCATCCTGAATGCAGCACATTTCCATAAAAAAAACAGCTTCGAATTTAGACAGGTCGAAGTTCACGGAAAATTATGAATAATCATTTAACAAAAATATTTGTGTGGTTTGGAAATTTCAGAAAAAGGATGAATTTGAACCCGTATACTGATTGCAGCCCATTTCGATTCAAAACAACTTCGACTTTGGACGGTCAAAATTTACCAAAAATATGTGTAGTTGCACGTTGTTGTGAATAACCATTGTACACACAAATTGGAGTTGGTTGGAAACTTCAGAAAGAGGACAAACTTTAGCCTACTCTGTGTTTTTATTTCAAATCGACTTGAAACAACTTCAAACTTCGAACTATCGAAATTTATGAAAAATCAGAACTGGTTACTTGTTATTATGGACATTCATTGTATACAAAATTTGGTGAGGTTTCCAAAACATCAAAAATAGATGAATTTTGAGTCTACATCTTGATTGTAGCACATATTGAATCAGAACAACTACGAACTTCGAACGGTTAAAATTTTCGAAAATATGTGAAGTTGTTGTTCGCTGTTATGAATAATCGTTGCACAGAAAAGTTAGTGGGGTTTTCTAATTTCAAAAAATGCACGAATGCACGAACTTTAGCACACATTCTGATTGCAGCACATATCCACACGAAACAGCTTCGAATTTAGACTGGTCGAAGATTACGAAAAATTATGAATAATGGTTTAACAAAAATATTTGTGTGTTTGGAAATTTTAGAAAATGGATGAATTTGAGCCTGTATCCTGATTGCAACAAATTTCGACTCAAAACAACTTCGGCTTTGGACCATCGGAATTTACAAAAAATATGTGTGGTTTCTCGTTGTTGTGAATAATCATTGTACACAAAAATTGGAGTTGGTTGGAAACATTAGAAAGGGGACAAACTGTAGCCTGCTCCGTGTTTTCATTTCAATATGACACGAAACAACTTCGAACTTTGAACAATCGAAATTAATGAAAAATCAGAATATGTTACTCGTTATTATGGACATTCATTTTACACAAAATTTTGTTAGGTTTCGAAACATAAAAAGTGGACGAATTTTGAGTTTGCATCCTGATTGCAGCACAACTGGAATCGGAACAACTAAGAACTTCGAACGATTGAAATGTTTGAAAATATGTGAAGGAGTTGTTCGTTGTTATGAATAATAGTTGCATAGAAAAGTTAGTGGGGGTTTTCCAATTTAAAAAAATGCACGAATGCACGAACTTTAGCCCATGTCCTGATTGCAGCACATTTCCCCACAATACAACTTCCAATTTAGAAAGGACGAAGTTTACAAATAATTATGAATAATCATTGAACTAAAAATATTTTTGTGGTTTGGAAATTTTATAAAATGGACGAATTTTAGTCCGTATCCTGATTGCAGCACATTTCGACTCAAAATAACTTTTTCTTCGGTCGGTCGAAATTTAAAAAAATATGTGTAGCTGCATGTTATTATGAATAATAATTGTACACAAAAATTGGTGTTGGTTGAAAATTTCAGAAAGAGGACAAACTTTAGCCTGCTCCGTGTTTTCATTTCAATTCGACACGAAACAACTTCGAACATCGCACTATCAAAATTTACAAAAATTTGGAACTAGTTACTCATTATTATGGACGTTCATTGTAGGCAAAATTTGGTGAGGTTTCAAAACATCAAAAATAGACAAATTTTAAGTGTACACCCTGATTGCAACACATATTGAATCATGATCAAAATTTTCAAAAATATGTGGAGTAGTTATTCGTTGTTATGAATAATCATTGCACAGAAAAGTTAGTGGGTTTTTCTAATTTCAAAAAATGTACCAATGCAAGAACTTTATCCCGCATCCTGATTGCAGCACATTTCTACACAAAATAGCTTTGAATTTAGATAGGTTGAAGTTTATGAAAAAATATGAATAATCATTTAGCAAAAATATTTTTTTTTGTAGTTTGGAATTTTCAGAAAATCGACAAATTTGTGTGCGTATCCTGATTGCAGCTCATTTTGACTCAAAACACCTTTGGCTTTGGACGGTCGAAATTAAAAAAAATGTGTGTAGTTGCTCGTTGTTGTGAATAATCATTGTACAGAAAAATTGGAGTTGGTTGGAAACTTCAGAAAGGGGACAAACTTTAGCCTGCTCTGTGTTTTGATTTCAATTTGACACGAAACAACTTCAAACATCAAACTATCAAAATTTATGAAAAATCAGAACTAGTTACACGTTATTATGGACACTCATATTATAGAAAATTTGGTGAGGTTTCGAAACATTAAAAATAGACGAATTTTGAGATTGCATCTTGATTGCAGCACAAATGGAACCGGAAAAACTACGAACTTTGAACGATTGAAATGTTTGAAAAAATGTGAAGTCGTTGTTCATTTTTATGAATAATAGTTGCACAGAGAAGTTAATGGGGTTTTCCAATTTCAAAAAATGCACGAATGCACGAACTTTCGCCCGCGTTCTGATTATAACACATTTCCACATAAAACAGCTTCGAATTTAGAAAGGTCGAAGTTTACGAATAATTATGAATAATCATTTAACTATTTTTTTTAATGTGGTTTGGAAATTTCATAAAATGGACGAATTTTAGTCTGTTCCTGATTGCAGCACATTTTCGCTCAAAACAATTTCTGCTTCGGACGGTCGAAATTTACAAAAATATGTGTCGTTGCACGTTGTTATGAATAATCATTATACACATAAATTGGTGTTGGTTGGAAACTTCATAAAGAGGACAAACATTAGCCTGCTCCGTGTTTTCATTTCAGTTCGACACGAAACAACTTAGAACTTCGAACTATCGAAATTTACGAAAAATTAGAACTGGTTACTCGTTGTTATGGACATTAATTGGACGAAAAAATTGGTGAGGTTTTGAAACATCAAAAATAGACGAATTTTGAGTCTACATCCTTATTACAGCACATATTGAATCAAATTAACTACGAACTTCAAACTATCAAAATTTTCGAAAATATGTGAAGTAGTTGTTTGTTGTTATGAATAGTCGTTGCACAGAAAAGTTAGTGGGGTTTTCTAATTTCAAAAAATTCAAGAATGCACGAACTTTAGCCCGCATCCTGATTGGAGCACATTTCCATAAAAAACAGCTTCGAATTTATACAGGTCGAATGTAACTACCGTTTTTGTTCTTTTAATTTTTTTCCTTTTATTGTCATATTTTATTTGCATTGTATAGAATACTCTATTTTTCTTGATCATCTTCATTAAATTTGGTTCAAGAATTACCTTTGTTCTTCTTGATGGACTATTTTCTTGTTGAACCTATTTCTATTCGATTGTGGGTATTTTTATTTGAACCCTATTGTCTTTAAATCCATCTCTTAATTAACGCAAAACCCAATTGCAATTGTTTCTAGACCCAAATGCATTATTATTGGATCCTAACTCATTAACCAAATATCCTAATTGCACTCTATAAATACAATCCTATTGCAAACCCTAAAATTAAAAATAATACAAATCATAATACTAGCCGTCTCTGTCCTCTCTTCTCACTCCTCTCTCCACCGACTATTCTTGTTTATCTTCCAGTCCAAACTCCCCATAACCCATCGACCTCCACCTCCGGCGTCCACCCCGTGTTAATCTCCGGCGACTTCCCAACACGCCACCCTCCGACGATCGCACCCAGACCGCTCGACCCTAGCCCCGACGCCCTCACCCTCTATTTCCTAGATGCCAGCACCGCCAATGCCAAGTCGAGCTACACTCGACTAAGGCCCCGTCGCTGCTCCTCCCCATCCCTATTTCCATCGAACCAAAGCCTCCCTCTGAATGCTAGTTGCCGTCCAGCACGTGGCCGTTGAGCCAAAGTCGAAGTCGACTTATTGGTTTTGTCATTGTCTTTATTGTTGCTATTGCTGGTCTATCTCTTGCTGTTGTTACTGTTGGCTCTTAGTGCATGTGGTGTGCACATGTATTTCGTGGGTTCGTTGCTCCGGGATTCTCATCCCGTTATTCTTTGGTATTCAAATTAATCGTCCATAAGGCAAGTCACTTTCCTCTTGAATTGAATCTTGTATCAAAATCATGTTTTTTTTCCGAAATTCTTGCAAGTAGATCCAATTGTTCATCATATCGAATATTGTTCTCCTTTTTTTGTTAAGTATATTGAGGGTTTACACGAGCTAACCCAAATATTCTCGACATCGTGCCTTTGTTGACTCCAAAAAGTGAATCTTTAATGTATTCATGTAGTGTTCATGATAGGGTTATTCATACAATCACAACACAATTAATCTATTACAAAAATAATTGCTAGGTGGTATGTTGTTTTAACGATTGATGTTAGGTTATTGTTACAATAGTGTATGTATGTATTCTTAATCATGTTTAACATGCTATTACACCCACCATGCTGATTATATGATTTATCGACTATAGAAGTGGAACCCATCATGTTTAATTGCTTTATTCCGTGGAAAATATCAAAAATCTTTATGTTATTTTATGTCTATATTTTTCCTGCCGTTTTTTACCCAGTATTTGATCTCAAAATAAATAACATTCTGAATAAGAGTTGGATCCCCATGTCTCTAGTTTCCATAACATCTTGGAATGCTGAATTCCAAATTGTATTACAAAAGTTATGACTGATTTACTACTGCGGTATTTTTATTTCCAGAATTTCAGATTCATGTATGTTTCATGTTTAATCTATTAAAAGGCTGATCTAATATTAAAACATTGCTCTGAAAATTTCCAGAATGTTAGTTAACATGTTTAGGAGTCTAAAGAATATTTTTGATGATTTTTTAATTGAGTTTTCGCTGATTCTATAGATATAACAATTTGATGTCGATTTTCTATCTAAACATATAACCTGTAAAGAATGATGTGTTTGACCTAGCTACTATTGTCGGATTTTGTATTTTAAATATACTTTGGAATCGTGTGGAAGTCTAGTTTTCAGAATTTCTGATGGTTTCAGTTTTTTATTTCTGTAGCAGTGGAAAAACTGATTTTTGTACAGTAACCTCTTGCTGTCCTGAAATTCGTTTTCTAGTTTTTCTGAATACAAGTATATGTATATCATTGTATTGCATGAATTGAACTATATATGTTGCATTGCATGATCCTAATGAGTTATTGCCATCATTCTAATTGTCCAATTCAAGTTATCATCCTTTTGTTCTCCAATTGTTACTATCGTTCGTCTAAATGTCTCTTAAGTGTATATTGTATTATTACATTAATAAAATAATTAACTACCCAGAGTTTAAGGGATTGACTGGAGTAGTTGATGATACAGTGACTGTACACGGAAGTGTGGGCCATGTTTCTCAAAATAATGTTTGTCAGATTGTGTGATTGTTATCGATTTATTGTTGGATTACTGACTACAGTAGCCCAATTCACCGTGTATTCTTTTATTGTTATCGTGCCGACCAGTGTGCACCAATGCTGCAATTAATGTTATCGTGCCGTGTACATGATCTATAGAATCTTCCACTTAAGTCTAAACGACATCGATTGTATGCATCGAACCTTTAGAATGGGATGCAGTAGTACATGCATTAGTTTGGATTAAAATGAATAATAGACTTAAGGATTGACACAATATCGACATTGCATATTATACATCTAGTTTTTATTGATATCGAATATTGCCTAAGTGTTATTGACATCGACCACTGAATATTGTTATCGATTATTAATCATTGTTTATAACCATTACATCGATTACCATAATATTGATTATTGCTATTTTCCTATGTTATTGAGTTCTATTAATCCATTGAATTCATTGTTATATCATTATTCCATTGTTTCCTTACTTTCTCTACTTGTTGTCCATGACTTGCTCTAAGGACAATTTCTCTTCTCTTTTTAGATGAAGTGTTTACAAGTAATGAAGGAGAATTACCTGCTGGAATTGGAAAACAAGCTTTCTAAATATTTAATTCTTTCTAGTTGATTATTATTGTATTGGACTTATTGTATTGAGACTTATTATTATTGTGATTGGTTTTATTATTGTATTGGGCTTATGACCGGGATATTGTTATTTGTTTCTAGATGTTGG
The DNA here is from genome assembly GCA_017893485.1 of Hemerocallis citrina. Lineage (NCBI taxonomy): Eukaryota > Viridiplantae > Streptophyta > Magnoliopsida > Asparagales > Asphodelaceae > Hemerocallis > Hemerocallis citrina. Next base: position 145,452,634 of record CM030364.1, on the reverse strand, counting down.
ATTATTGTATTCTGATATTTCATATTGTTTATTCCAAGTATTATTGTTCATATGGTTGTGATCATTGTCTGCACAATTATTTAGTATTGTTATCATTGTTGAGTTGAATGGGTAAACAGCTTATGGATGATGCAAGTCATTTACTGGCCTAATGTCACATGCTTGTGTTCCGTATTTTTGGGAAGCGGGGCGTGACAAGGGTTTTAGTGGTATAAGAGCCCAGGTTTAGATAATATATCAGTCAAACGTGACTAACGAAAGGAGGTTTGGCTTTAACTAATATATTAGTCAGTTTTGAGTTTTACCGGTTTGACTCAACAGTTTGTGCAATACATGAATCTCATGGATAATTGATAACCAACTCATGATCTGCACGCTAACCGTTTGATTTTCATTGTAGACCATGGCTAGAAAAGGTGCTTAATCTTCCCATGCTGGGGATGATCAGTCTGATGAGCCCACTATTGCATAGATGATGCAGATGCAGCGTGAGCACAATGAACTGATGATGCAGATGCAATGGGAACATAATGAACTGATGAAAAAGTGTCAAATGTAGAAAACAGGAAAAACACATGCATAAACCAAATCAAGAAAATACAATACTATATGCTGACTCTCTAATGCGTACTTGTCGGATTCTATGCATCCCACTCTATATAGGTCCGGTGCAAGCCCTTAATGTCTCCACTTTATAGGGTTTAGTCCCCCGCCATGCAACTAATCTTACCACGATGACTACTATGAGATATAGATAAACTGTGAGTATTAGCCCATGCCCCGATAATTTCGGAGGTCAAACTCTATCCACAGATAATTCCGCAGACTATTTCATTCACACCTGGAAAACTTCGAGAATACCCCACACCGCAAGTTATGGAACCTAATCACACGAATACCACAAGAGTGTCGCCTCGACCCCGATAATTCCGGAGATGAATCCCACACCACAGGTAATTCCGGAGACTATTTTACTCACACCTGGATAATTCCGGGGATTTTCTCACACCGCAAGCCATACTGAGGTCCATAACCCATGTTCTCATTCATCATATCACCACTAGTGCCGTTCCTTGCCTTTTTAAGTTAATTAATTTAATTTAGAACCTCCTAGAGATGGTGTACCCTACCGGACTTAACTCAACAACTGATCAACAAATATACCTCAACTTGCCCAAAACACAATAACTCAACTGCTGGCATACTAGGGTCCCACACAACCTCAATTAGACTCACACTCAACTATCCAAACTAAACTTTCATTAATCAAAACTTTAATAAAACAACTTGAAAACATATGTTCTGTAGAAAAAATAGTGTTTAGAATAGTAAGTTATAGATCCCAAAACATTTAAAGAATCAACCGTTTAAAAGAATATCGGAATAACTCAAGAAACAATCAGTCAGAGCCGTAACAGTCGACTATGATCAATAATTGGTCGACTGTCCAGAGCGAAAACCCAACAGTTCAAGAAAAAAATTTTCTAAATAATGGCAGTCGACTTTAAAAGTCATCGGTCAACTGTCCAGAGCGAAAATCCAACATTTTAAAGAAAATAATTCTCAGTGATGACGGTCAACTGTAAAAGTTAGTGGTCGACTGTCCAGAGCGAAAATCCAAAACTTCGAGAAAACGTTAAAACAGAGCAGGGTCACTCGACTATAAAAATGGGCCAGTCGACTGTTCCGCACGAAAATCCAAAACTCCAAGAAAACACTACAGCTCGGATCACGACGGTCGACTGTCGAAACATATGCAGTTTGGGTTGTGCATGTTTCAACCGATACGAAGATTTACTTTATAAAAATGAAATCTATGAAAAGTATATTTCTGATATGATCAAATATGACTTGTAGAGTATATAAGAGTCCACAAAACCAATCAAAACCCTGTTGAAATTGATAAAATTAGCATTTTGATGAATTCCTTCAAATTGAAACACGAATATGTGCATATATCAAAATAATGTTTTTAAGAATCAATCATACATCAAAAAACCTTTGTATTATGTTCCAAACCATACTAATACCGAAATATGTTGAGGTAATAACGAAAATCTTCAAAATCACTTAAAGATTCAATTCATTCGAAACAACAAAAATAGGATATTCATGTAATAGTGTTCATGCTAGTTTGTGCACCAAAGAAATTTCACAAAATCATAAATATAGAAATAGACAAATGTTTAGATTAAATCATTAATAATTGAGCAATTCAAATCCAAGTAAAAACTTCATGAAATCACGAAATCTCAAATTTAGTTATAAAGCATCAAATCCAAATCTAATTATCACAACTCCAATCCTCAAGACGTGATCTTTTAATTCATTAGTCCTTCTCGCAATTCCCTCAAACTCAACCATATTTATTTTCAATAGTTGACTCATGAACATCAACAAATTTAACATTAACATGGCCAAGTCGCATTCATACAACTCACAAATAGTCAAAATCTCATCTTTAATCTATTCATGCATAACATTCACCATATCCAATCAAATCAGCAATAATCCAAAAGAAATAGCCTACTCATGATTTATATCAGGTTATTTAACAATCTCAAATCATCCACATGCAAATTCTACTGATAAATAATTTAGGGTTTCATAAAAGATCGAATTTTAATTCATCAGTTCATCCAATCCCTCATATATATATTCATACCAAATCCTAGCATGCTTTCAAATAGATGAAACACCACATACAACATTTAAAGAACAAAACAAAACAGTTATATGACTCACATTGTTAAAAGAATCGAACGAAGACGAATAGAAAGTAAGAAATGCCCCTCCTTAGCAAGAAATCCAAGATCTTCTCTTTAGAACTCCAAAATAATAAGAAATTAGAAATCCACTGCGTCGTGCAGCGAGATTATGGCTGCACTACACCCTAAATTGGTCGGAATTAAAGATTCGAGGGTTTTTGAGTACATTTGCAAAATACTGCCTTTCAAATATACCTTTACATAAAGTGATCTCTATAGTAGGAAATTAGTTAAAACCAATTTAATTGGGTTCAAAAATCAAAAGATCCGTCACTGGAATCAGCCGGCACTATAGGGAAAACCCAGAAAACAAATTTTGCAATTTCATCCCTTGAAATAGCAATTTTGCAAAAAGATCATCTTTTATTTAAACATGTAAAATATAACAAATGTGTTGAAACGAAAGGTAAAATTTTTACTCCTGAATTGACTAGGCATTATTTCCAGCCCAAAAATCCAAAAATCTGGAGTTTCACCCCAATTTGGTAATTTTGCACAAAAGTCATTCTTTTTGAAATATTTGCAATGGGTCTAACCATTGTCAGAAAAATTTAGAAAAATCGCAAATAATCTCAAATAATAAATAATGAGTTTCCCCAAAATAATTTTGGCTTTTGAACCTCCCGAAAAAATATTTGCACGTATTTTGCACGAGTAAGAAGATAAATTTTTGGATAAATATTTATTAAATCACCAAAAGCCATTTTAGCTCATTTAATATTTTCAAAACAATATTTTAAAAATACGGGGTACTACATCACTCTCTCCTTAGAAGAGTCCTGTCCTCAAAACTACCACTAATAGGGTCCAAACAAATATACGAACGAAGGGAATGCAAATCTCATAACTGGAAACAAATATCAAAGAATACAGTTGCACTTGAAAACATAATCAAATAAAAGAAATACAACTCACTCGAAAGTACAACCATCAAGAAGGAATACATTCACATAAAGGAATATAATCATAGAAAAAGCTCAGGGAAATCCTTCTGCATGCGATTCTCTGGCTCCCAAGTAGCCTCCTCGAACTGCTAATTCCTCCACAACACCTTGACCAAAGGTATCACCTTGCTTCTTAGAACCTTCTCCCTATGATCAACGATTTCTACAGGTTGTTCCTTGTAACTCAAGTTCACCTGTAGACCTTCAGGAATCTCCACCAACTAATGACTCTGATCTGGCACATACTTCCTCAACAGCGACACGTGGAACACATCATGCACTTGCGCCAACTCCTCTCGAAGCTCCAGCCTATATGCCGTCTTACCAATCTGGCCAAAAATCCTGTATGGCCTAACATACCTTGGCGCCAACTTGCCTCCCTTACCAAACCTGATCACTCCTTTAATCGGACACACCTTAAGGAAAACTCCATCCCCAACCTCAAACTCCAAATCCCTTCTTCGAGTGTCTGCATAACTCTTCTGCCGATTCTAAGCTTCAACCTACTTCTTGCGAATCAACTCAATCTTCTCTGATGTTTGTTGCACAATCTCCGGCCCAAACATCTGCCTCTCACCAACCTCATACCAACAAACAGTCGTCCTACACTTCCTCCCGTACAGTGCCTCATATGGAGCCATCACGTTACTCGCATGGTAACTGTTGTTATAAGCAAACTCAACCAATGCCAAGTACCTCTCCCAACTACCACCGAAATCCATAACACAAGCCGTTAGCATATCCTCCAATACCCGATTCACCTTTTCAGTCTGACCATCAGTCTACGAATGAAAAGCGGTACTGAAATCAGTTCTGGTACTCAAAGCCTCTTGCAGACTCTTCCAAAACCTCGAAGTGAACCTCGCATCCCTGTCGGAAACAATCGACACAAGAACTCCATAAAGTCTTACAATCTTACCTATATACATATAATACCCTAAATTTTACTAAATGAGATATTGGTGATTTTACGTGTTGTGCACGTACAAATTTTTGTATAAATAATTTTTATATATATAAAATTATTTTCTATAACATGAACAAATATTTCCTTCTTTCTATTTGTTTTCTAAAAGCCTATTTTAAAAAGCCTAAACTTGTTTTTCTAATTTAAGCCCACCCTAATTAAATGTTTTATTATTTGACCCATGAGTCTGAAGCCCACTATTTAGAAACCCACAAACTAATTAATCTTTTAATTGTCATAACTTCTCATGTAGACACAATTAGTAGACAAATTGATTAATTAGTTTTGTACAACTTAATAGTGGGGGACACTAGGAGGCATGTGCATGCACTGGAGTGTGCATTGCACACCCTTTCTAGGAGTGGCCGGATTTGAGCAAAAGAGAGAGGGAGAGTGGATGAAGTTGTGGGGGGTAGTTATATGATCATGGAAGTTGCTATAACTTCCCAATCCATCTTGATCCTTGATATCTAACTCCCTGATTAAATCCTAGCCATCTATTCTCATCCTAAAAGTGTATAAATACCCTTATATTTCTTCTCATTAGTTTACTAAACAATTCATTAAGAGAGAAAAAGATTAAGAGAGGAAAAGATTGAGTAGTTATAGGGAGTAAAAGATTAGAGTGTGAAATTGTGTGTCTGTTCCAACCAAGAGGAGGCCGGCCAATCATTCAAGGACCACAAGAAGGTTCGGGTCCAAGCTTTCAAGGAGGAGAAGGCAATTGCAATACATTATAGGAGGAGAAGGCTACTTTCTTGCACTCTAGGAACTTTCATTTTCATTTCACCAAATAGGTGGGTGTTTTTCATGCTTCTAAATTTAGATACCATGGTAGGAATGATTTGATAAAATAGTTAAAGAGAAATCAAGAAATTCTAGTCTCATGTTTGATAAAGTAGAGATGGAATGATAATTTTGAGAATGATTGTGAAGATGATTGCTAATTGATAAATGTATGAAATTAAAATGCTAGTATCTATCTTATTGTCTTGTTTTATGTTTATAAATTATTCTACGTGAAGAAAGTTTTGCTTATGAGACACAAATTGATTAAATGCATCATGTGCAGTTGGTTGTTTAAAATAAAGTTCATTATTGTAGAAAGATGAAAACTTGTGTTCTAAAAATATTATTTCGTGGGAACCTCGATTATAAATAATATGAAAATTGTTATCTTATTTTCAATGTCAAAAATATATCCATAATCTACTCTAAATTGCAACCTGGTGCAATCGACAGTCGACCGAATTCGAGTCAACAGTCGACTGTCCGGTAATAAATTTCGGATTTTAGTTACAGAACAGTCAACCGACTATATTGTAATTGTCTACTTCCCTGGTTATTTGTTTTGAGTTTTAAATCTTTACAGAACAGTCGATCGATTATATTATAACAGTCGACTGCCCTGATCATTTTATTTTCGAGTTTTAAATCTTTATGGAACAGCCGACTGGCCATGTTTTAACAATCGACTGCCTTGAAATTTCAAATAAAATCTAAATTTTCATGAGATAATTTTCTATGACCTGTGGCCTAGTATAAATGAGAATTTGAGACTACTTTTGCAAGAAAGAACTTATTTTAATTATTAACATAAATAGTCTTTTAGATAAAGAAAATTAAATGGATTGTTTTAAGGAATTTAGAAATGAGATTTTGTAATGAGAAATTTGAAAAGTGTGAATTGTGAAACTAAGAGAAATTGTGAATTGTGAAATTAGTATGGATTACAATAAAGATTAAGAAAATTATGTGGAAATATGAACTAGTGAATGTGACATGTTAGAAGAATTGAATTTTAATTATTTACGCATGATATTGTACTTGAAAATTGAAATTAGATGACATGATGAGTTATGAAGAGCAATATGAATATGAATACATGAATACTATGAATATGAAATGTGAATTATGATTAATCATGAAAGATGACTTTATGAGTCTGAAAACTCAATGTTGGAATTATGAGTTGAAATTAAGAACTAGGTTGTATCTAAGCCTTATACCGGCAATAAAAGAAATATTGAGATGAAATTTGAAATAAAAAGACCAAGAGTTGGGTCATGTGAAATGAATGAATAAGACTGGTATAATGGGAATGTTAACCCTGTGGGATTGATTTTGTTCATGATTCAATTAAATTAAGGACTAGATACATGGTGAAGATGTGATGAAAGTAAGAAAAAAACATGTGTATGAGGGCCATTGGATTGGCGGCGTGAGAGTATTCACAAGATGTCCCATGATGCGTCATGAGTAGGACGTGGATACTGCTCCAGAGAACCGTCCCGGTGGCGATGCTCGTGGGGTGTTTGGTGACTGCGGGTGGTTTCATGTCTATGGTAGGAGGTGAATTACCACAGGATGCTTGCATGATGAGTCCTGTGACAGTGCGTTGGGATTCTCTCCAGGGCGCCTAGACATGAGTTTGTAGGTCATAGAACATCTAGGATACTTACCGTAGTTACAGTAGTAGATTAAGTCATGGCGAGGGATTGAACCCTACAAGATGAAGAACGGTTAAGGGATTGCCCTCGGACCTATGTACTATGGGATGCATAGACTCTGAACAAGTGCGAATTAGTGTCATATAACATAAATAATTGCATTAAGAAGTAAGTGCACATTTACAACACTACATCAATAGGATAGTCCCCTTAGCTTTGTTTGTGAACAAGTTTGTGGTTTGTTAAGCTTTGAGAATCGTTATACTGTTTCCGGCATAGAGAGAATGGCTGTGTATAATATTTCGCCGGTGAATGAACTGACGTGCCCACAGTTTCCATGCAGGGTAAAGCACATGAAAAAGACAAAAGAGGAATTGATGCTTAAAGATTTTTCAACTGTTGTTGTATTTCAATCTTTGTTGTAAAATTTGCTTACGCTGTATAAATATTAATGTAAATGTAACTCTGATGTAAAGTGAAGTTTTATTTCCTTGTAAAATTGTACGAAGAGAAGTGAAAAGATCCTGTGGAACTCAAATTCAGTATGTTTTGAAATTCGGGGTGTTACAATAAAGTTCTGCCAACATTTCCAACGACCAGGTAATCTTCATGGCCAAAAAGTGAGCTGACTTGGTCAAACGGTCAACAATAACCCAAATCGGGTCATTGCCCTTCGAACTCCACGGCAAACCCGTGATGAAATCCATACTGATATTCTCCCATTTCCACTCCGGAATGGGCAACGGCTGCAACAAACCTCTAGGTCTCTGATTTTCTGCTTTGATCTGCTGACAAGTCAGACACCTTGCCACAAAATCTGCCACATCCCTCTTCATACCGTACCACCAAAAGTTTCGTTTGATGTCCTTGTACATCTTTGTGCCTCCAGGATGTACTAACAACAAAGTACTGTGTGCCTCATGCAAGATACTCTCTCTCAAGTCTGCATTCTCCGGGACACACAACCTCTCACCCATCCATAGCACTCCATCTTGGACACGGAACTCTGACAACTTGCCATCGGAAACCTGTTGCAACATCTTTTGGATCTCTGCATATGATTTCTGACCTTCCACAACCCTCTCTTTCAAAGAAGGCTGCAGCCTCAACTGAGCCAAAAATGCCCCCAAACTCTGCAGTACCACCTCGATACCTGCCCGATCAATCTCTGCTGCTAACTCACCGAGTAGTGATCAAACTCGATAAACTACTCTTCCTGCTAAGTCCATCAGCTACCACATTCGCCTTGCCAGGATGATACTTGATCTCAGGACGAATGTCTTCCAACACTTCCAACAACCTTCTCTGCCGAAGATTTAGATCCTTCTACTGATAAATGTACTTTAGGCTCTTGTGGTCAGTAAACATGTTGACCTTCTCACCATATACATAATGCCTCCACTGCTTCAAGGCAAAGATAATAGCTGCTAACTCAAGATCAAGCGTTGGATAATTCTTCTCATGCGGACGCAACTGTATCGAACCATAGGCAATAACCTTGCCTTCCTGCATCAAGACACACCCAAACCTCTGAGAGATGCATCACTGTAGATATCATAATCCTTCCCAGCTTGTGACAAAGCTAAGATAGGTGTAGTCGTCAACCACTCCTTTAGCTCAAGGAAACTCGCCTCACACTTACCAGTCCATGTAAATGCCACATTCTTCCGGGTCAAACCTGTCAAAGGAACTACAATCTGAGAATAGCCCTGAATGAATCTCCTGTAGTATCCAGCCAAACCCAAGAAACTCTTAACTTCCTTCACAGTCGTTGGCCTGAGCCAATCCTTTATTGCTTCAACCTTCTGAGGATCAGTGCCACTCCCTCCTTAGAAAAAATGACCAAGAAAAGCTACCTCAAACTTCCAAGACTCACACTTCGACAACTTGGCATACAAGTTATGCTCCTACAATTTCTGTAATACCTCTGTCAAGTGCATAAAATGATCCTCCTCCGACTTCGAATACACCAAAATATCATCGATGAAAACAACCACGATGGAGTCAATAAATGGCCTTAAAATCCAATTCATCATATCCATGAATACTGCCGACGTATTCGCCAACCCGAATGGCATCACCAAAAACTCATAGAGCGTATTACGAGTCCTGAAAGCTGTTTTACTCACATCTTCCTCCTTGACTCGAACCTGATGATACCCTGATCTCAAATCAATCTTCTAAAACATAGCTGCTCCTTGAAGCCTGTCGAACAGATCATCAATCCATGGAAGCGGATACTTGTTCTGAATAGTCACCTTATTCAACTCCCGATAGTCAATGCACATCCTCATTGACCCATCCTTCTTCTTGACCAACAACACTGGCGCACCCCACGGTGAAGAACTCGGCCCGATAAAACCTTTACTCAGCAATTCCTCAATCTGCTTCTTCACTTCATCCTGCTCTACAGGTGCCATCCTGTACGGAGCTTTAGAAATCGGAGCACTCCCCGACTGAACATAATACAAAACTCCACATCTCGTTGCGGCAACAATCCTGGCAAATTTTCCAAGAACACTGTAGGAAAATCCCTCACAACTGGAATGCCTCTGACTTCTTCTGGAATCATCAACTTGGATACCACTGCAGCCACTTTTGAAACCTTCTTCTTTCCTTGAAAAGTCACTGCAGGACCACCTAGTGCTTTCATTAACACCTCTTTATGCTTGCATTCAATTGTGGCATCATATATTGCCATCCAATCAATGCCCACGATCACATCCTCACCTAAGACTTGCAGCTCAATAAGATCAATGCCGAATAATCTCCTGCCAATCTAGATATTAGAACCCTCGTAATATTGATCAGCAATCAATTCTTCACCTGACGGCGTTGCCACCGACAAGACCCTACCTGGAAACAACTTTGGCTCCACACCTAAGACCTTTGCAAAATTGGGCGACACAAAAGTATGCGAAGAACCAGTATCAAATAAAACTTTTGCTTTAATTCCATTAACCAAAACAAATCCTGTTACATGAAGAATGATACTCAAATCTCCAATTTATTCTCAAACAAAGTTTTATTTAATACATTGAATAAAATAAAAAAATTCAAAATTCTTGCATACCTTGAATCACATCTTCTGAGTTGCCCGCATCCGCCTCATTTAATGCGAACACTCGCCATCGCCTCTGAAATTTGCCTACGCTTGAACCACCCTTCCTTAACTGTGGACAGTAAGGCTTAGAATGCCCTGCTAGCCCACACTGAAAACAAGTCTGCTTCGCCAACTCGGGACACGCTGACCTGTAGTGACCCGCCTCCTTGCTGTAGTAACAAGTCACCTCCTGAGATGCAGGTGCCCTCTGTTCTGGCTTACTGAACTTGCTCTGTTTCACTGGAAACTTCTTTCCATGCAGACAAGTTGCTGGCCACTTGTTCCTGTTCCAGGTCTCTTGCTTCTTCTGGAACTGTCCATATCTTCCTCTGTCATAGCTGCTCTCCTGACCAGCTTATCAAACCTCCTTATGCCCAAAGGAATCATCCTCGACCTCAAATTTGGCCTCAAACCTTGCTCGAATTTGTTGGCCTTCTTCGCTTCATCAAAAATCAGCTTCGGTGCATACCTTGATAGCTGAGCGGACTTAGTCTCATATTCACGCACTGTCATGTTGCCCTAATGCAGATTCAAGAATTCCGTTGCCTTTTTCTCCTGAATATCCACAGGGAAGAAGCAATCCCTGAACTCATCCATAAAAACTTCCCAAGTCACTTGCTGATCTCCAAAGGTTCTCTTCACTGACTACCACCAGACGCCAACATCCTTCTCTAATTGCATAGCATCCAATTTCACCTTATTGACATCTGGGGTCTCTAAGACTTCGAAGACCATCTCCATCTGTCTAATCCAATCATCAGCCTTATTCGGATCAGACTGCCCTTCAAACACTGGCAGCTTCATCTGCTTGAAGGACTCAACCTGCTTGATAGGATTAGCATTAACAAACACTGGTCCAACCTCATGATTCTGATTCTGGTTCTGATTCTGCGCCATATTAGCTGCCATGAATGTGTTCAAAGTCTATACACCCTGGCGATCTCAGTCTCAAGATCAAGTCCAGCCCCATGGGAACTACCCGCTCCATCACCATTAGCACCATTTCTGGTCCTGGGTCCGGTCATTTCTCTGAATACTGCAAAACGAGGGTAAAGTTAAAGCATCATAACACAATTCACATTCACATCAATACCCCATGGCAAAACCACAACCATACCCCAAAACAAAACATCATATTTTAACTCTATATGATATTCACACTCTAATGTCCACACCTAGGTACTCACGCTCTAGTGTCAACACCTAGGTTTATTTTTATACCATGTTTATCATTATTATTGAAGCGTGCTCTGATACCAATCTCTGTAGCGCCCCAAATTTCCACTATGATATCTCAGAAATACGTGGCACAATTCCCAGCATCAACTTCAATTATAATAGTAAACATAGCCAAAAATACAGATAAATTTTTCTTTCAACCTTTATTACATTAGTTCATTACAAAACACAGCGGAAAAACAAATACCTTGAATTGTAGTCTTTTCATTACAATACCTTCTTTACAATTTTACCTAAGCTTTATTATCATTCTATCTCATGCATCCAAGTCCCAATACTATACGTAATCACCTGTAAAACATGAGGCTAGAGATAATCCTAACCCCCAAAACTACAGTGGTCAGCCATAATGGTGTGAGTGACATAAAAACAAAACAACATAAATAGAACATGAAATATGGAATCATAAACACAGATAATAAAGACAAGAATACATGAATTAAGAAATAACAATGAAATATGAAAAACATCAAGTGTAGCTATACTAAGTGTCAAGTGTATAAAACAGTAAAAACATTTGCATAAACCAAATCAAGAAAACACTATACTATATGCTGATTCTCTAATGTGCACTTGTAGGATTCTATGCATCCCACTATACATAGGTCCGGTGCAAGCCTTTAACGTCTCCACTTTATAGGGTTCAGTCCCCCACCATGCAACTAATCTTACCACGATGACTACTACGAGATATAGATAAACTGTGAGTATTAGCCCATGCCCCGATAATTCCGAAGATCAAACTCTATCCACAGATAATTCCACAGACTATTTCACTCACACCTGGGAAACATCGAGAATACCCCACACTGCAAGTTATGGCACCTCATCACACGAATACGACAAGAGTGTCGCCTCGACCCAGATAATTCCGAAGATGAATCCCATACCACAAGTAATTCCGGAGACTATTTCACTCACACCTGGACAATTCCGGAGATTTTCTCACATCGCAAGCCGGAGCGAAAACTCAACACTTCAAGAAAAAAATAATTTCAAGTAATGGCAGTCAATTGTAAAAGTCATTGGTCGACTGTCCAGAGCGAAAATCTAACATTTTAAAGAAAATAATTCTAAGTAATGAAGGTCGACTATCCAGAGCGAAAATCTAACATTTTAAATAAAATAATTCTAAGTAATGACGGTCGACTGTCCAGAGCGAAAATCCAAAACTTCGAGAAAACTTCAAAACAGAGCAGGGACAGTCGACTGTAAAAATGGGTCAGTCGACTGTTCCGCACGAAAATCCAAAACTCCAGGAAAGCACTACAGCCAGGATAATGACGGTCGACTGTCGAAACATACTAGTCAACTGTCACGCCTACAGGGTACAGTTTGGGTTGTGCATGTTTCAACCGATACGAAGATTTACTTTATAAAAACGAAATCTATGAAAAGTATATTTCTGATATGATCAAATATGACTTGTAGAGTTTATAAGAGTCCACAAAACCAACAAAAACCCCGTTGAATTGATAAAATTAGCTTTTTGATGAATTCCTTCAAATTGAAACACAAATATGTGCATATATCAAAATAAAGTTTTTAAGATTCAATCATACATCAAAAAACCTTCGTATTATGTTCCAAACCATATTAATACCAAAATATGTTGAGGTAATAGCCAAAATCTTCAAAATCACTTAAAGATTCAATTCATTCGAAATAACAAAAATAGGATATTCATGTAATAGTGTTCATGCTAGTTTGTGCACGAAAGAAATTTCACAAAATCATCAATATAAAAATGGACAAATGTTTGGATTAAATCATTAATAATTGAGCAATTCAAATCCAAGTAAAAACTTCATGAAATCACGAAATCTCAAATTTAGTTATAAAGCATCAAATCCAAATCTAGTTATCACAACTCCAATCCTCAAGACATGATCTTTTAATTCATTAGTCCTTCTCGCAATTCCCTCAAACTCAACCATATTTATTTTCAATAGTTGACTCATTAACATCAACAAATTTAACATTAACATGGCCAAGTTGCATTCATCCAACTCACCAATAGTCAAAATCTCATCTTTAATTTATTCATGCATAACATTCACCATATCCAATTAAATCAGCAATAATCCAAAAGAAATAGCCTACTCATGATTTATATCAGGTTATTTAACAATCTCAAATCATCCACATGCAAATTCTACTCATAAATAACTTAGGGTTTCATAAAAGATCCAATTTTAATTCATTAGTTCACCCAATCCCTCATACATATATTCATACCAAACCCTAGCATGCTTTAAAATAGATGAAACACCACATACAATATTTAAAGAACAAAACAAAATAATTATACCACTCACCTTGTTGAAAGAATCGACGAAGACGAATAGAAAGTAAGAAAAGCCCCTCCTTAGCAAGAAATCCAAGATCTTCTCTTTAAAACTCCAAAATAATAAGAAATTAGAAATACCCTATGTCGTGCAGTGAGATGATGGCTGCACTACACCCTAAATTGGCCGGGATTAAAGATTTGATGGTTTTTTAGTACATTTGCAAAATACTCCCTTTCAAATATACCCTTATATAAATGGATCTCCATACTAGAAAATTAGTTAAAACCAATTTAATTGGATTCAAAAATCAAAAAATCCCTCATTGGCATCAGCTGGCACTGCAGGGAAAACCCAGAAAACAAATTTTGCAATTTCATCCCTTGAAATAGCAATTTTGCAAAAAGATCATCTTTTATCAAAACTTATAAAATATATCAAATCTGTTGAAACGAAAGGTAAACTTTTTACTCTTGAATTGACTAGGCATTATTTCTAGCCCAAAACTCCAAAAATCTGGAGTTTCACCCCCATTTGGTAATTTTGCACAAAAGTCCTTCTTTTTGAAATATTTGCAAATGGGTCCACCCATTGTTAGAAAAATCGCAAATAATCTCAAATAATAAATAATGAGTTTGCCCAAAATATTTTTGGCTTTTGAACCTCCCGAAAAAACATTTGCACGTGTTTTGCACGTGTAAGAAGATAAATTTTTAGATAAATATTTATTAAATCACCAAAAGCCATTTTTACTCATTTAATATTCTCAAAAGAATATTTTAAAAATACCGGGTACTAAATGATTCATGAGAATGGATCTCTTCGCTTTGGAACCCATCTATGTGTTCCGAATGGGAAAGTCAGGCAGAAGTTACTTGAATAAACTCATCGTTCACCATATTCTATTCATCCCAGTGGTACAAAGACATATCGGGATTTGAAGTTGCATTTCTGGTGGCATTTTATGAAGAGAGATGTTGCAAGATTTGTTTTGCAGTGTCTGATTTGTTAGCAAGTGAAAGCAGAACATCAGAGGACTGCTGGACATCTTCAACCGCTTCCTATTCCGGAGTGGAAGTGGGAGAATATTACTATGGGTTTTGTGACTGCTTTGCCTAGAAGTCCCAAGGATCACAATGCCATCTGGGTGATTGTGGATCGCTTGACGAAAAGTGCTCATTTTATGCCATTCAGAGTGGGTCAGTCTATGGAGAGCCTTGCAAGGAAGTACATGCAGGAGATTGTGAGGTTGCATGGTTTTCCTGTCAGTATTAAATTAGACAGAGAAACTATATTCATATCTCAATTCTGGAAGAGTCTTCAGAATAGTCTTGGGAGTAAGCAGAGATTCAGTACTGCATTCCATCCGTAGACAGATGGACAATCGGAGAGGACTATTCAAATAATAGAGGATATGTTGAGGTCCTGTGTTCTTCAGTTTGGAGGATCTTGGAAAGATCATCTCCACTTGGTAGAGTTTTCATACAACAACAGTAACCAAGCAATTCTTAACGTAACTCCGTAAGAAGCTTTGTATGGTCGGAAGTGTAGGTCACCAGTGTGCTGGGATGACATTAATGAGTGGAAACTTTTGGGGCCAGAGTTGATCACGATGACTGATGGCCCGGATCAGGAAGCGTCTACAGACAGCACAGGACAGGCAGAGGAAATGGGCAGACATTCACATGAGGCCGTTGGAGTTCGAAGTGGGTGACCATGTGTTCCTCAAGGCATCATCATAGAGAGGTGTTATCCGTTTTGGAGGAGGGAGCAAGCTAAGCCCTAGATTCATTGTTCCGTTTGATGTGGTGGAGCGAGTAGGCAAGGTGGCCTATAGACTTGCATTACCGCTAGCTCTATCTGGAGTGCATGATGTCTTCCATGTTGCTCAACTCAGGAAGTATGTCAGGAATGATAGTCATGTTATTGACTACTCGAAATTGTCCGTTCGACCAGATTTGTCCTGTGAGATCCGTCCGGTTTCGATTTGTCACGCCCCACTTCACAAAAAATACAGAATACGAGCACGTAACATTAGCCCAGTGAATGATTTTCATAATTCATAAGCTGTTCATGAATCTTTACAACATCTCACGAAATAATCAGAGTCAGAAGCAAAAGAATCAACCAACATGCACATATGAACCAAAAATACCAACAAGAATACTTGAAACCAAATACATTAATCTCAAATAGTCATGATCTGAATAATACAAATATGCTAGGTCACATTGCCAAAAATACAAATAAATCCAAGTACAAGAATACAATATTGTTCAAGATAAACAACAAGAAATTATAATAACAGGACTCCAGCAACTAGCATCTCATGTCATCAATACCATCTGGAACCTGTTCTCCAAAATCTGCAATTCAACATTTGCAGGGAAGAGAAAAAGAGAAAACAAGTACCCGTCAATTGCAAGTTACGGGCCGCTTGTAATGCAGGATACAAGTACATGGGGCAAAACTAAGTAGCATGATATAAGCATGATATCAAAATATACAACTAGCATGGTAAGGTGAAACAAGTATCATGTAAACAAACATCAAGTGGTAAGTATCGTGTAATCATGCATCAAGTATCAAGTTTCAAATCTCATATATCATGTAGTCAAATTTCAAGCAAGCATGTATCATGTTCAAGTATCATGTTCCAGTCTTGTAGTGATTACTATCTAGGTAGCACTTTATGCATTCCAGCTTTCACTAAATGGTTGCTACAACAAATAGTTTCGCTTTAAATTTTATAGTAAACCATAGAGGGCAGTGTACTCAGGAACAAGTATCAAGTAACAAGTATCAAGCACGAGTCACGTAATCGTGAACACGTGGTAGCAAGTAGTATCAAGCAGAGTCACATAATCGTGAACACGTGGCAATAAGTAGTATCAAGCACGAGTCACGTAATCGTGAACACGTGGCAACAAGTAGTATCAAGCATGAATCATGTAGTCATGAACATGGCGGCATAGAGTAATATCAAGCATGAATCATGTAATCATGAAACATAGCAACAAGTAATATCAAGCATGAATCATGTAATTATGAAACATGGCGGCATATAGTAACAAGCATGAATCATGTAATCATGAAACATGGCAACAAGTAATGGAAAACACGGGCCCCCTTCCGAGTATACGTTTCTGAATTATCCACTATTCGATCTTTCCCATAAACCCCAGCTTGATTAATTATTATTAATGTTAAACAAGCATGTAGGTATACAAAATATATCAAGAATAACATGGCATGATCATGTGACAAATTCAAGTTGCAAGATAAATACATAAAAGAATAAAATAACCAAATCTCAAGTTTAGGACAGCAAGACCACACTGCAGTAAAATAGTGATTCCCAGTGTTATAAACATGAAAATCTGAATCCGTCGAAACGTCTAGAAAATAGACTCCCAACCGAATCCAGCGAGTATAAATAAGTTATATAGTATTTCCCAAAATCATAACTAAAAACTGATTTAAATCCAGAAAATACGTTCAGGCAGAAATCAGTAAATCAAATTCTCAGTCACAAAAATAGCATCAATAGTCAATAAATAAATCCACGAAAAATCTGGGGAATTACCCTATCTATCTAGTATCAAAATATAATGTTTTATAATTTTCCAATGAAATTAGACCAGTCATCAAAAATCAGAAAACATCAAGAAATGATAGTTTGGCAAATATGGAATTTCCAACACAGCTGTATGAAAACCACGATATCTCGCAAACCGTGAAACAAAATCCAAATCCGCCAAAGAAAGATGAAAATAGATAGAATAAGATATAAATTTTATATTTCACAAATATTTTTCATACAGTAAAAGTAAATAGGGTGAAAATACGATTCTTACAGAACAGCGAGTAAAATACAGCGAGTAAAATACAGCAAGTACAGTTTTTATAAACAAGCATGAAACGGCATATAAAACTCATCAATAAAATCTGCCAAAATTCTGGGTAACCCTAATTAGATGTAGAAATACTGACTAAAGTTTTAGATCAAAATAATATGTGTAGCACAAGTATCAAAATGAATTAGTAATTAAATCACCAAGAAATAAAATCTGGAAAAAATCTACACCTCTGTAGTAAAACAGTCATATCTCACACATACGAAAACGAAATCGAGCAAGGTCATAGGGGCTGGAAAGAAGACAAATTTCTCTACAAATCATGTTTTATACTAAAATTAAGATTCTGAACTTAATATGGTCTAAATTACTGATCAAGACAGAATATCGGCAAAACACAGAATTTCCTCAAAAACCAAAATCAACATAGATCCAACGAAATTAGATCCAACCATAACCAAACATGAAATCGAGTCTACCAAGTGCCCAAAAATCATGAAATAGGGTAATTAACATATCAAAAACAAGTCTATCACAAGGATCTCAACAAATATCCAAATTCTCACAAAAATTCCACATGCATGATCAAATCAAGAACGGGCAAAACCTAAGTTAATTCATGTCAATATTGTGTCGTGAGGCAACTATGGTCAAATAACTATAGAGACAATATCAATAAGGAGTTTCACACACGAATTGTCTCTAGAACCCAACTACACTACAAGCAGTATTTTGACTTGTATCATACAAAGAAATTTGAGTACAAGTTACTTGCCTTAACCGAAGACGAAACGAACTCCAAGAATAAAGGAAACGAATTCCCGGGCACGAACATGATTCCAATGGATCACGAACACGATCAGATGACTGAGATCAAAAGATCAAGAGATCAAGGCGATCAGATCAGATCAGACGACTCTGATCGAAGATCAAGATCAAGATCAAGATCAAGAAGTGAACAGTATCCTGATGATGATGATGATTGGATCAGAACGACGATCGGAAGGCCAGCAATCAAAGAAATCAAGAACTCCAAAATGATCAAGATCACAATCAAACGGACGGCTAGGATCAAAGCAATCAAGGAACCACGATGATCATGATGATCAAGAAAGAATCCGACGGCCTAGAATCCAAAAGATCACAACTCCAAATCAAATAGTAACTCCAAAGTGGTGCACTGTCTTGGCTCTGATGGCGGCAGTGCGCAAGGGCAGCGCCGGCAAGGGGACACGGTGGCGGCAGGATGACGGCCGGGGACGCTGCTAGGAGGTGGCTGCATGCGATGGAATTAGCTGCTCGGGGGCACGCCAACGGGGCAGATGGAGTGCAGGGAAGGAGAAGGGAGAGAGCACTGCAGTGGCTGCCTTTTGCAGTCAATGCTGCAGGCGGATAGAGGGAAGCCGGAGGGGCTGTCGCGGTCGCTGCGGCGCGATGCAGGGGGAGGATCAGGGCGGCGACATGGCAAGGCAGAGGAGAGGGCACACTGGCTGCATCGCGGGGAGGTGCTCTGGCTGGCGAGCACTCTGGCTGGTCTGCTGCGGGCTGAGGAGAGCCAGGAGAGAAGGTGCATGGGGAGGAAGAAGAAGAAACGGTTGGGTAAAAAAAATATAGGGGAGGTGAAAAGGTTGGGTTAATATATAGAAGAGAGAGGGTGATGAGAAATAGGGTTAAAGGTTAAGCTGAAGTTGGTTTTCGGGTGGGGTTGTTAATGGGTATAAGATATTAAATAGGGTAGTGGTTAAGTTAATGGGTAATAGGGTAACGGGTTGAATAGGTAACAGGGTATGGGGTATTCGGTCAAAATGGGTTTTATAAAATCCATAGAAAAATAATTAACCAATAAAATATAATTTATAAAAATAATGTAATTTGCATTACAAAATGAAATTTATTTTGAAATGACCACAAATGCAATTAACAAATAGAAATGTATTTTTAATAAGAACTCAAAGTAATAATAATAATAGTAGTAACAGTAACAATAATAATAATAAAAATCAAAGTAATAATAACAGTAATAAGATTTGTATAAAGTATAAAATCATAGCTAATAGTTGCAAATACAATTATTCATCGAAAATAGATTTTACTTGAAGATTCGACTATATATTTTAACAAAAATAGTTCGAAAGCGGAAAACCAATTTACAAAAATTTTAAATACCGAAAATAGACAGAAAATACATTTTTGGAAAACAGGGGTTACACGATTGTTGACCGACGGGAGAAGATTTTGAAGAACAAGGTTATCAAATTGGTTCGTATTGCTTGGGATTCTCACTCGCGGGGTGAGTCGACTTGGGAGCTTGAAGAAGAGATCCAGAAGAAGTTTCCCCATCTTTTTGTGTAGTTCTTTTCTTTCTTGGGGTTACCCTACTACCACTTGCTTAAATTTCAAGGACAAAATTTTATTGTAAGGTGGGTAGGATTAAAACTACCGTTTTCGTTCTTTTCAATTTTTTTTCCTTTTATCGTAATATTTTATTTGCATTGAATAAGATATTCTATTTTTCTTTATATATTCATTAAATTTTGTTCATGAATTACCTTTGTTCTTCATGATGGACTATTTTCTTGTTGAACCTATTTCTATTTGATTGTAGGTATTTTTATTTAAACCTTATTGTCTTCACATCCATCTCTTATTGAACCCAAATCCAATTGCAATTGTTTCTAGACCCAAACCCATTATTATTGGATCCTAACCCATTAACTCAACATCCTAATTGCACTTTATAAATACAATCCTATGGCAAACCCTAAAAACAAAAAAAAAATACAAACCCTAATACTAGCCGTCTCTCTACTCTCTCTACCGACTGTTCCTATTCATCTTCCCGCCCAAACTCCCAGTCAACCCATCGACCTCCACCTCCGGCGTCCACCCTGTCTTCATCTCTGGCGACTTACCGTCGTGCCACCCTCCGACGAGCGCACCCTAGACCGCTCGACCCTGTCCCCGACGCCTTCGCCCTCTGTTTCCTCGATGCTAGCGGCGATCCCACCAATGCCGCCAATGCCGAGTCGAGCTACCACCCACGACTGAGACCTTGTTACTGCTCCTCCCTATCCCTATTTCCATCGATCGAAAGCCTCCCTCCCGATGCCAGTCGAAGTCGACTACTAGTTCTTATGCTGTCTTTATTGTTGCTGTTAATGGTCTTTCTCTTGCTGTTGAGACTGTTGGCTCCTTGTGCACGTGGTGTGCACGTGTATTTAGTGGGTTCGTTGCTCCGGAATTCTCATCCTGTTATTCTTTGGTATTCAAATTAATCGTCTATAAGGCAAGTCACTTTCCTCTTGAATTGAATCTTGTATCAAATTCAAGTTTTTATTGAAATTCTTGCAAGTAGATCAAATTGTTCATTATACCGAATATTATTCTTCTCTTTTCGCTGAGTATATTGAGGTTTACACGAGCTAACCCAAATATCCTCGACTTCGTGGCTTTGTTGAATCCAAAAAGTGAATCTTTAATTTATTCATATAGTGTTCATGATAGGGTTATTCATACAATCACAACACAATTAATCTATTGCAGAAATAATTGCTAGGTGGTATGTTGGTTTATCGATTGATGTTTGGTTATTGTTACAATAGTGTATGTGTGTATTCTTAATCATGTTTATCATGCTATTACACCCACCATGCTGATTATATGATTTATCGACTATAGAAGTGGAACCCATCATGTTTAATCGCTTTATTTCGTGAAAAATATCAAAAATCTGTATGTTGTTTTCTGTATGTATTTTGCCTGTCCTTTTTGACCTAGTATTTTGATCTCAAAATAAATAACATTCTGAATAAGAGTTGTAGCTCCATGTTTCTAGTTTCCAGAACATCTTGAATCGCTGAATTCCGAGTTGTATTGCAAAAGTTATGACTAATTTACTAATGCTGTGTTTTTATTTCCAGAATTTCGGATTCATGTATATTTCATGTTTAATCTAATAAAAGGCTGATCTAATATTAAAAACTTTCTCTGAGAATTTTCAAAATGTTAGTTAACTTGTTTAGGAGTCTAAAGAATATTTTTGATGATTTTATAATTGAGTGTTCGCTGATTCTAAAGATATAACAATTTAATGTCGATTTCCTGTTTGAACATATAACCTGTAAAGAATGATGTATTTGACCTAGTTACTGTTGTTAGATTTTGTATTTTAGATATGAATTAGAATCGTGTGTAATTCTAGTTTTCAGAATTTCTGGCTGTTTAAGTTTTCAATTTCCGTAGGAGCGGGAAAAATAATTTTTGTACATGACCTCTTGCTGTCCAGAAATTCGTTTTCCAGTTTTTCTTAATATAAGTATATGTATATCATTGTATTGTATGAACTGAAGTATAAATGATACATTGCATGATCCTAATAAGTTATTGCCATCATTTTAAATTTCCAATTCAAGTTATCATCCTTTTGTTCTCCTATTGTTACTATCATTCGTCTAAATATCTCTTAATTGTATATTGTATTGTTGCATCAATAAAATAATTAACAAGCCTGGGTTTAAGGGATTGAGTGGAGTAGTTGATGATATAGTGACTATATGCAAAAGTGTGGGCCATGTTTCCTAAAATAAAGTGTGTCGGCTAGTATTACTTTTATCGATTTATTATTGGATTACTGACTATAGTATCCCAATTCATCGTAAATTGTTTTATTATTATCGTGCAGACCAGTGTGCACCAATGCTGCAAATAATATTATCGTGTCGTCTACATGATCTACAGAATCTTCCACTTAAGTCTAAACGATATTGATTGTATGCATCGAACCTGTAGAATGGGATGCAGTAGTACGTGTAATAGTTAGGATTAAAATGAATAATGAAATTAAGGATTGACACAACATCGACATTGCATATTGTACATCATTATTTCTATTGATATCGAATATTGTCCAAGTGTTATTGACATCGACCATTGAACATTGTTATCGATTATTGAATCATTGTTTATAACCATTGCATCAATTACCATGATATTGATTATTTCAATTGTCCCATGTTACTGATTCCTATTGATCCATTGAATACATTGTTATATCGTTATTCCATTGTTTCATTGCTTTATCTACTTACTGCCCATGACTTGTTGTAAGCACAATTTTTCTTCTTTTTTCGATGAACTGATCACAGGTAATGAAGGAGAATTACATGCTGGAATTGGAGAATAAGCTTTCTAAAGATTTAATGCTTTCTAGTTGATTATTATTCCACTGGACTTATTATTATTGTGATTGGATTTATTATTGTATTGGGCTTATGACCCGGATATTGTTATTTGTTTCCAGATGTTGGATTATTGTATTTGAAAATTTCATATTGTTTATTCCAAGTATTATTGTTCATATGGTTGTTATTATTGCCTACGCAATTGTTTTGTATTGTTATTATTGTTGAGTTGAATGGGTAAACAACTTATGGACGACGCAAGTCATTCGCTGAGCGAATGTCAGGTGCTTGTGTTCCGTATTTTTGAGAAGCGGAGCGTGACATCAAAATTTACGAAAATTTATGAATAATCATTTAACAAAAATATTTGTGTGGTTTGGAAATTTCATAAAATGGACGAATTTGACCACTGTATCCTGATTGTAGCACATTTCAACTCAAAACAACTTCGGCTATCAGTCAAAATTTACATAAAATATTTGTAGTTGCTCATTGTTATGAATAATCATTGTACACAAAAATTGGTGTTGGTTGGAAACATCAGAAAGAGGAAAAACATTAGTCTTCTCCGTGTTTTCATTTCATTCGACACGAAACAATTTCATTGTACACAAAATTTGGTTTGGTTTTGAAACATAAAAAATGGACGAATTTTGAGTTTGCATCCTACTTGCAGCATAATTGGAACCGGAACAACTACGAACTTCGAACGATTGAAATTTTTGAAAATATGTGCAGTAGTTGTTCGTTGTTATGAATAATAGTTGCATAGAAATGTTAGTGGGGTTTTCCAATTTCAAAAAATGCACGAATGCACAAAATTTAGCCCGCGTCCTTATTTCATTTCCACACAAAACAACATAAATATAATCACATACAACTTAAATAAAATCCAACTCACAGTAGGGTTGACGATTTCAAAAATGAACACCGGCACGTTGAAGAGCACCCTTCATTTATCCAAAACCCTAAAAATTATTTGAAAATACGTGGAGATTTGATGGGGTGAAGAAACCCTAGATTTTGGTCGTGAATGGGTTTCGATCGAAAGGAAAAGGGGGGAAAGAGAAAATGGCGATCTGACGAAATGAAGGAGGGAAAGGGGAAGAAGAAAAAAAAATGAAAAATTAATCGTAAGCCCTTTCTTGACAAAACATTTATTATAAGGCCCTCCTAGTTCAATTTTTGCAATAAATTTAAAAAAAATCTGCTCCACCAAATCAATAAAAAAATTAAGTAATATATATGAGATAGAATTGTATATTTATACATAATAATAATAAGAGTAGTATTTAATAGAAAAAAAAATATACAATAACTATTTTGAAATTAATAAAAACAAAGAGACGTTACAACATTTCCGCAAAGAAACAACTTCGAAGTTAGACAGGTCGAAGTTTACGAAAAATTATGAATATTCATTTAACAAAAATATTTGTGTGGTTTTGGAAATTTTATAAAATGGACGAATTTGAGCCCGTATCCTGATTGCAGCACATTTCGACTCAGAACAACTTCGGCTGCGGACGGTTGAAATTTGCAAAAATATGTTTAGTTGCTCATTATTATGAATAATCATTGTACACAAACATTGGTGTTGGTTGGAAACTTTAGATAGTGGACAAACTTTTGCCTACATCATGTATTCAATTCAATTCGACCAGAAACATTTTCGGACTTCGTACTATCAAAATTTAAGAACACTCGAAACTAATTATTCGTTATTATGGACATTCATTGTACACAAAATTTGGGGTGTTGTCAAAACCATAAAAATTTAGGAATTTTGATTATGCATCCTGATTGCAGCACAATTGGAACTGGACCAACTACGAACTTCGAACAATTGAAAGTATGAAAATATGTGAAGTAGTTGTTCGTTGTTATGAATAAAAGTTGCATAGAAAAGTTAGTGGGGATTTCCAATTAAAAAAAAGAAGCACGAAAGCTCGAACATTAGACCGTGTCCTGATTGCAGCACATTTCACACAAAACAACTTGGAATTTAGAAAGGCCAAAGTTTACGAATAATAATGAATAATCATTTAACTAAAAAAAATTGTGTTTGGAAATTTCATAAAATGGACGAATTTTAGTCCATATCCTGATTGCGACACATTTCGACTCAAAACAACTTTTGCTTCAGACGGTAGAAATTTACAAAAATGTAGCACCCCAAATCCCACTATCGGAATCCGTGACACAAACCAGAATCTTTTCCTTCAAATGCATCTCAACGCAGTAATAACATGGAAAATTAAAAAATTTTTATTGCCAAATAAAATTTTACGTCATCAATTACAACGATTTTCTTGTTCTTAATCAAGGAATACAAATTACATTAAAGTGTTACAATTACTACTCAAAATTCACCTGCCCTTCTGATCGGTAGTCGACTAATCTTTCACTGGAACTTTACGGAGTAGTCAATCTAGTTCCCTGAGATGCACCTTGTAGCTCGAACCTTCTGCTACGCTACTATGATCTTTCTGCACCGGCTCTACGGTGGAAGGCATTGTTGATAATCTCTTTGGATGCTCTGCTGGTCCTGGGCCTTCCTACATTCGCGACCCAACTCCTAGCACATAATTGAGTGGGCACGTTAGTACATATATTGTTGCAATGCTGATAAGAAAATAGTGATCTCCAACTAGCACATACAACCAGCCTTTAAAGACAACATAAACATGATTCCTAATTTCCTAGTGTCAGTGTATGTCATGACCTGAAGTCTAATGCACAATATATAATGTACAGAAAATAGAAGCACTTAGTCTAATGCCAGCAAGACTTTGGACACATATGCATCCCATACTACATACACTCCAAATCAAGCTGTCTTCTCTTGTTTTAGGGTTTCGAACCTCCCTATGCATTGCAATCTACTATTGTACACATCCTGTTCCCGTCATAACGTGGCTGGTGAGGCATACAGTTCTGGTCCCGTCTCGTTACTGCGAATAGGTAGTAGTGATCATCCCACCAAAAGTTGTCAGGAACTACAAGGTACTCCTCGTACCAAGTTGACACCGAAGGCGCATAGAGTGCGCAACCCTATGGCCCGTCCGTCACCAACTTAAAATAGGAAACATCCCATTCTTATAACCGATATCTTGGAAATTAACAGAGCGATGTACGCACTTTCTCAGCACGTATCCCTACGACAGGAAGAGACAACCCTGGTTATCACCGACTAGTGTTGGCCCTTAGAACAAGTCGAATTATAGGGTATCACCCCTTACACCAACTCGATCTTCAAGCGGAAAGAAAAATACTTATTTAATAGTGTTACCAAAAAAGATGCTGTATATTCAAAATATGCAGAGTGTTTTTAAACAATGATTGAGCCTTGCTGGTCTGTAAAAAATAGTAATTAATCACGGTGAATCAACATTCATCGATTGCCAACACCTTCATAAGTCTTCGACCATATCCTCGACCCGTGATCCTCAGCGAGCAATTCTTCGGTGCCCAAGGATGCATAGAAATCGATGAATGAAGGCAAACATAAAAAAACACCAATACCCGATCATCGACAGGCTCAGGACATCATGATATCATTCACAATTAATTTCAGTAATACCTAGGTCAGTAATGGACCTGACCCGATGGAGTCAATTGAACACCGGCAACCCGATCTCCATCGTTCGCCACCACCTCTGACTCAGATTGCATCCAGTATTCCGTTCCGCGATCAATTACCCATAGGGTAAGAGTTCATCGGCGTACGAAGGATGACTGTCTAGTTCTCGAGGCAGAAGAATTCACTTTTACCCTAACGGTTGTCAGTCACAGGGAAATACCTTACCCTAGACGATCCCTCTGACAACTCAAATTAAGCTAATCATCCTACTTAATGAGACAAACTCAAACCCTGATAGAAACAATTATTTTAGCATATAATTGCTACTAAGCACATCTACTACCAACATGATTCTACCGAGTCATTGAAACATCCATAATTTCTAATCCATATACTGGAATTCCATAAATCAATACTCTTTGGAAAGTTAAGAATGCCTACTTCAATTCTCTAGTTCATCATTTTCTCAGATTCCAATCACAGGGTTCTAGAAATCTACAAGTTTTTTGTTATGTCAAAACAAAGTTTTCCCAATTCTATATCGACTTTAAACACAATTCCTGAACCTCGAAAATTCATAACTTTCAAGATACAAATTGGAATTGCATGATCTTACCCATTCTGAAAAGCTAAGACCCTATACTACAAGTCTCTAGTTAACCATTCCTTCAGATTCAGCCATCTAGATGCTATAAAATTCCTGTATGTTCTCAACTGTATACTTGTTCATTGTATCTGCTGCATCTTGCTACATAAAAACTTTCTCACTTATCGAAATTACTCGATCTTGGATTCTATAGAAAGCTGGGAGTGTCTACTACAACTTCCTAGTTGATCACATCCACAAATTCATCCATTAAACTACTCTAAAACCCCAATTTCTATCAGTGTACACACAGAAAATTTTACTCACTTTAACAAAACATGGTCTTCTACTAAGACTGGTTCTGATCCAAATTTAGAAGAATTATATCTTCCAAACCACAAACTGAAATTACATGATTCAAGACATTTTGGAAAGCTACGACTCTCTACTATAAGTCCCTAGTTGATCAGTTCTGCAGATTCCTAACATACAAGTCCAGAATTTTGCAAGTTCACAACCCAACTAACTCAGAGCTGAAACTGAACATAGTCCAGTCAAAATTGAATATCAATTCAACCGTAAGTCCAATAATTATGAAATTCTGGATTCTATAACTAGACATATACAAGTCTAACATACTCAAAAAAAGCATTCAGATTCCAAATACAAAAAGAGTTATAGTCCTTTGAAATTAGTAGAAAAATTTCTTTTGTTCTCAGCAGTGCATAACACCTCTTGTTAGAGACTAATTTTGAAACCCCATGAACTGTTATCCAAATTTTCCAAAATTATAGATATACAATCTAGGCATGTAGTAAATGCTAAAATAAAATTTTTAATGTAAGATTATACTCCCTGAATTAAATATTTTTTATCAAACTTCATCCTAGAGACAAAACAAAGACAGTTCTGAGCTCTGGACAAGTTGTCAAAACTGAATTTTTAAATATAGCAAATAAACTCAGAAAAAATTGAACTTTGAAACTAATGTTTTAAATACATCCAAGTACCTGTAGCAAAAATTTCAGCTCAAAATACTTTACCAAGTTCATAATATGACCATTGAAACATGACTTCATATCAAGCACAAACACAGTATTCTACACTGCTCTCTGTTACGAAAATAACAAATTTGTTGAGCTAGTAAACTAACCCAGAAAAATTTGAAAATTTTGGAGGATGCTCCAAACTTATCCTAGAACATGCCACAAAAGTTTCATGATCAGATTCTAGGCCATTTGCATGGTGGAAATTCCTAAGTCGCAACATCACCTTATGTTCTTAAAAAGAAAACACAGTATGAATTGTATTAACATACAAGTTCAACTTTTTCACATAACATAGCAAAACTCATGCATGGTATTCATGTTACTTTCCTCTACTCCTACATTCCAATTCATACACAAAACAAAAGCTAACTAGAGTTGAGAGCACCCACCTTCAAGGTTAAGGAAAAACCTAATCTTCAACTCCTTCTCCTTCACCAAGCTAGTCTCCACTTGATTCAAAAACCTACAAAAGTGTAAATGTTTTGGTGGCTAAAACACTCTATCTTCTCAGCTTTTTACCTTCTCTTTTCTTTCTATATATATTATTATTATTATTATATTTTGATTTTTTTTTGAACTATAGAAACATGAGAAGAAAATTGGGGAAATGGTGAAGTGTGGGAGTTTAAATAGCAAATGGAGGTGGGGTTTCTAGGGTTTGGGTCGGAATTGGATGGAAGGTGGGAATGTGGAGGTGAGGTGGTGATTAGGATGGAGGGTTTAGATGGTTTCCAACACACCATGGCCTAGAACCTTCACGTTTCATCTCAAATTTTCAAGAAAGATAACACATGGTGAACTATTGACCCTTGGATTTCATCAATCAAGGTCTATTACTCATTACGTGAGTAGTCATCGTGCCGAAAAGACAAGCACCTCTTTACTGTTACTCAATCAAAGGAAGGGCGAGCGTCTAAGGGACTTTGTTAAACGTTTCACCTCCGAGGCCCGGTCCATCGCCTCCCTAGACCAGTCGGTAGCCTCTGCTGCCTTCCAATCCAACATCAATCACACAAAGTTGAAGACCTCACTAGCTAAGAAGCCCCCTCGAGACTTCTCAGAACTCCTGCTGAGGAGAGAGAAATACATTATGGCAGAAGAGGCCCTCTTCCCACATAACCAGAAAGAGACCATGTCCGGGAACAAACGGAGGGGAGCTGAAGATGAAGGAGCTAAGAAGCTCCAGAAAGACAATGGTGGCCAGCGTCACCCTCATCCCCGCTTTGAGAAGTTTACTCCACTTAATGCTAGTGTTTCAGCCATCCTGATGGAGGTCGGGAAAGAAGGGCTCCTCCCCCGACCTTCGAAGATGAATACACTGGGCAAGAAGAGAACGAGGATAAATGGTGCCGCTCCCATAGGAATCATGGCCATGACACGGATGATTGTCGGGCCTTCAAAGACGAGATTGAAGCCCTCATTCAGAGGGGGCAACATTCTAGTTTCGTGAGGAAGGACATAGTAGATCCTCCTCCGCCCCCCACGGGGGCTAATAAGCGAACCGAGCGACACACCGAAACCCCAAATTCTGAAGCTGAAGTTGTCCTACACCTCATACACGGAGGCCCAATGGGGGAGATTCGAACTCCTTTGTCCGAGAGGTGAACTCCGTGCAAATCAATCCTCCCCCCAAGGGCCTTGGGGTCCCTATTACCTTTTTAGACAAGGATTTGGAAGGCGTCCGAATGCCCCATTGTGATGCTCTTGTAATGAACCTCCATATGGCCAACTTCGATGTACGCCAAGTCCTGCTGAACATCGGCAGTTCGGTCAACATCCTTTTTCTAGAAACCTTCCATGGTCTTAAGCTGTCCAGATATCGACTCAAGCCCTCCGGCTATACTCTCCATGGGTTTTCTGGGTGCCAGTAACGATCAAGGGTGTGATAACTCTTGATGTAACCGCTGGAAAAACCCCGACCACCCAAACCGATCCGATGGATTTCATGGTGGTGGATGTGAAGGCTGCTTATAATGTCATTCTGGGCCGACCCAGCCTAGCTGCTCTCCTGGCTGTGCCCTCAGCCTACCACCTAAAGATGAAGTTTCTCACCACAGCAGGAGTGGGAGAAGTGAGGGAGAGCCAGGAGACAGCTCGCAAATGTTATATGACTTTGGTTGGAGGACCGGTCCTCTCCCTTGAAGCCCTTGAACTCCCCCAAGGGAGTAGCCAAGATATATCAGAGCCGGTCGACGAGCTTGAAGAGGTGGCCTTCTCAGAAGGAGATCCGACCAGGACATTCCAGAATAGTAAAGTCCTTCCCCCTCCCTTCAAAACCAACATTATCCGATGTATAAGGGGGAATCGTGACCTGTTCGCATGGACCGCAACAGATATGCCTGGAATCTCCGAAGAACTACTCATGTATCATCTTAGTATTACTTTTGGGGCCAAACCTGTCCAACAAAAGCGACATAAATTTGCTCAGAACACCAACAGGATATCAAAGAAGAAGTGGAGAAACGTTTGAATGCCCGGTTCATACAGGAGGTCAACTATCCCGAATGGTTGTCCAACGTTGTGATGGTTAAAAAAGCCAACAGGAGCTGGAGAATTTGCATTGATCTCACGGATCTGAACAGAGCTTGCCCGAAGGATCCGTTCCCACTCCCAAGCATTGATCCCCTGATTGATGCAACTCATGCCACGAACTCTTAAGTTTCATGGATGGTTTTTCTGGGTACAACCAGATCAGGATGTTCCCTCCAGATGTTCTGAAAACCTTTTTTGTAATTGACCAAGGTCTATAATGCTACAGGGTCATGCCTTTCGGGCTAAAGAATGCCGGTGCCACTTATAAACACCTTGTTAACAAATTTTTCATAGAACAGATCGGCCGGAACATGGAAGTCTATGTAGATGACATGTTGCTAAAGTGCGTCAGTAAATCGGATCATGTTTCCGATTTTCAAGAAGCCTTTGATGTGTTGAGGAGACACAACATGAGACTAAACCCGAGAAAGTGTGCCTTCGGCGTCTTATCCGCCAAAATTCTTGGGTTCATGGTTAGCCAAAGAGGCATGGAGGCCAATCCGGAAAAGATTCAGGCCATACTGAACATGGCTCCCCTTTCAAGTGTCAAAGACATACAGAGACTCACCGGATGCCTGGCGGCCATAGGGAATTTTCTCTCCAAGGCAGGAGAAAAATGTCTCTCATTCTTCAAGGCCCATAGAAGGGCAATAGGCTCCGAGTGGGGGCAGCAGCAGCAGGAGTCCTTTGATCAGCTCAAGGGCTATTTGGTCAACCCCCCGCTCTTAAGCAAGCCGAAGCCTGGGGAAGTCCTTTATATATACCTCGCCACTTCGGAACAGACTCTCAGTACTGTTCTGGTAAGGGAAGAAGATAAGACGCAAAAGCCAATCTACTATGTGAGTAAGGTCCTCAGGGACGCCGAACTTTGTTATCCAAAGATAGAAAAGATAGCCTATGCGTTAGTCATGGCAGCACGAAAGCTCTGCCCCTATTTCTAGTCTCACTAAGTGGTCGTTCTTACCGACCAGCGGCTCAAGCAAATTATCTACAAGCCCGAACTTTGGGGCGCCTTATGAAGTGGTCTATAGAGCTGAGTCAACATGATGTCAACTATCAGCCCCGAACTGCTATCAAGGCACAAGCCCTGGCAGAATTTATAGTAGAAAGCACCATCCCCGACCATAACAAGGCAATGGAGGAAACCCCGGTCTGGATCGTCTATGTTGATGGGTCCTCATGCGCCGACGGGAGTGGGGCTGGGGTCATCTTAACTGGCCCCGATGACTTCATTCTTTAGTACTCACTCCTATAAATTTTTGGGCATCAAACAACGA
This sequence comes from Hemerocallis citrina, assembly GCA_017893485.1. Lineage (NCBI taxonomy): Eukaryota > Viridiplantae > Streptophyta > Magnoliopsida > Asparagales > Asphodelaceae > Hemerocallis > Hemerocallis citrina. Next base: position 145,420,811 of record CM030364.1, on the reverse strand, counting down.
GGCTGAATATGAGGCTTTCATAGCTGGTTTGTGTACAGTAAGCAAGGCCGGGGCCCGGCGTATTAAAATATTCAGTGACGCACAGCTAGTAGTGAACCAGGTATTGGGGCAGTATGAGGAAAAAGATGGTCAAATGGCCAAATATTTGGCCAAAGTCAAAGAGCTGTTGGCCTTTTTCGAAGATGCACAACTCCAGTGAATCCTCCGAGAAGAGAATGCGCAAGCAGATTACCTTTCAAAGCTGCCATCCTCTTCCTTCCAGGGCCTGGAACAAACCGTCTTGATAGAAGTCCTCATGAGGCCGAGCATCAAGGAAGATGGTCCTGAACTGATGGAGACGGTGCCCCTGGTACTTGGGGGGAATTGCATGAGGCCCCTTCTCGAGTTCCCCAAAGATGGGATCCTCCCTCCAGACCCTAAAGAGGCTCGATAAATCAGAACGAGAGCCGAGCAGTACACGCTCATCGAGGGGGTCATGTACAAATGCTCTTACACTCAAGTGACGGCAAATCCTAATTGAGATGCCTCTCCGCCGAGGAAGCCCAGTATGCTCTAAAGGAGGTCCATGAAGGGATGTATGGCGCTGACCTGGGAGCAAGGTCTCTCACCTGCAAAATCTTGAATTATGGATACTTTTGGCCCACATTCCTCAGTGACGCCGAACAGCACGTTCGCCAATGTGTCCCCGCCAAAAGTTCTCAACAATCTGCCGCTTACCACAAGCCCAGATATCCTCCTTATCCAGTCCAACCCCTTTTGCAATGTGGTGAATGGACTTGCTCGGGCCTTTCCCTCCAGTACCAGGCCAGGTGATGTTCCTTGTCGTTGCAATCGACTACTTCCCTAAATGGATCAAAGCCGAGCCTCTAGCGAACATCACAGAGAACAGAGTCCAGTGTTTCGTTTGGAAGAACGTTGTTTACCAATTCGGTGTACCTCAAATCTTGGTCACAGACAATGGGACCCAATTTACGGGGGTAGCCTTTCGCAATTTTTGTACAGAACTTGGTATCCAGCAACGATTCTCCTTGATATCCCACTCGCAATCCAACGGTCAAGCAGAGAACGCCAATCAACAAATTCTCTCTGGCCTGAAAAAGAGACTAGACAAGTCTGCTAAGGGTTTATGGGTCGAACAGCTCCCTAATGTGCTCTGGAGCTATCACACTACTAAGAGGACCCCCACAGGAGAATCTCCCTTCAACCTCACTTACAGCTCCGAAGCCGTCATCTCGCTGGAGGTTGGCCTACCTTCGCCCCGCTAGGTTGCCTTTTGTAACACCCCATAATTTCTAAACAAATAAATATATAATATGTATGTATTATTTATGATGGCAAAACATATAAATAAAAAATGGTAGATGGCAATTTGGTAAAATAAGGTAATAGTAGAAAAGTGGGGGGGGGGGGCACATGAATTGAAACAATATAGCCTTGCTGCTTTGGTTCAAGTGCTAATGTCACCCACATGGGTGACGTGGCATGACATGGGGGGCCTTTGGTCTGTTGGCTTCATCTGGAAGAGAGAGAAGGAATATGAGTTAAATTTCACCCACATCGGGAATTGAACAAAAATAATTAACTATAAATATAATTGCATATGATCAAGAGTCGTCAATCCAGTTAATCACCTTTTGAGAGGCAGCCTGTGGTGGGCAGTTGTACTATACTATAAATAATTTGTCTGATAAATTACATAAATTGTCTGAGTTTGGGAGAGAGGCGTTACAAATGGTATCAGAGCCGGCTTTCGACACCGAGTGTGTGTACAGACTGGTGGTTATACTTGAGATGGAGCTAGCAGATGTATTGGTAGGTATGCCTGAGAAGGAGCGAGGTTGGGACAGGTCGCCCAGGTAGGGGACTGTACAACTAGCAGAATCAGGGTACTGTACAGCTAGCAGAATCAGGGTACACCATTTCCATATCGACTAGAAAGAAAATCCTACACTAAGATTGTGCATGCCTCGTGCTCAGCGAGGACGTTAATTTCTGAAATGGGGTGTATATAACACCCCATAATTTCTAAACATATAAATATATAATATATATGTATTATAAATGATGGCAAAACAACAAAAAAAATTGGTAGATGGCAATTTGGTAAAATAAGGGAATAGTAGAAAAGTGGGGGGGGGCACGTGAATTGACACAGCATAGCCTTGCTGCTTTGGTTCAAGTGTTGACGTCACCCACGTGGGTGACGTGGCATGACAAGTGGGGCCTTTGGTTTGTTGGCTTCATCCGGAAGAGATAGAGAGAATATGAGTTAAATTTGTCCCACATCGGGAATTGAACAAAAATAGTTAACTATAAATATAATTGTCTATGATCAAGAGTCACCAATCCAGTTAACCACCTTTTGAGAGGCAGCCTGTGGTGGGCATTTGTACTATACTATAAATAATTTGTATGATAAATTAAATAAATTGTCTTAGTTTGGGGCAGTGGCCTTACACCTTTAATGAAGAACAAAACTCGAACCAGCTTCGGGACAACTTGGACCTTATCGACGAGATACGAGCAAGATCCTCCATCCGTCAGGAGCTTATCGATGTAGGATTGAGTAGTCCTGCAATAAGAGAGTCCGCCCTACTAATCTCAAAGAAGGTGATTTGGTGCTTCGAAAGATATCAATTTCTTTTCCAAGCATGAAAGGCAAGCTATCACCTAATTGGGAAGGGCCATATAGGATCTCCAAAGTAGTCTGCCCTGGCGCTTATCAACTTGAAGACCCAGGGAGAAAGAGAGTGCCAAGAATATAGAATATGGAACACTTGATGAAGTACCAAGAGGATGTTTGAACATCGCTCCAAGCAACTTCTAATCCTTGAGCATTCCTGAGTTTGTTTTTTGTTTAGTTAACTTTTCTAATGTAATAATGGCTTGCAACTCAGAAGCAGCCACTTAGTTGTTTTTAATAAAAAAAAATTTCCTTTCTCAGGAAACCTATTGTCTAAATATTCTGGTTGTCTTACACCGAAATGTACACTAAGTATAAAAACACTATTAACAACAAGTTCGGAGTCCAACACTTGGTCCGACGCTACTTTAGCTACTTGCGAACAAGCATGTACAAAGTCGCTCACCATTCAAATTTCCTCCGACAACTATTGAAACTATGTTAACGACAAGTTCAGAGTTGATCACTTGGTTCGATGCTACTTCAGCTACTTGCGAACAAGCATGAACAAAGTAGTTCACCAGTCGAAATTGCTCCCAAACTGTTGAAACTATCTTAACGACAAATTCGAAGTCCAACACTTTGTTCGATGCTACTTCAGCTACATGCGAACAAGCATGTGCAAAGTAGTTCACCATTCAAAATTGCTCCCACAACTGTTGAAACTATCTTAACGACAAGTTCGGAGTCCAACACTTAGTTTGATGCTACTTTAGCTACTTGCGAACGAGCATGTACAAAGTATCTCACCATTCAAAATTGCTCCCACAACTGTTGAAACTATCTTAACGACATGTTCGGAGTCCAACACTTGGTTCGATGCTACTTTAGCTACTTGCGAACAAGCATGTACAACGTAGCTCACCATTTGAAATTGCTCCCAAACTGTTGAAATTCTCTTGTGAAAGTTAGCAAACCACTTACTCTTAAAAGAAGCTTGAAAGATGCGATATATTATTTCATCAAAATTGGGTATACAAGTCTTATTCAAGACCAAAAACTCATACAAGACAAACTACAAGTTTACAAAATTTCGCACTACAAGTTTGAAATTAGGATTAACTCAGAATGTCCAAATTGGGCACGAAATGGTAGTTTTACCTACAAACGGGTCCGAAATGGTAGTTTTACCTACAAACGGGCCCGAAATGGGAACTGGGTCTTCCTTCAAAGCCCAATAACACAAAAACGGATCTGTCCTATTGGGTACGGGTAACGAACCACTACAAACCAATTCAGATATTTAAAAAGTAATTCAAATTCATGATTATCTCTAAGAGGAAGTTTAAACAGTCTCTCTTATGATGAAATGAGTTTAAATTCTACATCTTATCCAAAAACACCAGGACATAGAGATAACTGATTATCTCTAAATTGTCTCTTAAGGAGACTATAAATACCCCTCTCCTCCTACAGAAACCAGGTAATCAATCTTTTTTCTCATAAAGCTCTTTCATAATTTTCCTGATTACTGACTAGAACGTCGGAGGGTTCGTCGTCGAGATCCATCCTGGTGTATTGAACTTTTTGCAAGTTCACGGCAGCGTCAAGAAACATGTCAAACGCGGTGAAAGTCAACAGGTTTGCTTACTTGTTTCCTCGAAGAATCCACAAATTTATCTGTTTGCTCCCACACCAAAATCTGCAGCAACACTTACCATTCTCATATCCATTTCCATACAAAACATATACACATGGGAAGTTGCTTACACAGTCTGACACCCCCGAAGCTACATCCTCCTCTTGGCCTATACCAGCAAGGGAAAACACCGCATCCCAAGTATAACTTGGGTACTTGCTCCCGGCCGAAGCCAGCGACGGGAAAAGAAAACACCGCACCCCAGCAAAGCTAGGTACTTCCTCGTGGCAAAGCCAACGAGGGAAAGAAAACACTACACCCTTATTTTCACTAGGGCACTTCCTCACGACATCTGTCATCGAGGGAATATCACCGCACCCCAGCTGAGCTGGGTAATGACATCACCACTCAAGCCGATAGCTTGGAATAACAAATTAATTTATTTTCATTTTCTACTTACAATTCACTTTACTTTCATTTCCATCTCATAACACAACTATCATATCAACAACCCGCCAATTCACCCTGGGAGTTGTGCCAAGGCAGGTAGTTCCCACTATTCCCATGGAAAAAAGTAGGCATGTAGTTCCTCGACACAATTCCAAGGTTCATCAACTCATATCATAACATACTTTTCGTTTAATTACCATTCTCATATTCCTCACATAATACACCTTACTTCAAGTTTTACACTCACATTACATTTTACTTTACTTTATTTTCATTCATACAATATCATATTATACATATACACTTTCTTTACTTCTCATATTTAATTACATAACACGATGCAATTCTTTCATGAATATCTCCACATCACCATCTCTTTATTTTCATTTATAATTATATAATGCAATTTCCTCGTTTTTCATACTTAGTTAACCACATATTCCATTTATCAATTATTTTCATTTTCATACTCATGAATCATATTCTTTCATACTCATCTTCATATATATACATTTTCTTTCACTCTGCTTATTCATTTCCACTCAGATACTTATTTCACTTTCTCATTTCCACTTTACATCAACTACTTTCTTTTCTTTCTCATTCTCATATTACATTATATGCTTTCTCTACTTTCACATTAACATTCACATCATATGCTTACTCTATTTTCTCATTTTCCTTTTCATTTCAAATTTATTCATTTTATTGATATGTTGACCAGTCAGCCACAATATCCCAATATACTGAGAGCCGACAGCCTAGTAAAACACACGGATCGATGCTCACATAGAGTCTTACACATCCGAGGCTACGTCTTCCACCCAGCCTATGCCAGCGAGGGAAACACCGCACCCCAAGTAGAACTTGGGTACTTCCTCACGACCGAAGCCAGCGAGGAAAAAGAAAACACCACACCCCAGCGAAGCTGGGTACTTCCTCGTGGCAAAGACAACGAGGAAAAGAAAGCACTGCACCCCTAGTTTCACTACGGTACTTCCTCGTGCCATCTATCATCGAGGAAATATCACCGCACCCTAGCTGAGCTGGGTGATAAAATCACAACTCAAGTTGATAGCTTGGGCGATAAAAACACCGCACCCCAAATATAGGTTAGGTAATACACACCGCACCCCAAGTCGTAACTTGGGTGTTAGGAGGTCTAGCCAAAACCCCCAGGATTTTTGTAGGTACTGGTGAACAAAAATTTGTATAAGTTATTATCATTTTCATTTCATCTTTTCTTCTCATATCACCACCACACAGCATCTCATCTTTTACTTCAATAATTTGCCACATTCTTGACTTTAACCAAGCGATTTATTATCACATAATCTCACACATTCACTTACATCTGGTTATTTCATTTATAAGATTATTACCTCGTATTATTTTGTATTATATATGCACCAAAGTATTTATTTACTCACATTATAATATCTTAAGCACATGCCAAAACTAAGTAGATGAATATATCATAAGACTGCCCATTAGTTTCACTTTAAACAATCACTACATTATACATATACTCACTCATTAATTTCATCGATTAGGCTAACAAAATCATTATCACCCATGTATATATCACACACATACACCAAATAGGTCAATACATCATAACACCATATATATATGTCATTTTTGTTTACAGAATATTATATGTATATCAATCCCAATTATTTCATATTATTTTCGGTTAAATCTTCATTTAGCTGAATCCCACAAAAATTACTTCGAAACCGCATAAAATTCTGTCACAACAAGATATATATACTTAGTATGATCATACTCACTTGATATCCCATGAAGACTCAAAGCACCACTTCTCCATCATGCATCCGAAGTCGCTAACATCTACCATTATCAAATTTCAAATCTAATTAGGGCTCAAACATCCAAACCAGTCACAGGTAAAAATAATACTAATCCTAATGTCACTCAGATGTTTTATTGAATGCCTGACATGCACATGTGCGATGCACATATTATTCGAATTCCTACGGGATTTTTATCTCCATAAAATTTCTAAAAATCACCTCATACAATTGTAATGGTTCAACTACAATTTCTTTTACTATTGAGGAGATAATTCTCATATATTTACTTCCCTTTTATAAACCAAAAATCCTAATTTATAAGCAACTTGCAAAATGTCCAATAATTTTCTAATTTCTTGACTCTATAATACCCTACACCTTCTAATCTCCCTACTACCATATTTCTATTTAATAGAAATTAAAATCACTTAATTCTATACAAATAAAATACAATAGGGTATACCTTCCCATTGCTTTTTCTTTAAATTGAAGCCACCATAAAAAAAAGAACCCTTCAATTAGCATACCCCTAATTTAAATCAAAATTTTATAAAGGAAAACCCCGGGATTTCGGCTTGGAAATAGACAGGAAAATGGGTCGTCATTTCTGTTGGGCGTGAGCGAAACCAGGAGAAAGGGGAAGAAGGAAGGGGGGGGAGGGGGGAGTTGGAAGAAGAATAATATATAAATATGATGATTATTAGAGGAATCTTTACATATAAGCCCCCCATCATCAAAATATTACAAATAAACCCCAAAATGTATACTTTAATAATACTAACAATACAAAATACATTAAAATATGTCATAATAATCATCCAAAATTATAAAATAAAAATAAACAAAATTTCTTCAGATAAAACTCAACTCATAACTAATATATCAATAATATCGATCCCACACAAATATCAACACCAATATCAATATTTAAAATAAAAATATAACGAAAATAATTCTCACCACTCCAGGGATATAAAAATTGGTATTTTCGGTATTTTGAAAATTCGAGGTGTTACAGCTACGTACATCATGGACAACGTGAGAACCTCTTATGACATTCACGTAACGATCTATGCAGTATTCTCATGGTGGGTTAGTCCAGTATATTATTACTCTGATATGTACCAATGTGAAGACTTGATATCTCATATCCATGACCCGTGAGAATGGTCATCATTCTACACGCTCACTAATATCTATGTATTATCACTGTCCTCATTCACAATAATACTCGACTAGGAATATTTAAGAACAATGTTCTGATTTATGATCTCACAATCAAGTCATGCACTTAATATCCAATGACATTGAACTTACTATTCTAAGGACTTCATTATGTTCATTTAATTCACAATAAATAATGCAATAAATGAAATGCTTAAATATGAAATAAATTTCATGATATATTGTAAACTAGTAATGTCAATACACAACTGGCCTCTAGGCATACACCAACAAGCTCGAGTCCCGTATTCCACGAACAACAATCCTCCAATTAACAACCTATGGGCACGTCAGTTCAATGCAACTGACACAATGAAGATGAAACCAGCGAACTGAAAACCTCAACAACTAAAATTTTAATGCAAAAGAAAAGAATGAATCAAACCAAGTGTCAGTGTATACCCTGACCTAGATTCTAAGGCACAACTCAAAATGCACACAATGCTCATACTCCAATGCAAACTTGATTTGGAAAAGTATGCATCCCATCCTACATACCCTCCAAATCGAGTTCGTGTTCTCCAGATGATAGGGTTCGATCCAACTCCATACATCCTACATATGTGCTTTCTTCTGTCTCTGACGTTCTAGTGATGAGAGGTTGCAGATGCACGGTTCACCCCTGTCGCTGCAGTTAGTTGTGGTGTCCTAGAATCCCTGTTATGATCCCCACTATACCTGGGGTCGCAGTCGTACAATTCACTATTGCCGCTGCATGATAGTAATGGTAATGCGGAACTCCCACCGCTCCGGACCTCATCAAAAAGCTGATGTACGGACATAAATGCACCCTGTGGAAATGTCGTTCGCCAAAGACATTTGGGTCTTACTCACTAGTTGGAGCCTTACCCTAAGCCCCTTGCCCGCCTTGAACAACATAGGACTTGGCAGATTTTTTGGGTTTCTCTTAATCTCTGCTCTACTTGTCCTTACACTAGACTAAAACTTGCAATTGAGATGATGCCACCAACCTAGAACTCATCAAATGCTGTTATGGGCATAAAGGCACCCCACGAAAATTCTATACGCCGAAGACAATAGGGTCTTACTCAGTAGTTAGAGTCTTACCCAAACCCTCCTGCCCGCATTAAGCAAACTTAGGACTTGGCTAGGCGAGGCAACGCAATGTGTCCCCCTGACAGGCGAGCATGACACCCACAAGTACATGTCCTTACATTCAACAATAACATAATCTAATCCTAAGACACTACCATGCCCAAGGGTACTAACACTAACCAAACTAGGGCCAAAACTATAGAATAAGGTTAATTCTACAATTACTAAATTATTGTTTCATTATCTGGTTTTCCCCGATTCTCAGGGCTAGTTAAAATTCTAGCCCTCTTTCGATTAGTTCATTAGTTAGACGATCTACCATCTAGTAACAAAAATCCTAACATAGAAGTCATGCATTTAATCCAATTATGATCAGCTTGTTAACCTTTATTATCAAGTGATTAGGGTATATTAAATGGCTCTTCTAGTTATTTTCTTAACAGCTATTTGGACTTAACCCACCCCATCTAGGCCCGACTCAGCCTTCCAATCTGGCCTAAGAGTGGGCCCATGTCTGTCCAAACTTGGCCCAAAGGAAATGGCAAATCAACCCACTGTCGATCACCATTACGCCCCCCCCGGCATGCTTGTAGTTTGACGATGACTTCAGCCCGATCAATCTTACTTGATCCCATAATTCCTTACGCCGCCAAGGTCCTTCTGATGAGTGGTAACATCATACAACAGTGGAGACCAATCCACAGACAACGAGCGAGTCGGTACATGAATCATCTCCTCCAACAAGTTCGAGGTGTCACGGGCTCCTATTCTACCAATCTACTTAAGTATAAACAACTTAGGCCTAGGGTCTCAAAACTCTATCTAACGGACCGTACACAAGCATAAAATTCTAAGGCTGTGCTTTACAAGTTATCTTGCAAAAATGGTGCTTAAAAGTCCCAAAACAATGGATTTACAATTTCAAATAGCAAGCACATCATGACAATTTATGCCATTTGGGGGTTCTTGTCATACTCGTTTCAAAGGCTAAACACGTCTGGACAAGACCCAAACATTCAAACATTAACAATGTACTAAGATACGAAGTAGGGGTATTTTCATCTCCAAAAATGGGAACCATAATCACACACGACATCTACAACACATGACTAAAATTATGTTACTAAAGAGTGAACACTATGCAATTAAATTTCATAAACGAGCTAAAAATCAACTTAATCCACATATTATTTATCATCTATTGGTGCTCAAACTCATCTACAATTCATGACATAAATAAGAGTAATTTAACGAGCATTTCTAAGTCAATTTAGAATCCCTAAGTTCATGGCAACCTGCATAACCTCGAAATAGTAAGCTGAGAATTCAACATGCAATTTCTGTTTACAGTAAAAATCACTATAATTTTTATACTACTTGGATTTTCGATTTCTCAGGCTTTACAAAAATCTCTATGAATCTACTACAAGTTCTTAGTTGGAAGTTCCTTCAAATTATTTCGTTTAAATGTTCAAATGGTTAATGTTTAACATGCATTCAAAATTTTCAGAACAGATCAAAACAATTAACCAGTTATGGAATAAAAACCTTTTAAATTAGCAAATGGTGTATAAATTCCCCAAAATTTGGAGAACATGCACTTAACACATAACATCAGTACATATAGAAATTTCAGATAATTCTATCATGTAGTCAGAGAGTTATAGTCCCTTGAAGTAGATTTAAAAACAGAACAGTTTAAAACTTAAGCTCTGTTTTACTACTTAACCAATCTATGATTACGAATTTTTTTACCGTAGCTATTGTTATCCAAAAATTATAAACTTTGACATTTAATATCTATACTCAGATTAGCATCACATATATAAATTTTAGATATATTTTCCAAGTTATCGATGAGATATAAGCTCTAGAAAATCATAACAGAACATGCATCAGATATGTTTTCCATATTGCCAGCATTCACGTTCTTAATTATTTGAAAGAGGCAATAAAATCATAAAATTATGAAATTTAGGGGGTAGGTGCTTAACGTACATAAGTTACTACCTTTAAAATTTGAAACCCAAATTCTTAGTATTTTGGAGTTATAAGTTCCAGACCTAAGCACGAAATTCATATCAGTAGTTAAAATGCATTTCAATGTTGAATGAGTGCTACATAATTGGTGTTCATCATCGCATTATGGAAATGCACTTCTACTCCAAGTTATCTTGGATTGCTAGGAAGTGGTTTGAAGAAGTTTGAAGTAGTTTGAGAGTGTAGGGAAATGGCCAAGTTGTAGGAGAAAATGAAAAAAAGAGCAAGTGTACAAGGAGAGGGGAATTTTATAGAGACGCAGAGACATAGTCGGATGCATAGGTGGAGTGTAGATGTGGACCGAGGTGTTTTGGGGTCTCCAAATGACTCTTGGAAATTCACAATGCAATGATGAACATAATTCAAAATCAAGAAACCCTAGTCAAATCCCACTTTAATATAGCAAACGCTAAAAATATCCCATGGTTTTGCATTTTTATATATTTTTATATGTGTGCATAGTGTAGTGTGTAGTATCTATATAATAAAACACAAAGCAAGCTATCAAGTGGCTCACCTTCAATCACCCCAAAATCAAAGGCCCAAATTTAACATCACAAAACACAATTTTCCCCCCAAAATTTCAAACCCCAAAACCATTTTTTCCCCCAAAAACTAAAAACTCATTACTTTATTACTATCTCTCTCTTCTCTCTTCAGTTTTTCATATTTCTCTCTTTCTCTATCTCCCTATCTCTCTCTCCCATTCTTTTTTTTATTTACTTAGAAATTTAGATTTTAAGATTTTAGGTTTGTAAATTATCAGAAATTTTATGCTTTTTTATTGCACATGTTATGTTGAAAATATAAAATATCTCTTCAACAGTTATATTTCATTATTTTCCACACATAAAGTTCTAAGAAGTTAGATTTTACATCCCCATTTATAATTATTTTTCAACATATAATAATGGAAACATGGACTTTTATTTACAACTAATTATTTTGATACTATTCAAACTTGAGCTACATAATTGTTGTTTCGCTGTTTACATGGCTTTTCGTGTTTTGTTTCGTTCCGAAGACGTGCCATAGGCACGTGCCCACAGGAAAATGTAGTACTATATATATGTGATGTGCACATGACATGTTAGGCTCATATGATAAAATTGATCATGATTAAAGTCCAAATGCCTAACCACGATGAGTTTGGTTGACTGAAACATACACTCAAGTTGGTGCACAATTATGACAAAACAAATTGTACATATAAATTGTAGCACACCCAAAAATTAACTTGGACAAATATTTACTAGCACGTGCAATCACATTCATATATCAAATATTATTATACAAATACTAGTTCATTATCATAGGAACATTATACGTTCCATCTCAATCATAGTTGAGACAAACATATAGTTTAATTGCGGAAATACCCCAACCCCGGTTCAATAAATACACCTTGTCGGGTTCAAAACATATTAAATAATATATTTCAATACTCACTCGAATAAAGTTGCGAAAAACCCATTAATACGTGTGACACTTAAAAGTGCACGGATTAATATACAAAATAGTTATATACTATTTTGCAGGGTGTTACATCACTCCCTCCTTAGAATAGTTCTGTCCTGAGAAATACACTAGTGGAGAGGGAAAAGGCACACCAATTCAAAGGTTTAGGAAATATATTTCTCAATAGTCTTTGGATTCCCTGATGTATGTTTACGCCAGCTTCCTCAACGACTAGGTGATCCTTGCTGCCCGAAGCACGATGGTTTGGTCCATTCTGTTGGCATCAGCTCTCATCCCAAACTTCTGGAGATCAATATAACTCTTTGGATCATTCTGGGGCCCTCATCACATGAACTCCCCGTGAGTGTCGATATCGTCTCGGAATACTGGAGATCAACCCCACTCCACAGATCATTATAAAGCCTATTTCATCCCTCGTCTGGAATATTTGGGAATATCTCACTCTGTGGATCATTCTGGAGCCCTCTTCACATGAACTCCCAGTGACTGTCGCTCTCGTCCAGGAATACTGTAAATCAATACCACTCCATTGATTATTCTGGGTCTATTTCATCCCTTATCTGGAAACACTAGGGAATATAACTCCATGGATCATTTTGGAGCCCTCATCACAATCGTTCTCGCTTCATCATAACTCCCTTATAGTGCCGGACGCAAGCTCTTAGCATGTCTCCAAGCTCCTAGTTCGCACTTTCTGAGGGTCGGTGGCCACTCCCTCCTTAGAAAAGGAACAAAATCAATAATGCAGCTTTAGTCTTCTTACAGCTTTCTCGACACTCTTGATTGATGCTCCTGTTAAATCCTTGGCGGGATCCTCTTCTGCCTTCATCACTTCTTCCTCCTTGACGCAGACCTGGCGGTAGCCTGACCGCAAGTTGATCTCGGAGAACACCGCCACTCCATGCAGTTAATTGATTAAATTGCCAATGTATACTTGCCTCAAGCCAAAGCTCGGATCCTTCATGCTGCTAGATGTGCATCCACACTGATCCATTCTTCTTTCCTACAAGCAAAAATGGTGGTGCTCCTCAAGGCGAAGTACTACGCCTAATGTATCTCCCCAGTAGTTCTTCCATCTGCTTGGCTCTTAGAACCACCCAGCCATCTGGACTACATCTGGAACATCGCTTCCTGGATTTTCGCCTACAACTTCAGCTTGTGGCATCTGGTTCCTATTGACTACCACAAATGCTCCCTTCATCTGGTGCATCTCGGCGAAATCTCGCATCAACATTGAGGGTGTCGCCATTGTAACGCCCCGATTCCCATACACTTGGAAACCGTGACATAAGCCAGAATTTTTTCCTTCAATTAGCCACAATACACAGAAAAACAGGAAAGTTTAAAACTTTATATTCAACACAAATGTATTACAAGTCCGAAGGTTATAAAACTGCAATATATTACTTCAGGGTTACAATAATGCCATACAAGCCCAAGTATTACAAACTTTCATTAAAAATTACATCAGAGTACAATGAATAATATATAACACTTTATACTTTCACCCGTATGCTTCTCAACATAAATAAATTATTTGCCTTGAGTCCTCCTAAATCCTGTACCTGTAGCTTCGCAATCCAGTACCTATTGAAATGGGGACGTCAGTATATATACTGACGCTTTAAGGATGATAACTACCAACGATTCTCAACTTTAAACAAATAGATTGATGAAAAGAGTAATGTGTATATATAATTGATGTGTCAGTGTATGCTATTGTAGCGCCCCGATTTCCAATACTGGGAAAACCAAGACACGAGCCAATACCTTTTCTTCAATTAGTCACAATACACAGAAAAACAGGAGAATTTAAAACTTTTATTTTCAACACCCAATGTATTACAAATCTGAATATCATACAAATGCAATACATTACAATAGTGTTACAATAATACCTTTACAATCCCAAGTATTACAACCTTCAACAAATTACATCAGAGTACAAGGAATGAAGAACAACACTTGGTAACTCTCACTTGAGTACTTCTCAACTAATAGATAATCAATACATATACTGCAGCGGAACTAAACATAACACTGACTCCTTGCTTTCCTCGCCTTGAGCCCTCCTGAATCTCGCCCTTGTACTTTGGCGATCCAGTACCTATGGAAGTGGGGACGTCAGTATTCACTGACACTTAAAGGCTGATATCAAAGCAGCGAATCTCCCAAACAACATACAAAACATGGCAATGGTGTTGGTGTAGTTTAAGTGTTCGTGAGTGCTATGACTAGACTCTAATGCAATATTTAAATAGAACTAGGATGCTTCCTATTCTAATGTCAGCAAGTATCCGAAGCAACATGCAGCCCATACTACATGCGACACCAACTCAAGCCGTTTCTCCATATATAGAGATTTGAACCCGCGTTATGAACTTCTAATTGTACAGAACCTGTTCCTGACACCTACACGTGACTGATGAGGTTGCAGACGTGGTCATGTCCCACTGATGCAGTACGCCAGTGGTGTCTATGTTCGCCACTGCTACCCGGCTAACCGGACCTCACTCAAAAACAGACGAACCTAATGTATCGGGCGTCTTTCCAAAATCCAAATCATAGGGTTTCGCAAACGCAGGGTAGCGCGAAGCCTACCCTGTGACACCCTCTGGGATCTCGCAAGCGCAGGGTAGCGCGAAGCCTACCCTGTGGCACCCTCAGCCATGGCACTTCAGGAATTAACAGCGCGAGATACGCAACCCGTGTCCTCAACTCGTGAGACGGCACCGTACGTATCCCTTTGACGGGAAGGTACAACCCACTATCACCACCTAAGGCCTGCCTCAAGGGACAAGTTGGTCGTAGGGCGCCCCCTACAACCAACTCCTCTCTTTTCGGCAAGGGTCCGAGCAAAATGATCTTTATAAATCACTACCTTAATGATGTCCCTGACTCGACAATCCTAGGGACGATAATATTATAAACATAACATGCTAGGCCTTAAATTAGGCTTCGCAAGACAACTCTACTAGGCTGCTCAACCTAGACTCACCAGAATCCTTCCGGATCCGGTTCCTGGCCCATCGATCCCAGACCTCGGCCGTGCGAATATACATGCATGCCGCTACCCTAAACTTGGATTCCGTCTATACTCCGGTCCTCGATCAACCTACCCTGGTTAAGATTCGACGGTACACAAGGAGTGACTCCTCCACAGTTCCTTAGGGTAAGAAAACATATGTCTTCATGGTCGATAGCCCTTAGGGTGGTAATATCACCCTAGACGAGCACAACGAACAGTGTGCTAGCTAACAAGCTATATATGAATAACAACCACATACAAGCTAATAAGCTACGTATGAAACAATAGCTACCTACGAGCCAGGCGGGCCTCGTAGGAGATAACCACGTACATGCCAGCCAAATAAGCCGCGTATGAGACCAACAGCTACGCACGGGCCGGTCGAGCCGCGTACGAGACAACAACCTACATACGAGCCAATTAAACTGCGTATGAGACCCACAACTACATACGGGCCAGTCGAGCCACGTACGAGCACAACCATATGCAAACAACCATACAGGTAATCAATCCTAGAAGCAACCAAATGTGCTTACTTGCAAACTCGATCTTCTATTATTAGAAGCAACAGAAGAATCTACTAATAGTCTATGATCGGTATTCTACCAATGAAAAACCAAAGGCGACATAACAACCATTATCAACTGACTACTACTAGTGGTCTTCCCAATCATTATTGCTTCAACCTATAGTGCCTTAAGCATGGCATACAATTGCAAGCATCTTCCTACGACAATCTAATTACATAACATAACCGCTCACCACAATAGTCCTAAGTACGAATATGATTAAGCATGTACTTATATCAAGCTTAAGCATGAAAATCACTATGATCTAGACATGAAGTCCACTATGGTCAAGCATAGGTTATAACTTGGGCGTGAAGGCTTACTACTTATCATGACTAATCACCACGACCCAAGCATGGATATATAACTAGTATGAACATACAATATAATCCAAGGCATGGTAGGTATTCTAACATTAATCCTACGACATTCTAAGCATGTATTTAAACTTTAGCATGGTATGCCTCATTCCTAGACATGGTATGCTACTTTCACATTAACATATAGCATGGTGTACATTTTAATAACATTCTAGTCATGTATACTAGTTAAGTATCAACCTACAACATAGCATGAGTTTCTACAAGCATGGATAACATAAAAATCACTACAACTAACCATGGATATACAACATAGCATGAGTATCAACCTACAACAATTCTAGCATGGATAGAACATAACATAAAAATCACTACAACTAACCATGGATAGTTCCCTTAATTTAAGCATGAGTATCTACTATATTTTAAGCATGAATATCATTAGCATGGATACCATTAACTTAACATAAACCATCATTAGCATGAATAATGATTAAGCATGATCACCTACTAACATAACATGAACATATACTTATCTAAGCATAGATATCATGTAAGCATGAATATTTATTTAATCTAGCATGGTATACAACTTTCCTACAATTAAACTAACATGGTATACAACTTTTCTACCATTAATCTAGCATGGTATACAATTTACCTATAAGCATGTGAGTATGGATAAATTAATCTAGCATGATATACCACTTTCCTACAACTATCTAAGCATAGATAAATGAAACTAGCATGGTATACTACTTTCTTACAATCATCTAAGCATAGACAATTTAGCTAGCATGGTATACTACTTTCCTACTATCATCTAAGCATGAATCTTATTAAGCATGAATAACTACTAAGCATGAATATCTTACTAAGCATGGATAACTACTAGTATGAACATACAACATTCCCAAGTACATATATATATATATATATATATACTTCTAAACATGGTAAGTAATTTTAGCATTTATCCTACAACATGTATATCACTCCTAAACATGGTAAGTAATTTCAGCATTAATCCTACAACATGTATATCATTACTACATATGATGGGTAATTTTAGAATAAATCCTACAACATGTATATCATTCCTACACATGATAGGTAATCTTAGAATGAATCCTACAACATTCTAAGCATGAATATATTAATCTAAACATGATATGAAATTTTAGAATGAATCCTACAACATTCTAAGCATGAATATATTAATCTAAACATGATAGAAAATTTTAGAATGAATCCTACAACATGTATATCATTCCTACACATGATAGGTAATCTTAGAATGAATCCTACAACATTCTAAGCATGAATATATTAATCTAAACATGATAGGAAATTTTAGAATGAATCCTACAACATCCTAAGCATGAATATCATTCCTAAACATGGTAGATAATTTTAGAATAAATCCTACAACATGTATATCATTCCTACACATGATGGGTAATTTTAGAATAAATCCTACAACATGTATATCATTCCTACACATGATAGGTAATCTTAGAATGAATCCTACAACATCCTAAGCATGAATATCATTCCTAAACATGGTCGTTAATTTTAGAATAAATCCTACAACATGTATATCATTCCTACACATGATAGGTAATCTTAGAATGAATCCTGCAACATTCTAAGCATGTTTATACACTTAGCATGAATAATAGTTAAGCATGACACTTACCAACTTAGCATGAAGCATGAACATCTACTATCTTTATGGAAACATAACATCTACTATAAATTTACTTGAACATGAACGTCTACCCAAAACTTTATTTAACATGAACATCTAATACAAATTTATAAACATCTACTAATGCTACTTATTTAACATGAACATTTACTACACTACTTTACTTAAAACATGAACATCAACTACTACTACTTTATTTAAGCATAATACTACTAAAACATACTACTACCATTTTATTTAATATGAACATCTACTAATATTTTATTTAAACATACTACTACTATTTTATTTTAACATGAACATAAACATCTACACTACTTCTTTTAATCATCTACTACTACTACTACTACTTTATTTGAACATACATATCACTACTACTACTACCATGAGCCTCTACTATAACATAAATATCTACAACTAAATTACTTACTAAAAATCTTTATTAGCATATGTTTCTTATTATTACTAGTGGACATAAAAGAGATCTTTTTAATCCTTTTACAACTAGTGATTAGAAAAAGATCTTTTTATTCATTCTACAACTAGTGATTGCTTTTTCATAATTAGAACTAACATCTAATTTAGGTTCTTTTTACTTAAGATTATAAAAGAAAACAACAATAGTAAAAATAAGGTAAGAACCTTCATTTGGTTCAACCAACCATATGCTTATCTTTTTAGTCCAAGTTCAATACAAGTCCTACAACCGAAAATGGTTGTATAAAAAGGTTCATATGCTTTGTCCATGAGTTCACATTCAAGTCCTACAACCAAAGATGGTTGTATATACAAGTTTATATGCATATGTTTAATCTAGTCCCATTTCATAACACAAAACAACAACTACAACTATAAAGATTTGATCTTTATGTTTATTACTACTACTATTCATTTCTTTTCTTTTCATGTGGTTATTATCTTTAACATTTACAAACATACATACAACAATACCATCACAACAAACCATTCCCAAAAGAACCAAAGAAAACAAAACAAGGAGGATAAGAAGAAGAAGTCAAAACAACAATACAAACAAGCAAACAAACATACAAAAGAGAAACCCCCACCTTGTTCTACTTGTAGGAAGGACTAGCTAGCTAAAACTTCTCCTTCCCCTAGCTCCTAGAACTTTTATGGAACCTACAAGAAAAACTCTCTTGTTAGAATCTTCTCTTTCTTTTCCTTTCCTTTCTTTCTTTGTGTTTTCTAAAATGAGACAAGGTGGAGAAGGAGGGGGTATTTTTAGGAGGGGAGAGGAGGGGGAGAGTGCAAATGTGCACTCACATTTTGCACAAAAACCCCAAAAAGAATCCAACCGGCCATGCCCTAGGTGGAGGAGGGGTAAGGTGTAGGGTATGGCCTAGGTATGAGTTGGAAGCATGGTAGAAAGGGATAAGGTTTCTAGAAGGGATTTTAATCTTCTCATGCATACAACCCTAGATTAAGCCTCCTAATCAAACCCTAACCCTCTAATTAAGTTGTCATGACAAGATGAGTACATTGTCCCAGAGTACAAGCTACATACTTTGTATAATGTACTAAGTATAATACAATGTATGTATGTGTACATGTATGTGCATACCAAAAATCCTCATATAATCCCCATAAATAGTTTAATTTAAAAATAATAATAAAATAAGTCTTATTATTAAGTCGGGGGATCGCGCTACCAATTTGATGTATTTCGGATGTACACCGACCGATATATGCGCGTAGACAATGTTTGTGGACAAACCGGCGAAAAATCACCAAAATAATCTGATTTTGGAATTAAAACAAAATAATAATAAAATAATAATAAAATAGTAATTTATACGAGGTAATATCCGTCTGGGATATTACATTACTCCCTCCTTAGAATAGTTCTGTCCTCAGAACTACTTTAAGTTAGAAGAATGAAGTGACAATTACGAAATAGCATAGTCATAGAACAAGAGATGAACAAAACTTTTCTTTTGAACAACCATTGAATGGGTTATACCTATACATACATAAGCCCACTGGGTTACAAAATGTCATCTCTTCCTAAGCAATAACCTTCCTACCTATACGTTACAGGAGTAGGGGTCAAGATCACTAAATAACAAAACGGTCTACATAACCCACTTGGTTACAAAGTGTCACATTCTTTTCTAAGCGACATCCTTCCTACCTATACATCACAGACGTAGAAGCCAAAATCACAAAATAACAAAACAGTTTCTGAGTACCCGACCGCCTAGTCGGTACTACTGGCGCCCTCTGGTGGGTCCTGTCCAGTCAGTAGCGCTAGCAACTGTGCGATCTGAACCTGGAGGTCTGCGCATCGGCGTTCCAGGTGCTCGAACTGTGCCCTGTAGCTACGGTTCAGGATCACCATTCGGCGCTTGGCCCTTGCATTGGCGCTCCTCAACCTCTCTACCTCCTTCGCATGGTGACAGTTCACGAACTCGCACGAGTCCATCTTGTTCTCTAGATGGACGTGAGACCAAGTCAGCGTCGATATGTCCTGGAAGACCTGCTGGAAGGCCTCCTCTACGAAGGTAAGCTGGGGAGGTGGCGGTACTGGAGCCTGACCCTCAAAAGGAAATGCCCCCGCTATGGCAGCTGTGGGGGCCCCGTTGGCCAATCCGGCCTCCACTGGTGGCTGAGCCCCCTCCAAGATAGGCTCTATGTCCGAGTCTATCTCTATCACATCCCCCTGGCCCCACCCACTCCCCGTGGGAACCGCTCTGTCCGTCATCCTTCAAGGAGTGGATACAGAAATTAGCATCGATATAGAAATATTATAAAACATAAGTTGAAAGAATAACAATATGAGTTATAATTTTCTACAACTAGCTAAAAACCAAATCTCCTAAAGGCATCCAAGTTTAAAATTTCCTACGGTGTTGGACTGTAAATTGAAGTTAGCTCTGATACCACTCTGTAGCGCCCCGATTTCCAATACTGGAAAAACTGAGACACGAGCCAAGACCTTTTCTTCAATTAGTCACAATACACAGGAAAATAGGAGAATTTAAAACTTTTATTTCAACACCCAATGTATTACAAGTCTGAATATCATACAACTGCAATACATTACAATAGTGTTACAACAATACCTTTACAATCCCAAGTATTACAACCTTCAACAAATTACATCAGAGTACAAGGAATGAAGAACAACACTTGGTAACTCTCACTTGAGTACTTCTCAACTAATAGATAATCAATACATATACTGCAGCGGAACTAAACATAACACTGACTCCTTACTTTCCTCGCCTTGAGCCCTCCTGAATCTCGCCCTTGTACTTTGGCGATCCAGTACCTATGGAAGTGGGGACGTCAGTATTCACTGACGCTTAAAGGCTGATATCAAAGCAGCGAATCTCCCAAAAAACATACAAAACATGGCAATGGTGTTGGAGTAGTTTAAGTGTTCGTGAGTGCTATGACTAGACTCTAATGCAATATTTAAATAGAACTAGGATGCTTCCTATTCTAATGTCAGCAAGTCTCCGAAGCAACATGCAGCCCATACTACATGCGACCCCATCTCAAGCCGTTTCTCCATATATAGAGATTTGAACCCGCGTTATGAACTTCTAATTGTACACAACCTGTTCCTGACACCTACACGTGACTGATGAGGTTGCAGACGTGGTCATGTCCCACTGATGCAGTACGCCAGTGGTGTCCATGTTCGCCACTGCTACCCGGCTAACCGGACCTCACTCAAAAACAGACGAACCCAATGTATCGGGCGTCATTCCAAAATCCAAATCATAGGGTTTCGCAAACGCAGGGTAGCGCGAAGCCTACCCTGTGACACCCTCTGGGGTCTCGCAAGCGCAGGGTTGCACGAAGCCTACCCTGTGGCACCCTCAGCCACGACACTTCAGGAATTAACAGCGCGAGATATGCAACCCGTGTCCTCAACTCGTGAGACGGCACCATACGTATCCCTTTGACCGGAAGGTACAACCCACTATCACCACCTAAGGCCTGCCTCAAGGGACAAGTTGGTCGTAGGGCGCCCCCTACAACCAACTCCTCTCTTTTCGGCAAGGGTCTGAGCAAAATGATCTTTATAAATCACTACCTTAATGATGTCCCTGACTCGACAATCCTAGGGACGATAATATTATAAACATAATATGCTAGGCCTTAAATTAGGCTTCACAAGACAACTCTACTAGGCTGCTCAACCTAGACTCACCAGAATCCTTCGGGATCCGGTTCCTGGCCCATCTATCCAAGACCTCGGTCGTGCGAATATACATGCATGCCGCTACCCTAAACTTGGATTCCGTCTATACTCCGGTCCTCGATCAACCTACCCTGGTTAAGATTCGACGGTACACAAGGAGTGACTCCTCCACAGTTCCTTAGGGTAAGAAAACATATGTCTTCATGGTCAACAGCCCTTAGGGTGGTAATATCACCCTAGACGAGCACAACGAACAGTGTACTAGCTAACAAGCTATATATGAATAACAACCACATACAAGCTAATAAGCTACGTATGAAACAATAGCTACCTACGAGCCAGGCGGGCCTCGTAGGAGATAACCACGTACATACCAGCCAAATAAGTCGCGTATGAGACCAACAGCTACGCACGGGCCGGTCGAGCTGCGTACGAGACAACAACCTACATACGAGCTAATTAAACTGCGTATGAGAGCCCACAGCTACATACGGGCCAGTCAAGCCACGTACGAGCACAACTATATACAAACAACCATACAGGTAATCAATCCTAGAAGCAACCAAAGGTGCTTACTTGCAAACTCGATCTTCTATTATTAGAAGTAACAGAAGAATCTACTAATAGTCTATAATCGGTATTCTACCAATGAAAAACCGAAGGCGACATAACAACCATTATCAACTGACTACTACTAGTGGTCTTCTCAATCCTTATTGCTTAAACCTATAGTGCCTTAAGCATGGCATACAATTGCAAGCATCTTCCTACGACAATCTAATTACATAACATAACCGCTCACCACAATAGTCCTAAGTACGAATATGATTAAGCATGTACTTATATCAAGCTTAAGCATGAAAATCACTATGATCTAGACATGAAGTCCACTATGGTCAAGCATAGGTTATAACTTAGGCGTGAAGGCTTACTACTTATCATGGCTAATCACCACGACCCAAGTATGGATATATAACTAGTATGAACATACAACATTCCAAGGCATGGTAGGTATTCTAACATTAATCCTACGACATTCTAAGCATGTATTTAAACTTTAGCATGGTATGCCTCATTCCTAGACATGGTATGCTACTTTCACATTAACATATAGCATGGTGTACATTTTAATAACATTCTAGTCATGTATACTAGTTAAGTATCAACCTACAACATAGCATGAGTTTCTACAAGCATGGATAACATAAAAATCACTACAACTAACCATGGATATACAACATAGCATGAGTATCAACCTACAACAATTCTAGCATGGATAGAACATAACATAAAAATCACTACAACTAACCATGGATAGTTCCCTTAATTTAAGCATGAGTATCTACTATATTTTAAGCATGAATATCATTAGCATGGATACCATTAACTTCACATAAACCATCATTAGCATGAATAATGATTAAGCATGATCACCTACTAACATAACATGAACATATACTTATCAAAGCATAGATATCATGTAAGCATGAAAATTTATTTAATCTAGCATGGTATACAACTTTCCTACAATTAAACTAACATGGTATACAACTTTTCTACCATTAATCTAGCATGGTATACAATTTACCTATAAGCATGTGAGTATGGATAAATTAATCTAGCATGATATACCACTTTCCTACAACATTCTAAGCATAGATAAATGAAACTAGCATTGTATACTACTTTCTTACAATCATCTAAGCATAGACAATTTAGCTAGCATGGTATACTACTTTCCTACTATCATCTAAGCATGAATCTTATTAAGCATGAATAACTACTAAGCATGAATATCTTACTAAGCATGGATAACTACTAGTATGAACATACAACATTCCTAAGTATATATATATATATATATATATATATATATATATATATATATATATATATATATATATATATACATACTTCTAAACATGGTAAGTAATTTTAGCATTTATCCTACAACATGTATATCACTCCTAAACATAGGTAGTTAATTTTAGCATTAATCCTACAACATGTATATCATTCCTACATATGATGGGTAATTTTAGAATAAATCCTACAACATGTATATCATTCCTACACATGATAGGTAATCTTAGAATGAATCCTACAACATTCTAAGCATGAATATATTAATCTAAACATGATAGGAAATTTTAGAATGAATCCTACAACATTCTAAGCATGAATATATTAATCTAAACATGATAGGAAATTTTAGAATGAATCCTACAACATGTATATCATTCCTACACATGATAGGTAATCTTAGAATGAATCCTACAACATTCTAAGCATGAATATATTAATCTAAACATGATAGGAAATTTTAGAATGAATCCTACAACATCCTAAGCATGAATATCATTCCTAAACATGGTAGATAATTTTAGAATAAATCCTACAACATGTATATCATTCCTACACATGATGGGTAATTTTAGAATAAATCCTACAACATGTATATCATTCCTACACATGATAGGTAATCTTAGAATGAATCCTACAACATCCTAAGCATGAATATCATTCCTAAACATGGTCGTTAATTTTAGAATAAATTCTACAACATGTATATCATTCCTACACATGATAGGTAATCTTAGAATGAATCCTGCAACATTCTAAGCATGTTTATACACTTAGCATGAATAATAGTTAAGCATGACACTTACTAACTTAGCATGAAGCATGAACATCTACTATCTTTATGGAAACATAACATCTACTACAAATTTACTTGAACATGAACCTCAACCCAAAACTTTATTTAACATGAACATCTAATACAAATTTATAAACATCTACTAATGCTACTTATTTAACATGAACATTTACTACACTACTTTACTTAAAACATGAACATCAACTACTACTACTTTATTTAAGCATAATACTACTAAAACATACTACTACCATTTTATTTAATATGAACATCTACTAATATTTTATTTAAACATACTACTACTATTTTATTTTAACATGAACATAAACATCTACACTACTTCTTTTAATCATCTACTACTACTACTACTACTACTTTATTTGAATATACATATCACTACTACTACTACCATGAGCCTCTACTATAACATAAATATCTACAACTAAATTACTTACTAAAAATCTTTATTAGCATATGTTTCTTATTATTACTAGTTGACATAAAAGAGATCTTTTTAATCCTTTTACAACTAGTGATTAGAAAAAGATCTTTTTATTCATTCTACAACTAGTGATTGCTTTTTCATAATTAGAACTAACATCTAATTTAGGTTCTTTTTACTTAAGATTATAAAAGAAAACAACAATAGTAAAAATAAGGTAAGAACCTTCATTTGGTTCAACCAACCATATGCTTATCTTTTTAGTCCAAGTTCAATACAAGTCCTACAACCGAAAATGGTTGTATAAAAAGGTTCATATGCTTTGTCCATGAGTTCACATTCAAGTCCTACAACCAAAGATGGTTGTATATACAAGTTTATATGCATATGTTTAATCTAGTACCATTTCATAACACAAAACAACAGCTACAACTATAAAGATTTGATCTTTATGTTTATT
Organism: Hemerocallis citrina; assembly: GCA_017893485.1. Classification (NCBI taxonomy): domain Eukaryota; kingdom Viridiplantae; phylum Streptophyta; class Magnoliopsida; order Asparagales; family Asphodelaceae; genus Hemerocallis; species Hemerocallis citrina. The sequence goes on along the minus strand of CM030364.1, from coordinate 145,395,120 downwards.
ACTACTACTATTCATTTCTTTTCTTTTCATGTGGTTATTATCTTTAACATTTACAAACATACATACAACAATACCATCACAACAAACCATTCCCAAAAGAACCAAAGAAAACAAAACAAGGAGGATAAGAAGAAGAAGTCAAAACAACAATACAAACAAGCAAACAAACATACAATAGAGAAACCCCCACCTTGTTCTACTTGTAGGAAGGACTAGCTAGCTAAAACTTCTCCTTCCCCTAGCTCCTAGAACTTTTATGGAACCTACAAGAAAAACTCTCTTGTTAGAATCTTCTCTTTCTTTTCCTTTCCTTTCTTTCTTTGTGTTTTCTAAAATGAGACAAGGTGGAGAAGGAGGGGGTATTTTTAGGAGGGGAGAGGAGGGGGAGAGTGCAAATGTGCACTCATATTTTGCACAAAAACCCCAAAAAGAATCCAACCGGCCATGCCCTAGGTGGAGGAGGGGTAAGGTGTAGGGTATGGCCTAGGTATGAGTTGGAAGCATGGTAGAAAGAGATAAGGTTTCTAGAAGGGATTTTAATCTTCTCATGCATAAAACCCTAGATTAAGCCTCCTAATCAAATCCTAACCCTCTAATTAAGTTGTCATGACAAGATGAGTACATTGTCCAAGAGTACAAGCTACATACTTTGTATAATGTACTAAGTATAATACAATGTATGTATGTGTACATGTATGTGCATACCAAAAATCCTCATATAATCCCCATAAATAGTTTAATTTGAAAATAATAATAAAATAAGTCTTATTATTAATTCGAAGGATCGCGCTACCAATTTGATGTATTTCGGATGTACACCGACCGATATATGCGCGTAGATAATGTTTGTGGACAAACCAGTGAAAAATCACCAAAATAATCTGATTTTGGAATTAAAACAAAATAGTAATAAAATAATAATGAAATAGTAATTTATACGAGGTAATATCCGTCCGGTATATTACAGCTATGACTTAGACTCTAATGCAAGATTAACTAATGCAAGGATGCTCTTATTCTAACGCAAGCGAGTCTCCGGAATAGTATGCGTCGCATACCACATACGCCCATAACATGCCGTTTCTTCATATATAGGGATTTGAACCTGCGCAATGAATTCTACTTTTATACTCAACATGTTTCTGAAGATACATCGTGACTGATGAGGTTGCTCTGAAACAGTTTAATCCCGCCATTCACAGTCAGCTCATGGTGTCTATGTTTGCCACTACTACCCGGCGTACCGGACCTCAGTTAAAAATCTGAAGAACATTGGGTATCCGCAGTGCAGGTTAGCTTGAACAATCCTCTATGGCCTACTTAGTAGATAAACCGTAGTTTTTGGCTTGTTCACCCTTCTTGATATAGAGCATGATGGAGTTCCGGGGGTCCATCCCCTAGCTCCAACGAGAATCTCTCCAGCCCTTATCATGGCACTTTAGAAATTAACACACGAGATACAGATCCCGTGCTCCCAACTCGTGAGAAGGCACAGACCGTATCCCTTTGACAGGAAGGGTAAAATCAATAACACCACCTAGTGTTGGCCTATAGAATAGGTCGGATCATAAAGGTATCATCCTTAATACCAACTCTTTCCTTTCGGCGAAAATGATAATAAATAAGGGTTAAGTAGTAATAGCCACAAGTTACTACCCTAACGATGTCACTAACCCTAAACAACTGGAGGGATGACAATAGTACTAACAAAACATGCTAGGTCTTAAGTTAGACTTCGCAAGATAACTTTACTAGGTGCTCAACCTAGACTTACCAGAATCCCTATGGATCCTGTTCATAGTCTATCGATCCAAGACCTTGGCAATACGAACGTACTCGCATGATATTGCCCTGAACTTGGATTCCGTCCACACTCCCAGTCCGCAATCAAACTACACCAGTTAAGATCTGACAGTGCACGAGGGGTGACTCATCTACAGTCCACTAGGACTAAAATAAATACACGTCTTGATGGTCGATGGCTCCTAGGGTAACTATAAGACCCTAGACGAGCTCTTATCAAGCTAACAATAATAGTGACTTCCCCAACCATTATTACCCATCCATTGAAGATGAAGAACGTTGACATGATATGGTCCAATTTTAATTAGATCCACATACAGCTAGAATTCATAGGTTCTCTTTCCCGAATTTGAACTAGAACAACATGCAACTAGGTTCATGGGTTCTTTCCCAAATTTAAGCTAGAACACATGCAACTTGGTTCATGGGTTCTTTCTCAAATTTAAGCTAGAATCACCTAGAAACTAAATCCATGGGTTCTTCATCAAATTGAGTTCGAACTACCATGGAACTAATTCCATGGGTTTCTTTTAGAAATTGAACTAGAACAATCATGGAGCTATAACATTCAAGGTTTCTTTTTAATGGTTTAACTAGATTAGCATGCAAGCAAAGTACATGGGTTCCTTTAATAGTTTGACAAGATTAGCATGCAACTATAACAAACAACTCAAACATGCATGAGTTCTTTAGCAACCTAGAGTATTTAGAGCATGCTACTACAACACACTACTAAAACATTCATGGGTTCTTTTAAATCTTTACTAGAACAACTACAACTCAAGCATGCATGAGTTCTTTTGAATCTTTTACTAGAACAACTACTACTCAAGCATGCATGGGTTCTTTTGAATCTTTTACTAGAACAACTACAACTCAAGCATGGGTTCCTTTTGAAATCTTTACTTAGAACAAGTACAACTTAAGCATGGGCTCCTTTTGAAATCTTTACTAGAACAACTACAACTCAAGCATGTGTTCCTTTTGAAATCTTTACTAGAACAACTACAACTCAAGCATGGGTTCCTTTTGAAATCTTTACTAGAACAACTACAACTCAAGCATGTTGAAATCTTTACTAGAACAACTACATCTCAAGCATGGGTTCCTTTTGAAATCTTTACTAGAACAACTACAACTCAAGCATGGGTTCCTTTTGAAATCCTTACTAGAGCAACTACAACTCAATCTTGCATGGGTTATTTTTGAAATCTTTACTAGAACAACTACAACTCAAGCATGGGTTTCTTTTGAAATATTTACTAGAACAAGCACAACTCAAGTATGGGTTCCTTTTGAAATCTTCACTAGAACAACTACAACTCAAGCATGGGCTCCTTTGGAAATCTTTACTAGAACAACTACAACTCAAGCATGCATGGGTTCCTTTTGAATTTACTAGAACAACATACAACTACTCAAGCATGCATGGGTTCTTTTTGAATCTACTAGAACAACATAATAACTACTCAAGCATGGAAGTAAATTCATAACCATTATCAAGGACTTTACCTATATATTACAAGACTACTTTTTTAGGAATTTCTACATATTACAAAGACTACTTCTTTCATGAATTACAAGTCTTACATATTACAAAGATCCAATTTTATTGAATCTACAAATCCTACATATTACAAAACCTAGTTTTCTTTAATCTACAAGTTCCTACATATAACAAGGTCTACTTTTTATGAACTAGGGTTAGTAAAGATTTGATCTTTAACATGGTAGAAAGCAATATACAACAAAAAACCCATCTTTTATTAGCTTGTTGAGTTCTACAACCGCAAATTGGGTATGTAAGTATTCTCACTTGAATAATCTTATATGCTCATAGTTTTAGTCCAAGTTGTATAGTTTTGTGTTAACAAAATAACAATAATGCCAACAATAATCATATCAAGCTAAATATTCCATCTTTATGGGTTTTTAGTGAGTTCTCCCCTTCAAAACTTTTCATGTGATCAATCTTGATCCACACTACTCATATGCAAAATCAATTAGTCCAAGTTTTTAGTTTAGCAAAGTAACCATCACAACAACAATAACAATAACAAGGTCTTAAAGACTCAACCTTTATATTATTTGTTTGAGTTCTACCATCCATCTTTTCATGTGGTCATTTTGATCCATACAACCAGTTATTTGCTTAAGATTTAGTCCAAGTTATTTACAACATACACATACAACATACAACAAATAAAAAGAGAACAAAAACAAAGTAAATAAGAAGTAGAGAAATCCCCACTTTTGATTTCTTTGTAGGAAGAACTAGACAAGAATCATTATCCTTCCTCCTTGCTCCTATAGAAAAACCTACTAACGAAGAACTCTGAGTTAGGGTTTCTTTCTCTCTTTCTTTTCCTCTCTATTTTTTTTTTTTCTTTTTGCAAATGAGGCAAGAGGTGAATGGGGGGGGGGGGGGGGGGGGAGTATTTATAGGAGGAATGAAAGGGTGAGGGTGCAAATACACCAAGGGATTTTGCAAAACCCCCCTTCGATCAAGGGTTGGCCGGCCATTTATTGGATGAGGTGTATGGGTGAGGTGGAGGAGGGTTCTAGTAGAAACATACCTATTAATCCTCATTTGTATTTCCATTAATCCTAAACCCTAAGTTTATCCCACAAAACAAATTCAAGCCATCCATTTTTGATTAATCATGACAAAAATAAGATATTTTTGTACAAAACACATACTACACAATTTGTACAAACGTACAAAATCGGCACAATACACATATGTATATATTAATATATATACCGCTAATTTTTGTTTGTTAAACTGCACAATCTGTATAAAAATAAATTAAATCTGAAAATAATAATAATAAAAAAATTTATTATCGATATCATGCATATAACGCATATACATATACATACGGATTGGTATACATACAGATGATGATTATTAATTAAACTAACTAATATCCACAAAAAATATTTCAATTCTGTAAATAAAAATAAAATAATAATAAAATAATAATTTTTAATACCAACCTGAGATTTTACAGACATTTTCTCAAAAACACATTTTACATGATTTTGTACAAGTGCACAAAACCGATACAATACATATATATATACTTATTAGTATATATTCACAAATAAGTTTTTATTAGTAAAAACCAAGAAATTTCGATAAAAATGTTTTATTTTTTTAAAAAATAATTATAATACAAATATAATATCCGACCGGAATATTACAGCTGTTGACTCTGCTGCTTTTCTGTGACACAGGGTTGTGCATTCGCCTCCATTGACGTCCGATTGCCGGTTTGCCTCCACGACATCCAATTGCACAATAGTTGTCAGTAAAAGAAAAATTACACTGGTTCAGTTCACACATTGGAAAGATCATAAACTTAAGTTGCAAAATGCAACAAGATGATTTACAATCATCCCACTGTTCAACTAAAACTGACTCGAACTGGGGCATACAACCCTAATTTCCTACTGTGTTAAACTCGTGTTTGAAGTTGGCTCTGATACCACTTTGTAGCGCACCGAAATCCCTATACTGGAAACTCGTGACACAATCCAGAATCTTACTTCAAATGAGTCCAAACACAGAAAATCACAAGAAATTAAAACTTTTTATTATGTCAAATTTTATTACAATGTCCAATAATTACAAAAAATATTACGTAATGAATTATAAGTATAATTGGACAACTGCAACCTTACTTGGATGCTTCCCACAGCTCGAGTCCCCTGCTCCATGAATAGCAATCCTGCAATTAACAATCCGTGGACACGTCAGTTGAGTGAAACTGACACAATGCTGATGAAAACAACAAACCCAAAACCTCAACAACCAATATTTGATGCAAAAGAAAAGAGTGAATCAAACCAAGTGTCGGTGTATGACACGACCTAGATTCTAAGGCACAACTCAAAATGCACACAATGCTCCTACTCTAATGTGAACTTGACTTGGAAATGTATGCATCCCATCCTACATACACCCTAAATCAAGTTCATATTCTCCAGATGATAGGGTCCGATCCATCGACATGCATCCTACAACATGTGCTCACTGCTGTTTCTGACGTTCTAGTGATGAGAGGTTGTAGACGCGCGATTCACCCCTGTCGTTGTAGTCAGTAGTGGTGTCCTGGAATCCTTGCTATGTTTCCCACTATGTCCGGGGTCACAATTGCACGGTTCACTCCCGCTACTACATGTCAGTAATGGTAATATGGAACTCCCACCGCCCCCGGACCTCATCAAATAACTGTTGTACGGACATAAAGTAACACGTGGAAACCCCATTCACTGAAGACATTTTGGTCTTACTCCCTTGTTGGAGTCTTAACCTAAGCACCCTACCCGCATTAAACGAACTTAGGACTTGGCCATGAAAGACAATGCCAAGTGTCCCCCTAACCGACAAGCACGACACCCACTAGTACCTGTACTGTAAGACCCTGCAAAATAGTATATAACTATTTTGTAGGTTAATCTGTGTATGATTGTGAGTCGCACATATTACTGAAATTTTCTCAATTAGAATCTCGAAAAATACTAATAATTATGTTTTGAATAAGAAAATACTTTTTTTAGATGCAAGTACACTTCTCAAAATGTAGCATGAATGCAATTGTCTTTTTGTATGTGTGAATACAAGTATAAGTATATGTATATGTATATGTATATATATAGGTATATGTATACGTATGTGTGTATGTGTATTTGTTCAATTATACACTCTAATTAACCATATCCCTAATTAACTAAAACCAGGGGCTAAACCATGGGCAAGGTTCATAGTTTTTTTTAGTGTGGTCACCCCCCACCACCTTCACCTCCCTAGCAAGCCTCCCCCTTCCCCGCTTACTATTTAAACCCCAATGCCGATCAATTTATTTATTTATTTATTTTCTAACCCTAAAACCTTCTTCATTAAAAAAACCACTTCATTTTCTCATTTCCTATTATTCCTTCAATCCCTTTTACCCCATTGCAACTTCAAACCTCTTCATAAAGCTTAAGGTGGAGAGTGGTAGGAAGAGGAGCAAAGTAAGAGCAAGGAGCTAGGAGGAGGATGCAAAACTAGGAAGAAGAGGTCATCAATTACTAGATTGTGGGTGACTTTTTCTAAACTCTATGATTGTGAAATGTTTTTTTTTCTAGTGTGATTATGAAATTACTGATTGAGGCTTGCTAAATGACATGATTAAAATTTTGGAATGTTCAAACTTAAGAATTTAAGCTAACATTGCAAATTGATAGATAAGGACATGAACTTGTGAAGTTATAACAAGAGTAATTAGAAAAATCATAACTTTGTGACATGATAGGATTTAGACATGAAATTCTTATAGTGGCATATTGATTATGTCCCTAAGAACTCTACCAAATTTCGTAAATTTTGGATATAGTTTGATATTTTAATAAATTCTATCTTGGTGCTGGTATGGATTAAAATTTCTACTATGTGAATTTAACTTGCTTGACTTATAAAACACATAACTCCTTGTTTACATGAATATAGAGTTGAGATTTTTACTGTAGGTTTCCATTTTTACTCACAACTCCATTCCCTAATATTTCACAACTTTTGGATGAGTTCTTATATTTTTAGAAAATGCTACACCTATGTTGAGTAAGAAAAATATTGAACTGTTTAGGTTCTGTCTCAACAAAGTTTTGTCTTCGGGTAGGAAATTCATTCATCCCAAAATATAAGGATTCTTGAGCTGAAACTTTTATGCATGTTTCATATATGTTTTTACAGCAATCCCACCAATTTTTGTAATTTTTGAATATGATTTAATATTTTTTTAAAATCATGTTTGTATGCTGGGATAAAATTGTTTCGGTCATGTTTACTTTAGGAGTACTTGTATCCTTGGAAGGAAGTTGTAGGCCCCAATAGATCAAGAGTGATTCCTCGCCTATCCTGTCAGGGGCCAAGTCGAACGCTCGAATATAACCCTATGATAAAAGGGAATTTGAACTTGAAACTTTATACAGTAGTATCCCAAGTCAATGTGGAACATTTTTACCATGTTGCATAATTTTTGAATAAGAATTGTTATCTCTTTAAAATACAACTTGCTGTTGTTATTAAGAAACAATGTTGTTGCTATCTGGTAATTTACATCTAATTCGAAATATCATATCTTCATGTATGGTTGGAATTCTTGGCTAAATTTTGGATACATGATGATTCTATGTGTTTAGGACTTTCCTACACAACTTTTATAATTTTTGAGTTCATTTGTTATTTTAAATGAGATTATTGGTACAACTGGTTGATAATTCAATCAGTTCTGGAAGTTTTACATGCTCATCAGTTATTACCATTTTTCTTCTCTAAAAAGAAGTATTTTGAGAAAATTTTAAACTGAGAAGTTAAAGTTGACTTAAAGATCTTCTTAAACAACCTAAGAACTTGGAATTTCATTGAGTATGTGATAAATGATGATTTTTCCCAGATAGCACAAGCTGCAGATTTAGCAGCTTGCTCACAATTTTGATTAAATGTATGTTTTCTTCACACTAGGGCTTACAATAAGACTTAGAATGTTGTTTTCACGCCCCGCTTTCAAAAATATGGAATACGAGCACATGACATTGGCCCAGCGAATGACTAACGTCACCCATATGCTGTTTGATCGATCAACTCAACAATATAATCAATACAGAACAAATGCGCAATCAATAATAACAATCTCATGAACAAAAATACTTGAAATGAAGCAATAAATATATCCAAATACAATAATAATAATCCAACATCTAGAAACAATAATATAATCTGGGACATAAGCCCAAAACAATAATAATCCAATCCAAAATAATAACAAGTCTCAATACATTATGTTTATTAAAGCAGTAAGCAATTAGAAAGAAGTAGTCTTCAGAATGTTTGTTGTCCAATTCCAGCAGAAAATTCTCCTTCATTACCTGTATACAGTTCATCTAAAAAGAGGAGAAAAATTGTCCTTAGAGCAAGTCATGGACAGCAAGTAGAGAAAGCAGGAAACAATGGAATAATGGTATAACAATGAATCAATGGATCAATAGGAATCAATAACATGACACGATAGTAATAATCAATAACATTTTAATCAATGCAACGGTGTAACAATGATTCAGTATTCAGTAACGACAATCAACGGTTAATATCAATAACACTTAGACAATATTGGATACAAATAGAAACAATGATGAACAATATGAAATGTCGGTGATGTGTCAATCCTTATGTCTATTATTCATTTTAATCATAGCTAATGCATGTACTACTGCATCCCATACTACAGGTTCGATGCATACAATCAATTTCATATTAGACTTAGACTCAAGTGGTGCACTCGGTAGATTATGTACTTGGGAACGGTAACGTTAAACACTATTCACCTTTCAGTGTACGATATGGTCATCAGCATTGATACGGTACATGATAGATTGGGTTACTACCATAACCACAATCTCACGATAAAACGATAGCCAGAACAGTAACTAAGAAAACACAGGTCCATCCTCAAAGTACAGTCACTACTTTGTTTACTACTCAAATCTCCCTTTAACCCTGGCTTATTAATTATTTATCAATGCAACAAAACAATATGCAATTAATGAACATTTCGGTGAACGACAGTATCAACAGAGGACATGTAACACCTCGAATTTCAAATACAGGCTAAATTCGAGTTCCACAGGACCTTTTCACTTCTCTTCGTACAATATTACAAGGAAATAAAACTTTACTATACATCAGAGTTACATTTACATTTAAGCCTTAAAAACAGCGGAAGCAATGTTACAATTATTACAAGAATGAAATACAATAACACTTGAATAGTCTTTAAGCATCAATTCCTCTTTAGTCTTTTCCATGTGCTTTACCCTGCATAGAAACTGTGGGCACGTCAGTTCATTAAACTGACGAAATATTATACACAGCCATCCTCCCTTTGCCAAAATAGTATAACGATTCTCAATACTTAGCAAACCACAAACTTGTTCACAAACACAGCTAAGGGGACTATCCTATTGATGTCGTGTGGTGAAAGTGCACTTAGTCCTTAATGCAACTATTTACTTTATATGACACTAATGTGCACTTGTTCAGAGTCTATGCAGCCCATACTACATAGGTCCGAGGGCAAGCTCTTAACCGTTCTTCATCTTGTAGGGTTCAATCCCTCGCCATGATTTAATCTACTACTGTAACTACGGTAATTATCCTAGATGTTCTACGAACTACGACTTCATGTCTAGGCACCCTGGAGAGAATCCCAATGTACTGACACATGACTCATCATGCTGGCATCCTGGGGTAATTTACCTCCTTCCATAGATATGACACCACCCACAGTCGCCAAATACCCCATGAGCGTCGCCACCGGGATGGTACTCTGGAGCAGTATCCATGTCCTACTCATGACGCATCATGGGACATCCTGTGAATACTCTCTCGCCGCCAATCCAATTGTAGAACCCTGTATTTTCAAATATTATTTTAATTATTTGAAAATGAATTTAAATAATTTTTGAGGATTTAAATAAATATTTTCTAAGAAATTTATCTTTTGTACACGTGCAAAACACGTGCAAATGACTTTTCAGAAGTTTGAAAAATTAAGTTTTCTTTATGAAAAATCATTATTTATTATTTGAAGATTATTTAGTATTTTTCCAGATTTTTCTGAAATTAATTAGTACTATTTGCAATTTTTGAGAAAAGAAGGACTTATTTGCAAAAGTGACATTTTTGAGGGTTGAAGTGCAAAATGCATTTGCTGGGCATTCCGATCAGTAATTGTTGAGGTTTGGAAATATATTTTTCTATTAGATCCTAATTTAAATGATATTTGGTTTAATTTTCAAGAAAAGGATTATATACGTGAGATGTACTTTTGGAAAGGATTATTTTGTAAAGTGGGAATAAAACCCTAATATTCTATCCGGCATATATAAGAGAAATTCTCTTTCAGCCGTCATTGTAAAAGAATACAGATTTTTGGTGATTTGGATTTTGAAGAACAAAGGAGGATTCTTGGATCTAGCAAGGAGGAGCTTTTGTGGATCTTTTCTTCAAATCAAGGTGAGTGGTTTGTTTTGTTTTGTTTTGCTTTGCTTTGTTGTTTTGATTGATGAATGACGTGAGACCTTCGTTATGCTTGTTCGGGATCATTATGCCATTACTTTGTTAGTCTCGTTGTATGTATGATATGGATCTTTAATTTGGATATGGATGATGAGAACTCTTAGTGTTATTTGGATCATGATGATAGAAATATTAAGATTTGTTGAGGATATGTTGATTGTGAGATCGTATTGTTGGGAGACATATTAAGAATTGATTGTGTTATGATCAGATGATAAACATCTAGATCCGATGGTAGTAGTTCGGATTTTGATTAAGTTATGAAAGAAGTTTTGTTGAGAAAAACCCTAATCCAAGGATTAAGAGTTTAGATCATGAGGATATGAGATTTGAGTATTTGATTGATTGAGAAATGTATCCTTGATGGTGATTATTGAGAGTCGTTTATTAGCCTGGATACAATTGATTTTATGTTCAGTGAATCTTTAGAAAACTCCAGTTTGATTTGTGTTCAGACCTATTGTTGGAAACCTGTAGCCGACAGTCGACTGGACTATAAAGCAGTCGACTGGCACGAGCCTGTTGTGTATTTTAGTCTTTAAGATTTGTTCGGGACAGTCGACCTAGACTGAGGTCAGTCGACTGATCCTCTGTTTGTGATTTTGTTCAGTTCTTTCGGGACAGTCGACCTATGACCCTTCAGTCGACTCAAATACTTAGTATATTTTTGATGAGAACTATTTGTTTTTGTCTCGGGGCAGTCGACTGACCCCTTGGTAAGTCGACTGATTATGCCTTAGTTTATTTTTGAGAAATGTTGGATTATGTCCTCTGGACAGTCGACTGATCTGATATGCAGTCGACTGGTCCTGAAGGATCTTTGTATTTGATTATGAGATATTTTGTTTAGTGTTTGATTTTATGATGTTCAGTTGAGAACATGATTTTGAGTTATTCAGTTGAGCCACTTGTTCAGTGGGAATTTGTTCAGATGTTTGTTTTTGAGTCTCTAGAGGTATGTGACCCTAGTATACCGGTGTTGAGATATTTGTTCAGTTATTTGTTGAGGCCCATTGAGGCACATTTTCAGTATTCAGATTTTTAGTCCGGTAGGGTACACTACTCTAGGAGATTTGTTCAGTAACCCAAATTGATAAGGACAGGCATTAGTAGTGTCATGACGAATGAGAACATGAGTTATGCACCTCAGTATGGCTTTTGATGTAGGATTTTAATCTCCTGAATTATCCAAGTAATTAACTTGTGATGTGTGATTTATCTCCGGAATTATCCAGGTAGTTAACCTGAGATGTGAGGTACTTCTCCTGAATTATCCAAATAATTATCTTGAGATGTGGGATTGACCTACGGAATGATCGGAGTCGAGGCGACGCTTTTGGGGTATTATTGTGATGATGAGTATATGTTTAGATGTGGGATGATCTCCTGAATTATCCATGGAAAATACCTGTGATGTGGGATCAATCTCCGGAATGATCAAGCATGGGCAAATTATCATAGTTTATCTTCATCTCTTAGTAGTCATCGTTGTCAGCATGTAGTCATGATGTTTTCTTGAATCACTTTTATGCATTTGGATTTCCTGTTTTTGCACACACTTGGCTTTTGGTTTCGGTATCACCCATTACTCTTTTATTGTTACTTCATACATTAGTGCTTGATTATTATTTGTTGGACATTATGCTTCAAATTCATTTATGTTATTTGTTTGATTAGTTGCCACTCACACCATTTTTATGGCTGACCCCTTTAGTTTGGGGGTTAGGGTTCAACTCTAGCCTCACATGTTGCAGGTTATTGCTTAGATTGGAGGTTGGATGCTTGAGTGGGCAGGTTGAGATAATTGGATTATTTAGTGATTGGTGTAAAAGAATTGTAAAGACATATTGTGTTGTTATTGAGCTGTTAATGAAAGATTAAATTGAGTTGAGATGATTAGACTTCCGCTGTGATTTGTAATAATTGTTGTAATAAAGAAGAAAAATTTTAGTGGTGTTGTTGGTGTCTATTGTTCTATTGAAGTGGATTACTGGGATTTCGCCACTTATTTTCTAAGCTCTCATATTAGAAATTTGGGGCGCTATAGAGATTGGTATCAGAGCTCCGCTTCAATGTAATAATAGACTTAGTATGACAACCAACCTAGGTGTGGACACTAGAGAGTGAGTACCTAGGTGTGGACATCAGAGTGTGAGTATCACATAGAGTTAAAATATGATGTTTGGTTTGAATTTATGGTTTGGGATATGGTTATAGTTGTCAGAAGGTATTGATTTGAGTTTGAATTGTGAGTGTGTTGCTCTAACTTTACCCTCGTTTTGCAGTATTCAAAATGGTTGCACCCAGAGGTAGAAATGGTGGTAACAATGAAGATGGATCGGGTAGTTCTCGAGGAACGGGAATTGACCTAGAGGCTGAATTCGCCAAGGTGTATCAAACACTGAATACGTTGATGGCATTCAACGTGGTGCAACAACAGCAAGCTCAGCAGCAGCAGAATCTGCCGCCAAATCATGGAGCTGGACATGGATTGGTGAATGCCGACCCCATCAAGCAGATTGAATCCTTTAAGAGGATGAGGCAGCCAGTCTTTGAGGGGCAAGCTGATCCAACAGCAGCAGATGATTGGATTAGGAAGATGGAGACGATCTTCGAGGTGTCAGAGACTCCGGCAGCTAGCAAAGTGAAGTTAGCTTCGATGCAGCTCGAGAAAGATGCTGGTGTTTGGTGGGAATCACTGAAGAGGAATTTGGGAGATCAGCCTTTGACATGGGATGCTTTTCTGGAGGAGTTCAGAGATCGCTTCTTTCCTCTGGATGTTCAAGAGAAGAAGGCAACTGAGTTCATAAACCTTCAGCAGGGGAGCATGACTGTTCGGGAGTATGAGACGAAATTCGCTCAACTTTCGAGGTATGCACCAGAGTTGGTCATGGACGAAGCAAAGAAGGCCAAAAAGTTTGAGCTAGGATTGAGGCCAAACTTGAGGTCAAGGATGGTTCCGTTGGGTATCAGGAGATTCGAGAAGCTGGTCAGGAGGGCAGCAATGACTGAGGAGGATATGGAACTGTTTCAGAAGAAGCAGGATACATGGAACCGAAACAAGAGGCCAGCATCAGGCCAGAGTGGGAAGGGATTCCCCGCGAAGCAGGCAAAGTTCAGTGGACCGGTGCAGAAGGCATCTGGAGCTCAGGGAGTGACCTGTTACTACTGCAAGGAAGTAGGACACTACAGGTCAGCATGTCCGAAGTTGGCAGAGCATGTTTGTTCTCAGTGTGGGCAGACTGGACATTCAAAGCCCCATTGTCCACAACTGAAGAAAGACGGTTCGGGTGGAAGCAAAGTCCCGAAGAGGCAAGGGCGAGTATTTGCATTGACCGAGGAGGATGCGAGGAACTCGGAAGATGTAATACAGGGTATGCAGGAATTTTGATTTCTTTCATTTTGAATCAGTGTAATGAATAAAAGCTTTTATTTCAGAACAATTTAAGATTGAGTATCATTCTTATTGTAACAGGAGTTGTTTTAATAAATGGAATAAAAGCAAAGGTTTTGTTTGACACTGGTTCATCACATACTTTTGTATCGCCAAGTTTTGCCAAGATCTTAGGTTTGGAACCTAAGTTATTTCCAGACAGGGTTTTGTTGGTGGCAACGCCGTCAGGTGAAGAGCTGGTAGCGGATCGATATTACGAGGGCTGTGATATCGAGATTGGTGGAAGAATGTTCGGCATCGACTTGATCGAACTGAAAGTGTTGGGAGTGGATGTCATCGTAGGCATCGATTGGATGGCTATATATGATGCCACAATTGATTGCAAGCAGAAGGAGGTGTTAGTGAAAGCACCAGGTGGACCTGTAGTAACTTTCCAAGGGAAGAAGAAGATTCCGCAGGTGGCTGCAATGGTATCTAAGAAGTCTATTGCAGATGAAGTCAAGGGCATTCCAGTGGTTCGAAATTTTCCTCAGGTGTTCTTGGATGATTTTCCAGGATTACCGCCGCAGAGAGATGTAGAGTTTTGTATCAACATTCAGCCGGGGAGTGCGCCGATTTTCAAGGCTCCGTACAGGATGGCACCTGTAGAGCAGGATGAAGTGAAGAAGCAGATTGAAGAGCTTTTGAGCAAAGGGCTTATCAGACCGAGTTCATCTCCGTGGGGAGCGCCAGTGTTGTTGGTCAAAAAGAAGGATAGGTCGATGAGGATGTGCATTGACTACCGGGAGTTGAATAGGGTGACTGTTCAGAACAAGTATCCGTTGCCGCGGATTGATAATTTGTTCGACAGGCTTCGAGGAGCAGCGGTGTTTTCGAAGATTGATCTGAGGTCAGGGTATCATCATGTGCGATTCAAGGAGGAAGATGTGAGTAAGACAGCTTTCAGGACTCGTCATGGGTTGTATGAATTTTTGGTGATGCCATTCGGTTTGACGAATGCGCCAGCAGTTTTCATGGATATGATGAATCGGGTGTTGAGACCGTTCATTGATTCCTTCGTAGTGGTCTTCATCGATGATATCTTGGTGTATTCGAAGTCGGAGGAGGATCATTCTAAGCACTTGACAGCGGTATTACAGACATTGCAGGAGCACAGCTTGTATGCCAAATTGTCGAAGTGTGAATTCTAGAAGTCTGAGGTAGCTTTTCTTGGCCATATTCTTTCTAAGGAGGGAGTGGCTACTGATCCTCAGAAAGTGGAAGCAGTGAAGGATTGGCCCAGGCCGACGTCAGTAAAGGAAGTCAGAAGCTTCTTGGGATTAGCTGGTTACTACAGGAGGTTTATTCAGGGGTATTCTCAGATTGCAGTTCCATTGACAGGTTTGACCCGGAAGAGTGTGGCATTTGTGTGGACAGATAAGTGCGAGGAGAGTTTCCTTGAGTTAAAGGAAAGGTTGACTACCGCACCTATATTAACATTGCCGCAAGCAGGGAAGGATTATGACATCTACAGTGATGCATCTCTCAGAGGTTTGGGATGTGTCTTGATGCAGGAAGGCAAGGTCATTGCTTATGGTTCGAGGCAGTTGCGTCCGCATGAGAAGAATTATCCGACGCACGATTTGGAGCTAGCAGCTATCATATATGCCTTGAAGCTATGGAGGCATTATGTTTATGGTGAGAAGGTCAATATGTACACGGACCACAAGAGCCTGAAGTATATCTATCAGCAGAGGGATTTGAATCTTCGGCAGAGAAGGTGGTTGGAGGTATTGGAAGACATTCGTCCTGAGATCAAGTATCATCCGGGCAAGGCGAATGTAGTGGCTGATGGACTTAGCAGGAAGAGTAGTTTATCGAGATTGATCACTACTCGAAGGGAGTTGGCAGCAGAGATCGATCAGGCAGGTATCGAGGTGGTACTGCGAGGTTTGGGGGCATCTTTGGCTCAGTTGAGGCTGCAGCCGTCCTTGAGAGAGAAGATTATGGAAGGTCAGAGATCAGATTCAGAGATCCAGAAGATGTTGCAGCAGGTTTCAGAAGGCAAGTTATCAGAATTTCGTGTCCAAGATGGAGTTCTTTGGATGGGTGAGAGGTTGTGTGTTCCAGATGATGCAGAGTTGAGAGAGAGTATTTTGCGGGAGGCACACAGTACATTGTTATCAGTTCATCTAGGAGGCACGAAGATGTACAGGGACATCAAACCACATTTTTGGTGGTCTGGTATGAAGCGTGATGTAGCAGATTTTGTGGCAAGGTGTCTGACTTGTCGGCAGATCAAGGCAGAGAACTAGAGACCTGGAGGTTTGTTACAGCCATTACCCATTCCGGAGTGGAAGTGGGAGAACATTAGCATGGACTTTATCACGGGTTTGCCTAGGAGTTTGAAAGGCAATGACTCGATTTGGGTTGTTGTAGACCGATTGACTAAGTCGGCACATTTTCTAGCCATGAAGATTACTTGGTCAATGGAGAAATTGGCTGAGTTGTACATTGGAGAGATTGTGAGGCTTCATGGAGTTCCTGTGTCAATTGTTTCTGACAGAGATCCGAGGTTTACATCAAGGTTTTGGAAAAGTTTACAAGCAGCTTTGGGCACCAGAACTGATTTCAGTACAGCATTTCATCCGCAGACAGATGGTCAGACGGAAAGGGTGAATCGAGTGCTGGAAGATATGTTGAGAGCTTGTGTTATGGATTTCGGTGGTAGTTGGGAGAGATACTTGGCATTGGTTGAGTTTGCTTATAACAACAGTTACCATGCAAGTATTGGGATGGCACCGTATGAGGCTTTGTACGGGCGGAGGTGCAGGACACCTGTATGTTGGTATGAGGTTGGCGAGAGGCAGATGTATGGCCCTGAGATCGTGCAGCAGACGTCAGAGCAGATTGAGCTGATTCGCAAGAGATTGGTTGAAGCTCAGAGTCGGCAGAAGAGTTATGCTGACACTCGACGAAGAGATTTGGAGTTTGAGGTTGGGGATGCAGTTTTTCTCAAGGTTTCTCCGACCAAAGGAGTGATCAGATTTGGTAAGGGAGGCAAGTTGGCGCCGAGGTATATTGGACCATACAGGATCATGGAGAGGATTGGCAAGACAGCATACAGATTAAAACTTCCTGAGGAGTTAGCGGAGGTACATGATGTGTTTCATGTGTCGCTATTAAGGAAGTATGTGGCCGATCAGAATCATCAGTTGGTAGAAGTTCCTGAAGATCTACAAGTGAACCTGAGTTACAAGGAACAACCTGTTGAGATCGTTGATCGTAGGGAGAAAGTCCTTAGGAGCAAGGTGATACCTATGGTCAAGGTATTGTGGAGGAATCAACAGTTTGAGGAGGCTACTTGGGAGCCAGAAGATCGCATGCAGAAGGATTTTCCTGGATTGTTTGTATGAGTGTATTCCTTTTGTATGATTGTAATTCTTTGAATAATTGTACTATTGATTGACATGTGATGTATTCCTTTATTTTGAGTCTGATGTTATATGAAATTGTTTGGATTATTATCCATTTGTGAAGTATGGGTTCCTTTTGTTGGTATGTGTTTTGAACTCATTAGTAGTAGTTCTGAGGACAGAACTCTTCTAAGGAGTGAGTGATGTAGAACCCCATATTTTCAAATATTATTTTAATTATTTGAAAATGAATTTAAATAATTTTTGAGGATTTAAATAAATATTTTCTAAGAAATTTATCTTTTGTACACGTGCAAAACACGTGCAAATGACTTTTCAGAAGTTTGAAAAATTAAGTTTCTTTATGAAAAATCATTATTTATTATTTGAAGATTATTTAGTATTTTTCCAGATTTTTCTGAAATTAATTAGTACTATTTGCAATTTTTGAGAAAAGAAGGACTTATTTGCAAAAGTGACATTTTTGAGGGTTGAAGTGCAAAATGCATTTGCTGGGCATTCCGATCAGTAATTGTTGAGGTTTGGAAATATATTTTTCTATTAGATCCTAATTTAAATGATATTTGGTTTAATTTTCAAGAAAAGGATTATATACGTGAGATGTACTTTTGGAAAGGATTATTTTGTAAAGTGGGAATAAAACCCTAATATTCTATCCGGCATAGATAAGAGAAATTCTCTTTCAGCCGTCATTGTAAAAGAATACAGATTTTTGGTGATTTGGATTTTGAAGAACAAAGGAGGATTCTTGGATCTAGCAAGGAGGAGCTTTTGTGGATCTTTTCTTCAAATCAAGGTGAGTGGTTTGTTTTGTTTTGTTTTGCTTTGCTTTGTTGTTTTGATTGATGAATGACGTGAGACCTTCGTTATGCTTGTTCGGGATCATTATGCCATTACTTTGTTAGTCTCGTTGTATGTATGATATGGATCTTTAATTTGGATATGGATGATGAGAACTCTTAGTGTTATTTGGATCATGATGATAGAAATATTAAGATTTGTTAAGGATATGTTGATTGTGAGATCGTATTGTTGGGAGACATATTAAGAATTGATTGTGTTATGATCAGATGATAAACATCTAGATCCGATGGTAGTAGTTCGGATTTTGATTAAGTTATGAAAGAAGTTTTGTTGAGAAAAACCCTAATCCAAGGATTAAGAGTTTAGATCATGAGGATATGAGATTTGAGTATTTGATTGATTGAGAAATGTATCCTTGATGGTGATTATTGAGAGTCGTTTATTAGCCTGGATACAATTGATTTTATGTTCAGTGAATCTTTAGAAAACTCCAGTTTGATTTGTGTTCAGACCTATTGTTGGAAACCTGTAGCCGACAGTCGACTGGACTATAAAGCAGTCGACTGGCACGAGCCTGTTGTGTATTTTAGTCTTTGAGATTTGTTCGGGACAGTCGACCTAGACTGAGGTCAGTCGACTGATCCTCTGTTTGTGATTTTGTTCAGTTCTTTCGGGACAGTCGACCTATGACCCTTCAGTCGACTCAAATACTTAGTATATTTTTGATGAGAACTATTTGTTTTTGTCTCGGGGCAGTCGACTGACCCCTTGGTAAGTCGACTGATTATGCCTTAGTTTATTTTTGAGAAATGTTGGATTATGTTCTCTGGACAGTCGACTAATCTGATATGCAGTCGACTGGTCCTGAAGGATCTTTGTATTTGATTATGAGATATTTTGTTTAGTGTTTGATTTTAAGATGTTCAGTTGAGAACATGATTTTGAGTTATTCAGTTGAGCCACTTGTTCAGTGGGAATTTGTTCAGATGTTTGTTTTTGAGTCTCTAGAGGTATGTGACCCTAGTATACCGGTGTTGAGATATTTGTTCAGTTATTTGTTGAGGCCCATTGAGGCACATTTTCAGTATTCAGATTTTTAGTCCGGTAGGGTACACTACTCTAGGAGATTTGTTCAGTAACCCAAATTGATAAGGACAGGCATTAGTAGTGTCATGACGAATGAGAACATGAGTTATGCACCTCAGTATGGCTTTTGATGTAGGATTTTAATCTCCTGAATTATCCAAGTAATTAACTTGTGATGTGTGATTTATCTCCGGAATTATCCAGGTAGTTAACCTGAGATGTGAGGTACTTCTCCTGAATTATCCAAGTAATTATCTTGAGATGTGGGATTGACCTACGGAATGATCGGAGTCGAGGCGACGCTTTTGGGGTATTATTGTGATGATGAGTCTATGTTTAGATGTGGGATTATCTCCTGAATTATCCAGGGAAAATACCTGTGATGTGGGATCAATCTCCGGAATGATCAAGCATGGGCAAATTATCATAGTTTATCTTCATCTCTTAGTAGTCATCGTTGTCAGCATGTAGTCATGATGTTTTCTTGAATCACATTTATGCATTTGGATTTCCTATTTTTGCACACACTTGGCTTTTGGTTTCGGTATCACCCATTACTCTTTTATTGTTACTTCATACATTAGTGCTTGATTATTATTTGTTGGACATTATGCTTCAGATTCATTTATGTTATTTGTTTGATTAGTTGCCACTCACACCATTTTTATGGCTGACCCCTTTAGTTTGGGGGTTAGGGTTCAACCTTAGCCTCACATGTTGCAGGTTATTGCTTAGATTGGAGGTTGGATGCTTGAGTGGGCAGGTTGAGATAATTGGATTATTTAGTGATTGGTGTAAAAGAATTGTAAAGACATATTGTGTTGTTATTGAGCTGTTAATGAAAGATTAAATTGAGTTGAGATGATTAGACTTCCGCTGTGATTTGTAATAATTGTTGTAATAAAGAAGAAAAATTTTAGTGGTGTTGTTAGTGTCTATTGTTCTATTGAAGTGGATTACTGGGATTTCGCCACTTATTTTCTAAGCTCTCATATTAGAAATTTGGGGCGCTACACCAATGGCCCTCATACTCAATATTTTTCTCTTACATTCATCACATCTTCACTATGTCACTAGTCCTTAATTTAATTGAATCGTGAATAAAATCAATCCCTTAGGGTTAGCACTCCCACTGCACCAGTCTTATTCATTTGTTTCACATGATCCAAATCTTGGTCTTTTCATTTCGAATATCATTTCAACTTTTCTTTCATTTTGCCGGTGTGAGGCTTAGCTACACCCTATTTTTTAATTTCAACTCATAATTACAATATCGAGTTTTTCATACTCATAAGTTCTCTTTCACAATTAACATAATTTCCATCTTTTCTATGAATCAAATCTCATACAAATAATTCAATTGCAACTCATGTATCTCATTTTAATCAATAATAATTTCATTCGATTCTCATACTAATATTTATTTCATTTATTTAACTCAAACGCCACAAAGTCGTATTTTTCATACATAAACCAATTCAATTTGACAACAATAGACCATAGAAAACACAATTAGATTTCCTTTCATTCAAAAATTCTTCTTTAACACTTAACATAATTTCTTATAAAAATAAATCACTTTTATAATTTTCCAAAGGTAGATTTCTATAGTTTTAGATTTCAATAGTTTTTTTGATACAATTTCACTTCTAACTTAATGTTATTTTAGTCAAATAGTTCCCAAATACTTTTCATGAGTTCTACTTGATTTTAGATTAATTAACACATATTTTCCAAACTTTTAGAAGCTAAGAATTGTTTTAAAACAAACAAAAAAAATCAGTTTTTAAATACAGGCGACCTGAAGGAAAACAACCGCAACCGCAAGCCAACTGTGCTACGGTGCACACGCGATAGGTAAATGGAAACAATACTTAAGTATCTTAGGGTTCGGATTTTGGGTTTTATTCGAATTTCAAAACAAAAGGGCAGAGCTCAGGACTCGAACCCGCAACCAAGAGTAGTCCACGCTACAGTCAGCGCCCAACACACCTACCGACCAACTGGTCTAAGCGACCAAGACGTCCAGAATGGGGGTTTTAATGGTTTTGTTCCTACTCTATGTTCATCTCTAGTTTCTCAATTTTTCAAATACAATTTTGGTTTCTTTTTCTGCTCTTTTTGAACTCAAAGTTTTCAGATCTTAATATGTATACAAATACAGTAAATCAATATTTTAAAATTATTATTCCCTAATAAAACATGCATTTCTAATCTCACTTTGCATTCTAATATCCATAATTTCGACATTTAGAACAACCACATTTGCACACAATTCGAAGTATAGATTTCTACAAAAATATCCTATTTCTTCATTCCTTTATTCATAAGCCAATCACACTAATTTAGAACACCAAAAATTTCCTTCCTTGGCATAATGAAATTGCTTTCAATTAACCAATTCAATTTCACATGAAACATTCAATTTTGTCTCATAGGCATAGATTTTCACACAACATGATTCTTAATTATTTAGCATGGTAAACATGATAATTTTTAGCATTGTAATTCACAAATAGCCCAATAACAATCATTTCTCAAACATTATCATCTCATCACTAATTAAGCAACATGAGTCAAATCTCAACTAGTTGTTCTTTAATAATTTCATCAAACACTCCTAGCATGGTATCTAGATTTAGAAGTCATGAGAAACACCCACCTATTTGAAGGTAAACTAATTGAAAGCTTCTAGAACGCTAGAAAGTAGCCTTCTCCTCCTATAATGTATTACGAATGCTCCTCCTCCTTGCTCCTTGGTGAAACTCGAGCTCCCTTGTGCTTGAGGGTGATGGCCGGCCTCCTTTTGGTTGGGACACACACAAAGATTTCACACTATAGTCTTTTGCTCACAAATCTCATCAATCTTTTGCTCTCTTATCTTCTTCTTTTCTCTTCTTTCTTAACAAATGTTTAGTGCACTAATGAGAAGAAAAGCCAGGGGTATTTATACACTTTTTGGGTGGGAATAGATGGCTATGATTAATCAAGGAGTTAGAGATTAAGCACCAAGATGAGTTTGGAAGTTGTAGCAACTTCCTTGAACTCAATAACGACCCCTCAACTCAATCCCACTCTCCCTCTCTCTCTTGGCCACAACCCGGCCTCCCCAAAGGTGTGCAAAGCACACCCTAGTGTGTGCACGTGCCCCTATTAAAAGTTGTACAAATTTAATTAATCAATTGTCGACTAATTGTGTCTACATGACATGTTGTGACAATTAAAAGATTAATTAAGTTTGTGGTCCTCAAAATAGTGGGCTTGAGGCTCATGGGCTACTTAATAAAATATTTAATTGATTAGGGTGGGCTTACAAATCAGAAAACAAGTTTAGGCGTTATAAAATAGGCTTTTTCGAAAAATGAAGAGAAAGAAAGAAATAATTGTCCATGTTATAAAAGATAATTTTATAAGAAAATATGCATACAAAATTTGTACGTGCACAACACGTAAAAATCAACATTTCTCATTAAATAAAAATTCAGGGTATTACAACACTCCCTCCTTAGAAGAGTTCCATCCCCGGAACTACAATTAAAGAGTGAGAAAACAAAACATAATAAGAAGAAAGAAAAGGAAATACACATCAAACAAAGAGCTCAGGATGATCCTTCACCATCCTCTCCTCAGATTCCCAAGTAGCCTCTTCAACCAAATGGTTTCTTCAGACTACCTTGACCATCGGTATCATCTTATTCCGCAAGACTTTTTCCCGACAATTAACAATCTCAACAGGGAGCGCAATGTAACTCAGATCCAACCGCAAATCCTCCGGCACTTCGGGCAAATGAAGACTCAGATCTGGAATGTAACGTCTCAGTGTAGACATATGAAAGACTTTGTGTACCTGAGACAACTCTTCCAGTAACTCAAGCTGGTAAGCAGTTTTTCCGATCATTTTCAATATCTTATACGTGCCTATGAACCTCCGGGTTAACTTTTCACTCTTGCCAAATCAGATCACGCCTTTACTGGGCGATATTTTCAGAAAGAAAAAGTCACCAACCTCAAACTCAAGGTCCCTCCTCCGTTTGTTTGCATAGCTCTTCTTCCTACTCTGAGCATCCACCAACCTCTTCCTAGTCTGATCAATCTTTTCAGAGGTCTGCTGCACAATCTCAGGCCCAAACAGGTGTTCTGCATTTCTTGCCATACAAAGCTTCGTACGGTGCCATCCCAATACTAGTCTGAAAACTGTTGTTGTAGGCAAACTCCACCAAAGCTAGATGCCTTTTCCAACTGCCTCCAAAGTCTAGCACACAACACCGAAGCATGTCCTCAAGAATACGGTTGACTCTCTCGGTCTGCCCATCGGTCAGTGGATGAAAAGCAGTGCTGAAATCCGTCTTGGTACCCAAAGCTGTCTGAAGACTCCTCCAAAAATGCAAAGTAAACCGTGCATCTCGATCAGACACAATAGTTAATGGAACACCATGAAGCCTGACGATCTCACCAACGTACAGCTCAGCTAACTTGTCCATCGAAGCAGTGAGTTTCATCGCCAAGAAGTGAGCGGACTTGGTTAGTCGATCGACTATAACCCAAATCGCATCATTACCCTTTGAACTCTTGGGAAAACCCGTGATGAAATCCATACTAATGTTATCCCACTTCCATTTCGGAATAGGTAACAGTTGCAATAGACCTCCGGGTTTCTGATTCTCGACTTTGACTTGTTGACAAATCTCACACCTCGACACAAATTCAGCTACATCCCGTTTCAAACCTGACCACCAGAAATGCTGTTTAATGTTCTTGTACATCTTAGTACTCCCAGGATGTACTGACGAAAGAGTAGCATGTGCCTCTTGAAGAAACTTTCTTTCAAGTCCGACTTATCCGGAACACACAGCCTCTCTCCAAACCACAATACTTCATCCCTGATTTGAAACTCGGGCAACCTGCCTGCAACAACCTGCTCCTTCATCTTCAGAATATCAACATCTTACTTCTGACTTGCAAAAATCTTTCTATTCAGCGTAGGCTGAAGCCTCAACTGAGCCAAGGATGCTCCCAGACCTTGCAAGACAACTTCAATACCAGCCCGATCAAATTACTCTGCCAGGTGCTTCTGAGTCGTAATCAAACTGGCCAAACTGCTCTTGTAGCTAAGTGCGTCAGCAACAACATTAGCCTTCCCAGGATGATACTTGATCTTAAAACCCATGTCCTCAAGCACTTTCAATCATCTCCGCTGCCTTAGATTCAGATCCTTCTGTTGATAGATGTATTTCAAGCTCTCGTGGTCCGTGTACATGTTAAGTTTTTCACCGTACACATAATGTCTCCATTGTTTTAAGGCGAAGATAATCGCAGCCAACTTCAGATCATGAGTCAGATAATTCTTCTCATGCGCTCGTAGTTGCCTCGACCCATAAGCGATCACTTTCCCTTCTTGCATTAAGACACAACCAAGCCCACGATGTGAAGCATCGCTATAAACATCATACTCAACACTTGCTCTAGGCAATGCCAAAATAGGTACAGTAGTCAGCTTCTCTTTCAACTCCTGAAAGCTTGCCTCGCACTGCTCAGTCCACTTGAAGTTTACATTCTTCTTGGTCAAACTAGTGAGCGGCACAGCTAACTGAGCATAACCCTGAATGAATCTCCTATAGTATCCTTTCAATCCAAGGAAACTTTTGATTTCCTTCACTGTAATAGGCCTTGCCCAATCTCTCATTGCTTCTATCTTCTGAGGATCAGTTGCCACTCCCTCCTTAGAAAGGATGTGACATAGGAATGCCACTTCAGATTTCCAAAAATCACACTTGGATAACTTGGCATACAACTCCTGCTCTTCCAGCTTCTTCAAAACTGCTGCCAGATGCTCTGTATGCTCCTCCTCTGACTTGGAGTATACAAGGATACCGTCGATAAATACCACGATGAAAGAATCAATGAACGGCCTCAGAACTTTGTTCATCATATCCATGAAAATTGCAGGTGCATTCGTCACTCCAAACGGCATAAATAAGAATTCGTATTGCCCGTGTCGACTTCTGAACGCAGTCTTATGCACATCTTCAGTCTTCACTCGAACTTGATGGTAACCTGATCGAAGATCTATTTTGGAGAAAACAGTTGCTCCTTGTAAATAATCGAACAAGTTGTCAATTCGGGGAATCGGATACTTATTCTGAACAGTGACTTAATTCAGCTCTTAGTAATCGATGCACATCCTCATCGAACCATCCTTCTTCTTTACCAACAGCACCGGTGCTCCCCAAGGCGATGCACTCGGTTGAATAAAGCCTTTCTCCAAGAGTTCCTCAATCTGCCGTTTGATCTCATCCTGCTCCACAGGCACCATCCTACACGGTGCCTTGGAAATAGGTGCACTCTTGGTTGAATAGTGATGCTGAACTCTACATCACGATGCGGGGGTAACCCAGGCAAATCATTCAAGAACACAGTCGGATAATCCCGTACCACAGGGATTTGCTGCACCTCTACAAGAACATCCCTCTTGCACATAGCTACCACCAGATTAGAACATCTCTTCTTCCCTTGGAAAGTGACTTCAGGTCCATCTGGAGCCTTCACTGTTACTTCCTTGGTCTTGCACTTGATGCTCGCACTGTACACCGACATCCAATCAATGCCAATGATAACATCGACTCCCAAGACATTTTGCTCGATCAGATCAATCCCGAAAATTCTATCTCCAATCACAATCTCACAGTCTGCATAGTACCGATCAGTGGTTAAAGTCTCCCTTAACGGAGTAGCTACTGCTAAGACCTGACCTTAAAATATCTTCGGTTCAACTCCCATAACTTTAACAAACTTAGGGGATACAAAAGTTTGAGAGGACCCAGTATCGAACAAAACAACAGCTTTCTTTCCACTCAAATAAAGTTCTTCTGTTACATAACACACACTCGTTACATAACAATTCACTATAATAGCGAGAAAAGAGACAACAGAAAAACACTCCTAAACACCCTCACTCGTACCAGTGATGACGTGATCCACCTCATCAGCGTCAGCTTCAGTCAAGGCAAATACTCGACCTTGCTGGTACGACTTCTTCTCAACTTGCTGCGTTGGTCCACTACGGTTGACACTCTGTGGCTCGGGGCATTGAGATTTGTAATGTCCATTCTCACCATAGTTGAAGCAAGTCACCATAGGAGGTCTCACCGACTTATTCCCTGGTCTTCCTGCCACCTAAATAGCGTTCACACCCGTTGGCTTGAACCATTGAGCCGGCGGTTGTTCCCTAACATTCTCAGCAACTGCGGGCCTCTTCCCCACATTCCAGTTGTTCCTCTGATTCTGAACCACGTGGAACTGCTCCATGTCCGCCTCCGTGGCTGCCACTCGTTTGACCAGCTTGTCAAACCTCCTGATACCGAGGGGTATCATCCTGGATCTCAGACTTGGCCTCAACCCATGCTCGAACTTTTGAGCCTTCTTCGCCTCATCCATCACCAGTTCAGGTGCATATCTTGAAAGCTGAGTGAATCTTGTCTCATACTCCCTAACTGACATGCCGCCCTGCTGCAGCACCAGAAATTCCATGGCCTTCTTCTCCTGGACGTCTGAGGAAAAATAATGACTGCGGAATTCCTCCAAGAATTCATCCCATCCAAGAACAATACCTCCCATTATCCGCTTCATCGAGTGCCACCACACAGCCGCATCCTTCTCGAACTACAGCACCGCCAACTTCACCTTGTTGCCCTCTGGAGTCTCCAAGACATCGAAGATAGTCTCTACCTATCAGATCCAGTTGTCAGCCGCATCAGGGTCTGACTTCCCGTCAAATACTGGTGGTTTCATCCGTTTGAATGATTCCACGAATTTGATTGCTTCGGGTACTGGATTTGCAGGTACCCTTCCCTGATTCTGATTCATGGCAACGACATTGAGTGTCTGATTAACCCTCGCTAGTTCCGTTTCCAAGTCCACACCTTCACCATTTCGAGCTCCTCTTCTAGCCATATTCTGATGCATAGACCCATTAAAATTCGAAGTATAAAATATGGATTTTAAATCAACTTTTCATTTCATTGAATTCCAAACATTATACATTCGAATTAAAAACATATCTGACATCAAAAGAAAGCAGTAAGAAGATACAACAGTCTAGCTCCTACGGTTCCTCTTGGCTTCTCGAAGCTATCCTCGTTGTTCCTCCATTTCCTCCTTCAGTACATCGTACATGTTTTTCCTCTTCTCGAGTTCCCAAACACGATGATTGAGAGTTGCAATGCTCTCATTGCACTTCACACACTGTGACTGTAGCAGCTCCGCTCTCTCCCTCTGAGTCTCAACCTGCCTCTGAAGAGACACAATAATACTATTCGGAACTGGTTCTTCCACGTAAGAGGAATCATCAGATGAATCCGGAGGTGGTGTGATCTCTCGGGACTCAGGCCATTCCTCTTCCAATTCTTCAGGATCCTCTTCGTCTCAATCAGCTTGCCCGGGGTAGTAATCCTCCTTAACAATGTGCCAGTCTGTAGCGCCCCGATTTCCAATACTGGGAAACTGTGACACGAGCCAAGACCTTTTCTTCAATTAGTCACAATACACAGAAAAACAGGAGAATTTAAAACTTTTATTTCGACACTCAATACATTACAAGTCTGAACATTATACAACTGCAATGCATTACAATAGTGTCACAATAATACCTTTACATTTCCAAGCATTACAACCTTCAACAATTTACATCAAAGTATGAGGAATGAAGAACAACACTTGGTGACTCTCACTTGAGTACTTCTCAACTAATAGATAATCAATACATATACTGCAGCGGAACTAAACATAACACTGACTCCTTGCTTTCCTTGCCTTGAGTCCTCCTGAATCTTGCCTTTGTACTTCGGCGATCCAGTACCTATGGAAGTGGGGACGTCAGTATTCACTGATGCTTAAAGGCTGATCATATAGCAGCGAATCTCCCAAACAACATACAAATATAGCAATGGTGTTGGTGTAGTTTAAGAGTTCGTGAGTGCTATGACTAGACTCTAATGCGATATTTAGATAGAACTAGGATGCTTCCTATTCTAATGTCAGCAAGTCTCCGAAGCAACATGCAGCCCATACTACATGTGACCCCATCTCAAGGCGTTTCTCCATATATAGGGATTTGAACCCGCGTTATGAACTTCTAATTGTACACAACCTGTTCCTGACACCTACACGTGACTGATGAGGTTGCAGATGTGGTCATATGCCACTGATGCAGTACGCCAGTGGTGTCTATGTTCGCCACTGCTACCCGGCCAACCGGACCTCACTCAAAACTAGACGAACCTAACGCATCGGGCGTCATTTCGAAATCCAAATCATAGGGTCTCGCAAGCGCAGGGTAGCACGAAGCCTACCCTGTGGCACCCCTGGGGTCTCGCAAGCGCATGACTGCCCAATGCATCCTGTGGCACCCCTAAGCCTCGGTACTTCAGGAATTAACAGCGCGAGATACGCAACCCGTGCTCCCAACTCGTGAGACAGCACAGTACGTATTCCTTTGACAGGAAGGCGCAATCCAATAACACCACCTAGTCTGCCTCCAGAGACGAGTGAGTCGTAAGGTGCCCCCTACGACCGACTCCTCTCTTCCGGCAAGGGTTTAAGTAATGATCTTTATAAGACACTATCCTGATGATGTCCCTAACCCTGAACACTCCTAGGGAGGACAATATTATAACCATAACATGCTAGGCCTTAAATTAGGCTTTGCAAGACAACTCTACTAGGCTGCTCAACCTAGACTTACCGGAACCCCTCAGGATCCGGTTCGTGGCTCATCGATCCAAGACTTCGGCAATGCGAGTATATATGCATGCCGCTACCCTGAACTTAGATTCCATCTATACTCCGGTCCTCGATCAACCGACCATGGTTAAGATTCGACGGCACACAAGGAGTGACTCCTCCACAGTTCCTTAGGGTAAGAAAACATATGTCTTGATGGTCGACAGCCCTTAGGGGAACAATATCACCCTAGATGAGCACATCAACTGTGTACTAGCTAACAAGCTATGTACGAGTAACTACCACATACGAGCTAATAAGCCATGTATGAAACCATAGCTACTTACGAGCCAGGCGGGCCTCGTAGGAGATAACAATGTACATACTGGCCAAATAAGCCGCGTATGAGACCAACAGCTACGCACGGGCCGGTCGAGCCGCGTACGAGACAACAACCTACATACGAGCCAAATAAACTACGTATGAGACCCACAGCTACATACGGGCCAGTCGAGCCACGTATGAGCACAACCATATGCAAACAACCATACAGGTAATCAATCCTAGAAGCAACCAAACGTGCTTACTAGCAAACTTTATCTTCTATTATTAGAAGCAACAGAAGAATCTACTAATAGTCTATGATCGGTATTTTATCAATGAAAACCGAAGGCGACATAACAATCTTTATCAAACTAACTATTACTGATGGTCTTCCAAATCCTTATTACTTCAACCTATAGTACTTTAAGCATGGCATACAATTGCAAGCATCTTCCTATGATGATCTAATTGTAGTACACAACATAACCACCAACCATAACACTCCTACAATGTTCTAAACATGGTAGGTTAATTAAACATCAATCCTACAACATTATAAGCATGTATAATGATTCCTACTACAATCCAAGTATAGATAAATGAATCTTGCATTATATACAACTTTCCTACTAGCATATAAGCATGGATAAATTAATCTAGCATTATATACCCCTTATCTAAACATAGATAAATTAATCCAGCATGGAATACTACTTTCCTACAATTATCTAAGCATAGATAAATTAATCTAGCATGGTATATGCTTTCCTACAATCATCTAAGCATAGATAAATTAATCTAGCATGGTATATGCTTTCCTACCATCATCTAAGCGTAGATAAATTAATCTAGCATGGTGTATGCTTTCCTACAATTATCTAAGCATAGATAAATTAATCTAGCATGGTATATGCTTTCCTACAATCATCTAAGCGTAGATAAATTAATCTAGCATGGTATATGCTTTCCTACCATCATCTAAGCATAGATAAATTAATCTAGCAAGGTGTATGCTTTCCTACCATTATCTAAGCATAGATAAATTAATCTAGTATGGTATATGCTTTCCTACAATCATCTAAGCGTAGATAAATTAATCTAGCATGATATATGCTTTCCTACAATCATCTAAACATACATAAATTAATCTAGCATGGTATATGCTTTCCTACCATCATCTAAGCGTAGATAAATTAATCTAGCATGGTATATGCTTTCCTACAATTATCTGAGCATTGATAAATTAATCTAGCATGGTATATGCTTTCCTACAATCATCTAAGCATAGATAAATTAATCTAGCATGGTATATGCTTTCCTACAATCATCTAAGCATAGATAAATTAATCTAGCATGGTATATGCTTTCCTACCATCATCTAAGCGTAGATAAATTAATCTAGCATGGTGTATGCTTTCCTACAATTATCTAAGCATAGATAAATTAATCTAGCATGGTATATGCTTTCCTACAATCATCTAAGCGTAGATAAATTAATATAGCATGGTATATGCTTTCCTACAATTATCTAAGCATAGATAAATTAATCTAGCATGGTATATGCTTTCCTACAATCATCTAAGCATAGATAAATTAATCTAGCATGGTATATGCTTTCCTACCATCATCTAAGCGTAGATAAATTAATCTAGCATGGTGTATGCTTTCCTACAATTATCTAAGCATAGATAAATTAATCTAGCATGGTATATGCTTTCCTACAATCATCTAAGCGTAGATAAATTAATCTAGTATGGTATATGCTTTCCTACAATCATCTAGTATGGTGTTATGTGAGGGTTTCTAAAAGGGTTTCCTTAACCTCCTCATGCACACTTAACCTAGGTTAAACACTTATAAACCCTAACAATCTAATAGGTTTTGTCATAACAACACAAGTGTTGTCCAAAAATATACGACACACAATTTGTATAACGTACTAATCGACATACTACACGTATGTGCGCATATATGTCTGTATACTGAAAATCTTCGCATAATCCGTACAAAATAATTTAATCTCAGAAATAATAATAAAATAAATTCTATTATTAGTTCGGAAGGTCACGGTACCAATTTGATACAATACGGATGTATACTGACTGATATCTGGGTACAGATAATGTCTATGAATAAACCGGGTGAAAATCACCAAAATAATTCGATTTGGGAATTAAAACAAAATAATAATAAAATAATAATAAAATAATAATTTATATAAGGTAATATCCTTCCGGGATATTACACAGTCGTCATCTCCAGCTGGGTCGAATTGATCTCCCATCTTAACGAAAGAAGGAGAAGAAGCATAAATCATAGAGCAACACAAATGTAAGTGACTTACATTTAAATCTCTAGACTCAACACACGCCCTAATGTCCACTTCTAGGATGTCGTTCCTTATAAATTTGTACTACTTGGAAGCGTGGCTCTGATACCATTCTGTAACACCCCAAATTTCAAATACAGGCTAAATTCGAGTTCCACAGGATCTTTTCACTTCTCATCGTACAATTTTACAAGGAAATAAAATATTACTATATATCAGAGTTACATTTACATTTAAACCTTAGAAACAGAGGAAGCAATGTTACAATTATTACATGAATGAAATACAATAACACTTGAATAGTCTTTAAGCATGAATTCCTCTTTAGTCTTTTTCATGTGCCTTACTCTGCATAGAAACTGTGGGCACGTCAGTTCATTCAACAGACGAAATATTATACATGGCCATCCTCTCTATGCCGAAACAGTATAATGATTCTCAATACTTAACAAACCACAAACTTGTTCACAAACACAGCTAAGGGGACTATTCTATTGATGTCGTGTGGTGAAAGTGCACTTAGTCCTTAATGCAACTATTTACTTTATATGACACTAATGCGCACTTATTCAGAGTCTATGCAGCCCACACTACATAGGTCCGAGGTCAAGCTCTTAACCGTTCTTCATCTTGTAGGGTTCAATCCCTCACCATGATTTAATCTATTAATGCAACTACGGTAAGTATCCTAGATGTTCGACGAACTACGAACTCATGTCTAGGAGCCCAAGAGAGATTCCAAACTCACTGACACATGACTCATCATGCAGGTATCATGTGGTAATTCACCTCCTACCATAGACATGACACCACCCCCAGTTGCCAAACACCCCACGAGCATCACCACCGGGACGGTACTCTGAAGCAGTATCCACATCCTACTCATGACGCATCATAGGACATCCTGTGAATACACTCATGTCACCAATCCAATGGCCCTCATACTCAATGTTTTTCTCTTTCTTTCATCACATCTTCACTATGTAACTAGTCCTTAATTTAATTAAATCATGAACAAAATCAATCCCTTAGGGTTAGCACTCCCACTATACTGGTCTTATTCATCTGTTTCACATGACCCAAATCATGGTCTTTTCATTTCAAATATCATTTCAACTTTTCTTTCATTTTGCCGATGTGAGGCTTAGCTACACCCTATTTCTTAATTTCAACTCATAATTACAATATCAAGTTTTTCATACTCATAAGTTCTCTTTAACAATTAACATAATTCCCATCTTTTCTATGAATCAAATCTCATACAAATAATTCAATTGCAATTCATGTATCTCATTTTAATCAATAATAATTTCATTTGATTCTCATAATAATATTTATTTCATTTATTTAACTCAAAAGCCACAAAGTCGTATTTTTCATACATAAACCAATTCAATTTGACAACAATAGACCATAGAAAACACAATTAGATTTCCTTTCATTCAAAAATTCTTCTTTATCACTTAACATAATTTCTCATAAAAATAAATCACTTTTATAATTTTCCAAAGGTAGATTTCAATAGTTTTCTTGATACAATTTCACTTCTAACTTAATGTTATTTTAGTCAAATAGTTCCCAAATATTTTTCGTGAGTTCTACTTGATTTTAGAATAATTAACACAAATTTTTCAAATTTTAAGAAGCTAAGAATCTGTTTTAAAACTAAAAAAAATCAGTTTTTAAATACAGGCCGAGACCATGAATTGAACCCCGACCTGAAGGAAAACAACCGCAACCACAAGCCAACTGTGCTAT
The DNA here is from genome assembly GCA_017893485.1 of Hemerocallis citrina. NCBI lineage: Eukaryota > Viridiplantae > Streptophyta > Magnoliopsida > Asparagales > Asphodelaceae > Hemerocallis > Hemerocallis citrina. The sequence goes on along the minus strand of CM030364.1, from coordinate 145,361,365 downwards.
GGTGCACACGCGATAGGTAAAAGGAAACAATACTTAAGTATCTTAGGGTTCGGATTTTGGGTTTTATTCGAATTTCGAAACAAAAGAGCAGAGCTCAGGACTCGAACCTGCAACCAAGAGTAGCCCACGCTACAGTCAACGCCCAACACACCTACCGACCAACTGGTCTAAGTGACCAAGTCTTCCAGAATGGGGGTTTTAATGGTTTTGTTCCTACTCTCTGTTCATCTCTAGTTTCTCAATTTTTCAAAAACGATTTTGGTTTCTTTTTCTACTCTTTTTGAACTCAAATTTTCCAGATCTTTATATGTATACAAATATAGTAAATTAGTATTTTAAAATTATTATTCACTAATAAAACATGCATTTCTAATCTCACTTTGCATTCTAATGTCCATAATTTCGACATTTAGAACAACCACATTTGCACACAATTTGAAGTATAGATTTCATGTAATGCCCCGAATTTCAAATATAAATAAATTCGAGATTTCACAGGATCTTTACTTCACTTCGTACAATTTTACAAGGAAAATTTAAAACTTTTTATTCACAATACATCAGAGTTCAATTACAACTTGGTTTTACACAGCGGAAGAATGAAATTTACAATAAAACATTTACAACATCTTTAAAAATAAAACAGCACCAGCATATCCACTTTATAGCTCCATGAATGGTCCTTTACCTGCATGTCAATCTGTGGGCACGTCAGTTATTTATAACTGACGAAATGTTATACACGGCTATCCTCTCTATGCCGGGAATAGTATAACGATCTCATACTTTAACAAATCACAAAAAGATTGAATGAACAAATAAAGTGTCAAAAGTGATTATTCTAAATATAAGTGTATGTCATGCCTTAATGCCTAATGCACACATTTCTATACTAGGATGACACTAATGCACACTTGTTCGGATTCTATGCATCCCATACTACATAGGTCCGAGGGCAAGCGCCTACGTTCTTCACAATACAGGGCTCGATCCCTCGCCATGAAAACTACGCGGTAGCAAAACAAAGTTCAGACTATTCCACGAATGTGAATCCCAGCCTTGGAGTCCACCAACAGCTGTTATAACAGATTCCACATCGTACGAACCGTCCCGTATGTGACCCTCTAGCCCAGTATATATACATATACATTGGAGACGGTAAACACAAAAATTCATCCGTCCGACTACTCAAGATCCCGGAGTCCACCGCTGACCCGTCCTCATAGTCCCGGACTAAAATATAATAATCCGTCTCCCACAGGGCAACCTCAGTCCACCAACTGGGTCTATAGTCTTGGAGTCCACCAACAACTATATAGAGCACCCCACTTACGTTTCCCTAAGTTTACTACATCTTCACTTATGTGCCTTAATTTTTCTAAGTTCAAGACATGAATAATCTCCACCTGTAGAATTAGTTGTTACCTCCTACCGGACTTAGTCAACAAATACGAGATGGCTCCATAACCACATCTCAAAATCACAACTCAACATTCTTTTATTTCAATAATGCCGGTATCGAGGTCTTACTAACTCTATGTCATAAACTTTCATGTACAAGAAAACATGGGTACACATACCCTTTAATAATCATGTCTTAAACCTAAATAATTCCATCTTTCAATTCATTCACAATTGATCACAATCTTGTCTTAACACTTATCCACAAAGTAATCATTTCACAGTCTTACCACTATTCATGATCTAGTTATTCATAATAAATAATAATTCATTCATAATTTCAAATTCATACGATATCTCATTTCAACACGATTCAATGTCTCATCTTTAGCACTAAACATGATTTACTCATTCACAAAAAAAATATTTCATGATCTCAAAAGTCACATAACTCAATCATATTGTATTTCTAGAAATAAAGAGATTTCAATTCACCCTAAATAATTATTTTGTAAATTAAAAGTCATGCTCTTTACTAATACTTTTGTAGTCATTTATTTTTCTTCCTATCTCAAATCCTCGTTAAAACTTATCAATTACACAAAAACAATCTTTGAGAATAAATTCTTCATTTATGTTTTATGAATACTAAAAATTACCCAAATGAAACACTTTTGAAAGTCGAGCTGACCCACTTTCGAAACTATTTACCAATTTGACCTACTCATAATCAAAATTGCAGTGAAACAGAACTTTTGAAAGTTTTTACCAAACTGACCCACTTCCGAAACTATTTACCAAATTGACCTACTCACTATTAATATGTACAGAAATGCCCAAAAATAAGTTTCAAAGAAACACACAAAAAAAATATAAGTTGCAGCCCATGGGTTTTGAACCCAGGCCGCAGCTTACTACAGTGACGTCAAAAGACCCCACCCACTAACCATAAAGTTCACATGGACTCAGTGCTTCAAGAACCAACCAAAACCCCCCTATACTATTCTGTACGGTTTAGATTTAATAAAAAAAAAATTGAAAGTAAAGAAAGGGTTTGGCCGCGGTTCGAACTCGTGACCCAGGAAAAGGACGTGCTACAGTGATGGTTTTAAAGAGCCTCCACTAACCAAGAATCCATATGCAGTTATTGATACAAAGTTATACTATCATGCTTTTGTTCAGTCTTTCTGTTATTCTATTATCTTCACAAAAACTCGATTTTTCTCTTGATCCAATCTTTCATTAAACAAGCTTGTTTTACTTTCTAACAGTAACTCATAATCCATATTTTAGAAAAATAAGACTAACTTTCAAATAGTTTCTCTTTACTAATAAACATGAATTTTGTATTTATTCAATTCAATCAAAGTAGCACACTACATCTTTTGCAATCAATGAGTTATCAAATTTACTTTACGAAAATATAGTTGCTTATCAAAAAGGAAAACTCAACAATTAATCACATAATCAAAAATCTCTACATTCATGTATACTAGTTTATGACAAACTAATCAATTATTCTTTTCTTATTATCAACTAACATAATGTTGATTTCATCGCATTTTTCATTACACCCTATGCATAGATTTGTTCTACTCTTTTTCAAAATCAAATTCTACACTACACATTTATTTTCTTATTAGCATGCACATTATCTATAATTAGAAAGTAGAGAACACCCACCTCAATGAAAGCTTGAACAATTGGAAAAATGATCACCACTTCTAGCTCCAAGACTCCTAGCTCTTCTCCTCCTAGCAATGGCCTTCAAGCACAACACTCTCTTCTCTCTTTCTTTTCTTTCTCTTGATTTTCTATTCTTTTTGGTGTGTGAAATGAGAAGAAGAGAGGTGCTATTTATAGGGTTTGTAGAGGGTTCAATTTGCAAAATTACCCACCTAATAAATTACTAAATTAATTTGCTAACTCTTCATATTTTTAACTCCTAAAACTCCCATCTTTTTATCTTCCCACTTCTTAAAAAAACTTAACTCTCATAACCCCCTACCTCTTCAACTCACCACCTTTCTAAATCCCTAACTCTTTTCTAACTCCCCAACCTCTCTCTTCTCCCATCTACCAACCGGCCACACACAGCACACACAAGTGTGCTGTGTTAGTCAAGTGGGCCTCCAACTTTTAATCTAAATATTTCCATCAACTCATTTACACTATGGGCCCCCATCTCCAATTCACAATTTCACACTATTTACCTATTAATCCATACATGCCACAAATGCCAAGCCCATTAGCCAAAAATCCAACAGAACGTCCAAGCAGTGGGCCCCCAACTCCCATTTTAATACCCCATTCATTTTGTTTATAACAAAACAAAGTCATATGCCAACCTGCATACTTCATATAGTATGATATACACTATATATATATATATATATATATATATATATATATATATATATATATATATTGCTACTTTATATTATTTTTGAAAATCACGGGTATTACACACATTCCGAAATTATTTTGAAAAACAAATGCGTTTACCGAAAACACGTGCGTCGCACGTAAAATACCGAAATACAAAAATTGACTTTATCAATGGAAAAATTGTTCAATGCGATATAAGAAAAATTATTTATTAATGTATACATTCTATGACGTAATTACTACGTGCGTAGGAAACACGTGCATCGCACGTAAAATATCAAAATGCGAAAAATTAATTTTATTGATGAAAAATTATTAAATATAATCGAAAACAATATAAGAAAAATATATTTACTAATTTTGTGTATTTCATGTTGAAATCGCAACACGTAGAAAGCACGTGCATTATACGTGCAGAAAGTCGAAAAATGCATTTTAATCAAAACAAGGGGAAGATAAATTTTCGTTTTATAAAATAGATTTAAATACATAAAAATAAATAATTTAAACCTATAGGAAATATTATACGTAGTGGTGGAAACACGTGCATCAAAACACGTAAAAAGCACGTAAATTCCAGGGATTGAAATATTATATTTTAGTTGACTGAAATCAATACGAAAAATGTATAAATAGTACGAATCAAAAATATGTAGTGAAACACATTACAAAATATACGTGCGTAACACCCAGGGGCAAAATTGTAATTTCAATTTTGCGGGGTGTTACATTTCTACAAAAATATTCTATTTCTTCATTCCTTTATTCATTAGCCAATCACACTAATTTAGAACACCAAAAATTTCCTTCCTTGCCATAATGAAATTGCTTACAATTAACCAATTCAATTTCACATGTAACATTCAATTTTGTCTCATAGACATAGATTTTCACACAACATGATTCTTAATTATTTAGCATGGTAAACATGATAGTTTTGGCATTGTAATTCACAAATAGCCCAATAACAATCATTTCACAAATATTATCATCTCATCACTAATTAAGCAACATGAGTCAAATCTCAACTAGTTGTTTTCTAATTATTTCATCAAACACTCCTAGCATGGTATCTAGATTTAGAAGTCATGAGAAACACCCACCTATTTGAAGAAAAACGAATTGAAAGCTCCTAGAACGGTAGAAAGTAGCCCTCTCGTCCTATAATGTATTGCAAAATGCTCCTCCTCCTTGCTCCTTGGTGCAACCCGAGCTCCCTTGTGCTTGATGGTGATGGCCGGCCTCCTTTTGGTTGGGACACACACAAAGATTTCACACTCTTAGTCTTTTGTTCACAAATCTCCTCAATCTTTTGCTCTCTTATCTTTTTCTTTTCTCTTCTCTCTTAACAAATGTTTAGTGCACTAATGAGAAGAAAATGTAGGGGTGTTTATACACTTTTAGGGTGGGAATAGATGGCTAGGATTAATCAAGGAGTTAGAGATTAAGGACAAAGATAAGTTGGGAAGTTGTAGCAACTTCCATGAACTCGATAACTACTGCTCAACTCAATCCCACTCTCCTTCTCTCACTTGGCCACAACCCGTCTCCCCAAAGGTTTGCAAAGCACACTCTAGTGTGTGCACGTGCTCCTTCTAGTACCCCCTATTAAAAGTTGTAAAAATTTAATTAATCAATTGTCCACTAATTGTGTCTACATGACAAGTTGTGACAATTAAAAGGTTAATTAAGTTTGTGGGCTTCAAAATAATGGGCTTTAGGCTCATTGGCTATTTAATAAAATATTTAATTTATTAGGGTGGGCTTACAAATAAGCAAACAAGTTTAGGCTTTATAAAATAAGCTTTTTAGAAAATTAAAGAGAAAGAAAGAAATAATTGGCCATGTTATAAAAGATAATTTTATAAGAAAATATGCATACAAAATTTGTACGTGCACAACATGTAAAAATCAACATTTCTCATTAAATAAAAATTGAGGGTATTACAGGACAATAGGATGATGGCATGGTTAGGAAGGTTAGAAGAGTGATAGTAACTCATGGAGAACATGAAATACAACATACATTCATTAATTCATGCAATAGTACAACATAGGAATAATTAATCTATTAAAAAGTGAAATAAAAAATTCTAGACAGCAAGCGCAGTCTGTGATGACTCAGAAATCGAAAAGTGAATCCGTCAAAAAATCTGGAAACTAGACTTCCACTCGGTTCCAACGCATATTTAAAGTTCAAATTCCAACAACAGTAGCTAGGTCAAACACACTGTTCTTTATAGGTTTCATGTTTAGGCAGAAATTCGACATCTTGTAATTTTAATTTTTGAATCAGCAAAAACTCAATATTAAATTTATAAAAAATATTTTCTAGACTTCTAAACATGTTAAGCAACAATCTGGAAATTTTCAGATTAAAATTTTATCATTTGATCAGCATTTTTACTGTTTAATCATGGAAAGTACGAGAATCTGAAAATCTGAAAGTAAAAATACAGCTGTAGTAAAATGGGCATAACTTTTGCTACAAAACTCGGAAATCAAAAATTCAAGATGTTCTGGAAACTTGAAAGATAAGTCTACAATTGATATTCAGAAAGTATTTCATTTTAAGGTCGTTTACTGGTTCAAAAACAGCGGTCAATATTCAAGTCAGCAAGCATATACAGGGTTTTGGGGATATTTTCGTGAAAATAAATTAATTAAACATGATGGGTGTCGATTCTTTAGTCAAAAATTGTGTAATCAACATGATGGTGTCAAAACATGATAAAAAAACTAGAACATGCTCATACATCAATTTATCAACAATCAATCATCAATCGATCAAACAACATATAACCTAGCAATTGTCTCTACAATAATTTATTTGTGTGACAAATATATGAACAACATATTATCAATTATGTATGCACTCATGAAAGATCGAAACTTTAGAGTCAAAAGTGGCACGATGTCAAGAATATTGGGGTTAGATCGTGTAAACCCTCAATATACCCAACGAAGGGATGAACAATGGATAATACGATAACAAAGAGATCTACTTGCAAGAATTTCAACAGAACTTGAATTTGATACAATTAACAATTGAAGTGGAAAGTGACTTGCCTGTTAGATGGTGAAAACAAATACCAAGAATAACGGGATAAGAATCCCAAGGCAACGAACCCACGAACTAGCAATCCATAAATAGCATATGCAATAAAGAGCCAAATCAACATAGCACCTAAAGAGACAAAGCAACTCAGCAACCACTCAAAGAGATAGCAACTGCCAGCGGGAGAGGGGCAAGGGGTCTGACGACGGTGGGGCCGTCGGCGAGCGGGGGTCTTCGGCGTCGCAGGCAGCGGCACGACGGGACAGGGTGGTGGTGCTGGTGTGCCAGCAATCGAAATAGGGAGGAGGGAGGAAAGGAGTCAGGTTTTGGGGCTCTGTTAATGTCGAAGACATAGAAGGGGAGGTCGGGGAGTGGTCTGGGCGACCGTGCTTGCATCGACATGGGGTTGGGTGACGGAAGACGGCGACGGGGTGGCCAGAGCTGGCCGGGGAAGACGCCAGAAGGAGGCTTGGGGTTTTGGCGGGAAAAACTCCAAGCAGGAGAGAGAGAGAACGGAAGGAGAGAGAATAGGAGAGAGAATAGACGGCTAGGGTTTTAAAATTTGTGCAATCATTAGGTTTTGCATTAGGGTTGTATTTATAGGGTACAATTTGGGTACTGGGTTGGTGAATTTTGGTCCAATAATAGTGGATTTGGGCTAAGAGAAATGAAATTGGGTTTTATGGTTCAATTAAGAGATAGATCAAACTCAATAGGTTTCAAATAAAAATGCCCATAGTTAAATAAGAGAACAATATAATCAAAAAGAATAGCCTGATCAAAAGAACGAAGAATTTCATGAACAAGTCTTAATTAAAATAATAATCAAGGAAGAAATAGCGTATTTATTCAATTGCAAATAAAAATATTACAAAAGGGAAAAAATTAAAAAATACAAAAATGGTAATTACAATCCTACCCACCTTATAATAAATGTTCGTCCTTGAAATTTAAGCAAGTGGTAGTAGGGTAACTCCGAAGGAAAGAAAAGAACAAGAACGAGAACTACTCAAAAAGATGAGGAAACCGCTTTCGAATCACACTTTCATGCTCAGAAGTCGGTTCACCAAGCGAGTGAGGATTCCAAGCAACACAAAACAACATGATAACCTTATTCTTCAAAATCTTCTTCCGCTGATCCACAATCAACACTGGATGAATCTCACAAGACAAATCTGGTCAAACGGAAAACTCCGAATAGGCAATAACATGACTATCGTCCCGAACATACTTCCTGAGCTGAGTAACATGGAAGACGTCAAGCACTCCAGCAAGAGCTAGCGGCAATGCGAGTCTATAGGCCACCTTGCCTACTCGCTCCACCACATCGAACGGACCAATGAACCTAGGGCTCAACTTGCCCCCACCACCAAAACGAATCACACCTTTTCATGGAGACGCCTTGAGGAACACATGATCACCCACTTTGAACTCTAACGGTCTCCTGTGCATGTCTGCCAATTTTCTCTGCCTATCCTGTGCGGCTTGCAAATGCTTCCTGATCTGGGCCACTACATCAACAATCTTCGTGATCAACTCTGGCCCCAAAAGCTTCCTCTCACCAATGTCATCCCAGCACACTGGTGATCTACACTTCTGACCATACAAGACTTCATACAGAGCTGCCTGGAGACTATCTTAGTAGCCATTATTGTATGAAAACTCCACCAAGTATAAATGATCATCCCAAGAACCTCCAAACTGAAGCACACAGGACCTCAACATATCCTCCAAGGTCTGAATAGTCCTCTCTGATTGACCATCTATGGATGGAATGCAGTACTAAACTTCAGCTTACTCCCAAGACTGGTCTTAAGACTCTCCCAGAATTGAGATCTGAATCTAGTATCTCTGTTTGATATAATACAGACAGGAACACCATGCAATCTCACAATCTCTTACATATACCTTTCTGCCAGGCTCTCTGTAGACTGACAAACTCTGAATGGAATGAAATGAGCACTCTTCGTCAAGTGATCCACAATCACCCAGATGGCATTGTGACCTTTGGGACTTCTAGGCAAAGCAGTCACAAAATCCATAGCGATATTCTCCGACTTCCACTCTGGAATAGGAAGCGGTTGAAGAGTTCCAGCAGTCCTCTGGTGTTCTGCCTTCACTTGCTGACAGATCAAACACCGAGAAACAAACCTTGCAACATCCCTCTTCATACCATCCGACCAGAAATGCAACTTCAAATCCTGATACATCTTCGTACCACCGGGATGAACAGAGTATGACGAGCAATAAGCTTCTTCAAGTAATTTCTGCCTGACTTGTCCCTTCGGAACACATAAACGAGTCCCAAAGCGAAGAGATCCATCTTCATGAATCACCATATCAGTTCGAGAACCAGCTTCAACTTCAGCTAGAAACACCTGTAACTGCACATCACCAGACTGTGCCTCCTTAATCTGATCTACCAAAGACGACTGCAACTGAAGCACCAAACAACTCCGCTCAGAACTAGGCAATACCAAATCCAATTCGAATCTTATCACAGCTTCCACAAGTTCCTTCTGCACAGTAAGAAACCTAGCAACAAGTCTTCTGCTCAAAGCATGCGATACTGAATTAATCTTGCTAGGATGATACTACAAACTGATATCATAATCTGCCATCAATTCCAACCATCGCCTTTGCCTCATATTCACCTCCTTCTGGGTGAACACATACTTGAGACTTTTGTGGTCACTGAAGATCTCCACTTGGTCTCCAAGTAAATAATGCCTCCAAAGCTTTAAGGCAAATATGACAGCAGCAAGCTCCAAATCATGGGTAGGATAATTCTTCTCATGAAAACTCAATTGCCTAGATGCATATGCAACAACCTTGCCTCGTTGCATCAAAACATCACCCAAACCTCTACCTGAAGCATCCCAGTGAATTACGAAACCTCCTAATCCATCCGGTATAGTCAAAACAGGTGCTGATGTTAACCGATTCTTCAATTCAATGAAAGCTTCTTCACTGAACTCATCCCACACAAACCTATGATCCTTCCCAGTCAACTTGGCCAACGGCCCTGCAATCTTCGAGAAATCCCGAACAAACTTCCTTTGTAACCCACTAGACCAAGAAAACTCCGAACCTCCGGTACAGACTTCGACATTGGCCAATCCTTAACTGCAGAGACCTTGGACGGATCTACTAAAACACCATCACCAGAAATGATATGGCCCAAGAAAGCCACTCGATCCAACCAAAACTCACACTTGCTAAGCTTTCCGTACAAGTGATGATCCCTCGAAGTCTGCAAAACAACCTTCAAGTGCTCAGCATGCTCATCCCGATTCTGAGAATGGACAAGGATATCATCGATGAACACCACGACAAACTTGTCCAGGATGGAAGAGAAAACCTGTTTCATCAAGCTTATAAATACAGCTGGAGCATTGGTAACTGTAACCACTGTTTTTCCAAAAATGAATTTTTGTGTATTTTAAGTATTTAAAATTTTTGCAAATTATTTTTTTTCGGTTTTCAAATTTTTTTTTTGTCAAAAATATATTGTCGGATCTTCTAGTAAAATCTATTTTCGATCAATAATTGTATTGGTAACTATTTTCTTTATATTATAATATAAATCTTATTATTGATTTTAACACTTTGATTTCCATTTGCTATTTTTAATACTACTACTGTTATTATTATTGTTGTTGTTATTGTTTCTATTATTATTATTAATATTTTTATAAAGTCCAAATTGTATATTTTTATCAATTGGTTATTTTATTTTTACCCTATAACCCGTTTTCAACCCAAAACCCAACTACCCATTATTAAACCCAAAGCCCATTTGATACTCATTATCTTAAACCTATTGAATACCCTATTCTAATTAAAACCCAGACCCGAAACTTACACTACCCAAACCTGTTCCAATTTACATTACCCTGTTTTAAATAACCCATACCCAGTTTATAACTTACACTAATACCCAATATATATAAATACCCAACCCATTATCCAATGTTTTAAACCCACAGCCCAACCCGATATCATCTACTCTCAGCCTAACCCTAAAACCCAGCATCTATATATTTTAACCCATCACCCATCCCGACTCTTCATCTACCCATGCAGCACCGCAACCCTCCGCCTCTTCTCCTTCCGCCCTGTCTCCCGTCTCCCTCTCATCGCGATGCAATGTTGCCACTCCTTCTCCCTACTCACGACCAGTGTGGTGCCAACAGAATCGCGAAGCCCCTATCATCGACAATAGTGCCTGTAGCATCGCAGTACCGCCTCCTCCCATTCAGCCAGCGACAGCCGCTGCCAGCCAGCAGCGACAGACTACAGCCGCGATAGCACCACACCACCTGTCTACTACCGCCATCCATCCAGTCGCCAGCCCCTGGCCACCCGCTGCTGCCTCATGCGCCAGCCCAGCCATGCGCGCAACTGCGTCACCTCTACTGCAGCCACCTGTAGCCATTGCCCTCACCGTAGTGCGTATCCCGTCGACGTGCCGCCATCTGCCAGCCTTTTTGATTTGCTGTTTGTGTGGGAGTTTTGATCAAGTTGATTGTGAGCTGTTGATCGCATCATGATCATCATCATTTTGGTTTTGATCCCTTGATTGTGAGCCGGCCGTTGGATTCTTGATCAAGTGAATCCGAGCCGTTGATCTCTTGATCATCTTGATCATGAAGGGTTGATCATCTTTGTTTGGAGCTGTTCGATTGGATCGTGATCTCATCCATCATCTTGTTTATCACTTTGAATTTGGACCGTCGGATCTTGATTATCATCTTTGATTATGGACCGATAGATTGCTTCATCATCATCTTGGAGTTCTTTGATCTTTGATTGATGGTCGTTCGATCATCTGATCTTGAACCACATCGAGACCAATGCTTAGTTTCGTGATTTGCGATCGTGATCTTCTTCGTGTTCGCTTGTTCCTAATTTTGAGTTCGTGCCCAGAAATCCGTTCCCGTTATTCTCTTTCTTTTGGTTGGATTCGTTGTCTTTCAGGCAAGTAACTTGTACTCCAATTCATTTGTTTGATACAAGTCAAAAGTTCACCTATAGTGTAGTTGGGTCTAGAGACGACTCTTGTTTGTGTTTTGCTTGATGGGTTTTGTCTCTATTGTGATAATTTGGCCATAGATGACTCATAACACAAATCTTGACATGAATAACCTAGAATTCGCCCGTTCCTGATTTTTAATTGTGTATGTGAAAATTTGTGTGAAATTGTGTTTTGATTGAGACCCATATGATATAATTGGTGTGGACATGTTAATAACCCAAATTCATGATGTTTAGAAACTTGGTAGACTTTATTTCAAGTTTGGATGTTGGAGCAATTTTCTTGAATCTATGTTTATTTTGTTTTAAGTGGAAAAATCTGTATTTTGGCACTGTTCGGTTTTGTTTGCTGTTTTCGACTGTGCTACATTCAATATCTTGATTTCGACATGAGTTTTAGTTAATTTCGTCTATTTTCAAACCCCTCTGACCTTGCTTGATTTTGATTTCGTATGACTGAGTTATGGATGTTTTAGTACAGAGGTGTCGATCTTTTCAGATTCTGTTTTTGGGTAATTTTGATAACAAACTACATTCAAGAACTATGTTATACATATTATTTTGATTTGAAACATTGGTCAATGTTTCTTTATTAAGTTAGGGATTACCTTGAATTTTGGTGAATTTTATTGGTATGTTTTATGTGACGTTTCATACTCGTTTATAAAATCTATACATGCTGTATTTTGCTCGCTGTTCGGTAAAGAACCTTATTTTCACTATGATTTCTTTTACTGTATGGAAATTTTTTTTGAAATATAAAAGTTAGTAAATTTTATCTATTTTCATATCCCATTGGCACAATTGGATTTCGTTTCACTGGTTGCGAGATATCTTAGTTTTCGTACAGCAGTGTTGGGATTTCCAGATTTGCTAAACTATGTTTTCTTGATGCTTTCGTATTTTTATTGACTGATCAATTCTTACTGGAATATTATGAAACTTTATATTTTGATTCTAGAAATATAGGGGAATACCCCAGATTTTTCTGAATTTAATTGAGAGGTTTTGACATGGTTTTTTTGACTGAGAATTTGTTTTCCTGATTTCTGACTGAACATGTTTTCTATTTTCGAACCTATTTTGAGTTATGATGTTGTTAAGTACTATGTGACTTATTTATATTCTCTGGATTCGTGTGGATGTCTATTTTCCAGATCCTTCGACGGATCTAGATTTGCTTTTCTGTAGCGACAAGAATCACTGTTTTAGTACCGTACTATCGTGCTGTCCTGAATATGAACATACACTATTTTGCTCGTTTATGTGACTGTATATCATCTATGCATGTTTATTTGTTTCCCTAAACCTAATAATGATTATACCATGTTAGTTTGACACTATTTCGTACACATTTATGCCTGTTTGATAACCATAATAAAAGTAACCAAGCTGGGGCTTAAGGGAAAGATCTAGTAGTGGGAAATTATAGAAATGTGTACTTGGAAGGGGGCCCGTGTTTCCCATACTGAGCATCTGTTATACTATTATACTGATTACCTGACTGCACACTTCCTTATAGGAAGGTGTACTCGGAGGAGGACCAATAGGTTCTGACCTTCTAGTTACTGTTACTGATTACCTGACTGCACACTTCCCTATAGAAGGTGTACTCGGAGGAGGACCACTAGGTTCTGACTTTTACTGCTACTGCTACTGTTACTGATACCTAAGTACACTGCCCTATATGATCCCCTACGAAATCTACGAACATAACTGTTTTGAATGTTGCAACCATGCGATAAAAGGATGGCGCATGAAGTGCTACCTAACTAGTAATACACACAAGACTGTATAAACATAAAACTGATACTGTTAGACTGATACTGTTGGACTGATACTGACATACTGTTATCCTGATTCACTGATATATTGAGCTTACTGTTAATAGACACTATTAGTTACCATGTGACACTGCCTTTGACATAAAACAACTGTATTGTTAGTTTACCATGCTAGTTGACTTCCATGCTATTAGTTAGTTTTCCATGTGCTTGTATCCTACATTATTTGTGACCCGCTACTTGTAATTGACGGGTACTTGTTTTTCTCTTTCCCTCTTTCCTGCATTCGTTGAATTGCAGATTTTGGAGAACAGGTTTCAAATGGTATTGGTGATATGAAGTATTAGTGCTGGATCTTGTTATTATTATTTCTTGTAGTTGCTTGAACAATAATTGTATTTTGAGACTTGGATTTATTCTTGTATTTGGGCAATGTGACCCAGGATTATTGGTGTATTTCAGATCATGACTATTTAAGATTAATATATTTTATTTCAAGTATTCTCATTGGTATTTGGTTCGTATGTGCATGTTGTTGACTTTTCTGGCTTCCGACTCTGATTACTTCTGTGATATGTTGTAAAAATTCTTGAACAGTTTATGGATGATGAAAATCATTCGCTGGGCTTTTGTTACGTATCCATATTCCGTATTCTTTTCAGGAAGCAGGGGCGTGACAGTAACTCCAAAAGGCATCACCAAAAATTCATAGTGCCCATATCTTGTTCGAAAAGCAGTCTTCTGTACATCCTCGGCTTGCACCTTAACCTGATGATAACCAGAACGAAGATCCAAGTTCAAAAATATAGAAGCACCTCCAAATTGATCAAATAGGTCATCAATCCTTAGGCAATGGATACCAGTTCTTCACTGTGACATTATTGAGCTCACGGTAGTCAATACAAAACCTCCGACTACCATTCTTCTTATTGACGAACAGAACTGGAGCTCGCCACGGCGAAACACTTGGCCTGACAAAACCTCTATCCTACAACTCCTGAATCTTTTCCTTCAGCTTAACTAGTTCAACATGAGTGATTCTGTACGGACTCTTAGAGATTGGAGCTGTTCCTGGCTGAACATCAATACTGAACACCACTTCACGATCTGGCGGTAATCTCGGCAATTCCTCAAGAAAAACATCAAGAAAATCCCGTACAACTAACGGTGCGACAACATCATCAGCACACACTTCTTCCGTAACTCCAACTTCCTGACTGGCCAACTTCTCAACACAAACAAGCGGCGTTTCACCGGCACAAAATTCAAATTCTTGATGTTCTGGTATTCGAAACACCACCTTCTTCTTGCGGCAGTCAATCACAACATGAGTGGCCCAAACATCTGCCACTTTCCAACCTCATAGCAACAAACAGGTGTTCTACACTTCCTCCCGTACAGAGCTTCATACAGAGCCATCTCGATACTCGCATGGTAACTGTTGTTATAAGCAAACTCAACCAATGCCAAGTACCTCTCCCAACTACCACCGAAATCTTTAACACAAGCCCTCAGCATATCTTCCAACACCCTATTCACTCTTTCAGTCTGACCATCAGTTTGCGGATAAAAGGCGGTACTGAAATCGGTTCTGGTACCGAAAGCTGCTTGCAGGCTCTTCCAAAACCTCGTAGTGAACCTCGCATCATTGTCAGACACAATCGACACAGGAACTCCATGAAGTCTCACAATCTCATCAATGTACAGCTCTGTCAATTTCTCCTACGACCAAGTAATCTTCATACACAAAAAGTGAGCTGACTTGGTCAAACGGTCAAAAATAACCAAAATCGAGTCATTGCCCTTTGGACCCCTCGACAAACCTGTAATGAAATCCATGCTGATATTATCCCACTTCCATTCTGGAATGGGCAAGGGCTACAACAAACCTCCAGGTCTCTGATTTTCTGCTTTAATCTGCTAACAAGTCAGACACCTCGCAACAAAATCTACCACATCCCTCTTCATACCGGACCACCAAAAGTGCTGTTAGATGTCATTGTACATCTTCGTGCCTCTAGGATGTACTGACAACAAAGTACTGTGTGCCTCCTGCAAGATACTCTCCCTCAAATCTGCATTCTCCGAAACACACAATCTCTCGCCCATCCGTAGAACTCCATCTTGGACATGGAACTCTGACAACTTGCCATCGGAAACCTGCTGCAACATCTTCTGAATCTCTGCATCTTATTTCTGACCTTCCACAATACGCTATCTCAAAGAAGGCTGCAGCCTCAACTGAGCCAAAGAGACTCCCAAACCCTGCAGTACCACAGCGATACCTGCCTGATCAATCTCTGCTGCCTACTCACTCTGAGTAGTGATCAAGCTCGCCAAACTGCTCTTCCGACTAAGCCGATCGGCCACCACATTCACCTTTCTCGGATGATACCTAATCTCTAGACAAATGCCGTCCAACACTTACAACCACCTTCTCTGCCGAAGATGTAGATCCTTTTGTTGATAAATGTACTTCAGGCTCTTGTGATCGGTATACATGTTGACCTTCTCACCAAATACATAATGCCTCCACTGATTCACGGCTCGAAATTTTTACTACAATCCTAAAAATATATTATGTTTTCCAACGAAATCTTGGTTTTTATTTTGTATCCTGGTTAATATGAAAATTTTAGAAGAGACTATTTTATTTCTTGGCTAATATCAAACTTTCTGTAAAATTTTAGAGGAGACTGTCGAAATTTTTACTAAGCAACTTAATCAATTAATCATTCTTCACGATGACGTGCTGTATGAAACAATTTAAAGGTGATTGTATTGGAAAACAATTAGGAAACAATAAAATTTCAAAGGAGGGTTGTATAGAGAAAATGATTGTATTAGAAAGGTGGTTGTATTTGTTTACACTCGGAAAAAAAAATTCCTGTCGTGGTGCATATTTTTAATGGATGTGCTCACATTTTTTTTAAAATAGCTAGGTTTTTTGAGAATTGGATAAGTCAATATCGAGAAGTTTAAGGGCAATAAAGATGAAATAACTAAAAAAATTGAAACAATTTAACAAATAATTGTTAAAGAGGTATAGTGAGTGACTTTTGATCATAGCATGTATAAAGCATAAATTTATATGCAGTTCACACTACCAAATCACTTCAAATAAATTTATATGCAGTTTCGAATACGTGCCGTAGGCACGTGCCCACGGGCATACCTAGTTTATTCATAAAACTCCAGAATTCAAATAAAATATTCAATCATTAAATAACTGAAACTCATATTTTAAGTCGTAGAATTTCACGAAACATCAATTCCTTTGAAATCCACATATATCTCTTTTTATAAAGTCATAGGAAAGTAATTTAAATTCCAATACAACAAAAATATAACTCTTCATAAAATACTGTAATCTTTAGCAAAACATCATTTAAAACAGTAGATTAATAATCCATAATATCAATGAACCAATTGTTTAAAGAAAACGTCAGAAAATCTCAAGAAACCCATCAGTCTGGAGAATGACAGTCGACTGTCGAAAATGGACGGTCGACTGTCCTGCGAAAATTTGTAACTGAAGAAAAATTATCAACCAGGACAGTGATAGTCGACTGTCGAAAATGGCCAGTCGACTGTCGAAAATGGCCAGTCGACTGTCCTGCAAAAATTCAAAACTCAAGAAAATGACAGTCAACTGTCGACTACAGTTCAAAGACAAAGCAGACGACTATTATTGGAAACAAAATCCGAAATTTAATAACTGACAGTCGACTATCGACTTCAGTTTAGTCGACTATCAATTATAACATGTTGAACTTTTGAAATTCTGTGCATGTTTTAAACTGATACGTTGATAAATATTTGTAAAATCAAAATTGAACTTCCTGAGATGATCAAACATAACCTGTATAGCATATAGGAGTTTATAAAATAGATCAAAACATACCAAGATCTTAAAAGAGTTATTTTTCACAAAAATATTTCAAAATCAGCAATACAAGAGTTTAAGCATCAGTTTTAGCATTAAAATTTGCCAAATAGGAGTAGTATATAGTTCTAATCAGCCTCAGTATCAAAGCAACTCAGTTCCCCTTGAAAACATCACAAAACACCAAGTTTTCGACAATCTTTCAAATTGTGTACATGAGTCAGTATGAAAGCAAGTCAGTTCCCCTTGAAAACATCACAAAACACCAAGTTTTCGACAATCTTTCAAATTGTGTACATGAGTATATATATATATATATATATATATATATATGTATATAGGAAAGTTAAGCATCATCATAGCATCAAGATCTCATCAATTAGAAGTAGTATGAGGTTCAAAACTATCTCAGTACTAAGCAACTCAAATCTAACTCAAAAGCTTCACAAATTTACAAAGTCAATTTTGGCCTGCACCCTTATCAGACCCTAAATCAGTTACTCAAAATCCAACTTCAAAATTTGGTTCTTTGATCCCAAACCCTTCTTGAAATCCATTAAACTCATACACAATCACTTACACTAGTTTACTCATGAATATATATACCATTATAACATGTCGTGGTCATGTTATACCCATCAAAATTATTAAAACAGGGTGTATGTATATGTATAACAGTAAAGGTGAAGTTTTGTTTTACTTTTTGCAATAATCAACATACAATCTCATTATAACAATTTTAACATAAAGTATATGAAGAAAAACATCCTACTCATGAGTTCTGTTAGGTCCTTTAACAATCTCAAATCATCTATATGATGTTTTAATCATTAAAGCATAAGTTTCATAAAAAGATTCACTTTTTAGTTCATCTACTCCTCAAAATTCATTATGTCTTCATACCATCATCTAACATGCTTTCTAATAGCTAAATGATCACATACAACATGGTTAGAACAATAAGAAAAATAAACATATGTCACTCACCTTATTGAAGAATCAACCGAAGATAATAAAGAAAAAAGAAAATCCCTCCTTTCGCAAGAAAACCAAGATCCTCGCTTTGAAACTCCAAGAAAATAATAATAATGAAAGCTCTTTGTATTGTTCAGCAAAGAGATGGTTGCACCTCACCTTTAATAGGCTAGAAATCAGGGTATCTAGAGTTTTTGAATAGATTTGCAAAATATCTCTTTTAAATATATCTTTACATATATAGATCCTTATACTTGGAAATTGAATAAAACCAACTTAATTGAGATTTAAAAAAAAAAAAAAAACTACCCTAATATCAGCCGACACTGTTTTGAAAATCCAGAAAACGAAATTGCACTTTTTGCCCTCTAAGTGGCAATTTTGCAAAAAACCTTTTTTTTATCAAAACTTGCAAAATAAACCAAATTTATTAAAATAAAAAGTAAACTTTTTACCTCTGAGTTGACTAGGCACCATGCCCAGTCCAAAAATGCAAAAATCTGGAGTTTTCACTCCAAGTGGTAATTTTGCACAAAAGTTCATCTTTTTGTAATATTTACAAATAGGTCAAATAATTATCAAAAAAATCCAGAAAATTCACAAATAATATCTAATAATAAATATTGGGTTTTGCCAAAATAATTTCTGACTTTGAACCTCCCAATAAAATATTTGCATGTATTTTGCACGTGGAAAAAGTTAAATTTTCAGAAAAATATTTATTAAATTAACAAAAATCATCTTATTTCATTTATTAATCTTAAAAGCATTATTTAAAACTTTGGCATATTACACATTGTGTGGAGTCGATAAGTTATTGGAGGATCTCGAGCGTGAGTAGGGCCCTGAACTCATTGTTTGGAGTCAATGTGTCGAGCAATGAGCGAAGCACCGAACTCATTGTATGGAGTGAATGAGTTGTTGTTGGTGCCAAAAAGAGGAGCGGAGCAACAAACTCAGTGTATGAAGTCAATGAGTTGCTGGAAGAGCCCGAGCGGCGAGCGGAACTCCAAACTCATTGTAATGAGTCAATGAGTTGTTAGAGGAGCCTGAGTGGTGAGAAGAGAACTGAACTCATTGTATGGAATCATTGAGTTGTTAGAGGAGCATAAGTGGTGAGCAGAGCATTGAATTTTTTGTATGACCTCAGTGAGTTGCTCGAGGAGGTCAAACAGCGAGTGGAGCATCGAATTCATTGTATTAAGCAAATTAGTGGATGGAGGAGCTCTAGCTACGAGCAAGTCATCAAACTCATTGTATGGCATCAATGAGTTGTTGGGGGAGCTGGAGCACCGAGGGGAGCACTGTGCTAATTGGGTGGAGTTGAGGTGCTGTTGGTATCACTCTGAAGAGGAGCTGAGCACTGAATACATGTCGTGGAGTTGATGAGTTGTTGTTGTATCTCAAAAGTGGCATTGAGTACCTAACTCATTGCTTTGAGTTGATGAGTTGTTAGTGTTGCTGGGAAGAGAAAGCTTGGAGTTAATGAGTTTTAGTGGTAGCTTTGAAGAGGAGCTGAGCATCGAACTCATTGATTTGAGTTGATGCATTGTTGGTGTAGGCCGGAAGAGGATCTGAGCACCTAACTCATTGTTTGGAGATGTTGAGTTGTTAGCGTAGCTCAGAAGGTAAGCGGAGCATCAAACTAATTGTAGGGAGCTAATGAGTTGTCAGAGTAGCTTGAGTGGTGAGCAAAGCATTGAACTCATTCTATGGAGTCAATGAGTTAATGGAGGAGCTCGAGCGATGAGCAGAGCACTGAAATTGATTTTGTGGAGTCAATGAGTTGCTAAAGGCTCCTGATCAACAAGCAGAGCACCAAACTCATTGTGTGGATTTATTGAGTTGATGGAGGAGCTCGAGCAATAACTTGAGTAGGGACCAAACTCATTGTATGGAGTCAATGCATTGTTGGAGGATCTCGAGCGATAACTTGAGCTCCGAACTCATTATATGGAGTCAGTGAGTGGTTGGAGGGGCTCAGGAGAGGAGCGGAGCACCGCACTCATTGTATCGAGTCAATGAATTGTTAGAGGAGATTGAACAGCATGCGGAGCATTGAAATTATTATATGGAGTCCATGACCTATTGGAGAAGCTGGAGTGGCAAGCTCAAGAGGAGATGAGTGCCGAACTTATTGCTTGAAGTTGACATTTTGTTGGTGTAGCTCAAAAGATGAGCTGAGCAACTAACTCACTGCTCTGAGTTGATGTGATGTTGGTGTAGCTTGGAAAAGGAGCTAAGCACCAAATTCATTGTATTGAGTTGATAAGTTGTTGGTGTTGCTCGGAAGAGGAGCCGATCCCCTAACTCATTACCTTGGTTTGATGAGTTGTTGGTTGTAGCATAGAAGAGGAGTTGAGCACCTTACTCATTGCTTGGAGTTGATGATTTGTTGGTGTAGCTTAGAATAGGAGCTTAGCATCAAACTCATTTGATTGAGTTTGTGAATTGTTGGAGGAGCTCGAGCGATGGGCGAAGAACCAAACTCATTGTGTGGAGTCAATGAGTTGCTGGAGAATCTCGAGCAACTAACAGAGCACAAAGCTCATTGTGTGGAATCAATGATATGTTGGAGGAGCTCGACCATGAGCGCAACACCGAACTCGTTGTATGGAGTTGTTGTTGGAGGATATGGAGCAATGTGCGAAGCACTGAACTCATTGTATAGAGTCAATGAGTTATTGGTGGGCATCGAAAGAGGAATGGAGTACTGAACTCGTTTTTTGGAGTTAATGAGTTGTTGGAGGAGCTCGAGTGGCGAGCGAAGCACCAAACTCATTTTATGTAGTAAATGAGTTGTTGGACTAGCTCGAGAATTGAGCGGAGCATTGAACTAATTGTATGTAGTCAATGAGCTATTGGAGGAGCGGTGAGTAGCATGCGGAGCACCGAGCTCATTGTAAGGAGTCAATGAGTTGTTGGTGGAGCTCGAAAGACGAGTTAAGCACCTCACTCATTGCTTTATGTTGATGAGTTGTTGTTGTAACTCGAAAGAGAAGCTGAGCACCCTACTCATTGCTTGGAGTTGATGAGTTGTCGGTGTAGCTCGGAAGAGGAGCTGAGTACCTAACTCATTACTTGGAGTTAATGATATGTTGGTGTAGCTCGGATGAGGAGCTGAACATCAAACTCTGTCAGATCCTGCAAAATAGTATATAATTATTTTGTACATTAATCTGTGCACGTTTGAGAGTCGCACTTATTAATGGAATTTGCTCAATTAGTATCCCCGAAAAATACTAATAAATAATTTTTTGAATAAAAATATTCTTGTTTATATGCAAGCATTTTTTTAGAAAATGTATTATATATGAATTTGTCTTGATATGTGTATGGATGTATGTATGAATATATGTATGTGTATATGTAACCACCATTCCCAACAATAAGTATTTTCCGTGTATTTTCTACAATTTGTATTTTATAAATTATTTTGTGCTAAATTTTTTTCCGATTTGTATTAAAGTGTTTTCTAATCAAAAATTTACTCATTTTGAATAATGTTGTATTTTAATCTTACTTCCCATTTCTTATTGACCGACTATTTATATTTGAGCCTAAAATCTAATATATATCATTATTATTGGATTATTTTAATGAAATTGTTAAACCAGAATTTTATTTTGTTGTATGATATTATTGTTTTTATAATTATAATAATTAATTGTTATTTCTTGATTAATCTCTTTAAAATCCATCTATTGAATTATTTTATTATTTTATTTGTTATGATTTTCTTGGCGAATTTCAGTCTATTTTCAAGCCCAATTGATATTCTTTTGCATTTGTGTTATTCATCTATCTAATTGGATTTAAATTTTCGTTCATGAACTATTTTCTCTTTTGTTTGACATCTTTCTTGTGAACTTTATTGTATTGGATTGTGATTATTTTATTTGAACCCTATTGTCTTCAAACCCATCAATTGCTGAACCCTAAAATCCAATTTCAATTGTTCTTGACCAAAAACCACTATTATTGGATCCTAAACTACTAACCCAATATCCTAATTGTACCCTATAAATACAATCCTTGTACAAACCCAAAAAAAATTCACATTATTCAAACCCTAGAGCCGCTTATTCTCTCTCTTCTTCCTCTCTACTCTCGTTTCTCTCTCCCTGACTGGTTTCCCGCCCAAAATCCCAAGACCCACTACCGTTCTTCTTTTTCGGCTAGTCTCCGACGACCCCCGTTGTCGCCACCTCCCGTTGAAACCACCCCAATGCAGCCACAACACCTCCGACCCCCTGTTCCTCCCCTGTTCCGCTTCCGATCGACAACAGCGACCACCATTGTTGCTGTCGCTATTCATCTCCTCGACGCCATCAATCGACATTGACGCCCTTGCCGTTTGTGCCGCCCACCGTCGTCGTCGACGTTAAGCAGCCAGACCCGACGCTGCTGCCATTATCTCTTGCTGTGGTTGCTTTGGCTCTTTTGTGCACGTATATCGCATGTACTGTTTTGTGGATTCGTGTGTTTGTGGGTTTGTTGGTTCGGGATCCTTATCCCATTATTCTTGGTATTCGTTTTCACCATTTATAAGGTAAGTCACTTTCCTCTTGAATTGTTAATTGAATCAAATTCATGTTTTGTTGAAACTCTTGCATGTAGATCCCTTTGTTTATCGTATTGTACATTGTTCATCTCCATCGTTGGGTATATTGAGGGTTTACACGAGCAAACCCCGATTTACTTGATATCTTACCACTTTTGACTCCAAAGATTGAATCTTTCATGTGTGCATATAAAATTGATAATAGGGTTGTTCATATAATTGTCAAACAAATAATTTATTGTAGAGAGAATTGCTAGGTTGTATGTTTTGTTGATGATAAATTGATGCATGTGTGTGTTCTAATTTTATTTATTATGTTTTGACACTCATCATGCAAACTAAGAAGTTTATTGACTAATAGAATTTATACCCATCATGTTTAATTAAATTATTTCATGGAAAATACTAAGAACCTATTTATTGTTTGCTGGCTGTGTTTTGTTTGCTATTTTCAACCGAGTAAATGATCCTAAAATGAATAAGCTTCTGAATAGGAACTGTTGCCTTATCTTTCTAGTTTCCAGAACATATTGAATTTTTTAATTCTGAGTTGTGTAGAAAAAGTGATGCTCGTTTTACTACAGCTGTGTTTTTATTTCCAGATTTTCCGATTCTTTTATCTTTCCTGTTTAAACTGTTAAAAGGCTGATCAAATGAGAAAATTCTGCTCTAATAATTTTTATATTGTTACTTAACATGTTTAGGACTTTAGAAAATATTTTTAATGAATTTAGTATTTAGTTTTTGCTGTTTCTAAAATTATAATAACTTGATGTCGAATTTCTACCAGAACATAAAATGTGTAAAAAACGATGTGTTTGACCTAGCTACTTTTGTCGGATTTTGAACTTTAAATATGCGTTGGATTCGTTGGGAAGTCTAGTTTCTAGAATTTCTAACGGATTCAGTTTTCGAGTTCGGAAACAACGGGAAATTACATTTTTATACAGATTACTCTTGTTGTCCAGAATTTTATATTCAAGATTTTAATAGATTAATTGTCTATATCGTAGTACTACATGAATTAAAGTGTGTATGTTGCATTGCATGATTCTAGTATCTTACTGTCATCATTCTAATTGTCCTACTTCATGTTATCATCCTATTGTTTCCCAATTGTTACCATCGTTCATTTCATGTCTCATATTTGCATAATGTATTGTTGCATTAATAAAATAATTAATAAGCCGGGGTTTAAGGGATTGACTGGAGTAGTTGATGAGATAGTGACTGTACACGAAAGTGTAGGCCATGTTTCCTAAAATATTGTGTGTTGGCAAATATTATTGTTATCAGTTTATTATTGGATTACTGACATAGTATCTCAATTGATCGTGTATTGTTTTATTGTTATTGAGCCAACTAGTGTGCACCAATTCTGCAAATAATATTATCGTCCCGTGTACATGATCTATAGAATCTTCTACTTAAGGCTAAACGAAATTGATTTTATGCATCAAACCTGTAGAATGGGATGCAGTAGTACGTGCATTAGTTAGGATTAAAATGAATAATAGACTTAGGATTGACACAACATCGACATTGCATATTGTACATTATTGTTCCTATTGATATCGAATATTGGCTAAGTATTATGGTTATTGATCATTGATTATTGTTACCGAATATTGAATCATTGTTTATAACTATTGTATCGACTATCATGATATTAATTATTGTTATTGTCCCATCTTATTGATTCCTATTGATCCATTGAATTCATTTTTATATCGTTATTCCATTGTTCCTTGCTTTCTTTACTTGCTATCCATGGCTTGATCTAAGTCAAAATTTTTCCTCTTTTTGGATGAAGTGTTCACGAGTTATGATGGAGAATTACCCGCTGGAATTGGAGAACAAAGATTCTAAAGTTTTAATGCTTTTAATTGCTTATTGTTTTATCAAACTTAATGTATGGAGACTTATTACTATTTGAGATTTGATTTATTATTGTATTGGGCTTATGTCCCGAATTTTATTATTTATTTCAAGACATTGGATTATTGTTCTTAGATATTTTATATTGCTTCATTTCAAGTATAATTGTTCATGAGATTATTATTATTGTCTACGCAATTGTTTTGTATTGATTATATTGTTGAGTTGATCGGATAAACAGCTTGTGAGTGACGTTGGTCATTCGCTGGGCCAATGTCATGTACTCGTATTCCGTATTTTTGGGAAGCGGGGCGTGACAGTATATATATGTATTATGTAAAATTCTTCATACTATCGTTATATCCTAATTAAACCCTAAACAAAACTATGGGCCATGAGAAAACCATGAACTTGTTCATAATTATTTTTAGGTTCCAATGTTAACATTTTCGAACATAAGTGGATAGGGTCACCTCACTCTCATCTTACCCCCTCCCATTTCCGACCAAATAAAAGGGCCCAAAACCAAGCCCTTATTTCTACTTCATTTTCTTACCCATCTCTTCATTCACTCATTAGTTCATTTCACCTCTCAAAACACCCCGTCTCCTTTTAAGTTTCTGAATTGGGTGAAGAAATTACAAGGAGTCAAGAAGAGAGCAAGAAGAAAGGAGGAGACCAATAAGGAGGGAAAGAGCTTGATGAAAGAGAAGCAAAAATAGATCATCAAGTATGTCTTCTCTAACTCTATGCATGTGATTTTTTTTATTAATTTGTGATGAAATGTTACTAAATTGGTTGCATGATGAGGTGAATGAGATTTTTGTGTCTTCAATTAATAAAAAGGTACTAGGAGAACAACATCTAGGGAACGGTTGAATCTTGTGAAGATTTAATATACAAATATTAGAAATTCATATCTTTGTTGTAACCCCTATTTCCACAAATACGTATTTTCATGAGTATTTTTCTATATCTCGATATTTATAAATTGTTATTGTTAAATTCTTTTTGATCTTCTTTGTTAAAACATTTTTCTAAACAATAATTATAACTATTTCGAATAAACTTTGCTTCCATTTTTACTTGATCAACTAATTGCGTTTTAACCCAAGGATATTGTTACTATTTCGACAATTTCAACAGAATTCCTATTCATATATATTGATAATATCCCGAGAATTGCTATTATTATTGTAAGTAATTTATTTGTCATTATTATTATTATCGATGTTGATTAGTATTATTATTTATATTGTCATAGTTATTATTTCTATTTCTTATTGTTAATATGATCATCTTATTATTATGATTGATTATTAAAACAAATCAATCCCTTCTTATTTGATAATTGTGTTTATAATTGTCTCAAATAATTTATGTAATACAAATTATTTTTATCACACATCTTATTCCTTGTATTTGGATTTATGTTGATCATTTGTATTATATACAAGGTATTTTCATTTATGGATCTATACCCAAATACCCAATACCCAATATTCTATCTTTTTCCTATAAATACTCTAATCTCTATTATATCAAACCCTAACCCTAATATAATCCTAGCTACTTTTAACCTTTCTCCCTGTTCAACCCCCTACCCCGTCTCTCTCTCCCGCTCTCTCTGTTTTCGGCTCCAAACCCATCTCCGTTGCCCCGTCGCCTCGTCGCCTCTCCGCCACCCTCGTCATCACCACCTCGCCCTTGTCACCCTAGCCCCGTCGTCATCCCCTGTCCCCTCGCCATTGCCGCTTCGCCATTAACCCATCGCCATCCACTGAGTTTCCCCATCGCCTTAACTTTTCGCCGTCGCCGTTACCCGTCTCCATGCACCCCCTATTGTAGCCGTCGTCCCTCGCCACTCCATCGAAGACCCCTAGCACCGCCGTTCAGTCCCCGAGGTCGTCGCCGTTGTCCCCTCTGTTTCCAACCGAAAATAGAGCTCGCCTTCGTCGAGGCTGTTGTCGCCACCGTCGCTTCCCGACCGTAGTGCCGTCATCTTCGCCATGGTGCCGACGTCGCTTCGCCCCTGCAACAGTGCCGTGCCATCGCCAAGTCTTGCTTTTCTCTCTCTCTCTCTGTGCCGAGGTTGAAGGTGATCACCCATTGGTCGGTTTTGGTGTTCTGTGTTTTAGCACAGCCGATCCCCAATCGCTGTTCTGTGTTCGGGCCGATCCGGTGTGGGGATTTCACTGAGTTGCTGTTGCTTTGTTTGCTTGGATTTCTTCGTACGTATTTCGCACGTGTCTTTTGGGATTTTTGCCTGGGATTCTAATCCTGTTATTCTTATTATTTGAATCGGCAAATTAACAGGCAAGTCTCTTCTTGAACTAATATGTTATTCTATTGGAGATTATTTGATCTCCTGCAAGTAGATCCCATCCATTTCGTTATCATACTGCTTTTGATAATTCCGTTAAGTCTATTGAGGGTTTACACGAGCTAACCCGGTATATGATTAATATCGTGCCGTCTCTTTGATCTAAAATCTAGTCCCCATTGTTTCATGCATATGCACATTTAAATAACTAGATACATGCTTAGGACTACTTGATAAGTTGGACATGTTAAATTGTATGTGCTAGATTGAAGTTGATCAGTGAATTGATACCATGCCTGTGATAATTGTATGCTACATGTGATTACCAATTTGCATGCTAGGATCACTTTGATTACCAATTTGATAATTGTATGCTACATGTTGACACCTAGGATCACTTTGATTACCAATTTGCATGCTACATGTGATCGTATGATTTATTTGTTGCCTTTTTATGTTAAAACAATTTTTGGACTGCTAGTTGTTTCATTTTGAATCAGATTTTCAACCATGCTACTATCATAATTTGAAATAACTTGCTGAAAATAAATTGTAGCCCTGGATGTCCAGTTCACTTTCCCTTTTTGCATATTTGAATTCCAATATATAACCTACTAGATATCATCGTTTTAGTACAGCCATGTTAGAAATTCCAGATTCACAAATGCATGCGTATCCTTCTGTTTCTTAATTTAATTAACCATGCTAACAGTAAAATAAAAATCTGAAATAAATCTAGTTGAACCTAAAAACATGTAGGAATCACCCGAAATAATTAGTTGAACACAACTTACTGCATGCCGCCTGAACATAAAACCTGAATAGAATAGAATTTTCACCCTAGTTCCTATATCTTTTATATGCCTTAATTATATTTGCTGGAACCGTGTGGAAGTCAACTTTCTAGTACTTCCGATGGATTCAGATTTGCTATTTTAAGTGACCATAATCTATGTTTTTGTACAACAAGGTCATGCTGTCCTAATTGTGTGAATTGTGCTTATATGATGTGTTTGCTTCATGCTTTGTCTGTAACGCATAGAATTAGACACACTTAGTATCATACAACATTGACACCCTCTTACATGCTCACATAGGAAGAAAATAAACTAATAACAAGCCAGGGTATTATGGGTAGACTTGGTAGTGAACGATCAGAAAATGTACTCGGTAAAGGCCTTCTCGTTATCTCATTATCTTGTTATAACGTTATCTAGTTACACCGAGTATATGATCCGTGAATTCACCATCAGTCTAAAACGATCACTGTGCTTGCGCCGAACCTGTGGAATGCAACTCAGTATTACGTGCACTAGATAGATTAATAACATGAATCTCAAGCATGATCTTGACTTGACATCACTCATTACATGTGTTATTATTGTACACCTTTGATATTATTGACTGCTCTTTGCTTTGTCTTTGACTTTGACCCTGTCCTTTTCTTTGATATTCATGCTTTCCTTTTTATCCTCTGTTTTCTCTACTTGCTGCCCACGACTTTCTCTAAGGGCACTCTTTTCTTTCTTTTCAGATCAAGTATTAACAAGTACCGAAGGAGCAATACCAGAAGAACTTGGTGAGCAATCTCTCTGAAGATCGGAGCTGGACTATTAGACTACATAGCTATCTTTAGTTATTTGCTTATTGTATTTCTTTTTATCATACTTTGTATTCTTGGGCTTTATCACCCGAAGTTTGTTTTATCTCAGATGTTGGATTACTATTTGGTGAATTTATTTCATGATTATTTTAGAGTTTATTCTTTGTTTATGTGATTATATTCTTCCAGCGTGGTTGTTTTCTCTTATATATTGTTGAGTTAGATTAGTACAGCTTATGGATGATGTATAATCATTCGCTGGGCCTTCGTTACGTGCTCGCATTCCCATATTTTGGGAAGCGAGGCATGACATTTGTGTTGTGAGCGAATTTAGAGCTAAAACTTTTACTATAACTTCTCATACATTTGTCTATAACTCCACCAAATTTCGTAAATTTTGAATATAGTTTGATATTTTAATTAATTCTAAAATAATTCTAGTGTGAGATAAATTTTCTGCTCTGTTTGAATCTAACTTACTTGACATAAAAAAATTATATCTCCATGATTATCATGAATTTATCTTTGAAATTTTTACTGTAGGTTCTCATGCATGTCAATATCAATTGCCCATTGTATCATAATTTTTTGATGATGTTTGATATTTTTAGAAAATGCTACATCTATACTAGCTAAGGAAAATACTGAACTGTTTTAGGTTTTGTCTCAACTAATTTGTGTTCAGTTTGGAAATTCATTCATTTCAAACTATAATGATTCTTAAGTTGAATATTTTATATATATTTCATATATGTGTCTATAACATTCCCACCAATTTTTGTAATTTCTGGAGATGAATTGATATTTAACAAAAATCATGTTTATATATTGGGATAAAATTGTTTCAGCTCTATTTTCATTATGCATACTTGTTACCCTGAAAAACATAACTCTATGGTAAAATGAAATTTGAACTTGAAAATTTTACAGTAGTATCCAAAGTCAGCGTGGAACATTTTTACCAAGTTAAATGATCTTTGAATACAAACTATCTTTTTAAAATACAACTTGTTGTTGTTGTTAATAACAGTGTGGTCTGTTTAGTAATTTTACATCCAATTCAAAATATCATAACTACCTTTAAACTTGGAATTCTTGGCTAAATTTTGAATATATGATGATTCTATGAGTTTGAGACTTTCTTACCAAATTTGATATTTTTTTTGAGTTAATTTGTTATTTGAAATGAGTTTATTGGTGCAACTGATTGATAATTCTATCAGTTATGGAAGTTTTACATGTTCATCAGTTATGGCCATTTTTCTTCTCTAAAATAAAGTATTTTGAGAAAGTTTTCAACTGAGATGTTAAAGTAGACTTACTGATCTTTCTAAAGAACCTAAGAACATGAAATTTTATTAATTATGTGATTAATGATGTTTTTTTCAAAACAGCACAAGCTGCATGTTGAATAGTTAGCTCACTGTTTGTATATATATAAGTTACCATCATGTTAGGGCTTTAGAATAGACCTAGGATGATGTTTATACAACCCATGAATCATGTTTAATTAAGTTAGAATTGTGCAAGTTTACCTCTAATGAGTTTAAGATTGGAATACTCATTTTAACTCATTGATGCCAATTGGTGCAACTTGCTTGTTACTATAATTTTCTAGCTTTCTAAGGGTTAGAATAACCTTGTACTTGTTAAATTGATGTTGGGATGAACTTGTTACCGGGAGTTCTATTAACTTGCTAATGACTTAGGTAGTGAATTGTACCAAATGACCTATTAATACTACATCATGTTTTGGACATGATCATTTGGGTAGCTAGTAGGCCTTGTCACCTCTAGTGCACTGGATGAAGACAGTCTTCGTGCATCGGCGGATCACTAACCAAGGAGGGATTGATCGCAGGGCGGAGACAGGGTAGAGATCCAAACAAGTGGGTGATTGGCGATCGACGAGGGTTGAATCACCAGTGTGACCAGGCTGGTTTTCCTGAGGGCTTTGTGAGAGATTGGATAAAAGATTAGGTAATTAACTGGCAAGTAATTGTCTTGTATTTTTTTCACTAACCATCTCACTAATAGATCATTAGTTGCTTTAAAGAATACCAGTGTATAAGTTCTAAGTTAGGATCAGTGATTTAATGGTAGTATCCTAAGATCAAAGCATGTCATTTATTTGTTAGGACAGACACTAGTCGAGTAGTTGTACTCGCCTGTCATAGGAACACATGTGGTGTCTTCCCCCTTGTCTGGGAGCACAGGATGCGTGGTCTCGTCTATTAATTCCTGAAGTACTGTGATAAGAACGGGTGGTGCTCCTGTCCGAAGTAGGAAATGGACCCTACCAAATCTGTCAAGTTCTATGTTGTTGGGTACGGACATAGAACTAGAGTGCGGCTCTATCTGTCCCGGTACCACTTGGTGAGCTTGTAGGCTACCTTGATGTTTGTAGCAACTTTTGAGTGAGGTCCGGGGGAATAGTGAAAAACTTGGATACCACTATTGACTGCAGTGACCGAATCACTACAACCTCATCAGTAACTAGTTAACTGTTAGGAACTGATATGAGTACAATGTAGGATGCATAGCGGGGGATTGAACCCTGTATATGGAGATTACAAACTCCTTGAAAGTATATAGTAAGGGATGCATACGTTCCATTGAAGTTGCTTTTGGGAAAGTATGTAGTATAGGATGCATACGCTTCCAAATTAATTGCATTAGAGTAAGTGCATTGCGTGTCTTTGGAATTATGCATTAGACACCACGGCATGGCATACAGTATGTAAGACCCCGCAAAATAGTATATATCTATTTTGTATGTTAATCAGTGTACGATTGAGAGTCGCATGTATTAATAAACTTTTCTCAATTAGAATCCTAAAAAATACTAATAATTATTTTTGATTAAGAATTTTTTTTTATATGCAAGTACTCTTCTTAAAATGTATGTGTATGTGTATATGTACAATTAGTCACCCTAGTTAAACCTTAAAACCATTTAATTCACCCTAACCCTAATTAATCTGACTATGGGCTGGAGGAGGAGCTAGGAGAAGGAGCCAAACATTGAAGAGAGGTGAAGAAGAAATCAACAACTCCAAATTGTGGGTGTATTTCTAAACTTATGCATGCTGAATAAATTTTTTTTAATGATGAATGATTAATGTTACTTATTTGGTTGCTAGATAATATGAATGATGATTTTAGTATGTTTATAATTCAATACTTGAGCTAAGAATTCTAATTGGTAGAAAAAGGCATGAACTTATGAAGTTATAGTAAGAGTAATTAGAAAATCATAACTTTGTGACATAAAGGAATTTGGACTTGAAATTTTTACAGTAGCATCTTGATTATGTCCCTAAGAACTCTAGTTTTGGATATTGTTTGATATTTTAATTAATTATATCATGTTGCTGGTATGGGATAAAATTTCTGCTCTGTGTGAATTTAATATGCTTGATTTAAAAAATCATCAGTCCATGAATACCATGAATTTAGAGTTGAAAATTTTACTTTAGGTTCTCATGCATGTCTACATCAATTCTGCATTTTTTAATAATTTTTGGATGATGTTTGTTATTTTTAGAAATTGCTACACCTTTGTTGGGTAAGAAAAATATTGAACTATTTTAGGTTCTGTCTCAACAATATTTTGTGTTCGGTTTGGAAATTCATTCTTTCCAAAATATAAGGATTCTTGAGCTAAAGTTTTTATTTAGGTTCCATGTATGTGTCTATGGCAATCCCACAATTTTTTTGTAATTCTTGGAGACAATTTGATGTTTAACAAAAAATCATGTTTCTATACTGGGATAAAAGTGTTTCCGCTCTGTTTTCATTATGAACACTTGTTACCCTGAAAGGCATAACCCTATGATAAAACGGATTTTGAGCTTGAAACTTTTATAGTAGTATCCCAAGTTAATGTGGAATATTTCTACCAAATTTCATAATTTTTGATTAAGAGTTGTTATCTCTTTAAAATACAACTTGTTATTGTTGTTAAGAAATAGTACTCTTACTTTCTTGCAATTTACGTCCAATTCAAAATATCATATCTTCCTGCATACTTGGAATTATTGGCTAAATTTTGGATATATGATGATACTATGCGTCTAAGACATTCTTACCAATTTTTTAATATTTTTTAGATCATTTGTTATTTTAAATTTGTTTTATTGTGCGACTGGTTGAAAGTTCTATCAGTTCAGAAAGTTTTACATGTTCCTTAGTTTTGGCCATTTTTCTTCACTAAAATGAAGTATTTTGAGGAAGTTTCCAATTGAGAAACGTAAGTAGACTCAATGACCTTTCTAAAGAACTTGAAATTTCATCGAGTATGTGATTAATGATAGTTTTTCTAAAACAACACAAGCTCCAGGTTAAATAGTTTGCTCATTGTTTTGATTGAATATATATTTTCGTTATACTAGGGCTTTATAATAGACTTAGAATGATGTTTATCTAACTCTTGAACCATGTTTGATCATGTTAGAGTTGTGCTTGTATACATCTAATGGGTTTTAAGTTTAGATTGAAATTTCATTGAGTATGTGATTAATGATGGTTTTTCCAAAATAACACAAGCTGCAGGTTAAATAGTTAGCTCACTGTTTTGATTGAATATATATTTTCGTCATACTAGGGCTTTAGAATAGACTTAGAATGATGTTTATCTAACTCTTGAACCATGTTTGATCATGTTAGAGTTGTGATTGTATACATCTAATGGGTTTTATGTTTCGAACAACTCTTGTCTTATCCAATCTTGGTGCACTGGCTCGTTATTCATTTTTAGCTTGCTAATGATTAGGGTAGTGAAATTGTACCCTAGGACCTATTAATACTACTTAATCATTCGGGTAGTTAGTAACTAATGTCACCTCGATGGCAACGGATGAAGGAAGTCTTCGTGTGCCGTTGGGAATGATATCCAACGAGGGGTTGATCCCGAGCCGACAACGTGGTCGAAATCCAAGCTAGAGGACGAACAGTGATCGACGAAGGTCGAGTTGCTGTTGTCACTGTGTCAAGTTGGGGCCAAGTTGGGCGGCTTGGTTTAGAGGTCGGGTTGGATTCCACTTGGGTCAGTTGAATTTGGATAAATGACTAGGTTGATTAACTAGGAAGCAACTGTCTGGTTTTCACTAATCCTTCCACTAATAAATGATAGCTAGTTACTTTAAAAGCAAGGACCATGTATAAGTTCTAAGATAGGATTGGTGAACTATTGGTAGTGTCTTAAAGACCAGAATATATTGCGTCATTATTTTAATTGTAAGGACAAACACTAGTCAGGTGGTTGTACTCGCCTGTCAGGGGGCATGGGCAGTGTAGTCTCGTCTGTTAATTCCTGAGGTTTAGTGATAAGAATGGAAGGTATCTCCGGTCGAAAGTTTAGGGAATGGACCCTAAAGGATATGTCATGTTTTATGTTATTTAATGCGGACAGGAAGTAAGAGTAAGACTCTAAGACTCATGGTGGGGTGAAAGGACCGCAGAACCACCTTATGTCCGTAACAACTTCTGGTGAGGTTTGGGGGTGGAAACGGCCCGTAGGGACCGACATTGTCCGGGGGCGAAAAAGGACCATAGGGCCCGGGTGGAGTAACTATTTAGGATCGTGGGTGGAAATGCTCCGCAGGGACTGGCATTATCCGGGTGCGGAAAAGGACCACATGGACCTGCTGGAGCAACTATTTTAGGATCTGCAGTGGAAACAGCCCACAGGGACCAGCAATGAAAGGACCACAGGAACCAGGGCTTAATGGCATAATAGTATGACCATTTTCGACTGCAGAGATGGAATTGGACCGAATATCTGCAACTTCATTAGTCGCTAGATGTATGTCAGGAATGGGAAAGAGTATAAAGTAGGATGCTTGGGGAGGGATCGAACCATACAATCAGGAGAAGGTGAGCTTAATTTGGGAAGTATGTAGTATTGGATGCATACGTTTCTAAATCAAGTGTGCATTAGAATAGGAGCATCATGTGCATTTCAGGATTGTGCATTAGATCCTAGGTCATGGCATACAGTGACCCTTGTGATTTGACCGCACATTTTCCTTTGCATTAAATATTGGTTGTTGAGTTTTGGAGTCACTGATTTTATCAGCATTGCATCAGTTGTATTCAACTGACGTGCCCATGGTCTGATTAGTTGCAGGATTGCTGATCGTGGAGCAGGGGACTCGAGCTGTATAACGCCATTAGCGGAAAGATATTGTCCAATTCACTGTAACGATTCCTCATAGTCATACAATTTAATTTATGATATAAATTACCGATGTGAATTCATGATGTAATTCTATGATGAACGAATTTTACTTGTAATAACATTGTGGCTATATCAAGTTTTAATTTTTTGTGATTTTTCTGTGTTTGGACTCTTTTGGAAGAAAGATTCTGGCTTGTTTCTCGAGCTTCCTATTTACGAAAATTGGGGCATTACACACTAACAATTGTGATTTGACTACATATTTTTTCTTTTTGCATCAAATATTGATTGTTAACGAAGTCGCTGATTTTATCAGCATTGCGTCAGTTGCATTCAACTGACGTGCCCATAGTCTGGTTAATTGCAGGACTACTGGATCGTGGAAACAAGAGACTCGAGTTGTGTGGAACATCCAAGTGGAGATTGTATTTTGTATATTAAATTTTATTGATCTAATTCGTGATGAAAATTTTATGTATGATTGTACTGTACAATGTAACATTCTGGGATGCAATATAAGTTTTTAATTTTCTGTATTTTTTTGTGTTGTGAGACTATTTGAAGTAAAGATTCTGGCTTTTGTCTCGAGTCTCCTAGGTACGGAACTCGGGGCGCTACAAACTCACTGCAGGGATCGACGAGCAGGGCACCAAACTCATTGTGTGGAGTCAGTGAGTTGTTGGAGGAGTTCAAGCGCGAGCAGGGAACCAAACTCATTGTGTGCAGTCAAAGTGTTGTTGGAGGATCTCGAGCGAGGAGCAGTGCACAAAACTCATTGTATAAAGTCAATCAGTTATTGGATGGGCTTTGGAAAGGAGCGAAGCACTTAACTTATTGTTGTTAGGTTTTAAAGGCAATCACAGATTAAAAATACAGCGAAAAATTTACAAAAATATCGAAACCTAGCTAGGGATCCATGCGAAAACCATAAATCATGTCTAGGATTTATACCTTAAAGATGCATCTACTGTCTACATAGTATGCCAATCACAACACTGCATTATTGTGGTGCCTCTACGGTATCCACACAAACAGAACGAAAAATGGCTCTCCCTCAGACAGCGGTGCTAGTTGCGGGAACGAGATGTTCCCCATGATCTCTCTCTCTCTCACTTTTTGTGATGGCTAGGGTTTTCCACATGTGTCTTTTCCACAGATACATATCATATATATATAGGCGCTGAAAATCAACCATAAGAGAGTAATGAGGTTGTTGGGCTCACAATCTGACCTGGGTCAGATCGTGTGCGGACCGTTGAAATTTCGTCGGCCCATTTAATTTAATTGAATGTCCAACCAATGTCAGGAGTCCAAGTCTTACTTGGATCCCCAATTAAATTCATCTTATAAATTTAAATCACAATTTTGATCCATTCTAAGTGTGTGACCCTGTAGGATCCACTACGTTGACAATAATACCAAAATCATATTCTAGTATTACAACCGTGAGTGGTATCTAGCAATACATCACTATTACTCAAGTAACGGGAATGCCAGTGATTTGACATAACTTATTCGTGACCAATGTTATCATGTATTCCAGTCTCTTTTTCCAGATATCTTAATTGACCACGAGGCATATAGCGTGTCACCATTGTATTGTTCAATCTTTGGTTTCTTGATGTCTGAGTAGACTTACTAAAACAAATTAGCTCAATATCTCATATTGACTCATTTGAGCACGACCATGCATTTTGCAGTCTCACTCAATCAAGGGGCCCATAGATATCGCTCCTAATATTAAGAGGGACAAATCCTATCAAAGTCACTCACATCCCTCTGCATGATTTATAGTATATCCATTAGTCGACTTTATAATCACCTTATTCAAATATATACACCATGCAAGAAACGTTTGACGAATTAAAATATATAACTTCCCAGGTAGGGAACCATAGTGACCTCAAATCAAAGGACTACGTACACCATGGTCACTGTAAGAACCGCTTATGACACTCAGGTAATGATCCATGCAACGTTCTCGTGGTGGGTCAGTCCAGTACATTATTACTCTAATTTGTACCAATGTGAAGACTTGATATCTCATATCCATAACCCATGAGAATGGTCATCAGTCTATTCACACACTAGTCGCTATGTATTGTCGTTGTCCTAATTCACAATAATACTTGACTAGGGACATCTAAGAACAATATTCTGATTTCAGCCAATAGGACCTCACAATCAAGTCATGCACTTGATATCCCTTGGTATTGAACTTACTATTCTAAGGACTTTATTATATTCATTTAATTCACAATAAATAACATAATAAATAAAATGCATAAATATTAAATAAATGTCATGATACAATGTAAACTTGTAATGTCAATACACAACTAGCCTCTAGGGCATACACCAGCAATTGTATGGAGTCGATGAGTTGCTAGAGGAGCTCAAGCGGCGAGTGGGGCACCGAACCCATTGTATTGAATCAATGACTTTTTGGAGGAGCTCGAGTGGAGAGCGAGACATAGAACTCATTATACGGGATCTATAAGCTAATATGGATAAATATTACAACTAATCAGGGTTGTACCATTCCTATACGAATCTCGGGGTTTCTAGGACAAATTTCGGGTTTCTAAGGGCGAAACACTAATTTCACAGCAGTTATAGGCACACGACCATAATATGGACAACCTATAGAAACACCATCTCGGCCCAACCTACAAGGGGGCAGAGTTAGGGAATATTGAAAAGCTAATCATGGAAGGCAATCACCCCCCCCCCCCACCCCCCCCCTCCCCCAGCAAATAGGAAGATATTAGCTCATTGGATCCCTTGATTAGTGGAATTTTCCAAATCATTTCAGGAACCTTCATATTTATATGCCCTCTCCGGCCTATAAATAGAGTCCTCCTCCATTACCAGGGAATGAAACTTTGCCCACTTAAACGTAGTTTACACTGCTAAGTTACTGATTTGATTTTCAGAGGGCCTGTCGCAGGGAAAACTCCCGGTATTTTAGCCTTTAGCAGGTTTCCGCTGGTATCTCAATCATCCATACCAAACCCATCCACAAACACCAGCATTACATCAGATCTTATCAATGAGTAAGAACTCAACTTTCTCTAATCATCGAAGAAATAATTATCTGTTGCTCACACACCGAGAAAAGTATTATAAGATTGGTGTCGTCAGTGGAAAAGCACAGATCTAGCCCTCCGGTCAGACCCGGCTGTCGGAAGTCTCTTCCGACCATGGCCACCAATTCAAGGAAGGTGACAGCCCCAAGTCACTAGGTAGATCTGCCTCCTCCTCCTCCTCCACTGACCCCTCCCTCAATAGGGGCTATAACTGAAGGGTCCTAGCAGTAGCATTCAGGACACTGGTTCAGTCTCCTTCATCCCAAGGGTCGTGGTCTTGTCGATGGTACTGCTCACTCAACCAGCCAGAGGGACGAACCCTCTGCAAAACAGGACCTTCGACACATCCTAAATAACCCACAACAGAAGGAAGACCTCCATCATCGCATCGAATATAATCGCTCCCGTAATCAAGGTCCCATTTGGATCATCAGGCTAGCCGCATGAGACACTCCCACTGTAGGCAAAAGAACATGTAGAGTTTCTCTTCCGTAAATCGTCAAACCTCGAAAGTCCATCGAAAGGAGGAAGGCCTTGTTACTAGAGCTAGGTTCCAACACTTCAAGAATGAGACTACAAGTTCTTCACAAGGTGCCCGAGAAGGGACAATCATTCGAGCAACCCTCGCACCGGCCTAGTCCACAATAAGGAGTCCTACAGGTCCACCCAATCTGAGGGACATGAAGAAGCAATCCTGAAGTCTATTCAGGAAATGGAGGACTGCCATGCCCAAATACGGCAAGAGGAGAGAAAACAAAATAGGGAGTACTGCTCCGTTCAGCCTCCCTTCACCCCTCTCATTCTAGAAGACCCTGTCTTGAGAGACTTCAAGCCTTCAACCATCAAGACTTACAACGGTGAGTCTAACCGAGTGGATCACATCGAGAGTTTCAAAACTCTAATAATGATTCACAATGCCTCCAATGCACTATTTTGCGGGGTATTCCCCGCTACACTACGAGGATCCGTAAGAGAATCGTAGCTCCATCCACTCCTTCGACTAGGTCGAGGAGAGCTTTATCATGCACTTTGTAACCAGTAGCAAGGTAGAGAAGATGAGTGCCTTCCTGGTAGATTTAAAGTACAAGGATGGAGAAACACTCAAGGACTTCATCCAGAGATTTACGGTGGAAGTTCGATTCATCCCCTCTCTTGATTCGAGGGTCGCGGCGGCTGCCATCAGGCACAATGTCCAACATGTTCTCCTTAAAACCTCCCTCGCCAAGAAGCCATCCTCATATTTCTCTAAGCTACTCCACCGGAGCAAAAAGTATATCCGAATTGAGGACGCCCTCCATTCCGATGAGCGCAAAGAATCCTCGCCGAAAGGGAAGTGAGAGATTGATAACACCGAGGCTCCCATGAAGTCTTAGAAGGATGTGTCCAGTTAGAGGCACCTCCTCTTGTGCCTCAGTTCAAATATTTTACCTCGCTTACTGCTAGTTTCTCGGTAGTGCTAATGAGAATGGAGGAAGATGGACTCAATTGTCCCCCGTCTCGAATGAACTCACCAGGAAAGTAGATGGATAAGAGTATCTGGTGTTGGCTCCAATGCGATCATGGACACAAAACAGAAGATTGCCATTCCCTTAAAGATGTGATTGAAGCCTTGATCTGTCGAGGCTATCTGTCCAAATTCACTCTGTCACGCCTTGCTTCCCAAAAATACAGAATACGAGCACGTAACATTGGCCAAGCAAATGATTTTCATCATCCATAAGCTGTTCAAGAATCTCTACAACATTCCCAAGAATCATCAGAGTCGGAAGCAAAAGAATCAACCACATGCACATATGAACCAAATACCAACAAGAACACTTGAAATAAAATATATTAATCTTAAATAGTCATGATCTGAAATACACAATAAATCCTGGGTCACATTGCCCAAATAAAAGAATAAATCCGAATACGTGAATACAATTATTGTTCAAGCAACTACAAAGAATAATCATAACAAGACCCAACACTAATACTTCATGTCACCAATACCATATGGAACCTGTTCTCCAAAATTTGCAATTCAACGAATGCAGGGATGAGGAAAAGAGAAAACAAGTATCCGTCAATTGCAAGTTACGGGCCACTTATAATGTAGGATACAAGTACATGGGGAAACTAACTAGCAACATGGTATAAGCATGATGTCAAAATTAACAACTAGTATGGTAAAGTGAACAAGTGTAAATAGCATGAATCAAGTGTCAAGTAATCAAGTACCATGTAAACATGCATCAAGTGTCAAGTATCATGTAATCATGTATCAAGTGTCAAGTGTCGTGTAATCATGCATCAAGTGTCACGTATCAAGTCTCATGTATCATGTAGTCAAGTGTCAAGTAAGTATGTATCATGTTCAAGTATCATGTATCAAGTCTTGCAGTTATTACTATCTAGATAGCACTTCATGCAGCCCACCTTACATGGTTGCTACAACAAACAGTTTGTCTTTAGATTTCATAGTGGACCATAGAGGGCAGTGCACACGAGAAATCACAGAATCACAGAACTTGGTCGGTAAACTTGATCGGTAACTTGATCGGTAAACTTGATCGGTAACATAATATTAACTTGATTGGTAACTTGATCGGTAAACTTGATCGGTAACATGTCATATAGGACACACAAGTCTCCTTCCGAGTACACATTTCTGAATTATCCACTATTCGATTTTTTCCTTAAACCCCAGCTTGATTATTTATTACTAATGTCAAACAAGCATGTAGTTGTGTCACAAACAGAGAAATTATATCCAGATTAACATGGCATGATCATGTGACAAGTGCAAGTCGCAAGATAAACATGTACGAGTGCAAGATATCTCATAAAAGAATAAAATAGACAAATCTCAAGTTCAGGACAGCAAGACCACACTGCAGTAAAACAGTGATTCCCAGTGTTCCGAAAATGCAAATCTGAATCCATTGAAATGTCTAGAAAATTGAATTCCAACCAAATCCAGTGAGTATAAATAAGTTACATAGTATTTCAGAATAACTTAACTCAAAACTGATTTGAATACCGAAAATAGGTTCAGCCAAAAATCAGGAAAACGAATTCAAGAGTAAGAAAACAACATGAAAACTCAGTAAATAAATCCACGAAAAATCTTGGGTATTTCTCTATATGTCCACTATCTAAATATAAAGTTTGATAATTTTCCAGTAAAATTAGATCATTCAACAAAAATCGCAAAACATCAATAAATAGTAGTTTGGCAAATCTGGAAATCCCAACACTGCTGTACGAAAACCATAATATCTCGTAACCAGTGAAACGAAATCAAAATCCGCCAAAGGGAGGTGGAAATAGACAAAATAATTTAACTTTCATATTTCACGAATATTTTTCATAAAGTAAAAAGAATCAGGGTGAAAATACAATTCTTTACAGGACAGCGAGTAAAATACAGAAAGTATAGTTTTAATAAACGGGCATGAAACGGCATATAAAACTCATCAATAAAATCCACCAAAATTCTAGATAATCTCTAAGTAGAAATAGAAAAACTAACCAATGTTTTGGATCAAAATAATATGTGTAGCACAGTTATTAAAATGATTTAGTCATGAAAAACACCAAGAACGAAATCTGGAAAAGATCAACACCTCTGTAGTAAAACCGTCCTAACTCACACATACCAAAACGAAATCAAGCAAGGTCAGCGGGGTTGGAAAGTAGAAGAATTTCTCTAAAACTCATGTTTTATACCGAAATTAAGTTACTGACTTCAAGACAGTCCAAAACAGCATACAAAACAGATCAGCGACAAAATACAGATTTTACCCTTTAAAGACAACTCAACATATATCATACAAAACTTGTTCAGAGCACAACCAAACATGAAATCGAGTCTACCAAGTGCCCAAACATCATGAATTAGGGTTATTAACATATCTAAATGAAGCCTATCACATGGTTCTCAACAAATATCTAAATTCTCACAAGAAGTCTCACATACACGATCAAATCAAGAACGGTTAAAACCTAAGTTTATTCATGTCAATATTGTGTCGTGAGGCAACTATGGTCAACTTTTCACAATAGAGACAAAACCCATCAAAGATAACACAAACAAGAGTCGTCTCTAGAACCAACTACACTATAGGTAGTATTTTTGACTTGTATCAAACAAAGGAATTGAAGTACAAATTACTTGCCTGAACCGAAGACGAAAAACGATGAAAATTGAGAATAACGGGAATGGATTCCCGACAACGAGCAAAATTTACGAATGAAAATCCACGAACGAATGAATCCAAGCAAACTTGAGCGACAATCTCCACACGAACAATTCCACCAAAGAGAGATGATCCTAGAGGGATGATTACAATAGTGGCTTGCGGCCACAAGAGAACACCAAGGGAGAGAGACTATAGTGGTATATGTTGGTGTAGGAGGTCGGATGGATTAGTGGATGGAGTGCGGCCAAAGGAGGGGTCTCGGGTTTGGGGTGTTGCGGGTTGGCACAAGAAAAAGGGGAGGGAGGCCGGGGGTTAGGGTGAAGAGAATTAGGGTTAGGGTTTTGTGAGAGAGGAATGAGAGATATATATATAAGGGGATTAGGGTTAATGTGTAATTGGGTTGTGGGTAATTAGGAGTAGTAGTAGGATTTGTTTATTGGGTATTGATAAGGATTAATTTCATAGGATAACAAATAGGATTGTGGATTTAATTTGGCTTTGGTAATCTTGTTAGGGATCAAACAATAGGATTGGGAATAGGATGAGAAACCAATCACCACCACAAGCACCGAAGAAAAAAAAATAAAGAAGACAAGAACCAAATGAATGAAAGAATAATAATAATGAAGAATGAAACAAAATGCAACCAATCAACCACAAGGAGCTCAAAATGAAATAAACGAATATATATTGAAAACAACTCCAATATACTGTTCAGAAAGAATACAAGAGAGAAAATGCACAACGAAAAATACACTCACATATACCTAAAATGAAAAACAGGGGTTACAATCCTACCCACCTTACAACAAAAAATTTTTCATCGAAATTTGCTTAGGCGGTACATAGGAAAAGGCAAAAAAAAAACTTTGGGGAGGGGGGGGGGGGGTGGAGGAGGCAGCAAAACAGAGAGGTAAAGGGAAAGGAACAAAATAGGGGCAACAAAACCAGAAATAGAAGGAAGGGGATAACAATGGGATCAAATGGAACGCAGAAAGAGAATAAACAGAATCAAAAAGGAAAGAATCAACACCAGATAATAAAGCAATAAGGGTCGGTAGAACTGAAATCAAAGAGAGAAAAGACAGGGAAGAACTGAATCAAACAATAAGTCAACGGATAAAAACAATTGCAAGAGATAGGGAAAACCAAAACAATGCAAGGAAGGAAAAGCAACAACATGATCCTGGGACCTGTGAGTTATTGGCCCACCACACTTCTGCTGCGCCACTCTAATAGTGACGTTCCAAGCTGCAGACAAATCGTTGTAGACCACGCGACAACAAGCGACGATCCGAGCAGGAAGAAAAGAATGAGACACCAGATTAACATTGGGATTTAGCGGAGGGCTTTAATTTAAATAATTAGGTCAAAACTAATGAGCATTAACAAAAATAATATTAATAATACAAAAATCAACACATAATATTAATAAAATAATAATGACTAAAATAACAAAAATAATAATAACAATAATAATCATGATAAACATACTGGTAAAAATAATAATAATAATAATTGAATAATAACAATACTGATAAGGATAATAATACAAGACAGAAAATAATTTGGGGTTCATCATTTTGGTGAAAGTAATTCAATATTATCAAAAATAAAATAGTAAGAAAAATACAATAATAATAATAGTAATAGTCATAACAATAATAATAATAATACTAATAATAATAAGGAAAACAATAATAATAGGAGTAGTAGAAATTCTTTGATGTGGGTTCGCCTCATTTATATCCATCTGTAGACTTGCCTTCTCGACATCAAGTTGCATGTTTGCCTCCACGACAAAAGGTTGCAGGTTACCATCTGGATATTCGGTTGCAACTCCCTGATATCCAGTTGCAATTTTCCTCCATTAACGTCTAGTTGCATGTTTGCCATCTCGACATCCAGTTGCAACCAAACTATGAATGAGATGATGCAATCTTCCACACGTACTTAGATATTGATTGCTCAATTTAAGTACGAAGATACGTTTTCAAATTTGTGATATTAAAATACACAATTATTCGAAATACAAAATTTTTGTTTTTAGA
Organism: Hemerocallis citrina; assembly: GCA_017893485.1. NCBI lineage: Eukaryota > Viridiplantae > Streptophyta > Magnoliopsida > Asparagales > Asphodelaceae > Hemerocallis > Hemerocallis citrina. Next base: position 145,316,963 of record CM030364.1, on the reverse strand, counting down.
AAACAATTTTATAGAAGATCCAAAATATAATAACTAATAATCGAAATACACAAAATATTAGAATATATATATATATATATATATATATATATATATATATATATATATATATATATTAATAAAGAAAATATAGGCAATAGAAGAATGAATTTTATACTCAATAAGGAGTCAACAAAGGAGGACGACTACAAGGGACGAAATAAAATAAGAAATCAAAGAATTGAATATGACGGAAAAGGAATGAGGGGGCACGAGTGGAATTTAAAGAGAATATGGTAGGGAAGGAATAACTAGCATGATACACAAAATGAATCAATAAATGAAGATGAATGTAAGGAACGGAAAGCAATGAATGGCACACAAACTGAAATAAGAGAGAATCAATAAGGCAAGCTGAAGATAAGAGATTGCTTGCACCGGAATCAAAGAGAACATGGGTACAAAAGAATGAATTCATACCCAATGAGAAATCAGTCAAAGAGGACGACTGAAAAATACAGAAGAATCGAATCAAGGAATTGAATAAGAAGAGATCAAAATTAATGGAATAAGACTAGTATCCAGATCAATGTTGGTTATAATAATTCATTTATGTATGCATGGTTGGTGAAATATTGAGCCGATCCCAGTTCGAGCCAAACTTGTCTCATATATTAGTCAAACTAATACATTAGCCAAACCTGGGCTCTGATACCACTAAAAACCCTGTCACGCCCTGCTTCCCAAAAGTACGGAATACAAGTACGTAACATTGGCCCAGAGAATGATTTTCATCATCCATAAGATGTTCAAGAATCTTTACAACATTCCCAAGAATCATCAGAGCTGGAAGCAAAAGAATCAACCACATGCACATATGAACCAAATACTAACAAGGACACTTGAAATAAAATATATTAATCTCAAATAGTCATGATCTGAAATACACAATAAATCCTGGGTCACATTGCCCAAATACAAGAATAAATCCAAATACATGAATACAATTATTGATCAAACAACTACAAAGAATAATCATAACAAGACTCAGCACTAATACTTCATGTCACCAATACCATCTGGAACCTGTTCTCCAAAATCTGCAATTCAACGAATGCAGGGAAGAGGGAAAGAGAAAACAAGTACCCATCAATTGCAAGTTACGGATCACTTATAATGTAGGATACAAGCACATGGGAAAACTAACTAGTAATATGGTATAAGCATGAAGTCAAAATAAACAACTAGTATGGTAAAGTGAACAAGTGTAAATAGCATGAATCAAGTGTCAAGTAATCAAGTACCATGTAAATATGCATCAAGTGTCAAGTATCATGTAATCATGTATCAAGGGTCAAGTGTCGTGTAATCATGCATCAAGTGTCACGTATCAAGTCTCATGTAAACAAGTCTCATGTATCATGTAGTCAAGTGTCAAGCAAGCATGTATCATGTTCAAGCATCATGTATCAAGTCTTGTAGTTATTACTATCTAGGTAGCACTTCATGCAGCCCACCTTATATGGTTGCTACAACAAACAGTTTCGCTTTAGATTTCATAGTGGACCATATAGGGCAGTGTATTCGGAAAATCACAGAATCACAGAACTTGGTCGGTAAACTTGATCGGTAACTTGATCGGTAACAGAATATTAACGTGATCGGTAACTTGATCGGTAACTTGATCGGTAAGCTTGATCGATAACATGTCATATAGGAAACACAAGTCTTCTTCTGAGTACATGTTTCTGAATTATCCACTATTTGATCTTTCCCTTAAATCACAGCTTGATTATTTATTACTAATGTCAAACAAGCATGTAGGTGTGCCAAGAACAGAGCAATTATATCAAGATTAACATGACATGATCATGTGACAAGTGCAAGTCGCAAGATAAACATGTACGAGTGCAAGATATCTCATAAAAGAATAAAAAAGACAAATCTCAAGTTCAGAACAGCAAGACCACAATGCAGTAAAACAGTGATTCCCAGTGTTCCAAAAATGCAAATCTGAATCAGTCGAAACTTCTAGAAAATAGACTTCCAACCGAATCCAGCGAGTATAAATAAGTTATATAGTATTTCGGAAAAACTTAACTCAAAACTGATTTGAATATCAAAAATAGGTTCAGCCAGAAATCAGGAAAACGAATTCAAGAGCAAGAAAACAACATGAAAAATCAGTAATTAAATCCACGAAAAATCTGGGGTATTTTCCTATATGTACAGTATCTAAATATAAGGTTTGATAATTTTCCAGCAAAATTAGATCATTCATCAAAAATCGGAAAACATCAATAAATAGTAGTTTGGCAAATCTGGAAATTCCAACACTACTGTACGAAAACCATAATATCTCTCAACCAGTGAAACGAAATCCAAATCTGCCGTAGGGAGATGAAAATAGAAAAAATAATTTAACTTTCATATTTCACGAACATTTTTCATACAGTAAAAAGAATCAGGGTGAAAACATAATTCTTTATAGGACAACGAGTAAAATATAGCAAGTATAGTTTTCATAAACGAGCATGAAACGACATATAAGACTCATCAATAAAATCTACCAAAATTCTGGGTAATCCCTAAGTAGATATAGAAAAACTGACCAAAGTTTTGGATCAAAGTAATATGTGTAGCATAGTTATTAAAATGATTTACTCATCAAAAACACCAAGAACGAAATTTGGAAAAGATCGACACCTTTGTAGTAAAACAGTCATAACTCACACATACGAAAACGAATCAAGCAAGGTCAGCGGGGTTGAAAAATAGATGAATTTCTCTAAAACTCATGTTTTATACCGAAATTATGTTACCTTCAAGACAGTCCAAAACAGCATATAAAACAGATCAGTGACAAAATATAGATTTTACCCTTTAACGACAACTCAACATATATCATACAAAACTTGTTTAAAGCACAACCAAGCATGAAATCGAGTCTACCAAGTGTCAAAACATCTTGAATTAGGGTTATTAACATATCTAAATCACGCCTATCACATGGCTCTCAACAAATATCCAAATTCTCACAAGAAGTCTCACATACATGATCAAATCAAGAACGGGTAAAACCTAAGTTAATTCATGTCAATATTGTGTTGTGAGGCAACTATAGTCATGTTTTCACAATAGAGACAAACCCCATCAAAGATAACACAAACAAGAGTCGTTTCTAGACCCAACTACACTATAGGTGGTATTTTTGACTTGTATCAAACAAAGGAATTGAAGTACAAGTTATTTTCCTGAACCGAAGACGAAAAACGATGAAAATCAAGAATAACGGGAATGGATTTTCTACAACGAGCAAAATCGACGAACGAAAATCCACGAACGAGTAAATCCAAGCAAACTTAAGCGAAAATCTCCACACGAACAATTCCACCAAAAAAGAGATGATCCAAGAGGGATGACGACAATAGTGGCTTGCAGCCACAAGAGAACACCAAGAGAGAGAGACTAGAGTGGTATATTGTGGTGTAGGAGGTCAGATAGATGAGTGGATGGAGTGCAGCCAAAGGTGGGGTCTCGGGTTTGGGGTGTTGCGGGTTGGCACGAGAAAAAGGGGAGAGTGGCCGGGGGTTAGGGTGAAGAGAATTAGGATTAGGGTTTTGTGAGAGAGGGATGAAAGATATATATATATAAGGGGATTAGGGTTAATGGGTAATTGGGTTGTGGACAATTAGGAGTAGCAGTAGAATTTGTTTAATGGGTATTGATAAGGATTAATTTTATAGGATAACAAATAGGATTATGGATTTAATTTGGCTTTGGTAATCTTGTTAGGGATCAAACAATAGGATTGGAAATAGGATGAGAAACCAATCACCATCACAAGCACCCAAGAACTCAAAATAAAGAAAACACGAACCAAATGAAAGAAAGAATAATAATAATGAAGAACGAAACAAAATGCAACCAATCAACCACAAGGAGCTCAAAATAAAATAAACGAATATATATTGAAAACAACTCCAATATACGGTTCAGAAAGAATACAAGAGAGAAAATGCACCAAAACAAAAAATACACTCAAAAATACACAAAATGAAAAATAGGAGTTACACACTCAGAAGGATAAGGCAGCTCCTCCCCCTATCTGAGGACACAATAAGGGTCCGAAGAAAGAACCCGTGTGCCAGGAGTCGTGACAAATGGATGTCATCCATTCCATACATGGATGGACCGGGGGGTGGGGTTCTAACTGCTCTGGGAAGGCATTCGTCTGAGAGGTTAACTTGGAGCACAACTGCCCTCCCAAAAAAATAGGGGAATGCCTGTCTCGCTTTCATATGAAGATCTAGAGGGGGTGTTCGCACTTGTAATATCCCGATTGGATATTATATTTGAATAATTATTATTTTTAAAATTAAAATATTTTTATGGAAATTTCTTGGTTTTGCTAATAAAAAGTTATTTGTATATATATACTAGTAAGTATATATATGCATTATATCGGTTTTGTGCACTTGTACCAAATCCTGTAAAATGAGTTTTTGGAAAAATGTTTGTAAAATTCCGGGCTGGTATTAAAAATTATTATTTTATTATTATTTTATTTTTATTTTCAGAATTGAACTATTTTTGGTGGATATTACTCGATTTTGTTAATAAACATTATCTATATGTATATACTAGTCTGTATATTTCTGTATCGTATCAAATTGATACTGAAATCATCCGAGCGGTAATAAAATTATTTTTATTATTATTTCTGAATTAAAATATTTTTTGTAGAGATTATTCGTCTTAACCAATAAAAATTATCTGTAGACAGATATATATACGTAAATGTACCTTATCGATTTCGTACCTTTGTACGAAATCATGTAGTATGTGATTCTGGAAAAATACCTATTATTTTTTATCAATCATGATCAAATGAAGGGTTAGGATTGGATTAGGGTGTGATTGCAATATAAAACTGCAAATCGAACATCCAATTGTTGAACCATGAGAAGAGTGACAAGTGGTCTCTTCTCACACCACAAAAAGTCACCCCCTGCTCCTATTTAAACCCCTTGGCCGACCAACCCTAGGGCTAGAAGCCCTTTTCATTTTTTGTTTTTCCCCATCTTATTTTCATCTCATTCTCCTTCTTCTAGTTGTTTTAATTTTAGAAAAAAATTGAGAAGAAAAGAAAAGAAAGAGAGATCAAATTCATGGGTTAGGATTTCATGGGTTCATTTGGTGGTTGTACTTGAAGAGGAGCAAGAACAATTAGCAAGTACAAGGAGGAGAAGAGCAAAGCTAGTTCTTCCTAAGCAATTTGGACTAATTCATGTGCATATGGATGTTATGGACTAGAATAGAATGGCATATGAAGATCGAAGTGGTAGATCACAAAAATAAAGCATTTAGGGTTAGAATTAATTACCTATGCTCAAGGTGGAATCTTGAGCCCAAATTAATTTTAGAAGCTCTCCTACATGTTGTTATCATGCTCTAATTTTTATATAATTTTTTGGTTTAATTTGATGGGTTAAACGAATCATTTCCCCCAAAACAGTGAGTTTTGCAACAAAACTGCTGTTTTGGTTGATTCAACTTGTTTTTAAAGTACCGAATTTTGAGTTCCATGCGGAATCTGAAAAAGTGTTCAACTAGAAAGTTGTAGTAGATTTTCTCCCCTTTCCAAAATGGCCTATTTGGTTAGATTCCGATAAGTATTACAAAAGTTATGAGCTTTACAAATCTCAGCAGCCAGTTTTTTGGCTAAAGCTCACTGTCTGGATAGTTCGAAGTTTTTGCACCTCTTATTGATTGAATATGAAAAAGTGTTCAACTAGAGAGTTGTAGTAAAGTTTCTCACCTTTCCAAAATGTCCTATTTGGTTAGATTTCGATAAGTGTAGTATAGTCTATCACCTTTCCAAAATGTCCTCTTTGGTTAGATTCCAATAAGCGGAGTGTTATGACCCTTACAAAATTACAGTAGCAGACCTTTTGGTTGAAAGCTTACTGTTTGGATTGTTCGAAGTTTTTGTACCTTTTAAGGACTGAATCTAAGAAGTTCATCAACTAGATAGTTGTAGTAGAGTTTCTCACCTTTCCAAAATGTCCTATTTGGTTAAATTCTGATAAGTAGAGTAGGAGTTATGACTTTTACAAGTCACAGCAGCTAGCCATTTGGCTGAAGCTTCGCTGTTTGGATTGTTCGAAGTTTTGGGACCTTTTACGTACTGAATTTGGAAAAGTTCTCAACTATAGAGGTTTAGTAGATGTTCTCACCTTTCCAGAATGCCCTATTTGGTTAGATTCCGATAAGCGGAGCAGGAGTTATGATTTTTACAAATCACAGCAGCCAGCTTTTGGCTGAAAGCTCGCTGTTTAGATTGTTTGATATTTTTGTACGTTTTACTTACTGAATTTGGAAAAGTGATCATCTTGAAAGTTGTAGTAGATGTTCTCCCCTTTTCAAAATGTCTCCAGTTTTGTTAGATTTCGATAAGTAGAGCAAAAGTTACAAACTTTAAAAGTTTCAGCTTTGCTGTAACTTTGAGCTGTCTTTTGTTGTTTTGTATTGTGTTCAAAGGACAAAATTTTGAGTTCCTTACGGAATTTGAAAAGTGATCAACTAGAAAGTTGTAGTAGATGTTCTCACCTTTTCAAAATGCCAAATTTTGTTAAATTCCAACAAGTATAGCAAAAGTTATGAGCTTGGAATGTTTCAGCTTTTGCCTGTACTGTTATTGTTTGAAATGGTATTTAACGGACCGGATTTTGAGTTCCTTACCGATTCTGAAAAAGTGATCAACTAGAGAGTTGTAGTAGATGTTCTCACCTTTTTAAAAAGTCTAATTTTGTTGAATTTCGATAAGTGCAGCACTGTTTGCTTCTAGGTTGTTAGAAGGCTTTTTATGTCGCTTTTGTGTACTCATTAGTAGTATGCTTATATTAGGCTGTTAGAAGATTCTTCTGTTGCTTCTAATTATAAAAGAACAAGTTTTACTAGTGAGCATGTTACTTTGCTTCTAGGTTGTTAGAAGACTTTATGTTGCTTCTATGTGATTCATTTGGCTCATAGATATGTGGTTGTCTCGTACGCAGTTCACCTTGCTCGTACGTAGTTGTTGGTTTCATACAAAGCTTGTTTAGCTTGTATGTGTTTTTGTTACTCGTATATAGCTTATTAGCTAGTACGCTGTTTGTTGTTCTCGTTTAGGGTGATATCATTCTCCTAGGAGCCATCGACCATCAAGACGTGTATTTATTTTACTCCTAAGGGACTGTGGACGAGTCACCCCTCGTGCACTGTCAGATCTTAACCGGTTTAGGTTGATCGCGAGCCGGGAGTGTAGAAAAAATCCAAGTCCTAGGCAGTAGCATGCGAATACGTTCGTATTGTCGTGGTCTTAGATCGATAGGCGATGAACAGGATCCTTAGGGATTCTGGTAAGTCTAGGTTGAGCACCTAGTAGAATTATCTTGCGAAGCCTAACTTAAGACTTAGCATGTTGTGTTAGTACTGTTGTCATCCCTCAGATTGTTTAGGGTTAGTGACAACGTTAGGGTAGCAACTTATGGCTATTACTACTTAACCTTTATTTATTATCATTTTCGCTGAAGGAAAAGAGTTGGTATTAAGGGTAATACCTTCTGATCTGACCTATTCTATAGGCCAACACTAGGTGGTGTTATTGGTTGTACCCTTCCTGTCAAAGGGATACAGTTAGTGCCTTCTCACGAGTTGGGAGCACGGGATCCGTATCTCGTCTATTAATTTCTGAAGTTCCATGTGAAGGGTGGGAGCGATTCCTATCGGAGCTAGGGGATGGACCCCCGAAACTCCGTCATGCTCTATATCAAGAAGGGCGAACAAGCCATAGACTACGGTCTATCTGCTAGGGGGACACAGGGGATGCTTCGAGCTAATTTATGCTGTCGGATACCCTACGTTCATCAGATTTTTGAGTGAGGTCTGGTATGTCGGGTAGTAGTGTCAAACATAGACACCATGAGCTGACTGCATTGGTGGAACTTGACCACGTTTGCAACCTCACCAGTCACGCTGTATCTTCAGAAATATGTTGAGTACAAGAGTAGAATTCATGGCACGGGTTTAAATCCCTATATATGAAGAAAAAACTTGTTTTGAGCGTATGTAGTATGAGATGCATACTGCTTCGGAGACTTGCTTGTATTAGAATAAGAGCATCATTGAATTAGTGAATCCTGCATTGGATTCTAAGTCATAGCATACACTGACACATCAACTATATATATACATGTCTCTTTTCATCAATCTTTTTGTTTAAAGTTAGGAATCGCTGCTAGTCATGTAACCCCTGTTTTCCTGAAAATGTATTTTCGGTGTATTTCCGGTGTTTAAAATTTTTGTAAATTAGTTTTCTGCTTTCGAACTATTTTTGTTATAATGTATTATTAGACTTTCTATTAAAGTCTATTTTAATCCATGGTTTTATTTGTAACTATTTTCCAACGAATTTATATTATAATACCAATCTTATTATTGTCACTATTACCTGGGTTTCTATTATTATTACTACTATTATTGTTATTAATGTTAATGGTATTATTTTCATTATTATTATTAGTATTCTATAAAATCCAAACTTCATATTTTTATTTGTTATTTTATTTATTTATTTTATTTTATTTATTTTATTTACTTATTTATTTATTTATTTTTACCCAAACTCATTAATTAAATAAACCCACCTAAACCCAATACCCCACTTTGAACCCATTACCGTGTTCCTATATACCAAATACCCATTAAACAACCCAAATCCATTAAACCCAACCTAATACCCATCTGCTTATATTACCCATATCCCCTTCAACCCGTACCCATTTGCCTTCACCCAACCCATCAGCCGTCACACTTCTACCTAACCCTAACTCCTTCATCTACCCATATATATATATTTATCACATCCCGACTCTTCATACCCCGTTGCCCGTGCTCCTCGTCTCCTTCCTAGCTCGACCTCCCGCTCGCCTCTTCGACCTCCCGTCTGCACCCGAGCACCCCTCTACCCCTACCGTAACCCCCCCGACCTCCTGTGTTCCTCTCCCACAACCCACTTCCGCTGCTTTCCCTCTTGGCATTCCAGTCGCGTCCTCCTTCCCTCCGACCTCTCCTGCCTCTCCCCTTTTTCTCCACCAGGCCCCGCGACTGCCCTAGACCACCACCGGACCCCCCATCCTTCTCCTTGCCACTGAGGACAGCAACTGCACCGAAGTGCAGCACCCTCCTCTTTCCGTCTGATAAACACAATATTATTCACATTTTAGAGCAATAACTTTAGTGCAATTAGACATTTAAATGCTCTATATATGGTATTTTACTCTCATTTTCTCTTTTCCACAGGAAACAGCATAAAAGTGCGAAACGAAGCAAATTCAGGATTTCAAGGATGACACATAAGGAACTGAAGAGATCAGTCGACTGAGTATGCCAACAGGCGACTGAACAGAGAAGCTGAAGCTGCTCGGCACAGTCGACTCTTCCAACAACAGTCAACTGCGCTGATGAATCATGAACCCACTGAAGTCTCGACACAGTCGACTTATATCCAACACCAGTCGACTGATCGGCAGCAGAGTCAACAGATAAGATAATTAAAGATTCATCCAAATCCAAATACAAATCAAAGCAGATACGGAAAGAAAGAAGAAAAGAGAAAGATATATATATCGCCAATCAGATAAGGAAAGAAATAAATAAAAGAAGAGGGCGTTTATGCAAAAGGGGTAAAAACCCTAAATCTCTAGCCGTGTTCTATAAATACCAACCAAGATGCAGGGGATAGGGGGATGCTCGGAATATCTCAAGACGGCTGGACCGACCAAGAAAGGCCATCAACAGCTAGCATCAAAGAAGGAAGACGATTGCTGATTGGGCTCAAGATCAATATCATACAAATCAGTGTTCTTCTATTCTTCTCTTTATTTTCATTGTAGTCATGAACTCTATTATATTAATCAATAAAGGTTGTATTATGTGCAACTAATTTAATAGTTGGGTAGATTGAAACCGTAGTCATGTGATGCTTATATTTTTCTGAATGCTACGTTATTGCTTATTGATTAAACCTGAGAGTATTGGAATAGATTTATAGTAATCAAACAAGTTCAGAAACCTAGGGCAGTCGACTGAAGTGACAGCCAGTAGACTGCAGCCGACTGAAGTGACAGCCAGTCGACTGATCCGAACCTGGGATTATAAGTTTGTGTATTGTAGATCTGAATCTGTTATGTGAGCATATTGAGACGACCGTATCTCGTGTTCATAACTTGTAACAAGGGAATCTTTAGGGGTTCTTGGTTTAATCAACTTAAGGGATCTAGATCTGATACCAATTTCTAGGACCTTGAGTGTTTGTTCGTTTCCACTGATCTTATGTTTTCTTCAAGTACAACTTAGTAGATACAATGCTAAACACTTGATGAAAGAAACGAATTAGAGTAGATACCATGCCTAATTCTTGGCTTAGGGAAACAGTACTTTAAGGAGTAGATACCATGCCCTTGAAGGGAACAAACATGAGTAATAAGAGTAGTGGATAACTTCGCATTACTGACTATAGGTGGAAATCATTGCCCAACTACTTAAATAGACATTCGTGACTCAACTTGTGACACTTCTTAATTTAGTTTTAATCTTTTCATTTCTTTTAGACTTTTAGAACGACACTTCAATATTTTGTTTTCTATTTTATTGATTAGTAAGATAAGTACTACAATCTCTGTGGGATCGACCCTTGCTCGTCACTACGCTTTTCCAAACGATTCGTGCACTTGCGAGGTTTTATAATTTGTGTCTAGTTTTATCTATTTATTTAGGGAACTAGATTTGCACAACACCGTCTCTCTGCCTCCGACGCTGTCGGCAACCGCAGCGGCACCCAGTTTTCTATTTCCTCCAGCACCCCCATGTGCCTCCACTCAGCCTGCTGACCACCTCAGTCGTGACCTTCTCCCCCCGTCATCCCGTCTCTCTCTTTCTCTCGCGTGACTAGCCAGCCAGTCGACCAGCCAGTAACAGCGGTAGCCGTTGTGCTACCGTCCCCGTCGCCCTAGGTCGCTGCCCCATCGTCGATGTGCCCTGCCATTCCCCCTCGCTGCACCGCCTTGTCGTTGCTGTCCCCTGCTCTTATCATGAGCTCTTGCTGTTATGTTTTTGGTGGTGTGTGCACGTGCAATTTCCGTGCACGTGTTTCGTTGGTTGAAGTGGTTCCATTCATTGAGTGTTCGTTGCTTGTGTTCGTTAATGCATTCGTATTTGGTTCTCGTTCTTGGTTCGTGATCTGTGTTCGTTCGGTCTTAATCGTTGCCGGGAATCCGTTCCCGTTAGTCTTGCTTGTTGTCGTTTTCATCGTCGGTTAAGTCAAGTAACTTGTACTCAAATTCCTTTGTATGATACAAGTCATAAATACTGCTTGTAGTGTAGTTGGGTTCTGGAGACAACTCGAGTATGATGTATGGTTGATGAGTTTTTCTCTATAGTGCTATTTGACCATAGTTGACTCACGACACAAAATTGACATGAAACAACTTAGGTTTAGCCCGTTCTTGATTTGATCAGGTATGTTGGATTTTTTTGTGAGAATTTGGGTATTTGATGAGAACCATGTGTTAGGCTTGCCTTGGATATGTTAATTACCCTATTTCATGTTGTTTGGACACTTGGTAGACTCGATTTCATGTTTGGTGTGTTTGGATTAAGTTTCGTTGGATCTATGTTGATTTTGGTTTTTGAGGAAATTCTGTATTTTGCCGACAATCTGTCTTGATCAGTAATTTAGATCATATTAAGTTCAGAATCTTAATTTCAGTATAAAACATTAGTTTTAAAGGAATTTGTCTTCTTTCCAACCCCTCTGACCTTGCTCGATTTTGTTTCCGTATGTGTGATATATGACTTTTTTACTACAGAGGTGTATTTCGTTTCCAGATTTCATTTCTTGATGATTTGGATGACTAAATCATTTTGATACTGGTGCTGCACATATTATTTTGATCCAAAAGATTGGTCAGTGTTTCTTTATCTAGTTAGGAATTACCCAGAATTTTGATGGATTTTATTGATGAGTTTATATGCCATTTCATGCTTGTTTATGAAAACTATACTTGTTGTATTTTGCTCGATGTTCAGTAAAGAATCGTATTTTCACCCTATTTCCTTCTACTATATGAAAATATTTATCAAATATGAAAGTTATATCATTTTGTCTATTTTCACCTCCATTTGGCAGACTTGGATTTCGTTTCATAGTTTGCGAGATATTACAGTTTTCGTACAGTTGCGTTCGGAATTCCAGATTGGCCAAACTATCGTCTCTTGATGTTTTCTGATTTCTTATGACTGACCTAATTTCACTAGAAAATTATGAAACTTTATATTTTGATACTAGGTAGATAGGAGAATAACTCAGATTTTTCCTGGATTTATTTGAGGTATTTTGATGCTGTTTTTCTAACTTTGAATACGATTTCCTGATTTCTGGCTGAACGTGTTTTATAGATTCAACCCCATATTGAGTTATGATTTTGTGAAATACTATATATCTTATTTAAAATCGCTGGATTCGTGTGGAAGTCTATTTTCTAGACGTTTTGACGGATTCAGATTTGGATTTTTGTAGTAATGGGAATCACTGTTTTACTACTGTACTGTCGTACTGTCCTGAATATGAACATACACTGTTTTGCTCGTTTATGTGACTGTCTATCATCTATGCGTGCTTATTTATTACCGTAGACCTAATACTGATTATACTATGTTAGTTTGACACTGTTTCATGCTTATACATTCCTGTTTGAGAATAATAATAAATAATCAAACCGGGGTTTAATGGGCAAGATCTAGTAGTGGATAGTGCAAAAACGTGTACTCGGAAGGAGACTTGTGTTTCCTGTATGACATGTTAACGATCAAGTTACCGATCAAGTTACCGATCAAGTTTACCGATCAAGTTTACCGACCAAGTTCTATGATTCTGTGAATACCCAACTACATTGTCCTGTATGGTCTCCTATGAAATCTAAAGCGAAACTATTTGTTATAGCAACCATGTGTTATAATATGGGGTGCATGAAGTGCTACCTAGATAGTAATCACTATAAGACTTGATACATGATCCTTGAACATGATACTTGAACATGATACATGCTTGCTTGACACTTGACTACATGATACATGAGACTTGTTTACGTGAGACTTGATACTTGACACTTGATGCATGATTACAGGACACTTGACACTTGATGCTGGTTTACATGATTCTTGTTCACATGACTCTTGATATATGCTACATAATACTTGTTTACCTTACCATGCTAGTTATTTATTTTGACATCATGCTTATTCCATGTTATTAGTTAGTTTTTCACATATACTTGTATCCTGCATTACAAGCAGCCCGTAACTTGCAATTGACGGGTACTTGTTTTCTCTTTTCCTCTTTCCTACAATTTATTAAATTGCAGATTTTGGAGATCAGCTGCCAGATGAAATAGACGAAATGAGATACTAGATGCTGGAGATTTGGCTATATCTATTTATTTCCTGTTGCTATTTGAATATTGTATTCTTGTACTTGGATTTATTCTTGTATTTGGGCAATGTGACCTAGGATATTTGTGTTATTCAGATCACTACTATTTGAGATTTATATATTTTAATTCAAGTATTCTTGTTGGTATTTTTGTTCAATGTGCATGCTGGTTGATTCTTTTGCTTCCGACTCTGATTATTTCTGTGAGATGTTGTAAAGATTATTGAACAGCTTATGGATGATGAAAATCATTCGCTGGGTTTTTGTCGCGTATCCGTATTTCATATTCTTTTTGGGAAACGGGGCGTGACAAGGTGTTTTGTCGTATCAGAGCACCAGGTTTGGCTAATGTATTAGTTTGACTGATATATTAGACAAGCTTGGCTCGAACTGGGATCTGCTCAATATTTCACCAACCATGCATGCATAAATGAATTATTACCAACATTGATCTGGATACAAGTCTTGTTCCATTCTTTTTGATCCCTTCTTATTCAATCCCTTAATTCCTTGATTCTTCAGTCTCTTTTCGACGTTCTCTTTGATTGATTTCTTTTTGGGTATGATTCATTCTTCCGTACCTATGGTCTTTTGATTCCAGTGCTATCCATTCTTTTCTTTCTGCTTGGTCCGTCCGTCTGCATCGCTGGATGCTATTGCAGAGTCTTCCCCGATCAGAGTGGCGCAGCAAAAGCGTGGTGGGCCCATGACCCACAGGTCCCAGGATTCTCTTGTTGTTTCTCCTTCCTTGCAATGTTTGCTCCTTTCCATCCCTTGTATTCATCTTCATCCGTTGACTCATTGCTTGGTTCATCTCTTCCATGTCCATCCTTTCTTCGATTCCAGCTCTATCTATTTCTTCATCTTTTTGCGTTATTATTTTGTAAGTCTTGTGTTGTTCTTATTCATTTTTTAGACCGGTTGCATCTTTCTTGCATTCCATTTTGCCATCTTGCACCCATTCATTATTTGATTCAATTCTTTCCTGTTCGTTCTCTCATTGATTCCAGTTCTACTTACTCCCTATCTTGCTTTGTTATGTTGTGCTGTTTCTCTCTTTTTGATACCGTTTGCTTCTTTTCTTGCATTCCATTTGACCTCATTGTTATCCACTTCCTTCTTTTTCTGGTGTTGCCACCATTTATTCCTTTCCCCTTAACCCTCTATTTTGTTACCCTTCCCCCCAGTTTGCTTTTGCCTTATCCTATGTACCGCCTAAGCAAATTTTGACAACGAAATTTTGTTGTAAGGTGGGTAGGATTGTAACCCCTGTTTTTCCGAAAATGTATTTTCGGTGTATTTCTGGTGTTTAAAATTTTTGTAAATTAGTTTTCCGCTTTCGAACTATTTTTGTTAAAATGTATTATTGGACTTTCTATGAAAGTCTATTTTAATCCATGGTTTTATTTGTTACTATTTTCCAATGAATTTATATTATAATACCAATCTTATTATTTTCACTATTACCTGGGTTTCTATTATTATTAATACTATTATTGTTATTATTGTCAATGGAATAAATTTCATTATTATTATTAGTATTCTATAAAATTCAAACTTTATATTTTTATTTGTTATTTTATTTATTTATTTATTTTTACCCAAACCCATTAATTAAATAAACCCCGCTAAACCCAATACCCCACTTTGAACCCATTACCCTGTTCCTATATACCCAATACCCATTAAACAACCCAAATCCATTAAGCCCAACCTAATACCCATCTGCTTATATTAGCCATATCCCCTTCAACCCGTACCCATTTGCCTTCACCTAACCCATCAGCCGTCACACTTCTACCTAACCCTAACTCCTTCATCTACCCATATATATATATTTATCACATCCCGACTCTTCATACCCCGTTGCCCGTGCTCCTCGTCTCCTTCCTTGCTCGACCTCCCACTCGCCTCTTCGACCTTCCGTTTGCACCCGAGCACTGCTCTGCACCCTGCCATAACCCCCCGACCTCCTGTGCTCCTCTCCCGCAAACCACTTCCGTTGCTTCCCCTCTTGGCGTTCCCAGTCATGCCCTCTTTCCCTCTGACCTCTCCTGCCTCTCCCTTTTTTCTCTGCCAAGCCCCGCGATAGCCGCGACCACCACCGAACCCCCCTCCTGCTCCTCGTCGCTGAGGACAGCAACTGCACCGAAGTGCAGTGCCATACTCTTTCCGTCTCTCTCCCTCCGACACTGCCAGCAACCGCAGAGGCACCCAGTTTTCCGTTGCCTCCAGCACACCCGTGTGCCTCCACTCAGCCTGCTGACCACCCCATTCATGACCCTCTCCCCCTGTCGTCTCGTCTCTATCTCTGTGTCGCGTAACCGGCCAGCCAGTCGACCAGCCAGCAACAGCGGTAGCTGCTGTGCTACCGTTCCAGTCGCCCTAGGCTGCTGCCCCATCGTCGATGTGCCCTGCCGTTCCCCCTCGCTACGCCGCCTTGCCGTCGTTGTCCCCCGCTCTTGTCGTGAGCTCTTGCTATTGAGTTTTTGGTGGTGGGTGCACGTGTAATTTCCATGCACGTGTTTCGTTGGTTGTAGTGGTTCCGTTCGTTGGGTGTTCGTTGCTCGTGTTTGTTAACGCGTTCGTATTTGGTTCTCGTTCTTGGTTCGTGATCTTTGTTCGTTCGATCTTGACCGTTGCCGGGAATCCGTTCCCATTATTCTTGCTTGTTGTCGTTTTCGTCGTCGGTTAAGTCAAGTAACTCGTACTCAAATTCCCTTGTATGATACAAGTCATAAATACCGCTTGTAGTGTAGTTGGGTTCTAGAGACAACTCGTGTGTGATGTATGATTGATGAGTTTGTCTCTATAGTTCTATTTGACCATAGTTGACTCACGACACAAAATTGACATGAAACAACTTAAGTTCTGCCCGTTCTTGATTTGATCTGGTATGTTGGATTTTTTGTGAGAATTTGGGTATTTGATGAGAACCATGTGTTAGGCTTGCCTTGGATATGTTAATTACCCTATTTCATGTTGTTTGGACCTTGGTAGACTCGATTTCATGTTTGGTGTGTTTGGATTAAGTTTCGTTGGATCTATGTTGATTTTGGTTTTTGAGGAAATTCTGTATTTTGCCGATAATCTGTCTTGATCAGTGATTTAGACCATATTAAGCTCAGAAACTTAATTTTAGTATAAAACATGAGTTTTAGAGGAATTCGTCTTCTTTCCAACCCCTCTGACCTTGCTCGATTTCGTTTTTGTATGTGTGAGATATGACTATTTTACTACAGAGGTGTATTTCGTTTTCAGATTTCGTTTCTTGATGATTTTGATGACTAAATTAATTTGATACTTGTGCTACACATATTATTTTGATCCAAACCTTTGGTTAGTATTTCTTTATCTAGTTAGGGATTACCCAGAATTTTGGTGAATTTTATTGATGAGTTTATATGCCGTTTCATGCTTGTTTATGAAAGTTATACTTGCTGTATTTTGCTCAATGTTCTGTAAAGAATCGTATTTTCATTCTATTTCCTTCTACTATATGGAAAATATTTATCAAGTATGAAAGTTAGATTATTTTGTCTATTTTCACCTCCATTTGGCGGACTTGGATTTCGTTTCACAGTTTGCGAGATATTACAGTTTTCGTACAGCTGTGTTGGGAATTCCAGATTTGCCAAACAATCGTCTCTTGATATTTTCTGATTTTGGATGACCGATCTAATTTCACTAGAAAATTATGAAACTTTATATTTTGATACTAGATAGATTGGGGAATACCCCAGATTTTTCTTGAACTTATTTGAGGTATTTTGATGCTGTTTTTCTGACTTTGAATACGATTTCCTCATTTTTGGCTGAACGTGTTCTCTGGATTCAACCCTATTTTGAGTTATGATTTTGTGAAATAATATATGTCTTATTTAAAATTACTGAATTCGTGTGGAAGTCTATTTTCTAGACGTTTCGATGGATTCAGATTTGGATTTCTGTAGTAATGGGAATCACTGTTTTAGTACTATACTGTCGTACTGTCCTAAACATAAACATAGACTGTTTTGCTCGTTTATGTGACTGTCTATCATCTATGCGTGCTTATATGTTACCCTAGACCTGATACTGATTATACTATGTTAGTTTGACATTGTTTCATGCTAATACATGTCTGTTTGAGAATAATAATAAATAATCAAGCCGGGGTTTAATGGGAAAGATCTAGTAGTGGATAGTGCAGAAACGTGTACTCGGAAGGAGACTTGTGTTTCCTGTATGACATGTTACCGATCAAGTTACCGATTAAGTTACCGATCAAGTTACCTATCAAGTTACCGATCAAGTTTACCGATCAAATTTACTACCAAGTTCTGTGATTCTGTGAATACCCGACTACACTGCCCTATATGGTCCCCTATGAAATCTAAAGCGAAACTGTTTGTTGTAGCAACCATGTCTTATAATATGGGGCGCATGAAGTGCTACCTATATAATAATCACTATAAGACTTGATACATGATCCTTGAACATGATACATGCTTGCTTGACACTTGACTACATGATACATAAGACTTGTTCGCATGAGACTTGATACTTGACACTTGATGCATGATTACACGACACTTGACACTTGATGCTGGTTTACATGATCCTTGTTTATTTGACTCTTGATATATGCTACATGATACTTGTTCACCTTACCATGCTAGTTGTTTATTTTGACATCATGCTTATTCCATGTTATTAGTTAGTTTTTCCCATGTATTTGTATCATGCATTACAAGCAGCCCGTAACTTGCAATTGACGGGTACTTGTTTTCTCTTTTCCTCTTTCCTGCAATTTATTAAATTGCAGATTTTGGAGATCAGCTGCCAGATGGAATAGGCGAGATAAGATACTAGATGCTGGAGATTTGGCTATATCTATTTATTTCCTGTTGCTATTTGAATATTTTATTCTTGTACTTGGATTTATTCTTGTATTTGGGCAATGTGACCCAGGATATTTGTGTTATTCAGATCACGACTATTTGAGATTTATATATTTTATTTCAAGTATTCTTGTTGGTATTTGGGTTCATATGTGCATGTTGGTTGATTCTTTTGCTTCCGACTCTGAATATTTCTGTGAGATGTTGTAAAGATTCTTGAACAGGTTATGGATGATGAAAATCATTCGCTGGGCTTTTGTCGCGTATCCGTATTACGTATTCTTTTTAGGAAACGGGGCGTGACAAGTCATCAGCCTTAAAGCGTCAGTATATGTACTGACATCTCCACTTCAATAGGTACTGGATTGCAAAATTACAGGTACTAGATTGCAAAGCTACAGGTACAGGATTCAAGAGGACTCAAGGGAAAAGAAGCAAAGTGTTGATTTATTTCAATTGTAATATATGTTGTAATTTATTAACTGTTGAGAAGCATCCAAATGAAGTACCAAGTGTAATGTATTATTCATTGTACTCTGATGTATTTCTTATTGAAAGTTTGTAACACTTGGGCTTGTATGGCATTATTGTAACACTGATGTAATGCATTGCAGTTTTATAACATTCAGACTCGGGCGTGCTTTACCACCACAATCAAGAGCTTGGTCCTTCCCCTCGAAGCACTAGATCTCCCCACAGAGAGAAACCCAATCAGCTTCAAACTTGTCGATGATTTAGAAGAAGTCTACTTTTTGGAGGGAGACGAAGCAAGGAATTCCAAGTGAGCAAGGTCTTTCCTCTAGAGCACAAGGAGAAGGTCATTGATTGCGTCCAAAGGCATCGAGATATGTTTTCCTGGACGACCTCTGATATGTCGATAATCTGTATTTCAGATTTGTTGGGAATCCTAAAGAAAATATAGGATACAATTTATTCTCCCCAACTGAACATAAGGTACCAACAAACTATAGGATACAATTCAAACTGCTGAAAATCCTCGAAATTCTATAAGAATGTAAAACACACCCAATAGATTGAATCTAATCATTGAGACTGATACATATAATCTTAAAATTGAGAAACCACAAACTTATCTGAAAGCAATCAAAGATGTTGATAGCAATAAATGGTAAGAAGCCATGAAATCTGAATGGACTTTATGCATTCCAACAAAGTATGAGCTCTTTTGGAAGCACCTAAAGAGATAATATCTATTGGGTAAAAATGGATCTTTACGAGAAAGATCGGAGCTAATGGCAAGGTGGAGACCTATAAGGCCATGCTAGTGCTGAATGGTTTTAGACAAACTTTCTCGCCAGTAGTAATGCTTAAGTCCATTACTAGCTATAGCTGCATATTACGACTATGTGCTATGGAAGATGGATGTCAAAACTTCTTTCTTAAATGGCAATACGGAGGAAGAAGTTTATATGACGGAACCTGAAGGTGTTGTCTCTAGTGTAGGAAAAGCCAAAGTATCCAAGCTGAATAAATCCATTTATAGGTTAATGCAAAATTTGGTTAGGTTTCGAAACATAAAAAATGGACGAATTTTGAGTTTGCATCCTGATTGCAGCACAACTGGAATCAGAACAACTAAGAACTTCGAACGATTGAAATGTTTGAAAATATGTCAAGGAGTTGTTTGTTGTTATGAATAATAGTTGCATAGAAAAGTTAGTGGGGTTTTCCAATTTAAAAAAATGCACGAATGCATGAACTTCAGCCCATGTCCTGATTGCAGCAGATTTCCCCACAAAACAACTTCAAATTTAGAAAGGACGAAGTTTACGAATAATTATGAATAATCATTGAACTAAAAATATTTATGTGGTTTGGAAATGTTATAAAATGGACGAATTTTAGTTCCTGATTGCAGCACATTTCGACTCAAAATAACTTTTTCTTCGGTCGGTCGAAATTTACAAAAAATATGTGTAGCTGCATGTTGTTATGAATAATAATTGTACACAAAAATTGGTGTTGGTTGGAAACTTCAGAAAGAGGACAAACTTTTGCCTGCTCTGTGGTTTCATTTCAATTTGACACGGAACAACTTCGAACTTCGAACTATCGAAATTTACAAAAAATCAGAACTAATTACTCGTTATTATGGACATTCATTGTACGCAAAATTTGGTGAGGTTTCAAAACATCAAAAATAGACAAATTTTGAGTGTACATCCTGATTGCAACACATATTGAATCTTAACAACTACGAACTTCGAACGATCGAAATTTTCGAAAATATGTGGAGTAGTTATTCATTGTTATGAATAACCGTTGTATAGAAAAGTTAGTGGGGTTTTCTAATTTCAAAAAATGTACCAACGCAAGAACTTTATCCTGCATCCTGATTGCAGCACATTTCCATACAAAACAGCTTTGAATTTAGATAGGTTGAAGTTTATGTAAAAATATGAATAATCATTTAACAAAAATATTTTTTTTGTGGTTTGGAATTTTCAGAAAATGGACGAATTTGTGCTTGTATCCTGCTTGCAGCTCATTTTGACTCAAAACAACTTCGACTTTGGACGGTTGAAATTAACAAAAAGTATGTGTAGTTGCTCGTTGTTGTGAATAATCATTGTACACAAAAATTGGAGTTGGTTGGAAACATCAGAAAGGGGACAAACTTTAGCCTGCTCCGTGTGTTGATTTCAATTTGACATGAAGCAACTTCAAACTTCGAACTATCGAAATTTATGAAAAATCAGAACTAGTTACACGTTATTATGGACATTCATTGTATACATAATTTGGTGAGGTTTCGAAACATAACAAAATAGTAGAATTTTGAGATTGCATCTTGATTGTAGCACAATTGGAACTGGAACAACTACGAACTTCGAACGATTGAAACGTTTGAAAAAATGTGAAGTTGTTGTTTATTTTTATGAATAATAGTTGCACAGAAAAGATAGTGGGGTTTTCCAATTTCAAAAAATGCACGAATGCACAAACTTTAGCCCACGTCCTTATTGCAGCACATTTCCACACAAAATAGCTTCAAATTTAGAAATGTCGAAGTTTACGAATAATTATGAATAATCATTTAACGAATTTTTTTTATGTGGTTTGGAAATTTCATAAAATGGATGAATTTTAGTCTGTATCCTGATTGCAGCACATTTTGATTCAAAACAACTTATGCTTCGGACGGGCAAAATTTACAAAAATATGTATCATTGCACGTTATGAATAATCATTGTACACTTAAATTGGTGTTGGTTGGAAACTTCATAAAGAGGACAAACATTAGCCTGCTCCGTGTTTTCATTTCAATTTGACACGAAACAACTTCGAACATCGAACTATCAAATTTTACTAAAAATTAGAACTGGTTACTCGTTATTATGGACATTAATTGTATGAGAAAATTGGTGAGGTTTCGAAACATCAAAAATAGACGAATTTTGAGTCTATATCCTGATTGCAACACATATTGAATCAGAACAACTACGAACTTCAGACGATCCAAATTTTCGAAAATATGTGAAGTAGTTATTTGTTGTTATGAATAATCGTAGCACAGAAAAGTTAGTTGGGTTTTCTAATTTTAAAAATTACAAGAACACACGAACTTTAGACCGCATCCTGATTGCAACACATTTCCACAAAAAACAGCTTCGAATTTAGACAGGTCAAATGTAACTACCGTTTTCGTTCTTTTCATTTTTTTTCCTTTTATTGCCATATTTTATTTGCATTAAATAAAATACTCTATTCTTCTTGATCATCTTCATTAAATTTTGTTCATGAATGACCTTTGTTCTTCTTGATGCACTATTTTCTTGTTGAACCTATTTTTATTTGATTGTGGGTATTTTTATCTGAATCCTATTGTCTTTAAATCCATCTCTTATTGAACGCAAAACCCAATTGCAATTGTTTCTAGACCCAAACGCATTATTATTGGATCCTAACACATTAACCAAATATCCTAATTGCAATCTATAAATACAATCTTATTGCAAATCCTGAAAACAAAATTAATACAACCCATAATACTAGCCGTCTCTCTCCTCTTTTCTCACTCCTCTCTGTACCGACTGTTCTTGTTCATCTTCCAGCCCAAACTCCCCATCAACCTATCAACCTCCACCTCCGGCGTCCACCCCGTGTTCATCACCGGCGACTTCCCAACGTGCCACCCTCCGACGAGCGCACCCTAGACTGCTCGACCCTAGCCCTGATGCCCTCGCCCTCTGTTTCCTTGATGCCAGCGCTGCCAACGCCAAGTCGAGCTACACTCGACTAAGGCCCCGCCACTGCTCCTCACCATCCCTGTTTCCGTCGACCCAGAGCCTCCCTCAGCATGCTAGTCGCCGTCCAGCACGTTGCCGTCGAGCCAAAGTCGAAGCCGACTTACTGGTTTTGTCGCTGTCTTTATTATTATTGTTGCTGGTCTCTCTCTTGCTGTTGTTACTGTTGGCTCTTTGTGCACGTGGTGTGCACGTGTATTTAGTGGTTTCGTTGCTCCGGAATTCTCATCCTGTTATTCTTTGGTATTCAAATTAATCGTCCATAAGGCAAGTCACTTTCCTATTGAATTGAATCTAGTATCAAATTCATGTTTTTATTGAAAATCTTGCAAGTAGATCAAATTGTTCATTGTATCTAATATTGTTTTTCTCTTTTCGCTGAGTATATTGAGGTTTACACGAGCTAACCCAAATATCCTCGACTTCATGCCTTTGTTGACTCTAAAAAGTGAATCTTTAATGTATTCATGTAGTGTTCATGATAGGGTTATTCATACAATCACAATACAATTAATCTATTGCAAAAATAATTGCTAGGTGGTATGTTGTCTTATCGATTGATGTTTGGTTATTGTTACAATAGTGTATGTATGTATTCTTAATCGTGTTTATCATGCTATTACACCCACCATGCTGATATATGATTTATCGACTATAGAAGTGGAATCCGTCATGTTTAATCACTTTATTTCGTGAAAAATATCAAAAATCTGTATGTTATTTTATGTCTGTATTTTTCCTATCATTTTTGACCCAGT
This sequence comes from Hemerocallis citrina, assembly GCA_017893485.1. NCBI lineage: Eukaryota > Viridiplantae > Streptophyta > Magnoliopsida > Asparagales > Asphodelaceae > Hemerocallis > Hemerocallis citrina. Next base: position 145,293,541 of record CM030364.1, on the reverse strand, counting down.
ATTAGATCTCAAAATAAATAACTTTCTGAATAAGAGTTGGAGCCCCATGTCTCTAGTTTCCATAACATCTTAAATCACTGAATCTCAAATTGTATTACAAAAGTTATGAATCATTTACTACTGTTGTATTTTTATTTCCAGAATTTCAGATTTATGTATGTTTCATGTTTAATCTATTAAAAGGCTGATCTAATATTAAAACATTGCTCTGAAAATTTTCAGAATGTTAGTTAACATGTTTAATAGTCTAAAGAATATTTTTGATGATTTTTTAATTGAGTTTTTGCTGATTCTATAGATATAACAATTTGATGTCGATTTTCTGTCTGAACATATAACCTGTAAAGAATGATGTGTTTGACCTACCTACTATTGTCGGATTTTGTATTTTAGATATGCATTGGAATCGTGTCGAAGTCTAGCTTTTAGAATTTCTGAAGGTTTCAGTTTTTTATTTTCGTAGCAGTGGGAAAACTAATTTTTGTACAGTAACCTCTTATTGTCCAGAAATTCATTTTCTAGTTTTTCTTATTACAAGTATATGCTTATCATTGAACTGCATGAATTGAACTATATATGTTGCATTGCATGATTCTAATGAGTTATTGCCATCTTTCTAATTGTCCAATTCATGTTATCCTTTTGTTCTCCAATTGTTATTATCGTTCGTCTAAATGTCTCTTAATAGTATATTGTATTATTGCATTAATAAAATAATTAACAATCCAGGGTTTTAGGGATTAACTGGAGTAGCTGATGATATAGTAACTATACACGGATGTGTGGGCCATGTTTCCTAAAATAATGTGTGTCGGATTGTGTTATCGTTATCGATTTATTGTTGGATTACTGACTACAGTATTCCAATTCATTGTGTATTGTTTTATTGTTATCGTGCCGACCAGTGTGCACCAATGCTTCAAATAATGTTATCGTGCCGTGTACATGATCTATAGAATCTTTCCCTCAATTCTAAATGACATCGATTGTATGCATCGAACCTGTAAATGGGATGCAGTAGTACGTGCATTAGTTTGGATTAAAATGAATAATAGACTTAAGGATTGACACAACATCGACATTCCATATTATAAATCATTGTTTCTATTGATATCAAATATTGTCTAAGTGTTATTGACATCGACCATTGAACATTGTTATCGATTATTAATCTTTGTTTATAACCATTGCATCGATGACCATAATATTGATTATTGCTATTGTCCCATGTTATTGAGTTATATTGATCCATTGAATTCATTGTTATATCGTTATTACATTGTTTCCTTACTTTCTCTACTTGTTTTCCATGACATGCTCTAAGAACAATTTTTCTTCTCTTTTTAGATGAAGTGTTCAAAGGTAATGAAGGAGAATTACCTGCTGGAATTGGAGAACAAGCTTTCTGAATATTTAATTCTTTCTAGTTGATTATTTATTGCATTGGACTTATTGTATTGAGACTTGTTATTATTGTGATTGGATTTATTATTGTATTGGGCTTACGGCTTGGATATTGTTATTTGTTTCCAGATGTTAGATTATTGTATTAGGATATTTTATATTGTTTATTCCAAGTACTATTGTTCATATTGTTGTTATCATTGCCTGCGCAATTATTTAGTATTGGTATCATTACTGAGTTGAATGGGTAAACAGCTTATGGATGACGCAAGTCATTCACTGGGCCAATGTCACATGCTTGTGTTCCGTATTTTTGAGAAGCGGGGCGTGACAAGATTTTTAGTGGTATCAGAGCCTAGGTTTGGATAATATATCAGTCAAACGTGACTAACGAAAGGAGGTTTGGCTTTAACTAATATATTATTCAGTTTGGGTTTTACCGATTTGACTCAACAGTATGTGCAATACGTGAATCTCATGGATAATTGATAACCAACTCATGATCTGGATGCTAATCATTTGACTTTTCATTGTAGACCATGGCTAGAAAAGGTGCTTCATCTTCCCATGCTGGAGATGATCAGTCTGATGAGCCCACTGTTGCATAGATGATGCAGATGCAGTGTGAGCACAATGAACTGATGATGCAGATGCAACGAGAACATAATGAACTGATGATGGTGGCTTTTGAAGATGCCAACAGGGAACTCGTTGTACCTGTACCTAGACTACTACCGCCGAGACCTGGTAATGTAGCAGGCTTCATGAGGCTTCATCCAGATAAGTTATCGGGCACTGAATGTCTGCTTGAAGCCGAGCAATGGCTTATCAGGATCGTGCAGCTGTTGACTACAGCACGGGCAGAGGATGTGGATCGTGTGGATGTTGTGAGCATCCAACTTGTTGACCTTACCCACATCTGGTGGCAAGCTTAGGCTGAATGATTGGGCCATCTTCACCGACTGCTTCCTCACGAAGTTTTTCCCGAATGCCACCAAGAATGAAATGGAACGATAGTTTGTCTAACTAACACAGGTTTGTTAGATAGTGTTTATTCACTCTTTTTTGTTGTTATTTCATAAAGTACGGACGTTAAACTAGACACTGTATTGAATCAGGGGAGTCGGACCGTGGATGAGGACGCTATGGAATTCACCCGACTAAGTTGTTTTCAAACTTCTGTGGTGGCGAATGACGAAGATAGAGGCCGTCATTTCTTGTTTGGCTTGAATATTGAGATTCAGGATCGTCTTGCTGCCTTGCGACTTCGTTCTTATGTTGATATCCTGGATGCCGCTAGAATTCAGGAACAGACCAGTACGAGGATGCGTACTATTCAGCGTTCTGCCCGCACCCTGTTGCTGCTAGGCCTTCTGAGGGCCTATTAGGAGGCCTGTTCCGACCCTTCCTGTTAGAGCACTGCCATACCCACCCACTGTTCAGAGGTCGGATCTGGTCTGTTCACACTGTTGGAAGAATGTGCATTTGCACCAACATTGCAGGATAGCAAACCGCATGTGCCTTCTGTGTGGGGTCAATGATCATATGGTTCGTGATTGCCTAAGGTCCAGATCTCTTGCACCAGTTGGAGGTTCCGCTCCACTGGGAGTACTTGCTCTTGGTCAGGTGGACCACTGCTCCCACTGCAGAGGCAGATCTTTGATCAAAGGAGAGTCGTTCCTAGGGGTAATCTTCCTGCAGGTCGTGGCCATGCCTACAACCTGACTACGCAGGAGCTGAAACCACTTTGGGTGTTGTTGCAGGTATATCTTTAGTTGTGTTTATTTGGATTTTATTTTCATTCTTCCTTGCTATCTTGTTATTCTATTCTATTTCTTATCATGTTATCCTTCCATTCATGTCTGTATCTTGTATTTTGCTTCTGCATATTGTGTTCTCATCTTGACTTCTTGCTAGGCATTATCCTTGTTCACTCATATCCCTGCTCATGTTCTTTTTTACTCTGGTGCAACTCACTCGTTTGTTTCTTCCCGCTTCGTCGACCTGCATCACTTGGCTAGCAGCGCTATGCCAGCAGCATGGAATATTACTACAAGTGGAGGTGTTGTCGTGTATTCTCAGATCTGTGAGCAGAGTCCCTTGGTTATTGGTGGTGTTGATTTTATTGCCGATCTGATTGTCAACAACAATTCTGGTTTTGATGTTATCTTGGGGATGGATTGGCTTGGTGTCACTAATGCTGTATTTGACTGCCATAAGAAGAAGGTGGTGTTCCAAATATCGGGTTGACAGGAATTTGAATTCTGTGCCGGTGAAACACAGCTTGATTGTGTGGAGAAGTTGGCAAGTCAGGAAGTTGGAGTTATGGAGGAAGTGTTTGCTGATGGTGATGTCACACCGTTGGTTGTGCAAGACTTTCTAGATGTTTTTCCTGAGGAATTGCCGGGATTACAGCCAGATCGTGAAGTGGTGTTCAGTATTGATGTTCAGCCGGGTACAGCTCCAATCTCTAAGAGCCCGTACAGAATGGCTCTTATTGAGTTGTCTGAGTTGAAGGAGTAGATTCAGGAGTTGTTGGATAGAGATTTTATCAGGCCGAGTGTTTCGCCTTAAGGAGCTCTGGTACTATTCGTCAATAAGAAGGATGGTAGTCGTAGGTTGTGTATTGACTACCGCGAGCTCAATAATGTCACAGTGAAGAATTGGTATCCGTTGCAAAGGATTGATGACTTATTTGATCAATTGGGAGGTCCTTCTGTATTTTCGAAGCTGGATCTTCATTCTGGCTACCATCAGGTTAATGTGATAGTTGAGGATGTACAGAAGACTGCTTTTCGAACAAGATATAGGCACTATGAATTCTTGGTGATGCCTTTCGGAGTTACTAATGCTCCATCTGTGTTTATGAGCTTGATGAATCAGGTTTTCTCTCCCTTTCTAAACAAGTTTGTTGTGGTGTTCATTGATGATATTCTTGTCTATTCTCGGAACCGTGATGAGCATGCTGACCACTTGAAGGTTGTTTTGCAAACATTGAGGGACCATCAGCTGTATGGGAAGCTTAGCAAGTGTGAATTTTGGCTGGACGTATGACATTCTTGGGACATATTATTCCTGGTGATGGAGTTTCTGTCGATCTGTCCAAGATCTCTGCAGTGAAAGGATTGGTATACGCCAAAGTCAGTATCGGGAGTTCGGAATTTACTTGGTCTAGCGTAGTACTATAGGAAGTTTGTTTGGGATTTCTCGAAGATTGCTAGGCCGTTGACCAAGTTATATGGGTAGGATCAAAAGTCTGTGTGATGATTCCTGTGATGAAGCCTTCGCTGAATTAAAGAATTGGTTGACATCAGCACCTGTGTTGACTATACCGAATGCATCATGAGGTTTCGTAATTCACTGTAATGCTTCAGGAAGAGGTTTGGATGCTGTTTTGATGCAGTGAGGCAAGGTTGTCGCATATGCATCTAGCCAATTGAGTCCGCATTAGAAGAATTATCCTACACATGATTTGGAGCTTGCCGCTGTGATCTTTTGCCTTGAAGCTTTGGAGTCATTATTTACTTAGAGACCTAGTGGAGATCTTTACTGACCACAAAAGTCTCAAGATTTTGTTCACTCAGAAGGAGTTGAATATGAGGCAAAGGCGATAGTTGGCATTGATGGCGGATTATGATATCAGTTTGCAGTATCACCCTGGCAAGATTAACTCGGTACCTAATGCTTTGAGCAGAAGACCTGTTGCTATCGTTCTTACTGAGCAAGAGGAGCTTGTGGAAGCTACAAGGAGATTGGATTTGGAAGTGGTTTTTCCTAATTCCGAGCAGAGTTGTATGGTGATTCAGTTGCAGTCGTTTTTGGTGGATCAGATTGAAGCATAGCCTGGTGATGTGCAGTTGCAGAAGTTTCAAGCTGAAGTAGAAGTTCACCATATTCTATTCTTCCCAGTGGTACGAAGATGTATCGGGATTTTTTGCATTTCTGGTGGCATGGTATGAAGAGAGATGTTGCAAGATTTGTTTCGCAGTGTCTGATCTATTAGCAAGTGAAAGCAGAACATCAGAGGACTACTGGACATCTTCAACTGCTTCCGATTCCGGAGTGGGAGTGGGAGAATATTACTATGGATTTTGTGACTGCTTCGCCTAGAAGTCCCAAGGATCACAATGCCATCTGGGTCATTGTGGATCGCTTGATGAAGAGTGCTCATTTTATTTCCTTCAGAGTGGATCAGTCTATGGAGAGCCTTCCAAGGAAGTACATGCAGGAGATTGTGAGGCTGCATGGTTTCCTGTCAGTATTAAATCAGACAGAGACACTAGATTCAGATCTCAATTCTGGGAGAGTCTTCAGAACAGTCTTGGGAGTAAGCTGAGATTCAGTACTGCATTCCATCCGCAAACAAGAGGACAATCAGAGAGGACTATTCAAACAATAGAGGATATGTTGAGGTCCTGTGTTCTTCAGTTTAGAGGATCTTAGGAAGATCATCTCCACTTGGTGGAGTTTTCATATAACAATAGCTACTAAGCAAGTCGTAAGGTAGCTCCGTATGAAGTTTTGTATGGTCGAAAGTGTAGGTCACCTGTGTGCTGGAATGACATTAATGAGAGAAAACTTTTGGGGCCAGAGTTGATCACGATGACTGTTGATGCAGTGGCCCAGATCAGGAAGCATCTACAGGTAACACAGGACAGACAGAGAAAATGGGCAGACATTCATAGAAGACCGTTGGAGTACGAAGTGGGTGATCATGTGTTCCTCAAGGCATCACCATGGAGAGGTGTTATCCGTTTTGGAGGAGGGGGCAAGCTAAGCCCTAGATTCATTGTTCCGTTTGATTTGGTGGAGCGAGTAGGCAAGGTGGTCTATAGACTCGCATTGCCGCCAGCTCTATCTGGAGTGCATGAAGTCTTCCATGTTGCTCAACTCAGGAAGTATGTCAGGGATGATAGTCATGTTATTGACTACTCGGAATTGTCTGTTCGACTTGATTTGTCTTGTGAGATCCGTCTGGTTTCGATTGTTGACCGACGGGAGAATATTTTGAAGAACAAGGTTATCAAATTTGTTCGTGATGCTTGGGATCCTCACTCGCGGGGTGAGTCGACTTGGGAGCTTGAAGAAGAGATCCAGAAGAAGTTTTCCCATCTTTTTGTGTAGTTCTTTTCTTTCTCGGGGTTACCCTACTACCACTTGCTTAAATTTCGAGGACGAAATTTTATTGTAAGGTGGGTAAGATTGTAACTTCCGTTTTCGTTCTTTTCATTTCTTTCCTTTTATCGTAATATTTTATTTGCATTGAATTAGATACTCTATATTTCCTGATATCTTCATTAAATTTTGTGCATGAATTACCTTTGTTCTTCTTGATAGACTATTTTCTTGTTGAACCTATTTCTATTTGATTGTGGGTATTTTTATTTGAATCCTATTGTCTTTAAATCCATCTCTTATTGAACCCAAAATCTAATTGCAATTGTTTCTAGACCCAAACCCAGTATTATTTGATCCTAACCCATTAACCCAACATTCTAATTGCACTTCATAAAAACAATCCTATGGCAAACCCTAAAAACAAAAAAAATACAAACCCTAATACTAGCCGTCTCTCTCCTCTCTTTACCGACTGTTCCTGTTCATCTTCCCGCCCAAATGCCCCGTCAACCCATCGACCTCCACCTCCGACGTCAACCCTGTCTTCATCTCCGGCGACTTCCCGTCGTGCCACCCTCTGTCGAGCGCACCCAGACCGCTCTAACCCGGACCCGATGCCCTCGCCCTCTGTTTCCTCGACGCCAGCACCGCCAATGCTGAGTCAGCTACCATCGACTGAGACCCCGCTGCTGCTAATCCCTATCCCTGTTTTCGTCGACCCAAAGCCTCCCTCCTGACGCCAGTCGACGTCCAGCACGTCACCTTCGAGCCAGAGTCGAAGTCGACTTACTGGTTCTCCCGCTGGCTTTATTGTTTTTGTTGCTGGTCTCTCTCTTGCTGTTGTTACTGTTGGCTCTTCGTGCACGTGGTGTGCACGTGTATTTAGTGGTTTCGTTGCTCCAGAATTCTCATCCTGTTATTCTTTGGTATTCAAATTAATCGTCCATAAGGCAAGTCACTTTCCTATTGAATTGAATCTAGTATCAAATTCATGTTTTTATTGAAAATCTTGCAAGTAGATCAAATTGTTCATTGTATCTAATATTGTTTCTCTCTTTTCGCTGAGTATATTGAGGTTTACACGAGCTAACCCAAATATCCTCGACTTCATGCCTTTGTTGACTCCAAAAAGTGTATCTTTAATGTATTCATGTAGTGTTCATGATAGGGTTATTCATACAATCACAACACAATTAATCTATTGCAGAAATAATTGCTAGGTGGTATGTTGGTTTATCGATTGATGTTTGGTTATTGTTACAATAGTTTATGTGTGTATTCATAATGGTGTTTATCATGTTATTACACCGACCATGTTGATTATATGATTTATCGACTATAGAAGTGGAACCCATTATGTTTAATCGCTTTATTTCATGAAAAATATCAAAAATCTGTATGTTGTTTTCTATATGTATTTTGCCAGTCATTTTTGATCCAGTATTTTGTTCACGAAATAAATAACATTCTGAATAGGAGTTGTAGCCCCATGTTTCTAGTTTCCAGAACATCTTAAATCACTGAATTCCGAGTTGTATTGCAAAAGTTATGACTGATTTACTACTGCTATATTTTTATTTCCAGAATTTCAGACTCATGTATATTTCATGTTTAATCTAATAAAAGGTTGATCTAATATTAAAAAATTGCTCTGAAAATTTTCAAAATGTTAGTTAACATGTTTAGGAGTCTAAAGAATATTTTTGATGATTTTATAATTGAGTTTTTGTTGATTCTAAAGATATAACAACTTAATGTCGATTTTCTGTCTAAACATATAACCTGCAAAGAATGATGTGTTTGACCTAGCTACTGTTGTCGGATTTTGTATTTTAAATATGCGTTGGAATCTTGTGGAAGTCTAGTTTTCAGAATTTCTTACTGTTTTAGTTTTTGATTTCCGTAGCAGCGGAAAAACTGATTTTTGTACAGTGACCTCTTGCTGTCCAGAAATTCATTTTCCAGTTTTTCTTAACCTAAGTATATGTATATCATTGTATTGTATGAATTGAAGTATATATGTTACTTTGAATGATCCTAATGAGTTATTTCCATCATTCTAATTTTCCAATTTAAGTTATCATCCTTTTGTTCTCCTGTTGTTACTATCGTTCGTCTAAATGTCTCTTAATTGTATATTGTATTGTTGCATCAACAAAATAATTAGCAAGCCAGGATTTAAGGGATTAACTGGAGTAGTTGATGATATAGTGACTATATGCGAAAGTGTGGGCCATGTTTCCCAAAATAATGTGTGTTGACTAGTATTATCGTTATCGATTTATTGTTGGATTACAGACTACAGTACACAAATTCATCGTGTATTGTTTTATTGTTATTGTGCCGGCCAGTGTGCACCAATGCTGCCAATAATGTTACTGTGTCGTCTACATGATCTATAGAATCTTCAACTTAAGTCTAAATGACATTGATTGTATGCATCTAACCTGTAGAATGGGATGCAGTAGTACGTGCAATAGTTATGATTAAAATGAATAATAGACTTAAGGATTGACACAAATTCGACATTGCATATTGTACATCATTGTTTCTATTGATTTCGACTATTGTCTAAGTGTTATTGACATCAACCATTGAACATTATTATCGATTATTGAATCATTGTTTATAACCATTGCATCGATTACCATGATATTGATTATTGCTATTGTCCCATGTTATTGATTCCTATATATTGATCCATTGAATACATTATTATATCGTTATTACATTGCTTCCTTACCTTATCTACTTGCTGTCCATGACTTGCTGTACGCACAATTATTCTTCTCTTTTTAGATGAATTGATCACAGGTAATGAAGGAGAATTACCTGCTGGAATTGGAGAACAAGCTTTCTAAAGATTTAATGCTTCTAATGGATTATTATTGCATTGGACTTATTGTATTGAAACATATTATTATTGTGATTGATTTATTATTGTATTGGACTTATGACTTGAATATTAATATTTGTTTCCAGATGTTGGATTATTGTATATGGAAATTTCATATTCTTTATTCCAAGTATTATTGTTCATGTGGTTGTTATTATTGCCTGCGCAATTATTTTGTATTGTTATTATTGTTGAGTTGAATGGGTAAACAACTTATGGATGACGCAAGTCATTCGCTGTGCCAATGTCACGTGCTTGTATTCCGTATTTTGGGGAAGCGGGGCGTGACATAGATATTTATGAAAATTTATGAATAATCATTTAACAAAAATATTTCTGTGGTTTGGAAATTTCAGAAAATGGACGAATTTGAGCCCTTATCCTTATTGTAGCACATTTCAACTCAAAACAACTTCGGCTATCAGTCAAAATTTACAAAAAATATGTGTAATTGCTCGTTGTTATGAATAATAATTGTACACAAAAATTGGTGTTGGTTGGAAACTTCAGATAGAGGAAAAACTTTAGTCTGCTCCGTGTTTTAATTTCAATTCGACACGAAACAATTTCGAACTTCGAACTATCAAAATTTACAAAAAATCAGAATTGGTTTGGTTTCGAAACATAAAAAATGGACAAATTTTGAGTTTGCATCCTGATTGCAGCATAATTGGAACCGGAACAACTACGAACTTTGAACGACTGAAATGTTTGAAAATATGTGAAGTAGTTGTTTGTTGTTATGAATAATAGTTGCATAGAAATGTTAGTGGGGTTCTCCAATTTCAAAAAAATGCACGAATGCACGAAATTTAGCCCGCGTCCTTGTTGCTACACATTTCCACACAAAACAACTTAAATATAATGACATACAATTTAAATAAAATCCAACTCACCGTAAGGTTGATGATTTCAAAAACGAAACACCGGCACGTTGAAGAGCACCCTTCATTTATCCAAAACCCTAAAAATTATTTGAAAATATGTGGATATTTGATGGGGTGAAGAAACCCTAGATTTTGGTCGTGAATGGGTTTCGATCGAAAGGGAAAGAGGGGAAAGAGAAAATGGCGATTTGACAAAATGAAGGAGGGGAAGGGGAAGAGAAAAAAACGGAAAATTAATTCTAAGCCCCTTCTTGACCAAACATTCATTATAAGGCCCTCCTAGTTCAATTTTTGCAATAAATTTCAAAAAAATCTACTCCGCCAAATAAATAAATAAATTAAGGAATATATATGAGATAGAATTATATATTTATACATAATAATAATAACAATAGTATTTATTCTCAAAAATAGTATTTAATAGCAATAAAAGAAATACAATAACTATTTCAAAATTAATAAAAACAAAGAGACGTTACAACATTTCTACAAAAAAACAGCTTCGAACATAGACAAGTTGAAGTTTACAAAAAATTATGAATAATCATTTAACAAAAATATTTGTGTGGTTTGGAAATTTTAGAAAATGGACGAATTTGAGACCGTATCCTGATTGCACCACATTTCGACTCAGAACAACTTCGTCTCCGGACGGTAGAAATTTACAAAAATATATTTAGTTGCTCATTATTATGAATAATCATTGTACACAAACATTGGTGTTGGTTGGAAACTTCAGATAGTGGACAAAGTTTAGCCTACATCATGTATTCAATTCAATTCGACCCGAAACAATTTCGAACTTCGAACTATCAAAATTTACGAACACTCAAAACTAGTTATTCGTTATTATGGACATTCATTATACACAAAATTTGGGGTGTTGTCAAAACCTTAAAAATTTACGAATTTTGATTATGCATCCTGATTGCAGCATAATTGGAACCGGACCAACTACGAACTTAGAACGATTGAAAAGTATGAAAATATGTGAAGTAGTTGTTCGTTGTTATGAATAATAGTTGCACAGAAAAGTTAGTGGGGATTTCCAATTTCAAAGAAAGCACGAAAGCTCGAACTTTAGCCCGTGTCCTGATTGCAGCGCATTTCACACAAAACAACTCGGAATTTAGAAAGGTCGAAGTTTACGAATAATTATGAATAATCATTTAACCTAAAAAAGTTGTGTTTGGAAATTTCAAAAAATGGACGAATTTTAGTCCATATTCTGATTGTGGCACATTTCGACTCAAAACAACTTTTGCTCCGGACGGTCGAAATTTACAAAAATGTAGCACTCCGGATCCCACTATCGGAATCTATGACACAAACCAGAATCTTTTCCTTGAAATGCTTCTCAATGCAGTAATAACACGGAAAATTAAAAACTTTTATTGCCAAATAAAATCTTTACACCATCAATTACAACCATTTTCTTGTTCTTAATCAATGAATACAAGTTACATTAAAGTATTACAATTACTACTCAACATTCGCCTGCCCTTCAGATCGGTAGTCGACTGATCTTTAATTGCAACTCTACGGAGTAATCAATCTAGTTCCCTGAGATGCACCTTGTAGCTTGAACCTTCTGCTACGCTACTATGATCTTTCGGCACCTGCTCTACGGCGGAAGGCATTGTTGATAATCCCTTTGGATGCTCTCCTGGTCCTGGGCCTTCCTGCATTCGCGACCCGGCTTCTAGCACATAAATGAGTGGGCATGTTAGTACATATACTAACACAATGATGATAAGAAAACAGTGATCTCCAACTAGCAATTACAACCAGCTCTTAAAGACAACAGAAACGTGATTCCTAATATCCTAGTGTCAGTGTATGTCATGACCTGAAGTCTAATGCACAATATGCAATGTACAAAAAACAGATGCACTTAGTCTAATGTCAGCAAGACTTTGGACACACATGCATCCCATACTACATATGCTCCAAATCAAGTCATCTTCTCCAGTTTTAGGGTTTCGAAACCTCCCCCCCCCATGCATTGTAATATACTATTGCACTCATCCGGTTCCCGTCATAATGTGGCTGATGAAGCATACAGTTCGGGTCCCGTCACGTTACTGCGGGTAAGTAGTAGTGATCATCCCACCAAAAGCTGTGACGAACTAGAAGGTACTCCTCGTACCAAGTTGGTACCAAAGGCGCATAGAGTGTGCGACCTTATGGCCCATCCGTCACCAAAATAAAATAGAAAACAACCCATTCTTACAACCGATATCTTGGAAATTAACAGTGCGGTGTACGCACTTTCTCAGCATGTATCCCTACGATAGGAAGAGACAGCCATGGTTATCACCGCCTAGTGTTAGCCCTTAGAACAAGTCAAATTATAGGCTATCACCATTTACACCAACTCGATCTTCAAGCAAAAAGAAAAATACTTATTTAATAGTGTTACCAAAAGAGATGTTGTATATTCAAAATACGCATAGTGTTTTAAAACAATGGTTGAGCCTTGCTGGTCAGTAAAAATTAGTAATTAATCACGGTGAATTAACATTCATTGATTGCCCACAACTTCATAAGTGTTCGACCATATCCTCGACCCGTGACCCTGAGGGAGCAGTTCTATGGTGCCCAAGGATGCATACAAATCCGTTAATGAAGGCAAACATACAAAAACACCAATACCCGATCATCGACAGGCTCAGGACATCAAGATATCAATCACAATTAATTTCAGTAATACCTATTTCAGTAATGGACCTGACCCGATGGAGTCAATCAAACACCGGCAACCCGATCTCCATCGTTCGCCACCACCTCTGACTCAGATTGCATCCAGTATTCCGTTTTGCGATCAATTACCCATAGGGTAAGAGTTCATCGACGCACGAAGGATGACTGTCTAGTTCTCGAGGCGGAAGAATTCACTTTTAGCCTAAAGGTTGTCAGTCATAGGGTAATACCTTACCCTAGACAATCCCTCAGACAACTCAAATTAATCTAATCATCATACTTAATGAGACAAACACAAATCCTGATAGAAACAAGTATTTCAGCATATAATAGCTACTAAGCACATCTACAACCAACATGAATCTACCCAGTAATTGAAACATCCATAACTTCTAATCCACATACTGGAATTCCATAAATTAATACTCTTTGGAAAGCTAAGAATGCATACTTCAATTCTCTAGTTGATCATTTTCTCAGATTCTAACCACAGGGTTCTAGAAATCTACAAGTTTTCTGTTATGCCAAAACAAAGTTTTCCCAATTCTATATCGACTTTAAACACAATCCTGAACCTTGAAAATTCATAACTTTCAAGATACAAATTGGAATTGCATGATCTTACCCATTCTGGAAAGCTAAGACTCTATACTACATGTCTCTAGTTAACCATTCCTTCAGATTCAGCCATCTAGATGCTATAAAATTCCTGTATGTTTTCAGCTGTATACTTCTTCATTGTATCTGCTGCATCTTGCTAATAACATAAAAACTTGCTCACTTATCAGAATTACTCGATCTTGGATTCTAGAGAAAGTTGGGAGTGTCTACTACAACTTCCTAGTTGATCAAATCAACAAATTCATCCATTAAACTACTCTAAAACCCTAATTTCTATAAGTGCACACACAGAAAATTTTACTCACTTTAACAAAACCTGGTCTTCTACTAAGACTAGTTCTGATCCAAACTTAGAAAAATTATATCTTCCAAACCACAAACTAAAATTACATGATTCAAGATATTTTGGCAAGCTACGACTCTCTACTACAAGTCCCTAGTTGATCATTTCTGCAGATTCCTAACATACAAGTCCAGAATTTTGCAAGTTCACAACCCAACTAACTCATAGCTGAAACTGAACATAGTCCAGTCAAAATTGAATATCAATTCAACCGTAAGTCAAATACTTATGAAATTTTGGATTCTGTTACTAGACATATACAAGTCTAACATACTCAAAAATTGCATTTAGATTCCAAATACACAGAGAGTTATAGTCCTTTGAAGTTAGTAGAAAAATTTCTTCTATTCTTAGCAGTGCATAACACCTCTCGTTATAGACTAATTTTGAAACCCCATGAACTGTTATCCAAATTTTCCAAAATTATAGGTATACAATCTAGGCACGTAGTAGATACTAAAATAAAATTTTCAATGTAAGATTTTACTCCATGAATTAAATATGATTTATCAAACTTCATCTTAGAGATAAAACAACGACAGTTCTGGGCTCTGGACCAGTTGTCAAAACTGAATTTTTAAATATAGCAAATAAACTCAGAAAAATCTGAACTTTGAATCTAATGTTTTTAATACATCCAAGTATTTTGCCAAGTTTTTAATACATCTAATGTTTTTGAAAAATTTCAGCTCAAAATACTTTACCAAGTTCATTATATGAACATTCAAATATGACTTCATATCAAGCACAAACACAGTATTCTACACTGCTCTCTATTCCAAAATAAAAAATTTGGTGAGCTAGTAAACAAACCCAGAAAAATGTAAAAATTTTAGAGGTTGCTCCAAACTTATCAGAGAACATGCCACAAAAATTTCATGATCAGATTCTATGCCATTTGCATGGTGAAAAGTCCTAAGTCACAACATCACCCTATGTTCTTAACAAGAAAACATAGTATGAATTGTATTAACATACAAGTTCAACTTTTTCACATAACATAGCAAAACTCATGCATGGTATTCATGTTACTTTCCTCTACTCCTACATACCAATTCATACACAAAACAAAAACTAACTAGAGTTGAGAACTCCCACCTTCAAGGTTGAGGAAAAACCTAGTCTTCAACTCCTCCTTCTCCTTCACCAAGCTAGTCTCCGCTTGATTAAAAAACATACAAAAGAGTAAATGTTTTGGTGGCTAAAACACTCTATCTTCTCAACTTTTTACCTTCTTTTCTTTCTATATATATTATTTTTATTTTTATTTTTTGAACTATATAAACATGAGAATAAAAATAGGGAAATGGTGAAGTGTGGGAGTTTAAATAGCAAATGGAGGTAGGGTTTCTAGGGTTTGGGCTGGAAATTGGATGGAGGGTGGGAATGTGGAGGTGAGGTGGGGATTAGGATGGAGGGTTTAGATGGTTTCCAACACACCATGGCCTAGAACCTTCACGTTTCATCTCAAATTTTCAAGAAAGATAACACATGGTGAACTATTGACCCTTGGATTTCATCAATCAAGGTCTATTACTCTTTTCGTGTGTAGCCCGCACGCCGAAAAGACAAGCACCTCTTCACTGTTACTCAATCAATGGAAGGGCAAGCAGCTAAGGAACTATGTTAAACGTTTCACCTCCAAGGCCCAGTCCATCACCTCCCTAGACTAGTCGGTAGCCTCTGCTGCCTTCCAATCTAACATCAATCACACAGAATTGAAGGCCGCTCTTGCTAAGAAGCCCTCTCGAGACTTCTCGGAACTCCTACTGAGGAGAGAGAAATACATTACGGTAGAAGCGGCCCTCTTCCCACATAACCAGAAAGATCCCATGTCTGGGAACAAACAGAGGGGCGCTGAAGATGAAGGAGCTAAGGAGGTCCAGAAAGACAATAGTGGCCAGCGTTGCCCTCATCCCCACTTTGAGAAGTTTACTCCACTTAACACCAGTGTTTCAACCATCCTGATGGAGGTCGAGAAAGACGGGCTCCTCCCCCCACCTCCGAAGATGAATACACCGGGAAAGAAGAGAAACAAGGATAAATGGTGCCGCTCCCATAGGAATCATGGCCACGACACGGATGATTGTCGGGCCCTTAAAGAAGATATTGAAGCCCTCATTCAGAGGGGGCAACTTTCTAGGTTTGTGAGGAAGGACAGAGTAGATCCTCCTCCGTCCCCCCAAGGGGGCTAATAAGCAAACTGAGCGACACGCCGAAACCCTAGATTTTGAAGCTGAAGCCGTCCTACACCTCATACACGGAAGCCCAATGGGGGAGATTTGAACTCCTCCCGAAAACCCTTCGTCCAATAGGTGAACTTCGTGAAAAACCATCCTCCCCCCAAGGGCCTTGGGGTCCCTGTTACCTTTTCAGACAAGGATTTGGAAGGTGTCCAGACGCCCCATTGTGATGCTCTTGTAATCAACCTCCATATAGCCAACTTCGATGTACGCCGAGTCCTGGTCGACATCGGTAGTTCAGTCAACATCCTTTTTCTAGAAACCTTCCACGATCTTAAGCTGTCCAGAGATTGACTCAAGCCCGCCAGCTATACTCTCCACGGGTTTTCTGGGTGCCAGTGATGGTTTAGGGTGTGATAACTCTCGATGTAACCGTTGACAAAACCCCGACCACCCGAACCGAGCCGATGGATTTCATGGTGGTGGATGTGAAGGCTGCTTACAATGTCATTCTGGGTTGACCCGGCCTTGCTGCTCTCCAGGCTGTGCCCTCAGCCTACCACCTGATAATGAAGTTCCCCACCACAGCAGGAGCGGGAGAAGTGAGGGGGAGCTAGGAGAAAGCTCACAAATGTTATATGACATTGGTTGGAGGGCCGGTCCTCTCCCTTGAAGCCCTTGAACTCCCCTAAGGGAGTAGCCAAGCTATATCAGAGCCGGTTGACGAGCTTGAGGAAGTGGCCTTCTCAGAAGGAGATCCGACTAGGACATTCAAGATTAGTAAAGTCCTTCCTCCTCCCGTCAAAACTGACATTATCTAATGTATAAGGGGGGATCGTGACCTGTTTGCTTGGACCGCAACTGATATGCCTGAAATCTCCGAAGAACTACTCATGTATCATCTTAGTATTACTTTTGGGGCCAAACCCGTCCAATGTAAGAGACGTAAATTCACTCAGAATGCTAGCCAGAGATCAAAGAAGAAGTGGAGAAACTTTTGAATGCCCGGTTCATACAGCAGGTCAACTATCCCGAATGGTTGTCCAACGTTGTGATGGGAAAAAAGCCAACGGGGGCTGGAGAATTTGCAATGATTTCACGGATTTGAACAGAGCTTGTCCGAAGGATCCATTCCCGCTTCCGAGCATTGATGCCCTGATTGATGCAACTCATGCCACAAACTATTAAGTTTCATGGATGCCTTTTCTGGGTACAACCAGATCAGGATGTTCCCTCCAGATGTTTCGAAGACCTTTTTTGTAACCGACCAGGGTTTATAATGCTAAATGGTCATGCCCTTCGGGCTAAAGAATGCTGGGGCCACTTATAAACACCTTGTTAACAAGGTCTTCAAAGAACAGATCGGTCGGAACATGGAAGTCTACGTAGACGACATGTTGCTAAAGAGCGTCAGTAAATCGGATCATGTTTCCGATCTTCAAGAAGCCTTTGATGTGCTGAGGAGACACAACATGAGACTAAACCTGAGCAAGTGTGCCTTCGACGTCTCATCTGGCAAATTTCTTGGGTTCATGGTTAGCCAAAGGCGCTTGGAGGCCAACCCGAAAAAGATTCATGCCATACTGAACATGGCTCCCCCTTCAAGTGTCAAAGACGTACAGAGACTCACAGGAGGCCTAGCGGCCATAGGGCATTTTCTCTCCAAGTCAGGAGAAAAATGTCTCTCATTCTTCAAGGCCCTTAGAGGGGTAAAAGGCTCCGAATGGGGGCAGCAGCAGCAGGAGTCCTTTGATCAGCTCAAGGCCTATTTGGTCAACCCCCCGCTCTTAAACAAGCCGAAGCCTGAGGAAGTCCTCCATGTATACCTCACCACTTCGGACCAGTCTCTCAGTGCAGTTCTGGTAAGGAAAGAAGATAAGACGCAAAAGCCAATCTACTATGTGAGTAAGGTCCTCAGGGACGCTGAACTCCGTTATCCAAAGATTAAAAAGATGGCCTATGCATTAGTCATGGTAGCACAAAAGCTCTGCCCCTATTTCTAGTCTAACTTAGTGGCCGTTCTTACCGACCTGCCACTCAAGCAAATTCTCTACAAGCCCGGAACTTTGGGGAGCCTTATGAAGTGGTCTATAGAGCTGAGTCAACATGATATCAACTATCAGCCCCGAACCGCTATCAAGGCACAAGTCCTGGCAGAATTTATAGTAGAAAGCACCATCCCCGACCACAACAAGGAAATAGAGGAACCCCCAGTCTGGATCATCTATGTTGATGGGTCCTCATGCGCCGACGGGAGTGGGGTTGGGTTCATCTTAACTGGCCCCGATGACTTCATTTTTCAGTACTCACTCTGCATAAATTTTCGAGCGTCAAACAATGAGGCTGAATATGAGGCTCTCATAGCCGGTTTGTGTATAGTAAGCAAGGTCGGGGCCCGGTGCGTTAAAATAAACAGTGATGCACACTTAGTGGTGAACCAGGTATTGGGGGAGTATGAGTAAAAAGATGGTCGAATGGCCAAATATTTGGCAAAAGTCAAAGATCTGCTGGCCTCTTTCGAAGATGCACAACTCCAGCGAATCCTCCGAGAAGAGAATGCGCAAGCAGATGCCCTTTCAAAGCTGGCATCCTCTTCCCTCCAGAGCCTGGAACAAACCGTCTTGATAGAAGTCCATATGAGACCGAGCATCGAGGAAGATGGTCCTAAACTGATGGAGACGCTGCCCCTGGTACTCAGGGGGAATTGGATGAGGCACTTTCTCGAGTTCCTTAAAGATGGGATCCTCCCTCCAGACCCTAAAAAGGCTCGAAAAATCAGAACCAGAGCCGAGCATTACAGGGGGTCATGTACAAATGCTTTTACACTCAAGTGGACGACAGACCCTACTTAAGATGCCTCTCCGCCGAGGAAGCCCAGTATGCTCTAAAGGAGGTCCATGAAGGGATCTGTGGTGCTTACCTGGGAGCAAGGTCCCTCGCCCACAAAATCTTGAATTATGGATACTTTTAGCCAACACTCCTCAGCGATGCCAAACAACATGTTCGCCAATGCGTCCACTGTCAAAAGTTCTCAACAATCAGCCGCTTACCACAAGCCCAGATTTCCTCCCTATCCAGTCCAACCCCTATTGCAATGTGGGGAATGGACTTGCTTGGGCCTTTCCCTCTAGCGCCGAGCAACTGAAGTTCCTTGTCATTCCAATCGACTATTTCCCTAAATAGATCGAAGCCGAGCCTCTAGCGAAGATCACAGAGAACAGAGTCAAGTGTTTTTTTGCAAGAACGTTGTCTGCCATTTCGATGTACCTCGAATCTTGGTAACAAACATTGGGACCCAATTTACGGGGGCAGCCTTTTACAATTTTTGTACAGAACTTGGTATCCAACAACGATTCTCCTTGATATACTACTCGCAATCGAACGGTCAAGCAGAGAACGCCAATCGGCAAATTCACTCCGGCCTGAAAAAAGACTGGACAAGTCTGCTAAGGGTTTATGGGTCGGAAAGCTTCCCAATGTGCTCTGGAGCTATCGCACTACTAAGAGGACCCCCACAAGAGAATCTCCCTTCAACCTCACTTACGGCTCCAAAGCTGTCATCCCGCTGGAGGTTGACCTACCTTCGCCCCACTAGGTTGCCTTCTGTAACACACCATAATTTCTAAACAAATAAATATATAATATGTATGTATCTATATAATAAATTACAAAGAAAGCTATCAAGTGGCTCTCATTCAATCTCCCCAAAAACCAATGGCCTAGATTGATTCTCACAAAACATATTTTCCCACCCAAAATTTTAAACCCCAAAATTAAAATTCCCTCCCCCCCCTAAAACTAAAAAACTCATTACTTTATTACTATCTCTCTTCTCTCTTCACTTTTTCATATTTCTCTCTTTCTCTCTCTCCCTCTCTCTCTCAAATTCTTTCTTTATTACTTAGAAATTTAGATTTTAAGATTTCAGGTTTGTAAAATTTTCAGAATTTTTATGCTTTTTTTATTGCACATGTTATATTGAAAATAGCAAATATCTCTTCAACAGTTAAATTTCATCATTTTCCACACGTAAAGTTCTAAGAAGTTGGATTTTACACCCTCATTTATAAATATTTTTCAACATATACTAACAGAAACATTTACTTTTATTTACAACTAATTATTATCATACTATTCAAACTTGAACTACATAATTGTTGTTTTACTGTTTACAGGACTTTTCGTGTGTTGTATCGTTCCGAAGACGTGCCATAGGCACGTGCCCACGGGCAAATCTAGTTATATATGATGGCAAAACATATAAATAAAAAATGGTAGATGGCAATTTGGAAAAATAAGGGAATATTAGAAAAGTGGGGGGGCCCACGTGAATTGAAACAGCATAGCCTTGCTACTTTGGTTCAAGTGCTGACGTCAACCACATGGGTGACGTGGCATGACATGGGGGGCCAAGTTGGCTTTATCTGGAAGAGAGAGAGAGAATATGAGTTAAATTTCTCCTACATCGGGAATTAAACAAAAATAATTAACTATAAATATAATTGCTTATGATCAACAGTCATCAATCCGGTTAACCACCTTTTGAGAGGTAGCCTGTGGTAGGCAGTTGTACTATACTATAAATAATTTGTCTGATAAATTACATAAATTGTCTGAGTTTGGGGCACGGGCGTTACAAACGGTATCAGAGCCGACTTTCGACACCGAGTGTGGGTACATACTGGTGATTATACCTGAGATGAAGCTAGCAGATGTTCTGGTAGGTATGCCTGAGAGGGAGCGAGGTTGGGACAGGTCGCCCAGGTAGGGGACTGTTCAACTAGCAGAATCTGTGTACTGTACATCTAGCAGTTTCAGAGTATGCCATTTCCACATCGACTAGAAAGGAAATCCTGCAATAAGATTGTGCATGCCCCGTGCTCAGCGAGGACGTTGACTTTTGAAGAGGGGGGTGTATGTAACACCCCATAATTTCTAAACATATAAATATATAATATATATGTATTATATATGATGGCAAAACATATAAATAAAATATGGTAGATGCCAATTTGGTAAAATAAGGGAATAGTAGAAAGGTGGGGCGGCCCAGGTGAATTGAAACACCATAGCCTTGCTGCTTTGGTTCAAGTGCTGACGTCACCCACGTGGGTGACGTGGCATGACATGGGGGAGGGGGGGCTTTGGTTTGTTGGCTTCATCCGGAAGAAAGAGAGAGTCCCACATCGGGAATTGAACAAAAAAAATTAACTATAAATATAATTGTCTATGATCAAGAGTCACCAATCCGGTTAACCACCTTTTGAGAGGCAGACTGTGGTGGGCAGTTGTACTATACTATAAATAATTTGCCTGATAAATTATATAAATTATCTGAGTTTGGGGTAGGGGCCTTACACCTTCAATGAATTACAAAACTCGAACCAGCTTCGGGGCAACTTGGACCTCATCGAGGAGATACGAGAAAGATACTCCATCCGTCAGGAGATCTATCGACGTAGAATTGAACAATCCTACAACAAGAGTGTCTGCCCTCCTAATCTCAAAGAAAGTGATTTGGTGCTTCGAAAGATATCAATTTCTTTTCCAAGCAAGAAAGGCAAGCTATCACCTAATTGGGAATGGCCATATAGGATCTCAAAGGTTGTCTGCCCTGGCGCTTAACAACTTGAAGACTCGGGGGGCAAGAGAGTGCCAAGAACATGGAATGCGGAACACTTGATGAAGTACCAAGAGGATGTTTGAACACCACTCCAAGTAACTTATAATCCTTGAGCATTCTTGAGTTTGTTTTTTTTTTAGTTGATTTTTCTAATGTAATAATGGCTTGCAACTCGGAAGCAGCCACTTAGTGGTTTTTAATAAAAACAATTTCCTTTCTCAGAAAACCTATTATCTAAATGTTCTGGTTGTCTTACCCCGGAACGTACACTAAGTATAAAAACACTCTTAACAACAAGTTCGGAGTCCAACACTTCGTCCGACGCTACTTTAGGTACTTGAGAACAAGCAAGTACAAAGTAGCTCACCATTCGAATTTCCTCCGACAACTGTTGAAACAATCTTGAAGACATGTTCGGAGCCCAACACTTGGTTTGATGCTACTTCAGCTACTTGCGAACAAGCATGTACAATGTAGCTCACTAGTCAAAATTGCTCCCACAACTGTTGAAAATATCTTAACGACAAGTTCGGAGTCCAACACTTGGTTCGATGTACTTCAGTTACTTGCGAACAAGTATGTACAAAGTAGCTCACCATTCAAAATTGCTCCCACAGCTATTGAAACAATCTTAACGACAAGTTCGGAGTCCAACACTTGGTTCGATGCTACTTTTGCAACTTGCGAACGAGCATGTACAAAGTAGCTCGCCATTTAAAATTGCTCCCACAACTGTTGAAACTATCTTAACGACAGGTTCGGAGTCCAACTATTGGTTCGATGCTACTTTAGCTACATGCGAACATGCATATACAATGTAGCACACCATTCGAAATTGCTCCCACAACTGTTGAAATTCTCTTGCGAAAGTTAGCAAACCACTTACTCTTAAAAGAAGCTCGACAGATGCGATATATTATTTCTTCAAAATTCGGTATACAAGTCTTATTCAAGACCAAAAACTCATGCAAGACAAACTACAAGTTTACATAATTTCGCACTACAAGTTTAAAAATAGGATTAACTCGGAAATGTCCAAATTGGGCACGAATCTTAAAGCTCGTAGGGATAAAATGGTAGTTTTACCTACAAACTGATCCAAAATGGGAACTGGGTCTTTCTTCAAAGCCCAATAACAAAAAAATAGATCTGCCCTATTAGGTACGGGTAATGACTCGCTACAAACCAATTCAGATATTTGAAGAGTAATTCAAATTCATGATTATCTATAAAAGGCAGTTTAAATAGTCTCTCTTATCATGAAACGAGTTTAAACTGTATATCTTATCCAAAACCACCAGGACATAGAGATAACCGATTATCTCTTAACTGTCTCTTAAGGCTACTATAAATATCCCTCTCCTCCCATGGTAATAGGGTAATCAATCTTTTTCCACATAAAGCTCTTTCATAATCTTCCTAATTACTAACAAGAGCGTTAGAGGGTTCGTCGCCGGGATCCATCCCGGTGTATCGAACTTTTTCCAAGTTAACGGTAGCGTCAAGAAACCAGTCAAACGTGGTGAAAGTCAACAGGTTTGCTTACTCGTTTCCTCGAAGAATCCACAAATTTATCAGTTTGCTCCCACACCAAAATCAGCAGCAACACTTACCATTCTCATATCCATTTCCATAAACAAACATATACACACTGGAAGTTGCTCACACAGTCTGACACCCCCGAAGCTACATCCTCTTCCTGGCCTATACCAGCAAGGGAAAACACCGCACCCCAAGTAGAACTTCGGTACTTCCTCCCGACCGAAGCCAATGAAGGAAAAGTAAACACCGCACCCTGGCAAAGCTGGGTACTTCCTCGTGGCAAAGCCAACGAGGGAAAGAAAACACTACACCCCTAGTTTCAATAGGGCACTTCCTCACGACATCTGTCATCGAGGGAATATCACCGCACCCCAGCTGAGATGGGTAATGACATCACAACTCAAGCCATTAGCTTGGAATAGCATATTACTTTATTTTCATTTTCATCTTACAATTCACTTTACTTTTCATTTTCATCTCATAACACAACTATCATATCAACAACCCGCCAATTCACCCTGGGAGTTGTGCCAAGGCAGGTAGTTCCCACTATTCCCTTGGAAATAGTTGGTGTGCAGTTCCTCGACACAATTCTAAGGTGCATAAACTCATATCATAACATACTTTTTGTTTAATGACTGATACGGCTAAAAATAGGATTAAATCGGGACCGTTCACATCGGACTCGAATCTTAAAGCTCAGGGGTAAAACGGTAATTTCACATGCAAATGGGTCCGAAGCAGGTACTGGGTCTCCTTCTCACAGATCCAATAACCCGCAAACGGATCCACCTCAGCTGGGTACGGGTTTCAACCCGCTACCAACCCGATCCGACAAGATACAATCAAGGTCCCTGATTAGATCTAAATCAACGGCCATGATTCACAGCTATCTTTTCACTGGGGATTAGGGATTAAATTCCTTAACTGATTATAGGGGATATACCTTATCAGATTACATGCCTTATCTGATTACGGGGAATATTCCTTATCTAATCACGGGGATTACATTCCTAAAACCAGTCCCTAAGACGCCTATAAATACCCCTCACCCATCTCCATTAAGAGGTAATCAATCTTTTTCTGGTTAAACGCTCTTTCTTAATCATTCTGGTTACTGACTTGAGCGTCGGAGGGTGCGTCGCCGGGATCAACCCCGGTGTCTCGCACTTCCTTGCAGGTGAACGGCGGGAGTCAACGGTCAAGCTCCGGCGGAACAGGTTAGGTGTTTGCTATTCAGGTTTTCCACGAACTCACAAATACTGTCTGTTTGCCCCCACACCAAATTTAGCGGCAACAGATTGGCGCCGTCTGTGGGAAAACCATACGAATAGCCTCCTCCTCCTCTCGTCGACTAGCTCTTCTCCAGCCATGCCTCCTAGGAAAGTCAGATCCAGAGGGTCCAACCGTGGGCTCAACCCCGCTGATCAGCAAGAGGTAGTCCCCGTCCAACCCGCTCCGCAGCAGGGACAACCCCCGCTTCAAGTAGAGGACCCGCTTCAACAAGATCAGCCCCTTCAGAATCAGCAACCCCCCAAGGGTCCGACCGGACCTCAGAATGCTGGTGCGGGGGGCTCCCGCGGAAAGCAACCTCTCCACCAAGACCGCATCTCCATACACAATGCCTCTACGGATTCCATGGCATCACACAATCCTCAGAGTCGGCAGAAGAAGGACGTGGATCTTCGTCACCATCTGGACGGAAAACGGGCCCGAGAGGGAACCTCCCGCCACTATCGTCCGGGTGAACGATCTCCCCGTCACCGGGATTACAGAAGGTCTCCTAACCGTAGGGGGCGAAGGGAATCCCCCGAGCATCGCAGAAGAAGGCCACGCTCCCCCGTGGGTCGGCAACAGCCTAAGAACGAGGAGGCACCAATCACCCGTGCCGAGTTCCAGCAGTTCCAAGCGACCATCCTACAAGCTCTCACCAACGCACCCAAGGCTCCATCTCCTCCCCCGGTCCGAAGCCCTCGCCGACGGTTCCCCTCTTCTCGTCCTGCTCCTACTAACTCCCGGCGTACCCCAAGTCCTCGTCGCTCCCGAAGCTACCATCGCCGCAGCCCTCGTTCTCCTTCGTACGAAGATGAGTCTCGAGGCTCGGCAGATCACCGTCGGAGGGATGACGCCATGTACCGCCGTCTTCATGAAGTAGAAAGGTGCCTGGGTCGGATAAACCGAGAAGAGGAGCTTAGGGGGAGGACCCTACGTCCTAGCCAACCCCCTTTCTCCCGAACCATAGTGGATGCACCTGTCCCGTTCGGCTTCAAACCTCCCCAATTTGAGACTTACACCGGGGAGACCGATCCAGTCGATCACATCGAAAGCTTTAAGACTTTGATGCTCCTCCATCAAGCTTCCGATGCCCTCCTCTGCAAAACCTTCCCCGCGACACTGAAGGGCCCAGCTCGAGAGTGGTACTCCCGCCTCGCACCGTCTTCCATATTCTCCTTCGAGCAGTTCGAGACACTCTTCATCACCCACTTCGTGAGTAGCAGGCACACGGAGAAGACTAGCATTTCACTCCTCCAGCTTAGGCAAGAGAAAGGTGAGAAGTTAAGAGACTATGTGAAGAGGTTCACAGCCGAAGCCAGGACTATAGCCTCCCTCGACCAATCCGTCGCAACAGCCGCCTTCCAATCCAACGTCTTCAATTCCAGCCTCCGCTCATCTCTTGCTAAGAAGCCTCCGCGGAACTTTGCCGACCTCCTTCTCAGGTGTGACAAGTACGTTCGTGCCGAAGAGGCCGCCTACCCTCCAAGCTTCGGAGGGTCTGCCTCAGGGACGAAACGAAAGCTGACCGAAGAAGATGAGGGCTCCCAAAAATCCCAGAAGGACAGCAATGGACAGCGTCGCCCGACTCCTCGGTTTGAGAAGTTCACCCCCCTCATTGCCAACATATCAGAAGTCCTTATGGAGGTGGACAACGAAGGGCTACTCCGCGCTCCCCCGAGAATGAATACACCTGGCAAGAAGAGGAATAAGGATAAGTGGTGCCGCTTTCACAGGGACCACGGCCACGACACGGATGATTGTCGGGCTCTCAAGGAGGAGATCGAAGAACTCATACAGCGGGGGCACCTGATCCAGTTCGTCCAAAAAGAGGGGGCCGGGCTCCTCACCTGATCACCACCTCTTCCAAACGAACAGAAAGGCCCGCCGAGCTTCAAGACTCAGCTCCTCCCAAGAGGTCCTCACCTTATTGTAGAAGTAGGATTTTGATTTTCAATAAGGCCGATGCTTGTAACTCGGCCAACAGCATGTAATAATGGCTCGCCCTATTGGAGCAGCCACTTAGTTTATTTCAATAAAACTTATCTTTTCATTGAAAATTATTGCTCTTGCTCCTCTATCTCTCTGGGTTCGGAGTCCAGCTTCTTCTACATGGCTCCTCCCGCAACTCACTAAACTCTAACGATGGCTCCGGAGTCCAACACTTGGTTCGATTCTGCTTCGAATAACTCGCTCTTAAGCGGGTTAGAAGTGGTTCGCCATTCGAAATTGCTCCCACAGCCGTTGAACAACTTAAACGATGGTTCCGGAGTCCAACACTTGGTTCGATTCTGCTTCGAATAACTCGCTCTTAAGCGGGTTAGAAGTGGTTCGCCATTCGAAATTGCTCCCACAGCCGTTGAACAACTTAAACGATGGTTCCGGAGTCCAACACTTGGTTCGATTCTGCTTCGAATAACTCGCTCTTAAGCGGGTTAGAAGTGGTTCGCCATTCGAAATTGCTCCCACAGCCATTGAATAACCTCACAATGGTTCGGAGTCCAGCACTCGGCTCGACTCTTCTTCCTCGGCTCGTCCTCAGATGAGCCAGGAGTGGATCGCCGTTCGAAATTGCTCCTGCAGCCGTTGAATGGATCGGAGTCCAACACTTGGCTCGATTCTACTTCGCAAGTTCGCTCCTGAGCGGACTAGAAGTAGCTCGCCATTCGAAACTGCTCTTGCATCCCTCAAACTAACCTCACGATGGTCGGGGTCCTATGGCTCGACTTTACTTCACCGGCTCATCCTTAAACGGGCCGGAGGAAGATAGCCATTCCGAACTGCCCCCACGACCATCCGAGCTGAGTTACCCATCTACCGAGAAGCAAAGTGGCGGAAAATGTGCCCCAAAATCCGTGCTCGGATCTGCCGAACAAGATGCATCTACCGAGCAGCTAAGCAGATGAAGAGCACGAAGAAAAAGAGGCTAACGGGTCAGGGTCGGATCCAATACCCTCGGTCCGACCCATACCCTTCTTAGCTCCTTCATTTTTCTCCTTCTTCAGTCTTCCCGCCAAAGGTACCCAACACTTCTGCTCTTCTTCACTGTGCGAAAGAACGAGGCAGGGGAGAGAACCCGAATGCCTCTCCTCCCCTTCCTCTTTCTTCTCAAGGCCAAGCTCTTCACTCCGCTCGCCTCCAAAGCGGAGCTCTTCCCAATGAGTTCGGAGCTCACAACCCTCCCCTGGAGTTGCTCCTTGCACTCACTTCGGAGAATGGGTCTTCCCAGCACCTCTTCTCCTAGGAGTGGAGCTCCTCTTCAAAAATCTCTAAAACCAAACAGAATAGAGGCAGAGCTTCAGAGCCCCTCAACTCTTCCATATGCCGACCCATCCTCCCGAGCCGAAGAGTAGAGCTTCATCGACCCATCCCCTTCATCAACTATCCGAGCTTCTCCTCACGCTCGAGCCGTCCGAACTCCGAGCTCTACTACACCGAGCTACTTCGGGCAGAAGGTGAACTACCGAGTTACCGAGCCGAGCAAACAAGGAAGAAGCCGATCCGATCCGAGGTGCCGGGGTACCGACCCTCGTATATGGAGAAAAATTCGGCCGACCCCATCTAACCGTTGGATCATCTCAAAATTCGCACCCAATCGTGATGGATGGATCAGATCGCCCTACGTCACCACAAAACGACAAGATAACGTTTTTTCGAAACTCGTGCCTCTTGTCTCGTGATTCGCGCCACGATCGTGATCAACCGTCCAGATGGCTCTTCTACAAATCGAGCTCCCCACTCCGCTCGCATCCGAAGCGGAGCTCTTCTCAAACGAGTTCGGAGCTAGAACTCTCTCCTAGAGTTGCTCCTCAAGCTCCTCTTCCTGATGGCTCTTCTACAAATCGAGCCCCCCACTCCGCTCGCATCCGAAGCGGAGCTCTTCTCAAACGAGTTCGGAGCTAGAACTCTCTCCTAGAGTTGCTCCTCAAGCTCCTCTTCCTGATGGCTCTTCTACAGCCGAGCTCTTCACTCCGCTCACCTCCAAAGCGGAGCTCTTCTCCACAAGTTCGGAGCACAACTTTCTCCTAGAATTCCTCCTCAAACGTGTCTCTCAAATAGCTCTTCTCGACGAGATCGGAGCACAACTCTCCCCTAGAGTTGCTCCTTCCACTCACTTCAAAGAGTGGGTCTTCCCATGGCTCTCACGAGGATCTTCCCAGCACCGCTTCTCCACTATGCGAGAGAACAAGGCAGAGGAGAGAACCCAAATGCCTCTCCTTCCCTTCCTCTTCTCCTCTTCTCCGAGCTACTACGGGCAGAACAGCCCTGACGCGCCGAGCCGAGGTACCAGGGTACCGACCCTCGTATATGGCAAAAAATCGCTCCGAGGCGAAGTCACCGTCGGATCTCTCCAAAATTCGCGTCAGAATTCGATGGGCGGTTCAGATCTCGCCACGCCCACAAAACGCCAAGATAACGTTTTCTTGTGATCTGAACCCCATCCTCGTGATGCGCGCCATGATGAACGGCACAGATCCTGCCGCGTGTACCTTCCGAATTGCCTTTCATCGGCCTGCTCGACCGAGCTACCGAACAGCTTAGTCGAGCAGCCGAGCTACTAGGCACGGAAGGGTGGAACCTTCAAGAAACGCTTCCCTCAAAACGTCCAACTCAGCACCTCGGCCAAACAGCGCCAATGCGCTGAGCCGAGGTGCCGGGGTACCGACCCTCGTATATGGCGAAAAAACTCGCCGACCCATATCAGCCGTTGGATCTTGTAAAAAAGCGCGCTCGTCATGATGGACGGATCAGATCGTGCCACGCCACCACAAAACGACAAGATAACGTTTTCTCGAAACTCGTGCCTCTTGTCTCATGATTCGCGCCACGATCATGGTCAACCGTCCAGATTGAGCCACGTAGCTTGGATCTGCCAATCTACCAAACTGCGGTGCGGTGAAAAACGTACCTCTAAATCCGTACTCGGATTCGCCGAACAAAGCAAGCAGATGAAGAGGAAGAAAGAAAAAGAGGCTAACGGTCGGGGTCGGATCCGATACCCACGGTCCGACCCATACCCTTCTTAGCTCCGTCATTCTTCTCCTTCTTCCCCAACACTTCTCCTCTTCTCCACTGTGCGGAAGAATAAGGCAGAGGAGAGAACCCAATTGTCTCTCCTCCCCTTCCTCTTCTCCTCTTCTCCACTGTGCGGAAGAACAAGGCAGAGGAGAAAATCCAATTGTCTCTCCTCCCCTTCCACTTCTTCTCCCCTTCACTGCACCGAAGCTCCTCGCCCATCCCCTTCGTCAACACGCCGAAGCTCCCCTCTGTCCTCTAGCTCAAGTCAACACGAAGGAAAAGAAGTAGAGTCGAGGTAGGAGACGAGACGAAAAGAAGAAGAAGCAGAGGAGAAGAAGAAGAAGAAGAAAAAAAAAAAAAAAAAAAAAAAAAAAAAAGCCACGTGGCATGCCACGTGGCATCATCTCAATGATCCGAGGTGCCGATCCGGGGTGCCAATCCGAGGTGCCGGGGTACCGACCCTCGTATATGGAGAAAAATTCGACCGAACCCATCTCACCGTCGGATCGTCTCAAAATTCGTGCTAAAACATGATGAACGGCTCAGATCTCGCCACGTCACCACAAAACGACAAGATAACGTTTTTTCTCGAAACTCGTGCGTCTTGTCTAGTGATTCGCGCCACGATCGTGATCAACCGTCCAGATTGAGCCACGTAGCTCGGATCTCAAATCCGAGCTACCGACCTACCGAACAGCAAAGTAGAAAAAAAATTCTCCTCAAATTCCGTGCTCGGATCTGCCGAACCGGGTGCATTAGCCGAGCAACAAGGAAGAATGGAGAGAGAGAAAAAAAAAAAAAAAAAAAGAAAGCCGGGCTCGGACCCGTTAAGGGGACCCGAACCCGAAAATCCGAACCCCATAAATAGCTTCCCCTGCCTTTTCTTCTTCTCGTCCAAGCTCCCGCCAAAACAATCAGTGAAAAAAAAAAACCCAAACTCTTCTTCACCGAGCGTCCATGCGAAGCAAACCCAACGGAGACCTCCTTCTCCATGGCCAAACTCCATGCCGAGCCGAACCCATCAAGCTCCGCCACAAAGCTCCGTCATCCTCCTCGACGAGCCACCGCCTCGCCACCTTCGTCGACTCTCCATGCCGAGCTCCAATGCCGCCGTCGAAGCTCCGAGCTCCGCTACCGATCGCAGACAACCTCACCGACTGCCTCCTCCAAGCCCCACGAACAAGCTCCGAGCACCACCTTCGCGAGCTTCATTCGTGCCGAGCTCCAATACCGCCGTCGAGCTCCCCACAGCGCCGACAGCTCCTTCAACCCCACGCTCGCCTCTTCTCTTCGTCGAGCACCGAAGCATCGAGCTCGTCAAGATGCCGACCCACTTCGCCGAGCTCCCACTCTCGCCGAGCTTCCCTCGCGATTGAGCTCCGAACTTGAACCCATCACCATGGCGCTAGCAAGCATCCCCTACATCGAGCTCCGCCATGCTCCTCGCCATTACTGCCGAACTCCACATCGCCGAAGCTCCGCATCACCGAGCGCTTCGCTGAGCTCTCCTTCATCTCCCATCGAAACTCCGGTGCCAAGCTCGAGGCTTCGCCGAGCTACAAATCCACTTCGTCACGAGCTCAACCCATCACCGTGCTCGCCACCTTCGTCGCCGAGCTCGCAACAATCGCCGGAGCCTCCCACTGTCGAAGCTCACGACGGCGAAGAAGAGAAGCAGCAGCGAGAAGGAAGAAGAAGAAAGAGAGAAGCGAAGAAGAGAAGCAGAAACGAAGTAGAAGAAGAGAGAAGAAGCAGCGGGGCCAGAAGGGAAAAAGAAAGAAAAAAAAAAAAAAAAAAAAAAAAAAAAAAAATACGCCACGTGGCATGCCACGTGGCAGAATCCTACGCATCTGGCCGAGCCGAGCCGTCTTTGCCGAGGCGCCGAACCGAAGTACCGGGTTACCGATGCTGTAAATTGAGAAAAAAACAGACCGACCAACACGATCCGTCCGATCGTCTCAAAATTCGCGTCGCGACACGATCGACGCTCAGAAACGCGCCACGTGTCCAGATCGTGATCTGCCTCACGATGCGTGCTCATCTGATCATGATGGACGGCCAGAAATCTGCCACGTGTCCAGATCGTGATCTGCCTCACGATGCGTGCTCATCTGGTCATGATGGACGGCCAGAAATCTGCCACGTGTCAAGGTAATATTTAAATTATTTATTTATTTATTTAATTGTTTTTTTTTATTTAAAAAATCCGAAAAAATAATTAAAAAATCGAAAAAAATTAATTAAAAATTCTAAAAATAATTATTAATTCAGAAAAAATTATTTTTAAATTCTGAAAAAATAATTATTAAATTAGAAAAATTAATTAATATTTTTGATAATTAATTATTTAATTCGGAAAATGAATAAAAAATTCAAAAAAATGAGAAAAAATTCAAAAAAATCTGGAAAAATCACCGAAAATCCAGAAAATTCTAAGAATATTTTTGGGCATTTTACAAGCCCATAATAACACTGTTACACCCCGAGCAAGATTCCAAACTCCCTTGAGAACACCGATAAAATCCCGTACGCCATTGAAACAGTAAAACTACTCCTCAAAGGCTGATCACACTCAGTCTTTAGGAGTGGGGGGCTCGTGATACGGCTAAAAATAGGATTAAATCGGGACCGTTCACATCGGACTCGAATCTTAAAGCTCAGGGGTAAAACGGTAATTTCACATGCAAATGGGTCCGAAGCAGGTACTGGGTCTCCTTCTCACAGATCCAATAACCCGCAAACGGATCCACCTCAGCTGGGTACGGGTTTCAACCCGCTACCAACCCGATCCGACAAGATACAATCAAGGTCCCTGATTAGATCTAAATCAACGGCCATGATTCACAGCTATCTTTTCACTGGGGATTAGGGATTAAATTCCTTAACTGATTATAGGGGATATACCTTATCAGATTACATGCCTTATCTGATTACGGGGAATATTCCTTATCTAATCACGGGGATTACATTCCTAAAACCAGTCCCTAAGACGCCTATAAATACCCCTCACCCATCTCCATTAAGAGGTAATCAATCTTTTTCTGGTTAAACGCTCTTTCTTAATCATTCTGGTTACTGACTTGAGCGTCGGAGGGTGCGTCGCCGGGATCAACCCCGGTGTCTCGCACTTCCTTGCAGGTGAACGGCGGGAGTCAACGGTCAAGCTCCGGCGGAACAGGTTAGGTGTTTGCTATTCAGGTTTTCCACGAACTCACAAATACTGTCTGTTTGCCCCCACACCAAATTTAGCGGCAACAATGACCATTCTCATATTCCTCACATAATACACCTTACTTCAAGTTTTACACTCATATTACATTTTACTTTACTTTATTTTCATTCATACAATATCATATTATACATATACACTTTCTTTACTTCTCATATTTAATAACATAACACGATCCAATTCTTTCATGAATATCTCCACATCACCATCTCTTTATTTTCATTTATAATTATATAATGCAATTTTCTCGTTTTTCATACTTAGTTAACCACACAATATTTTCATTTGCATACACATGAATCATATTCTTTCACACTCATCTTCATATATATACATTTTCTTTCACTCTACTTATTCATTTCCACTCAGATACTTATTTCACTTTCTCATTTCCACTTTACATCAACTACTATCTTTTCTTTCTCATTGTCATATCACATTATATGTTTTCTCTACTTTCTCATTAACATTCACATCATATGCTTTCTCTATTTTCTCATTTTCCTTTTCATTTTACATTTATTCATTTTATTGATTTGTTGACCAGTGAGCCACAATATCGCAATATACTGAAAGCCGACAGCCCAGTAAAACATGCGGATCAATGCTTACACAGAGTCTTACATATCCGAGGCTACATCTTCCTCCCAGCCTATGCCAGTGAGGGAAACACCGCACCCCAAGTAGAACTTGGGTACTTTCTCCTGGCCGAAGCCAGCGAGGGAAAAGAAAACACCGCACCCCGGTGAAGCTGGGTACTTCCTCGTGGCAATGCCAACGAGGGAAAGAAAGCACCGCACCCCTAGTTTCACTACGGACTTCCTCACACCATCTGTCATCGAGGGAATATCATCGCAGCCTAGCTGAGCTGGCTAATTACATCACAACTCAAGCTGATAGCTTGGGCGATAAAAACACCGCACCCCAAACATAGTTTGGGTAATACACACCGCTCCCCAAGTCATACCTTGGGTGTTAGGAGGTCCAGCCCAAACCCCCAGGATTTCTGTAGGTACTGGTGAACAAAAATTTGTATCAGTTATTATCATTTTCAGTTCATCTTTTCATCTCATTTTACCACCACACAACATCTCATCTTTTACTTCAATAATTTTCCACATTCTTGACTTTAACTAAGCGATTTATTATCACATAATCTCACACATTCACTTACATCTGGTTATTTCATTTATAAGATTATTACATCGTATTATTCCGTATTATAAACACACCAAAGTATTTATTTACTCACATTATAATGTCTTAGGCAAATGCCAAAACTAAGTAGATGAATATATCATATGACCGCCCATTAGTTTCACTTTAAACAATCACTACATTATACATATACTCACTCATTAATTTCATCGATTAAGCTAAAAAAATCATTATCACCCATGTATATATCACACACATACACCAAATAGGTCAATACATCATAACACCAAATATATATATATATATGCCATTTTTGTTTACATAATATTATACGTATATCAACCCTAATTATTTCATATTATCATACATATGCCCAATATATCACCCATAACACTGAATATTCAAAATCACACAAATTCACCATATAACAAAATTTTAACAAATAATAAAAATTCCGTATTTTCGGTTAAATCTTCATTTAGTTGAATCCCACAAAAATCACTTCGAAACTGCATAAAATTCTGTCACAATAATATAGATATACTTAGTATGATCATACTCACTTGATATCCCGTGAAGACTCGGAGCACCACTTCTCCATCATGCATTCAAAGTTGCTAACATCTCCTATTATCAAATTTCCAATCTAATTAGGGCTCAAAACATCCAAACCAGTCACAGGTAAAAATAATACTAATCCTAATGTCACTCAGGCATTTTATTGAATGCCTGACATGCCGACGTGCGAAGCACGTATTATTCGAATTCCTACGGGATTTTTATCTCCATAAAATTTTTAAAATCACCCCATACTATTGTAATGGTTCAATTACAATTTTTTTTTACTATTGAGGAGATAATTCTCATATATTTACTTCTCTTTTGTAAACCAAAAATCCTAATTTATAAGCAACTTGCAAAATGTCGAAAAATTTTCTAATTTCTTGCCTCTATAATACCCAACACCTCCTAATCTTCCTACTACAATATTTCTATTCAATAGAAATTAAAATCACTTAATTCTGTACAAATAAAATACAATAGGGTATACCTTCCCATTGCTTTTTCTCTAAATTGAAGCCACCATGAGGAAAAGAACCCTTCAATTAGAATACCCCTAATTTTAATCGAAGTTTTATGAAGGAAAACCCTGGGATTTCGGCTTGGAAATGGACAGGAAATGGGTCGCCATTTCAGTTGTGCGTGAGCAAAACCAAGAGAAGGGGGAAGAAGGAAGAGGGGGGGGGGGGGGGGGAGGGGGGTTTGGAAAAGAATAATATATAAATATAATGATTATTAAAAGAATATTTACATATAAGCCCCCCATCATCAAAATATTACAAATAAACCCCAAACTGTATACATTAATAATACTAACAATACAAAATACATTAAAATATCTCATAATAATCCTCCAAAACTTTGAAAAAATAAATAAACAAAATTTCTTTAGATTAAACTCAACTCATAACTCCAATATATCAATAATACCAATCCAACACAAATTTCAACACCAATATCAATATTTAAAATAAAAATATACCAAAAATAATTCTCACCACTCCAGGGATATAAAAACGGATATTTTCAGTATTTTAAAAATTCGAGGTATTACATCTACGTACATCATGGACAACATGAGGACCGCTTATGACATTCACGTAACGATCCATGCAGCGTTCTCATGGTAGGTTAGTCCAGTATGTTATTACTCTAATATGTACCAATGTAAAGACTTGATATCTCATATCCATGCCCTATGAGAATGGTCATCATTCTACTCACTCACAAATATCTATGTATTATCACTGTCCTAATTCACAATAATACTCGACTAGGGATATTTAAGAACAACGTTCTGATTTTAGCCAATACGATCTCACAATCAAGTCATGCACTTGATATCTCATGACATTGAACTTACTATTCTAAGGACTTCATTATGTTCATTTAATTCACAATAAATAATGCAATAAATGAAATGCTTAAATATGAAATAAATTTCATGATATAATGTAAACTAGAAATGTCAATACACAATTGGCCTCTAGGTATACACCAACAAGCTCGAGTCCATCGTTCCACGAACAACAATCCTGCTATTAACAACCTGTGGGCACGTCAGTTCAATGCAACTGACACAATGAAGATGAAACTAGTGAACCGAAAACCCCAACAACTAATATTTTGATGCAAAAGAAAAGAATTAATCAAACCAAGTGTTAGTGTATACCCTGACCTAGATTCTAA
This sequence comes from Hemerocallis citrina, assembly GCA_017893485.1. NCBI lineage: Eukaryota > Viridiplantae > Streptophyta > Magnoliopsida > Asparagales > Asphodelaceae > Hemerocallis > Hemerocallis citrina. The sequence goes on along the minus strand of CM030364.1, from coordinate 145,257,293 downwards.
GGCACAACTCAAAATACACACAATGCTCATACTCCAATGCGAACTTGATTTCGAAAATTATGCATCCCATCCTACATACCCTCCAAATCGAGTTCGTGTTCTCCAGATGATATGGTTCAATCCATCTCCATACATCCTACACATGTGCTTTCTTATGTTTCTGACGTTCTAGTGATGAGAGGTTGCAGACGCACGGTTCACCCCCGTCGCTGCAGCTAGTAGTGGTGTCCTAGAATCCCCGTTATGATCCCCACTATACCCAGGGTCACAGTCATACAGTTCACTCCCGCCGCTGCATGTTAGCATTGGTAATGCGGAACTCCCACCACTCCAGACCTCATAAAAAACCTGATGTACAGACATAAAGGCACCCCATGGAAACCCCGTTCGCCGAAGACATTCGGGCCTTACTCAGTAGTTGGAGCCTTACCCTAAGCCCCTTGCCGGCCTTGAACAACATAGGACTTGGCAAATTTTTGGGTTTCCCTTAATCTCTGATCTACTTGTCCTTACACTAGACCAAAACTTGCAATTGAGATGATGCCACCAACCTAGAACTCATCAAATGTTGTTATGGGCATAAAGGCACCCCACGGAAATTCTGTACGCCGAAGACAATAGGGTCTTACTCAGTAGTTGGAGTCTTACCCTAACCCTCCTATCCGCATTAAGCAAACTTAGGACTTGGCTATGCGAGACAATGCCATGTGTCCCCCTGACAGGTGAGCATGACACCCATAAGTACATGTTCTTACATTCAACAATAACTCAATCTAATCCTAAGACACTACCATGCCCAAGTGTACTAACACTAACCAAACTAGGGCCAAAACTATAGAATAAGGTTAATTCTACAATTACTAAATTATTGTTTCATTATCTGGTTTTCCCCGATTCTCAAGGCTAGTTAAAACTCTAGCCCTCTTTCTATTAGTTCATTAGTTAGACGATTTACCATCTAGTAACAAAAATCCTAACATAGAAGTCATGCTTTTAATCCAATTATGATCAGCTAGTTAACCATCAAGGCCCGACTCAGCCTTCCAATCTGGCCCAAGAGTGGGCCCGCGTCGGCCTAAACTTGGTCCAACGGAAACAGAAAATCAACCCACTGTCGATCACCATTATGCCCCCCTCCCTATGCTTGTAGTTTCACCATGACTTTGGCCCGATCAATCCTACTTGAGTCCCACAATTCCTTACGCCTCCAAGGTCCTCCTGACATCATACAACACTGGAGACCAATCTACAGACAACGAGCGAGTCGGCGCACGAATCGTCTCCTTCAACGATTTCGAGGTTTCACGGGCTCCTATTCTACCAATGTACTCAAGTATGAACAACTTAGGTCTAGGGTCTCAAAACTCTATCTAACTGACCCTACACAAGCATAAAATTCTAATGTTGTGCTCTACAAGTTATCTTGCAAAAATGGCACTTAAAAGTCCCAAAATGCTGGATTTACAATTTCAAACAGCAAGCACATCATGATAATTTATGCCATTTAGGTGTTCTTTTCATACTCGTTTCAAAGGCTAAACACTTCTGGACAAGATCGAAACATTCACAAAACATTAACAACGTACTAAGATATCAAGTAGGGGTATTTTTGTAACACCCTAGATTTTCAAATCTTATTTTATATTTGGAGTTGTTTGATTTTTACGTGTTGTGCACGTAAAATATTTTTTAGCATGCATTTCTCAAAAAAAAAAGTGTTTCATAAACTAGTAATCGCCATTTATTTTTTTAGAAAGCCTAATTTAATCCTAAGCTTAATTTGTCTCTTTGTAGCCCACATTAGTTAATTAATTAATTAAATTAATAGAGCCCATAGTCTCTTGGGCCATTAGTGAGCCCATGTAATTTAATTATTCTTTATTTTAGTATAACTTGTAGTGTAGACTCAAATAATAGACAATTAATTAAACTAACATGTACAACTTGTAAGTGGGGGACAGTAGGATAACACGTGCATGAACAACAGTGTGCAAAACACACCATTGGAGTAGGCTGGATTATGCATGAGTGGAGAAGGGAAATCGGAGTAGTGGTGAGGTGGTTATCTCATTCATGGGTGGTTATGGCAACTTCCAAACTAATCCTAGCCCTTAATTCCTAACTATTTGATCTAATCTTAGCCATTCAAACCACCCAAAATTATGCATAAATACCCCCCCTAAATGAGTATATTCACACCTAATCTATATCAAAAGAGAAAGATAAAGAAATACAATTAGAGAGTAAAAGATTGAGAGTTTAGTGAGTTCAAAAGATTGAGAGTTGTGTTAGTGTGTTCTTCATTCCCATTTGGTGGCCGGATTTCTTCAAGGAGCAAGGAGGTCGGGTGTGCTTCAAGACGAGGAGGAGATGACTTGTGGTGGCTCAAACTAGGAGGAGAATGCCTATTTTGATCAATCTAGGAGTTTTAGGAGTTCATTTCATTTTCTCTCCAATATGGTGGGCAATTTTCTCTAACTTCTAAGTAGTATCATGCTAGGTTGTGTGCTAATCATGCTAGAATAAATAGATGAAAATATTGCTCTTGATAGTACCATGATTAAGGTGAAAATGGAACATATGTGAAATTGCATAAAATGAATAAGTTAATTTGATTGAATAATATGTTTGTGGTTGTGATATTTGAATATTAATCTAGCATGCTAAAATTAGAATAAATGTTCTCCATGTCGAAATATTTGTGTTTGTGAAAAAATGCAATTTTGAGAAATGTTTATGAGGAAAGTGCTAATTGTAAGAATTTATATATATCTTAAGCTAATAGGCCTACCCCATCTCTCCTTTCTCTATTTTGAAATAGAGAAAGGAGAGCAAAAGTAGGAACTGACACGTGTAACCTACACTAATTGCCAAAACAGAATTAATTTAAAAAACACAAAAAAAAACATTTCCTCTTCCACATCTCCCCCAAAACCCACAAACCCTAACTCTCCCTACCCCAAAACCAACCCACATCTCCTCACCCGTCAGTCCCTGCCGCCGCTCGCCGTCCACCCCGCCCCGATCCTGCCCGTCTCTACCATCCATCGTCGTCGTCTGTCGTCGATCCCGTCCCGACCCCGCCGTCTCTACCCTCTATCGTAACTTTCCCTTATGATTTTTCTACCTTTCTCTAAGCCACAACAGTTTCCTTCTAATTATTGTCATGATGATTGAGGCTTTCAGTGTGGAGTTGTTTCCTGGACCAATATAGAAATAATTATAATGGATATTAATAAAATTTAGTTCAACAATTTTGACTGTACGTACTCCATATGAAACAAAATGAAAATTAGTAAACAATATTTGAAAGGAAGAGCACTTCACTTTCTGTCATAGTAAATCATGCTGGAAAACTTACAATCAGGTTGTGTCGAAGTTATAGGTCAGTGTGTTTGCAATGGAGCGGTCGTGAATCTTTGAATAGAAGTGTCAAGCATTGGAAGCATAGGTGTATGGATGAACTTTATAACATAGCATATATATGTTAGAAACAGTAAACAAAAGCTTCAAATCATGAAATATTTTTGCTCAAAACTGAGAATGTTATCCACAATATTGGAGGTTGCTCAAATTGCAAATGCAAATCTTTTGCAAGATGTTAGTCCAGGGAACCACACAATGAAATACTAATTCTCAGAGGATCAAGTCTAAATTTGAATGCCTCAACAATCTGCTGCTCACACTTGACCACAATCAGGTTCATATACACATAATAAATATGAAAAATAAATGCCTTTAATAATAAAACATATGTTCGGTTAGAGACCCACACATTAGCCACAAACAAGGAAAGCAAATTCATCCTCAATTAAATAATATCATCAGGGTAATCAAACTTCATATAGATAGAAGGAGCACAATCCCTTGGTTATAAAATGATTGAAGCATTAATGACAAATAAATTAGGACTAAAGAAGCTAATATCTGGTTTATAAATCACCGTAATTTCAAGATGTCCGTAACTGACTTTTCTGCAATTGTTCCGGACTAATGTGGAAACAATCCTTTTCAAAATAAAGGTTAAGTGCTAAATCTAAAAATCATTGTGGCAAGGAAGTGCTCTAATAAGCTTAATTAACCTTTACTAAAATAACTCAACAGTTAATCTTTATCGCCGACCTATGTGGAAACAATCCTTTTCAAAATAAAGGTTAAGTGCTAAATCTAAAAATCAGTGTGACAAGGAAGTGCTCTAATAAGCTAAATTAACCTTAAAGAAGTGCTCTAATAAGCTTAATTAACCTTTTCTAAAATAACTCAACTGTTCCCTTTTACTTAAGATTTTTTTATCTTTCTCTAAGGCAAATTTAGTGGATTCTAATTATTATGATGATGTCATTGAGGCTTTCAGTGTGGAGTTGTTTGTTGGGCTAATGTAACAATCATTACAGTAATATTTATCGTGGACCTATGTGGAAACAGTCCTTTTCAAAATAAAGGTTAAGTGCTAAATCTAAAAAATAGTGTCAGAAGGTGTAGTGCCCCGATTTTCATTTTATGGAAATTATTTATTTATTTTGCACGTAGTGTGCACGTACAATTTTTGTAGTATGAAATCTTATAATTATTTTTATTATGGATGATGTGTGTTCTTTAATTATTTTTATAAAGGCCCATTTTTCTTCAAACAAACAAAAGCCTTTTTTTCTTTTTAAAGCCCAAATTTAATACAATTTATTATTTTTTATAACTATTATTTTGGCCCATAAACTAAAGCCCATGAGTTACTTTTATTTTAAAACAACTTGTAATGTAGAATACATTTTTAAAGATTATTTTTATGTAAAATTTAATGTACAAATTTTTGGAGACAAATGCATGCACGTGCATTGCACGTACACGTGCAATTGAATCCACATGTGCATGGCCGGTTTTAAGCTTAGGAGGGAAAAATGAAATTTGGAGTGGAGTCATGGGTGGTGGTTACTTGATCATGGTTGGTTATTGTAACTCCTCCTTGAATCCTAGCCCTTTGTTCCTAACTCTTAGTTTAATCTTAGCCTTCCATTTTCCTAATTTTTTAGATAAATACCCCCCTTAGCCTAGCTATTTTTGTGCTAATTATTCCTCCAAAACCTATAGTTTAAAATACATTGTTAGTAGTTTAGTAAGTGAGTTAAAAGATTGAGAGTTGTGAGAGGAGTTTGTTCTTGCATCTAAAAGGAGAGGCTGGCAATCAAGAAGGGGCTCGAGTTGGCATTGTGGAAGGCTCGGGTGCGCGCATCAAGGAGGAGGATCGCTCTTTTGGCAAGGACATTTGTTTAGGAGGTGTTGCTAATTGACTTCTCTCCAATTAAGGTGGGTAATTTTCCGTATTTCTAATTAGGAAGCATGCTAGTATTAAATTGAATGATGATGCATGAAAAAGATTAATAAGAGTGCATTTTAATTGGAAAATTGGCCTATTAATTGATTGGAATGTTAATGAATAACTTGTTTGTGCTTCCATCATTTAATTTAAGTTGCGTGTAAATTGACTATGGCTATGGATTGTTTGAAGGAAACTTCATTATTAACATCAAGAATTATATGCAAAATTAGTAGATTGACAATGTCGCTTTATGTGCTTAAATAGACTATTGTGATAATGTTGTATGAATGACTTAAAAATATAATTTGGGGGTTTGTGAACTGATTAAAAACAGAGAATTGATATAATGATTGTTAATAAAGAGATTAGTGATGTTGAAATTTGATAAGAAATGTCAAAAAAGAAATGTGGTAGTGGTAGCTTATAATTTGAATTAAGTGTATGAAAAATATGTGTTAATTATTGAAAAAAATTATTTTTAATATACTGGAGTGTAAATTATGTTGGGAGTAATTAATTTGGAAACTTACAGTAAGTTTAATAAGAGCAAAATCAAATGAGAGCTTCTTGAACATCGAAATGTTCTACTAAACAGAGAGAATTGATTTAATTAGAATTCGAGTTGCACTATGACATCCTGAGCTTATAGCTCAAGTGGTCGGGATGATCTTAATTGCTACAGTGGGTTCGGGAGTCTCATAGGTTGCTGGTTCGAATCCCGTTAGCATTATATATTTGTTTCGTATTTTTGAAAAACAAAGTAACTGCAGCCGAGAGCATTTAATGCTCTCAGCCCTTCTTTATATCGCCTAGTGCTTTCGGCCTAGTGGTTTGTGCCTATGGCTTGTTTTCCCTGTGGTTGCTGGTTCGAACCTTGGTCTCGACCTGTGTTTAAGTTGTGGGAAAAAAATATTTTTTAGGTGTTTTGATAATCGAAAATTATGAAAAAAATATGATTATTATCCTAAAATTATGTGGGACTTATGAAAAATTAATTGGGAATTATTTAAATGAAGTAGAGTATATTTTTGAGAACAAAAGTATAATTTAGAACTATGGTTCTACACTTGTATGTTATGAAAGTTGCACTTTGCAAAAGGACTTGAAATAAAATGTTAGAAAAGAAATATAATAAAGAAAGAAATTATATGTAGTGATGTGATATGAATTATTCTCATTGAAGAATAGTGTGAAAATTATGAAATGTGAATATTCATTTAGTGATGTGATTTTAATGTGGAAATGATAATTGATGGAATACATAAGGAATAATTGAATTCCATGTATGGCTATGGACTCATGAATAAATTAGAAATCATGTTATTGGAAAAGAGAATGTTATTGAGCATGAAAACTCTAACATAGGGATTATGAATTGAAATTGAAAAATTAGAGTGTAGTCAAACTCACACCGGCAAGTGAAAGTGATGAATAATTATGATTATTGAAATTGAAAAGACCAGGTTGGGTCATTGTGAAATGAAAGTAATAAGACCGGTAGTAGTGAGAGGACTAACTCTAAAAGATTGGTTTTGTTAATGATTTCATTAAATTTAAGGAATTAGTACATTGTGGAGATGTGATGAAAGTGAGAGAAAAGAGAAAAACACAAGTATGAGAGTTAGAGTTTACGATGCGGGGGTGAGCCACAGAATGCATGCTTGATGTGTCAAGACACGGCGTGGGCACTACTCAGTAATGATCAGACTTTAGCAACGCTTGTGGGATGTTTGGTGACTGCAACAGGATCGTGTGCCATGAAGGAGGCTGAATTGCCACAGAATGCATGCTTGATGCGTCAAGACATGGCGTGGAATTCCCCTCCAGGTTTTCTGTACACGAGCTTGTACTCATAGATCATCTAGGATACTTACCGTAGTTACAGTAGTAGATTAAGTCATGACGAGGGATTGAACCCTACAAAGATGAAAAACGATTAAGAGGCTTGCCCTCGGACCTATGTAGTATGGGATGCATAGAATCCGAACAAGTGTGCATTAGTGTCATGTAATATAAATAATTGCATTAAGGACTAAGTGCACAATCACAACACGACATCAATAGGGTATTCCCTTTAGGTTGATATGTGACAAGTTTGTGTTTGATAAATATGGAAAATCAGTTATACTATTTCCGGCATAGAGAGGATGGCCGTGTATAATGTTCGTCGGTTGAATAAACTGACGTACCCACAGTTTTGTATGCAGGGTAAATGACATGATAAAGGTTAAAGAGGAACAGATGCCTAGAGATTATCCAATGTTGTTGTACATTTATTTAAATGTTGTAAATTTACTTTCGCTGTGCAATGTAAAGAGTAAAGTTTTTCATGTAACTCTGTTGTAAAGTGAAATGTTCAAATTTCCTTGTAAAATTGTACTAAACAAAGTGTAAAGATCCTGTGGAATCTCGAATACAGTGTATTTTGGAATTCGGGGCGTTACAGAGTGGTATCAGAGCCACGCTTCACACTTGTACAAATTTATAAGGAACGACACCCTAGTAGTGGACATTAGAGTGTGTGTTTGAGTCTAGAGATTTAAATGTATGTTACTTACATTTGTGTTGCTCTATGACTTATGCTTCTTCCTCCCTATTTTCTAAGATGGCTGATCACTTTGACCCTGCTGGAGACGACAATTGGCATATCATCGTGAAGATTACTATCCTGGACAAGCAGATTCCGAGGAAGAGTACTACCCAGGGCAAGCAGATTCTGACGGAGAAGAATGGCCTGAATCCCGAGAGATCACCCCACCTCCAGATTCATCTGATGACTCTTCTGACGAAGAAGAAGAACCGGTTCCAAGTAGTCTTGTGACTTCTCTTCAGAGGCAGGTAGAAACACTGCGGAAGAGAGTTGGACTATTGGAGGCTCAGGTGGCAAAGCGCAAGGATGATTTCGCAGTTCTCAGTCATCATGTATGGGAACTCGAGAAGAGGAAGAATATGATCGATGTGCTGAAGGAAGAAGTTGATGAACTACGGGGAGAACTTCGAGAAGCGAAGAGGAACCGTAGGAGTTAGACTATTGTAGCTTCTTCTGTTTTCATTCTGATGTCAAGAAATGTTTTTCAATTCGAATGTATAATGTTTGGAATTTAATGAAACGCAAAGTTGATTTAAAATTCATGTCTTATACTTCGAATTTAATGGATCTTTTGTATCAGAATATGGCTAGAAAAGGAGCTAGAAACGGGGAAGGTCTGGACTTGGAAACGGAACTTGCGAGGGTCTATCAGACGCTCAACGCCGTGGCCATGAATCAGAACCAAGGAAGGGGGCCTGTGAATCCAGTGCCCGAGGTAATTAAACGTCTTGGAATCGTTCAAACGAATGAAACCACCTGTATTTGAAGGGAAGTCAGACCCTGATGCGGCCGACAACTGGATTCGTCAGGTAGAGACAATCTTTGAAGTGCTGGAGACTCCTGAAGGCAACAAGGTCATGTTAGCGACTCTGCAACTTGAGAAGGATGCGGCTGTTTGGTGGCAGTCGATGAAGAGGTTCATGGGAGGTATAGTTCTTGGCTGGGAGGAATTTTTGGAAGAATTCCGCAGTCACTATTTCCCCTCCGACATCTAAGAGAAGAAGGTTATGGAGTTTCTATCACTACAATAAGGTGGCATGTCAGTGAGAGAGTACGAGACCAAGTTTACTCAGCTCTCAGGGTATGCTCCTGAATTAGTGATGGATGAAGCGAAGAAGGCTCGTAAGTTCGAGCATGGATTGAGGCCGAGCTTGAGGTCCCGGATGATACCTCTTAGTATCAGAAGATTCGACAAGTTGGTCAAGTGCGCAGCAGCCACGGAAGCAGACATGGAGCAGTTTCATGTTGTTCAGAATCGGAGGAACAACTGGCAGTCTGGAAAGAGGCCCGCAAATTCTGGAAGTTTCAAGGGGCAACCATCTGCACAAAGGTTCAAACCGACAGGGACAAACGCTATTAGTGTGGCTGGAGGACCTGGGAAACAATGTTGTTAGATCTCCTGCGGTAAAATGCTTCAACTGTGGTGAGACGGGACATACCAATCTCAATGCCCCAAGCCACGGAATGGTAATCGCAATGTACCAATGCAGTAGACTGGGAAGAGATACCAACTAGGGCGAGTATTTACCTTGACGGAAGCTGATGCCGATGAAATGGATCATGTCATCACTGGTACGAGGGCAGATGTTTAGAGGTTTATGTTGGTTTCTTTTTCCCTGCTTATTTGGTGAACTGTTACGTAATGAGTGTGTATTATGTAATAGGGAAACTTTATTTAAATGGAATGAAAGCTGTTGTGTTGTTCGACACTGGATCCTCTCATACTTTTGTGTCTCCTAAATTTGCTAAAGTGTTGGGAGTTAAACCGAAGATTTTTCCAGGCAAAATCTTAGCAGTAGCTACTCCATCAGGGAAAACTTCAACCACTGATCGGTACTATGCTGATTGTGAGATTGTGATTGGGGACAGAATCTTTGGGATTGATCTGATCGAGCTGACTATCTTGGGAGTCGATGTTATCATTGGCATTGATTGGATGTCAGTGTACAGTGCAAGCATCGAGTGTAAGACCAAGACAGTAACAGTGAAGGCTCCAGGTGGACCTGAAGTCACTTTCCAAGGGAAGAAGAAGTGTTCTAGGCTGGTGGTAGCTATCCGCAAGAAAGAGATTCCTGTGGAGGTGCAAAGGATTCCTGTGGTTTCGAGACTATCCGACTGTGTTCTTGGATAATTTTCTTGGGATACCCCCACATCGTGATGTGGAGTTCAGCATCACTGTTCAACCGGGAAGTGCACCCATTTCTATGGCACCGTATAGGATGGCTCCAGTGGAATAGGATGAAGTGAAACGGCAGATTGAGGAACTGTTGGAGAAAGGCTTTATTCAACCTAGTGTGTCACCTTGAGGAGCACCAGTGCTTTTGGTAAAGAAGAAGGATGGATCGATGAGAATGTGCATCGATTACCGAGAGCTGAATAAGGTCACTATTCAGAATAAGCATCCTATTCCTCGAATTGATGACTTGTTTGATCGTCTACAAGGAGCATCTGTTTTTTCCAAAATAGATCTTCGATCAGGGTATCACCAAGTTCGAGTGAAAGCTAAAGATGTGCACAAAACTGCATTTAGAACTCGACATGGGCATTACGAATTCTTAGTTATGCCATTTGGAGTGACGAATGCACCCGCAATCTTCATGGATTTGATGAACAGAGTTCTGAGGCCGTTCATTGATTCTTTCGTCGTGGTGTTTATCGACGATATCCTCGTGTACTCCAAGTCAGAAGAGGAGCACACCGAGCATCTGGCAGCAGTTTGGAAGAAGCTGGAAGAGCAGGAGTTGTATGCCAAGCTATCCAAGTGTGATTTCTGGAAATCTGAAGTGGCATTTCTAGGTCACATCCTTTCTAAGGAGGGAGTGGCAACTGATCCTTAGAAGATAGAGGCCTGTGAGAGATTGGGCTAGGCCTACTATAGTGAAGGAAGTCAGAAATTTTCTTGGAATGACTGGATACTACAGGAGATTCATTCAAGGTTATGCTCAGATAGCCGTGCCGCTTACTGGACTAACCGAGAAGAATGTGAACTTCAAGTGGACTGAGCAATGTGAGGCAAGCTTTCAGGAGTTGAAAGAGAAGCTGACTACTGCACCTATTTTGGCTTTGCCTAGAGCAGGTGTTGAGTATGATGTTTACAGCGATGCTTCACATCGTGGGCTTGGTTGTTTCGTGATGCAAGCGGGAAGAGTAATCGCTTATGGGTCTAGGCAACTACGACCGCATGAGAAGAATTACCCGACTCATGATCTGGAGTTGGCTGCGATTATCTTTGCCCTGAAGCAATGGAGGCACTACGTGTACGGTGAGAAATTGAACATGTACACAGACCACAAGAGTTTGAAGTACAAATATCAGCAGAAGGATCTGAATTTGAGGCAGCGGAGATGGTTGGAAGTGCTTGAGGACATGTGACCTGAGATCTAATATCATCCTGGGAAAGCTAATGTTGTTGCTGATGTACTTAGTCCAAGAGCAGTTTATCCAGTTTGATTACAACTTAGAAGCATCTGATTGAGGAATTGGATCGAGCAGGTATTGAAGTTGTCTTGCAAGGATTGAGAGCATCTTTAGCTCAGTTGAGGCTTCAGCATACTTTTAATGGAAGGATCATTCCAAGTCAGGAGGTTGATACTGATATTTTGGAGATGAAGGAGCAGGTTAGTGCTGGCAGGTTGCCCGGATTTCAAATCAAGGATGGAGTGCTGTGGTTTGGAGACAGGCTATGTGTTCCGAATCAGGCGGACCTGAAAGAGAGTATTCTTCAGGAGGCGCATGCTACTCTTTTGTCGGTACATCCTGGGAGTACTAAGATGTACAGAGACATTAAACTGCATTTCTGGTGGCCAGGTTTGAAGCGGGATGTGACTGAATTTGTGGCGAAGTGTGAGGTTTGTCAGCAAGTCAAAGCCGAAAATCAAAGACCCGGAGGTCTATTACAACCATTACCTATTCCGGAATGTTAGTGAGATAACATCAGTATGGATTTCATTACGGGATTGCCCATGAGTCCTAAAGGCAATGATGTGATTTGGGTTATAGTCGATAGACTAACCAAGTTCGCTCACTTTTTGGCGATGAAACTCACTGCTTCGATGGACAAGTTAGCTGAGTTGTATGTTGGCGAGATCGTCTGGCTACATGGTGTTCCGTCAACTATTGTGTCTGACCGAGATGTGCGGTTTACATCGCATTTCTAGAAGAGTCTTCAGACAGCTTTGGGTACCAAGACAGATTTCAGCACTGCTTTTCATCCGCAAACCGATGGGCAGACCGAGAGAGTCAACCATATTTTTGAGGATATGCTTCGGTGTTGTGTACTAGACTTTGGAGGCAGTTGGGAAAGGCATTTACCTTTGGTAGAGTTTGCCTGCAACAACAGTTTTCAGACTAGCATCGGGATGGCGCCGTACGAAGCTCTGTATGGCAGGAAGTGCAGAACACCTGTTTGTCAGTTTGAAGTTGGGGAGCGTCAATTGTTTGGGCCTGAACTTATGCAGCAAACTCTGAAAAGATTGATCTGATCAAGAAAAGGTTGGTAGAAGCTCAGAGCAGGCAGAAAAGCTATGCAGACAACCGGAGAAGGGACCTTGAGTTTGAGGTAGGTGACTTCGTCTTTCTGAAAGTATCGCCCAGTAAAGGTGTGATTCGATTTGGCAAAGGCGGGAAATTAGCCCCGAGGTTTATAGGCCCGTATAAGATATTGAAAAGGATCGGGAAAACTGCTTACTAGCTTGAGTTACTGGAAGAGTTATCTTAGGTGCACAATGTCTTTCATGTGTCTATGCTGAGAGGTTATATTCCAGATCTGAGTCATCATTTGCCTGAAGTGCCGGAAGGTTTGCAGTTGGATCTAAATTACATCGAGTCTCCTGTCGAGATTGTTGATCATCGAGAGAATGTCTTGAGGAATAAGACGATACCGATGGTCAAGGTAGTCTGGAGAAACCATTTGGTTGAAGAGGCTACTTGGGAGTCTGAGGAGAGGATGTTGAAAGATTACCCCGAGCTTTTTGCTTGATTTGTAATTGTATTTTTCTTGTGCTTGTTGTGAGTTTTTGTTTTCTCGCTCTTGACTGTAGTTCCGGGGACGGAACTATTCTAAGAAGGGAGTGTTGTAGTGCCCCGATTTTCATTTAATGGAAATTATTTATTTATTTTGCACGTAGTGTACACGTGCAATTTTTGTAGTATGAAATCTTATAATTATTTTTATTATGGATGATGTGTGTTCTTTAATTATTTTTATAAAGGCCCATTTTTCTTCAAACAAACAAAAGCCTTTTTTTCTTTTTAGAGCCCAAATTTAATTCAATTTATTATATTTTATAACTATTATTTTGGCCCATAAACTAAAGCCCATGTGTTACTTTTATTTTAAAATAACTTGTAATGTAGAATACATTTTTAAAGATTATTTTTATGTAAAATTTAATGTACAAATTTTTGGAAACAAATGCATGCACGTGCATTGCACGTACACGTGCAATTGAATCCACATGTGCATGGCCGGTTTTTAGCTTAGGAGGGGAAAATGAAATTTTGAGTGGAGTCATGGGTGGTGGTTACTTGATCATGGTTGGTTATTGTAACTCCTCCTTTAATCCTAGCCCTTTGTTTCTAACTCTTAGTTTAATCTTAGCCTTCCATTTTCCTAAATTTTTAGTATAAATACCCCCCCTAGCCTAGTTATTTTTGTGCTAATTATTCCTCCAAAACCTATAGTTTAAAATACATTGTTAGTAGTTTAGTAAGTGAGTTAAAAGATTGAGAGTTGTGTGAGGAGTTTGTGCTTGCATCTAAAAGGAGAGGCCGGCAATCAAGAAAGGGCTCGGGTTGGCATTGTGGAAGGCTCGGGTGCGCGCATCAAGGAGGAGGATCGCTCTTTTAGCAAGGACATTTGTTTAGGAGGTGTTGCTAATTGACTTCTCTCCAATTATGGTGGGTAATTTTCCGTATTTCTAATTAGGAAGCATGCTAGTATTAAATTGAATGATGATGCAGGAAAAAGATTAATAAGAGTGCATTTTAATTGGAAAATTGGCCTATTAATTGATTGGAATGTTAATGAATAACTTGTTTGTGCTTCCATCATTTAATTTAAGTTGCGTGTAAATTGATTATGGCTATGGATTGTTTGAAGGAAACTTCATTATTAACATCAAGAATTATATGCAAAATTAGTAGATTGACAATGTCGCTTTATGTGCTTAAATAGACTAATGTGATAATGTTGTATGAATGACTTAAAAATATAATTTGGGGGTTTGTGAAATGATTAAAAACAGAGAATTGATATAAAGATTGTTAATAAAGAGATTAGTGGTGTTGAAATTTGATAAGAAATGTTGAAAAAGAAATGTGGTAGTGGTAGCTTATAATTTGAATTAAGTGTATGAAAAATATGCGTTAATTATTGAAAAAAATTATTTTTAATATACTGGAGTGTAAATTATGTTGGGAGTAATTAATCTGGAAACTTACAGTAAGTTTAATAAGAGCAAAATCAAATGAGAGCTTCTTGAACATCGAAATGTTCTACTAAACAGAGAGAATTGATTTAATTAGAATTCGAGTTGCACTATGACAACCTGAGCTTATAGCTCAAGTGGTCGGGATGCTCTTAATTGCTACAGTGGGTTCGTGTGTCTCATAGGTTGCTGGTTCGAATCCCGTTAGCATTATATATTTGTTTTGTATTTTTGAAAAACAAAGTAAGTGCAGCCGAGAGCATTTAATGCTCTCAGCCCTTCTTTATATTGCCTAGCGCGTTCGGCCTAGTGGTCTGTGCCTGTGGCTTGTTTCCCTGTGGTTGCTGGTTCGATCCTTGGTCTCGGCCTGTGTTTAAGTTGTGGGAAAAAAATATTTTTTGGGTGTTTTGATAATCGAAAAATGATGAAAAAAATATGATTATTATCCTAAAATTATGTGGGACTTATGAAAAATAAATTGGGAATTATTTAAATTAAGTAGAGTATATTTTTGATAACAAAAGTATAATTTAGAACTATGGTTCTACACTTGTATGTTATGAAAGTTGCACTTTGCAAAAGGACTTGAAATAAAATGTTAGAAAAGAAATATAATAAAGAAAAAAATTATATGTAGTGATGTAATGTGAATTATTCTCATTGGAGAATAGTGTGAAAATGATGAAATGTGAATATTCATTTAGTGATGTGATTTTAATGTGGAAATTATAATTGATGGAATACATAAGGAATAATTGAATTCCATGTATGGCTATGGACTCATGAATAAATTAGAAATCATGTTATTGGAAAAGAGAATGTTATTGAGCATGAAAACTCTAACATATGGATTTTGAATTGAAATTGAAAAATTAGAGTGTAGTCAAACTCACACCGGCAAGTGAAAGTGATGAATAATTATGATTATTAAAATTGAAAAAACCAGGTTGGGTCATTGTGAAATGAAAGTAATAAGACCAGTAGTAGTGAGAGGACTAACTCTAAAAGATTGGTTTTGTTCATGATTTCATTAAATTTAAGGAATTAGTACATAGTGGAGATGTGATGAAAGTGAGAGAAAAACACAAGTATGAGAGTTAGAGTTTACGATGCGGAGGTGAGCCACAGAATGCATGCTTGATGCGACAAGACATGGCGTGGGCACTACTCAGTAATGATCGGACTTTAGCAACGCTTGTGGAATGTTTGGTGACTACAAGAGGATCGTGTGCCATGAAGGAGGCTGAATTGCCACAGAATGCATGCTTGATGCGTCAAGACATTGCGTGGAATTCCCCTCCAGGTTTTCTGTACACGAGCTTGTACTCATAGATCATCTAGGATACTTTCCGTAGTTACAGTAGTAGATTAAGTCATGACGAGGGATTGAACCCTACAAAGATGAAGAACGATTAAGAGGCTTGCCCTCGGACCTATGTAGTATGGGATGCATAGAATCCGAACAAGTGTGCATTAGTGTCATGTAATATAAATAATTTCATTAAGGACTAAGTGCACAATCACAACACGACATCAATAGGGTATTCCCTTTAGGTTGATATGTGACAAGTTTGTGTTTGATAAATATGGAAAATCAGTTATACTATTTCCGGCATAGTGAGGATGGCCGTGTATAATGTTCGTCGGTTGAATAAACTGACGTACCCACAGTTTTGTATGCAGGGTAAATGACATGATAAAGATTAAAGAGGAACAGATGCCTAGAGATTATCCAATGTTGTTGTACATTTATTTAAATGTTGTAAATTTACTTCCGCTTTGCAATGTAAAGAGTAAAGTTTTTCATGTAACTCTGTTGTAAAGTGAAAAGTTCAAATTTGCTTGTAAAATTGTACTAAATGAAGTGTAAAGATTCTGTGGAATCTCGAATTCAGTGTATTTTGGAATTCGGGGCGTTACAGAAGGAAGTGCTCAAATAAGCTTAATTAACCTTTACTGAAATAACTCAAAAGAGTTTTAATTTGAAAAGAGAGAATATAGACGGTTACAGAAAGAGAATTGACATTTAGGTGTTGTTGCCTTGTGGTCACCGTTGCTTTATGTTTTTTTTCTTTGTGCTCACCGACCTGGTCATTTTTCTTCCTTCGTGGCTGTTTGTGTCTTTGCTTTGAAAAAGCGATCCATTTGAGAGGATCATTATTTATTATTATTATTATTATTATTAAATAAGTTGGAAAGCATGTCCACACTGAATGTTGATGATAAGTATAAACACTAAGAAATTTAATAAATGGAGCGAACACTTTTTTCCTTATAGAATTATATGTAAATTTTAGTTAAATATAGTGTTTTTATTGGGTATAAAGTGGTTGATTTTGTTTTCAGCAGTAGGTGTGAACATTCAAAGATAGTGGGAGATTTCCAATTATATTGAGGGAAGTCAGACTCTTTCATTACATCAGCTATGTTATATGTGTTCTTATCTCCTATTATACTTTCTTTTCTGTTAATCCCTATAGTTATTTATCTCAATATTTAATGTTTTATTATATTTTTCTACAAGTGTTTTATTGAGTGTAAAATGGTTGATTTTGTTTTTAGCAGTAGGTGTGAACATTCAAAGATAGTGGGAGGTTTCCAATTATATTGAGGAAAATCAGACTCTTTCATTACATCAGGTATGTTATATGTCTTCTTATCTCCTATGTCTCCTATTATACTTTCTTTTGAGCTAATCCATATAGTTATTTATCTTAATACATAATGTTTCATTATATTTTTCTACATTGTGTTTGATTACATATTTATTATTCATATTTAAATAATTGTCCAAAACTACACTTACTAATGTAGGATGCAAGACAAAAATAATATTTCGTCTTTCCAACTTAATAAGGAAATTTCTACATGTGTACGACGTCGAAGATTTGAAATATTGCAGCGAAAAAGGCATCATCCTATGAGGGCACTACTGACTTCAGATCGACATAAAATTGCACGTTCATTAAGAATTCTAAAGTTAAGACAAAAACGCTTGTGAAGTACTATGGCAAATGATTTGCTTACCCATACATCTGAAAGAAGGGTGACCTTCAACCTAAACACTTTAGAACAACACTCTAAGTTAATTAGAAACGTCCATCAAGAAAACATATCAATAGTGAGTGATGCAGCAAATGAGAGACATGATAGAAATTCAGTGACGTACAATGCTTGGTGTGTTGGTGAATCATCAATAGTGGGTGGACCATCTTTGCTATCAGATGATTTGAGCAGTAATAATGATTGGTGTGTAGGCGAGCCATCAAACGAAAGATCGTCATCTCTAACAATTCAAAATGAAGATACACATGATGATGGTAAGTTCAGTGTACTGTACTGTAATGCATAAAATATTAATAGTATGATATCTCTCTCCTATAATTCAAGACATTATTAATTATCTCCCTTCTATAATTCTTTCTAAAATTGGTTGTGCAGCATGTTCCGCTTAGATTGGTCATGCAATTGTAATTGAAAGAGGTGAAGATGCAGAGCCCATAAGAAGAATATTAGGTATCTATATATGGTTTAACACTATTAAATAATTTTATAACAGAATTATAAAATGACTGAAATTCTTTTTAATAGGTACGACGAGAGCGTATAAACCAAATATCGGGCGAAGTTCCTACTTAGGCAAGCAAGATGTTGAGTGTAGTAGTTGTCATGCTCAAATGTGGATTGGAGAGCGTTCTTCTACAACATCAATCAATCATCCACACTTTCAAATGTGTTGTAGAGAAGGTTTAGTTGCTCTACCTTTCTTGCCAACATCACCCCAGCTTATTATGGAGCTTCTTGATGGAAAATATGACACACCTCAGTCAAAATTCAAGGATCTGGTCAGAATTTATAATTCATTGTTCTCATTCACGTCGATGGGAGGAAAAATTGACTTGCTGGTCATTGTTCTCCTTCACATCGCCATGCATTTGAAGCTGTTGATCGAACTTTCAAAGATCTAATGAAGTTTAATAATGAAAGTGAAGCTGCTGACGCATTTGGCGGAAAAGTTGTTGTTCTCGGCGGGCACTTCAGACAGATTTTGCCTATCGTGCCAGTAGGTGGGTGACCCCGTATTGTATCTGCATCATTACAAAGGTCATATGTTTGGTCTTCATGTAAAGTGTATGAGCTGACGAAAAACATGAGATTGATGGGGAGTTCACTCGATCAGGCTAGCAAGAATGAACAAGAAACCTTTGCAAAGTGGATTTTAGATGTGGGAGAAGGTAAAATTCCAGGTGAATCTAATACTGGAGGTTCTGCAAAGGATTGGATACAAATACCAAATGACCTTCTAATTAAAGCTGCAGATGGTCTAAACGGTTTGATAGATTGGATTTATCCTAATATTGAATCTAGATATAATGACCCAGTATTTCTTGAAAAACGCGCTATTCTAGCACCTACTAATGAAGAAGTTAATGCTATTAATTCTCATATTTTGTCTATGGTTCCTGGACAGGTTGTCAATTACTTAAGTGCTAATTCAGTCGAACATATCCCGAATGGTACAAATGAGCAGGATATGCATCCGCCGAAATTTCTACACACAATTAAGATGAGTGGGTTACCAAATCATTGTTTAGAATTGAAGTAAGGAGTACCAATTATATTGCTGAGAAATTTGAATCAGTCTATAGGACTTTGCAATGGAACACGTCTTATTATTCAAACTCTGGGAGAACATATTATTATAGCTACAATTATTACAGGAAGGTGTGCATGTGAGACAGTTGTGATTCAAAGAATGAGCATGTTGCCTACAGATACTAGGTGGCCATTTGTCCTCAGAAGAAGATAATTTCCTATAAAGTTGGCATTTGCTATGACAATAAACAAGAGTCAGGGCCAAACTCTCTATAGCGTTGGGTTCTATCTTAAAAAACATGTGTTTACGCACGGTCAATTGTATGTATTATTATCACGTTGCACTTCCCGTTCTGGCTTGAAGATATTGCTGACAGATAACTCAAATGATCCCCAACAGACTAATGATCGTACACGTAATGTGGTATATCAAGAAGTTCTTCAAGAAGTGCGTAACTCCATGATAATCAATTGAAAGGTAAATGTCATCAACAATCTAATAATATTCGAATGATTAAAATAGTATTTATTGGCACGCAATATTTTTATATTTTAAGAATCTCATAATGTCATCTTAGTAGAGTTTATCAAAGCCTTATTTATTCTTTTTCTTTTTTCTTTTATGTGTCGTCTTATATCAATTCGCATTGGTTCATTCTGCTACATAAATAATTATTTTTTAATGTGATGCGTCAAACTAAATTTTCATTTCATATTTTATTTTTAATGTAGGCCGACATATGATGTTCATGTGTGGAGAATTCTGTCGCTCGGTAACGTGATTCCATGTTGAAATTACTAAAATATTTTGATACTACATTGTTGAAATTAGTACACATTTTTGTTTTTGTTTTGTATTTACGTAACTATAAACCATAGTTCTTTAGAAAATAAATTTTGCATTTTAACTGTTCGGATTGGACTCTTTTATTATCGTGAACAATTTATTTAAGCCATCTGTTGTATATATAATTGTGATTTAAGTATGAAAAATTATTGTGATTGAGTTTGGATGTGCCTTATTATCATTAAATATTTGAGTTTGAATATTGTGTTTTATGTGCAAAGCTTTACTACATAATTGTTGAATATTAATATGTTGGATTATAATTATACAGTAAAAAAGTTGTAAGTACAGGGAGGTTCTGCCGAATTTTTAAAAAAATATTATTAATGTTTTAATTTATCTTTTGGTAAAGTCTGTGCAATTTGCACAGCGAATATACTAGTCTTTACATTATTAAAATAAGATTGATTAGTGAATTATGCTTATTCATGATTAGTGTAATTGATGTAAAATAATCCTAAAGTGTATGTTAATTATTGAGAGAAATGAACATGAAATTGTTAGTAGAACACTATGTTTTCTTTTTATGTATACTTGTAGGAACAAAAAGAGGTACTTTATATGAGAAAATGAGTATTTAATGGCTTTAAAAATCCCAAATTACTGTTAACTTTGAATCAGGAAATTATTTAGTTTTGATGAAGAACAAATTTCATTTTGAAGAAATGAGTTTTTTTTAACAAACTAGAACAACCACAGTCTTGAACAAAACCAATTGGAATTATTTATCTATGTGTGAGTCACTCTGTCCATTCTGGTCAGTGGGTGCAAATTAAAAACTTCACAGTGGTAGGGGGTCATGGGCTCAAATCTTGGCATACACTATTTATTTTTGTTTTTGAAAATAACCTAACCCGAGACCTTGAGTATAAAAAGACTGAGACCCTCTTTATGATGCGTGGGCGCCTTGTCCTCTTTGGTCAGCTGCTGCGCCACAGTGACGTTACTGTAGCGCACATGCTGCTGCTGTCTGTTGGTGTGGGTTCGAAACCTGGCTTCGGCCAAGGTTTTTACTTTAGGTTTTTTTTTTTGGAAAATGAATTTTTAAATAGTTTCTTTTGTGAAAATTAATTGGTGAAAAATTATATTAATTATCCATGGATTAAATTGGACCTATCTAGAAATTTTCTATGGATTAATAAAATTATAGATCAGGATTTAATGGATTATAAGTGTTTTATGTGATAATTTAAACAATATGCATTTCTCTTTTAGGGAAAATTATGAGAATTATTTTGAGAATTCGAGACTTAATACCAATGTGAATAACTTCGCTTGGTTTATATAATTGAGATTTTGATTTATAAATGCAAAGAAAAATTGTCATGATATTAAATTTGTAATTTAAGAAATGGTGAAATGAAATAATCTTGTCTCATTATCGTGAAAAGTAATACAATAATTGAAATAAAGAAAGATCATGATGGCTTAGGAAATTATTGATGAGTGTGAGTACTCAATTTATGAACATGATATGGATTTTTGAACTAGAGGGTAGCTAAGTCCTATTACCGGCAAATTGAATGAGTTATAAATATTGAGATAAATTATTGAGATGAAAGACCAAGATGGTCAAGTTGTTGATTAAGACCGGTATAGAGGAAATAGCTAACTCTAGGGGTTGATTTTATTCATGATTCAAATAAACTAAGGATTTAGCTACATACTGGTGATGTGACGAAAGTGAGAGAAAAACACGAGTATGAGGCCATCGGATTGGCGGTGTGAGAGTGATTCACAGATTACCTGCTTAATGCGTTATGACATGGCGTGAGCACTACTCCGGAATTATCGTCCCGGTGGCGACGCTTATGGGGTGTTTGGTGACTACGGGTGATGCCATCGTTCCATGGCGGAGGCTGAATTGTCCATAGTCTGCCTGCTTGATGCGTCATGTCAGTGCATGAGATTCCCCTCCAGACTGCCTGGATATGGGCTCTTAGATCATAGAACCTCTAGGATACTTACCGTAGTTACCGTAATAGTTTAAGTCATGGCGAGGAATCGAACCCTATAAGATGAAGTACGATTAACTGCTTGCCCTCGGACCTATGTAGTATGGGATGCATAGAATTCGAACAAGTGCGCATTAGTGTCATATAACATAACAACTGCATTAAGGACTAAGTGCACAACACAATACGATATCTATAGGGTAGTCCCCATAGTTTTGCTTGTGACAAATGTGTGCTTTCTAAGTAAGAGAAAATTGATACTTTATATCCTTGCGTCAGTTAAATGAACTGATGAGCCCACAGTTTCTATACAGGATAAAGAGATTGACAAGATTAAGTATGCAAGCTGCTTAAAGAATGTTTCAGGTGTTGTACTTTTTATTCACGTAATTATTTGTAAATGACTTCCGCTGTTTAAATGTAATTCAAGTTGTAACTCTGATGTAATGAAAGTTTAAAATTCCTTGTAAAATTATACAAAGAGAAGTGTAAAGATCCCATGGAACTTTGAATTCAGTCTGTTTTGGAATCCGTGGTGTTACAGAGTGGTATCAGAGCCATGCTTCTAAGTAGTACAAATTTATAAGGAACGACACCCTAGAAGTGGACATTAGAGCGTGTGTTGAGTCTAGAGATTTAAATGTAAGTCACTTACATTTGTGTTGCTCTATGATTTATGCTTCTTATTCTCATTTCTCTAAGATGGCGGACCACTTCGACCCAGCTGGAGGTGACGATTGGAACATAGTTGAGGAGGATTACTACCCTGGGCATGCTGATTCAGACGAAGATCCCGAAGAATTTGAAGAGGAATGGCCTGAGTCTAGGGAGATCACTCCACCTCCGGATTCATCTGATGATTCCTCCGACAAGGAAGAACCAGTTCCGAGTAGTCTCATTGTGTCTCTTCAGAGATAGGTTGAGACTCAGAGGGAGAGAGCAGAGTTGTTGCAGGCGTAGTGTGCAAAGTGCAAGGAGAGCATTGCCACGCTCAGTCATCGTGTTTAGGAACTCGAGAAGAGGAAAAACATGTACGATGTACTGAAGGATGAAGTGGAGGAACTACGGGAAGTGCTTCGTGAAGCCAAGAGGAACCGTAGGAACTAGAATGTTGTATCTTCTTATCGCTTTCATTTGATGTCAGAAATGTTTTAATTTCGAATGTATGAAGTTTGAAATTCAATGAAATGAAAAGTTGATTTAAATTCATATTTTCTGCTTCGAATTTAATGTATCTTTTGCATCAGAATATGGCTAGAAGAGGAGCTCGAAATTGTGAAGGTCTAGACTTGGAAACAGAATTAGCGAGGGTCTATCAGACACTCAATGCCGTTGACATGAATCAGAACTAAGAGAGGGTGCCTGTGAATCCAGTACCTAAAGCAATCAAACTCGTGGAATAATTCAAACAGATAAAACCACCGGGGTTTGAGGGGAAGTCAGACCCTGATGTGGCTGACAATTGGATCCGACAGATCAAGACTATCTTCAATGTCTTGGAGACTCCGAAGGGCAACAATGTGAAGTTGGTGGTACTGCCGTTCCAGAAGGATGCGGCTATTTGTTGGCAGTCGTTGAAGCGGACGATGGGAGATATTGTCCTTGATTGAGAGGAATTCTTGGAGGAATTTCGCAGTCATTATTTTCCATCAGACATCCAGGAAAAGAAAGCCATGGAATTTCTGGTGCTGCAGCAGGGCGGCATGTCGGTTAGAGAGTATGAAATGAGGTTCAATCAGCTCTCGAGGTATGCTCCCGATTTGGTGATGGACAAGGCAAAGAAGGCTCGAAAGTTCGAGCATGGTTTAAGGCCAAGTCTAAGATCCAGGATGATACCCCTCGGTATCAGGAGGTTTGACAAACTGGTCAAATGAGCGACAGCCACAGAGGTGGACATGGAGCAGTTCCACGCTATTCAGAATAGAAGGAACAACTGGAAGTGGGGAAGAGGCCCGCAGTTGCTGGAAATGTCAGGGGACAGCCGTCGGCCCAAAGGTTCAAACCGACTAGGGCGAATGCGGTCAGTGTGGCAGGAAGACCCGAAAATGCATGGGTGAGACCTCCTGTAGTGACTTGTTACAACTGTGGGGAGACAGGTCACTTCCGATTCCAGTTCCCTAAGCTGCAAGATGTCGTCCGAAAGGGACCAACTCAGCAGGCCGGGAAGAAGCTGTACCAGCAGGGGCGAGTATTTGCCTTAACTGAAGCTGACGCTGATGAGGTGGATAACGTCATGACTGGTACGAGGGAGGATGTTTAAGAGTGTTTTCTGTTGTTTCTTTTTCCCGCTTTTATAATGAATTGTTATGTAACGAGTGTGTGTTATGTAACAGGAGAACTTTATTTGAATGGAAAGAAAGCTGTTGTTTTGTTCAATACTGGGTCCTTTCATACTTTTGTGTCACCCAAGTTTGCCAAAGTTTTGGGAGTCAAACCGAAAGTCTTTCCATGCAAGGTTTTAGCAGTAGCTACTCCATCAGGGGAAACTTTAACCACTTATCGGTACTATGCGGACTGCGAGATCGTGACTGGAGACAGAATTTTTGGGATTGATCTAATCGAACTGAATGTCTTGGGAGTCGATGTTATCATTGGCATTGATTGAATGTCGGTGTACAGTGCAAGCATCGAGTGCAAGACCAAAGAAGTAACAGTGAAGGCTCCAGGTGGAATTGAAGTCACTTTCCAAGGGAAGAAGAGATGTTCAGCCTTGGTTGCTGCTATCAGCAAGAAGAAGGGGATTCCTGCAGAGGTGCTGCAAATTCCAGTGGTTCGGGATTATCTGACAGTATTATTGGAAGATTTGCATGGGTTACCCCCGCATCGTATTGTAGAGTTCAGCATCACTATTCAGTTAGGGAGTGCACCTATTTCCAAGTCACCGTATAGGATAGCGCCTGTGGAGCAGGATGAGATCAACCGGCAGATTGAGGAACTATTAGAGAAATGCTTTATTCAACCGAGTGCGTCACCTTGGAGAGCACCGTTGCTGTTGGTAAAAAGAAGGATGGTTCTATGAGGATGTATATTGATTACCGGGAGCTAAATAAGGTCTTTGTTCAGAACAAGTAACCTATTTCACGAATTGATGACTTGTTAGATCGTCTACACGGAGCAGCTATTTTCTCCAAAATAGATCTTCGATCAGGATATCATCAAGTTCGAGTGAAAACAAAAGATGTGCATAGACTGCATTTAGAACTCGACACAGGCATTATGAATTCTTAGTTATGCCGTTTGGAGTGACGAATGCACCTGCAATTTTTATGGATATGATGAACAGAGTTCTAAGGCCGTTCATTGATTCTTTCGTCGTGGTGTTTATCGACGATATTCTTGTGTACTCCAAGTTGGAGGAGGAGCACACAGAGCATCTGGCAGTAGTTTTGAGGAAGCTGGAGGAACATGAGTTGTATGCCAAGTTATCCAAGTGTGATTTTTGGAAATTTGAAGTGGCATTCCTAGATCACATCCTTTCTAAGGAGGGAGTGGCAACTGATTCGCAAAAGATAGAGGCGGTGAAGGATTGGGTAAGACCAACTACAGTGAAGGAAATCAGGAGTTTTCTTAGGCTAACTGGATACTACAGAAGGTTCATTCAGGGCTATGCTTAGATAGCTGTGCCACTAACTCGTCTGACCAAGAAGAATGTGAACGTCAAATGGATTGAGCAGTGCGAAGCGAGCTTTCAGGAGTTGAAAGAGAGGCTGATTACTGCGCCCATTTTAGCTTTGCCTTGAGCAGGTGTTGAGTATGATGTCTACAGCGATGCTTCACATCGTGGGCTTGGTTGTGTCTTAATGCAAGAAGGGAAAGTGATCTCTTATGGGTCTAGAAAACTAAGACCGCATGAGAAGAATTATCCGACTCATGATCTAGAGTTGGTTACGATTATCTTCGCCATAAAGTAATGGAGACATTATGTGTATGGTGAGAAGCTGAACATGTACACAGACCACAAAATCTTGAAGTACATCTACCAACAGAAGGATCTGAATCTGAGGCAACGGAGATGGCTGGAGGTGCTTGAGGATATTTGTTCAGAGATCAAGTATCATCCTGGGAAGGCTAATGTTGTTGCTGATGCACTTAGCCTCAAAAGCAGTCTAGCTAGTTTGATTACCACTCAGAGGTAGCTTGCAGAGGAGTTGGATCGGGCTGGTATTGAAGTTGTTCTGCAAGACTTGGGATCGTCTTTAGCTCAGTTGATGCTTCATCCAACACTAAATGAAAGGATTGTCGCAAGTCAGAAGAAAGATATAGAGATTCAGAAGATGAAGGAGCAGGTTGGTGCTGGCAAGTTGTCAGAGTTCCAGGTCAAGGATGAGGTGTTGTGGTTTGGAGAGAGGGTGTGTGTTTTAGATCAAGAAGAATTACGGGAGAACATTCTTCAGAAGGCACGTGCTACTCTTTTGTCTGTACATCCTAGGAGTACCAAGATGTATAAGGACATTAAGCAATACTTTTGGTGGTCAGGTTTGAAGTGGGATGTAGCCGAGTTCGTGGCGAAGTGTGAGGTCTGTCAACAGGTCAAAACCGAGAATCAGAAACCCGGAGGTCTATTGCAACCATTACCTATTCCGGAATGGAAGTGGGATAACATCAGTATGGATTTCATTACAGGTTTGCCCAAGAGTTCAAAGGGCAATATGCGATTTGGGTCATAGATCGACTAACCAAGTCCGCTCACTTCTTGGCAATGAAACTCACTGCTTCGATGGACAAGTTGGCTGAACTGTACGTTGGTGGAATCGTCAGGCTTCATGGTATTCCGTTAACCATTGTGTCTGATCGGGATGCGTGGTTTACTTCACATTTTTGGAAGAGTCTTCAGACAGTTCTGGGTACCAAGACGGATTTCAGCACTGTTTTTCATCCGCAGACCGATGGGCAGATTGAGAAAGTCAACCATATTCTTAAGGATATGCTTCGGTGTTGGGTACTAGATTTTGGAGGCAGTTGGGAAAGACATCTAGCTCTGTTGGAGTTTTCCTACAATAACAATTTTCATACTAGTATCAGGATGGCGCCATCCAAAGCTTTGTATGGCAGGAAGTGCAGAACACCTGTTTGTTGGTTTGAAGTTGGGGAGCGACAGATGTTAGGGCCTGAGATAGTGCAGCAGACCTATGAAAAGATCGATCTGATCAGGAAGAGGTTGGTGGATGCTCAGAGTAGGTAGAAGATCTATGCACACAACCGGAGGAGGGACCTTGAGTTTGAGATTGGTGACTTTGTCTTTTTGAAGGTTTCACCTAGCAAAGGCATGATTTGATTTGGCAAGAGTGGGAAGATAACCCCGAGGTTCATAGGCCCGGATAAGATATTGAAGCCAATTAGAAAAACTGCTTACCGGTTGGAGTTGCCGGAATAGTTGTCTCAGGTGCACAATATTTTCCACGTGTCTATGCTAAGAGGTTACATTCCAGATCCGAGTCATCATTTTCCCGAAGTGCCGGAGGGTTTGCAATTGGATCTGAGTTGCATTGAGCTTCCGGTTGAGATTATCGATCGTCGGGAGAAAGTCTTGCGGAACAAGACAATACCGATGGTCAAAGTAGTCTGGAGAAACCATTTAGTTGAAGAGGCTACTTGAGAATCTAAGGAGAGGATGATGAAGGATCATCCTGAGCACTTTGTTTGATTTGTATCTTCTTTCCTTTTCTTTTTTTCTTGTTGTATTTCTGTATTCTCACTCTTTAAGTGTAGTTCCGGGGATGAAACTATTCTAAGGAGGGAGTGCTGTAACACCCTGGATTTTCAAATCTTATTTTATATTTGGAGTTGTTTGATTTTTAAGTATTGTGCACGTAAATTTTTTTTATGCATGCATTTCTAAAAAAAAAATGTGTTTCATAAACTAGTAAACCCCATTTATTCTTTTAGAAAGACTAATTTAATCCTAAGCTTAATTTGTCTCTTTGTAGCCCACATTAGTTAATTAATTAATTAAATTAATAGAGCTCAGAGTCTCTTGGCCAATTAGTGAGCCCATATAATTTAATTATTCTTTATTTTAGTCTAACTTGTAGTGTAGACTCAAATAATAGATAATTAATTAAACTAACATATACAACTTGTAAGTGGGGGACACTAGGGTAACACGTGCATGCACAAGAGTGTGGAAAACACACCCTTGGAGTAGGCCGGATTATGCATGAGTGGAGAAGGGAAATGGGAGTAGTGGTGAAGTGGTTATCTCATTCATGGGTTGTTATGGCAAATTCCAAACTAATCCTAGCCCTTAATCCCTAACTATTTGATCTAATCTTAGCCATTCAATCCTCCTAAAATTATGTATAAATACCCCCCCCCCCCCTACATGAGTATATTCACACCTAATCTATATCAAAAGAGAAAGATAAAGAAATACAATTAGAGAGTAAAAGATTGAGAGTTTAGTGAGTTCAAAAGATTGAGATTTGTGTTAATGTGTTCTTCATTCCCATTTGGTAGCCGGATTTCTTCAAGGAGCAAGGAGGTCGGGTGTGCTTCAAGATGAGGAGGAGACGACTTGTGGTGGCTCAAACTAGGATGAGAAGGTCTCTTTTGATCAATCTAGGAGTTTTAGGAGTTCATTTCGTTTTCTCTCCAATAAGGTGGACAATTTTCTCTAACTTCTAAATAGTATCATACTAGGTTGTGTGTTAATCATGCTAGGATAAATAGATAAAAATATTGCTCTTGATAGCACCATGATTAAGGTGAAAATGGAACATATGTGAAATAGCATAAAATGAATAAGTGAATTTGATTGAATTATATGTTTGTGGTTGTTAGAATAAATGTTCTGTATGTCGAAATATTTGTGTTTGTGAAAAAATGTAATTTTGAGAATTGTTTATGTGGAAAGTGCTAATTGAAAAAAAGCAATTTTGAGAAATGTTTATGTGGAAAGTTCAATTATACACTCTAATATATGTATTGAAGAACTCTCTAGCTTGAAAGTTTTTTTTTAGTGTGGTCACCCCCCACCACCTTCGCCTCCCTAGCCGGCCTCCCCCTTCCCCCCTTCCTATTTAAACCCTAATGCCCATCAATTTATTTATTTATTTATTTTCTAACCCTAAAACCTTCTTCATTAAATAAAACCCTTCTTTTTCTCATTTCCTAGTATTCCTACAATCCCTTTTACCCGATTGCAACTTCAAACCTCTTCATAAAGCTTAAGGTGGAGAGTGGTAGGAAGAGGAGCCAAGTAGGAGCAAGGAGCTAGGAGGAAGGTGCAAAACTAGGAAGAAGAGGTCATCAATTACTAGATTGTTGGTGGCTTTTTCTAAACTCTATTCATGTGAATTTTTTTTTTCTTGTGTGATTAGGAAGTTACTGATTGAGGCTTGCTAAATGACATGATTCAAATTTTGGAATGTTCAAACTTAAGAATTTAAGCTAACATTGCAAATTGATAGATAAAGACATGAACTAGTGAAGTTATAACAAGAGTAATTAGAAAAATCATAACTTTGTGACATGATGGGATTTAGACTTGAAATTCTTACAGTAGCATATCGATTATGTCCCTAAGAAATCTACCAAATTTCGTAAATTTTGGATATGGTTTGATATTTTAATAAATTCTATCTTGGTGCTAGTATGGATTAAAATTTCTGCTGTGTGTGAATTTAACATGCTTGACTTACAAAACACATAACTTCATGTTTACATGAATATAGAGTTGAAATTTTTACTGTAGGGTTCCATTTTTACTCAAAACTCAATTTCCTAATTTTTCCCAACTTTTGGATGAGTTCTGATATTTTTAGAAAATACTACGCCTATGTTGGGTAAGAGAAATATTAAACTGTTTAGCATCTATCTCAACAAAGTTTTGTATTCGAGTAGGAAAATCATTCTTCCCAAAATATAAGAATTCTTGAGCTGAAATTTTTATGCATGCTTCATATATGTTTTTACAGCAATCCCACAATTTTTTGTAATTTTTGGGTATGATTTAATATTTTTTAAAAATCACGTTTGTTTGCTGGGATAAAATTATTTCGGTCATGTTTACTTTAGGAGTACTTGTATCCTTGGAAGGAATAACCCTATGATAAAAGGGAATTTGAACTTGAAACTTTATACAGTAGTATCCCAAGTCAATGTGGAACATTTCTACCATGTTTCATAATTTTTGGATAAGAATTGTTATCTCTTTAAAATACAACTTGCTGTTGTTATTAAAAAACAATGTTATTGTTGTCTGGTAATTTATATCCAATTCAAAATATCATATCTTCAGGCATGGTTGGAATTCTTGGCTAAATTTTGGATACATGATGAATCTATGTGTTTGGGACATTCCTACAAAACTTTTATAATTTTTGAGTTCATTTGCTATTTTAAATGAGATTATTGGTGCAACTGGTTGATAATTCAATCAGTTCTGGAAATTTTACATGCTCATCAGTTATGACCATTTTTCTTCTCTAAAATGAAGTATTATGAGAAAATTTTAAACAGACAAGTTAAAGTTGACTTAAATATCTTCCCAAACAACCTAAGAACGTGGAATTTCATTGCGTATGTGATAAATGATGGGTTTTCCCAAATAGCACAAGTTGTAGATTTAGCATCTTGCTCACTGTTTTGATTAAATGTATGCTTTCTTCATACCAGGACTTAGATTAAGACTTAGAATGTTTTTGTCACCCCCCACTTTCCAAAACTACGGAATACAAGCACGTGACATTGGCCCAGCGAATGACTAACGTCACTGATATGGCTAAAAATGAGGTTAAATCAGAATTGTCCAACCTTGGCACGAATCTTAAATCCTGACTGTAAAAAGGTAATTTCACATACAAATGGGTCTGAAGCGGGTACTGGGTCTTCTCCTCTAAGACCCACCATCCCGCAAACGGGTCCATCTCAGCTGGGTGCGGGTTCCAACCCGCGATGAACCCAGTCCATCAGGATAGAATTAGGGTTTCTGATTGCATTCAATCAACAGCCCTGATTCGCTCTATCCTTTCACTGGGAATTAGGGATTACATTCCTAATCTGATCCCTACGACGGCTATAAATACCTCCGATCCACCACCATTAAGAGATAATCAATCTTTTACCAATTTACGCTCTCTCATAATCTTCTCTGATTACTGACTTGAGCGTCGGAGGGTGCGTCGGAGGGATCAACCCCGGTGTCTCGCACTTTTTGCGGGTGAACGGCGGGAGTCAACGGTCCAACTCCGGCGGAGAAGGATAAGGTTTGATAATTCAGTTTCCCAAAGAATCCACAAATAATATCTGTTTGCCCCTTACACCAGATTTAGCGGTAACAGATTGGCACCGTCTGTGAGAACCAACAAATAGCAGCCCTTCCTCTCCCCGTTGGTCAGATCTACCCAGCCATGCCTCCCCGAAAGCTAAGATCCAAACGGTCCAACCGTGGACCCACTCCTCCTCAACCACAACAGGAGATCCCCCTCCACACCGTCCAGCCAGCGGGACTTCCTCCTCAACCTGATCAGGCCCCGCAGCAGGACCAGCCTCCTCATCAGAACCTCCAACCCCCTCGGGGTCAGACAGGGCCTCAGAATGCCGGTGCGGGGGGCTCTCGTCCCAATCCTCCGAAACAACCTCTCCAACATGACCACGTCTCCGTGCACAACCCCTCTACAGACTCCATGGCATCTCACAATCTCTGGGCCTCCGATGACCTCCGCAACACCCTTAACAATCGACATAAATAAGAGGATCTTCGCCGCCGTTTGCATGAAAGGCGGGCCCGAGAGGGAGTCTCCTGCCAACAACGTCCAAATGAGCGATCTCCCCATTGCCGAGAACATAGGTGGTCTCCGCCTCACCGAAGAGGGAGAGAGTCCCCTGAGCACTATAGAAGAAGGCCTCACTCACCGAGGGATGATAATGCTCCTATCACCCATGCCGAATTCCAGCAATTCCAGGCAACCATCTTGCAAACCCTCCATCTCCGACCCAACAATAACAATGCTCGGAGGGTCCCCACTCCTTTGGTCCAAAGTCCTCGCCGACGGTCCCTAACTCCTCCCCCAGCTCTAGCAACCCCCAGCACGTTCCTAGTCCTTGTCACTCCCTGGAGCCACCATCGACGTAGCCCCCGCTCTCCCTCGTACGAAGACGAGTCCAGAGGCTCGTTTGATTACCATCGAAGAGATGACACTGTCTACCGTCGTCTCCACGAAATGGAGAGGTGCTTGGGTCAGCTAGATAGGGAAGAAGAGCTTAGAGGAAGGACCCTCCACCCAAGCCGACCTCCTTTCTCTTGGACCATCATGGAGGCGCCCGTTCCAATAGGCTTCAAGCCTCCCCAATTCGAGACTTATTCCGGGGAGTCTGACCCCGTCGATCACATCGAAAGCTTTAAGACCCTCATGCTAATCCACCAAGCTTCTGATGCTCTACTGTGCAAGACCTTCCCCGCTACTCTCAAGAGTCCGGCCCAGAAATGGTACTCTCGCCTCGCCCCATCCTCAATATTCTCCTTCAAGCAATTCGAGACCCTCTTCGTCACCCACTTCGTGAGTAGCCGCCGAACTGAGAAGACTAGCATTTTGCTACTCTACCTCAACCAGAAGAAATGTGAGAAGCTGAGAGACTATGTGAAAAGGTTCACCACGGAAGCCAGGTCCATCGCTTCCCTCGACCTGTCGGTCGCTACAACAGCATTTCAGTCGAATGTCCTTAACTCCAGCATTCGGTCCTCCCTCGCCAAGAAGCCCCCACAGAACTTCTCCGAACCTCCTTCTCCGAAGCGAGAAATATATCCGAGTTGAGGAAGCTGGGCATCGCCCCACCTTTGAGGGGCCTACCTCCGGAACCAAAAGAAAATCAGGTGAAGAAGAGGGAGCCAAGAAGCTCCAGAAGGACAATGGCGGTCAGCGCCACCCTCCCCCAGATTCGAAAAATTCACTCCT
Source organism: Hemerocallis citrina (assembly GCA_017893485.1). NCBI lineage: Eukaryota > Viridiplantae > Streptophyta > Magnoliopsida > Asparagales > Asphodelaceae > Hemerocallis > Hemerocallis citrina. Next base: position 145,224,668 of record CM030364.1, on the reverse strand, counting down.
CTTAACGCCAACATTTCCACTATTCTCATGTAAGTTGAGAAGGAAAGGGTGATACCTCCTGCCCCGAAGATGAACACCCCTGGCAAGAAGAGGGACAAGGAGAAGTGGTGCTGCTATCACCGGGACCATGGCCACGACACCAATGATTGTCGGGCCTTGAAGAACGAGATTGAGGCCCTCATCTAAAGGGGGCAGCTGGCTAAATTTGTGAGAAAGGACCGGACCGATCTCCCTCCTCCTCCTCGGGGGGCTAACAAGCGTCCTGAATGACGCGATGAAACTCCAGAGTTTGAAGAGGAACGCATCCTACATCTCATCCATGGAGGCCCCATGGGAGGCACCTCTAACTCCTCTCGAAAGGCTTTCATAAGGGAAGTCAACTCAGTACATGGCATCCCCCCCCCCCCCCGCAAAAGGCTTCGGAGTGCCGGTTACTTTTTCAGATGAAGACCTTGAGGGTGTCCGAACCCCCCATTGTGACGCACTAGTCATCAACCTCCATATGGCGAATTTTAAAGTGGAGAGGATCCTGGTGGACAATGGCAGCTCCGTTAACATCCTCTTCCTCGCTGCTTTCAAAGGACTCAAACTATCCCGGGATAGACTTAAGCCCGCGGCTACACACTCCACGGGTTCACAGGAGTGCCAGTGACTATTGAAGGGGTGATCACCCTCGATGTAACCGCTGATAAAACTCCTACTACACGAACGGAGCTGATGGACTTCATGGTCATCGATGTCCCCGCTGCTTATAATGTGATCCTAGGCTGACACGGCCTAGCTGCTCTCGAAGCCAACCCTTCCGCTTATCACCTCAAAATGAAGTTCCCCACCCAGGCAGGAGTAGGGGAAGTAAGAGGCAGTCAGGAAATGGCCTGCAAATGCTACATGACCACAACTGGGGGTCTAGTCCTCTCCCTCGAAAGTCTTGAAATCCCCCAACATGGTATATGACCAACATCCAAGTTGGTGGATGAATTGGAGGAAGTGCTCTTCTCTGACTAAGATCCGAACCGCAAGTTCTTCATCAGCAAGACCCTCCCATCTGCCCTAAGCTCAGACATAGTCCAATGCATTAGAAAGAACCGTGACCTCTTCGCATGGTCGGCTGCCGACATGTCAGGAATCTCCGAAGAGCTCCTCGTACACCACCTGAGTGTTGCACCTGGGGTCCAAACCGGTGCAACAGAAGAGGCGCAAATTTGCTCTCGAGCGCCAACAAGCTATAAAAGAAGAGGTGGACAAGCTCCTTAAGGCTCGGTTCATACAAGAGGTCAATTATTCCGAATGGCTCTCAAATGTTGTGATGGTAAAGAAGGCCAATGAGAGCTGGAGAATCTGCATCGATTTTACCGACCTGAATAAAGCATGCCCCAAAGATCCATTCCCTCTTCCAAGCATCGACACCCTGATTGACGCCACTTCGGGCCATGAGCTTCTCAGCTTCATGGACGCTTTTTTCGGGTACATCAAATCCGCATGTTTCCCCCGGATATCCCGAAGATCTCCTTTGTTACCGATCAGGGCCTCTACTGCTACAGGGTGATGCCTTTTGGGTTGAAGAATGCAGGCGCCACCTATCAATGCCTCGTTAACAAAGACTTCCAAAATTAGATCGGCCGCAACATAAAGGTGTATGTTGATGATATGCTTGTGAAGAGCATCCGTGGCGCCGACCAAGTCACCGATCTGCAGGAGGCGTTCGATGTATCAAGAAAGCAAGATATGAGGCTCAATCCGAACAAGTGTGCATTCAGAGTCTCGTCGGGGAAATTCCTGGGCTTCATGGTCAGCCAAAGAGGAATCGAAGCCAACCCCGAGAAGATCAAAGCCATACTGGACATGGCTCCTCCCAAAAATCTGAAAAAGGTTCAGAAGCTAACCGGGCGCCTCGCAGCTATAGGGCGCTTCCTTTCCAAGTCAGGGAAGAAGTGTCTTCCCTTCTTCAAGGCTCTCAGGGGGGCTAAGGGCTTCGAATGGGGTCAACAACAGCAGGAGTCGTTCGATCAGCTTAAAGCCTATCTAGTCAACCCCCCTTTCCTCAGCAAGCCTATCCCCAGGGAAACACTCTACCTCTACTTAGCTGCCTCCGAACAAACCCTCAGTGCTGTCTTGGTGAGGGAAGAAAATAAGGCTCAGAAGCCCATCTATTATGTAAGCAAGGTACTTCGAGATGCCGAGCTCCATTATCCAAGGCTGGAGAAGATGGCATACGCCTTGGTCATGGCAGCTATGAAGCTTCGCCCGTATTTCCAGTCCCACTCGGTGGTCGTTCTTACCGACCAACCGCTGAAGCAGATCCTCCATAAGCCGAAGACCTCTGGCCACCTCATGAATTGGTCGATCGAGCTGAGCCAGCATGACATATCATACCAGCCTCGGATCGCGATCAAGGCTCAGGCCTTAGCTGAATTCATTGTTGAGAACACCATTCTCGAGGTCAGTCGAGCAGCAAACGGGCCTCCTATCTGGTCGTTATATGTGGACGGGTCCTCTTGCACCGAGGGAAGCGGAGTCGGGGTCATTCTGGCAGGCCCAGATGACTTCGTTCTCCAATACTCCCTTCGCATCAACTTCAAGGCCTCCAACAATGAAGCGGAGTATGAAGCCCTTATAGCCGGTCTTAGAATGGCCCGCAAAGCAGGGGCACAATGTCTCCGGATATTTAGTGACTCTCAACTGGTCGTTAATCAAGTCTTGGTCGAGTACGAAGCAGGAGATGACCGAATGGCTAAGTATCTAGCCAAGGTCCAAAATCTCATGGCTTTGTTCGAAGAGGCACTTATTCAGCGAATACCCAGAGAAGAAAATTCCCAAGCAGATGCCCTTTCCAAGTTAGCCTCTTCTTCCCTCCAAGGTCTCTAGCAGACTGTCCTGATTGAGGTACTCCTGAGGCCGAGCATAGAAGAAGAGACTTCCGACTCGATGGAGTCACTGCCTGTTCAACTTCAGGATAATTGGATGAAACCCCTGATAGAATTCCTAAGGGACGGGCTCCTCCCCAAAGACCCAAAAGAAGCTCGTCAAGTCAGAACCAGAGCGGAGCGGTACACCCTTGTTGAGGGGGTCCTGTACAAACGCTCCTTCACTCAAATAGACGGTCGACCCTACTTAAAGTGTCTTTCCCCGGAACAAGCCACATATGCCTTACAAGAGCTTCGTGAAGGCATAGGCGGAGCACATTCAGGGTCCAGATCACTCGCCCGGAAGGTGTTGAATTATGGATACTTCTGGCCTACCCTCCTCTAAGACACCGAACGACACGTTCGGCAATGCAGCTCTTGTCAAAAGTATTCCAACATTCGTCGCCTACCCCAAGCTCAGCTCACCTCCCTATCAAGTCTGATCCCTTTTACGATGTTTGGAATGGATTTACTAGGGCCGTTTCCCCCAGCTCCATGCCAGCTCAAATTCTTAGTCATGGCAATCAACTACTTTTCAAAGTGGATAGAGGCCGAGCCCTTGGCTACAATCACCGAGAACAAAGTACTTCAATTCTTCTGGAAGAACATCATCTGTAGGTTCGGCATCCCTCGAGTCCTTATAACGGACAATGGAACACAATTTACAGGGGCCGCATTCCGAGCTCTATGTGAAGACCTCGCCATCCAACAACGCTTCTCCTCTATCTCCTACCGCAGTCAAATGGTCAAGTAGAAAATGCCAACTGAAAAATCCTCTTCGGTATTAAGAAGAGGCTGGATAAGTCCGCTAAAGGCTTATGGGTTGATCAGCTCCCTAACATACTGTGGAATTACCGCACTACGAAATGGACCCCTACAGGAGAGTCGCCATTTAATCTCACCTATGGGTCCGAGGCTGTGATCCCCTTGGAAGTCGGTGTACCTTCTCCGCGACTTATTGCTTATGAAGAAGAGCAGAATGCCAGAGAGCTTCGGGCAAATTTGGATTCGATTTATGAGCTTCGTGAAAGAACTTCAATTCTCCAACAAAGCTACCGAAGGAGGATCGAGCTAGCCTGCAACAAGAGGGTCCTGTCCTACCAACCTCAAAGAAGGGGACTTGGTCCTCAGAAAGTTAGCTATCTCATTTCCCAATCAGAAGAACAAGCTAGCCCCAGATTGGGAAGGACCCTACAAGATAACCAAAGTGGTTAGGCCCGGGACCTACTGTCTAGAAGACCTTGAAGGAAGAGAGATTCCCAGGACTTGGAATGTCGACCATCTCTTGAAGTACCAAGAGAGCGCATGAACGCCTCTCTGAATAGCTTCAGATGTCGAACCGTTCCTTTCCCTTCACTTTTATTTTACTTTTGCTTTATTTCTCCAATGTAATAACGACTCGTAACTTAGAAGCAGCCGACTATTAGTTTCAATAAAGAACATTTTTCTTCATATCTTGTGAATTGCTTGTATCTCTCTGTTTTTACCTTCTTTATACGCAAACGACGAGTTCGGAGTCCAACACTTGGTTCGACTCTGCTTCGCAAGCTCACTCTTAAGAGAGCTAGAAGTGGTTCGCTATTCGGAATTGCTCCCACAACTGTTAAACATACTCAAACGACGAGTTCGGAGTCCAACACTTAGCTTGACTCCGCTTTGCAAGCTCTCTCTTAAGCGAGTTAGAAGTGGTTCGCCATTCGGAATTGCTCCCACAACCGTTGAAACATACTCAAACGACGAGTTCGGAGTCCAACACTTGGCTCGACTCCGCTTCGCAAGCTCGCTCTTAAGCGAGCTAGAAGTGGTTTGCCATTCGGAATTGCTCCCACAACCGTTGAAACATACTCAAATGATGAGTTCGGAGTCCAACACTTGGCTCGATTCTGCTTCACAAGCTCGCTCTTAAGCGAGCTAGAGGTGGTTCGCCATTCGGAATTGCTCTCACAACCGTTGAAATATACTCTCGCTTCGCCGCCACGCGCGAAATTCCTACAACTAGACTAAACATGGGAGAAGCTGATGCGAGGTCTACCATTCGTATGCTAGTCTTGGTACACCTCATCTCTTCATCCTCACGGTTGGAAGGTCATTGATATGAATTTGCTATATTCTTCGTGTTTCCTCAAGAGAAGATATCAGCTTCAAACATGAACCTGTTAGAGGCTTCGGTGACTTCCCAGCCTGGACAGTTCTTAGTCTTATGACGAAGCGGAGTCAAAAATCTGCGACACACCTAGTCCTTGATTAAATACTGGACTATGAAATCAACTCTAGAATCTCGTACATTGTCAACCAATGCCCAGGACTCTGAGGAGCTAACCTCTGGTTCTTATGGTTTGTTTAAAGTTGAAGTAATCCTCCAAAAGGCGGCTCTCCACTGCAAGAAAACCCACTCTCATAGATTCACGAGCCAAGAGGTTCGAAGCAGGGCTCGGCACGCCTAGTCGAGCGCTCTTGGTACCGACGTCCAAACAAGCAAAAACCTAGCTCTAGGACCTCGGCACGGTTGGCTGAGCGCTCTTGGCACCGACGTCCAAACAAGCAAAAACCTTGCTCTAGGACCTCGGCACGGTTGGTCGAGCACTCTTGGCACCGACGCCCAAACAAGCAAAAATCTTGCTCTGGCCCTCGACACGCCTAGTCGAGCGCTCTTGGCACTGACGCCCAAACAAGAAAAAATCTTGCTCTAGGACCTCGGCACGCTAAAGACAGTCATGAGTAACACAACAACAGAAAGGGTTCAAAAACGCACAAGTTCAAGAAAGAAAAACGAACATTTCGATTGAGTGTTGGGAGACAATTACAAAGCCGCATCGTTTTTACAACTAAGCTACAAGACTTCCAAAAAACTACAATGCCGACTCGTTACACTTAGACGAAATGCAAAACTGGGAAAACAAAAAATCTTCAACGCTTCCTTGGCGCAGGGATGTTTCGCTTCAAAGACACTCGAGGGCGGCAATGCTTGACCCCGGTACTCGTCCCTAAACCGGCGAATTGAGACGTGTCTTCAGCGCTGCTCCTGACAGTTGTGCCGACGGATGCTCCGCTCGATGAAATCGCCACAGCACTTTGGGCATCACCCGGACTTGGTCGGCCAACGGGCGAACGTGTCGCGAGCTCATAAGCTGCTTGGCCGACTCCTCCTTCTACTACAGAAGGTCAGCCTCGAGCTTTGCGACCAAGCCTTCGAGGTACTCGACCCTCGTCAACCTCCCCTCGAGCTCAACCCTCAGCTTGTCGAGCTCTGTGCCCATTCGAGACTTTTCGGCCCGAGCCCAGTCGGTCTCCTGCTTCAGCTCCCTCTCCAACTCTGTCATCTTTTTCGAAAGATGACCAAAGTGGACGACGATCTACGACAAGACAACAAAAAGTGCAAAGAGTTAGAAAAATCCAAAGAGAAAGTAACCAACAAAAGCAGAAATTCGACACTTATCGAAACCACCGAGCGTGCGATCTCGATGGCGTCGTCGCCCGCCAGGCCGGCCTCCATTGCGGCTCGGTCCTTTGGCGTCGCCAGGTGTTTGACCACCTGCATGCTCGCCAAGGAGTAGCCAAGTAACCCATCATGTTTCCGAACCTGCCAGTCCGGAATGTGGATCCTCTTGTGCTCCTCAGTCAGGAGCTCCTCGGCCGTCAACGTCAGCGGGGGTGCCTCCATCCCAAGAGCTGCGAGATTGGGAAGTCCCCTGCCTGAGTCGACACCGAGGCTACTGCTGCGGCCGGGGTCGGGGTCACCACAGCCGGAGGCTCCACCTCCTCGACTACGCTCGCGCCCCTCGGCAGCTTGGTGGAAACCCTCTTGCGCTTCTTCGGCACCTTACTTCCGAGGGCGGCCCTCTGCACCATCACCGCGTCGAAGTCCATTGCCTCTGCATCGAATAAGAAGCCGGTTAAAGACACAAGTTGGAATAGGCAAAGTAAAAAAAAAACAAAAATGAACGTAGAAAGCCACGCACTGGGATCTACACGGCTGAGCCCTCCCGTGAAGAGAATGTCTTCGGTCAGCTCTCTCCAGTCGTACTTTGGCCTGTCTAGAAGAGTCTGCACTACCTCCTCTTCTTGAGGGTGAAGCATCGGCGACTCTCTCACTCGCCTCGACACCTCCTCCACGAAGCTGGTAGGTATAGGGCATGCCACTGCGCTCTGCACTACGAACTATTTATCTCGCCAGTGCTTGATTGAGTCGGGGCAGACGACGAGCCGACCCCCATGCCTCAGAGCTAGGTAGTACCGGAACTCTGACCGATTCTGTTGATTAAGCCGGTAGACAGTCCGGAGTACCCTCAGCTCCGGCTTGATCCCAGCCGCTTGGTAGTGGAGTACGAACCCATTGATAACTCTCCACGCGTTTGCATTAGTTGAATGGGGCTTACCCCAAACCACCTCAGCACTTGGATCGCAAACGGGTGGAGAGGTAGCCGGGCACCGGCAATGAAGGCATCAACCGGCCAGAAACACATGTTTACTGGCATCGGCAAATTTGCCCTAACCCCGGGACCCGGCAGCATAAGCTCGTACTCCTCCGAAATTTGGAAGCAACTTCGGATCACTACCAAATCCTCCAGGCTAAGGATCGATACCGTTTCATTGGCCTCGGAGGTCTCCCTTGCCTCATTTTCCTCGAAGGCTCTCCCCCTTCCATGAATAATGCGCTCGGCCTCCTCCCCCGGAAGTTCTCGAACACATTGAAGCTCAGTCAGTGGCTCTGGATACCTGCCGAATGGCCCCATGCGGTTCGGATCCTCCACTATACTGTCTTGACCGGATACCTTCTTGCCTTTATCTTGGCAACTCGGAGAAGGGACTTCGGCGGCAGAAGGGGAGGGCTTGGAGATAGGAGAAAGAGACATATTTATACTTGAAAAACGACCAAGTATAAATTACCTTTGAGTTGATAGAAACGGTCGGAATTTTCACCAAAAAAGCAATCGACGATCACTGTGAGCTCTCACTAGTAGAAATTACTGCCTGAGTAAAAATTCGGAGAAGTGAGAAATGAGGGGCGGGGGCAAAGTTTTATAGAGCTGGGTACACGAAACGAGATTAATGGGCCCACACAGCCATCCCATTTACACAAGGCGACAAAATGACCTGAACCGTCACATTATTTATCGCGCCTAGCTGTACTACCGCATTAATGACTGTCACATCTGTCAGATGTTCAGCAGCCGCCAACTCAGCTTAACGTTTCCTATGCCGGCAAAAATCACAACCCAAGACCTCGGAACATGCTGCCGATCGCTCTCGCCACCGACCATGTTACATGGAAAAAGTGGACCTCGGCACATGCTGCCGAGCGCTCTTGCCACCGACCATGTTACATGGAAAAAGTGGACCTCGGCACATGCTACCGAGCGCTCTTACCATCGGCCATGTTACATGGAAAAAATTGTTACATGTAAAAAATTGGACCTCGGCACATACTGCCGAGCGCTCTTGCCACCGACCATGTTACATGGAAAAAGTTGTTACATGTAAAAAATTGGGCCTCAGCACATGCTGCCGAGCGCTCTTGCCACCAACCATGTTACATAGGAAAAATTATTACATGTAAAAAATTGGACCTCGGCACATGCTGCCGATCGCTCTCACCACCGACCATGTTACAAGGAAAAAGTGGGCCTCGGCACATGCTGCCGAGCGCTCTTGCCACCGACCATGTTACATGGAACAAGTGGACCTCGGCACATACTGCCGAGCGCTCTTCCCACCGACCATGTTACATGGAAAAATGGACCTCGAGACATGCTGCCGGGCACTCTCGGTACCGACCCTTTTACAGGGGGGGAGACCACACCGAACTCCGGCAAAGGTCCCCCTGAATGCGCCTATAGCCTGGCCGAAGTATCAGTGCACTTCGGCAGAAGGTGCCGAACCCCCATGGACCTCAGCCTTCTTCATGGCATAAGTTTGGAAGGGGTCGGCGACGAAATCGGAGTGTCTAAGCCATGAAACGACGTAAATAACATCAAATCATCTACCTAAATACCACGAAAAAATGATTTAAAATTCAGGAAAAATAATTAAAAATTCTAAAAAATAATTATAAATCTGGGGAAATATTTTTGAAACCCTGGGTAGATAATTATTGCTTAAAAAGGTTAATTAAAGACCCCCGAATGACAAATCACCACTTCGCAAAGTTAGAAAAAATAATCAGAAGTCGAAGAGAGCTCAAGAACAATCTAGAGCGCACTACTAACTTGGAAATTTCCACGATATCCCATTTAAAGATTCGACACCCCTCGTGTGAGCTCCGATACAACTCCGTAAGCCATTAAAACAGTGAAACTACTCCGTAAAGGCTGATCAAACACAGTCTTCGGGAGTGGGGGGCTCGTGATATGACTAAAAATGGGGTTAAATCGGAACCGTCCAAACTTGGTGCGAATCTTAAAGCTTGAGGGTAAAAAAGGTAATTTCACCTACAAATGATCTGAAGTGGGTACTGGGTCTTCTCCTCTAAGACCCACCAACCCACAAACTGGTCCATCTAAGTTGGGTGCGGGTTACAACCCGCGATGAACCCAGTCCATCAGGATAGAATTAGGGTTTCTGATTGCATTCAATCAACAGCCCTGATTTGCTCTATCCTTTCACTGGGAATTAGGAATTACATTCCTAATCTGATCCCTACGGCGGCTATAAATACCCCCCATCCACCACCATTAAGAGGTAATCAATCTTTTGCCAATTTACGCTCTCTCATAATCTTCTCTGATTACTGACTTGAGCGTCGGAGGGTGCGTCACCGGGATCAACCCCGGTGTCTCGCACTTTTTGCAGGTGAACGGCAGGAGTCAACGGTCCAACTCCGGTAGAGAAGGATAAGGTTTGATTATTCAGTTTCCCTAAGAATCCACAAATAATATATGTTTGCCCCCACACCAGATTTAGCGGTAACAGTCACCCATAAGCTGTTTAATCGATCAACTCAATAATATAATCAATACAGAACAAATGCGCAGGCAATAATAATAATCTCATGAACAAAAATATTTGGAATGAAGCAATAAAAATATCCAAATACAATAATAATAATCCAACATCTCGAAACAATAATAAAATCCGGGACATAAGCCCAAAACAATAATAATCCAATCCAAAATAATAACAAGTCTCAATAAATTAAGTTTATTAAAGTTGTAAGCAATTAGAAAGCAGTAGCCTTCAGAATGTTTGTTCTCCAATTCGAGCAGGCAATTCTCCTTCATTACCTGTATACACTTCTTTTAAAAAAAGGGTAAAAATTGTCCTTAGAGCAAGTCATGGACAGAAAGCAGAGAAAGCAGGGAACAATGGAATAACGGTATAACAATGAATCAATGGATCAATAGGAATCAATAACATGGCACTATAGTAATAATCAACAACTTGGTAGTCAATGTAACGGTGTAACAATGATTCAGTATTCGGTAACGGCAATCAACGGTTAATATCAATAACACATAGACAATATTGGATACAAATAGGAACAACGATGAACAATATGCAATGTCGATGATGTGTCAATCCTTATGTGTATTATTCATTTTAATCCTAACTAATGCATGTACTACTGCATTCCATACAACAGGTTCGATGCATACAATCAATTACGTTTTAGACTCAAGTGGTGCACTCGGTAGATCATGTACTTGGGAATGGTAACGTTAAACACTATTCACCTTTCGGTGTACGATACGATCATCAGCAACGATACAGTACACAATAGATTGGGTTACTACCATAACCACAATCACACGATAAAACGGTAGCCGGAACGCTAATTAGGAAAACATGGGTCCCTCCTCCAAGTACAGTAACTACTTTGTTTACTACTCAAATCTCCTTTTAACTCCGGCTTTTTAATTATTTATCAATGCAACAATACAATATGCAATTAATGGACATTTCGGTGAATGATAGTATCAATAAGGAAAAATAGGATGATGGCATGGATAGGACGGTTAGAGTAGTGAAAATAACTTATTGAGAATATGCAATGCAACATACATTCATTAATTCATGCAATTGTACAATGTAGGAATAATTAATCTATTAAAAAGTGAAATCTAAAATTCTAGATAGCAAGTGCAGTGCGCACAAAAATGCAGTTTCCCGCTGAATCAGAAATCGAAAAGTGAATCCGTCAGAAAATCTAGAAACTAGACTTCCACAAGGTTCCAACGCATATTTAAAGTTCAAATTCTGACAACAGTAGCTAGGTCATACACACTCTTCTTTACAGGTTTGATGTTTAGGTAGAAATTCGACATCTTGTTGTTTAATTTTTGAATAAGCAAAAACTCAATATTAAATTCATAAAAAATAATTTCTAGACTTCTAAACATGTTAAGCAACAATCTGAAAATTTTCAGAATAAAATTTTATCATTTAATCAGCATTTTTACTATTTAAACATGGAAGGTACGAGAATCTGAAAATCTGAAAGTAAAAACACAGTTGTAGTAAAATGGGCATAAAATGGGCATAACTTTTGCTACAAAACACCGAATTAAAAAATTGAAAATATTTTGGAAACTAGAAAGATAAGGCTACAATTCATATTCAGAAATTATTTCATTTTAAGGTCGTTTACTGGTTCAAAAACAGCGGTCAATATTCAGGTCAGCAAGCATATACTGGGTTTTGGGGATATTTTCATGAAAATAAATTAATTAAACATGATGGCTGGCGATTCTTTAGTCAAAAATTGTCTAATCAACATGATGGGTGCCAAAACTTGATAAATAAAACTAGAACACGCTTATACATCAATTTATCATCATCAATCATCAATCGATCAAATAACATACAACCTAGCAATTGTCTCTACAATAATTTATTTGTGTGACGATTATATGTACAACCTATTATCAATTCTATATGCACTCATGAAAGATCCAAACTTTAGAGTCAAAAGTGAACGATGTCAAGAATATTGGATGATGAACACAATATTATTCACTTTCTAGAGCAATAATCTTGTTATAATTAGACATTTAAAAGCTCTATATGTGGTATTTAACTCTTATTTTCTCTTTTCCATAGGAAACAGCTTATAACAGAAAAACGAAGCAGATTTAGGACTTCAAGGATAATACACAGCAAACTGCAGAGGATCAGTCGACTGGTTCCTCAAACACCAGTCGACTTGACCGAGAAATCGTGAAGCCACAGATGCTCAGAGACCAGTCGACTTATATGCAAGGCAGTCGACTGATACGCGGCGGAGTAAACAGATAAGATATTCAAAGATACACCTGCATCTAATTTCGAATCTATGTGGATCCAGATTTTATACGAAGAATCAAATCTAAAGACAGGGTATTTCCAAGAGCACGTGGTGAACAGATAAGGAAGGAAAGAAGAAAAGAGAAAGAAATAAATCATCAAATCAAACAAAGAAGGATTTTCCTGAAAAAAAGTGCAAAACCCTAATTCTTAGCCGCACCCTATAAATATCAGAAGAGAAGCATTATTCGAAGGGGGCTATCAGGCGACACATCTCTTGGACGCAACCTAATCTCAGAGTTCCCAATCATCAAGTCATCAACCAGTGCTTCATTCCATCAACATCCAAGAAGGAGAAAGAAGACCCAGCAACCAGAAGGCAGTCGACTGTGTGACAGCCAGTCGACCATATTGCCGGAATCCATTAGTTTATTTCTTCTCTCTTTATTCTTTGATGTTGATCATGTATTTGAACTTGTTAAGCAATAAAAGTAATATTATGTGGAACTAATTTCATAGTTGGGTAGATCGAAGCCGTAGTTATGTAGTGCTATGTTCTTTTGAATCCTTCTATTTTACTTATTGATTGAATCTAATTGAATTGATATAGATTGATAACAGTCAAACTTGTTCAGGAGTTATAAGTACAGTCGACTGAAGGTGAGAGCCAGTCGACTGCCATACAGAATCTGATATTATCAAGTTTGTGAGTTAGAAATCTGAATCTGTTATATGAGCATATTGAGACGACCCGTATCTCGTGCTCATAATTTGTAACAAGGGAATCTTTAGGATTCTTGGTTCAATCAACTTAAAGGATCTAGATCTGATACCAATTTCTAGAACTTTAAGTGTTTGTTCGTTTCCACTGTGCTTATGCTTTTGTTAAGTATAACTTAGTAGATACCATGCTAAAATACTTAGGAGGAGAAACGAATTAGAGTAGATACCATGCCTAATTCTTGGCTTAGGGAAACAATACTTTAAGGAGTAGATACCATGCCCTTGAAGTGAACAAACATGAGTAATTAGAAGTAAATTCAGAAGGCAACTTAGCATTACCAACTATTGGTGGAGATCAACAACCCAACTATTCAAGAGATATTTGTGATTCAACACCTCTCATCTTAGTTTTAATCTTTTAGTTCTTTTAGAATATTACTACAACTCTTATTCATTTTTATTATTAGTTTTATTGATTAGTAAGTTGAAATCTACAATCTCTGTGGGATCGACCCTTGCTGTTACTACGAAACGATTCGTGCACTTGCGAGGTTTTATAATTTGTGTCTAGCTTTATCTATTTATTTAGGTATCTAGATTACCAACAACAAGTTTTTGGCGCCGCTGCCGGGGATTGTTTAGTATTTTAACTTACAAGTCAGTAGAATTCTTATTAGTTTTTCTTTTCTTTTATTAATAATTTTTCTTTTAGGTTACAGGACTTCGGTGAATGCACGGTAGACGATCACTTCGTCCAGAGCTACTACCTATTGACGCAGAAACAGAACGAACTTTGCACAGGCTAGGTAAGCTTCTCACAGCCAGCCAGTCGACTGCTGTACGGACCCAGTCGACTGCACAGAGATAAATTTCACAGGAAAGAATGGCTGAAGAAATACAAAATCGAGTGCCAATGCAGGACAAATTCACTCCTAAGAATATTGAGCAACCTTCCTGCATTGCTTTTCAACCTAATGCTACAGGGAACATGCACCTATCTCCTCATTTACTTAGTATGGTTCCCTACTTTAGTGGCAAACCAGATGAAGAGCCTCATCTTCACTTGCAAGACTTTTTCGATCTCTGCAGGACACAAAGCGTCCAAGGGCTTACCGCAGAACAAATCAGGTTAATCTTGTTTCCTTTTTCTTTAAAACTTAATGCTAAGTTGTGGTATAATTCTTTGGAACCAGGATCAATTAACTCATGGGAGCAATTGGCGATAAAATTCTTGAAAGAATTCTTTCCGGCCCAGAAAACCAAACAGCTAAAAAGGGAGATTCAACTCTTCCAACAAAAAGATGGAGATCTATTCTTCAAAGCATGGAAGGACTTCAAGAGCAAGCTTCTCAAGTGTCCTACTCACAATCTGCCTAAGGATGATCAGGTACAAGCTTTTTATGAAGGTTTAAATGACACTAACAAAGCAATTGTTGATGCAGCTTGCAATGGAATTTTGATGAGGAAAAGTGGAGAAGAAGCCATTGAACTTTTTGAAGAACTCAGCGAGAACTCCCAACAATTCTCAACAAGAAGGGGACCTACGAAAAAACAGGGAGTTTACGAAATCTCTAATAGTAATAACATTCAATTAGAAATGGCAAACATGAATAAGAAAATTGATATGCTTGTTAATGCAATGTCAACGATGGGTGGAGTTAAAAATCAAACAAATGAAATGTGTGCAATTTGTTCTCATTTAGATCACACAACTGATACATGTCCCATGTCTACTTTCACAGATCAGGAGCATGCGAACTATGTGGGTCGAGGAGTATTTCCACCAAAGAACAATCCATACTCGAACACATATAACCCAGGATGGAGGAATCATCCAAACTTCTCATGGAGCAATAATCAAAATAATCAAGGGAATCAATTCACACAAGGACATACAAGGAACCCTCAGATGGGAAGTGGGTTTGATCGACCAGCGCCAGAACAGAAGAAGTTGGATTTTGAGTCCACAGTTCTTCAATTGCTCCAACAACAACATCAAACAAGCAACCAACAAGGACAAGCAATTCAGAAGTTAGAAACACAAATTGGTCAGATTGCAAAAGAATTGAGCGAACGAAAGGCAGGAGAACTCCCTTCACAAACCATACCAAACCCAGGAGGTCAAGAACAGCTCCAAGCAGTAACAACCCTAAGAAATGGTAAGATAATTGACAACATGATTGGAACACATACAGACAAACCAGATACACAACCATCAAAAGCTTTGGGTTCAAGTAAGGTAAGTGAAAAAGTAGGGACAGTTCCACCACCATTCCCTCAAAGGTTAGTCAATAAAAAGAAAGAACAACATTTATTTGACGTCTTTGAAACTCTCAAGAAGGTAGAAATTAATATTCCCCTACTCGATGCTATTAAACAAATTCCTTCTTATGCCAAATTTTTGAAAGACTGTTGTACTCACAAAAGAACATTTCAGGTTAAGGAGGATGTGGCCTTGACAGAAGAAGTGAGTGCTGTTTTATTAAGAAAATTACCACCTAAACTGAAAGATCCAGGTAGTTTTACCATTCCTTGCAAGGTTGGTGAGCACTTCTTTGAAAAGGCACTGCTAGACTTGGGGCAAGCATCAACCTTCTTCCTTATTCTGTTTACGAAAAGCTTGGATTGGGGGAACTCAAGCCAACATCCATCACTTTGCAATTGGCTGATCGTAGCATAAAAAGACCTAGAGGTATTTTAGAAGATGTCCTAGTTCAGGTAAATGATTTTATTTTGCCTGCTGATTTTGTTGTGTTAGACATGGAGGAATCTTCAATGTCATCATCTCTACCGATCATATTAGGTAGGCCCTTTATGAGTACAGCTGATATAAAAATTTGTGTTAAAAAGGGCATTATAAGTATGAAGATAAACGGAGAAAAAGTGGAATTTAAGATGTTTGATACACTAAAATTACCACAAGATGATCATGAATGCTATAATATTGATGTGGTGCAGGAGATTGTTGATCAAACATTTCAGGTACATAGCGTTGAACCACTTCAAGCCACAATCACTGAATCTCTAACTTTATCTCATGTTGAACAGGAATACGATGACTGGAGGATTGCAGAGACAGTACATCACCTTGAAACTCCACAGTCATATTCAGGTAAGTCTGCACCTTTATTTGAAAAATTGGTGTCTGATAAAAATTGTTCTTCTACAGATCAGGCGACTGATGAACAGAGTAAGTCGACTGGTGTTCTAACCAGTCGACCAAACCCAGACACCCAGAACAAGTCGACTGCTGACATGGACCAGTCGACTGTACAGAAGCGTCCAGACATAGAACTCAAGCAGCTGCCCAACCATTTGAAGCATGCATTTTTGGGCGAGAACCAGACGCTACCAGTAATAATTGCTGCGAACTTGAGTGCACAGGAAGAATATAAGTTGCTGAAGGTATTACGAGAACACAAGAGTGCAATAGGATGGACCATTGCAGACATCAAGGGAATAAGTCCATCCAAGTGCATGCATAGAATACTCCTTGAGAACGATGCAAAACCTAGCAGGGAGGCACAGAGAAGGCTCAACCCCAACATGAAGGAAGTGGTAAGAGCAGAAATTTTGAAGCTACTAGATGTTGGCATCATCTACCCTATCTCAGATAGCAAATGGGTAAGTCCTATACATGTAGTTCCTAAGAAAAGTGGAGTTACAGTGGTAACAAATGAAGAGAATGAACTTATCCCAACAAGAGTAACCACAGGATGGAGGGTATGCATTGATTATAGGAAACTGAACAATGAAACCAGGAAAGATCACTTCCTTCTCCCTTTTATTGATCAAATGTTAGAAAGATTAGCAGGATATAGTCATTATTGTTTCTTAGATGGTTATAGTGGCTATAATCAAATTGCTATTGCTCCAGAAGATCAAGAAAAGACCACTTTTACATGCCCTTTTGGTACTTTTGCTTACAGGAGGATGTCATTTGGATTATGCAATGCTCCAGCAACATTTCAGAGATGCATGATGAGTATATTTTCAGACATGGTGGAAAGGTTCATCGAGGTATTTATGGATGATTTTAGTGTTTTTGGATCTTGTTTTGATGAATGCCTTAACCATTTGCAGCTTGTGCTTAAAAGATGTGAAGAATGCAATTTAGTGCTGAATTGGGAAAAGTGCCATTTCATGGTACAACAAGGTATTGTGTTGGGACATGTGGTGTCCAAAAGGGGAATAGAGGTAGACAAAGCAAAAATTGATATAATATCAAAACTACCCCCTCCCACTACAGTTAAGGGTGTTAGGAGTTTTCTAGGACATGCAGGGTTTTATAGAAGATTCATAAAAGATTTCTCAAAAATCTCCAAACCCCTTTGTGACTTGTTGGCTAAGGATGTTGAGTTTGTATGGACAGAAGAATGTACAAATGCTTTTAACACATTGAAAAATCTTCTCATTTCTGCACCTATAGTCATGGCACCAGATTGGAGCCATCCTTTCGAGCTCATGTGTGATGCAAGTGATTATGCATTAGGGGCTGTTTTAGGTCAACGAATCAATAAGAAACCTCATGTTATTTACTATGCTTCTCGAACTTTAAACGATGCACAGCTAAATTATTCCACTACTGAAAAAGAAATGTTAGCTGTTATTTTTGCTGTAGAGAAGTTTAGATCATATTTAATTGGTGCTAAAGTTATTGTTTTTACTGACCATGCTGCCTTGAGATATTTGTTTGCTAAAAAGGATGCTAAGCCTAGATTAATCAGATGGGTGCTGTTGCTTCAAGAATTTGATCTTGAGATTAGAGACAAGAAAGGAAGCGACAATGTTGTGGCAGATCACATGTCCAGATTACTGCACGAGGAAGAGAGAAATGTGCCCCCGCTGAATGAAAATTTCCCAGATGAACAACTATTTGAAATCAATGTGCAATCTCTCGGGGCAGTCGACTGGTCCTTACACCAGTCGACTTGTCTCTCTGACTAGCTTCCCTGGTTTGCTGATATTGTTAATTTTCTAACTGCTCATGTTTTCCCTCCAGGTATGACACATCAAGAAAGAAAAAGATTGGTGGCTCTCTGCAAACACTTTTATTGGGATGACCCTTATCTATTCAAATTTTGCCCTGATCAAATTATACGAAGATGTGTGGCAGACGAAGAACAAATGAGTATTCTACAACACTGCCACCAATATGCCTGTGGAGGACATTTTGGACCAAAAAGAACAGCACTAAAGGTATTGCAATCTGGTTTTTATTGGACTAATGTATTCAAAGATGCTTTTTCTTTTTGCAGGACTTGCGACAAATGCCAAAGGACAGGCAACATCTCTTCTAGAAATCAAATGCCACTGCACAACATACAAGTAATCGAGCTTTTTGATGTTTGAGGAATCGACTTCATGGGTCCATTTCCTAACTCATTTGGTTATTTATATATTCTTGTTGGTGTAGATTATGTGTCTAAATGGGTCGAGGCCGTCCCCTCAAAAACTAATGATCACAAAGTTGTTGTCATGTTTTTGCAGGAGAACATTTTCACTAGGTTTGGTACACCGCGAGCGATAATTAGTGATGGAGGGAGCCATTTCAACAACTTTCCATTTGCTTCTTTGATGAAGAAGTACGGTATTACACATAGAGTGGGGACCCCATATCATCCTCAAACCAGTGGGCAGGTGGAGATTAGCAACAGAGAGATCAAGAGCATCCTGGAGAAGACAGTCAATACAAGCAGAAGGGATTGGTCACTACGCTTGAACGATGCCTTATGGGCCTACAGAACCGCTTTCAAGACACCCATTGGCATGTCACCAAACCGTTTGGTCTTTGGAAAAGCATGTCATCTGCTGGTAGAATTGGAACACAAAGCTTATTGGGCTATCAAAAAGTTCAATTTTGATATGAAACAGGCAGGTGACAAAAGGCGATTGCAACTAAATGAGCTTGAAGAATTGAGGCACGATGCATATGAAAATGCCAAATTATACAAGGAAAGAACCAAGTTGTACCATGACAAACAGCTAGCAAGGAAGGAGTTTTATGAAGGACAAAAGGTATTGATATACAACTCAAGATTAAGACTCTTTCCAGGCAAGCTTAAGTCACGATGGTATGGACCATATATTGTCACAAAAGTCTTTCCACATGGTGCATTGGAAGTTCACAGTGAAGAAAAGAATCAAACATTTAAGGTGAACGGGCATAGAGCGAAACCATATATAGAGATGAGCATTGAACCGCACGAGGAGGATGTGAATCTTCAAACCGTACAATACACGGCATGACCTCATCAAGTCTAGCTGAAGACAGAAAACACAGCGCTTGTTGGGAGGCAACCCAATTTTTCAGGGGAGTATTTACACTTTCCCTTCAGTTTTTTTTCAGTTATTTATTATTCTTTTTTTCTTTGAGTTATTTTTATTTTCAGTATCTCCTTACTAGATGGTGACATATGCCTATTTTTACATTTTCTTTCGAACATTGAGGACAATGTTCCATCTAAGTTTGGGGGTATTAGGGTTATTTATATTTATCATCTTTTTGAATTTTTTTTAGGATAAACAATCTCTTATAAAGTAAGAAGAAGGATACTTATTTACTTTAGAATTGTTGAGTTTCATAATTCCTTACGAAGTTATAGAAGTCATGCGATTATACATAATAAACAAATGTGATGCCTTTTCTGATAATTATTCCCTTTAGATCTAGTCCTAAATCGAGTTTAAGTAAATAGAGTGATAAAATATATATATGTATATATTTAAATAAAGTCAATCTACTCCAATGTTTTGAGTGCTTAGTAACTAGGGGTATTCATCACCAATGTTTACCTTTACGTCAAACGGCAACTTGAAATATGAGTATGCAAAGCACTTTAGGGTTTGTGACCTGCTGAGTAACCGGGTGGATCCATCACAAATGTTTCGCATTCGCGTCAAAAGGCAAGTGACATCTTTAGAGAAGAGACTACTAAAAAAAAAAAAAAAAAAAAAAAAAAAAAAAACTCTAGTTTGCTACTCGGTTTGTAGTAGAGAAAAGGGATAATCACAGACTGAGTAGTTGCATACTTTAATTAAATTAATTGCATGATAAATATGATTAAGTTTGGGGATTATGACTGAACAATTGCACTAGAGAAAGTGGGTATGTTTAATTTTACTTTGTCTGAAATTGTTTATACCTTTCTATGCTAATGTCCACATAATAAGAACTCTTGGTGGTTGAGTCTATTATTATTATTATTCTCCCTATTCGTAATTCTAGTTTGCTTGAGGACAAGCAAAAATCTAAGTTTGGGGGTATTTGATGAACACAAAATTATTCACTTTCTAGAGCAATAATCTTGTTATAATTAGACATTTAAAAGCTCTATATGTGGTATTTAACTCTTATTTTCTCTTTTCCATAGGAAACAGCTTATAACAGAAAAACGAAGCAGATTTAGGACTTCAAGGATAATACACAGCAAACTGCAGAGGATCAGTCGACTGGTTCCTCAAACACCAGTCGACTTGACCGAGAAATCGTGAAGCCACAGATGCTCAGAGACCAGTCGACTTATATGCAAGGCAGTCGACTGATACGCGGCGGAGTAAACAGATAAGATATTCAAAGATACACCTGCATCTAATTTCGAATCTATGTGGATCCAGATTTTATACGAAGAATCAAATCTAAACACAGGGTATTTCCAAGAGCACGTGGTGAACAGATAAGGAAGGAAAGAAGAAAAGAGAAAGAAATAAATCATAAAATCAAACAAAGAAGGATTTTCCTGAAAAAAAGTGCAAAACCCTAATTCTTAGCCGCACCCTATAAATATCAGAAGAGAAGCATTATTCGAAGGGGGCTATCAGGCGACACATCTCTTGGACGCAACCTAATCTCAGAGTTCCCAATCATCAAGTCATCAACCAGTGCTTCATTCCATCAACATCCAAGAAGGAGAAAGAAGACCCAGCAACCAGAAGGCAGTCGACTGTGTGACAGCCAGTCGACCATATTGCCGGAATCCATTAGTTTATTTCTTCTCTCTTTATTCTTTGATGTTGATCATGTATTTGAACTTGTTAAGCAATAAAAGTATTATTATGTGGAACTAATTTCATAGTTGGGTAGATCGAAGCCGTAGTTATGTAGTGCTATGTTCTTTTGAATCCTTCTATTTTACTTATTGATTGAATCTAATTGAATTGATATAGATTGATAACAGTCAAACTTGTTCAGGAGTTATAAGTACAGTCGACTGAAGGTGAGAGCCAGTCGACTGCCATACAGAATCTGATATTATCAAGTTTGTGAGTTAGAAATCTGAATCTGTTATATGAGCATATTGAGACGACCCGTATCTCGTGCTCATAATTTGTAACAAGGGAATCTTTAGGATTCTTGGTTCAATCAACTTAAAGGATCTAGATCTGATACCAATTTCTAGAACTTTAAGTGTTTGTTCGTTTCCACTGTGCTTATGCTTTTGTTAAGTATAACTTAGTAGATACCATGCTAAAATACTTAGGGGGAGAAACGAATTAGAGTAGATACCATGCCTAATTCTTGGCTTAGGGAAACAATACTTTAAGGAGTAGATACCATGCCCTTGAAGTGAACAAACATGAGTAATTAGAAGTAAATTCAGAAGGCAACTTAGCATTACCAACTATTGGTGGAGATCAACAACCCAACTATTCAAGAGATATTTGTGATTCAACACCTCTCATCTTAGTTTTAATCTTTTAGTTCTTTTAGAATATTACTACAACTCTTATTCATTTTTATTATTAGTTTTATTGATTAGTAAGTTGAAATCTACAATCTCTGTGGGATCGACCCTTGCTGTTACTACGAAACGATTCGTGCACTTGCGAGGTTTTATAATTTGTGTCTAGCTTTATCTATTTATTTAGGTATCTAGATTACCAACAACATTGGAGTTAGCTCATGTAAACCCTCAATAGACCCAACGAAGAGATGAACAATGGATAATACGATAACAAAGAGATCTACTTGTAAGAGTTTCAATAAAACATGAATTTGATACAATTGATAATTCAAGTGGACGGTGACTTGCCTGTTAGACGGTAAAAATGAATACCAAGAATAACGGAATAAGAATTCCGAAGCAACGAACACACCAACTATCAATCCACAAAAAGCACGTGCAATATATGTGCAATGTAGAGCCAAATCAACACAGCACCCAAAGAGACAAAGCAACTCAGCAACCACTCAAAGAGACAGCAACTGCCAGCGGGAGAGGGGCAAGGGGGTCTGACGACAGCGGGGTCATCAGCCAGTTGGTGTCTTCGGCGTCGCACGCAGTGCTGGTGTTCCGGTGATCGAAACTGGGAGGAGGCAGGAAAGGAGTTGGGTTTTGGGGCTCTGTTAATGTTGAAGACAGAGAAGGTGAGGTCGGGGAGTGGTCTAGGTAGTTGTGCTGGCGTTGACGGGGCGTTGGGCGACGGGAGGCGGCAATGGGGTGGCCAGAGCTGGCCGGGGAAGACTCTGGAAGTGGGCTTGGGGTTTTGGTGGGAAAAACTCCAAGCAGGAGAGAGAGAACCGGAGGAGAGAGAATAGGAAAGAGATTAGATGGCTAGGGTTTCAAAAATTATGCAATTAATAGGATTTGCATTAGGGTTGTATTTATAGGGTACAATTTGGGTACTGAGTTGGTGAATTTGGGTCCAATAATGGTGGATTTGGGGTAAGAATAAATGAAATTCGGTTTTAGGGTGTAATTAAGAGATAGATCAAAGTCAATAGGTTTCAAATAAAAATTCCTACAATTAAATAAGAGAACAATATGATCAACAAGAATAGCCCGATCAAAAGAACGAAAAATTTCATGAACAAGTCTAAATTAAAATAATAATCAATGAAGAAATAGGGTATTTATTCATTTACAAATAAAAATACTACATAAGGGAAAAAATTACAAAAATGGTAGTTACTATCCAACCCACCTTACAATAAAATTTTGTCCTCGAAATTTAAGCAAGTGGTAGTAGGGTAACTCCGAAGGAAGGACAAGAACAAGAACAAGAACTACTCAAAATGATGAGGGAACCACTTCCGAATCACACTCTTAAGCTCCCAAGTTGACTCACCAGGCGAGTGAGGATTCCAAGCAACACGAACCAACATGATAACCTTATTCTTCAAAATTTTCTCCCGCCGATCCACGATTGACACTGGATGAATCTCACAAGACAAATCCGGTCGAACCGACAACTCCGAATAGTCAATAACATGACTATCGTCCCGAACATACTTCCAAAGCTGAGTAACAAGGAAGACGTCAAGTACTCCAGCAAGAGATGGCGGCAACACGAGTCTATAGGCCACCTTGCCTACTCGCTCCACCCCATCGAACAGACCAATGAACCTAGGGCTCAACTTGCCCATACCACCAAAACGAATCAAACCTTTCCATGGAGACACCGTGAGGAACACTTGATCACCCACTTCGAACTCTAACGGTCTCCTGTGCATGTCTGCCCATTTTCTCTGCCTATCCTGTGCCGCTTGCAAATGATTCCTGATCTGAGCCATTACATCAACAATCTTCGTGATCAACTCTGGCCCCAAAACCTTCCTCTTACCAATGTCCTCCTTGCACACTGGTGATCTATACTTCCGACCATACCAGACTTCATATGGAGCTACCTGGAGACTAGCTTGGTAGCTATTATTGTATGAAAACTCCACCAAGTGTAAATAATCTTCCCAAGAACCTCCAAACTGAAACATACAGCACCTCAACATATCCTCCATGGTCTGAGTCCTATCTGATTAACCATCTGTCGATGGACTGTAGTACTGAACTTCAGCTTACTCCGAAGACTGGTCCCAGAATTGAGATATGAATCTAGTATCTCTGTCGGATATAATACTGACAGGAACACCATGCAATCTCATAATCTCCTGCACATACCTTTCTGCCATGCTCTCTGTAGACTGACCAACTCTGAAAGAAATGAAATGAGTACTCTTCGTCAAGCGATCCACAATCACCCAGATGGCATTGTGACCCTTGGGACTTCTAGGCAAAGCAATCACGAAATCCATGGCGATATTCTCCCACTTCCACCTTGGAATAGGAGGTGGTTGAAGAGTTCCAGCAGTCCTCTGGTGTTCTGCCTTCACTTGCTGATAGATCACACACCGAGAAACAAATCTTGCAACATCCCTCTTCATACCATGCCACCAGAAATGCAACTTGAAATCCTAATACATCTTCGTACCACCGGGATGAATAGAGTATGACGAGCAATAAGCTTCTTCAAGTAACTTCTGCCTGAGTTCTCCCTTCAGAATACATAGACGAGTCCCAAAGCGGAAAGATCCATCTCCATGAATCACCATATCAGTTCGAGAACAAGCTTCAACTTC
This sequence comes from Hemerocallis citrina, assembly GCA_017893485.1. Classification (NCBI taxonomy): domain Eukaryota; kingdom Viridiplantae; phylum Streptophyta; class Magnoliopsida; order Asparagales; family Asphodelaceae; genus Hemerocallis; species Hemerocallis citrina. Next base: position 145,200,470 of record CM030364.1, on the reverse strand, counting down.
AGCTCGAAACTCCTGTAACTGCACATCACCAGATCGTGCCTCCTTAGTTTGATCTACCAAAGAAGACTGCAACTGAAGCACCATACAACTCCGCTCAGAACTAGGCAATACCACATCCAATTCCAATATTCTCATAGCTTCCATAAGTTCCTTCTGCTCAGTAAGAACCATAACAACAGGTCTTCTGCTCAAAGCATCCGGTACTGAATTAATCTAGCCAGGATGATACTACAAACTGATATCATAATCTGCCATCAATTACAACCATTGCCTTTGCCTCATATTCAGCTCCTTCTAGGTGAACACATACTTGAGACTTTTGTGATCGCTGAAGATCTCCACTCGGTCTCCAAGTAAATAATGCCTCCAAAGCTTCAAGGCAAATATCACAGTAGCAAGCTCCAAATCATGGGTAGGATCATTCTTCTCATACGGCCTCAATTGCCTAGATGCATATGCAACAACTTTACCTTGTTGCATCAAAACAGCACCCAAACCTCTACCTGAAGCATCCCAGTGAATTACGAAACCTCCTGATCCATCGGGTATAGTCAACACAGGTGTTGATGTCAACCGATTCTTCAATTTAATGAAGGCTTCTTCATTGAACTCATCCCACACAAACCTCTGATCCTTCCTAGTCAACTTGGCCAACGGCCCTGCAATCTTCGAGAAATCCCGAACAAACTTCCTGTAGTAACCCGCTAGACCAAGAAAACTCCGAACATCCGGTACAGACTTCGGCGTTGGCCAATCCTTAACAACAGAGACCTTGGACGGATCAATTGAAACACCATCACCAGAAATGATATGGCCCAAGAAAGCCACTCGATCCATCCAAAACTCACACTTGCTAAGCTTCCCATACAATTGAAGATCCCTCAAAGTCTGGAAAAAAACCTTTAAGTGCTCAGCATGCTCATCCGGATTCCGAGAATAGACAAGGATATCATCGATGAACACCACGACAAACTTGACCAGGAAGGGAGAGAAACCCTGATTCATCAAGCTTATAAATACAGCTGGAGCATTAGTAACTCCAAAAGGCATCACCAAAAATTCATAGTGCTCATATCTTGTTCGAAAAACATTTTTCTATACATCATCGGCTTTCACCTTAACCTGATGATAACCAGAATGAAGATCCAGCTTTGAAAATATAGAAGCGACTCACAATTGATCAAATAGGTCATCAATCCTTGGTAATGGATACCTGTTCTTCATTGTGACATTATTGAGCTCGCGATAGTCAATGCAAAACCTCTGACTACCATCTTTCTTATTGACGAACAGAACTGGAGCTCCCCAAAGCAAAACACCTGGCCTAACAAAACCTCTATCCAACAACTCTTGAATATGCTCTTTTAGCTCAGCTAATTCAACAGGAGTCTATCTGTACGGACTCTTGGAGATTGGAGCTGTTCCTGGCTGAACACCACTTCACAATCTGGCGGTAATCCCAGCAATTCATGAGGAAAAACATCCAAAAAATCCCGTACAACCAACGGTGTGACAACATCATCAGCACACACTTCTTCTGTGACTCCACCTTCCTGACTAGCCAACTTCTCAAGACAAGCAAGCAGCGTTTCATCGGTACAGAATTCAAATTCCTGATGTTTTGGCATTCGAAACACCACCTTCTTCTTGCGACAGTAAGTCACAGCATGAGTGGCACCAGGCCAATCTATCCCCAGAATAACATCAAAACCAGAATTGTCAATGACAATCAGGTCGGCAAAAAAATTCATACTACCATTAACCAAGGGACTTTGCTCAAAAATCTGAGAACACGCGATAACACCGCCACCTGTAAAAATGTTCCAAGCAACTAGCATAGCGCTGCTAGCCCAAAGATGCAGATCGACGAAGGGAGAAGAAACAAATAAATGAGTCGCCCCAGAATCAAAGAGAGCATGAGCAGGAAAAGAATGGACAAGGATAATGCTTAGCAAGAAGTCGATGTGAGAACACAAGGCAGAAGCAAAATGTAAGAAAGAGGCATGAATGGAAGGCTAACATGAACAACAACAGGATAGAAGAATAAAATAGCAAGGAAAAAGGAAGCAACCAATGTAGGGAAGGAGAAGCAACATGAGAATCCTGGAACTTGTCGGTTATGGGCCCACCACGCTTCCGCTGTGCTACTCTGATGGCGAAACTCCAAGCTATAGACATGTCATTGTAGATCAAACAATGCTGATCGAAGGACCAAGCAGGAAGAAGAACGGATGACACCAGAATCAAAAGAATATGGGTATGAAAATGATGAAATCATACCCAATAAGGAATTAATGAATGGAAGGGATCAAAGAGGAGTCAAATAAGACTAGTTTTCAGATCATATTGGACATCAATTGTTCATGCAATCACTGTATTGCACACACTGTTGAGTCAAAACGATAAATTACCAAATCTGATTAATATAGCCAAACATCCTTTCGTTAGTCATGATTGATTGATATATTATCCAAACCTGAACTCTGATACCACTAAAAACCTTGTCATGCTCCGCTTCCCAAAAATACAGAATAAGAGCACATGACATTGGCCGAGCAAATGACTAACGTCACCCATAAATTGTTTAATCGATTAACTCAACAATATAATCAATACAGAACAAATGTGCAGGCAATAATAATAATCTCATAAACAATAATACTTAGAATGAAGCAATAAAAATATCCAAATACAATAATAATAATCCAATGCCTAGAAACAATAACAAAATTCAGGACATATCCCAAAAAAATAATAATCCAATCCAAAATAATAACATGTCTCGATACATTAAGTTTATTAAAGCAATAAGTAATTAGAAAGCAGTAGTCTTCAAAATGTTTGTTCTCCAATTCCAGCAGGCAATTCTCTTTCATTACCTGTATACACTTCAGATAAAAAGAGGAGAAAAATTTTCCTTAGAGCAAGTCATGGATACCAAGTAGAGAAAGCAGGAAACAATGGAATAACAGTATAAAAATGAATCAATGGATCAATAGGAATCAATAACATGGCACGATAGTAATAATCAATAACATGGTAATCAATGCAACGGTGTAACAATGATTCAATATTCGGTAACGGTAATTAGCGGTTATTATCAATAACACTTAGACAATATTGGATACAAATAGGAACAATGATGAACAATATACAATGTCGGTGATGTGTCAATCCTTATATCTATTATTCATTTTAATCCTAACTGATGCATGTACTACTATATCCCATACTACAGGTTCGATGCAAACAATCAATTTCGTTTTAGACTCAAGTGGTGCACTCGGGTAGATCATGTACTTGGGAACGGTAACGGTAAACACCATTCACCTTTCGGTGTACGATACGGTCATCGGCAACGATACGATACATGATACATTGAGTTACTGCCATAACCACAATCACACCATAAAATGGTAGCCGGAACGGTAATTATAGAAACACGGACCCCTCTTCCAAATACAGTAACAAATTTGTTCACTACCCAAATCTCCCTTTAACCTCAGCTTATTAATTCTTTATCAATGAAACAATACAATATGCAATTAATGGACATTTTGGTGAACGATAGTATCAATAGGGAACAATAGGATGATGGTATGGATAGGACGGTTAGAATAGTGACAATAACTCTTTGGGTATATGCAATGCAACATACATTCATTAATTCATGCAATAGTACAACATATGAATAATTAATCTATTAAAAAGTGAAATCTAAAATTCTAGACAGCAAGTGCAGTGCGCACAAAAATGCAGTTTCCCGCTGAATCAGAAATCGAAAAATGAATCTGTCAGAAAATCTAGAAACTAGACTTCCACACGGCTCCAACGCATATTTAAAGTTCAAATTCTGACAACAGTAGCTAGGTTATACACACTCTTCTTTACATGTTTGATGTTCAGGCAGAAATTCGACATCTTGTTGTTTAATTTTTGAATTAGCAAAAACTCAATATTAAATTCATAAAAAATAATTTCTAGACTTCTAAACATGTTAAGCAATAATCTGAAAATTTTCAGAATAAAATTTTATCATTTAATTAGCATTTTTACTGTTTAAACATGGAAGGTACGAGAATCTGAAAATCTGAAAGTAAAAACACAGCTGAAGTAAAACGGGCATAACTTTTGCTACAAAACTTGGAATTCAAAAATTCAAGATATTCTGGAAACTAGAAAGATAAGGCTACAATTCATATTCAAAAACTATTTCAATTTCAGGTCGTTTAGTGGTTCGAAAATAGCGGTCAATATTCATATCAAAAAGCATATACAGGGTTTTAAGGATATTTTCATGAAAATAAGTTAATTAAACATGATGGGCGTCGATTCTTTAGTCAATAAATTGTGTAATTAACATGATGGGTGTCAAAACTTGATAAATAAAACTAGAACATGCCTATACATCAATTTATCATCAATCAATCATCAATTGATCAAACAACATACAACCTAGCAATTGTCTCTACAATAATTTATTTGTGTGGCGATTATATGAACAACCTATTATCAATTCTATATGGACTCATAAAAGATCCAAACTTTATAGTCAAAAGTGGCACGATGTCAAGAATATTGGGGTTAGTTCGTGTAAACCCTCAATAGACCCACCGAAGAGATGAACAATGGATAATACGATAACAAAGAGATCTACATGCAAGAATTTAAATAAAACTTGAATTTGATAAAATTAACAATTCAAGTGGATGGTGACTTGCCTGTTAGACGGTGAAAACGAATACCAAGTATAATGGAATAAGAATCCCGAAACAACGAACCCACGAACTAGGAATCCACAAAAAGTATGTGCAATATACGTGCAATAAAGAGCCAAATCAATACAGCACCCAAAGAGACAAAGCAACTCAGCAACCACTCAAAGAGACAGCTACTGCCAGTGGGAGAGGAGCACGGGGGTCTGATGACGGTGGGGTCGTTGGCGAGCGGGGGTCTTCGTCATCGCAGGCGGCGGCACGACGGGACAGGGTGGCGGCGCTGGTGTGTCGGCGATCGAAACAGGGAGGAGGGAGGAAAGGTGTAATGCCCTGATTTCCATATACTCGGAAACCGTGACATAAGCCAGAATCTTTCCTTCAATTATCCACAATACACAGAAAAACAGGAAAATTTAAAACCTTTTTATTCAACACAATTGTATTACAAGTCCGAATGTTATAAAACTGCAATACATTACATCAGTGTTACAATAATATCTTTAAAAGCCCATGTATTACAACTTTCAACAAATTTACATCAGAGTATAATGAATAAAGAACAACACTTGGTACTTCACTTGGATGCTTCTCGACAAATAAATGAATTACAAAAATTGTTACGAATGGAACAATAGTAAACAATATATATTACAGTGGAAATAAAATCGACTCTTGCTTCTCTTGCCTTGAGTCCTCCTGAATTCTGTACCTGTACTTCAATAATCCAGTACCTATTGAAATGGGAATGTCAGTACATATACTAATGCTTTAAGGCTGATGACTAGCAGCGATTCTCCACTTTAAGCAAACAGATTGATTAAAAGAGAAACGTGTATATATAATTGATGTGTCAGTGTATGCTATGACTTAGACTCTAATGCCAGATTAACTAATGCAATGATGCTCTTATTCTACTGCAAGCAAGACTCTAGGACAGTATGCTGCCCATACTACATATGCCCCATATCAAGCCATTTCTTCATATATAGGGATTTCAACCCGCGTCATGAATTTTATTCTTGTACTCGACTTGTTTCTGAAGATATGACATGACTGATGAATTTGTTATGAATGGTCTAATTTTTCCTGTGGCCCCCTAGCCAGACCATAGTCTATGGCTTCTCCCCCTTAGATATAAGACAAGACGGAGTTCTAGGGGTCCATCCCCTAGCTCCGACAGAAATCACTCCCGCTTATCAAGGCTTTTCAGAAACTAACAGACAGATACGGATCCCGTGCTCCCAACTCGTGAGAAGGCATAGACCGTATCCCTTTGACAAGAAGGGTACAACCTAATAACACTGCCTAGTGTCAGCCTATAGGACAGGTCAGATCATAAGGTATCACCCTTAATACCAACTCTTTCCCTTCGGCGAAAAATGATAATAAGTAAAGGTTAAGTAGTAATAGCCATAAGTTACTCCCCTAATGATGTCACTAAACCCAAACAATCTCATGGGGTTTTCAATAAGAACTTTCTTAAGATTATCCCGATCCAACTCATGGCCTATCGATCCCAGACACCAGTGACGGGATCACCCTCACTCTTCACTACCCCTAACTTGGATCTCGTCAACATTCTAGGCCCGCGATCAACCCACCTCAGTTAAGAACCGTCGGTGCTCAAGGTGTGATTTATCCATAGTTTCCAAAGTGGTAAGATGCGAGTGTTGATGGTCGATGCCCCCTAGGATAACTATAAGACCCTAGACGAGCTTTTATCGAGCTAACAATACTAGTGACTTTCCCAACCATTATTACCCATACATTAAAGATGAAGCATGTTCACATCATATGGTTCAATTTCAATTAGAAACACATACGTCTAGGATTCATGGGTTCTTTTTTCCAAATTTGAACTAGGACAACATGCGACTAGGTTCATGTGTTCCTTCTCAAGGTTGAGCTAGAACTACCCAGAACCTAAATGCATGGGTTCCTCGCCAATTCGAGCTAGAACTATCATGGAGCTAGTTCACGGGTTTCTTCTTAAAAATCGAACTAGAACAACTATGGAACATGGGTTCATTTCAATATTTCAATTTGATTAGCATGCAAGCTAAACTCATGGGTTCCTTTTAGAATTTAACTAAAACCACTACAACATATAACTTAAACATGCATGGATTCTTTTGAATCTAAACCACCATACAAACTCAAGCATGGATTCTTTTAAATCTAGAACAACTACACATCTCAAGCATGGGTTATTTAGCAACAACTCAAGCATGATTCTTACTACAATAACCTATAACAATTTAAGCATGGTTTACAACTTAAGCATGATTCTTTACTACAATAATTAGCAACTCAAGCATAGGTTATTTAGCAACAACTCAAGCATGATTCTTACTACAATAACCTACAAAAATTTAAGCATATTTTCCAACTTAGGCATGGTTTATGGGTTCTTTTAAGATTTTAGTAAATGCTACACATACTCAAGTATGGTTCATGGATTCTTTTTGAAACTAGAACATTTATACACCACAAGCATGAATGGGTTCTTTTTTATTAGAATACTACCACATACAGTCTCAAGCATGATGGTTCTTTTTAAGTCTAGAATAACTACACAACCTCAAGCATGGGTTCTTTTGAATCTAGAATAACTACACATATAAACTCAAGCATGGTAGGAAACTCATAAAGACTACTAAGGGCTTTATCTAGCTATTACAAAAACTTCATCTTTTATGAATTACAATTCCTTACATATTACAAAAATCTAATTTTATCAAATCAACAAGTTCCCACATATTACAAAACTTACTTTTATTTAATCTACAAGTTCTACATAATACAAAAACTACATATATTGAATCTACAAATTCCTACATATTACAAACCCACTTTTCTTCAACCTACAAGTTCCAACATACAATAAGAAAAGAAGTAATCCTTTCTATCATAAAAGAAAAATAGACATGCTACAAAAAGAACTAATCTTTTCTACCATAGAAGATAAATAAACATAAAAGGACTAATCTTTTACCATTATAGAAGCAAATTGGAAGCTTAATCTTTCATGAACTAGATTTACCAAGGACTTGATTTTTAACAAGTATGAAAGCAAACATACCACAACCACTAAAATATTTATCTTTTATGAACTAGAATTAGTAAGTGATATGGCTAAAAATAGGGTTAAATCGGAACCGTCCAAATCGGGTACGAATCTCAAAGCCTGGGGGCAAAATGGTAATTTTACCTACAAACGGGTCTAAAGTGGGTACTGGGTCTTCTTTCCAAAAGCCCAGTAACCCACAAACGGACCCATCTCAACTAGGTGCGGGTTTCAACCCGCAGCGAACCCGGTCCAGCAGGATAGAATTAGGGTTTCTGATTAATCCTAATCAACGGCCCTGATTCATATCTATACTTTCACTGGGAATTAGGGATTACATTCCTAATCTAATCCTAGGGATTACATTCCTAATCTGATCCCAAAGGAGGCTATAAATACCCCCCATCCACCACCATTAAGAGGTAATCAATCTTTTGCCAATTTACGCTCTCTCATAATTTTCTCTGATTACTGACTTGAGCGTCGGAGGGTGCGTTACCGGGATCAACCCCGGTGTCTCGCACTTTTTGCAGGTGAACGGCGGGAGTCAATGGTCAAACTCCGGCGGTGAAGGTTAAGGTTTGATTATTCAGTTTTCCTAAGAATCCACAAATACTATCTGTTTGCCCCCACACCAGATTTAGCAGTAACAGATTGACGCTGTCTGTGGAAAGCAACAAGTAGCAGCCTTTCCTCTTCCCGTTGGTCAGATCTACCCAGTCATGCCTCCCCGAAAGCTAAGATCCAGAGGGTCCGACCGTGGACCCACTCCTCCTCAACCACAACAGGAGATCCCCCTCCAAACCGTCCAGCCGGCGGGACTTCCACCTCAACCCGATCAGGCCCCGCAGCAGGACCAACCTCCTCAACATAACCTCCAACCCCCTCGGGGTCAGACTGGGCCTCAGAATGCCGGTGCGGAGGCTCCCGTACTAATCCTCCAAAACAACCGCTCCAACATGACCACGTCTCCGTGCACAACCTCTCTACCGACTCCATGGCATCTCACAATCCCCGAGCCTACGATGACCTCTGCAATACCATTAGCAATCAGCATAAAGAAGAGGATCTTCGCCGCCGTTTGGATGAAAGGCGGGCCCGAGAGGGAGTCTCCCGCCAACAACGTCCAAATGAGCGATCTCCTCATTGCCAAGAACATAAGGAGGTCCTTGCCTCACCGAAGACGGAGAGAGTCCCCTGAGCACTATAGAAGAAGGCCTCGCTCACCGAGGGATAATAATGCTCCTATCACCCAAGCCGAATTCCAGCAATTCCAGGCAACCATCTTGCAAGCCCTCTATCTCCGACCCAACAATAACAATGCTCGGAGTGTCCCCACTCCTCCTCCGGTCCAAAGTCCTCGCTGACGGTCCCTAACTCCTCCCCTAACTCCTAGCAACCCCCAGCACGTTCCTAGTCCTCGTCACTCCCGGAGCTACCATCGTCGCAGCCCCCGCTCTCCCTCGTACGAAGACGAGTCCACAGGCTCGTTTGATTACTGTCTAAGGGATGACACTGTCTACCGTCGTTTCCACGAAATGGAGAGGCGCTTGGGTCAGCTAGACAGGGAAGAAAAGCTTAGAGGAAGGACCCTCCGTCCAAACCAACCTCCTTTCTCTCGGACCATCATGGAAGCGCCCGTTCCAATAGGCTTCAAGCCTCCCCAATTCGAGACTTATTCCGGGGAGTCTGACCCCGTCGATCACATCGAAAGCTTTAAGACCCTCATGGTAATCCACCAAGCTTCTGATGCTTTGCTGTACAAAACCTTCCCCTCTACTCTCAAGGGTCCGGCTCAGGAATGGTACTCTCGCCTCGCCCCATCCTCAATATTCTCCTTCGAGCAATTCGAGACCGTCTTCGTCACCCACTTTGTGAGTATCCGCCAAACTGAGAAGACCAGCATTTCGCTACTCTACCTCAACTAAAAGAAGGGTGAGAAGCTGAGTGACTATGTGAAAAGGTTCACCACGGAAGCCAGGTCCATCGCTTCCCTCGACTAGTCGATCGCTGCAGCAGCATTCCATCAAAAGTCCTTAAGTCCAGCCTTCGGTCCTCCCTCGCCAAAAAGCCCCCGCAGAACTTCTTCGACCTCCTTCTCCGAACTGAGAAGTATATCCAGGTTGAGGAAGCTGAGCATTGCCCCACCTTTGAGGGGACTTCCTCCGGAACCAAAAGAAAGGCAGGTGAAGAAGAGGGAGCCAAGAAACTCCAGAAGGACAATGGCGATCAGCGCCGCCTTCCCCCCAGATTTGAAAAATTCACTCCTCTTAACGCCAACATTTCCACTATTCTCATGGAAGTTGAGAAGGAAGGGGTGATACATCCTGCTCCGAAGATGAACACCCCTGGCAAGAAGAGGTACAAAGAGAAGTGGTGTCGCTATCACCGAAACCATGGCCACGACACCAATGATTGTCGGGCCTTAAAGAACGAGATTGAGGCCCTCATCCAGAGGGGGCAGCTGGCCAAATTTGTGAGAAAGGACCGGATCGATCTCCCTCCTCCCCCTCGGGGGGCTAACAAGCGTCCTGAACGACGCGATGAAACTCCAGAGTTCGAAGAGGAACGCATCCTACATCTCATCCACGGAGGCCCCATGGGAGGCACCTCCAACTCCTCTCAAAAGGCTTTCATAAGGGAAGTCAATTCAGTACATGGCATGCCCCTTCCTAAAGGCCTCGAAGTACCGATCACTTTTTCAGATGAAGACCTTGAGGGTGTCCGAACCCCCGATTGTGATGCACTAGTCATCAACCTCCATATGGCGAATTTTAAAGTGGAGAGGATCCTGGTGGACAATGGCAGCTCCGTTAACATCCTCTTCCTCACTGCTTTCAAAGGGCTCAAACTATCCTGGGACAGACTTAAGCCTGCCGGCTACACACTCCACGGGTTCACGGGAGTGCCAGTGACTATTGAAGGGGTGATCACCCTCGACGTAACTGCTGGCAAAACTCCTACCACCCGAACGGAGCCAATGGACTTCATGGTCGTTGATGTCACCGCTGCTTATAATGTGATCCTAGGCCGACCCGGCCTAGCTGCTCTCGAAGCCGTCCCTTCCGCCTATCACCTCAAGATGAAGTTCCCTACTCGGACAGGAGTAGGGGAAGTAAGAGGCAATCAGGAAATGGCCCGCAAATGTTACATGACCTCTACAGGGGGTCCAGTCCTTTCCCTCGAAACTCTTGAAATCCCCAAGACGGTGTCCGACCAACGTCCGTGCCGGTGGATGAATTGGAGGAAGTGCTCTTCTCTGAGCAAGATCCGAACCGCATGTTCTTTATCAGCAAGACCTTCCCATCTGCCCTAAGCTCAGACATAGTCCAATGCATTAGAAAGAACCATGACCTCTTCGCATGGTCGGCTGCCGACATGTCAGGAATCTCCGAAGAGCTCCTCGTCCACCACCTGAGCGTTGCACCGGGGTCCAAACCGGTTCAACAGAAGAGACGCAAATTTGCTCCCAAGCACCATCAAGCTATAAAAGAAGAGGTGGACAAGCTTCTTAAGGCTCGGTTCATACAGGAGGTCAATTATCCCGAATGGCTCACAAATGTTGTGATGGTAAAGAACGCCAACGGAAGATGGAGAATCTGCATCGATTTTACCGACCTGAATAAAGCATGCCCCAAAGATCCCTTCCCTCTTCCAAGCTTCGACACCCTGATTGATGCCACTTCGGGCCATGAGATTCTCAGCTTCATGGACGCTTTTTCCGGGTAAAATCAAATCCGTATGTTTTTCCCGGATATCCCGAAGACCTCCTTTGTTACCGATTAGGGCCTCTACTGCTACGGGGTGATGCCTTTTGGGTTGAAGAATGCAGGCGCCACCTATCAATGCCTCATTAACAAAGTCTTCCAAAATCAGATCGACCGCAACATGGAGGAGTATGTTGATGATATGCTTGTGAAGAGCATCCTTGGGGCCGACCATGTCACCGATCTACAAGAGGCGTTCGATGTACTCAGGAAACATGATATGAGGCTCAATCCGAAAAAGTGTGTGTTCGGAGTCTCGTCGGGGAAATTCCTAGGCTTCATGGTCAGCTAAAGAGGAATCGAAGCCAATCCTGAGAAGATCAAAGCCATACTGGACATGGCTCCTCCCAAAAATGTGAAAGAGGTTCAAAAGCTAACCGGGCGCCTCACAGCTATAGGGTGCTTCCTTTCCAAGTCAGGGGAAAAGTGTCTTCCCTTCTTCAAGGCTCTCAGAGGGGCTAAGGGCATCGAATGGGGTCAACAACAGCAGGAGTCGTTCGATCAGCTTAAAGCCTATCTAGTCAACCCCCCTCTCATCAGCAAGCCTATCCCCGGGGAAACACTCTACCTCTACTTAGCTGCCTCCGGACAAACCCTCAGTGTTGTCTTAGTGAGGGAAGAAGACAAGTCTCAGAAGCCCATCTATTATGTGAGCAAGGTACTTCGGGATGCCGAGCTCCGTTATCCAAGGTTGGAGAAGATGGCATACGCCTTGGTCATGGCAGCTAGGAAGCTTCGCCCATATTTCCAGTCCCACTCGGTGGTCGTTCTTACCGACCAACCGCTGAAGCAAGTCCTGCACAAGCCGAAGACCTCTGGCGGTCTCATGAAATGGTCGATCGAGCTGAGCCAACATGATATATCATACCAGTCTCGGACCGCAATCAAAGCACAGGCCTTAGCAGAATTCATAGTTGAGAGCACCATTCCCGAGGTCAGTCAAGCGGCAAACGGACCTCCTATTTGGACGGTATATGTAGATGGATTCTCTTGCACCGAAGGGAGCAGAGCCGGGGTCATTCTGGCAAGACCAGATGACTTCGTTCTCCAATACTCCCTCTGCATTAACTTCAAGGCCTCCAACAATGATGCGGAGTATGAAGCCCTTATAGCCGGTCTCGGAATGGCCCACAAAGTAGGGGTACAATGTCTCCGGATATATAGTGACTCTCAACTGATCGTAAATCAAGTCTTGGGCGAATACGAAGCACGAGATGACCGAATGGCTAAGTACTTAGCCAAGGTCCAAAATCTCATGGCCGTGTGCGAATAGGCACTTATTCAGCGAATCCCCAGAGAAGAAAATTCCCAAGCAGATGCCCTCTCCAAGTTAGCCACTTCTTCTCGCCAAGGTCTCGAGCAGACTCTCCTGATTGAGGTACTCCTGAGGCCGAGCATAGAAGAAGAAACTTCCAACTCGATGGAGTCACTGCCTGTTCAACTTCAGGATAATTAGATGAAACCCCTGATAGAGTTCCTAAGGGACGGACTCCTCCATGAAGACCGAAAAGAAGCTCGTCGAGTCAGAACCAGAGCGGAGCGGTACACCCTTGTTGAGGGGGTCCTGTACTAACGCTCCTTCACTTAAATGGACGGCCGACCCTACTTGAGGTGCCTTTCTCCGGAACAAGCCACATATGCCTTACATGAGCTTCACGAAGGCATAGGCAGAGCATATTCAGGGTCTAGATCACTCGCCCGGAAGGTGTTGAATTATGGATACTTCTGGCCTACCCTCCTCCAAGATGCCGAACGACACGTTCGGCAATGCAGCTCTTGTCAAAAGTATTCCAACATTCGTCGCCTACCCCAAGCTCAGCTCACCTCCCTATCAAGTCCGATCCCTTTTACGATGTGGGGAATGGATTTACTAGCGCCGTTTCCCCCAGCTCTCGGCCAGCTCAAATTCTTAGTCGTGGCAATCGACTACTTTTCAAAGTGGATAGAGGCCGAGCCCTTGGCTACAATCACCGAGAAAAAAGTACTTCAATTCTTCTGAAAGAGCATCATCTGCAAGTTCAGCGTCCCTCGAGTCCATATAACGGACAATGGAACTCAATTTACAGGGGGCGCATTGCAAGCTCTATGTGAAGACCTCGCCATCCAACAACGCTTCTCCTCCGTCTCCCACCCGCAGTCAAATGGTCAAGTAGAAAATGCCAACCGACAAATCCTCTCCGGTATTAAGAAGAGGCTGGATAAGTCCGCTAAAGGTTTATGGGTTGATCAGCTCCCTAACGTACTGTGGAATTACCACACTACGAAACGGACCACTACAAGAGAGTCGCCATTTAGTCTCACCTATGGGTCCGAGGCTGTGATCCCCTTGGAAGTCGGTGTTCCTTCTCCTCGTCTTATTGCTTATGAAGAATAGCAGAATGCTAGGGAGCTTCGGGCAAATTTGGATTTGATTGATGAGCTCCGTGAAAGAGCCTCGATTCGCCAACAAAGCTACCGAAGGAGGATCGAGCTGGCCTACAACAAGAGGGTCCGTCCCACCGACCTCAAAGAAGGGGACTTGGTCCTCAGAAAGTTGGCTATCTCATTCCCCAGTCAGAAGAACAAGCTGGCCCCAAATTGGGAAGGACCCTACAAGATCTCCAGTGGTTCGGCCCGGGACATACCGACTAGAAGACCTCGAAGGAAGAGAGATTCACAGGACTTGAATGCCGACCATCTCTTGAAGTACCAAGAGAGCACATGAACGCCTCTCTGAGAACCTTCAGATGTTGAACCGTTCCTTTCCCTTCACTTGTACTTTACTTTTGCTTCTTTATTTCTCCAATGTAATAACGACTCGCAACTTAGAAGCAGCCGACTATTAGTTTTCAATAAAGAACATTTTTCTTCATATCTTTTGAATTGCTTGTATCTCTCTGTTTTTACCTTCTTTATACTCAAACGACGAGTTCGGAGTCCAACACATGGCTCGACTTTGCTTCGCAAGCTCGCTCTTAAGCGAGCTAGAAGTGGTTCGCCATTCGGAATTGCTCCCACAACCATTGAAACATATGCAAACGACGAGTACGGGGTCCAACACTTGGCTCGACTCCGCTTCGCAAGCTCGCTCTTAAGCAAGCTAGACGTGGTTCGCCATTCGGAATTGCTCCCACAACCATTGAAACATACCCAAGCAACGAGTTCGGAGTCCAACACTTGGCTCGACTCCGCTTCGCAAGCTCGCTCTTAAGCAAGCTAGAAGTGGTTCGCCATTCGGAATTGCTCCCACAACCATTGAAACATACCCAAGCAATGAGTTCGAAGTCCAACACTTGGCTCGACTCCGCTTCGCAAGCTCGCTCTTAAGCGAGCTAGAAGTGGTTCGCCATGCGGAATTGCTCCCACAACCGTCGACGCACGCGAAATTTCTACAACTAGACTAGACATGGGAGAAAAGTACTTAAAAGAGCTAACGTTTGGTTCTTATAACTCGTTTCGAATCAAACTACCATGCACGTCCAGCACATGAACATCAGAAAGAAAACAAGCTTTTATTTCATTAAAAAGTTTGACAAAGGAACCCAAATTACAAGACTGAGTTACTACTACGGGGCGCTACAAAAACTCAAAGAAGCATAATTACAACTCATTCAACGTTTCTTCGGAATGGGATGTTTCAGTTCAAAGACATTCGGGGATGGCGTCTCCTAACTTCGGAGCTCATCTGTAGGCCAACGGACCGAGATGCCCCTTCGGAGCTGCCTTTGACCGTGGCCCCAACCAAAGTGCCACTAGACGAGGCAGCCACCCCGCTTTGAGCATCGGCCGGGCTCCGCCAAACGATAGGCAAACGAGTCGCGAGCTCGTAAAAAGAGATTCCCCTCTCACTCTCTTTGCGCGTACATGACGTGCTCCGAACGTTGATCCTTGCCGGCTGAGGTTTGAGTCGAGCTACTTCCTCCTCGAGCTCGACAATCCGACCCTTCAAAGAGTCGTCCTTCACAGATATCTTAAAGCGGGGAAGCCGAGCAGAGCCTTCAATGCCAGAGCTATCGGCTATGATTCGACGAAGGTGGGTCACTTCGATACTTCTGTCGACTGTAACCCTCCTCAACTTGTCAACCTTTGCCGTCAACTCGTCTCGCTCGGCCATCAATTTACCCACTACCGAAGCTAACTCGCCTTCCTACGCCAAAAGTTCTTCCTCAGCTATCTTCAAATCTTGAACTTCCGCCACAAGGTCACCTTCCGCTCGAGTAACGTCGAACAGCACCTTTTGGAGCAACTCCACCTCGCCTTCAAGATGAACCTCGCGAGATCGCTTCCGTAGTTGTTTTAGCTCAGAGAAATACCCTCTCGCCATTGCCTTGACCTCCGATAGATCTAACTCGATTTTGAAGAGGCACTCTTGGCTGCGAGAGAGGGCCCGCTTCGCCGTTTTCAATTCAGTATGAAGGGGAGAAACCTCAACCGCTGAACTCGACTCGACCTGAAAAGTGAAAGAATATCAGAAGGCGTCTTCAACACTTAGCAAAATGTCAATGTGCTCACAACACTTGAGTTCTCATCACGAACAAAAAGTGTTCAACACTTAGCAAAATCTCGAAACTTTCGGCCAAGATTTCAAAAGGGGAAGTCGTTTCATTAAAAATCCAGCATATACACAAAAGCGGTGGCCAGTCCGCAGTTAGGCGTTACAACAAAAACAAAACAAAAGAAGCAAAAACAATGAGAGAAGAGGCGACTAAGTCAGGGGTCGACCTCGTGATGTTGTTCCGAAGCATCGTCGCTCGGCACGGTGAGTATCGCGCCCTCAATGCGCACCTCGTCCTCGGCCTCTTTGCCCTCCTGCCTGGGGGTGAGCTCCACTAGAGGCAGTTCTTCCTCCCCCTCTACAGGGTCGTCGAAGTAGTAGGAGAAGCTGTCGAACCCGGAGATGCGAGCGGCCACATGCTTCAGTGCTCGGGCGTACGCCTCCTCCATGTTTGTCAACATGTGGGCCTCGGCCTCGTCCCAAACCGCCTGCTCCGCAGCCGCCACCTTCAATGCCTGGCTGCTCAAAGCCTCCTCCGACTCCCTCAGTGCCTTGGACAGCTCCTCTTCGAGATGAGCCGTCTCCTTCTCTAAAGCTTCAACCTTGGCAGCCTCGGCGGCCGAGTGCTTCAGTGCCTCGGCGAGCTTTGCCTCGAGACCGGCCACCTCGGCCGCGCACGAAGTGGAAAGCAGCTGCTCGGCCTCGAATAGTTTGACTGCCTTGGCGCGCTCCGACCTCTCCCAATCATTCAGCACAATCATCTCCTTCTCCTTGCTCGCGAACTCCTCATGCAGATGGTTGAAGTGGCATAGGGTCTGCAAGCGGCACAAGAGAAACTATTAGGCCCGAGCAAAAAAACTTAGAATAATTTTTGAAGAAACTTCTGTTACTCACCGACATGGTGTTCCAAGCGATCTGCATGGCGTCATCGCCTAAGGAACCCGCCTTCAGTGCAGCTCGGTCTTTGGGGGTCGGCAGGTGCTTCACTGCCTGCATACAAATGCCCCCGTCACCGAGGAACCCGTCCACCTTCATCACCCGCCAGTCGGGGACGAAGAGGTGCTTGTGCTCCTCAGTAAGTATCTTCTTGGCCTCGGTGGTGGGAGAGGGGACCTCAAGAGCTAAGGCCGCACCCACGTTGAATGCCCTGCTCGACAACCCGGGCGCCTCAACTTGAGCAGCTTGGGCCGGTACCTCCGAGGGAGCTGGGGCGGGCATCTCCAAAGGGCCTTGGGCGGGTGCATCGGAAGGTGCCTCAACCACCGGCTGCACGTCAGTCGGTGAGGCCGAGGGGACCTTCGCAGCTCGGCCCCCCTGAGGCCCAGCCACAGTCCTCTTCCTCTTTCTCGACTCCTGCTCCTTGCTGCCCGGGCCTTAGCCATCAGTCCTTTATAGTCCATACTGGGGGCCTCTGAAAAAAACCGAGAAAAAAGAGCTAGAATTTTTTTTTTTTTTACCATAAGATAAAGCTAAAGCGAAAGAAGAAGAGAAAATCATACTAGGGTCGATCGGACTGAGACCCCCACGAAACAAGACCTCCTCGGTGATGTCCTTCCAACTAAGAATTGGAAGACCGAGGAGCTTCTCTACCACCTCTTCTTCTTCTCTGGTGAGCACGGGCTCCTTCTTCGCTCGCTTCGGAACCCCGGTCGTCTTCCACACCGTCGGAAAGATCCACGGCTCGGGAGCACGGATGAGAAAGTACTTCTCTTTCCAATGCTTCATCGAGTCTGGGTTCTCGATCAACTTCACACCCTTCCTCGGCGATAGATAGTATCTCTCCTCCATCTTGTTCATCTGGTAGAGGCAGTAGAGGCTCCGAAGTATAACCATCTCTGGCCGCACACCGATCTCTTGGCACTGAAGGACGAAGGCAATCACGTGCCGCCACATGTTCGGCATAAACTGAGCGGGACTCAGGCCGAACCATTGCAGCACCTTGATTACAAAAGGGTGCAATGGCAGCCGAAGTCTGGCGTTCAGTGCGTCGTAAGGAACGACGCAGGTATAGGCCGAAGTCGACGTGCACGCTCGGAGACCGGGGCCGGGGAGTAGAAGTACATACTCCTTGGTAATCCGAAACCCACTCCGGATCCGATGCAAGTCTGCCTCGGTCAATATCGAGGAAATCTGATCCACCTCGAAAGGGTCCCTCGGATCATTCTCCTCATAAGATGGAGCCGTGCCCTGCGTCACCTTCTCCAATAGATCTTCAGGGTAACTCTGCACCCTGTCGACACTAGATAAGACAGACGGGTGCCGACCAAATTCTCCTTCTGTCTTAGGGTGTTCGACTATCTTCGTCACCCCGAGCGGCTCGGCAATCTCCTTGCCCTTGCTCGGCCTAACCGTTGTCATATCGATTGGCTCGGCGACCTCCTTCCCCTTGTTCGGCCTTGCCGTCACCGCTCGGCCGACGTCTCGGTCCGAGGTGGGGGTCTCATCCTCAGAAGACAACTTAACCATTTTCTAAGGATAAGGGGAGAGACTAACCTTGAAGTGATGTGAATGGCTGGAAAAGATCACTGGAATCTGAAAGTGCCTTGCCGCGACAGCTAGTAGCTCCACCCGAGAGCGAAAACTTCTCTAGTAGAAAGTAAAAGCAAAAGTAAGAAATGAAAAGTGAAGAATGAGGTATAATGTGAGGGGGGGTGAAGACTTATAGTAAAAGAAACGACTCTTGGTCTTTGTAACATAAAGACGCAACTCTTGGGCCTCCCCTAAGGCGTTAGAGAAGCCCAAATGATTAAGTGGCAAAGAGCGGCAACCGTTCGCAAGGGTAGCGACGGTTGATACAAGTCATACCGCTTGGCTATGCCACAAGACCCAAGACACCAGGGCACCCCGCCGAGCGAAATGGGCGACGCTCAGGTCGCCCCACGATTCCTCGGAAACCGAGCAACTGCCTATCCGAACTGCAAAATGGAGAAAAACGACTTTCTCCCCAAAATTCGTGCAAGATCTCGATCAGACGGCTCAGATCGTGCCACTTCCACAAAATGACAAGATAGTGTTTTCTCGAGAACTGAGCCTACCTGGAGATCCGCGCCATGATCCGACAGCTCAGATCGCTTCACATCCCTCAGAACCAAAATCCGAGCAACAAGCGATCCGAGTAGAGAAAGTAACTCGGGATCCCAGTCCGACCAACCAGAGCTCCGAGCTGCTCGCAGATACAAAAAATGTCAGAGTTACGTCACTCAGAACCCGAGCATATGGCAATCCGAGCTGCACATTTGAAGAAAAATACTACCGAGCAACCCCAGCCGTTGGATTGTTGCGAAAATCGTTCCAAAAGTGATAAACGGCTCAGATCAAGCCATGCCCACAAAATGACAAGATAGTGTTTTCTCGAGAACTGAGCCTACCCTTAAGATCCGCACCGTGATCCAACAGTCCAGATCGCTCCACGTCGCTCGGGATCCGATCTCCGAGCAACTGGCGATCTGAGCTGCTCACACGAAGAAAAAGAGCGCCGAGCAACCACAGCCATTGGATCTCCTCAAAATTCGAATTTCGACCTGATGAGCGGTCCAGATCGCTCCACGTCGCTCGGGATCAGATCTCCGAGCAACGGGTGATCCGAGCTGCTCACATAAGGAAAAGGGCGCCGAGCGACCAGAGCCATCGGATCTCCTCAAATTTTGCCTTCTGACCTGATGAGCTGTCCAGATCACCCCACGTCGTTCGGAATCTGCGCTCCGAGCGACCGGTGATCCGAACTGCTCACGTGGAGAAATGGTGCCGAGCTACGTAGCTCGGATTCCGAGCAACTAGCGATCCGAGCTGCTCACGCGAAGAAAATGTTGCCGAGCGACTCCAGCCATCCGATCTTTCAGAAATTCGTGCCTACACGAGATGAGCAGTCCAGATCACGCCACGTCATAATTCGTAATTAATATCAATTTTTATTTATTTATTTAAAAATTGCGAAAAAATGATTAAAAATTCAGGAAAATTAATCAAAAATTCTAAAAAAATAATTATAAAATCTGGGAAATATTTCTAAGCCCCTGAGTAAGTAATTATTGCATAGAATAATTGGTTAAGACCCCCGAACAGCGAATCGACACTTCGCAAGGTTAAATAAATGATCCGAAAAAATAAATAAAAATTAAGAAAAATCACCAAAAGGGCTCAGGAACGACCCTGAGTGCACAACTAATCCGGAAAATCACCATACTGCCTTCTGCGAAGGTTCGACACCTCTCATGTGGACGCCGGTACCACCCTGTAAGCCATCAAAACACTAAAACTACTCCTCAAAGGCTGATCAAACTCAATCTTTGGGAGTGGGTAGCTCGTGATATGGTTAAAAATAGGGTTAAATCGGAACCGTCCAAATCGGGCGCGAATCTCAAAGCCTGGGGGCAAAATGATAATTTTACCTACAAACGGGTCTAAAGTGGGTACTGGGTCTTCTTTCCAAAAGCCCAGTAACTCGCAAACGGACCCATCTCAACTGGGTGCGGGTTTTAACCCGCAGCGAACCCGGTCCAGCAGGATAGAATTAGGATTTCTGATTAATCATAATCAACGGCCCTGATTCATATCTATCCTTTCACTGGGAATTAGGGATTACATTCCTAATCTAATCCTAGGGATTACATTACTAATCTGATCTCAAAGGCGGCTATAAATACCCCCCATCCACCACCATTAAGAGGTAATCAATCTTTTGCCAATTTACGCTCTCTCATAATCCTCTCTGATTACTGACTTGAGCATCCAAGGGTGCGTCGCCGGGATCAACCCCGGTGTCTCGCACTTTTTGCATGTGAACAGCGGGAGTCAACGGTCAAACTCTGGTGGAGAAGGTTAAGGTTTGATTATTCAATTTTCCTAAGAATCCACAAATACTATCTGTTTTCCCCCACACCAGATTTAGCGGTAACAGTAAGGACTTTATCTATAATATGGTAGGAAAAAAACATACAACAAGTTCACTTTTTAAGAACTAGGGGTAGTAAAATCTTGATTTTTAATAAGGTAGAAAGCAACATACAACAAAAAGAATTATCTTTTATTAGGCTAGATAAGTTCTACAACCCCAAAATGGGTATTTAAGTATTTCTACTACACTGATCTTTATATGCATATAGTTATAATCCAAGTTGTTAAAATAACCATAAACAAGCTTTAAAGATTACACCTTTATGTTGTTTTGGTTAAATTCTACCATCTATCTTTTTCATGGGATCATTTTAATCTCTACAACCATCCTTATGCTTAAGAATTTAGTCCAAGTTATTTAGGAACACACATACAATCAACCAAAATCACCACAATAACAATCATAACCATACAAGGTCTTAAGGATTCAATCTTTATGTTATTTATTCAAGTCCTACCATCCATCTTCTTTTCATGGGATCATTTTGATCCCTACAACCTTATTTATGCTTAGGATTTAGTCCAAGTTATTTAGAAACATACACACAACAACCACCCATCATAAAGGTGAGTTTTTTTTATCCTACAAGAACAAGACATCACAAGATGGGTTCTCACAAAGAAGAATAGTTAACCATAAAGATGGGTACTTTCTACTCATACAACAAATCATAAATAAAAGGAAATAAAAACACAACAAAGAGAAGTAGAGAACCCCCACCTTGGATCTCTTTGTAGGAAGGACTAGCCAAGCTTTCCTTCTCCTACCTCCTTAGCTTCTACTACAACCCTTCAATGAAAAACTCTCTAGTTTTATGGTTTCTTCTCTTTCTTTTCCTCTCTATTTTTTTTTCTTGTAAATGAGACAAAGAGTGAAGGGGAGGGGTATTTGTAGAAGGAATGAGAAGGGGAAGAGTGCATAAGTGCTAGGGATTTAATCAAAAATCCTCTTGGGGATAGGTTTGGCCGGCCATACTTGGTGAGGTGGAAGGGTGAGGTAGAGGGGTGAGGTGGAGGAGAGAGACTTCTAGAAGAAGACACCTATTGACACTTTATTTAATCCTAAACCCTAGGTTTAAGCCTCCAAACAAATCCTACCCATCCAATTTTGATTAATTATGACAAAAAGAGATATTTTTGTCATAATCGTACCCATCCAATTTTGATTAATTATTTTGATTAATTATTTTGATATTTTGATTAATTATGACAAATCCTACCCATCCAATTTTGATTAATTTTGATTTGTACAAACGTACGAAATCGGTACAATTCTCATACGTATACATATATATGTATACCGATAACTTTCGTGTCCACCAAAAATATTTCAATTCTGAAAATAAAAATAAAATAATAAAAAAATAATAATTTAAAATATCTGCCCGGGATTTTCCAGACATTTTCTCAAAAATTTATTTTATACGATTTTGTACAAGTGCACAAAATCGATACAACATACGTATATACTTACTAGTATATATTCACAGGTAAGTTTTTATTTAGAAAACCCAAGAAATTTCCATAAAAATATTTTAATTTAAAAAATAATAAAAATAAAAATATAATATCTGACTGGGATATTACAAAAAGAGGCGAGTTTTGGGGCTCTGCTAATGTCGAAGACAAAGAAGGGGAGGTCAGGGAGTGGTCTGGGCAGCTGTGCTGGAATCGATGGGGGGTTGGGCGACGGGAGGCGCGACGGGGTGGCCGGAGCTGGCCGGGGAAAAGGCCGGAAGGGGGCGTGGGGTTTTGGCCGGAAAAACTCCAATAAGGAGAGAGAGAACAGGAGGAGAGAGAATATGAGAGAGATTAGATCGCTAGGGTTTCGAAAATTATGAAATCATTAGGGTTTGCATTAGGGTTGTATTTATAGGGTACAATTTGGGTACTGTGTTGGTGAATTTGGGTCCAATAATAGTGGATTTGGGCTAAGAACAAATGAAATTGGGTTTTAGGGTTCAATTAGGAGATAGATCAAAGTCAATAAGGTTCAAATAAAAATACCCACAATTAAATAAGAGAACAATAGGATCAATAAGAATAGCCCGATTAAAAGAACGAAGAATTTCATGAACAAGTCTTAATTAAAATAATAATGAAGGAAGAAATAGGGTATTTATTAAATTGCAAATAAAAATATTACAAAAGGGAAAAAATTGAAAAATACAAAAACGGTATTTACAGTTGTTTATCTGACTTTTGAATCGTGTTTGACTTACAATGTTGTGCTTTTTTACACCTATTGTGATTTCAGATTTGCGCAACTCTTATCTCTTTTTGCCTTGGTGCACTTTTTGTTATTCATCTTTAGTTTGCTTATCACCTATCAATATTACATGATATTTTGGGTAGCTAGTAACCCTTGACACCTCTGGTGCCCTGTATGAAGACAGTCTTCGTGCACCTGTGGATCGTTAACCAAGGAGGGTTTGATTGCAGGGCGGAGACAGGGTCGAGATCCAACAAGTGGGTGATTGGCTATCGACGGGGGTCGAATCACCAATGTCACAGATCGGTTTTCCTTAGGGCTTGTGAAATTGGATAAAAGACTAGGTTGATTAACTATGAAGCAACCATCTGGTTTTAACTAATCCTTCCACTAATAAATGATATCTAGTTACATTAAAAGCAAGCCCGTGTATAAGTTCTAAGTTAGGATGGGTGAACTAGTGGTAGTATCTTAAAGACCAGAATAGATTTCATTATTTTATTTGTTAGGACAGGAACTGGCCGGGTGGTTGTACTCGACTGTCAAAGGGATACGTGCGGTGTCTTCCCACTTGTCTGGGAGCATGGGATGCGTAGTCTCATCTTTTAATTCCTAAAGTACTGTGATAAGAATAGGAGGTTCTCTTGTCGGAAGTAGGGAACCAACCCTACCAATTCGTTAAATTCTATGTTGTTTAATACAGATAGTACACCAGAGTAAGACTCCAAGTGTGTAAGGCTATATGCATTTTGGTGAGCGGGGGTTACCGCGGGGCTACCTTTATGTTCGTAGCATTTGGAATTGTACATCAGACATAGGGCATGTCATAAATAACACTTGTGATTTGACTACACATTTTCCTTTTTGCATCAAATATTGATTGTTGAGTTTGGAAAGTCACTGGTTTTATCAGCATTGCGCCTATTGCATTCGGCTGAAGTGTCCACAT
This sequence comes from Hemerocallis citrina, assembly GCA_017893485.1. Lineage (NCBI taxonomy): Eukaryota > Viridiplantae > Streptophyta > Magnoliopsida > Asparagales > Asphodelaceae > Hemerocallis > Hemerocallis citrina. The sequence continues at coordinate 145,176,390 of CM030364.1, read as the reverse complement.
TCTGTTTAGTTGCAGGACTACTGGATCATAGAAGCAGGAAACTCGAGCTGCATGGAACATCCAAATGGAGATTGTAAATTTTTGTATAGTGGATTTTGTTGATGTAATTCATGATGTAAAATTTATGTAAGATTGCATTGTACAATGTAACTTTCTGAAATGCAATATAAGTTTTTAATTTTCTGTATTTTCTGTGTTCTAAGACTATTTGAAGAAAAGATTCTGTCTTGTGTCTCGAGTTTCCTGGGTACGGAACTCGAGGAACTACATGTCCTTTCATTCAACAATGACTCGATCTAATCCTTAGACACTACCATGCCAATTGGTACTAACACTAACCAAACTAGGGCCAAAACTATAGAATAAGGTTAATTCTATAATTACTAAATTATTTTTTCATTATCTGGTTTCCCCCGATTCTCGGGGCTAGTTAAAACTCTGTTCCTATTTCTATTAGCCCATTAGTTAGGTGATATACCATCTAGTAACAAAAATCCTAACATAGAAGTCATCCATTCAATCCAATTATGATCAGCTAGTTAACCTCTATTATCAAGTGATTCGGGTATACTAGATGGCTCTTCTAGTTATTTTCTTAACTACTATTGCGACATAACCCACCCTAACTAGGCCCGACTTAGCCTTCCAATCTGGCCCAGGAGTTGGCCCGCCTCGGCCCAAATTTGGACCAACAGAAACAACAAATCAACCCACCGTTGATCGCAGTTACACCCCCACCCCCCTGCTTGGAGTTTGACCATGACTTCAGCCCGATCAATCTTACTTGCGCCCCGACGAGTGGTAACATCATACAACACTGGAGACCCTTCCACTAACAGCGAGCGAGTCGGCGCACAAATCATTTCCTCCAATGCATTGAGGTGTCGCGGGCTCCTATTCTACCCATCTACTCAAGTATCAACAACTTAGACCTAGGGCCTCAAAAATCTATCTAAGTGACCCTACACAAGCATAAAATTCTAAGGTTGTGCTCTACAAGTTATCGTTCAAAAGAGGCACTTAAAAGTCCCGAAATGATGGATTTACAATTTCAAACAGCTATCACATCATGATAATTTGTTTGAAACATTCACACAACCTTGTTAGTTGGACTTGTTTGGACTTGTAAAGGCTAAATGCGTCAGAACAAGACCCAAACATTCACACAACATTAATAACATACTAAGATACCAAGAAAGGGTATTTTCATCCCTAAAAACAGCAACCATAATCACACACAACATCTATTACACAAGACTAAAATTATATTACTAAACAGTGAACACTATGCAATTAAATTGCACAAATGAGATAAAAATCAAATTATTCCACATATTATTTATCATCTATCGGTGCCCAAGCTCATCTACAATTCATGAAATAAATTGGAAACATTTAATGAGCATGTCTAAGTCAATTTAGAAGCCCTAAGTTCATGGCAACTTGCATAACATCGAAACTGTAAGCTGAGAATTCAATATGCAATTTATGTTTACTGTAAAAGTCACTATAACTTGTATGCTATTTGGATTTTCGATTATTCTGGCTTCACAAAAATTTCTATGAGTCTACTACAAGTTCTTAGTTGGAAGTTCCTTCAAATTATTTCGTTTAAATGATCAAATGGTTAATGTTTAACATGCATTCAAAATTTTCAGAACAGATCAAAACGGTTAACCAGTTATGGGATAAAATCCTTTTAAATTAGAAAATGGTGTCTAAATTCTACAAAATTTGGAGAACAAGCACTTCACACATAACATCAGTACATATATAAATTTCAGATAATTCTATCACCTATTCAGAGGGTTAGTCTTTTGAAATAGATTTAAAAACAGAACAGTTCAAAACTTAAGCTCTGTTTTACTACATAACCAATCTATGATTCCAAATTTTATTACCATAGCTATTGTTGTCCAAATAATATAAAATTTAACATGCAAGATCTATACTCAGAGTAGCACCATATATATAAATTTCAGATAAATATTCCAAGTGATCGGGTACTTTGCGCCATGTTTCTAATGAACTTAGGACTTACGTAGACCTTGTGATACTTGAGCAGGTTGTTGTTCCACAACAATTTGTGGAGTCTGCTCCATTTCCACCATTGGTTCACTGCTACTTTGCAAAGTTTGAATTTCTTCAAGTTCTTTCATTCTCCGACTGGTTCTTTTGGAGATGAATTCTCTCTCTACGAACACAACTGTAACCCCTATTTTCGCAAATATGTATTTCCTGTGTATTATCTGAGTTTGGGTTCTTTATAAAAATTTTTGTTTTCTTAAATTCATTTTATTTCAAATTTATATTGTATATGCTGTTAAAAACCATCTTTTTTCATTAATTGTATTTATTGTTATTTTCAAACGAATTTTATATTGTAATACAAACCCTATTAATGTTCTTATTATTCTTATTGTTATCAGTATTATTATTATTAATGTCATTCTTATTTTTATTATTATGATGCTGATTATTGTTATTTTTGTAATTATTGTGATTATTACTATTACCCTTGATTGTTAATGAAAAATCTATTTCTATTGTTAATTGTACTTGTAGTTATTTCAAATGATTTCCATATTGTATTACAAAATATATTTTGTTATATAATCCTACCTTTTATTGGTTATTTATTTTCCTATTAGTTTTTAAACCCAAAACCTTATATCCTAATATCTTTGGATCATATTTAATACCCAAACCCAATACTAAAACCCAATAATCCAACAGACCAAATTCTCTCACCTTATATATATAATTACCCACTGTGTACATTTTTCCCAAGCCCTATTGGATCTACAACCCATTACTAATACCAATTTTACCCGTTATCACCCTAACCCTATATTCCATCCCCATATATATATACCTTTTATATCTAACCCTAATCACCTAAGAAACTATAGCCGCCTTATCCTGATCATCCCCTACCTCCTAAACTCCCAACCTCCAAAACCCTACTCCCGATCACCCCATACCACCTCTCTTTTCCTCTTCCGGCTTCGACAGCAACGTTGACAGTCCCGTGCGCCCCTTATGCCCCTGCCGAACCCTGACGCAGCCAACAGCAAAACACTAGCACCCCGACGTCACACTCTACAACACCGCTGTGCGCCTCCATCTGCTCGCAACCCCACCTCGGTAATGACCTCCACAGCGTGCCTCTCTACGCTGGCCTTCCCTCCGACAACAAGCAGCATCGAATTCTCCTTTACCTTCTCTTCTCGTTGTGCCAACAGATAGCCAGCAGCGCCACCTGTGCAACCCTTGCCGTCGCGTCGCCTTGTGCACACCCCGATGACTACCTGTGTCGGGCCTCCTCCCGAGCGTCGCACGCCACTCGATGACAGTACGTCCCTTCCGGTGCTGTCCTCCTACCATCGTGCCGCCTGCCTCGTCGCCGCCATGGCCGCCATCCAGTACCCCTGGCTTTCGCTATCTTTGTGTGTTCCGCCAATAGTTTTCCTCTTCAACTGTGGCTGTCTGATCTCCTCTTGATCATCACGATCATGATGATCATCAAGCATCCTTTGATTACAGCTATTCGATCGATCGATTTTGATCATTATCATCATCTTCATCATTAAGGAGATCTGGGCTATCTGATCTTTCAACGTAATCGTGATCTTCATCAAATATTGATCGCCTTGATCTGGATCGTCCATTTGATCAGATCTTGATCATCACCTTGATCTTGCAATATGAGTTGTCCAATCGACCGATCGTGGTCGTGATTATCATCTTCATCATCATCAAGATCCGTGTGTTGTGTTCGTGCCCGGGAAATCGTTCCCGTTATTCTCGCTCCTTGCATCGTTTCCATCGTCGACTATAAGGCAAGTAACTTGTATTTTTTTTTGTTGTATAATACAAGTATTAAATACCGCCTGTAGTGTAATTGCTTCAAGATTTATCCCCATGAAACCCCTGTTATATCTGTCTCTATGTGTTGATCCGCCCATAGTTGTCTCATTACACACACGATATGAAATTTAACCTAGATCTATTAATTCCTATGGCATATATGTATGTTGGTTATGATCCATTAAATGTTGTATGAATCTTGCATACTTGACGTGTTACTGGTAGTATATTCTGTTGTGGATCTGTTAAACACCCTATACCATGTTGCTTGGAAATTTAGTACACCATACTTCACACTTTGTTATGATTTGGATGTGTTACATATGACCTAGTTCATTTTATGCATGAAGAATATTTCTGTCATTTCTGTTATCCCATTTTTGTTCAGTATTTTAGACCCTGTTGAGGTCAGTAAATGAAAATTATTTGTGAATATGAATCATAAAGAATTCTTTCTATTTTCTAGAATTCCTGACAGAGCTAAATTTCGATTTGTGAATTGCAAGTTATGGCTGTTTTACTATAGATGTGTAGGAGATTTCAGATTCTGTTTTATATGAATTCTGTATGGTGATTTATTTTTATACTGATGTTAAAGATAATATTTTGATCCAATATTTTGCTGAGTACAACTAGACGTGACTGGAATTAACCCCTAATTTTTGTGGATTTAATTGATGACTTTTACAAACTATTCTACACTTGTAAACAACCACTATACATGCAGAGTTTTCATACTATTCTGTAAAGAACCTTAATTTCAACCTAATTCTACTTGCTGTTGATAAAAACTTTGTGAATTTGAATGGTAGCCCGCTGTATCTATTTTATCACCCTTTTGACGGATCTGGATTTCGATTTATATTTTGTAATCTATTGTTGTTTTAGTACTGCTGTGTTTATGATTTCAGATTTACAAATCTGCTATATATTGCTGTTTTCTGATTTTATTTGACTGTACTATCTATGTTGGAAAATTATGAAATTATATTTCCTGATACTAGACATACTAGGGAATAATTAGATTTTTCTTAGATTTAATCAGTAAGTTTTTATGCTGTTTTCCTATTTATGAATACAAACTTCTGTTTTTTTCCTGAACATGTTTTTTAGATACAATTCTGTTTTGAGTCTTGTTTTTGTGAAATACCATATGACTTATATATATTTGCTAGATTTGGTCGAGAGTTTACTATCCAAATTTTCTGACGGATCCAGGTTTGCATATTTGTGGCAACGGAAATCCCAGATTTGGTGCAATACTATCTTGCTGTCCTGAACTAGAATTTTTGTTTTCCTAATCTTTTATGAGTTGTCTTTCACCCGTACATGTTTATCTTCCAAGCTGAACCTATTACCTGTTCATGCCATGTTATTCTTTCTCTGTTTTGTGACACGTATATGCTTGCTTTGATAATAATAACAAATAACCAAGCCGGGGTTAAGGGAAAGACCTTAGTAGTGGACAATATAGGTATGTGTACTCAGAAGTTGGCCCGTGTTTCCCATTACTTGTTGCCATGTTTCATGATTACATGATTCATGCCTGTTATTACAATCTGATTATATGTTGCCATGATTTCATGATTACTTGATTCATGACTGTTATTACTATATGTTGCCATGATTCTTGATTACATGATTCATACCTGTTATTACTATATGTTGCCATGATTCATGATTACATGATTCATACATGTTATTACTACCTCATTATATGTTGCTATGATTCGTGATTACATGATTCATACCTGTTATTACTACCTGATTATATGTCGCCATGTTTCATGACTACATGATTCATATCTGTTCCTGTTGCCGTGATTTCACGACTACGTGATTCGTACCTGTTACCTGTTACATGACGCCTGAGTACACGGCCCTACATAAACCCACCACTAGATCTAAACGTAATTTGTATGAATGTAGCAACCATGTGATAAAAACCTGGGACCCATGAAGTGCTACCTAGATAGAAATAAATACACAGCTTGACATAACATGACATCTGTTACATGCTTTCCTGTACATGTTACCTGTTTACCTATTTACCTGCTTGTATGATACTTGACATCTATTACATGTTACCCATACCCTGTTAGCACATTATATTACTTGATTCTGTTCACGATTCATGCTAGTTGTTCTATTTTGGTGTCATGTCTATTCCATGCTATACTTGCATACACTGTTACTCCATATCTGTTTATCTTTTCTGTACTTATTGCCTGCACTACAAGCGGCTCGTAACTTGCATTGACAGGAGTTTTGTTTCTTTTTCCTCTTCCTGCAATTTATTAAATTGCATATTATGGTGATCAACTGTCCGATGGAGTAGGTGATCTGAGATTCTAGTTGCTGGAGTTCTTACTATATCTATTTATTTTTGATTGCTTATCTTGAATAATTATACTTGGTTACATAGATATTTGTATTGGGCTTTTTGTCCCAGATATGTGTTTTGTTCCAGGCATGATTATTTCAAATTCAGTATTCTTGTTTCTTTTTCAAGTAATCTTGTTAACTATATTAATTCATTTATGCATTCTTGGTTGACTATTCTTCTTGTCTCTCTCTCTTTTTTACACTTGTGCTTGTTGTAAAGATACAGCATATAGATGGTGAAAGCCATTCGCTGGACTTAGTTTCGTATTCCGTATTCCGTATTCCTTTTTAGGAAGTGGGGCGTGACAATAACAGTCCGTGCAACAAACACTGCCTTCGGGGGATTATAGAAATAGTATCCATTGGTTTCCTTGGGATATCCTATAAAGAAGCACTTATCAGATTTGGGACTAAGTTTATCAGAGAATTGGTGCCTTACATAGGCTTCACAACCCCAAATTTTTATAAAAGACACACTAGGATGCCTCCCAATCCATATCTCATATGGTGTCTCTTAAACCGTTTTATATGGAACACGGTTAAGTATGAAAGTAGCTGTTAGTAGAGCAAGTACCCAGAAAGAGCATGAAAGATCTACATGACTCATCATGGATCAGACCATGTCTAACAAGGTCCGATTTCTCCTCTAAGATACATCATTCCATTGCGGTGTTCTAGGAGGAGTGAGTTGAGATATTATCTGTCATGCCCCACTTCCCAAAATATGGAATACGAGTACGTAACGTAGGCCCAGCGAATGATGTAAACACCATCCATAAGCTATACCAGACTAACTCAACAATATTCAACAACAAACACAACCATGCAGGAAGAAATATAATCACATGAATTAAGATAACTTCAATAATAAATGAAATAATCCATCAATATTAATATCCAACACGAGAAAATCCAAACATCTGGGAAAAACAAACGCCGGGAACATAAGCCTAAAACAATGTACAAGTCAAAATAATGTTCAAAACAATAAACTACTAAGAAAGTAAATTAAGCAGTGAAAATCAGCTCCATCTTTAGAATCGTTGCTCACCAATTCGTGGACAGCAAGTAGAGGAAAACAAAGGATAAAGGAAACATGCATATCAAAGGAAAGGACATGATCGAAGTCAAATAGCAAAGCAAAGAGCAGGTAATAATGTGAAGGGTCTATATTTAATCAGTTATATATAGGATCAAGCATGAGATGATAAATGCAGGTTATTAATCATTTTATTAGCCAATCTAGTGCACGTACTACTGCATCCCGTACTACAGGTTCGGTGCAAACACACAGTGTACGCTTTAGACTGATGGTGAATTCACGGTTCGTATACTCGGCCCAATAATCGGTATTTAATGTTCAGTGTTAGTGTTTATCAGGCAGGGTTTTATGGCCATACAGTACAGGTCAGTACAGTAGGGCACGGTCGAGTACAATTTTTTCACTACCAAGTCATCCCATATTACTCCGGCTTGTTATCATTTTATTTCATCCTATGTGAGCATGCAAGAAGGTTTCAATGTTGTATGATACTACGTGTGACTAATTCTATGCGTTACAGACAAAGCATGGAGCAAACAAGTCATATACATACAATTTACAAAATCAGGACAACATGACCTTCATGTACTAAAACATGGATTACTGCTACTACAAAATAGCGAATCTGGATCCGTCGAAAGTTCTAGAAACTAGACTTCCACACGGTTCAAGCGAATATATTTAAGGCATTTAAAAGATACAAAAACTAGGGTGAAAACTCGATTAAATTTTTTATACTTTTCATGCAAATTAATGATCCAAGTGTCCATAGATGTTTAACATGTAAAATTTCAGTTCTTAGATGTAATATCACAGGCATGGTAATCAATCAAATTTAGTCTAATAGTTTCAGTTTATCAACGAGTCTATAGCATTGATCAAGTTATTTACATGTAAGTGCATATGAAAGATACAACATGGACTAGGTTTTAGATCAAAGAGAACGGCCCGATGTTAAGAGTATCGTGGGTTAGCTCGTGTAAACCCTTAATAAACTTAACGAAAAATAGCGAACACCAATCCCGGATCCACCAAGCCAAAACAGCAAACAGCCACACCGGTCAATCACACTTCGTCTCCCTTCTTCAACCTTCGACAGAGAGAGATAAGGGTCGGGGAGAGAGAAACGGCGGAGGAGAGAGAGGGGTAATATAAAATTAGGGTTTAATTAAAAGGGTATTTATAGGGGATTAGAAACTGGGGTTCTGGGTTGTGGTTTAATGGATTTTGGGTATCAGTTTTGGCTCCAAAAAGAGATGAACAAGCATAAAACAACGAGATGAACATAAAGTGGAACAAATCAAACTCAAAATAGGAAGAGCAAAATTTTGCAATGAACCAAAAACAGCAAAATCTCAACCAAAAGAGCACAAAACAAACAAGGGAAAATAAAGAGCCCAAGAAAAAGTAAGGTATAATATAATAAAATAATTCGGATACAATAATCATGGAAAGAAATAAAAATACAATAAAATCCAAATTAGGGGTTACAAGTCCTACCCACCTTACAATAAGAATTTCGTCCTCGAAATTCATACAAAATGTACATAGGGTGAACCCCGAAACAAAACAAACAAAGCAAAACAAACCAAGCACTACTCAAATGAATGAGGAAACCTCTCTCGAATGTGCTCCTCCAACTCCCAAGTCGACTCACCTGGCGAGTGAGGATTCCAAGAAACTCGAACCAACCTGATGACTCTATTCTTCAACACCTTCTCTCGACAGTCTATGATTGGGACTGGTCGAATTTCATAGGACAAATTTGGCCTCATAGACAAGTCTGAATAGTCAACCACATCACTGTCATCCCTGATGTATTTCATAAGCTGAGAAACATGGAATACGTCATGGACACCCGCTGAAGCTGGCAGTAGTGCGAGCCTGTAAGCTACCATGCCCATAAGTTCCACAATATCGAATCGACCGATGAGCCGAGGACTCAACGTGCTCCTACCTCCAAAACGAATAACACCATTCCAAGATGATACCTTGAGGAACACTTTCTCGCCTGCCTCAAACTCTAGCGGTCTACAACGACAGTCGACCCACTTCTTCTGTCCATCCAGAGCGGCCTGCAAATGCTTTTGGATCTGAGCCACGACATCAACTGTCTTCGTGATCAACTCAGGACCTAAAAGCTTCCTCTCGCCGATATCATCCCAACAGACCGGCGATCTACACTTGCGCCCATACAAAGCTTCGAATGGAGCAGCCTTGAAACTCTACATGTAATTGTTATTATAAGAGAACTGGGCTAAGTGGAGATGATCTTCCCACGAACCTCCAAACTAAAGAACGCAAGATCTCAACATGTCTTCTTGGGTCTGAATTGTCCTTTCTGACAGCCCATCCGTCTATGGATGGAATGCTGAACTGAAGCTCAACTTAGTACCCAAGCTCTTTTCCAGGCTCGCCCAGAACTTAGACCTGAATCTCGTATCTCTATCCGATACGATGCTGACGGGAACTCCATGCAGATGAACAACCTCCTAAACATACTGCTCGGCCAAACTCTTTGTGGACTGGCCCACATGGAAAGGAATGAAGTGAGCACACTTCGTCAGCCGATCCACGATAACCCAGACAGCATTATGACCTTTAGGACTCCTTCAGCAAAGCCGTCACAAAGTCCATCGTGATATGCTCCCACTTCCACTCTGGAATTGGAAGAGGTTGCAAAAGTCCCACGGTCCTCTGATGCTCTGCCTTCACTTGCTGATAGATCAGGCACTGGGCAACGAATCGAGCCACATCCCTCTTCATGTCGTGCCACTAGAAATGTTTCTTCAAGTCCTTGTACATCTTGGTACCACCAGGATGAATAGAATACGGGGACCGATGAGCTTCCTCCAGTAGCAACCGCCTGACTTCCCCTCTAGGTACACACAACCTAGAGCCAAAACAAAGTTATGCATCAGCATGAATGACCAAATCGGATCTCAAGCCAGCTTCCACTTCACCTTGGAACTGCTGCAACTGCGAGTAACCCACTTGGGCTTCCTTAATCTGCTCAATCAAAGAATACTGCAACGGAGACATCATGAACTGCCGATCTGATCCATGGAGCAACACATCAAACTCTAGCCTCCTCATGTGCTCCACTATTTCCTTCTACATAGTAAGGAACATAGCGGCAGGCCTTCGACTCAAAGCATCTGGCACCAAGTTTACTCTGCCCGGGTGATACAGCAAATTGATGTCAAAATCTGCCATCAATTCCAGCTATCTCCTCTGCCTTATGTTCAACTCCCTCTACATGAACACATACTTGAGGCTCTTGTGATCTGTGAATACCTCCACTTTATCCCCAACCAAAAAATGCCTCCACAACTTCAAGGCAAAAAACACGGTCGAGAGCTCCAGATCATGCGTAGGATAGTTCTTCTCATGAGGTCTCAACTGTCTCGATGCATAAGCGATAACCCTGCCTCGCTGCATCAGTGCTACTCCAAGACCTTGACCTGAAGCATCACAAAAGATCACAAAACCACATGAACTGTCTAGTATAGTCAGCACATGCGCTGACGTCAACCGATGCTTCAACTAGGCGAAAGCTTCATCACAAGCTGCATCCCAAACAAACTTCTGCTCCTTCCTGGTCAAACTGGTCAGAGGTTCAGCAATCTTTGAAAAATCTTGAACGAACTTCCGATAGTAGCCAGCCAAACCAAGAAAACTCTGCCCCTTAGGAACAGACTTCGGAATAGGCCAATCCTTGACCGCAGAAATCATCGCAGGATCCACAGAAACATCAGCACAGAAATAATGTGGCCAAGAAAAGCAACCTGATCCAGCCAGAACTCACACTTATTGAGCTTCCCAAATAGCTGGTTCTCCCTCAAGCTCTGCAGAACCACCTTCAGATGCTCAGCATGATTTTCCTTGTTACGCGAGTACACCAATATGTCGTTAATGAAGACCATGACAAACTGATCCAAGAACGGCGAGAACACCCGGTTCATCTGACTTATAAACACTTCCGGTGCATTAGTCACTCCGAAAGGCATCACCAAGAACTCGTAATGCCCGTACCTCGTTCGGAAAGTCATTTTCGGAACATCCTCTGACTTCACTCTGACTTGATGATACCCAGAATGAATATCCAACTTCGAGAACACCAAAGCACCTCCCAATTGGTCGAACAGATCGTCAATCCTCGACAATGGATATCGATTCTTGACAGTGACAATGTTCAAAGCCTGCAGCTCTCTGTAGTCAATGCAAAGCCTGCAGCTTCCAACCTTCATGCTGACTAACAGAACTGGGGCACCCCAAGGCAAAACACTAGGCCGGATGAAACTCTTATCAAGCATTTCCTGAACTTACACCTTCAGTTCTGCCAATTCAATCGGTGCCATACGATACGGACTCTTAGAAATAGGTGCCATACCTGGCTGAACATCGATGCTAAACTCCACATCTCGGTCTGGCGGCAAGCCGGGCAAATCGTCGGGAAACACATCAAGGAAATCCCGCACAACTAAGGGTGCAACAACACCATCAGAACCCAACGACACAAGGGAAATAGCCTTGGGATCCATTGAGTTCTTGACACACCCAGATGGTATCTCACCCACATGGAAAACAAACTCTGGTTGGCCAGAAAGCCAGAAAGTCACCTTTTTCTCCTGGCAATCAATCACGGCACAAGAAACACCCAACTAGTCCTGTAATCCTTGTTTTTCCAAAAATGTATTTTTGTGTATTTTCTGTATTTTAAAAATTTTCGCAAATTATTTTTCCGGTTTTCAAATTCTTTTGTCAAAAGGTTTTTTTTTGGGATCTTCTATTAAAAAAAATCTATTTTTCGATCAATAATTTTATTTGGTTTTTATACAAATCTTATTATTGATATTATTACTATTAATTTTGGCCAGGTTATTGAAAATCCATTTTTATGTGCTAATTGTATTTGTATCTATTTTAAATAAATTCTATGTTTTAATGCAAACTACATTTTGTTATAAATATTATTTTTATGTTATTGATTAGTTTATTTCCCCCATTGGATTTTAAAACCCTATAGTTTATTTTAAAACCCAATACTCGTTTTAAATAACCCAATATCCATTACTCCTACCCTACAACCCTGTTTTAATCCCCTAACTACCCAAACCCATTTGTAAAATAACCCATTACCCATTTATAAACTACCCATTTACCTATCCCTAAACTAACCTATACTCAGACCCGTTATCCTATTCCACCCGAAACCCAATACCCCATAAGCCGTCATACCCTAACCCAATCTCCTATATACTCACCAATGGCCTGTTCATCTTCTCAAAAACAAAACCCCTCCAGCCGCTTCCACTTCTTCCCCTACCTCTGTAAAACCCAACCTCCACTGTCGCGCCACCCTTGGCTCACTCCAACCTCCGTTCCTTGCCGCTTCATCCCCCGTTCACCTGCGACCTAATCTCCGCTGCTCCGTCGCTCCGCCACCCCCACTTCTCTCCCTCGTCTAGGAGTCACGACGCACCCCTCCAAGCCCCTGCCATCTCCTACATCCTCTCCATCCATCCTCTGCTCTCCTCCTATTCCCCTACACCAGTGCCCCACCGCACCACCCTGCAGAGCGCGCCGTCCCCTGGCCTGCACCTCAGCCCTGTCGTGCATCCACTTGCCGACAGCCAATGTGCAGTCCCCCGTGTGCCACCCTACAGCCAGCACGCAGTCTCCCGACGCTCCTCGCTGCTTCGCCGCCTGTCTCGCCACCCTATCGTAGCTCTCCCCTGTCCGTGGCTCCACGGCAGCCAGCAAGGGCGCGCTTCGCTGCCGTGCTTCCTCGCTTGTTCTCATGTAGCACGCATGTGGTTTGCATGCGTTTTCATGCTTGCGGGTATTGGTGTATTCGTGGTTCCATTCATGTTCCCGTTCGTTGTTGGTTGTTCGTTGTTCGTAGGTAGTGGTTCGTTGAGTTATTGGATAGTGTGCTCGTGGGGTTCGTCTGTTCGTTCTTGGAGTGTTTGGGTTCGTAGTCGTGTCCGTGGGTTTGCTTGCTTTTGGTTTGGGTGGTTCGTTTTGAGTTCGTTCGGTTGTGTTCGTGCCCCAGGAATCCATTCCTGTTATTCTCTTTCTTTCGTTGGATTCATCATCATCTTCCAGGCAAGTAACTTGTACTCCAATTCATTTGTTTGATACAAGTTAAAAAGTTCACTTATAGTGTCGTTGGGTCTAGAGACAACTCTTGATTATGTTTTCCTTGATGGGTTTTGTCTCTATTGTGATAATTTGGCCATAGATAACTCACCACACAATATGGAGATTAATTAACCTAGGATTCACCCGTTCTTGATTTTGATCATGTATGTGAGACTTGTGTGAGAATTTGTGTTTCGGTTGAGACCCATGAGATATACTTGCTGTGGACATGCCCTAATTCATGATGTTTAGACATTTGGTAGACTCAATTTTATGTTTGGGTGTGTTTGGATCAATTTTCTTGAATCTATGTTTATTTTGTTTTTAAGAGAAAAATCTATATTTTGATCGCTGTTATGTTTTGTTTGCTGTTTTGAACTGTTTTAAAGTCAGTATATTAATTTCGGTATAAAACATGAGTTTTAGAGGATTTCGTCTATTTTCAAACCCCCCTAACCTTGCTTGATTTTGATTTTGTATGACTGAGTTATGACTGTTTTAGTACAGAGGTGTCGATCTTTTCCAGATTCCGTTTTTCAGTAATTTTGATGACAAATCATTTTAAAGAACTATACTACATATATTATTTTGATCCAAAACTTTGTTCAGTGTTTCTTTACCTAGTTAGCGATTACCCCGAATTTTGGTGAATTTTATTGATAAGTTTTATGTGATGTTTCATACTCGTTTATAAAACCTATACTTGCTGTATTTTGCTCGCTGTTCTGTAAAGAACCTTATTTTCATTATGATTCCTTTTACTGTATGAAAAATGTTTGTGAAATATTAAAGTTAATATATTCTATCTATTTTCATCTCCCTTTGGTGGATTTGGATTTCGTTTCACGGCTTGGGAGATATTTCAGTTTCCGTACAGCAGTGTTTGGAATACCAGATTGGCCAAAGTATCGTTTCTTGATGTTTTCCTATTTTTGATGACTAAACAAATTTTACTGGTATATTATGAAACTTTATATTTTGATTCTAGACATATAGGAGAATACCCCAGATTTTTCCTGGATTTAATTGAGAGGTTTTGATGCTATTTCTCTGACTGAGAATTCGTTTTCCTGATTTCTGACTGTACACGTTTTCTGGATTCAAACCTGTTTTGAGTTATGATGTTGTGAACTACTATATTACTTAATTATACTCTCTAGATTTTTGTGAAAGTCTATTTTCATGATCCTTTGACGTATCCAGATTTGAATGTTTGTAGTACTGGAAATCACTGTTTTAGTACTGTACTGTCATGCTGTCCTGAATATGAACTTACACTGTTTTGCTCGGTTATGTGATTGTATATTATCTATGCATGTTTATTTGTTTCCTGAACCTAATATTAATTATACCATGTTAGTTTGACACTATTTCGTACACATTCATGCATGTTTGATGACATTAATAATAAATAACCAAGCCGGAGTTTAAGGGAAAGATCGAATAGTGGATAATTCAGAAACGTGTACTCGGAAGGGAGCTTGTGTTTCCCATTTTGATTCATGTTGATACATGAACCTATTGCTGCATGGACCTTTGGTTCATGTACCTATTACCTGTTGCTGCATGGACCTGTTGGTTCATGTACCTGTTACCTGTTGCTGCAAGGACCTATTGGTTCATGTACCTATTACTTGTTGCTACACGGACCTGTTGGTCGTGTACCTGTTGCTTTATGAACCTGTTTGCTGCATGAATCGAATGATTCGTGTACCTGTTGCTTCATGAACCTGTTACCTATTTCTGTTCTGATTTCTGAGTACACTGTCCTCTATGGTCCACTATGAAATCTAAAACAAAATTGCTTTGACTGTAGCAACCATGTAGTAGAAGGATGGATGCATGAAGTGCTACCTAGATTGTAATCACTACAAGACTTGATATATGATACTTAAATATGATACTTGAACATGATATATGCTTGCTTGATACTTGACTACATGATACATGAGATTTGGATACTGGAGACATGTTACATGATTACCTGTTTACCTGTTACCTAATACCTATTACATGTTTACATGTTTACTTGATTACTTGACACTTGATTCATGACATTTACACTTGTTCACTTTGTCATGCTAGCTGTTTATTTTGACATCATGCTTATACCTTGTTGCTAGTTAGTTTTCCCATGTGCTTGTATCCAACATTATAAGTGGCCCGTAACTTGCAATTGACGGGTACTTGTGTTTTCTCTTTTCTCTCTTTCCTGCATTCGTTGAATTGCAGATTTTGGAGAACAGGTTCTAGATGGTATCAGTGACATGAAGTATTAGTGCTGGATCTTGTTATTATTATTTTTTGTAGTTTGCTTTAACAATAATTGTATTTATGTATTTGGATGTATTCTTGTATTTGGGCAATGTGACACAGGATTATTTGTGTTATTCAGATCATGACTATTTGAGATTAATATATTTTATTTCAAGTATTCTTGTTTGTATTTGGTTCATATGTGCATGTGGTTGACTTTTCTGGCTTCCGACTCTGATTATATTGAAATATGTTGTAAAGATTCTTGAACAGCTTATGGATGATGAAAATCATTCGCTAGGCTTTTGTTAGCGCTCGTATTCCGTATTTTTGGGAAGCGGGGCATGACAAGTCCATGCCCAGAATGACCTCGAAGCCGAAATTGGGAATCACAATCAGATCAACCCAGATCTCCACACCACCAATCTGCAACAGACTTTGCTTGCATACCCTAGAACAGACAATGACACCTCCACCTGCGGTGATGTCTCAAGCTGTGGGTATAGCATCTCTATTCAAACCATGCTGATCAATGAACCGAGAGAAAATGAAAGAGTGGGTAGCACCAGAATCAAACAAAACATGAGCTGGAAGAGAGAAGACTAAAATCACACCTAGAAGAAGAAGATCAAACAAAAGAATAATGTCCTTGCAGGATATATACATGAGTTATTATACAATGGAGGAAAAATAAATAACATGCAGAAAACAAAGAAAAGAAAGTACAACTACTGATGATATACTTGCAACCACTCCAACAGCAACCTCTGCTTCCTCAGCTATCAGGTTATAAGCCTGACCACGACTCCCAGTCTGACTTCCTCTAGGAGTTACATGCCTTAGCTCAAAGGTCTGCCTCTGCGGAGGAAGAGGCGGTCTAGCCTGACCATGAGCCAGTGCTCCCTGCTGAACGGTACCTCTAGCCTGAACAGCTGTCCTAATCCTGGGGGGGCAGTCCCTAATAATATGATCACTGCTGCCACAAGTAAGGCATAGTCGATTAGCTACCCTACAGTCCCGTTGTGAATGCCCAACCTTATGACAATATCCACAAGTTTCGACATTCCTTGGAACAACAGGTGCGTACGGCTGTGCTTTCGCGGGAGGAAGTGGGACTGGCCTCCGAATAGGTCCCCCGGAATTCGAGCTACAACAGGGTGCGAAACAGTCCGCTGGGGAACACCAGATATGCTGAGGGTCTGCTCCTGAATCCGAGCAATATCCAAAACATCGGCATAGGCACGAAGCCGAAGAGCAGTCAAACAATCCTGGATGGGAAAACTCATGCCTGACTAAAATCTGCTATCCCGAGCCTCATAGTGGCAACAAGGGGCAGGAGCAAAGCGACTCAGTCGATTAAACACTGTAGAATACACGTCCACGGAACGGTTTCCCTGAGTTAGGGAAACAAATTGTCGCTCCATCTCTGCCTTGGTGACACTGGGAAAAAACTTTGCCATGAAGCTCTCAGAGAAAGTGGCCCACTCAATCGGTCGCGCCATCCTTTCGGATTCAACTTGACACCAGATGTGAGCGAGATCCACCAATTGGATGTGAACCACATCCACACGATCCGCCTCGACAACACAAGCGGCGATCAGCAGTTGCTTCATCCGGATAAGCCATTGCTCGGCCTGCAATGGCGACTCGGTACCCGAAAACTTATCCGGGTGCAACCTCATAAAATTTGCTACTGTACCAGGCCTAGGTGGCAGAGGCCCAGGTGCAGGTCCAGCGGCAGGTTCATTGGCCGCCAAAGTGGCCCTCATCAGCTCATTCTGCTCCTGCTGAAGAGCCATCATCTGCTGAATCGTCTGGAGAACGGTAGCGTTGTCCGGTTGCTCATCCTCAGGCAAGAAGAAGAAGAATTTCCACGAGTCATAGCCTGAAACACGAGCAAAGATGGTCAGTACTCAGATGATATGTTGGTTAGTATCCATGCATTCATGTCATCATCGTGGTGTACACATTACTGAGTTAACCCAGCTAGAACCAAACTCGTCAAATATACCAATCAAAGCCAAACCTCGTAAAGATTGTCATATTTGACTGATATATTACTCAAATCTGGGGCTCTGATACCCTAGAAAACCTTGTCATGCCCCGCTTCCCAAAATATAGAATACGAGCACGTAATGTAGGCCCAACGAATGATGTAAACATCATCCATAAGCTGTACTAGACTAACTCAACAATATGCAACAACAAACACAACCACGCAGAAAAAAATATAATCACATGAATCACGATAACTTCAATAATAAATGAAATAATTCAATAATAATAATATCCAACATAAGAAAATCCAAACATCTGGGAAAAACAAACTTCGGGAACATAAGCCCAAAATAAAGTATAAGTCAAAACAATGTTCAGAATAATAAACTAGCAAGAAAGTAAATTAAGCAGCAAAAATCAGCTCCATCTTTAGAATTGTTGCTCACCAATTCCTTCTGTATAGCTCCTTCAGTACCTGTAAATACTTGATCTAAAAAGAAAGAAAAGAGTGTCCTTAGAGCAAGTCGTGGACAGCAAGTAGAGTAAAACAAAGGATAAAGGAAACAAGCATATCAAAGGAAAGGACATGATCAAAGTCAAATAGCTAATCAAAGAGAAGGCATTAATATCAAGGGTCTATATTTAATCAGTTATATACAGGATCAAGCATGAGATGATAAATGCAGGTTATTAATCATTTTTTTAGCATATCTAGTGCACGTACCACTACATCCCATACTATAGGTTCGGCGCAAACACACAGTGTATGCTTTAGACTTATGGTGAATTCACGGTTCGTGTACTTAACCAAGTAATCAGTGTTTAATGTTCAGTGTCAGTGTTTATCAGGCAGGGTTTTATGGCCATACAGTACATGTTAGTACAGTAGAGCCTGACCGAGTACAGTCTCCGATTGTTCACTACCAAGTCATCCCATATTATCCCGGATTGTTATCATTTTATTTCATCCGATGTGAGCATACAAGAAGGTTTCAATGTTGTATGATACTAAGTATGACTAACTCTATGCGTTACAGACAAAGCATGGAGTAAACAAGTCATATACATATAATTTACAAAATCAGGACAGCATGACCTTGCTGTACTAAAACAAGGATTACTGCTACTACAAAATAGTAAATCTAGATCCGTCGAAAGTTCTAGAAATCAGACTTCCACACGATTCCAGTGAATATATTTATGGCACATAAAAGATACAGAAACTGGGGTGAAAACTCTATTCTATTCAGATTTTATGTTCAGGCAGCATGATGTAATCTGTGTTCACCTTTTTATTTCGGGTCATATAACTCATCAAATAAATCTATAAATATTCTGGGTCATTACTATACATGTCTAGGTTCAGCCTAAATTATTTCAGATTTTTGTTTTACGTTAACATGGTCAAATAAATTATAGAACAGCAAAATACGCATGCATTTATGAAGCTGAAAGTTCTGACATAGCTGTACTAAAATGATGATATCTAGCAGATTACACTTCGGAATTCAAATCCGCAAAAGTGTTAGTAAACTAGACATCAGAGACTAAATTTCATTTTCAGAAAGTTATTTTAAAATATGACAGAAACATGGTTGAAAATCTGATTCTAAATGGAACACACAACAGTCCAGAATTTATTTTAACATGAATGGGCAACAATTAAATTATACAATCATACTTTTCATGCAAATTAATGATCCTGGTGTCAACATATGTTTAACATGCAAATTTTTAGTTCTTAGATGTAATATCACAAACATGGTAATCAATCAAATTCAGTCTAACAGTTTTAGTTTATCAACGAGTCTATAGCATGGATCTAGTTATTTACATGTAAGTGCATATGCAAGATACAACATGGACTAGGTTTTAGATAAAAGAGAATGGCACGATGTTAAGAGTATCGCGGGTTAGATGGTGTAAACCCTTAATAAAATTAACGGAATTGTCAAATACAGCATGATAAGAAAAGGACGGGATCTACTTGCAAAGATCAAAGGAGATCTTGAACAAAATAAAATACTAGTTCAAGAAAAGACTTGCCTGTTAAATTTTAGATTTGAATAATAAAGAATAACTGGATTAGAATCCCAGGTGACGATCCACAAGAACACGAGCGAGACATGTGGCAAAACACCAAACGGCGAACTCCAAAACAGCAACCAAACAGCAAGAGCAATCCACACCGGATTGGGGCAAAACAACGAACACCAATCCCGGATCAATCAAGCCAAAACAGCAAACAGCCACACCGGCCAATCACACTTCCTCTACATTCTTCAACCTTCGACACGGTAGAGGGAGAGAGAGAGAAACGGTAGAGGGTAATATAAATTTAGGGTTTAATTAAATAGGATTTTTATAGGTGATTAGAAACTGGGGTTCGAGGTTGTGGTTTAATGGGTTTTGGGTATCGGTTTTGGCTCCAAAAAGAGACGAACAAGCATGAAACAATGAGATGAACATAAAGAGAAACAAATCAAACTCAATATAGGAAGTGCAAATTTTGCGATGAACCAAAAATAGCAAAATCTCAACCAAAAGACCACAGAACAAACAAGAGAAAATAAACAGTCCAAGAGAAAGCAAGGTATAATATAATAAAAGAATTCGGATACAATAATCAAGAAAAGAAATAAAAATACAATAGAATCCAAAATAGGGGTTACATTATCCCACACTCTTTTAGATGGTCATCAAAATCTAGGCTTGTAACATCCCGAAAACTTGAGTGAGGACAATTTTGCACACGGGTATTACGCACATATATTTTGTACTGTTACGAGTTATATCCGTAATCTATTAAATATAAATATCCTACGTATTTTTGTTTTTCGACTATTTATATATTTTTCTATCCTCTCAAAATACATTTTTATCGTATTTTGATCCAACTCAAATATCAATCCTAATCTTGTGTTTTTACGTGCACTACATGTCTTTCAAAGCACGTGTCAATTACGTATATTTTACTATTACATGAAATATCCGTAATATTAGCAATATAAATATTTTTACCTCGGGTGTGTTTCGATTGTCTATAAATATTTCTCCATTGCTCAATGAATTTGAATTGATACGTCGAAGCAAATGTTTTCTATGCACGCATCGATTATATTGTTGTATACATATATAGAATTAATGAAACGTATTTTACATATTTTGTATTTTGATTGTTATAGACATTTTTCATTTTCTCGTATTTATCTTATATATGAATATTTATTAGCACGTGCTTTACACATATTTTTCTATTATGCACGTGCTTGCTATGTTATTATTTATTACTTTGTTATATTTACTCTTCACTGCTAATCACTACTGATAAATTATGCTGCTTTATACTTCTCTAATATACTATATACACTCACTACTTAAATTTTTACTTTATTTCAATTTTTATTATCTTTACATTCTTGGTTACTACATATACTTTCTACTGATTTCAATATATATATCATGTATTTCAACATACTTACTATACATATTATTTTACACCTATCAAATTACTACATCATTATATATTTTATAATAGGCTAAATATAATAAAGCATCACCCAACTATTGTTCATTGAAAAAAAAAAACCTCACTCAACTTTTTTTTTAAAAAAAACCTCACCCAATTATGTTTGTAACACAATTTTTTTTTAAAAAAACCTCACTCACCCATGCCTGAAAAACATAGTTGGTGAGGTTTTTAAATTAAAAAAAGTTTGGTGTGGTTTTTTAAAAATGCACAATAGTTGGGTGAGGTTTTATTATATTTAGCCTTCATAATATATGTTTATTATGTCAACTTACTACACTTCATATTTATTTTCTCATTCACATTCGTATTTAAGCCAATGCATGTATCTCATTCCATTTTCCTCTCACTTTTATAATTCAGTTTTCATTACTTCAAATTTCTAATATTTATGTTTGATATTTATAATCTATACATCTTTTTAATATTTCATCGTTGTAATTTCCTACTTCATTCCCTATTTTTACTCATATTTTTATTTCACAAATTTTAAAAACATAACATCATATATTAAATTAAACATCCAATACCCAAGAACATATAGAAGATTACATTATTCCATTCACCGTTTTGGTGTAACCTAATGTCGAGAGGGAAAATATGCAACTAGACATCAATGGAGACCAACTACAACTGGATGTCGAGGAGGCAAACTTCAATAGGATGTCGTGGAAGCAAATCTGCAACTTGATGTCAAGGAGCCAAGCCTGCAGTTCGACAACAACGAGGCAAACCCACAACAACAAAAAATTTCTACTTTAATAACCCCCACTTTTATTTCTATATATATTATTTACGACTATTCCAGTTTTATACTAGTGTATACCATTTTATAATGTTTTACAACTTAGTTTACACTATTTCAACTTTATTATTTATAATACAGTTATACTTATATACACATTTAAATAATTACCATATTATTTATATTTGCTTCTACATCCATCATATATGTGTTATTACTATATTATCTATTTTTCAATCTATATTACACGTTTCTATATTTATCTTATTTGTATAATTTTATTTTTCATCCTATATTATTACTGCTTACTATCAACTGTTTTTGCCATCTTCTTCTTATTATTTTGTATCTTTACATAAGTTAGCATCCTTGTATTTTCATACCACTTTATCGTATTTTATTTTATTGCTAACTTAACTTAGATTTTGTGGCTACTCACCTAACATAAATCTTATTGCTTATACTTTGCTTACGATATATATTTTATTTCTATATAATTAGTTTTAATATTATTTCAATAATATATGATTACTTTTACTACTTTGATGTCGTGTTTTACTCCCACAACCATTTATAATTTTCATCATAGTATTGTTTGTTTCATCACATATTTTTACACCAATTTAAGTATATAATTTTGCATGTTAGTTTTCTTGCTACACTTGACAACTTATAGATATTTTAATAAATACTAATCAATATTCTATGTATTTAATTTTAAATCCTATGTATAGTTATTAAATAATTTTACAAATGAAATTTTGATAAAGTTATTTTTATATACCTCATTATCTATATTTATCTTATATTATTTATACTTTTAACTAAATTTCACACTTACATATTTTTCCAGATTCTTATCCAACATTCCTCTTTTAAATTACCTACATTCTTTTGTCTTGTAGTATATAATCCTAGTGTTGTTTACGATTTTAATCGTCTTATTCTTCCTGTTTTTCTTTTAATTAACTTCATTTTTGTAACTTTTCAAATTCTTAGTAGCTACTGCTAACTACTTTTAAATTGTTACGATCTTCTCAACTATTTATTAGATTATTTTATATTTCAATATTTTTAATTTTTTATCATACTGTTCTCTTTATTGTCGTTAGTTTTCAGCTACCTAATAGTTATTTATCTTCTTAAATCTATTTTCAAAATTTTCTACTGCACTATAATTTATCTATACTATTTCAATGCTTTTACTCTTTGCACGTATATTTCTTATCCTTCTAATTTATTTCCATACTTCTATTTTTATTTTCATTACTCTTTTCATTCCTATCTCTTACTACTGTCATTATTTTGCTTACCATACTTATTTTTAAAGCATTTTAATATGATTATCTTATTTCTTGCCAATTATTTTTGTTTTCCAATTTCTTTCACAATTGATGGCTTAATTTAAATTTTCCTTTTACTATATTATCTAATACTTTATCTAATATTATTTTGTATGAAAATTACTTTCAATCTACATTATCTTTCATTGTCACGTCCCGTTTTCTGCTATCATTATCTTTTTCTAATACTTTCGTGTTTTGTTCTCATTCACTTTGATACTCATAGTTCCTTATATAAGTTTGCTTTGTTTTCAACATTACATTTTTTTATTCTACACTTATTTTCTTAGTATTGTCAACATTGATTTTTTTTTTTTTAGTGTGTTCAAGATAACTTTTACTATAGTAAGTTCTGAGGACAAAAATGTTCGAAGGGGGGGAGACTGTAACACCCCGCAAAACTGAGTTACGAAAATTTTGCCCGTGGGTGTTACACACATGTATTTTATGCTGTTATAAGTAATATCCGTAACTTATTTTAATATAAA
Organism: Hemerocallis citrina; assembly: GCA_017893485.1. Classification (NCBI taxonomy): domain Eukaryota; kingdom Viridiplantae; phylum Streptophyta; class Magnoliopsida; order Asparagales; family Asphodelaceae; genus Hemerocallis; species Hemerocallis citrina. Next base: position 145,152,587 of record CM030364.1, on the reverse strand, counting down.
TATCCTACGTATTTTTGTATTTCGATTATTTATATATTTTTTCGTCCTCTCAAAATTCATTTTTATCCTATTTTGAGCCAACTCCAATATAAATCGTATTCTTGTGCTTTTACATGCACTGCACGTGCTTTCAATGCACGTGCCGATTACGTATATTTTACTATTACGTGAAATATCTGTAATATTAGAAATATAAATAATTATTATGTAGGGTGTATTTCGATTGTCTATAAATATTTCTATGTTGCTCAAATCCATTTTTGTATTTGAATTAATATGTGCAATACACGTATTTTCTATGCACGCGTCGATTATATTGTTGTATACATATATAGAATTAACAAAACATATTTTACATATTTTGTATTTAGATTATTATAGACACTTTTCGTTTTCTCGAATTGATCTTATATATGAATAATTATTAGCACATGTTTTACACGTGTTTTTCTTTTATGCACATGCTAGCTATGTTATTGTATTTAAAAATTGTGCACCAAAATTTTCACTAGGAATAGTTTAAGACACGGCACACAGGCCGTATTTAAATGACATCAGAATGTTAAGAGAAAGGCATAATACGTAAGCCGTATTTAAATTACAATCATAATGTAGAGAGAAAGGCACGACATGCAGGCCGTATTCAAATACCAAAATATAAACAAACAAAAGAACTATGGCCAAAACCATGCACCAGGCATCTCAGACCATACAAACCAAGAATATGATGATGTTATGATATATATATATATAATTTAAAATGATTGGGAAATATATTATTTAAAATGATTTGGAAATCAATATTACCCTGTGCAGTGTTAGCACGGGTAGCCCCAAAAAAGTTGCCTCATCATCCCTTACCGCTGCGAGTACATGGACCCTTCATGCCTTAAGAAAACCTAACGCCGCTGTAAATGACACAAGCGCATGAACTCTTCGTGCTTTAAGGAACCCAAACGTGGTAGCAAACCAGATATTGCTGCTACACGGTTATCGATGTATCCAAACCGAGGGTTCCCATGGTGCGACATTTGTGTTAACAACCTACACATAAACAATCTTTATATCGCAGTAGTTGCGAAACACATATCAAATATGAATGTTTCTTCCAAATGCACGAACATATCTTATACAATTGCATGTCATAAATAACCGAATTATGGCTTTGCAAGTGGCTCTAATACCATTGTTGGGTTTCAAGGTCAATAACAGAGTAAATACGCAACACAGTTAAATTAAAAAATTGAAACCCAGCCATGGATCCATGTGAAAATCATAAAAAGTTCTAAGAGTTTTACCTCAACAATGAATTTGCTGTCCACAGCTCTGCATTGTTGTGGTGCCTCTAAGGTAACCACACGAACGGATCAAATTGGGCTCACCCTCATGTCGCGATTCTTGTTGCGGGAAGGGAATGTTCCTCACAATCTATTTCTCTAAATTTTTTGTGACGGCTAGGGGTTTTTTCTTGTCCATTCTACTCACAGATACATATCATATATATATATATATATATATATATATATATATATGTGTATATATAGTGTGTGTATATATATAGTGCTGTGTGTGTGTGTCTGTGCGTGTGTGTGTGCGTGTGTGTGCAGCAACCCCTAATTCATTAGTGAGATATGCGGGCTTTCTGATTTGGGTTGGCCCAATTAATCTAATTAATTGTCCAACCAATTTTAGGAGCTGTTGCCGCTAAATTTGGTGTGGGGGCAAACAGATAGTATTTGTGGATTCTTAGGGAAACTGAATAGTAAACCTGTATACCTGTTCCGTCGGGGTCTGATCGTCGCTCCCGCCATACACCTGCAAAAAGTGCGAGACACCGGGATTGTTCCCGGCGATGCACCCTCCGACGCTCGAGTCAGTAATCTAGGAAGACTATGAAATAGCGCAAAAACTGGAGAAAGATTGATTACCTCTTAATGGAGATGGATGGGGGGTATTTATAGGCGTCTTAGGGAACAGATTAGGCATGTAATTCCTGTGTATAGATAAGGAATGTAATCCCTAATCTCCAGTGAAAGGATAGATATGAATCAGGGCCGTTGATTAATGTTAATCAGAAACCCTAATTCTGTCCTGCTGGACCGGGTTTGTTGTGGGTTGACGCCCGCACCCAGTTGAGGTGGATCCGTTCGCGGGTTATTGGATCTGTGAGAAGGAGACCCAGTACCTGCTTCAGACCCGTTTGTAGGTGAAATTACTGTTTTACCCCTGGGCTTCAGGATTCGTGTCCAATTTGGACGGTCTCGATTGAACCCCTATTTTTAGCCACATCACGAGCCCCCCACTCCTAAAGGCTGAGGACGATCAGTCTTTGAGGAGTAGTTTGACTGTTTTAGTGGCTAGTGGAGTTGTATCGGAGTTCGAATGGGTGATTTTGAATCCTGAAGTGGGTAGTAAGGTAACTTCTTCTTTCTTGAAGCCATACGATGTTCCGAGGCCGTATCGAGTTTTTATCTATTTTCTCGGGCTATTTATTTAATTTTGCGATGTGTTAACTAATCGTTCGGGGGGCTTAATCAGTACATTCCAGGCAATAATTGTTCGTTCAGGGGCTCAAAAATATCCCCCCAAATTTTTAATTATTGTCCAGAATTTTTAGCTAATTTTCCCGAATTTTTAGTAATTTTTTCGCAATTTTTAAATAAATAAAACGATTTAAATAAATGAAAATCGATTTTTAAATACTAATTTATGACGTGGCGTGATCTGGACCTTCGATCAGCGCGGAGCGCGAATTTCTGAGTAATCAGACGGTTCCCGTTCCTCGGCAGGCTTTTTTGCCGTATACGAGGGTCGGCTCCTCGGCTCCTCGGCTCGGAAGGCCAGCGACTCGGCTCGGAGGATTAGTGCCTCGGCTCGGTGGGCTGTCTCCTCGGCTCGGACTATCCGAGGTACGTGGCATCATCTGGGCCGTCCATCTCAGCGTGGATCCCCATAAAATGCTATCTTGTCGTTTAGTGGACGTGGCAAGATCTGGGCCGTCCATCATGACGAGCGCGCTTTTTTACAAGATCCAACGGCTGATATGGGTTGGCATGTTTTTTTGCCATATACGAGAGTCGTTTCCTCGTCATCTCGGCTCGAAGTCTAAGTGGTGTTGGCCGAGGTGCTAAGTTGGATACTCTGAAGGTTGTGTCTTCTTATTGGGGCCACTTTTCCGAGCCCAGTAGCTCAGCTGCTCGACTAAGCTGTTCGGTAGCTCGGTTGAGCAGCCTGATGGCAGGCAGTTCGGAAAGTACACGTGTCCGGATCTGGTCCGTCCATCATGGTGCGAATCACGAGGAAGGGGTTCAGATCACGAGAAAACGTTATCTTGTCGTTTTGTGGGCGTGGTGCAATCTGAACCGTTCATCGAATTCTGACGCGAATTTTGGAGAGATCCGACGGTGATTTCGCCTCGGAAGGATTTTTCTTCATATACGAGGGTCGGTTCCTCGTCATCTCGGCTCGGAGCCTAAGTGGCGTTCGCCGAGGCGCTGAGTTGGATACTTTGAAGGTTGTGTCTTCTTATTGGGGCCACTTTTTCCGAGCCCAGTAGCTCGGCTGCTCGACTAAGCTGTCCGGTAGCTCGGTTGAGCAGGCCGATGGCAGGCAGTTCAGGAAAGTACACGTGGCCGGATCTGGTCCGTCCATCATGGTGCGAATCACGAGGAAGGGGTTTAGATCACGAGAAAACGTTATCTTGTCGTTTTGTGGGCATGGTGCAATCTGAACCGTCCATCGAATTCTGACGCGAATTTTGGAGAGATCCGACGGTGATTTCGCCTCGGAAGGATTTTTCTCCATATACGAGGGTCGGTTCCTCGTCATCTCGGCTCGGAGTCTAAGTGGCGTTCACCGAGGCGCTGAGTTGGATACTTTGAAGGTTGTGTTTTCTTAATGGGGCCACTTTTCCGAGCCCAGTAGCTCGGCTGCTCGACTAAGCTGTTCGGTAGCTCGGTTGAGCAGGTCGATGGCAGGCAGTTCGGAAGGTACACGTGGTCGGATCTGGTCCGTCCATCGTGGTGCGAATCACGAGGAAGGGGTTCAGATCACGAGAAAACGTTATCTTGTCGTTTTGTGGGTGTGGTGCAATCTGAACCGTCCATCGAATTTTGACGCGAATTTTGGAGAGATCCGACGGTGATTTTGCCTCGGAAGGATTTTTCTCCATATACGAGGGTCGGTTCCTCGTCATCTCGGCTCGGAGTCTAAGTGAGTTGGATACTTTGCAGGTTGCGTCTCTTATTGGGGCCACTTTTCCGAGTCCAGTAGGTCGGCTGCTCGACTAAGCTGTTCGGTAGCTCGGTTGAGCAGGCCGATGGCAGGCAGTTCGGGAGGTACACGTGGCAGGATCTGGTCGGTCCATCATGGTGCGAATCACGAGGATGGGGTTCAGATCACGAGAAAACGTTATCTTGTCGTTTTGTGGGCGTGGCGCAATCTGAACCGTCCATCGAATCCTAACGCGAATTTTGGAGAGATCCGACGATGATTTTGCCTCGGAAGGATTTTTCTCCATATACGAGGGTCGGTTCCTCGTCATCTCGGCTCGGATTCTAAGTGGCGTTGGACGAGGCGCTGAGTTGGGTGCTTGAAGGTTGCGTCTCTTACTGGTACCACTTCTCCGAGGCCAGTAGCTCGGCTGCTCGACTAAGCTGTTCGGTAACTCGGTTTAGCAGGCCGATGGCAGGCAGTTCGGAAGGTACACGTGGCCGGATCTGGTCCGTCTATCATGGTGCGAATCACGAGGATGGGGTTCAGATCACGAGAAAACGTTATCTTGTCGTTTTGTGGGCATGGCGCAATCTGAACCGTCCATCGAATCCTTGACGCGAATTTTGGAGAGATCCGATGGTGATTTTGCCTCGGAAGGATTTTTCTCCATATACGAGGGCCGGTTCTTCGTCATCTCGGCTCGGAGTCTAAGTGGCGTTGGACGAGGCGCTGAGTTCATTGTTTTGAAGGGACTCAGTAGCTCAGGTTGCTTAGCCGGGTTGTTCGATAGCTCGGCTTGGCAGACCGGTGGCCGAGTCGTTGACTTGAGTGATTTGAAGAGTTTTTTGCTTTTCGTAACGTCGCAACTTTCCGCTTGGCGCTTTGTCTTCCTAGTGGGCCTTTGAGGTTTCCAAGGGGGCCCACTATCCCTTGGGGTTATAAGTTTTCACTCCCCCACCCCCAAGCTCATTTCTTACTTTTTACTCCAAGATTTCACTTTTGTTCTCTAAGTTCTCTGCTAGCGGCGACTCTTTCTCCAAGGTGGTGACGTTAGCTGTCGTATAGGCCAGGTGATTTTCGGCGAGCACATTCCGACCGTGAACGTCACTTCAAAGGTCAGTCTACTTAGCCTTAGCTTTTTTTCTAGAGATGTCAAGAGTGAACTCGGGGAGTGGGGCCTCGTCTTCGGGCGATGATGGCGCCGAGGAGAGGAGAAGGGCGGAGGTCCGAAGGAAGGGGAAGCAAGTCGCCGAACCGTCGGCTACTGAGGCGAGGCAGGAGAAGAAGAAGAGGAGGGTGGTGACCCAATCTCCCGTGGTTGAGGTGATTGTGGAAAATCCGAAGCAAGCCCCTGAGATGGGACGATATCCCTCTGTTCTGTCCGGGCATTCAGGGGTTAGGCAGTACGAGGGCGACCTTTTGGAGAAAGCGGTCTACGGAAAGTCGAAAGTCCTCGAAGAACCCAACCCGGCCCTTCCCACCGAAGCCGACGAGCTCACTTCGGTGCTATCCGAGAGGGATCTCCTTCGGATCAGAAAGGGATTCGCCATTCCTCCGGAGTACAAGCTGATGATCCCCGGCCCCGGGATGCGAGCGAATTCCAAGCTGTCATCGTCGGATATGTGCATGTTCGACTTCGACTCCTTGAATGTCGTACTACGTTTTTCCGCTACATCCTTTCATCCTCCAGATCCTAGGCTGGTTCTGCCTCGTGCCGACCCAATTCATGCCGAACACATGGCGTCACGTGAATGCTTTCTTGCTTCAGTGCCGCAAAGCTGAGGTAGAGCCGGACCTAACGGTCTTCCGAGACCTGTATCGGATAAACCGGATGCACAGGACGGAGCATCGGTACTACTTGGGGCCGAGGAAGGGTGTTAGGATCATAGAAAACCCGGACTCAATTAAGGGCTGGAAAGAGAAGTATTTTATATTAAGGGGGGAGCCGATACGGCACATTCCGACCCGGTGGAAACCGGAGGTGCCGAAATTTGCGAGGGCCGACCCTCTACTGTCTGCGGCCAAGGAGGAGGTGGCGAGGAGGATCATGGCCCTTCCCTGGCTGAGTTGGAGGGAGTTGATGGAGGAGGTGCTGTTCGGGTCCGGCCTTAGCCCCATCGACCCGAGTATGCTCCTGACATCTCATTTATTTTCGTTTTTCTTTCAAGTCTTTAGCTCGTCTTGCTGACTCGGTTTTTGTGGTGTGATGCAGAAGCGATGAAGATTGATTTCAATGCTATGATGGCCGATAGGTCCAAGTTGGCCGGGGGCAGGAAGAGGAAGAGGGCGACGGCGGCTGCCTCGTCGACTCCTGCCGCCCAAGGCCGCCTCGACCACCACCCCGCCTCCTCCGGCTACTGAGGTGCCTTCGGAGGTGGTCGTTGCCGAGGAGCCCTCGGTCCCTGTGGCCCCGACCATGGTTGAGGGGGCCTTTGATGTTAACGCAGGCGCTGGCGCTTGAGGCTCCGCCGTTGACCAAAGCGGCCGAGGAAATCCTGACTGAGCAGCACAAGCAGTTGTTTGTGCCGAACTAGCGGGTGAAGAATCACGACGGATTCCTCGGCAACTCGCAGATGTCGGTGCAGGTCGTCAAGCACTTGGCGACCCCGAAGGACAGAGCCGCACTGAAGGCAGGGACGGTCGGCAACGACACCTATCAAGTGGCTCGGTCGCTCGTGTCGGTAAGTTTCTCTTTACGAATTTCTTCAAGTTTACTGTTCGGCTTGTATACTGCGCTTACCGTTGTCTTCACAGGCCACTTGCCACTTCGGCCACCTCCTCGAGATGTTCGCCGCGCAGGAGAAGGAGCTGAAGGCCGCCAGTGACAAGAGGGCTGAGAAGGTCAAGGCGGTTCGGCAACTCGAGGCCGAGCAGAGGCGGGTCGAGGCCCTGGAAGTCCGGGTCACCGATCTCGTGGCCGACTTGGAGAGAGCCAAAGGGCGACTTGATGTGGAGTCTACCAAGGCCATGAAGGCTGCCGAGGAGCTGGCCGCGTCGGCGAAGTCTCTGGCCGACCTGAAGGCAGAGAAGGAGGCACTGGCCGTGAAGATTAGGGCCGAGGTAGAGGCCGAGGTCGAGGCTAAGGCGAAGAAACACATGGCCGAGAACATGGAGAGGTCCTATCAGAGGGCACTCGACCATGTTCAGGATCGTGTCCCCAGCTTCGAGCGGGTCGGCTACAGACTGTGGCCCGGGTCGTCCTTAGGCGGTGAGGAGGAGGGAGGCGAAGGCGACGAGGTCGAAGGCGATGACGAGGAGGAGGCTGACCCACCTGTGGTGAACGCCCAGGTCGAGGGGAGGTTCGAGGGGCCATCTGGCGACGCGCCCGTGGTCGAAGCGGCAACGCAGGTGGACCCCTGATCCCCCCGTAAATTTTTTGTAGATTTTTGTTTTGTTTTTTCTTTCAAATAGTGTAATGCCTTTTGCGGACTGGCCACCGCTTTTGATGAATGAAAAGTGTTGCGTTTTGAATTTGGACTTCTGTCTAAGTGTTTTGTTCGGCCATATAGTACTTCAATGTTGTCCCTTTTTCATTTCAGATTGTCGAGCATACTCTCATCACCGCGGCGGCTCGGTGCCGCACAGAGCTATTTCAGCAATCCCGGGAGGATCGTCTCGAGGGCGAGGTTCATCTGACGAGGAGAATACTTCACAACTTAGAGATTAGGTACAGTGAGGTGTTGGTCGAGCTGCACCATCTGCGGATAGTCGAGGCCGAACTATCTGCGAAGGAGGAAGAGTTGGTCCGGGTTTTGGCCGAACGAGATGACTTCGCAAGGAAGGTAGAGCAGTTGCAAAGGGTGACGGTCGACAAGAGCATCGAGGTGACCCACTTGCGATGCGTTATATCTGACAGCGCCGAGTATCCTGGTTCGGCGAAACTTCCTCGATTCAAAGTGATTGTGAAGGACGACACGTTGAAGGACCGGATCGTCGAACTGGAGGAAGAGGTTGCTCGACTCAAACCTCAGCCGGTGAGGGCTAACGTCCAGACACCTCGTGCACTCGCGAAGAGATTGAGCGAGGAATTACGTTTTATCAAGCCGCGAGCCGAACCCCCATCATAGGTAGGACAGCAGCCGACGCCCAAAGCGGGGTAGCAGTGTCTTCAAGTGGTGCTTCGGTTGGAGCGACTGTCAGGGTCAGCAGTGAGGGGGCATCTCGATTCGTTGGTCTAGAGTCGAGCTCGGAGGTCAAGAAGCACCGACCCAAGGTATCGCTGAACCGGAGCGTCCCCCTTCCTCGGAGGCAGTAAACAGGTCGTGTCTTGTCTTCGGACTTTCGAACTGTGTTTTGTTGTAATCTTTTTGTAAATTTATCCAAGTTATATTAATAAAATTGGAGTTGGCTGGCTTTTTGTTGTGCTGTAATTGTGCTAGTTAGGGTAGGCTTGAAATGAACCGCGAGGCGAGTGTTTGCTTCGTCGAGCATCTTGGCCTCGAAACTCACGCTTTAGCCGGGGTTCTGAATCTTGCTCGGCACCTTCAGGCGTGGCTCGTTGCGGCGGCCGAGGTATAGCTGTTTTGAAGCTGCGGCCACGCGGCCTGATTTGGGGTGCGAGCCCTTGGCCGTTCGAGCGTCATTCTGAAGAGATGGGACCAGCTCCCTAACAGCATTAATGGTGCTCCGGGATCCGTGGGGGCGTTCCTCTTTCCCAACGGCGTTGAGAGTGGTGCCCTTTAATTAATACGCGGCACTTCAGCTCCCTAGGCACGACTGTTGGACTCACGAGGGTCATAATGACAGTCTCTTGGGGGAAGGCTATAAGTACCACACCCCCCTTGTAGTTTTAGTCACTGCAGTCTTGAATTCTAGTGGCATCGATGGTGTCTGCCCTTGGGCGGATGCCAACCTTGTGAAAAATTTTGACCTCGAGAGGTTTGGAGGGGTGGTCGCTCTTCTATCTTGTTCTTCTCCCGCTCCTGACAGCCACGATGTGGGTGTCAGGGTCGGGGGAGGACAGGGCAGAAGAGTTGGCGACCGTAGTCCGGACCCGAGGGAAAGGCTCTTCGGGAGGATGGGTTGTCGTTCTTCCACCATGGTCCTCTCCCGACTCTGACGGCTCTGACGTGGGTGTCAGGGTCAGGGAAGATCATGGTGGATGAGGTGATGACCAAAGTCCGGAACCGAGGGGAAGGTTCCCTAAATCTTTAACCCAAACTTTCTTTCGAGGTGGGGCTGGATGCTCGCCCGGCGCCGATCGACTGCGCTCATGTAGCTTGGTGGCCGGAGTGACCGTTGCCGAAGGTTGGTTCTTATTGCCTGCCGCTCGGCGTTTGGTGCCGAGCGAAGTGAGGTGATCAGAGCCCTTGGATGGTGGCACGAATCTCAAGGCGGGTCCAGTTCCCAAGAAAATGCTATCTTGTCGTTTTGTGGACACGTGGCATAATCAGATCCGTTCATCACACTCTAGCACACATTTTGAGAAGATCTAATGGCGACTTTGCCTCGGAAGGATTTTTTTGCCATATACGAGGGTCGGTCCCTCGTCCGCTCGGCTCGAGGGTTTGAGTGGGCGTAGTCGGCCCGAACGATGTAATCCGAACGGCGTTGACGTTGCTCGACGGTTGTGGGATCAGCCCCGAACGGCGGTCTACTTCAGGCTCGCCTAAGGGCGAACCGGGGAAGTAAAGTCGAACCGAGTGTTGGACTTTGAACCATCGGTGTAGTTAGTTCAACAGGTCGTGGGAGCAGTTCCGAACAGCGATCTACTCCTGGCTCGTCTATGGGCGAGCCGAGGAAGTAAAGTCGAGCCGAGTGTTGGACTCCGAACCATCGTTAGGTTAGTTCAACGGTTGTGGGAGCAATTCCGAATGGCGAACCACTTCTGGCTCGCTTAGGAGCGAACTTGCAAAGCAGGATCGAGCCAAGTGTTGGACTCAGAACCATCGGTGTGGTTCAACGGTTGTGGGAGAAATTCCGAATGGCGAACCACTTCTAGCTCGCTTAGGAGCGAACTTGCGAAGCAGAATAGAGCCAAGTGTTGGACTCCGAACCATCGTTAGGTTAGTTCAACGGTTGTGGGAGCAATTCCGAATGGCGAACCACTTCTGACTCGCTTAGGAGCGAACTTGCGAAGCAGAATTGAGCCAAGTGTTGGACTTCGAACCATCGGTGTGGTTCAACGGTTGTGGGAGCAATTCCGAATGGCAAACTACTTCTAGCTTGCTTTAGAAGCAAACTTGGGAAGCAGAATCGAGCCAAGTGTTGGACTCCGAACCATCGGTGTGGTTCAACGGTTGTGGGAGCAATTCCGAATGACGAACCACTTCTTACCCGCTTATGAGCGAGTAATTTGAAGCGGAATCGAGCCAAGTGTTGGACTCCGAACCATCGTTAGATTAGTTCAACGGTTGTGGGAGCAATTCCGAATGGCGAACTACTTCTAGCTCGCTTAGAAGCGAACTTGCGAGGTAGAATCGAGCCAAGTGTTGGACTCCGAACCATCGTTAGATTAAAGAGTTAAAAGCAGAGAGATGTAAACAGTAGCAAAAATATGAAAAAACTTTATTCAATGATCGGCTGCTTCTAAAGTTGCTAGCCGTTATTACAAGGAAAAATGAAAGAAAATTACTACAAGTAACAGGAAAGGAACGGTTCGACATCTCGATTTACTTAGAGAGGCGTTGTGCTCTCTCTTGGTATTTTAAGAGATGGTCGGCATTCCAAGTCCTGGGAATCTCCCTGCCTTCGAGATCTTCTAGTCTGTATGTGCCGGGGCAGGATTTCTTTAGAAATCTTGTAAGGTCCCTCCCAGTTCGGGGCCAATTTGCTTTTCTGACCAGGGAACGAAATGGCCAACTTTCGGAGGACCAGGTCCCCTTCTTTGAGGTTCGTTGGGCGGTCTCTTTTGTTGTACGCTAGCTCGATCCTTCTTCGGTAAGTTTGCTGGCGTATGGCAGCTCTCTCTCGGATTTCGTCTATCATATCTAGACTTGCTCTGAGATCCCTAGCATTCTGCTCTTCTTCATAAGCTATCAGACGAGGAGAGGGTAACCCGACTTCTAGGGGGATGATGGCCTCAGACCCGTAGGTGAGATTGAATGGGCTCTCGCTTGTTAGGGTCCGCTTCGTGGAGCGGTAATTCCAGAGCACGTTGGGAAGCTGATCGACCCACAAGCCTTTGGAACACTTGTCTAACCTCTTCTTAATGCCTGAAAGGATCTGTCGGTTGGCATTTTCGGCTTGGCCATTCGACTGAGGATGAGAGACGGAGGAGAACCGGTGTTGTATGGCGAGGTCTTCACATAAAGCTCGGAAGGCAGCCCCCGTGAATTGCGTTTCGTTGTCTGTAATTAGGACCCTGGGGATGCCGAATCGGCAGATCACGCTCTTCCAGAAGAATTGAACGACCTTGTTTTCGGTGATCGTGGCCAGGGGTTCGACCTCTATCCATTTCGAGAAATAGTAGACTGCCATGACTAGGAACTTAAGCTGTCCGGGGGCTAGCGGAAACGGCCCTAGTAAATCCATCCCCCACACTGCGAAGGGGATCGGACTTGATAGGGAAGCGAATGGTGCTTGTGGAAGGCGTCAGATGTCGGAGTACTTCTGACAGGAGCTGCATTGCCGAACGTGTCGTTCGGCGTCCCGTAGGAGAGTGGGCCAGAAATACCCGTAGTTCAACACTTTGCGCGCCAGGGCTCTGGAGCCAGAATGGGCCCCTGCCGATGCACTCATGAAGTTCTTGCAGGGCATAGTCGGCTTGTCCGGGGGAGAGGCACCTCAGGTAGGGCCGACCGTCCACCTGGGTGAAGGAGCGTTTATATAGGATGCCTCCGATTAGTGTGTAACGCTCGGCTCGGGTTCTAACCCTTCGCGCTTCTTTGGGATCCTCGGGGAGGAGTCTGTCCCTTAGGAATTCGACGAGGGGTTTCATCCAATTGTCTTCGAGGAGGACAGGCAATGTTTCTACGGAGTCCAGTGTTTCGTCCTCTATACTCGGCTTCAGGAGGACTTCTATCAATACGGTCTGCTCGAGGCCTTGAAGGGAAGAGGAGGCTAATTTGGATAGGGCGTCGGCCTGAGCATTTTCTTCTCGGGGGATCCTTTGGATGAGGGCCTCTTCAAATAGCGCCATGAGGCTCTTGACTTTGGCTAAGTATTTAACCATCCTGTCATCACGTGCTTCATATTTGCCGAGGACCTGATTGACGACTAGTTGGGAGTCGCTAAAGATTCGGAGGCGCTGCGCCCCTGCATTTCGGGCCATTCCAAGGCCGGCTATGAGCGCCTCGTATTCAGCTTCGTTGTTCGAGGCTTTGAAGTTTATACGGAGGGAGTATTGGAGGATAAAGTCATCTGGGCCTGCCAGGATGACCCCTGCCCCGCTTCCCTCATTGCAAGAGGATCCGTCAACATAAACCGACCAGACGGGTGGTCCCTTCACTGTTTGGCTGGACTCGGGGATAGTACTCTCAACTATGAATTCGGCTAGCGCCTTGAGCCTTGATCGCGGTCCGAGGCTGATAAGTTATATCGTGCTGGCTCAGCTCGATTAACCATTTCATAAGGCGACCCGAAGTCTCGGGTTTGTGGAGGACCTGCTTCAGCGGCTGGTCGGTAAGAACGACCACCGAATGGGACTGAAAGTACGGGCGAAGCTTTCTCGCGGCCATTACCAGGGCATAAGCCATCTTTTCTATCTTCGGGTATCGGAGCTCGGCGTCCCGAAGCACTTTGCTGACGTAGTAAATGGGCTTCTAAACCCAGTCTTCTTCCCTCACTAAAACTGCACTGAGGGTCTGCTCGGAGGCTGCCAGGTAGAGGTAGAGGGGTTCACCAGGGATCGGTTTGCTGAGGAGAGGGGGATTGACGATGTAAGCCTTGAGCTGGTCGAAGGACTCCTGTTGCTGCTGCCCCATTCGAATCCTTTAGCCCCCCTGAGGGCCTTGAAGAAAGGGAGGCATTTTTCCCCGGACTTTGAGAGAAAGCGCCCTATGGCGGCGAGGCGGCCTGTTAATCTCTGAACTTCTTTAACATTTGTAGGAGGGGCCATGTCTAATATAGCCTTGATCTTCTCCGGGTTTGCTTCAATTCCTTGTTGGCTAACCATGAAGCCGAGGAACTTCCCTGATGAGACGCCGAACGCACACTTGTTCGGGTTGAGTCTCATATTGTGCTTTCTCAGAACATCAAACGCTTCTTGGAGGTCGAGTACATGATCAACGCCCCGGATGCTTTTCACAAGCATGTCGTCAACATACACCTCCATGTTCTGGCCGATCTGGGCCTGGAAAACCTTGTTGACGAGGCGTTGGTATGTTGCACCTGCAATCTTGAGGCCGAACGGCATGACTCTGTAGCAATAGAGGCCTTGGTCGGTCACAAACGACGTCTTCGGGATATCCGTGGGGAACATCCGGATCTGATTGTAGCCTGAAAAGGCGTCCATGAAGCTGAGGAGCTCATGTCCCGAGGTTGCATCGATCAGGGTGTCAATGCTCGGAAGAGGGAATGGATCTTGGGGCAAGCCTTGTTTAGGTCGGTAAAATCAATGCAAATCCTCCAAGTCCCATTGGACTTCTTCACCATTACTACATTCGATAACCACTCAGGATAGTTCACCTCTTGTATGAACCGGGCCTTCAAGAGCTTGTCTACCTCCTCTTTAATAGCGAGCTGACGCTCGGGGGCGAACTTGCGCCTCTTCTGCTGAACCGGTTTGGACCCCGGATCAACGCTTAGGTGGTGGACTAAGAGCTGTTCGGAGATACCGGGCATATCTGTAGCTGACCAAGCGAAGAGGTCTTGGTTCCTTCGGATGCATTGTACAATGTCTGAGTATAGGGCGGACGAGAGGGTCTTGCTAACAAAGAATTTGCGGTTCGGATCCTGCTCAGAGAAGAGCACTTCCTCCAATTCGTCCACCGACTCGGAGGTTGGTCAGGCAACATCGTGGGGGATTTCCAGAGTTTCCAAGGAGAGGACGGGTCCGAGGGTAGAGGTCATATAGCACTTGCGGGCCTGCTCCTGATTGCCCCTTACTTCCCCTACTCCGGCCCGAGTGGGAAATTTCATTTTGAGATGATAGGCAGAAGGGACGACTTCAAGGGCGGCCAGGCCAGGGCCGACCCAAAATGACATTGTAGGCTGCTGGGACATCTACGACCATGAAGTCCATCGACTCCGTTCGGGTAGTAGGAGTTTTGCCAGCGATTACGTCGAGGGTAATTACCCCTTCAATAGTCACTGGCACTCCCGTGAACCCATGGAGCGTGTAGTCGGCGTGCTTGAGTCTGTCTCGGGAGAGCTTTAGGTCTTTGAAAGCGGCGAGGAAGATGATGTTTACGGAGCTGCCACTATCCACTAGTATCCTCTCCACTTTAAAATTCGCCATGTGGAGGCTAATGACGAGTGCGTCACAATGTGGGGTGCGAACTCCTTTAAGATCTTCGTCTGAGAATGTGACAGGCACTCCGAGGCCTTTGGGAGGAGGGGTGGTTCGGACCGAGTTGACTTCTCTTATAAATGCCTTCCGAGAGGAGTTTGAGGAGCCCCCCATTGGGCCCCCATGAATGAGGTGGAGGACTCGCTCTTCCTCGAAGTCGGGCATCTCTTCTCGTTCCGGACGCTTGTTAGCCCCCCGAGGTGGGGGAGGAAGTTCAGCTCGGTCCTTCCTTACAAACCTGGCCAGCTGCCCCCTCTGGATAAGGGCTTCTATCTCGTTCTTCAAGGCGCGACAATCGTTGGTGTCATGACCGTGGTCCCGGTGATAACGGCACCATTTCTCTTTATCTCTTTTCCTGGCAGGGGTGTTCATCCTCGGAGCAGGAGGTAAGATCCCCTCCTTTTCGACTTCCATCAGAATAGTTGAGACGTTATAGGTGAGGGGAGTGAACTTCTCGAATCTGGGGGGAGGTCGACGCTGGCCGGCATTATCCTTCTGGAGCTTCTTGGCTCCTTCTTCTTCTGTTCCCTTTCGCTTAAACCCGGAGGAAGACCCCTCCCAGTTGGGTTGATGCTCGGCCTCTTCGGCCCGGATGTACTTTTCACTGCGAAGGAGGAGGTCAGAAAAGTTCTGTGGAGGCTTCTTGGCGAGGGAGGAGCGGAGGTTAGAATTGAGGACATTAGATTGAAATGCTGCTGCAGCGACCGACTGGTCGAGGGATGCTATGAACCTGGCTTCAGCTGTGAACCTCTTCACATAGTCTCTCAATTTTTCCCCCTTCTTCTGGTGGAGGTGCAATAGTGAGATGCTGGTCTTCTCAGCTCTATGGCTGCTTACGAAATGGGTGACGAAAAGGGTCTCGAACTGCTCCGAGGAGAATATTGAGGAGGGGGCGAGGCGAGAGTACCATTCTCGTGATGGGCCGTTGAGAGTTGCAGGGAAGGTTTTGCAGAGGAGGGCATCGGAAGCTTGATGGAGGAGCATCAGGGTCTTAAAGCTTTCGATGTGATCAACGGGGTCGGTCTCCCCGGTGTAAGTCTCGAACTGGGGAGGTTTGAAACCGAACGGCACAGGTGCATCCACTATGGTTCGGGAGAAAGGGAGTCGGCTAGGACGTAGGGTCCTCCCCCTAAGCTCCTCTTCTCGGTCTATCTGACCCAGGTGCCTCTCTACTTCATGAAGACGGCGGTACATGGTGTCATCCCTCCGACGGTAATCAGCCGAGCCTCTAGACTCGTCTTCGTATGAAGGAGAGTGAGGGCTACGGCGATGGTAACTTCGGGAGCGACGAGGACTTGGGGTACGCCGGGAGTTGGTAGGAGCAGGACGAGGAGATGGGGACCGTCGGCGAGGGCTTCGGACCGGAGGAGGAGATGGAATCTTGGGTGCATTGGTGTTGGGACGGAGATTAAGAGCTTGTAGGACAGTTGCTTGGAACTGCTGGAACTCGGCACGTGTGATGGGTGCCTCATTGTTCCTGGGCTGTTGCCGACCTGCAGGGGAGTGCGGCCTTCTTCGGTAGTGTTCGGGAGATTCTTTTCGACCCCTTCGGTTAGGGGACCTTCTATATTCCCGGTGGCGAGGGGACCGCTCGTCCGGATGGTGTTGACGGGAGGTTCCCTCTCGGGCCTGCTTCTCATCCAGATGGCGGCGAAGGTCATCATCTTTCTGGCGATTGTGGGCGGTATTGTGGCGACCAGAGGCTCGGGGATGATGGAAGGCCATAGAGTCCATAGAGGCATTGTGGATGGAGACGTGTTCTTGGTGAAGAGGCTGTTTTTGAGGGTTAGGACCCTTTGGAGGTGGCTGATTTGGAGGAGGAAGGTCCTGTTGGAGTGGGTCCTCCGCTTGAGGAGGAAGCTGTCCCTGCTGTTGGGTAGGCTGGATGGGAACTTCTTGCTGTTGATCGGGGTTGGGCCCTCTGTTAGACCCTCTTGATCTGACTTTCCTAGGTGGCATGGCTGGAGAAGATCTGTTCACCGGGAAGGGGAGAGGTTTCTATTCGTTAGTTTCCCACAGACGGCGCCAATCTGTTGCCGCTAAATTTGGTGTGGGGGCAAACAGATAGTATTTGTGGATTCTTAGGGAAACTGAATAGTAAACCTGTATACCTGTTCCGTCGGGGTCTGATCGTCGCTCCCGCCGTACACCTGCAAAAAGTGCGAGACACCGGGGTTGTTCCCGGCGACGCACCCTCCGACGCTCAAGTCAGTAATCTATGAAGACTATGAAAGAGCGCAAAAACTGGAGAAAGATTGATTACCTCTTAATGG
The DNA here is from genome assembly GCA_017893485.1 of Hemerocallis citrina. Taxonomy (NCBI): domain Eukaryota; kingdom Viridiplantae; phylum Streptophyta; class Magnoliopsida; order Asparagales; family Asphodelaceae; genus Hemerocallis; species Hemerocallis citrina. The sequence goes on along the minus strand of CM030364.1, from coordinate 145,135,709 downwards.
AGATGGATGGGGGGTATTTATAGGCGTCTTAGGGAACAGATTAGGCATGTAATTCCTGTGTATAGATAAGGAATGTAATTACTAATCCCCAGTGAAATGATAGATATGAATCAGGGCCGTTGATTAATGTTAATCAGAAACCCTAATTCTATCCTGCTGGACCGAGTTTGTTGCGGGTTGAAGCCCGCACCCAGTTGAGGTGGATCCGTTCGCGGGTTATTGGATCTGTGAGAAGGAGACCCAGTACCTGCTTCAGACCCGTTTGTAGGTGAAATTACTGTTTTACCCCTGGGCTTCAGGATTCTTGTCCAATTTGGACGGTCTCGATTGAACCCCTATTTTTAGCCACATCAGGAGCCCAAGTCTTACTTGGAATCTGAATTAAATTCATCTACTAAATTTAAATCCCAATTTTGATACATTCTAAGTGTATGACCCTATAGGTTCTCATTACGTTGACAGTAATAATAAAATCATATTTTAGTGTTACAAACAATGAGCGGTATCTAGCAGTACATCACTGCTACTCAAGTAACGGGCTAGTGATATTACATAACCTATCTGTGACCAATGTCACCATGTAGTCTTGTCCCTTTTGTCCTGATATCTTAATTGACCACAAGGCATAGAGCGTGTCAGCCTTATATAGTTCAATCTTTGGTTTCTTGATGTCCGAGTAGACTTACTAAAACAAATGAGATCAATATCACATATTGACTCGTTTGAGCACGACCATGCATTTTGCAGTCTCCCTCAATCAAGGAGCCCGTAGATATCGCTCCTGTTATGTAAGAGGGACAAATCCTATCTAAGCCACTCACATCCCTTCTCATAATTTGTAGTATATCCAATAGTCGGCTTTATAATCACCTTATTACAGGATACATTTGTTGGCATTAAAATATATAACTTCTCATGTAGGGAACCGTAGTTATTTCATGTCAAAGCACCACGTACACCATGGTCACTGTCTGAACAGCTTATGACACTCACGTAATGATCCATGCAACGTTCTCATGGTGGGTTAGTCCAGTATAATATTACTCTAATATGTACCCATGTGAAGACTTGATATCTCATATCCATGACCTGTGAGATATGGTCATCAGTTTAGGCACATACTAGTCTCTGTGTATTATTGTTGTCCTAATTCATATTAATACTTAAGTAGAGACATTTAAGAATAACGTTTTGATTTCAACCAATAGAATCTCACAATCAAGTCATGCACTTGATGTCCAATGGTATCAAACATACTATTCTATGGACTTTATTATGTTTATTTATTCACAATAAATAATACAATAAATAAAATGCCTCATACATGCAATAGATGTCAAAACTAGTCAATACACAACTGGCCTCTAGTGCATACATCAACACTTTCCTCCTCGCAAGAGGAACCATTGACGTAGACGACCCAGAGTAGGAGGTCGTCCTCGGCTTCGGGCTGATCAGCGATGGTGCATTCCACAATGATCTCTACCAAAGCCTGGGCTTTAATAGTCATCCAGGGGTCGCTAGTTGATATCATGTAGGCTCAGTTCGATCCACCACTTCATTAGTCGCACGTAGCTCTGCAATTTATGTAGGACCAGATTCAACAGAATGTCCGTCAGAACCTCGACATAGTTTGATTGAAAACATAAGCAAAGTTTTCGGGCCGCTGTGATTAGTGCACATGCCACCTTCTCCATTTTTTAGTACGAGAGCTCGACGTCATGTAGTACTTTACTAAATTAGTATGTATGCTTTAGCGACTGTCGGCCTCTCTTACTTTAACTGCACTGAAGGTCTGCTCCGAGGTCGGAAGATGTAAATAGAGAACCTCCCTAGATTCTGGCTTTCTCAGTAGTGGTGGGTTGGTAAAGTTGGCCTTTAGCTATTCAAAGGCTTTTTGTTGTTGGTTCCCCCACTCGATGTTCTTGGCCCCTCGGAGGGCTTTGAAGAAAGGAAGGCACTTTTCCCCGAATCTAGCCAGGAATTGGCTGATTGCAAGTAAGTGGCCAGTCAGCCTCTGGACATCCTTGATGGTAGTCGGAGAAAACATGTTCAGGATGGCTTGAAACTTCTCAGGATTAGCTGCAATCCCTCTTTAACTGACCAAGAAGCCCAGAAGTTTACCCGAGCTGATGCCAAAAGCACTTTTTGATGGGTTCAATCTCATGTTGTGCCTTCTAAGAAAATTGAAGGCTTCTTCGAGATCCCTGAAATGGTCTGCCCTCATGAGGCTCTTGACCAACATGTCGTTGGCCAATCTGACCTTTGTCTTTTTTAACCAATCACTAATAAGTGGCATCAGTGTTCTTTAATCCGAACATCATATGATAACAATAGAGCCTTTAGTCGGTTTTAAACGAGGTATTAAGGATATCTGGGGGTACATATGAATTTGTTTGTATCCGGAGAATACATCTACGAAACGTAGAAATTTGTATCTGGAAGTGGCATCTATGAGGGCATCGATGTTCGGCAGAGGGAAGGATTTTTCTAGCATGCCTTGTTGAGGTATGTGAAGTCAAAATAGGTCCTCCATTTTTCGCTTGCCTTATTCACCATCACAACATTTCCCAACCACTCTAGGTAGTTGATCTCCTGGATAGAAGCTTATCAACCTCCTTCATAGCCAGCTGCCTGTTCGAGGCAAACTTATGGCGCTTCTGTGGAATCGACTTGAAGCATCGATCGACACAAAGCTTTTGCATCATGAGATCCTTGAAAATTACAGGCATGTCCGAGGATCACAAGGCAAATAGGTCACTATTCCTTCATATACATTTGGTTAGTTTCATCTTTAGCTCAGAGGGAATTGCCTTTCTTGTAACACCCCTTGATTTGGAAGAGATATATATATACATTGTTTGGGCTTGGATTGTGGGCCTAGCATATATATTAATATAATGGTCCAAGTGAATTGGTGGGTTTGCATGGTAGTAAAGAGGCTCGGGTTGTGAGGAGTACATGAATGCACGTGAGGTGATAGTGACATAGGTGGGTGCATGCACGTGAGGTGAAGTGAGAATGAAGTTGGTGAGATAAAATAATCTCATATCGGAAATATTAGGTGTATAAAGAGTGTTTATATTAGATTGCCTATGATCTAAGAGTACTTACTAAGCTAGCTTTTTTGGTTAGGCTGTTCCCTGTGGTGGGATTGTGGTTAGATTTTGTTTTTGGGTGGGTAGTACGCGTATACGCGTGTAGGCACATACTAAGCTGAACTGGGCTCGTGTTGTTACAAATGGTATCAGAGCTGACATTCAACACTAACAGTAGGTAAGAGTGGGTAAGATGTACGCTTGAGGTGGAGCTGAGAACAGTTTGTTGGTAGAAAGATCAAGGGCAGTACGCTAGCAGAATCAGGGTACTCCACTCCACATTGGCTAGAAAGGAGTTCCTGTATTAGATTGTGTGTCCCGAATTTAGCAAGGATGCTAAGTCCTAAGGAGTAGTAAATGTAAGACCCCTAGATTTGGAAGAGATATATGTTTACATTGCATGGGCTTGGATTGTGGGCCTTGCAAATATATGTATATGTATATATTAATATAATGAGACAAGTGAATTGGTTGGTGTGCATAGTAATAATGAGGCCTGGCTTGTGAGGAGTGCATGCATGCACGTGAGGTGAGGGTTACACAGGTGAGTGAATGCACGTGAGTTGAGGTGAGAATGAAGTAGGTGGGAAAAAATAATCCCATATCGGAAATATTAGGTGTACAAGGAATGTTTATATTTTATTACCTTTGATCCAAGAGTACCTACTAAGCTAGCTCTTTTGGTGAGGTTGTGCCTTATGGTGGGGCCATGGTTAGGTTTTGTTTTTAGGCGGGTAGTATGCGTACACACATACGGAGCTGAGCATGGTTCGGGGTGTTACATTACTAACCCTGAAAGTTTTGGTGTTGTCCTCCTCGATGAAAGCGATTTCCTATAGTTTGTTTGCATGTTCGGAACTGGTCGCACTTCTCTCCTAAGGGAGCTCTATGGCGTCAAGGGGAAGGACCGAGCTCCCCACTTCGACCATATAGCAGGTGTGGTCTGCCTCCTTAGTACCCCTCACCACTCCAACTCCAGCTACCGCGGGGAACATCATTTTCGTATGGTAGGCCGAAGTCGTGGCTTGAAATGATGTCAGGCCGGGATGCCCAAAAATGACATTGTAGGTTGCCTTAATATTGACAACCATGAAAACCATATGTTCGATCCGAACTGCTGGGGTGGATCACGCTGTCACGTCGAGATTTATGATTCCCCTCAATTTGTATGGGACACCGGAGAAGCCGTGGTAGGTGTACCTGATGGGCTTGTGGAAGTTTCTTGGGAGCTTGATATTCTTAAAGGCATCCAAGAAGAGGATGTTAACAAAGCTACCGTTGTCCTCCAGGATTCAATGATCTCATGGTTCCCCATGCAGAGGCTTATAACAAGGGCATCACAGTGGGGAGTTCAGACGCCTTCAAGATCACTATTGGTGTCACGCCCCGCTTCCCAAAAATACGGAATACGAGTACATGACATTGGCCCAGTGAATGACTAACGCCGCCCTTAAGCTATTTATCCGATCAACTCAACAATATAATCAATACAGAACATTTGCACAAGAAATAATAATAATCTCATGAATAATAATACTTGGAATGAAGCAACATGAAATATCCAAATACAATAAACCAACGTCTGAAACAATAATAAAATCCGGGTCATAAGCCCAATACAATAATAATCCAATCACAAATAATAATAAATCTCAATACAATAAATTCAATAAAACGACAAGCAATTAGAAAGCATTAAATCTTCAGAATGTTTGTTCTCTAATCCCAGTAGGCAATTCTCCTTCATTACCTGTGAACACATCATCTAAAAAGAGGTGAAAATTTGTCCTTAGAGCAAGTCATGGACAACAAGTAGAGAAAGCAAGGAACAACGAAATGACAACATTACAATGAATTTAGTGGAACAATATGAATCAATAACATGGGACAATAGTAATAATCAATATCATGGTAATCGATGCAATGGATATAAACTATGATTCAATAATCGATAACAATATTCAATGATTAATATCAATAACACTTAGACAATATTCAATATCAATAGGAACAATGATGAACAATATATAATGTCGATGTTGTGTCAATTCTTATATCTATTAATCATTTAATCCTAACTAATGCACGTACAACTGTGTCTCATATGTTCCATACCACAGGTTTGATGCATACAATCAATTTCGTTTAGACTGAGTGGTGAATTCTATAGATCATGTGCCGGTACGATAGTCACTGACATGATAAAAATATTGTTGCATGATTCATTATAATAATACATTGATACACTGATTCACTTATTCACGGACTCACAGATTCACGGGTTCACGGGTTCACGGATTCATGACTTCACGGATTCACGACACGAAAGATTGGGGTGCATAGTCAGCGCTCCACAATCAATCAATGACCACCGGCCGACACAATCACTATATTATTCACTACTCAAGTCAATCCCATAAACCCCGACTTGTTAATTTTTTATTAATGCAACAATACAATATGTAATTAGAGACATTGGGTGAACAATAGTAACAATAGTGGAACAATAAGATGATAATATGAAGTAGGAAATTGGAATGATGATAATAACTCATTAGTATCATGCAATGCAACATGCATACTTATTCATGCAATACTACTATATAGGATTAATCAAGCTATTAAAAATTGGAATATATAAAATTCGGGACAGCAAGAGTAGTCAGTACAAAACTGCAATTTTTTCGCTGCTACAGGAATCAAAAATTGAAACCGTCATAAATTATCAAAACTAGACTTCCACACGGTTCCAACGCATATTTAATGTTCAAAATCTGACAACAATAGCTAGGTCAAACACATCATTCTTTACAGATTTCATGTTCAGACAAAAATTCGACATCAAGTTGTTATAATTTTAGAATCAGCAAAACTCAATAATAAATTCAGTAAAAATATTTATTAGACTCCTAAAAATGTTAAGTAACAATCTAAAAATTTTTAGAGCAATATTTTAACATTTGATCAGCATTTTAACAGTTTAAACATGAATTATACAAGTATCTCAAAATTACGAAATAAAAACACAGTTGTAGTAAACGAGCATAACTTTTGGTAGACAACTTGGAATTCAGAAATTCAAGATGTTTTCAAATCGAGAAAGATAAGGCTACAATTCTTATTCAGAAAATTATTCATTTTAAGATCATTTATTGGGTCAAAAATAACAAACAATATACAGCCAGCATGCAACATACATGTTTTGGGGTATTTTTCATGAAATAAATTAGTTAAACATGATGGGTATCGATTCTATTAGTTGATAAACTACTTAATTCGCATGATGGGTGCAATAACATGATGAATAAAAACAAAATCACACACATAAACTAATTTAACATCTACCAACAACATTTGATCAATCAAACATACAATCTAGCAATTATTTCTACAATAGATTAATTATGTGACAATTATATGGGTACTCCTATCATGAATACTATATGAATGCATGAAAGATTCAATCTTTACAGTAAATAGAGGTACGATGTCAAGAATATTGGGGTTAGCTCGTGTAAACCCTCAATAGACCCAACGAAAAAGGACAAACAATATACAATACGATGAACAATTGGATCTACTTGCAAGAATTTCAATAAAACTTGAATTTGATACAATTAGCAATTCAAGAGGGAAAGTGACTTGCCTTATGGACGATCAAATTGAATACCAAGAACAACGAGATGAGAATGCCGAAGCAACGAACCCATGAACACACAAAATAACACGTGTATAATACGTGCAATAAAGTCCAAAGCAACACGCAACAATAGTAAATAGAGACAGCAGCATCAACAACAAAGGAGAAGCAACGTCAGCAGCCAAGGGGGCTCGGGTCTGGCTCGATGGCGGTGAGTGGTGACTAGCAAGGCGCGGGTGTCGACGGCGGTCGACGAGCAGCGCGAACGGAGACGACAGTGGTTTGGCGCCTTGTGGCGTCGATCAGAATAGGGACAGTAAGGGGGGTGGTTTCGATCGAGGCTGGTGCTCGACGAGATGGGGGTTCGTCGGGGGTTCGACAGGAAATGGATAGCAGCAAGGGCGGCGGGTCTGGGTGAAGGCGGCGATGGGGTAACCAGAGTTCGCCGGAGATGGAGTACAGGGGTTTTGGGCAGGAATTTTGAGGAAAGAGAAAGAGGATAGAGATTAGAATTCTATTAGGATTTCAATTATGTAATTTTTCGGGTTTGCAATAGGTTTGTATTCATAAAGTACAATTAGGATGTTGGGTTAGTGGTTTAGGATCCAATAATAGTGGTTTTCGGTCAAGAACAATTGAAATTGGGTTTTAGAGTTCAATATGAGAAGAGTTTAAAGACAATAGGGTTCAAATAAAAATACCCACAATTAACTGAAAGAAAATAGGAACAACAAGAATAGCTCAATTAAGAAGAACGAAGAATTTTATGAACAAATTTAATTTAAATAATCAAGAAAAAAATATAGTATTTTATTCAATTGCAAATAAAATATTACAAAAAGGGGGGAAATGAAAAGAATGAAAACTGTGGTTACAATCTTACCCACCTTATAATAAAATTTTGTCCTCGAAATTTGAGCAAGTGGTAGTAGGGTAACCACGAAGTAGAGCAAAGAACTAAATAAAAAGATGGGGAAACCTCTTCCGAATCTCATCTTCAAGCTCCAAAGTCGACTCACCAGGCGAGTGAGGATTCCAAGTGTAATATCCCGGTCGGTTAATATATTTGCAATATTATTATTTTTAAAATTAAAATATTTTTATGGAAATTTCTTGGTTTTACTAATAAAAACTTATTTGTATATATATACTAGTAAGTATATATATGTATTGTATCGTTTTGGTGCACTTGTACAAACTCCGGTAAAATGCGTTTTTGAGAAAATGAATGTAAAATCCCGGGCTGGTATTAAAAATTATTATTTTATTATTATTTTATTCGTATGTTCATAATTGAAATATTTTTGGTGGATATTGCCCGGTTTTACTAATAAACATTATCTATATATATATACCAGTCTGTATACATCTGTATTGTATCAAATTAGAACTAAAATGTTCCGAGCATGTAATAAAATTATTTTTATTATTATTTATGAATTAAAATATTTTTGGTAGAGATTATTTGTTTTAACTAATAAAAATTATTTGTATAGACAGATATATGTACGTATATGTACTGTATCGATTTCGTACGTTCGTACGAAATAATGTAGTATGGGATTTTGGAAAAATACCTCTTATTTTTTATCAATCATGATCAAAATGGAGGGTACGGATTAAGTAAGGTGTTAATTTGCAAATTTATTCCCAAATGTTTTGAGCCACAAGTGAGAAGAACACTTGGGTTCTTCTCAACCACAAACTCACCTATAACCCCCCCCCCCCCCCCCCCCCCCGCCCCGTATTTGGCCGGCCAAACCCAAAGGGCAAAGCCTATTTTTGATTTGTTTCTTCATTTCCATCTATTTCCTTCTACTTCTTCTACTTGTTTTAAACTTTAGAAAAAAATTGAGAAAAGAAAGATGAGAAAAGAAAGAGATAATCAAAAGAAAAGGAGTGGGTTTCATTATGGGTTCTCTTTTCATGGGGTGTTCTTGAAGTGTAGCAAGAACAAGGATCAAGGAGGAAAAGGAAGAAAGCAAGTTCTTCCAACCGATTCCTTTGGGTGGGGGTTTCTCAACTCAACTTGTTATTCTTGTTATTTTAATTGCTTGTTACGTGGACAAATTGGACTATTTCCATGTGCATATTGAAGAACTTGTTCTAGAATAATTGCATATGAAGATTGAAGTGGTAGAACACAAGTAGATACCTAAAAACCCAATGTTTACAGTTGTATGTCGTTTTTATGCTTATGAATTAATTACTTGTGCAAAAGTTGTAATCTTGAGCCAAAATTAATTTGAGAGGTTTATATATATGTTACTACCATGCTCTAACTTTTATAGCTTTTTTGGAGTTAATTTGATGGGTGAAACAAATCGTTTCCCCATCAAGAAATCGCTATTTTGGTTGATTCGACTTGTATTCAAGGGACTAGTTTTTTGAGTTCCTTACGGAATCAGAAAAAGTGGTCAACTAGAAAGTTGTAGTAGATGTTCTTCCCTTTCCAGAATAGAGAATTTTGATAGATTCCGATAAGTATAGCAAAAGTTATAAGCTTTAAAATTTTTAGCTTTTGCTGTGCTTTTGTTGTTTTTGATTTGTATTCAAAGGACGGGATTTTGAGTTCCTTACGGAATCAGAAAAATTGGTCAACTAGAAAGTTTTGGTAGATGTTCTCCCGTTTCCATAATGGCCAATTTTGCTAGATTTCGATAAGTTTTGCAAAACTTATAAGGTTTACAAGTTTCAGCTTTTGCTGTGCATTTTGTAAGTTTTTTTTATTTGTGTCAAAGGACTGGATTTTGTGTTCCTTACGGAATCAGAAAAAGTGGTCAACTAGAAAATTGCAGTAGATGTTCTCCCCTTTCCAAAATAGCCAATTTTGTTAGATTCCGACAAGTATAGCAAAGTTACAAGCTTTACCAGTTTCAGCTTTTAGCTGTGCTTTTGTTGTCTTTGTATTGTGTTCAAAGAATGGGAAATTGAATTCCATAAGGCATCTCAGAAAGTAATCAACTAGAGAGTTGTAGTATATATTCCCACCTTTCCAGAAAGTATAATTTTTTTAGATTCCGATAAGTATAGCAAAAGTTATAAGTTTTAGAAGTTTCAGCTTTTGGCTGTGCTTTGTTGTTTCAAATTGTGTTCGAAGAATGGGGAATTGAATTCCATAAGGAATATGAAAAAGTAATCAACTAGAGAGTTTTAGTATATATTCCCACCTTTCCAGAAAGTTTAATTTGTTACATTCGGATAAGTTTAGCAAAAGTTACAAGCTTTAGAAATTTCAGCTTTTAGGTGTGCTTTTGTTGTCATTGTATTATGTTCAAAGAAATGGGAAATTGATTTCCATAAGGAGTCTGAAAAAGTAATCAACTTGAGAGTTGTAGTATATGTTCCCACCTTTCCAGAAAGTATAATTTTGTTAGATTCTGACAAGTACAGCAAAAGTTACAAGCTTTAGATGTTTCAGCTTTTAGCTTTGTTTTTGTTGTCTTTGTATTGTGTTCAAAGAACGAAGAATTAAATTCCATAAGGATTCTGAGAAAGTTGTTAACTAGAAAGTTGTAGTAGATGTTCTCCCTTTTCCAGAAAGTATAATTTTCTTAGATTCCGATAAGTATAGCAAAAGTTGCGAGCTTTACAAGTTTCAGCTTTATGCTGAGCTTCTGTTGTTTTGAATTGTGTTCAAAGGACTGGATTATGAGTTTCATGCGGAATCTGAGAAAATAGTCCATTAGAGAGTTGTAGTAGAGTCTCTCACATTTCCAAAATGTCCTATTTGGTTAGAATCCAATAAGCAGTGCAAGAGTTATGACCCTTACAAAACTACAGCAGTTGGCCTTTTAGCTGAAAGCTCGTTGTTTAGATTGTTCAAAGTTTTTGTACCTTTTAATGACCGAATCTGAGAAGTTCATCAACTAGAAAGTTTTAGTAGAGTTTCTCACCTTTCCAAAATGTCCTATTTTGTTAAATTCTGATAAGCGGAGTAGGAGTTATGACTTTTACAAGTCACAACAGCTAGCCGTTTGGTTAAAGCTTCGCTGTTTGGATTGTTCAAAGTTTTTGAACCTCTTACTTACTGAATTTGGAAAGTTTCTCAACTAGATAGATAGTTTTATTAGATTTTCTCACCTTTCCAAAATTTTCTATTTGGTTAGATTCTGATAAGCGGAGTAGGAGTTATGACTTTCACAAGTCACAATAGCTATGCGTTTGGCTGAAGCTTAGCTGTTTGGATTGTTCGAAGTTTTTGGACCTCTTACTTACTGAATTTGGAAAAGTTCTCAACTAGAGAGTTTTAGTACATGTTCTCGCCTTTCCAAAATGTCCTAATTGGTTAGATTCCGATCAGCAGAGTAGGAGTTATGACCGTTACAAGTCACAACAGCTGGCCATTTCGGCTGAAGCTTTGCTGTTTAGATTGTTCGAGGTTTTTAAACCTCTTATTGACTTAATCTGAGAAAGTTTTCAACTAGAGAGTTGTAGTAGATTTTTTCACCTTTCTAAAAAGTCTAACTTTGTTGAATTCTGATAATAATAGCATGTTTAATTGCTTCTAGGGTATTAGAAGACTTTTATGTTGCCTTTGTGTATAAAGAATTAATTTTGCTAGTAGCATGTTATTTTACTTCTAGGTTGTTAGAAGACTTTTATGGTTGCTTCTATATGATTCATTTATCGCATGCATAGCCAGTTGGCTCGTATGTAATTCATTTGGCTCATATATAGCTAGTCGGCTCGTATGTAAGTTGTATTGCTCGTATGTAGATTATTAGCTAGTACGCAGTTGTTGTGCTCATCTAGGGTGATATCATTGCCCTAGCAGCCAGCGACCATCAAGACATGTATTTATTTTACGCCTCGTGGACTGTGGACGAGTCACCCCTCGTGTACTGTCAGATCTTAACCGGTGTTGGTTAATCGCGGGCCGGGAGTGTAAACGAAATCCAGGTTCAGGATAGTAGCATGCGAATACGTTTGTATTGCCAGGGTCTTGGATCGATAGGCTATGAACAGATCCTTAGGGATTCTGGTAAGTCTAGGTTGAACACCTAGTAGAGTTATCTTGTGAAGTCTAACTGAAGACCTAGCATGTTGTGTTTGTATTGTTGTCATCCCTCGGATTGTTTATGGTAAGTGACATCGTTAGGGTAGTAGCATATGGCTATTACTACTTAACCCTTATTTATTATCATTTTCCGCTGAAGGAAAAGAGTTGGTATTAAGGGTGATACCTTATGATCCGACCTATTCTATAGGCCAACCCTAGGTGGTGTTATTGGTTGTACCTTTCCTGTCAAAGGGATACGGTCTGTGCCTTCTCACGAGTTGGGAGCACGGAATCCGCATCTCGTCTGTTAATTTCTGAAGTGTCATGATAAGGGCGGGAGAGATTCCTATCGGAGCTAGGGGATGGACCCCCGGAACTCCGTCATGCTCTTTATCAGGAAATGAGAACAAGCCACAGACTATGGTTTATCTGCTAGGGGGCCACAGGGGATGCTTTGATCTAACCTGTGTTGTAGTTAAATCCAAGGGTTCGTTAGATTTTTGACTGAGGTCCAGTACGCCGAGCAATAGTGCCAAACGGAGACACCACTATATACTGCGAATGGCGGGATTGGACAATTTCAGAGCAACCTCATCAGTCACGTTGTATCTTCAAAAACAGGTATAGTACAAGAGTAGAATTCATGGGGGGGTTCAAATCCCTATATATGAAGAAACAACTTGTTATGGGCGTATGTTGATATGGGCGGAATACTGTTCCGGAGACTTGCATGCATTAGAATAAGAGCATCCTTGCATTAGTTAATCTTGCATTAAAGTCTAGGTCATAACATACACTGACACATCAATTATATATATATACACGTGTCTCTTTTCATCAATCTGTTTGTTTAATGTTGAGAATCACTGCTAGTCATCAGCCTTAAAGCGTCAGTATATGTACTGACGTCCCCATTTCAATTGGTACTGGATTGCAAAACTACAGGTACAGGATCCAGGAGAACTCAAGGCAAGAGAAGCAAAGTGTGGACTTTATTTCAATTGTAATATATGTTGGGTAACATTGTAAGATCTATTTTAAATTTATTTATGTTGAGAAGCATCCAAGTGAAAGTACCAAGTGTTATATTATTCATTGTACTCTGATGTAATTTTTATTTAAAGTTTGTAACACTTGGGCTTGTATGCCATTACTGTAACACAGATATAATGTATTGCAGTTTTATAACATTCGGACTTGTAATACATTTGTTTTGAATAAAAAGTTTTAAACTTTTCTTGTTATTTCTATGTATTGTGGCTAATTGAAGGAAAAGGTTTTGGCATATGTCACGATTTCCCAGTGTATGGAAATCGGGGCGTTACAGAGTGGTATCATAGCCGACTTCAATTTACAGTCCAACACAGTAGAAAATTAAACTTGGATGCCTTTTAGGAGTCGGGTTTTAGCTAGTTGTAGACAGTTATAATTCATATGGTTGTTTCTTTCAACTTATGTTTTATAATTTTTCTATATCTGGACTAATTCCACTATATATGTATTTTAAGGATGGTATTCGAGAATATCCTAACCGAGGATGTGTTGGTGGAAGAGAGTGAGCCGATTTCGAGGGATGATCCGTTGATCTCGAGCGAGGAGCTGAAGGAGATTTCACTACAAGCTAATCTCAAGACGAACTCACCTTCACCATCACAGGAGCCAAGTGTGGATAAATGCACTGTGGCGACGGTCGGCATACATTTGGGAATTAAGAAGCTGAGGAAGTACGGGATCGGGAAAGGTCGTCGAGCTAACCAACTGGGTGATGCTTGCATAGCTATATTAGCAAGCCCAGCGGAGGAGCGGGAACACTTTAATTCCAGATTGGCATGACTACATCATGAATGGGAGCAAGTCCAGGAGACCACCAAGTTTGTAGTATGCTATTTCTGTAAAGAGGTTGGACATAAGAAATCAGTCTGTCCACGACTACAAAGGAAAAGATCTGCACCATCATCAGGGTTCAAGAAACGAGGTCAGAAGCAGAAGATTCAGAAAACGGAGGGCAAACTTGGAGGCACCAAGCCAGGAAGCTGTTTCCTATGTGGTAAGCAAGGTCATTTCATGATCCGGTGTCCGAAGAAGGACCCTCAGTTAAATAACTGTGTCTGTTACAAATGAGGGAAGATTGGTCATATCCGACCAGATTGTCCCCAGTTTCAGAAGAGTAGCGGCAGATTAGCCTCGAAGATGAACAATAAAGGAAAGGAGCCTGTTCACCAAGAGTAAGTGTTCACACTTACTAAAGGCAAGTTGAAGAAGGTAGGAGAGCCATTACCAGTATGTGCATATGGAGTTGCAACTATGTTTAAAAGTTGTATTTTGAAATTTATTTTGGATTAAGAAGTAATATATGATGCAACACTTTTTTAACCGAATGGATTTATATATATATAAAATCTAAGCACCATTTTGTTCAAACTTAGTTCATCATATTCTTTTGTCTGAATTATTTTTAAAGAAGATGAGATGTGTGCGGGAGGAAACTCTAGATTTGGTTTTGTTGATTACACCATCTGGAGAAATCCTCATTGCAAGTTGTGCAAACTATAGATGAGAGTCCTGGAAGTCTGAAGTGGCGTTCGTAGGCCATGTCCTATTTTAAGGAGGGAGTGGCTACCAAACCGCAAAAGATTGAGGTAGTGAAGTATTAGCCTTAGCCAAAGACCGTGAAGGAAGTAAGAAGCTAGATGATGAGATCAGGCAAGCCAGTATTGAAGTGATTACTCAAGGTTGAAGCTAAGTTTTGGCACGATGGAAGTTACAACCAAGTCGAAGAAAGCAAGTCAGAAGGCTTAGGCAGGAGATGCAGGGATTCAAGCACCGAAGCGGCAAGTTGATTTCAGAACATCAGTATGGACTTCATCACATGATTGCCCAGGAATTCAGAAATGTATGACTCAATTTAAGTTATTGAGGATCGATTGACAAAGTCTGCACATTTTCTTTCGATAAAGATGACTTAGTTGCTAGAGGAATTAGCAGAAGCCCACATTGAAAGCGTAATGAAGCAGCATGGAGTGCCAGTATCAATGATTCTGACCAAGATTCAAGAGTTACATCTCGATTTTGGCAGAGTTTGTAGGCAGCTTTGGGAACAAGGTCAGGTTCTTTGGAGAACCAGTTCGTCGAGGAGCCACTTGGGAGCCGGAAAGCCATCTAAGCTTTCTTTCCCCGAGTTATTTAATGTATGGATATTTTTCAGTTCTCCTGACTAAACGTAGTTCTGAGGACATAACTATTCTAAGGAAGGAATATTATAATATCCCAGTTGGATATTATATTTGTATTATTATTATTTTTTAAATTAAAATATTTTTATGGAAATTTCTTGGTTTCACTAATAAAAACTTATCTGTATATATATACTAGTAAATATATATATGTATTGTATCGGTTTGACGAACTTGTACAAAATCCTGTAAAATGCATTTTTGAGAAAATGACTGTAAAATCTCGGGCTGATATTAAAAATTATTATTTTATTATTATTTTATTTTTATTTTCAGCATTGAAATATTTTTGGTGGATATTACCTGGTTTTACTAATATACATTATCTATATGTATATACCAGTCTGTATAAATCTGTATTGTATCAAATTGGTACTGAAACCTTTCGAGCCGGTAATAAAATTACTTTTATTATTATTTCTGAATTAAAATATTTTTGGTAGAGATTATTCATTTTAACTAATAAAAATTATCTGTATAGACAGATATATGTGTGTATATGTACTGTATCGATTTCGTACGTTCTTATGAAATCATGTAGTATGTGATTTTGGAAAAATACCTCTTATTTTTTATCAATCATGATCAAAATGGAGGGTAGCGATTAAGTAGGGTGTTAATTGCAATATTAATTTGCAAATTGATTCCCAAATGTTTTAAGACACAAGTGAGAAGAACACTTGGGTTCTTCTCAACCACAAACTCACCTATAAACCACCCCCCCCCCCCCCTCCCCTCCTCTTTGGCTGGCCAAAACCAAAGGGCAAAGCCCAATTTTTATTTGTTTCTTCATTTCCATCTATTTCATTCTACTTCTTCTACTTGTTTTAAACATTAGAAAAAAATTGAGAAAGGAAAGATAGAAAAGAAAGTGAGAATCAAAAGAAAAGAGTGGGTTTCATTATGGGTTCTCTTTTCATTGGGTGTTCATGAAGAGGAGCAAGAACAAGGAGCAAAGTGGAGAAGGAAGAAAGCAAGTTCTTCCAACCGATTTCTTTGGGTGGGGGTTTCTCAACTCAACTTGTTATTCTTATTATTTTAATTTCTTAGTATTTGGACAAATTGGACTATTTCCTTGTGAATATTGAAAAACATGGATTAGAATAATTGCATATGAAGATTGAAGTGGCAGAACAGAAGTAGAACCTTAAAAACCCAATATTTGAAGTTATATGTCGTTTTTATGCTTATGAATTAATTACTTGTGCCAACGTTGAAATCTTCAGCCCAAATTAATTTGAGAGGTTCATATATTTGTTGCTACCATGCATTAATTTTTATTGAATTTTTGGTGTTAATTTGATCGGTGAAACAAATCGTTTCCCCAAACCAGCGTGCATCGAAAAGAAATCGCCGTTTTGATTGATTCGACTTGTATTCAAGGGACTGGATTTTGAGTTCCTTAAGGAATCAGAAAAAGAGGTCAACTAGAAAGTTGTGCTAGATGTTCTCTCCCTTTACAGAATGACCATTTTTGCTAGATTCTGATAAGTATAGCAAAAGTTATATGCCTTACAAGTTTCAGCTTTTGCTGTGCTTTTGTTGTTTTTGATTTGTGTTCAAAGGACTGGATTTTGAATTCCTTACGGAATCAGAAAAAGTGGTCAACTAGAAAGTTGTAGTAGATGTTCTCCTCTTTCTAGAATGGCCAATTTTGCTATATTCCGAGAAGATAGCAAAAGTCATAAGTGTAACACCCCGAATTCCAAATAACACTGAATTCGAAGTTCCACAGGAACTTTACACTTCATTTCGTACAATTTTTCAAGGAATTTAAAACTTTTATATAACAATGATTACACCAGAGTCTTTTACAACAACACGCAGCATAATAAATAAAATACAATAATAATAAATGTACAATTGTAACAACTTTAACATTTAAGTAATCATCAGCATCAAATCATCTTTACATCTTCTTGTAAACTTCAAGTCCTGCATATAAAACTATGGGCACGTCAGTTGCTTACAACGGAAGAAATATTATACACGGCCATCCTTGCTATGTCGAACAGTATAACGATTCTTAAATACTTAAGCAAACACAAACTTGATCACAAAACAAACCTACAAAGGGACTATCCTATTGACATCGTGTTGTACTGTGCACTTAGTCCTTAATGCAGTTATTTATAATAGATGACGCTAATGCGCACTTATTCAGATTCTATGCATCCCATACTACATAGGTACGAGGGCAAGCCCTTAATTGTACTTCATCTTGAAGGGTTCAATCCCTCGCCATGATTAAAACTACTACGGTAACTACGGTAAGTATCCTAGGTGTTCTATGAGTTACGAGCCCATGTCCAGGCACCCTGGAGAGAATCCCACGCACTGACACATGACTCATCATGCAGGCATCCTTTGGTCAATTCACCTCCTACCATAGATGATGGCACCACCCGTAGTCACTCGACCACCCCATAAGCGTCACCACCGGGACGGTACTCTGGAGTAGTATCCACGCCCTAATCATGATGCATCATGAGGACATCCTGTGAATACTCTCACGCCGCCAATCCAATGGCCCTCATACTCATATTTTTCTCTTACTTTCATTACATCTCCACTATAGTGTAGTCCTTTACAATTTCAGTTCATTTAAAAGAAAATCATCACAACCTAGAGCTAGCTTACCCAACTGGACTTAAACCAAAACAAAGAGACAGTCAGCCTACCTGGCTACTTCTCAAAGATGCTCAACCCACACTGGTGAGCTCTCAAATCATTAATAAAAACTGCCGGTCACTAGAATCTCGCCTAGCCTCTAGATTCCAACAACTATCTCTTTCTAAAGATCAACAATAAGTCTTAATCAATCTCAAATTAATCTTTCATTTTCTTTATTCATATCTCTTACTAAAAAAAAACATTTCTTTCATAATCTCATAACACAACATTAGTCACTTCTTTATCAATTTAATCAATTATAACATTGTATACAATTCAAATAATCTTAATCAATTATTAAAAATTACAAAATCTCTTTAAGAAGAAAAATCTAATTGCAATCCAAATATTCATCTCTATTTAATTAAACAAAAGTCACACTTTTCAATAAAAATAACTTCTTATTCTTTTAATCGAATAAACTCAAGTTCTTTAATGTAAAAATCCTCTTTTAATCTAACAAAATACATGAAATATTATGAAACAATTTTTAATAAAATCTAAATCATTTTAGAAGAATATTAGAAATTTTCCCAAATTTTATTTTGCGTTAAAAACTCCTTAAAATGTCAAAAATCTCAAAAAACATCAAATAGCAGCACCGGGTTTCGAACCCATGCCCACCGCATGCTACAGTACCGCCCAATAGTCCCTCTCTAACCAAGAAGTCCATGTGACTACATTGTCCCAAGAGAAGGCCGAAAGCCACTCATACTGAGTCTCGGTCTGAGGGTTAAATTAAAATCAAAACAAAAAAAGAAGGGTCTTTCAAGGTTCAAACTCGTGACCCAAGACTAGTAGCTCCGCCCGATCAACAGTAACATTCTTAAAACACACCCGAAGGCCAGTAATTCCAAGTGACTAACTGTCACAAAATGAGTTGGGTTTCTCAAACTCCAACTCTCGGTTTATTACAATTTTTCATAATTCCAAAACATTTTTAGTTCTTTTTCTTCTCTTTTTTGTATCAAAACTTTCTAGATTATAAACCATATAAATTTACAGTAAAACAGTATTTTTATAATATTTTTTTTTTGACTTATAAAACATACATTTTTGGTCCTATTTTATGTTCTATGTCCATAATTTTGACATTGAGATCACAATTTCTACATTATTTATAACTAGAATTTCCACAAAAGACTATTTCTTCTCTCTATTTTTACTTGTTGTTATTAAACAATAATTTTAAAACATAAACTCCTCTTTCCACATTAGTATTATACTAATTTCATCAATAAGGTTTCCATGGTGCATTCAATCAACTAGTTATCTTATAAACACAAATTTCTCAATTTAGCATGGCTCAAATATATATATTTCATGATAACATGATCAATTTTAGCATGGAAATCACAATTGTATCAACTAGCAAATCAATTTACCAAGCATTCACTTTATCAACAAATTAACATACCAAATCACAATTTAACAACTAAATCATATATTATTTAGCATGCAAATCTACTCCTACATTAGAAAGGATTTTTGAATCGCCCACCCAAGGAAATTTAATTCCTAGCAATTGCACTCCTAGAATGAGAGCTCCTACAAAACTCCGCTTCACTCATCGAATTCTGCACGCAAGAAAAAGAACCTAACTCCACTTTCAGCCAAAGCAAAACAGCAAGATCTTCAACTTTGATCCATTTCGGCAGCAAGACAAAAGCATCTCATCACCATTCACACACACACACACACACACACACACACATATATATATATCACCATTCACATATATAGGTATATATATATATATAGAATTATAGGTTGTATATATGGTAGGTAGAGAAAGCAGCAGAGAAGAGATGGCTGGACTGGGGGGTTTTCGGATGTTGATAGAGCAAGAAAAGATGGAGAAGTGAATTAGGGGATATATATATATATATATGGTGGAAATGAGTGGAGGAAGTACAAGAGGACATGGATGCTGGCTTTTTGGTTTCGGAAGTGTACAGAGGAAGGAAAGAAAGTGGAAGATGAGGATAGTGCAAGAGTTAGGGGTATCTATATAAGGAGTAAAAGAGTAGTTATAATAACTACACCCCATGAACACAATCCACTCATCCACTATCTCCACTCAGACAATTCAAAATTTTCATTTTTCCCTCCTACACCAAGTGTCAGCCGGTTTCCCCCTCATCCTACCTACACACGTGCACGTGCTTGTACTAGCACAAACTTCACAATTTAATTATTTTTAAAAACATAAATCATATATATACATAATATGCACGTAAAAAAATTAGTTTATTTAAAATTTATAATGTTGCATGCACAAATAAAATAGATACACACACTTTATGAAATTCATTTCGAGAAAGGATACGCCCAAATACGCGCACCGAAACATGTGTGTCGCACGTAAAATATCAAAAATATGAAATTCGACGTTATCAACAGAAAATTACTAAAATATCATGGAAAATAGCATAAGAAAAATATATTTATTAATTTGACACATTCCATAACGTATTCGTTACGTACATAGAAAACACGTGCATTACACGTGAAAAGTATTTAGTTCAAAATGCGAGAAAAATGAATTTCCGTTTTATAAAACGTATTTGAATACATAAAATGAATAATTGAAACATAGAAAATATCACCCATAGTGGTGGAAAATAAGTAATCGATACGTGCATCGAAAACACGTAAAAAGCACGTAAAACACAAAGATTGAAATTTAATATTTTAGTTGACTCAAATAGGATAAAATATACGGAAAATGCATAAATAGTCGAAAATCAAAATACGTAGTGAAAACATGTTACAAGTATTACCAGTAACGGTATAAAATACAAGTGCGTAACACACGAGGGCAAAATTGTCATTTCTAACTTTGCCGGGTGTCACACTCTCCCCCGTTTAGAACAGTTACGTCAGCAGAACTTACTAGTATAAAGGTTGTATTTTGTACACAACAGTGAAAAATATCATTATTGTATAAAGAAAACTGCAAATATTTTATGAAAATAAGTGTAGTATAAAAATAAGCAATGAGGAAAAATAAGACAAACTATATAAGAAAACTACGAGTATCAAAATTTCATAAGAAAGAAACAAGAAATCTAGGAAAATAGCATTGGAAAAGAAATGTGACAAAAGATTGGATTGATTGAGAGAAATTTTTCATTTAAAAGTAATATTAGGTTAAGCATTAGATAAAAGGAAAGATCAATTAAGTCATTAATTGCGGATTAGTTCGGTAAACAATCCATTAAAGAGAAACAAAGTCAATAGATAATTTATAAATAGATTTTGTAATCAAAATTCATCAAAGTAATAAGCGGTAGAAAATCGCAAACTGAATTGGTACTGTATGACCAAAAATTGAATTAGTAATTTTAAAAGAAGACTGTTAGATAACAGTTTGAAAAAATATATTTGCTTGAAGTTTAGTTTAAATTACAGACAACATAAAATGATTTTGTATAACAATTAATATCATAAAATAATTTGTAAGGTAACTATAATAATTAGACGTACGATTCAAAAATTAAAGACATAGAAGGCATACATCGAAATACTTCCGAATTGTCAAGTAGAACAAGAAATCCAACATGAAAAATTTATATACGTACATAGGCATAAAATTATAGGGTGAAACAATCCATAGCATGATACGAAAATCATGAATGGTTTGTAGGAGTAAAACAAGACATCATAGTAGTAAAAGTAATAACACATTATTGAAAACGATGCAAAAACTAATTATATAGAAATAAATTGTGAATCAGAAACAAAAGTATAATTAATAAGGTATATATATATATTTTGTTAGGTGAGTAGTCAGCAAATCCAAGATAAGTTAATAGCAAAATAAAATAAGATGAAGTGGTATGAAATGCTAGCTCATATAAAGATACAAAATAATACGAAGAAGACGACAAGATAGTTGAGATTAAGGGGTAAGTACACAAGTAGGATAGATATAGAAATCAGTATAAATAATATAATGCTAGGTTGTAAAATATTATAAAATAGTATAATCTAGTACAAAAAATAGAATAGTGGTAAACAAATATTATAGAAAACAAAGTAGGGGTTATCAAAGTATAATATCTCCTTCTTGTGTAGGTTCGCCTCGTTGGTGTCCAACTGCATACTTGCCTCCTCGACCTCAAGTTGCATAATTGCCTCTACGACATCCGATTGCAATTTGCCTTCTGGACATTCGGTTGCAGACTTTACCTCCCCGACGTCCAGTTGTAGTTTGCCTCCATTGACGTCTAGTTGCATATTTGCCCTCTCGACATCAGGTTGCACCGAAACGGGAGATGAAAAGATGTAATCTTCTTTTTGTACTTTGATATTGGGTGTTTAAATAAAATATGGTGTTATATATATAAAAATGGATGGAAAAGTTTGTAGATAAAGTAGGAAATTACAATGACAAAATATTAAAATAGATAGACTTTAAATATAGGATATACAAAATTTGTAGTGATGAAAATGATTCATACATTAGGATAAAAATAGTGTAAAGTATATGCACGAGCTGAAAATACAAATGAAAACAATAATTATGTAGTGTATGTATTATATTGAAAAAGCGTAAAGCTACAAAATTAATGAGTAGCGGTTAATAGTAAATGTGAATATAACAAAACAAATTAGCAAATAATAAGTAATAATCATAGTATCGAATCTAGACAATAAAACAAAATGGAAGGTCATATTTATATAAGTAGAATATTTCAAATATTATTAAAAATATACTGAAATATATAAGATAATATAAGGAAATGGAAAATATAGTATCACGAAATCAAATCATGTAAAATCAATGCACATGAGAAAAATTCATAAGCAAAATTCAAAATATAATAGAAATAATAATTGAAGAAAATAATAGTTGTAATATAAATTTAATAAACGATAAAAACATAATAAAATACGTAAAGTAATAGCAATGTAAACGGATAAATATAAAGTGACATAAAAACATGAAAGACAAAACTTTAAGGCTGAAAGACAGATAAAACAATTTAAAAAGATCAAGACTATGGAAAATAGACAAAATAACAGATATCCAATTGATTTAATAGTATAAGAAAATATTTATTTGAAAAATATTGAATGTTGAAAAATACTATGATAAAAAATCATGAAAAACAATTTGAAAGGGAAGTGTGTCTATGCATAAGGTATCGTGAATGACGGTTCAACTAACCATTCTTCCACTGCGTCACTCTGATACCCAGGGAAAATGTGCTCGCATACAATCTCACATCAATGTATACGAGGAGAACATCATGAATGAAGGTTCCATAACTACTTCATTCATGACTCTAGCCATCCAAAAAGAATACGGGAAGAGAAAACATCAGTATATAGAGCAACACAAATATAAATCACTTACATTTAAATCTCTATAAACTGAACTCATACTTCATTGTCCACCCTAATGTGTCGTCCTTGTAGATTTATACTACTTAATGAAGCGTAGCTCTGATACCACTCTGTAACACCCCGAATTCCAAATAACACTGAACTCAAAGTTCTACAGGATCTTTACACTTCATTTCGTATAATTTTACAAGGAATTAAAACTTTTATATAAAAATGATTACATCAGAGTCTTTTATATCAACACGCTGCGGAATAAATATAATACAACAATAATAAATCTACAACTGTAACAACTTTAACATTTAAGTAATCATCAGCATCAAATTATCTTTATATCTTCTTGTAAACTCCAAGTCCTGCATATAAAATTGTGGACACGTCAGTTGCATACAACCGACGAAATATTGTACGCGGCCAACCTCGCTATGCCGAACAGTATAACGATTCTTAAATACTTTAGCAAATACAAACTTGATCACAAAACAAAGCTACAAAGGGACTATCCTATTGATGTCGTGTTGTGCTGTGCACTTAGTCCTTAATGCAGTTATTGATAATAGATGACGCTAATGTGCACTTGTTCAGATTCTATGCATCCCATACTACATAGGTGCGAGGGCATGCCCTTAATTGTACTTCATCTTGTAGGGTTGAATCCCTCGCCATGACTTAAACTACTATGGTAACTACGGTAACTATCTTAGGGGGTTCTATGAGTTACAAGCCCATGTCCAGACACACTAGAGAGAATCCCATGCACTGATACATGACTCATCATGCAGACATCCTGTGGACAATTCACTTCCTACCATAGACGATGGAACCACCCGTAGTCACTAGACCACCCTACAAGTGTTGCCACCGGGACGGTACTCTGGAGCAGTATCCACGCCCAAATCTTGAGGACATCCTATGAATACTCTCACGTCGTCAATCCAATGGCCTTCATACTCATGTTTTTCTCTTACATTCATCACATCTCCACTATAGTGTAGTCCTTACAATTTCAGTTTGCTTAAAATAAAATTATCACAACCTAGAGCTAGCTTACCCTACCGGACTTAAACCAAAATCTAGATACAGTCAGCCTACCTAGCTAATTTTCAAGAGATACTCAACACATACTAGTTAGCTCTCAAATCATTAAGTAAAACTTCCGGTCAGTAGGGTCTCGCCTAACCTCTAGATTCCAACAACTATCTCTTTCTAAAGATCAACAATATGTCGTAATCAATCTCAAATTAATTTTTCATTTTCTTTATTCGTATCTCTTACCCAAAAAAATCATTTCTTTTATAATCACATAACACAACATAAGTCAATTCAACCTCTCTATCAAATTAATCAATTATAACATTGTATACAATTCAAATAATCTTAATCTATTATTAAAAATTACAAAATCTCATTTAGAAGAAAATCTAATTGCAATCCAAATATTCATCTCTATTTAATTAAACAAGAGTCACACTTTTCAATAAAAATAACTTCTTATTCTTCTAATCAAATAAACTCAAGTTCTTTAATGTAAAAATCTTCTTTTAATCTAACAAAATACATGAAATATTATGAAACTATTTTTAATAAACTGTAAATCATTTTAAAGGAATATTAGAAATTTTCCCAAATTTTATTTTGCGTTAAAAACTCCTTAAAATGTCAAAAATCCCAAAAAACATCAAATGGCAGCACCGGGTTTCAAACCCATGCCCACCGCAAGCTACAGTACCGCCCTATAGTCCCCCTCTAATCAAGAAGTCCATGTGACTACATTGTCCCATGAGAAGGCCGAAATCCACTCATACTGAGTCTCGGTCTGAGGGTTAATTTAAAATCAAAACAGAAAAAGAAGGGTTTGTCAAGGTTCGAACTCGCGACCCAAGACCAATAGCTCCGCCCGAGCTACAGTAACAGTCTTAAAACACACCCGAAGACTAGTAAGTCCATGTGACTAACTGTCACAAAATGAGTTAGGTTTCTCAAACTCCGACTCTCTTTTTATTACAAATTTTTCATAATTCCAAAATGTTTCTAGTTCTTTTTCTATTTTTTGTATCAAAACATTCCAGATTATAAACTATATAAATTTACAGTAAAATAGTAATTTATAATTTTTTTTTTACTTATAAAACAAACATTCTTGGTCCTATTTTATGTTCTATGTCCATAATTTCGACATTGAGAACAATTCACAATTTCTACATAATTTATAATCAGAATTTCCACAAAAGACTATTTCTTCTTTCTATTTTTACTTGTTGTTATTAAACAATAATTTTAGAACATAAACTCCTCTTTCTACATTAGTATTATACTAATTTCATCAATAAGGTTTCCACGGTGCATTCAATCAACTAGTTATCTTATAAACACAAATTTCTCAATTAGCTTGGCTCAAATATATATATATTTCATGATAACATGATCAATTTTAGCATGGAAATCACAATTGTATCAACTAGAAAATCATTTTACCAAGCATTCACTTTATCTACATATTAACATACCAAATCACAATTTAACAATTAAATCATATATTATTTAGCATGCAAATCTACTCCTACATTAGAAAGGATTTTTGAATCGCCCACCCAAGAAAATTTAATTCCTAGCAATTGCACTCCTAGAATGAGAGCTCCTAGAAAACTCTGCTTCGCTCCTCAAATTCCGCACAGAAGAAAAAGACCCCAACTCCACTTTCGGCCAAAGCAAAACAGCAAGATCTTCAACTTTGATCCATTTCGGCAGCAAGACAAAAGCATCTCATCACCATTCACATATATATATAGGTATATTTATATATATATATATATATATAATTATAGGTTGTATATGTTGTAGGTGGAGAAAGCAGCAGAGAAGAGATGGGTGGACTGGGGGGGTTTTCGGATGTTGACAGAGCAAGAAAAGACGGAGAAGTGAATTAGGGGGTATATATATATATATAATTATAGGTTGTATATGTTGTAGGTGGAGAAAGCAGCAGAGAAGAGATGGGTGGACTGGGGGGGTTTTCAGATGTTGACAGAGCAAGAAAAGACAGAGAAGTGAATTAGGGGGTATATATATATATATGTATGTATGTATGTATGTATATGGTGGAAATGAGTGGAGGAAGTACAAGAGGACATGGATGCTGGCTTTTTGGTTTCGGAAGTATGCAGAGGAAGGAAAGAAAGAGGAAGATAAGGAGAGTGCAGGAGTTAGGGGGGTATCTATATAAGGAGTAAAAGAGTAGTTATAATAACTACACCCCATGAACACAATCCAGTCATCCACAACCTCCACTCACACAATTCAAAATTTTCATTTTCCCCTCCTACACCAAATGTCAGCCGGTTTCCCCCTCATCCTACCTACACACATGCACGTGCTTGCACTGGCACACACTTCACAATTTAATTATTGTTAAAAACATAAATCATATATATACATAATATGTACGTAAAAAAATTAGTTTAATTAAAATTTATATTGTTTCATGCACAAATAAAATAGATACAAAAACTTTATGAAATTCATTTTGGGAAAGGATACGCCCAAATATGCGCACCGAAACTCGTGCGTCGCACGTAAAATGTCAAAAATACGAAATTCGACGTTATCAACGGAAAATTATTAAAATATAATTAAAAACAGCATAAGAAAAATATATTTATTAATTTTGCATATTTCATACGTAATCGTTACGTACATAGAAAACACGTGCATTACACGTGAATTATTTAGATCAAAATACGAGAAAAATAAATTTCCATTTTATAAAACGGATTTGAATACATAAAATGAATAATTAAAACATAGAAAATATCACCCATAGTGGTGGAAAATAAGTAGTCGATACGTGCATCGAAAACACGTAAAAAACACGTAAAACACAAAGATTGAAATTTAATATTTTAGTTCACTCAAATAGGATAAAATATACGAGAAATGCATAAATAGTTAGAAATCAAAATACGTAGTGAAAACATGTTACAAATATTACTAGTAACGGTACAAAATACACGTGCGTAACACACGAGGGCAAAATTGTTATTTCCAATTCTGCAGGGGTGTTACAATAAGCTTTACAAGTTATGACCTTTAGAAGTTTCAGCTATTAGCTGTGCTTTTGTTGTCTTTGTATTGTGTTCAAATAATAGGGAATTGAATTCCATAAGGAATCTGAGAAAGCTTTTAATTAGGAAGTTGTAGTAGATGTTCTCCCCTTTCCAGAAAGTATAACTTTGTTAGATTCCGATAAGTATAGCAAAAGTTGCGAGCTTTACAAGGTTCAGCTTTGAGCTGTGCTTTTGTTGTTTTGAATTGTGGTCGAATGACTGGATTTTGAGTTCCATGCGGAATCTGAGAAAATGGTCAACTAGAGAGTTGTAGTAGAGTCTCTCACCCTTCCAAAATGTCCTATTTGGATAGATTCTGGTAAGTGGAGCAAGAGTTATGACCCTTACCAAATTACAGCAGCTGGCCTTTCGGCTGAAAGCTTGCTGTTTGGATTGTTCGAAAGTTTTTATACCTTTTAATGACTGAATCTGAGAAATTCATCAACTAGAGTGTTGTGGTAGAGTTTCTCACCTTTCCAAAATGTCCTATTTGGTTAAATTCTGATATGCGGATTAGGAGTTATGACTTTTACAAGTCACAGCAGCTAGCCGTTTGGCTGAAGCTTCGCTGTTTGGATTGTTCGAAGTTTTTGGACCTCTTACTTACTGAATTTGGAAAAGTTCTCAACTAGAGAGTTTTATTATATATTCTCACCATTCCAAAATATCCTATTTGGTTACATTTCGATAAGCAGAGTAAGAGTTATCACTTTTACAAGTCACAGCAGCTAGCCGTTTGGCTGAAGCTTCGCTGTTTGGATTGTTCGAAGTTTTTGGACATTTTACTTATTGAATTTGGAAAAGTTATCAAGTAGAGAGTTTTAGTATTTGTTATCACCTTTCCAAAATATCCTATTTGGTTAGACTCCGACAAGCGAAGTAGGAGTTATGACCGTTACAAGTCACAGCAGCAGGCCCTTTCGGCTGAAGATTCGTTGTTTAGATTGTTCGAGGTTTTTGTACCTCTTATTGACATAATCTGAGAAAGTTTTCAACTAGAGAGTTGTAGTACTTGTTCTCACCATTCGAAAAAGTCTAATTTTGTTGAATTCTGATAACAGTAGCATGTTTAATTACTTCTAGGGTATTAGAAAACTTTTATGTTGCCTTTGTTTATAAAGGATCAAGTTCTGCTAATAGCATGTTATTTTACTTCTAGGTTGTTAGAAGACTTTTATGGTGGCTTCTATATGATTCATTTGTCACATTCATAGCCAATTGGCTCGTATGTAATTCATTTGGCTCATACGTAGCTAGTCGGCTCGTATGTAAGTTGTTTTGCTCGTATGTAGCTTATTAGCTAGTATGCAGTTATTGTGCTCGTCTAGGATGATATCATTGCCCTAGCAGCCAGCGACCATCAAGACGTGTATTTATTTTACTCCTCGTGGACTGTGGACGAGTCACCCCTCGTGCACTGTCAGATCTTAACCAGTGTTGGTTAATCGCGAGCCGGGAGTAGACGAAATCTAGGTTCAGGATAGTAGTATGCGAATACATTTGTATTGCCAGGGTCTTGGATCGATAGGCTATTGACAGATCCTTAGGGATTCTGGTAAGTCTAGGTTGAGCACCTAGTAGAGTTATCTTGCGAAGTCTAACTGAAGACCTAGCATGTTGTGTTTGTATTGTTGTCATCCCTCGGATTGTTTATGGTAAGTGACATCGTTAGGGTAGTAACGTGTGGCTATTACTACTTAACCCTTATTTATTATCATTTTTCGCTGAAGGAAAAGAGTTGGCATTAAGGGTGATACCTTATGATCCGACTTATTCTATAGGCCAACCCTATGTGGTGTTATTGGTTGTACCCTTCCTGTCAAAGGGATACGGTCTGTGCCTTCTCACAAGTTGGGAGCACGAGATCCGTATCTCGTCTGTTAATTTCTGAAGTGTCATGATAAGGGCGGGAGAGATTCCTATCGGAGCTAGGGGATGGACCCCCGGAGCTCCGTCATGCTCTTTATCAGGAAATGAGAACAAGCCACAGACTATGGTCTATCTGCTAGGGGGCCACAGGGGATGCTTCGATCTAACCTATGTTGTAGTTAAATCCAAGGGTTCGTTAGATTTTTGACTGAGGACCGGTATGCCGAGCAATAGTGCCAAACGGAGACACCACTATATGACTGTGAATGGCAGGATTAGACAGTTTCAAAGAAACCTCATCAGTCACGTTGTATCTTCAGAAATAGGTATAGTACAAGAGTTGAACTCATTGGGCGGGTTCAAATCCCTATATATGAAGAAACAGCTTGTTACGGGAGTATGTTGATATGGGCGGCATACTGTTCCGGAGACTTACTTGCATTAGAGTATAAGTCATAGCATACACTGACACATCAATTATTTATATGTACACTTTTCTCTTTTCATCAATCTGTTTGTTTAAAGTTGAGAATCGCTACTAGTCATCAGCCTTAAAGTGTCAGTATATGTACTGACATCTCCATTTCAATTGGTACTGGATTGCAAAACTATAGGTACATAATTCAGGAGGGCTCAAGGCAAGAGAAGCGAAGTGTGGACTTTATTTTAGTTTGTAATATATGTTGGGTACCATTGTAACATCTATTGTAAATTTATTTATGTTGAGAAGCATCCAAGTGAAATGGCAAAGTGTTATATTATTAATTGTACTCTGATGTGATTTTTATTGAAAGTTTGTAACACTTGGGTTTGTATGGCATTATTGTAATACTAATGTAATGTATTGCAGTTTTATAATATTCGGACTTTTAATACATTTGTGTTGAATAAAAAGTTTTAAAATTTTCCTGCTATTTCTGTGTATTGTGGCTAATTGAAGGAAAAGATTATGGCCTATGTCATGATTTCCCAGTGTATGGAAATCGGGGGGCGTTACACCAAGTAACACGAACCAACTTGATAACCTTATTCTTCAAAATCTTCTCCCGCTGGCCCACAATCGAAATTGGATGAATCTAACATGACAATTCTGGTCGAACCTGACAACTCCGAATAGTCAATAACATGACTATCATCCCTGACATACTTTCGGAGCTGAGAAACATGGAAGACGTCATGCACTCTAGAAAGAGCTGGCAGCAGCACGAGTCTATAGGCCACCTTGCCTACTCGCTCCACCACATCGAATGGACCAATGAGTCTAAGGTTAAACTTGCTCCCACCACCAAACCGAATAACACCTTTCCATGGAGACACCTTGAGGAACACATGGTCATTCACTCTGAACTCCAATAGTCTCTTGTGCATGTTTACCCATTTCCTCTGCCTATCCTGTGCGGCTTGCAAATGCTTCCTGATTTGGGCCACTACATCAATAGTCTTCATGATCAATTCTGGCCCCAAAAGCTTCCTCTCACCAATGTCATCCCAACACACTAGCAATCTGCACTTCCGACCATACAAGACTTCATACAGAGCTGCCTTAATACTTGCTTGGTAGATATTGTTGTACGAAAACTCCACCAAGTGTACATGATCTTCCCAAGATCCTCCAAACTGAAGAACACAGAACCTCAACATATCTTCCAATGTCTGAATAGTCCTCTCCGATTGACCATCTTTCTACGGATGGAATGCAATACTAAACTTCAGCTTACTCCCAAGACTGTTCTGAAGACTCTCCCAAAATTGAGATCTGAATCTAGTATCTCTATCTGATATAATACTGATAGAAACACCATGCAATCTCACAATCTCCTGAATATACTTCTCTGCAAAGCTCTCTGTAGACTGACCAACTCTGAAGGGAATGAAATATGCACTCTTCGTCAAGTGATCCATAATCACCCAGATGGCATTGTGACCCTTGGGACTTCTAGGCAATGTAGTCGCAAAATCCAAAGTGATATTCTCTCACTTCCACTTCGAATAGGAAGCGGTTGAAGAAGTCCAGTAGTCCTCTAATGTTATGCTCACAAATCTGAAAACACACGACAACAACTCCACCTGTAGTAATGTTCCAAGCTGCTGGCATAGCGCTGCTAGACAAGTTATGCATATCGACGAAGCGGGAGGAAACAAAAGAATGAGTAGCACCAGAGTCAAAGAGAACATTAGCAGGAAAGGAATGAACAAGGATAATGCCCAGCAAGAAGTCAAAGTGAGAACACAAAAGGCAGAAACAAAATGCAAGAAACAGAAATGAATGGAAGGCTAAAATGAATAAGCTAAAGAATGGAATCACAAAATAGCAAAGAAATCAAAATAGAATACAAAATGAATACAACTAAAGATATACCTACAACAACACCCAAAGCAGTTTCAGCATCCTACATAGTCAAGTTGTAGGCCTGACCACGACCCGCAGGAAGATTACCCCTAGGAGTGGCTCTCCTTTGATCAAAGACCTGCCTCTGAGGTGGAAGTGTGGCCCACCCTGACCATGAACAAGCACCCTCTACGGAGCGGGACCACCCACTGGTGCCTGGGGCCTGGTCTTAGGGCAATCACAAGCCATGTGATCATTGCCTTCACACAAAAGGCACATAAGATTTGCTGCCCGACAGTCCTGGCGCCAGTGCCCAATCTTGTAACAATATGAACAAACCAAGTGCGGCCTCTGAAGAGCAGATGGGTAAGGCAATGCCTTAGCAGGAGGGGATGGAACTGGCCTCCTAATAGGCCATCCTGAAGGTCTAGCAGCAACATGGTGCGGGAAAGAACGATGAATAGAAAGCTTCCTCTTGCTGGTCTGCTCCTGAATCCTAGCAGCATCCAGAATATCTACATAATAACGAAGTTGCAAGGCGGCAAGACGATCCTGGATCTCAATATCGAAGCCCAACAGGAAACACGAGCCTCTATCTTCTTCATTTGCCACCATGGAAGTAGCAAAACGACTTAGTCGGGTAAATTCCGCAGCATACTCGTCCACGGTCCGACTGCCCTGATTCAAGACAGTGTTTAGTTTAACGTCGAAACTTTATGAAATAACAACGAAAAGCATAATTAAACACTATGTGACGAACCTGAGTTAAGGAAACAAATTGTCGTTCCATTTCATTCTTGGTAACACCAGGAAAGAACTTCGTGAGGAAGCTCATAGTGAAAGTAGCCCAGGGAATGGGCCTGCCAAATCGCTCAGCTTCAGCTTGCCACCAGATATGGGCAAGATCAACAAGTTGGATGCTCACAACATCCACGCGATCCACATTTGCAATCGGTGCTTTGGTCAACAACTGCTCAGTCCTGGTAAGCCATTGCTTGGCTTCAAATGGGCCTTTAGTGCCCAAGAACTTATCTGGATAAAGCCTCATAAAATCTGCCACATTTACAGGTCTCGGCAGCAGCAATCTAGGTGCAGCTACAACGAGTTCCCTATTAGCAGCTTCAAAAGACACCATCATCAGTTCATTAGGTTCCCGTTACATCTGCATCATCAGTTCGTTGTGCTCACGTTGTTTTTGCATCATTTGTGCAACAGTGGTCTCATCAAATTGATCATCTTCAGCTTGGGAATATGAAGAACCTCTCCTAACCATGGTCTGCAATAAAAATCAATTGGTTAGCGTCCATATCATATGTTGGTTATCAATTATTCATGTGATCTCCGTATTGCATATACCGTTGAGTCAAACCGGGTAAACCCAAAGCCAAACTTCCATTAGTTAGTCATGTTCAACTGATATATTATCCAAACCTGGGCAATAAAAATCTTATCACGCCCCGCTTCCGAGAAATACGGAATACGAGCACATGATATTGGCCCAGTGAATGACTAACGTCACCCTTACGCTGTTTATCTAATCAACTCAACAATATAATCAATACAGAACATTTGTGTAGGTAATAATAATAATCTCATGAATAATAATACTTGGA
Source organism: Hemerocallis citrina (assembly GCA_017893485.1). Taxonomy (NCBI): domain Eukaryota; kingdom Viridiplantae; phylum Streptophyta; class Magnoliopsida; order Asparagales; family Asphodelaceae; genus Hemerocallis; species Hemerocallis citrina. The sequence goes on along the minus strand of CM030364.1, from coordinate 145,102,794 downwards.
ATTCACCCATCAAATTATCCTTAGAGCAAGTCATGGACAGCAAGTAGAGAAAGCAAGGAAAAACTGGAATAACGACATAACAATGAATTCAATGGATCAATAGGAATCAATCACATGGGACAATAGCAATAATAATTATCATGGTAATCGATGCAATGGATATAAACAATGATTCAATAATCGATAACAATATTCAATGATCAATATCAATAACACTAAGACAATATTCGATATCAATAGGAACAATGATGAACAATATGTAATGTCGATGTTGTGTCAATTCTTGAGTCTATTAATCATTTAATCCTACTTATTGCACGTACTAATGTGTCCCATATGTTCCATACCACAGGTTCGATGCATACAATCAATTTCGTTTAGATTGGGTGGTGAATTCTATAGATCATGTGTCGGTACGATAATTACTGATATGATAAGAATATTGGTTTACAATTCATTATAATGATACATTGATACACTAATTCACTTATTCACGGATTCACGGATTCACGACACGAAAGATTGGGGTACCGTAGTCAGCGCTCCACAATCAATCGATGACAACTGGCTGACAAAATCACTATATTATTCACTACTCAAGTCAATCCCTTAAACCCCAGCTTGTTAATTATTTTATTAATGCAAGAATACAATATGCAATTCGAGATATTGGGTGAATAATAGTAACAATAGAGGAACAATAAGATGATAACATGAAGTATGACAATTGGAATGATGAGAATAACTCATTAGGATCATGCAATGCAACATACATACTTCAATTCACGCAATACTACGTTATAGGATTAATCAAACTATTAAAAACTGGAATATAAATTCTGGAATAAATTCTGGACAATAACAGTAGTCTGTACAAAAATACAATTTTCCGCTACTATAGGAATAAAAAATTGAAACCGTCATGAATTCTTAAAACTAGGCTTACACACGGTTCCAACGTATATTTAAAGTTCAAAATCCGACAACAGTAGCTAGGTCAAACACATCATTCTTTACAAATTTCATGTTCAGGCAGAAATTCGACATCAAGTTGTTATAATTTTAGAATAAGAAAAAACACAATAATAAATTCAGTAAAAATATTTATTAGACTTCTGAACATGTTAAGTAACAATCTGGAAATTTTCAGCACAATATTTTAACATTTGATCAGCCTTTGAACAGTTTAAACCTGAGCCATACAAGAATCTGAAAATTTTGAAATAAAAACATAGTTGTAGTAAAACGAGCATAACTTTTTCAACATAACTCGGAATTCAGAAATTTAAGATGTTCTAGAAACTAGAAAAATAAGGCTACAATTCTTATTCAAAAAGTATTTCATTTTAAGATCATTTAATATGTCAAAAATAACAAACAATATACAACCAGCATGCAACATATAAGTTTTTGGGTATTTTTCATGAAATAAATTAGTTAAACATGATGGGTATAGATTCTAATAGTCGATAAACTTTTTAATTCACATGATGCGTGCATTAACATGATGAATAAAAATAAAATCACACACATACACTAATTTAACATCTACCAAACAACAATCGATCAATCAAATATACAACCTAGCAATTATTTCTACAATTCATTAATTGTGTGACAATTATATGAGTACTCCTATCATGAATACTATATGGATGCATGAAAGATTCAATCTTTAGAATCAATATAGGCATGATGTCAAGAATATTGAGGTTAGCTCTTGTAAACCCACAATAGATCGAACGAAAATAGAGAACAATATACAATACGATGAACAATTGGATCTACATGCAAGAATTTCAATAGAACTTGAATTTGATACAATAGCAATTCAAGAGGGAAAGTGACTTGCCTTATGGACGATGAAATTGAATACCAAGAATAGCGGGATGAGAATCTCGAAGTAATGAACCCACAAACACACAAAATTGCACGTGTATAAGACGTGCAATAAAGATCCAAAACAACACAGTAATAGCAGCAAAGGAGCAGCAACGTCAACAGCCAAGGGGTCTCGGGCCTGGCTCGACGGTAGCCAGCGGCGATTGGCGAGGCCCGGGCATCGACGGCGGTCAATGAGCGGCGCGAACGGGGATGACAGTGGTATGGCACCCTGTGGCATTGATCGGAACATGGACAACAAGGGTGGAGGTTTCGATCGGGGCTGGCGCTCGACGAGATGGGGGATCGCCGGGGGGTTCAACGGGAAGAGGGTAGCGGCTAGGGCGGCAGGTCTGGGTGAGGGCGGCGATGGGGTTGCTGGAGTTGGCCGGAGATGGAGTACAGAGGTTTTGGCCGGGAATTTTGAGGATAGATAAAGAGGAGAGAGATTCGATAGCTATTAGGGTTTCAATTGTGCAATTTGTAGGGTTTGCAATAGGATTTTATTTATAAAGTGCAATTAGAATGTTGGGTTAGTTGTTTAGGATCCAATAATAGTGGTTTTCGGTCATGAACAATTGAAATTTTGTTTTAGGGTTCAATAAGAGATGGGTTTAAAGACAATATGGTTCAAATAAAAAATACCCACAAATAAATAAAAGAAAATAGGATCAACAATAATAGCTCAATCAAGAAGAACGATGAATTTCATGAATTTTTTTTATTAAAATAATCAAGAAAGAAAAGTTAAGAGTATTTTATTCAATGACAAATAAAATATTACAAAAATGTCGAAAAATGAAAAGAACGAAAATGGTAGTTACAAATGGCAGAAAGTTACCCTCACCTCCTGGCTGTCTGGTAAGGGATTATTATGCATCAAGTTCACCTCTTCGATGAATGCACTCCTATAGGAGTTAGAAGTTCCGCCTATCGGCCCACCATGTATCGAGTGGATGACCGCTATCGACCCTGAACCTTGTGGCTCGGGCCCCTTTTTCGGATGCCAGTCAGAGCCTCTATCTTCCGGATCCGTGCACTGCCCTTCTTGACAAACTTGGAAAGACGGCCTCGTTGAATCAAAGCGTCAATCTACTCCTTAAGTGATCGAGAGTCATTAATGTTTTGCCCGTGGTCTCAGTGAGAGTGGAACCAAAACCTTCTGTCCCTCTTCGTACCAGGGGTCAACATCTATAGTGGGGATCGGAGGAGACCCTCTCTTTCCACCTCCATCAGTACTGCTGAGATATTGGTACTCAACTGGGTGTACTTTTCGAACCTGGGCACTCGAGGGGCCTCATCTATCCGGCTGTATCTTTTAGAGACTTCGTCGAAGGTTCGTCGAGACTGACCCTCCTGTTTCCTTTGGGGGCGACTCCTTTATCCCCCCGGGATGAAGGGCTTGTTCGGCCTTGATATACTTCTTGTATCGTAGCAAGAGGTAAGAGAAATTCGACGGCAGATTCTTGGCTAGGGTTGTCTTCAGGAGGTCATGTTTGCCATTATGCCTGAAGGCAATGAATCTCTGGATGAGCCTTTGGAGGGTCTTTGCATCATTCTGCATCAAGTCTAGTAGCGATCCGCTTGTCTTCTCCACCTTTTGGCCTGTCACGAAGTTAGTGATGTAATGCCCCGAGCCTTGCTAAGCTGCGCACACGCGAAAAACAAGTCCTAACAACGGTCCACTACATACTTGCCTAACAAAAGGTGTCATGACTATTTAGTACCTAGTGATCATTGACAATTATTATACATATACACACTCTCCTAGCTCACCTCCTATGTGGGACTATGTTAACCAACACACCCACACAAATCCAATTGCACATGCACGTGCAATGAACACAATGCACACACACACATGCTAACCAGCCACCTCCATCACCAAATCCACATGGGCCCAAATTCAATCATTGCATGGACCGAGAATCAATCCATACAACATATCCATACAATTCCTATAGGACCACCTAATAATACTCCATATATATATATATATATATATATATATATATATATATATAGATAGATATACACACACACACACACACACACACACACACACACACACACACACATACACTAGATTTGCCTGTGGGCATGTGCCTAAGGCACGTCTTCGGAATGATACAGCATATGGAATTCTTATAAAGAGTAAAGCAACAATTATGGAGCTCAAATTTGAATAGTAAAATAATAATTAGTTGTAAATAAAAGTCCATGTTTCCATTAGTATATGTTGAAAAATAATTATAAATAGGGGTGTAAAATCCAACTTCTTAGAACTTTGGGTGTGGAAAATGATGAAATTTAACTGTTGATGAGATATTTGTTATTTTCAAAGTAACATGAGCAAAAAAATTTGCATTAAAAATATGAAAATTGCATACAAACCTGAAATCTGAAAATATAAATTTCTGAGTAAATAGAGAGAGAATGAGAGAGAGAGAGAGAGAGAGAGAGAGAGAAATAAATAAATAAATAAAGGAGTAGTTTTTGGGGGATTTGAATTTGAGTTTTGGGGGGAAACTTTTGGGCAGAAAAATATGTTTTGTGAGGTTAAATCTGGACCATTGATTTCAACCCTATTAAATGAGAGCCACTTGATATCTTTCATTGTGTTTTATTATATAGTATACTCTTAAGGAATACTGGGTATTACATATATCTCACCTTAAGAACTCAGCATCCTCGGCGAGCACGGGACATGCATTGATCCAGGATCATCTTTCTAGCCGATGTGGAGTGAATTACCCCTGATTCTGCTAGTGAACATCGTTGGTCTCTCTACTAGTGTACATCGCTGGCTCCATCTAAGGCGTACCTCTAACCCACACCTACCCACGATCGGTGTCGAAAGTTGGCTCTAATATCATTTGTAATGCCCCGAGCCTGGATCACCTGCACATGCGCCTACTCGCGCATGCACGCGTAGTCGCGTGCACAGCAGAGCCGAGCTCAGGGTGTTACAAAATGGTATCAGAGTTGATTATGCAATACCCCGTATTCCTTAAATATATATATATATATATATATATATATATATATATATATATATATATATATATATATAGGAGTTGTATCAGCTATGTTGTATTGATTGTCTCTTGGGCCATGAAATCATTTAATTTGTGCTCATATGGATTTGGTGATGGTGGTGCCTGGTTAGCATATGTGGTTGTGTGCACTGTGTGCATTACACGTGCATGTACAATTGGATTTATGTGGGTGTGTTGGTTAACTTAGACCCACATAGGAGATGATCTAGGAGAGTGTGTATGTATATATAATAATTGTTAATGATCACTAGGTACCAAATAGTCATTAAACCTTTTTGTGAGGAAAGTCGTGGTGGGCTGTTGTTAGAAATTATTTTTCGCATGTGCGCGCATGCTTAGCTGCATGCACAGTTGAGCGGAGCTCGGGGTGTTACAAATGCTCTACTTTGTAACGCCCCGAGCCCTACTCAGCTCTGCGCACAGCTACACGTGCTCCACACATGAAAAACAAGTTCTTACAAAGGCTCACACAGGCTTGCCTCACGAAAGGTGCCATGGCTATTTGGTACCTTATGCTCCTTGGATAATTCTATATATACACACACATTTCTTCCCTCCCATCCGATATGGGACAAACATCAAGCACATCCCCTTAAGTCACGTGAGCAACCACACAAGCCAACCACCATCATTTTCATTTCATGCAATTCTTTGCCTATAATCCACTCATTTAACAACTCCATGCACACTATCCCATAATCCACGACTATAGGCCCAACTACTTATTCCATATATTTACTATATACTATATGTATATATCATAAGATATGGGGCATAATAAGTGAGATAGCTCTTTTCGAGCTTGTCAAAGGAGTAGATGGAGCCAGAGGCCAGCCGTGAATACCACTCCTTTGCCAGGCCCCAGAGGGTTGCGGAGACTGTCCTGCATAGGATTGCATCCGAGACATTATGGGTCAACATCAAAGTCTTAAAACTCTCGATGGTTGGCTCGGTCATAATTGTCACTATATTACTTGAACGAAAGGGTCTTGAAGTCCTTCGACACCGGGGTTTCGAGGATGAAGGAAGCAAAGGAGGTTAAATGAACCAGTACCCTGGTTCTGCTGCCTCTCCTTCTACCCAATCTGAGCAAGGCAATCCTCCATCCCCTGGAGTCGCTTCAAAATAATGTCTTCACGTCCCTCAGATCGGGTTGATCCATAGGACTCCTCGACATGGATGATGCCGGTGCAAGGGTTGCTAGGCTGCTGGTCTTTCCCAGGCTCTTGACGAAGGGCTCGTAGGTTTTCATCCTGGATGTTATTGAATCTAGCTTTTGTTACAGGAGTTCCATCTTCCCGTTCGAGCCTCGGGGCTTGCCAACTGACGGGAGTCAAACTCCATTCTTTTGGGTGACCTTTATGGCCTCTGCTTACGGGAGGAGCGGCTTCTCTGGATCAATTCGCTGTCTGAATGGGTCCACATTTTGGGAGCGGTTCTGCTCGATGCGGTGGCAGAGTTGTTCCTCCTACTGTTAGTTGTTGATAAGGTCTCGGTGGTATGTCTCCATTGAGGGTGTGGATGTCCGACTGGCAAAGCGAGAGGCTATGGGAGTGCACCCTCGGCCTTCAGAGAATTGAGGCTAGGTCGGCTCTACAAACTTTGTTATTGCAACCCCTGAGTAACTATCCTGTTGTGGGAGGGATGCACCGGAGAAGGAGGAAGTGGACCCGCTTTGGAACTTTGGGTCGTTGTCTTCTTCGCTTCCGGGGTCATGATTAGAAAAGGCTTCGAACCATGACATCTGATCAGGAGGGCTAGATCTGTGCTTTTCCACAGATGGTGCAAATCTAATACTGCTTTTTTCGGTGTGGGAGCAACCAGATACTGAGTTTTTTTAGATTAGGGAAAGCATGGATCCACACCGTTGATCAGATCCTAATGCGAGGCTTGTATTTGAGGAGATTTGTGGATGTTGGAGTGGTTGTGCTGACAAGTGGTCATGGAAAATCTACAAGAACAACCTGAAACACCGGGATTTATCCCGATGATAGACCCTCCGACGATCAAGTCAGTATCCACAAGTAAAAAACAGTGTTTTATAAGCAAAATGTTGATTTTCTGGTAATGGAGAAGGCTATATTTATAGGCCAGGAGGGGAGCAGTTATTGGAAGATTCCATAATTAATTTGGATGATCCCCAAATCAAGGGATCTGATAAGTTATTATCTTCCTAACTTATGGGGATCTCATTGCCAGCCATTATTGACTGGTCAATCTCCCTCAGTTCTGCTGCGAATCATCCTTCTTTATGGGCCGATCTAAGATAGTGGGCTAGCGGGCAGCCCATGTGCTGATCGTGGACCTGTAGCTACTGTGAAATTACCGTTTTACACTCGTGAGCCTCAAGATTATTGCGGGTAATGGGCGGTTGTCAATACTTGCAATTTCGACCCTCCATCATCAGAAATATTTGATGTATTGGTGGATAAATTTACAATCTAATATTTCCTATGCATGCATCTCAGATTCAGCTGATATTTCAGACCTTGTTCAATGATTTTCACTCTCTTTTTCTCTCTCCTCTCTTCTCACTTTGTAGCACCCACACCAAAGTGCAAGGCTTCATGTCTCTCATGAGAAACATATAGAGAAAAAGAGAATGAAGGAATCATCACTTCGCTGATGGAGATAAAATCATGGAATTTTAAACTCTATTGACTGACAACTTCTATCAACAATGCAAGTTGCAGTAGAACGATATATTTCTATCTCTTCAACTTCTACCTGAGCAGTTCTACTGAGAAACCTATACTGATGCCAATAAAAGTATTGGTGAAAGGCGCCTCAACATCAAAGATTTAGACCAAACTTGGCGCATCCAAAATAACAAAACTGCCCAAACTGATGCCAATAAATCTTAGCAACCTAAATCTGGCCTCTTCATCATAAGTCTAAAGGGGCTCGATCCTTGGCCTCTTCAACATATAGACCCCAAAGTGATGAAGCCAATGGAGCCAAAACTCCTTCCCATTTTACAATATCCCAATGTATTAAATATTTTGACAAAATATTATCAAAGCTACTGGTATGCTCCTTCAAGAATCAATTTCCCCAATGACGTTAATAAGACTTAAGACTAGTCGTCTCCTTCAGTAGTGTGGACTCTTGATGGCCTTGAATCATCATTTTATGCTCCTGAAAAAGAAGATTAAAATAATACTTCTCCAAATAAATTAGATATTGAAGAAGATGCATTTAGCTTTTCTATGACAAAAGTTTGCAGTAATGTAGGAAGCATGGATACATCTATGAGCACATGACAAGTACTTCTTGCCCCTCTGTGTTCCAATTTTTTGCAAATGTCAGAGTGTGTAAGTTCTAGAAGTTGTGCGCTTCTAGTCATCGCTCAATAAATGGTTTTCTAGTTAACTTAGTTTAGTACAAACTTTTCATTTGTTGAAAACAATGCTTGAATCTAAATGCAGGTTATTGGTTTTAGCTATTTGTTCCATTTTATGATAATTAACATCATCTAGTCTACATTGCATGTGTCACTGCATTTTTCTGATGTAGGAGTAATCAGATGACGAGTTATTTTTTCGGAGGAAAGCTACGATCTAGACCTTCGATCAATATCTCAATCTGAATGGCTGAAAGCTCCTTGATCTGAATATGAATGGTTGAGAACATCTGGCCTTGGATCTGGACGATTGAAAACGTCTGGCGAGCCTGCTCAAAGTCTTAACGCCTGGGGTTGGCCCCGGCAAAGGTCCCTCTGATGCTTTAGGGGAAAATATTGATTACCTTTGAGGGGAGAAAGTATTTAGAGGATATGAGTTAGTTGCAAAAGATAGACCTAAAAATGTATCTTTTAAGCTTAAGTTGGAGATTCACATGGTGAAGGGATAGAATTAGTTAATAATCTTTTCAAGATAGAGGATTTGACTGATAGCCATAATTTGCTGGAAATCCATCATTCTTAGGCGGTAAGCAAGCCCTAATTGTGGATCTGACGAAGATTGATGGGCCTGGATGCAGACCATGTTCTTCATGTAGGTTTGAAGTTGCTATGCCGGTCTGACCTTGAGAAGCTTTAAGATGCATGCCGAGATCTAGTGGCTCTGATTTTACCCATATAATAATCCCCCACTCCTGAAGGTTGAGTATCGCAGCCTTTGAGGAGTAGTCTGCTCTGTTTTGGACTACTAGGAAAGAATATGAGATCTTTGGGGATGCTTGGAGTCTTGATTGGAGTTTCTATGGGTAGTAGAAATTTTGTAGAAATTCCAATAAGTTTTCGAATTTTTTAAAATTTTAGTTAAATTTTCTGAATTTAGAATTGTTTTTTGATCTCTAAACTAATATTTCTAAATTCATAATTTGTTTTTGCAATTTTAAGTAAAAATTCAAATTTAACTTTTTTAGAATTTCTAATTAATGTTCCAAAATTTTAGTAACTTTTTGGATTTTAATTAATTTTATTGAATTTTTAACTATTAATTGGAATTTTAATCAAAATGTAGCGCCCCGAATTTTCAATATAATATCTCAGAAATACGCGGCACAATTCCAAGCATCTACCTCAATGTAATAGTAAACATAAACAAAACACAGATAAAATTTTCAACCTTTATTACAACAATTCCTTACAAAGCACAGCAGAAAATTAAACAATTTGAATTACAATTTCTTTCTTTTACAACACATTCTTTTACAATTTACATAAGCCACATTATCATTCTACCACATGCATCCAAATTCCATGCTATAGGTATCTACCTGTAAAATATGAGGCTAGAGATAACCCTAACCCCCAAAACAACAGGGATCAGCCATAATGGTGTAGTGACATTAAAAGAAATACAATTTAAATAAGACATAAAGAATAAATTCGAAATCAACACATTCCCATAGCAACAAAAAAACGGAATATGAAATAACGATATATAAAGCATAAAACATCAAGTGCAACTAGGCTAAGTGTCAAGTGTAGGAAAACAGAAAACATCATGCATAAAACCGAGTCAAGTAAGCATAAATGCAACATGATTACTCTCTAATGCATATTTGTCGGATTCTACGCATTCCATACTATATAGGTCCAGTGCAAGCCCTTATCGTTCTTCACTTTATAGGGTTAGATCCCTCGTTATGCAACTAATCCTACTACGATGATTACTACGAGATTTAGATAAGCTGTGAGTATCTTGCCCATGCCTCGATAATTCCGGAGGTCAATCTTTATCCACAGATAATTTCGGAGACTATTTCACTCACACCTGGGAATCTTCGAGAATACCCCACACCGCAAGCTATGGCGCCTAATCACACGAATACCCCATGAGCATCGCCTCGACTCCGATAATTCCATAGATCAATCCCACACCACAGGTAATTCCGAAGACTATTTCACTCACACCTCGATAATTCCAGAGATTATATAGCACCGCGGATCATACATACTCAGGTCTATAACACAAGTTTGCACTCATTTCATCATATTACCATCTAGTATCTGTCCGTATCTTATTAAGTTAATTAATAAATTACGAGTCTCCTAGAGTTTGTGTACCCTACCAGACTTAACTTAACTGATAAACAACAAGGCCCAAACTGGCCAAATCAGAAAAATCTCAACTGTCAGTGTAATAGGGTCCCACACACCCTCTAGAGACTCACAACTCAACCATCAACACAAAATCTTTCATTAAAACTCTCAATTCCATTATCAATACTCTCACATTAAGAAAACTTAAAAACCAACAAATTCAAATTCCTTTAATATACTCACAAATTCCAGAATTGAAATAAAGTATTAAAGAATCTATTTTGAAGTAATAGAATATCACAAAACGTCCATTTCTTCCAAAAACCATATATAGTTCACTTTATAATGTCACAATTTAAATTCTATTATGATAAAATTATAACTCTCTGTAAAATACTGTAATCTGTAGAAAAAACTTAATCTAAAACAGTGGATCAATAGTCCTTATTATCGAAGAAGCAATCGTTCAAGAAACACGAAGAAAACGGAATAAAAACAGTCAGCAACAAACTGACAGTCGACTGTCAAATACAGTGCAGAAAAGGAGACGTTCGACTGACATATTAAAATTCTGAAAAGAAAGAATTGACAGTGGACTGTCTTCTTTAGTGCAAAATGAGAAGCGGTTGACTGTCATATGCGAAAATTCGTAGCATTGAAATTCGTGCACCTTTTTACTGATACTCTGTTAAATCTTTATAAAATCATAAATTTGCAAAAATAAATTTCCTGAGATGATCAAATACAACTTATCTAACATACTGGAGTTTATAGAACTATTCAAAACCACATCAAATTTACGAAATAGCAATTTCCAAAAAAAATTCTTCCAAAACAGCAATGTATATATGTATATGTTTAAATGAGTGTTTCAAGCATCAAAAAAACATCGTATATAGGTAATATATTGTGCAAAACCATCTCATTACCAAAACAACTCAAATCCAACTCGAAAACATCACAAAATCTCAAAAAAAATCCAATTTCAGCAAACATAGTCAGATCCGAAATTCAATTACCCAATCCAACTTCAAAACTTGACCTTTTGATTCAAAAATCATTCTAGAACTTGTTATACACAAAACACACTGATCACAATTGTTTACCCATGAATATAAGTGATTTACAACATGCAAACAATCAAGTTTTTCTTCATCAAAACCCAAAACATAGCATATATATATATATATATATATACACACACACACACACACACAGTAAAGATCCACTTTTGTTCACTTTTATCCAATACTCATCATACAATTCATCGTATATGTTCCAAATAGCAGGTATATGAAAGAAAACAACCTACCCATGATTTCTATTTGGTTCAATAACAATCTCAGGTCATTTATATGAAATTTTAATCATCAATAGCGTAGTTTTCATGAAATGATTCAATTTTTATTCATCCACCAATCAATAATTCATTATATCATCATAGCATCCCCTAGCATGCTTTCTAATAGACAAATCATTACATTCAACATGCACAGAACAATACAAAAACAAACATATGTTACCTTTTTCAAGCATCAACCGAGATAATAAAGAGAATAAGAAAAGTCCTTCCTTTCGTAAGAAAACCAAGATCCTCGCTTCGAAACTCCAAGAAATCAATAATAAAGAAAATCCTTTGTCTTGTGCAGCAAAGAGACGACTGCTACTACCTTTATAACAGGCCAAAAATAGGGTGTATTAGGGTTTTAAGTAGATTTGCAAAATATCCCTGAATATATCTTTACATATATAAATCCTTATACTTGGAAATTAGAATAAACATTTAAATTTAAATTTAAAAACAAAAATAACCAACCTGATATGGCCGACACTCTTTTCAAACCCAGAAAATGAAATTTGTAATTTTTGCCTCTTAGTGGCAATTTTGCAAAAATACCCTTCTTTAAGAAGTTTGCGTAATAAAACAAATCTATTAAAACAAAAAGTAAACTTTTTACCTCTGAGTTGGCTAGCCATCATGCTCAGCCCAAGAATTTAAAAATCTGGAGTTTTCACTCCAAGTGATAATTTTGCACAAAAGCCCATCTTTTTGTAATATTTACAAATAGGTCAAATAAATATCAGAATAATCCAAAAAATTCATAAATAATATATACTAATAAATAATAGGTTTCTCCAAAATAATTTCTAACTTTGAACTTCCCAAGAATATATTTGCACGTGTTTTGCACGTGTAAAACGATAAATTTCACGAAATGTTTATTAAATTAACAAAAATCATTTTAATTCATTTATAAATCTCAAAAGAATTATTTAAAAATCTAGGGTGTTACATAAAAATTCGAAAGGGATTGTGAATTTTGAAGCAACCAGTCAGTTGAATCAGATGGACGCGAAAACTGTGGGGATCAAACAGTTGTAATTTGGTGCCGAGGAGGTTGCTGGCATCATCATTTGTCATTGTCTACAACTAAGAGGAGAGCGCAAGTTTTGGAGTTGATTGCACATACCCAATTAGTTGGCATGAATCAAGAGACAATCAGATGGTAGAAAATCGACAAAAATGTTGACCACCACGGACGACAATTTCACCGAGATGCTCGCTGACATCATCAATTATTTTTGTTTCATTGTGTGCTGTGGAGGTAGACCCAAATCTTGGAGCAGATTAGATAGTCTGGATTCTGCAAAAGTTGTGAGCTCCTCAAACGACAATTTTGCCAAGGAGGATACTGACTTAATGCTTAGGTCATCATGCAGTCAATGAATTCTCGGAGGGGCTTGAGCTGTGAGCCGAGCACCGAATTCATTTTACGGAGCCAATGAGTTTTTGGTGGATCCCGAGCGGCGAGCGGAGGAGTGGACTCACTGTATGAGGTCAAAGAGCAGTTGGAAGAGCTCCAACGGAGCACTAAACTCAATGTATGGAGTCAATGAGTTGTTGGAGGAGCTTGAGCAAGGAGCAGATCATCGATCTCGTTGTATGGAGTCAATAAGTTGTTGGAGGAGTCAATGAGTTGTTGGAGGAGCTTAAGCAAGGATCAGAGCATCGATCTCATTGTATTGAGTCAATGAGTTATTAGAAGAGCTCAAGCGGCGAGTGGAGCACTGAACTCATCCTATGGAGTTAATGAGTTGCTGGCGTAGCTCGGAAGACGAGCTAGGCACATAACTCCATGCTTAGAGTTGATAAGTTGTTAGTGTAGGTCAGAAGAGGAGATGAGCACCTCACTCATCGCTTGGAGTTAATAAGTTGTCGGTGAAGCTCAGAAGAGGAGCTAAGCAACTAACTCATTATGTGGAGTTGATGATATGTTTGTGTAGCTCGAAAGAGGAGCTGAGTGCCTAATTTATTGCTTGAAGTTGATGAGTTATTGGTGTAGCTCGGAGGAGAAACTAAGCACCATACTCATTACTTGGAGTTGATGAGTTGTCGGTGTAGCTCAGAAGAGAAGCTAAGCACCGAACTAATTTCTTAGAGTTCATGAGATAGATGAGTTTTTGGTGTACCTCGGAAGAGAAGCTGAGCACTGAACTCATTGCTCAGAGTTGACGAGTTGTTGTTGTAGCTTGGAAGATGAGCTGAGCACTTAACTCATTACTTGAAATAGACTATTTGTAGGTGTATCTTGGAAAAGGAGCTGAGCACCCAACTCATTGCATGGAGATGATGAGTTGTTGGTGTAGCTCGAAAGAAAAGATGAGTACTAAACTCATATCTCGGAGTTGATGTGTTGATGGTGTCGCTCGGAAGAGGTGCTGAGCAGCGAAACCATTGCTGGGAGTTAATGAGTTGTTGGTGTAGCTTGGAAGAGGAGCTTAGCACGTAACTCATTACGTGGAGTTGATGAGTTGTTGGTGTAGCTTAGAAGAGGAGCTGAGCACCGACTCATTGCTTGGAGCTGACGAGTTTTTGGTCGCTAGGAAGAGGAGCTAAGCACCGAACTCATTATTTGGAGTTGATGAATTGTTGGTCCAACTCGAAAAATGATATGAATACCCAACTCGTTGTCTCGAGTTGATGAATTGTTGGGGTAGTTCGGAAGAGGAGCTGAGCAGCAAACTAATTGCCATGGTTTGATGAGTTGTTAGTGCAACCCAAAAGAGGAGCTGAGCACCTAACTCATTGCTAGGTGTTGATGAATTTTGGTGTAGCTTTAAAGAGCAGTTGAGTGTCAAACTCGTTTGTAGGGAGCTAATGAGTTGTTAGAGTAGTTTGTAGCGGCGAACAAAGCATTGAACTCATTATATGGAGTCAATGAGTTGTTGGGGGAGTTCGAGCAACGGGAGGAGCACCGAACTCATTGTGAGGAGTCAATGAGTTGTTGAAGGTTCTCGAGCAATGAGCATAGCATTAAACACATTGTATGGAGTTAATGAGTTGTTGGAGTTTCTTGAGAGCGAGCGGAGCCCCAAAATCATTGTATGGAGTCAATGTAATGTTGGAGGATCTCGAGCGATTAGCAGAGAACCAAACTCATTGCATGGAGTCAATAAGTTGTTAGAGGGGCCCAGTAGAGGAGCGGAGCCATGAAATTAGTGTATGGAGTCAATGTGATGCTAGAGGAGCCTGAGCAGCAAGCAGAGCACCAAACTCATTTTAATGAGTCTATGAGTTGTTGCAGGAGTCCGAGTGGCGAGTGGAGCATTGAACTCATTGTATGGAGTCAATGAGTTGTTGGAGGAGCACGAGCGGTGAGCGGAGCACTGAATTCTTTGTATGGAGTCAATGAGTTGTTGGAGGTGCTCGAATTGCGAGCAGAGCACCGAATTCATTGTATGGTGTCAGTGAGTCAGTGGAGGAGCTCGAGCCACAAGTGGAGCATCAAACTCATTGTATGGTGTCAATGAGTTGTTTAGGGAGTTGGAGCGTCGAGATCATTAAATTGACTTGATGGGTTGTTGGTGTAGCTCGAAAGAGGAGCTGAGCACCAAAGACATTGCTTGGAGTTGACGAGTTGTTGTTGTAGCTAGAAAGAGGAGCTAAGCACCTAACTAATTACTTGGAGTTGATGATTTGTTGGTGTAGCTTGAAAGAGGAGTTGAGCACCGAACTCATTGCTTGGAGTTGACAAGTTGATGGTGTAGCTCGGAAGAGGACCTGAGCACCTAACCCATTACTTGGTGTTGATGAGTTGTCAGTCTAGCTCAGAAGAGGAGATGAGCACCGAACTCATTGTCCTGAATTGATGAGTTTTTGGTGTATCTCAGAAGAGGATTTGACCACCTAACTAATTGCTTTTGATCGATGCGTTGTTGGTGCAGCTTGGAAGAGGAGCCGAGAACCTAACTCACTGCTACTGGTTAATGAGTTGTTGGTGTAACTCAGAAGAAGAGCTAAGCATCCAACTCATTGTAGGGAGCTAATGATTTGTTAGAGTAGCTAGTGCGGTGAACAAAGAATTGACCTCATTGCAATGAGTTGTTAGAGGAGCATCGAACTCATTATGTGGAGTCAAGGAGTTGTTGAATGTTCTCGAGCAACGAACGGAGCACTGAACACATTGTGTGGAGTACGGCCCTGAACTCATTGTGTGGAGTCAATTTGTCGAGCAATGAGTGGAGCACCGAGCCCATTGTATGGAGTGAATGAGTTGTTGGTGGTCCCCAGGAGAGGAGCGGAGCAACGAACTCAGTGTATGAAGATAATGAGTTACTGGAAGATCCCGAGTGGTGAGTGGAGCTCCAAACTCATTGTAATGAGTCAATGAGTTATTGGAGGAGTCTGAGCGGTGAGCAGAGTACTGAACTCATTGTATGGAGTCATTGAGTTATTAGAGGAGCATAAGTGGTGAGCAGAGCATTGAATTTGTTGTATGGCCTCAATGAGTTGCTCGAGGAGGTCGAATAGTGAGTGAAGCATCGAACTCATTATATTAAGTGAATGAGTCGATGGAGGAGCTCTAGCCGCGAGCAAAGCATCGAACTCATTGTATGGCGTCAATGAGTTGTTGGGGGAGCTAGAGCGTCGGGCGGGGTGCAGTGCTAGTTGTGTGGAGTTGATGTGTTGTTGGTGTCACTCTGAAGAGGAGCTGAGCATCGAACACATGTCTTGGAGTTGATGAGTTGTTGTTTTATCTCAAAAGTGGCATTGAGTACCTAACTCATTGCTTTCAGTTGATGAATTGTTAGTGTTGCTGGGAAAAGAAAGCTTGGAGTTAATGAGTTTTAGAGGTAGCTTTGAAGAGGAGCTAAGCATCAAACTCATTGTTTTAAGTGTATGCATTGTTGGTGTTGGCCGGAAAAGGATCTGAGTACCTAACTCATTGTTTGGAGGTGTTGAGTTGTTGGCGTAGCTCAGAAGGTAAGCGCAGCATCAAACTCATTGTAGGGAGCTAATGAGTTGTCACAGTAGCTCGAGTGGCGAGCGAAGCATTGAACTCATTCTATGGAGTCAATGAGTTAATGGAGGAGCTCGAGTGATGGACGGAGCACCGAACTAATATTGTGGAGTCAATGAGTTGCTAGAGGCTCCTGATCAACAAGCGGAGAACCAAACTCATTGTGTGGATTGATTGAGTTTATGGAGGAGCTCGAGCGATAACTTGAGTGGGGACCAAACTCATTGTATGGAGTCAGTGCATTGTTGGAGGATCTCGAGCGATAACTTGAACTCCGAACTCATTATATGAAGTCAGTGAGTGGTTGGAGAGGCTCGGGAGAGGAGCGGAGCACCGAACTCATTGTATTGATTCAATGAATTGTTAGAGGAGCTCGAGCGGCATGCGGAGCATTGAAATTATTATATGGAGTCTATGAGCTATTGGAGGAGTTGGAGTGGCAAGCTCAAAAGGAGATGAGTGCTGAACTTATTGGTTGAAGTTGACATGTTGTTGGTGTAGCTCAAAAGAGGAGCTGAGCAACTAACTCACTGCTCTGAGTTGATGTGATGTTGGTGTAGCTCGGAAAAGGAGCTGAGCACCAAATTCATTGTATTGAGTTGATAAGTTGTTGGTGTAGCTCGGAAGAGGAGCCGATCCCCTAACTCATTACGTTGGTTTGATGAGCTGTTGGTTGTAGCTTCGAAGAGGAGTTGAGCACCTTACTCATTGCTTGGAGTTGATGAGTTGTTGGTGTAGCTCAGAAAAGGTGCTGAGCATCAACCTCATTTGATTGAGTCTGTGAATTGTTGGAGGAGCTCGAGCAATGGGCGGAGAACCAAACTTATTGTATCGAGTCAATGAGTTGTTGGAGAATCTTGAGCAACTAGCAGAGCACAAAACTCATTGTGTGGAGTTAATGATATGTTGGAGGAGCTCGACCGTGAGCGCAGCACCAAACTCGTTGTATGGAGTTGTTGATGGAGGATATGGAGCGATGAGCGAAACACTGAACTCATTGTATGAAGTCAATGAGTTGTTGGAGGGCATCGAGAGAGGAATGGAGTACTGAACTCATTGTTTGGAGTTAATGAGTTACTGGAGGAGCTCGAGTGGCGAACGAAGCACCAAACTAATTTTATGTAGTAAATGAGTTGTTGGAGTAGCTCGGGCATTGAGCGAAGCATTGAACTTATTGTATGGAGTCAATGAGCTATTGGAGAAGCGGTGAGTAGTGTGCAGAGCGCCGAGCTCATTGTATGGAGTTAATGAGTTGTTGGTGTAGCTCAAAAGACGAGTTGACACCTCACTCATTGCTTTATGTTGATGAGTTGTTTTTGTAACTCGAAAGAGAAGCTGAGCACCCTACTCATTGTTTGGAGTTGATGAGTTGTCGGTGTAGCTCGGAAGAGGAGCTGAGTACCTAACTCATTACTTGGAGTTAATGATATGTTGGTGTAGCACGGATGAGGAGCTCAACATCAAACTCTGTAAGATCTCGCAAAATAGTATATAATTATTTTGTACATTAATCCGTGCATGCTTTAGAGTTGCACGTATTAATGGAATTTTCTCATGTAGTATCCCCGAAAAATACTAATAATTATTTTTTTGAATAAAAATATTCTTGTTTATATGCAAGCATTTTTCTGAAAATGTATATGTATGAATATATGTATGTGTATATGTAACCCCCATTCCCGACAAAAAGTATTTTCCGTGTATTTTCTACAATTTGATTTTTATAAATTATTTTTTGCTAAATTCGTTTTGTATTAAAGTGTTTTCTAATCGAAAATTTACTCATTTTGAATAATAGTGTATTTTAATCTTACTTCCCATTTCTTATTGATCGACTATTTATATTTGAGCCTAAAATCTAATCTATACAATAAAACACAAAGAAATCTATCAAGTGGCTCTCCTTCAATCCCCCCAAAATCAAAGGCCCAAATCTAACCTCACAAAACACATTTTCCTCCCCAAATGTTTTCCCCCAAAACTCAAATTCAAATCCCCCACCCAAAACAAATCCTTTATTTATTTAATTATTTCTCTCTCTCTTCTATTAAAAAAATTAAGGCTCAAAAATATTTTTAAATTTTTTT
The DNA here is from genome assembly GCA_017893485.1 of Hemerocallis citrina. Lineage (NCBI taxonomy): Eukaryota > Viridiplantae > Streptophyta > Magnoliopsida > Asparagales > Asphodelaceae > Hemerocallis > Hemerocallis citrina. Next base: position 145,083,974 of record CM030364.1, on the reverse strand, counting down.
TAAATAAAAAATTTTAAAAGTAAAAAAATTTAAATTTTAAAAAATTTAAAATAATTCAAAAAAACATAAAAAATAAAAAACTTATACAAAATTTTTTAAAAATTTCAAAAAAATATATATTTAAAATATTTAAATATTTAAAAAAATTTAAACAAATTTAAATCTTTAAAAAAAATTTAATTTGTAAAACTTTTCTAATTTTTAAAATTTTTTAAATTTTAGGAATTTTTTAAATTTTGAAAAATATAAAAAATTTTAAAATTCAAAAAGTTCTCAAATAAAAAATTTAAAATTTTTAAAATTTGAAAATCTCAAAGCAAATCCAAATCCAAATCCGATGTCGAACGCCGAGGTCGTCGCCGATATCTGATCCGCTGCTGATTCCATAGCAGTGACTCCCCTCCACCAAATCGAGCGCGAATATAAGGCGACTCCGTATCGGTGACTCCCCTCCACCGAATCAAAAGCCTCTATATGCGATGTGATGACTCTAATTTCATCTCATGAACCGAATTCTCATTCTAATTTTTTATTTTTTTTGTGCAGGGGATTACTCAGTTTTTTGCTGACTTGAATTTTGTGTGTGCATGGGATTTAAGTTCAGAGAGATATGATTGTTTTATTTTTGGGTTAAAAATTTTTAATTTGGTGATTTATTGATAAGTTTTTTATTGGTTTTGATTTAAGGTGTACGCAAGTGAGAGATGGATTACTTGGTGGCCTCAATTTGGGTTTCCAAACCATAGCATGACAGGTAAGCTGACTAGCAACCTAAAATAACTTGGAAAATATGCAACATTAATTTCTTTACTACATAAGAAAATAGTATCATGAAGTGTTCCCTTCACCTATTATTAGAAACCATGGATAACATAACATATAAGAACTTTTAGTGTATATTTGGATATATAGGATTGGGATGACTGGAGTTTATCAGTGAAGGGTGCAAACTCTCCACTCAAGAAAGACAACTTAAGTAAATTTTTTATTTATCCATTTTGATTTTTTTTATAAAGGTGCAACGGAGAGAAAAAGTGGAGATAAAAGAAATGATTAGCTTGGACTAGAGTTTTGAGAACTTCATGTATTTCATTTTTGTTGAAATAATAATAAGAGGTATTTCAATTACAAACTGAGTCTCAAACAAACAAATGTTTAGATTATTGGTATTGTAGATACCTTCACACATGCACTTGCGTTACCATTGTATTTAGACATGCTCATAGTGGTTATTGGATTAGAGTAACATCTATAAAACCTACATGATAATGTCCATGCATAACTATTACATGCATCTAAAAGTGATGCTGAAGTTAAAAAGAACTATGCAGTATTTCTAACAAACCATATGCATTTCAGGTAAGTTCAAGCTAATGCTTTCTCATATAATTTGTTTTCTACTTCAATTAATTTGCTGGACCTCCAAAACTATTTTATATAATCAAAACAGGTGCATCATTCCAAAGACGTGACGTAGGCATGTGTCAACAGGCAAAACTAGTATATTATTATTATTGGATTATTTTAATGAAATTTTTAAACCCAAATATTATTTTGTTGTATGATATTATTATTTTTATAATCATAATAATTAATTTTTATTTCTTGATTAATCTATTTAAAATCCATCTATTGAATTATTTTATTATTTTATTTGTTAAGATTTTCCTAGCGAATTTCAGTCTATTTTAAGCCCAATTGATATTCTTTTGCATTTGTATTATTCATCTATCTAATTGGATATAAATTTTCGTTCATGAACTATTTTTTCTTTTGTTGGGCCATCCATCTTGTGAATTTTATTGTATTGGATTGTGATTATTTTATTTGAACCCTTTTGTCTTCAAAACCATCTATTGTTGAACCTAAAACCCAATTTCAATTGTTTTTACCCAAAACCACTATTATTGGATCCTAAACCACTAACCCAATATCCTAATTGTACCCTATAAATACAACCCTTGTGCAAACCCTAAAAGTTGCACATAGTTCAAACCTTAGAGCCGCTTATTCTCTCTCTTCTTCCTCTCTACTCCCGTTTCTCTCTCCCCGACTGGTTTCCCACCCAAAATCCCAAGACCCACTACTGTTCTTCTTCTCCAGCCAGTCTCCGGCGACCCCCGTCGTCGCCACCTCCCGTTGACACCACCCCAACACCCCTGACCCCCTGTTCCTCCCCTGTTTCGCTTCCGATCGACAACAGCGACCACCACTGTTGTTGTCGTTGTTCATCTCCTCGACTCCATCAACTGACGTCGCTTCCCTCACCGTTCGCGCCACCCACCATCGTCGTTGACCTCGAGCAGCCAGACCCGACGCTGCTACAGTTATCTCTTGCTGTTGTTCTTTTGGCTGTTTTGTGCACGTATATCGCACGTGCTATTCTGTGGATTCGTGTGTTCGTGGGTTGGTTGCTTCGGGATCCTTATCACGTTATTCTTGGTATTCGTTTTTACCGTTTATAAGGCAAGTAACTCTCCTCTTGAATTGTTAATTGAATCAAATTCAAGTTTTGTTGAAACTCTTGCAAGTAGATCCCTTTGTTTATCGTATTGTAGATTGTTATCTCTTTCGTTGGGTATATTGAGGGTTTACACGAGCTAACCTCAATTTACTTGATATCGTGCCACTTTTGACTCCAAAGATTGAATCTTTCATGTGTACGTATAGAATTGATAATAAGGTTGTTCATATAATTGTCACACAAATAAATTTTGCTAGGTTGTATGTTTGGTTGATCGATTGGTGTTTGTTGATGATAAATTGATGTATGTGTGTGTTCTAATTTTATTTATCATGTTTTGACACTCATCATGCGAACTATGAAGTTTATCGACTAATAGAATTGATACCCATCATGTTTAATTAAATTATTTCTATGTGTTTGGGACTTTCCTACCAAATTTGATATTTTTTTGAGTTCATTTGTTATTTGAAATGAGTTTATTGGTGCAACTGATTAATAATTCTATCAGTTCTGGAAGTTTTACATGTTTAGTTATGGCCATTTTTCTTCCCTAAAATGAAGTATTATGAGAAAGTTTTCAACTGAGATGTTAAAGCAGACTTACTGATCTTTCTAAAGAACCTAAGAACTTGAAATTTTATTAATTATGTGGTTAATGATGATTTTTTCAAAACAGCACAAGCTGCAGGTTGAATAGTTAGCTCACTGTTTGTATATATATAAGTTACCCTCATGTTCGGGCTTTAGAATAGACCTAGGATGATGTTTATACAACCCATGAATCATGTTTAATCAATTTAGAATTGTGCAAGTTTACCTCTGAGTTTAAGATTAGAATACTCATTTTAACTCATTGTTGCCAATTGGTGCAACTTGCTTGTTACTCGATTTTTCTTGCTTGCTAAGGGTTAGAATAGCCTTGTACTTGTTAAATTGATGTTGGGATGAACTTGTTGCTGGGAGTTCTATTAACTTGCTAATGACTTAGGTAGTGAATTGTACCAAATGACCTATTAATACTACATGATCATTTGGGTGGCTAATATCCCTTGTCACCTCTAGTGCCCTGGATGAAGACAGTCTTCGTGCACCGGTGGGTCACTAACCGAGGAAGGATTGATCGCAGGGCGGAGACAGGGTAGAGATCCAAACAAGTGGGTGATTGGCGATCGACGAGGGTCGAATCACCAGTGTGAGCGGGCTGGTTTTCCTTAGGGCTTTGTGGGATTGGATAAAAGATTAGGTAATTAACTGGCAAGCAATCATCGGGTATTTTTTCACTAATCATCTCACTAATAGATAATTAGTTGCTTTAAATAGAATACCAATGTATAAGTTCTAAGTTAGGATCAGTGAGTAATGGTAGTATCCTAAGATCAAAGCATGTCATTTATTTGTTAGGACAGGCACTAGTCGGGTAGTTGTACTCGCCTGTCATAGGAGCACGTGTTCTGTCTTCCCACTTGTCTGGGAGCACGGGATGCTTGGTCTTCCCTGTTAATTCATAAAGTACCGTGATAAGAACGGGAGGTGCTCATGTCGTAAATAGGGAATGGACCCTACCAAATCTGTCAAGTTCTATGTTGTTGGGTACGGACATAGAACTAGAGTGCGGCTCTATGTGTCTCGGTACCACCTGGTGAGCTTGTAGGCTACCTTGATGTTTGTAGAAACTTTTGAGTGAGGTCCAGGGGAATAGTAGAAAACTTGGATACCACTGTTGACTGCAGTGGTCGAATCACTTTGACCTCATCAATAACTAGTTAACTATCAGGAACTGATATGAGTACAATAAAACGATGCATAGTGGGGGATCGAACCCTATATATGAAGATTATGAACTCCTTGAAAGTATGTAGTAAGGGATGCATATGTTCCACTGAAGTTGCATTTGGGAAAGTATGTCCAGATTAATTGCATTAGAGTAAGTGCATTGTGTGTATTTGGAATTGTGCATTAGACACCAGGGCATGGCATACACAATGTAAGACCCCGCAAAATAGTATATATCTATTTTGTATGTTAATCCATGCACGATTGAGAGTTGCACGTATTAATAAAATTTTCTCAATTAGAATCCTGAAAAATACTAATAATTATTTTGGAATAAGAAAATATATATTTTTTTATATGCAAGTTCTCTTCTTAAAATGTAGTATGAATGCAATTTTCTTTTTGTGTGTATGTGTATATGTACAATTAGTCACCCTAATTAAACCCTAAAACAATTTAATTAGACCCTGGCCCTAATTAATTTACCTATGGGCTGGCTTATGGTTTCATTAGGGTGTTCACCACCCCACCACCTCTCAGCCCCCCCCCCCCCTACCGGCCACCACCCCCCTCCAATTATAAGAGCCCTAGTATTTTTAGCCATTTTTCTTTTCTTTTTTTGTCTTAAACCATTTTTCCTCCTTCATTTCTAGTAAGAACGATTAACCTCAAACTGCAAAATCTCTTCTTCTCTCATTCACAGAATCCCTAAAAAATCCAAAATCTCTTCATCAAGCACTAGGAGGAGATTGGAGGAGGAGCTAGGAGAAGGTGCCAAACAATGAAGAGAGGTGAAGAAGAAATCAACAACTCCAAATTGTGGGTGTATTTCTAAACTTATGCATGCTGAATAATTTTTTTTAATGATGAATGATTAATGCTACTAATTTTGTTGCTAGATAATATGAATGAAGATTTTTGTATGTTTATAATTCAATACTTGAGCATTGAATGCCAACCGATAGAAAAAGGCATGAACTTATCAAGTTATAGTAAGAGTAATTAGAAAATCATAACTTTGTGACATAATGGAATTTAGACTTAAAATTTTTACAGTAGCATCTTGATTATGTCCTTAAGAACTCTACCAAATTTTGTAAATTTTGTATATTGTTTGATATTTTAATTAATTATATCATGTTGCTGGTATGGGATAAAATTTCTGCTTTGTGTGAATTTAACATGCTTGACTTAAAAAATCATCAGTCCATGAATACCATGAATTTAGAGTTGAAAATTTTACTTTAGGTTCTCATGCATGTCTATATCAATTCCGCAACTTTTTATAGTTTTTGGATGATGTTTGCTATTATTAGAAATTGCTACAACTTTGTTGGGTAAGGAAAATATTGAACTGTTTTAGATTCTGTCTCAACAATATTTTCTGTTCGGTTTGGAAATTCATTCATTCAAAAATATAAGGATTCTTTAGCTAAAGTTTTTATTTAGGTTCGATGTATGTGTCTATAGCAATCCCACAATTTTTTTGTAATTTTTGGAGACAATTTGATATTTAACAAAAAATCATGTTTCTATACTGGGAAAAAAGTGTTTCAGCTCTGTTTTCATTATGAACACTTGTTACCCAGAAAGGCATAACCCTATGATAAAACGGATTTTGGGCTTGAAACTTTTACAGTAGTATCCCAAGTCGATGTGGAACATTTCTACCAAGTTTTATAATTTTTGAATAAGAGTTGTTATCTCTTTAAAATACAACTTGCTATTGTTGTTAAGAAACAGTACTCTTACTTTCTTGCAATTTATGTCCAATTCAAAATATCATATCTTCCTGCATACATGGAATTCTTGGCTAAATTTTGGATATACGATACTATGTAAGACATTCTTACCAATTTTTTAATATTTTTTAGATCATTTGTTATTTTAAATGAGTTTTATTGTACGACTGATTGAATGTTCTATCAGTTCAAGAAGTTTTACATGTTCCTCAGTTTTGGCCATTTTTCTTCACTAAAATGAAGTATTTTGAGGAAGTTTCCAATTGAGAAGTTTAAGTAGACTCAATGACCTTTCTAAAGAACTTGAAATTTCATTAACTATGTGATTAATGATGGTTTTTCCAAAACAACACAAGCTGCAGGTTAAACAGTTAGCTCACTGTTATGATTAAATATATATTTTCGTCATACTAGGGCTTTAGAATAGACTTAGAATGATGTTTATCTAACTCTGGAACCATGTTTGATCATGTTAGAGTTGTGCTTGTATACACCTAATGGGTTTTAAGTTTAGATTTTCATTGAGTATGTGATTGATGATGGTTTTTCCAAAATAACACAAGCTTATGGTTAAATAGTTAGCTCACTGTTTTGATTGAATATATATTTTTGTCATACTAGGGCTTTAGAATAGACTTACAATGATGTTTATCTAACTCTTGAATCATGTTTGATCATGTTAAAGTTGTGCTTGTATACATCTAATGGGTTTTAAGTTTATAACAACTTTTTTCTTTTCCTGTCTTGGTGCATTGGCTCGTTATTCATTTTTAGCTTGCTAATGATTAGGGTAGTGAAATTGTACGCTAGGACCTATTAATACTACTTGATCATTTGGGTAATTAGTAAACCATGTCACCTCGATTGCAACGGATGAAGACAATCTTCGTGTGTCGTTGAGATCGCTATCCGAGGATGGACTGATCCCGGGCCGACAGCGTGGTCGAATTCCAAGCTAGAGGGCGAACAGTGATGGACGAAGGTCGAGTCGTTGTTGTCACTGTTTCATGTTGGGGCCAAGTTGGGCGGCCTGGTTTAGAGGTCGGGTTGGATTCCACTTGGGACAATTGAATTTCGATAAAAGACTAGGTTGATTAACTAGGAAGCAACCGTCTGGTTTTCACTAATCCTTCCACTAATAAATGATAGCTAGTTACTTTAAAAGCAAGGACCGTGTATAAGTTCTAAGTTAGGATTGGTGAACTAGTGGTAGTGTCTTAAAGATTAGATTAGATTACGTCATTATTTTAATTGTAAGGATAGACACTAGTCAGGTGGTTGTACTCGCCTGTCAGAAAATACGTGTGGCACCGCCTCACCTGTCAGGGGGCACGGGAAGCATAGTCTCGTCTGTTAATTCCTGGGGTTTAGTGATAAGAATGGGAGGTATCTCTAGTTGAAAGTTTAGGGAATGGACCCTAATGTATCCATCATGTTTTATGTTATTTAATTCGGATAGGAAGTAAGAGCAAGACTCTAACACTCACGATGGGGTGAAAGGACCGCAGAACCACCTTATGTCCATAACAACTTCTAGTGAGGTTTGGGGGTGGAAACGGCCCGCAGGGACCGGCATTATCTGTAGACGGAAAAGGACCACAGGGTCCGAGCGGAGTAACTATTTAGGATCGAGGGTGGAAATGCCCCTCAAGGACCGGCATTATCCGGGGGCGGAAAAGGACGACATGGATCGGGTGGAGCAACTATTTTAGGATCGGGGATGGAAACAACTCACAGGGATCGGCAATGAAAGGACCACAGGGACCAGGGCATAATGGCATAATAGTATGACCATTTTTGACTGCAGAGGCGGAATTGGACCGAATATCTGCAACGTCATCAGTCGCTAGATGAATATCAGGATTGGGAAAGAGTATAAAGTAGGATGCATGGCGAGGGATCGAACTCTACAATTAGGAAAAGGTGAGCTTAATTTGGGAAGTATGTAGTATGAGATGCATACGTTTCTAATTCAAGGGTGCATTAGAATAGGAGCATCATGTGCATTTGAGGATTGTGCATTAGATCCTAGGTCATGGCATACAGTGACCCTTGTGATTTTAATGCAAATTTTCCTTTGCATTAAATATTGGTTATTGAGTTTCGGAGAGTCGCTGATTTTATCAGCATTGCATCAGTTATATTCAACTTACGTGCCCACGGTCGGATTAGTTGCAGGATTGCTGATCGTGGAGCTGGGGACTCGAGTTGTAGGACGCAATTAGCGGAAAGATATTGTCCAATTCACTGTAAAGATTCCTGATTGTCATACAATATAATTTATGATGTAAATTACCATTGTGAATTCATGATGTAATTCTATGATAAACAAATTGTACTTGTAATAACATTGTGGCTATATCAAGTTTTAATTTCTTGTGATTTTTCTGTGTTTGAACTCATTTGAACGAAAGATTCTGGCTTGTTTCTCGAGCTTCCTGTTTACAAAAATTGGGTCATTACACACTAACACTTGTGATTTGACTACACATTTTCCTTCTTGCATCAAATATTGATTGTTGTGTTTGCGAAGTCGTTGGTTTTATCAGCATTGCGTCAGTTGCTTTCAACTGACGTGTCCATAGTCTGTTTAATGCAGGACTACTTGATCGTGGAAGCATGAGACTCGAGCTGTGTGGAATGTCCAAGTGGAGATTGTATTTTGTATAGTAAATTTTATTGATGTAATTCATGATGAAAAATTTATGTAAGATTGTATTGTACAATGTAACATTCTGAGATGCAATAAAAGTTTTTAATTTCCTGTATTTTTCTGTGTTGTGAGACTATTTGAAGTAAAGATTACGGCTTGTATCTCGAGTCTCCTAGGTACGGAACTCGGGGCACTACAAACTCATTGCAGGGATCGACGAGCGGGACACCAAACTCATTGTGTTGAGTCAATGAGTTGTTGGAGGAGCTCAAGCGCGAGCAGGGAACCAAACTCATTGTATGGAGTCAATGTGTTGTTGGAGGATCTCGAGCGAGGAGTCGTGCACAAAACTCAACGTATAGAGTCAATCAATTGTTGTATGGGCTTGGGAAAGGAGCGAAGCACTAAACTTATTGTTGTTAGGTTTCAAAGGCAATCACAGATTAAAAATATAGTGGAAAAATTACAAAAAGATCGAAACCATGCCATGGATCCATGCGAAAAACCATAAATCGTGTTTAGAATTTATACCTTAAAGATGGATCTGGCGTCTCCACAATATGCCGATCATAGCACTGCATTATTGTGGTGCCTCTACGGTATCCACACAATCAGAAAGAAAAACGGCTCTCCCTCAGACAGTGGTGCTAGCGGGAACAAGATGTTCCTCATGATCTCTTTCTCTCTCACTTTATGTGACGGCTAGGGTTTTCCACATGTGTCTTTTTCACAGATACATATCATATATATAGGTGCAGAAAATCAACCATAAGAGAGTAATGAGGTTGTTGGGCTCACAATCTGACCTGGGTCAGATTCGTGTGTAGACCATTGAAATTTCGTCGGCCCATTTAATATAATTGAATGTCCAACCAATGTCAGGAGTCCAAGTCTTACATGGATCCCCAATTAAATTCATCTTATGAATTTAAATCCCAATTTTGATCCATTCTAAGTGTGTGACCCTGTAGGTTCCATTACGTTGACATTAATACTAAAATCATATTCTAATATTACAAACCATGAGTGGTATCTAGCAATACATCACTGCTACTCGAATAATGGGAATGTCAGTGATTTGACATAACCTATTCGTGACCAATGTTACCATGTAGTCTAGTCCATTTGTCCATATATCTTAATTGACCACGAGGCATATAGCATGTCATCATTGTATTGATCAAACTTTGGTTTCTTGATGTCCGAGTAGACTTACTAAAACAAATTAGTTCAATATCTCATATTGACTCATTTGAGCATGACCATGCATTTTACAGTGTCACTCAATCAAAGGGCCTGTAGATATCGCTCCTAATATGTAAGAGGGACAAATCCTATCTAAGTCACTTACATCCCTCTGCATAATTTATATTATATCCCGTAGTCGACTTTATAATCACCTTATTGCAGGCAAGGTTTGACGAATTAAAACATATAACTTCCCAGGTAGGGAACCGTAGTGACTTCAAGTCAAAGAACTACGTACACCATGGTCACTGTAAGAACGGCTTATGACACTAACATAATGATCCATGCAACGTTCTCATGGTGGGTCAGTCTAGTACATTATTACTCTAATATATACCTATGTGAAGACTTGATATCTCATATCCATAACCCGTGAGAATGGTCATCCGTCTATCCACACACTAGTCTATATGTATTATCGTTGTCCTAATTCACAATAATACTTGACTAGGGACATTCAAGAACAATGTTCTGATTTCAGCCAATAGGATCTCACAATCAAGTCATGCACTTGATATCCCTTAGCATTGAACTTACTATTCTAAGGATTTTATTATGTTCATTTAATTCACAATAAATAACACAACAAATAAAATGCCTAAATATGAAATAAATGTCATAATACAATATAAACTTGTAATGTCAATATACAACTGGCCTATAGGGCATACACCAACAATTGTATGGAGTCGATGAGTTGCTGGAGGAGATAGCTGATAGACCGTAGGGTATCCACAGCACAGGTTAGCTCGAAGCATCCCTTGTGGCCCCCTAGCAGATAGACCGTAGTCTATGGCTTGTTCGCCCTTCTTGATATAGAACATGACGGAGTTCCGGGGGTCCATCCCCTAGCTCCGACAGGAATCTCTCCCACCCTTATCATGACACTTTAGAAATTAACAATGCTCTCAACTCGTGAGAAGGCAAAGACCGCATCCCTTTGACAGGAAGGGTACAACCAATAACACCACCTACTGTTGGCCTATAGAATAGGTCGGATCACAAGGTATCACCCTTAATACCAACTCTTTCACTTCGGCAAAAATGATAATAAATAAGGGTTAAGTAGTAATAGCTATAAGTTACTACCTTAACGATGTCACTAATGGTAAACAATCCGAGGGATGACAACAGTACTAACACAACATGCTAGGTCTTAAGTTAGACTTCGCAAGATAACTCTACTAGGTGCTCAACCTAGACTTACCAGAATCCCTAAGGATCCTGTTCATAGCCTATCGATCCAAGACCCTGGCAATACGAACGTATTCGCATGCTACTGCACTGAACTTGGATTCCATGTAGACTCCTGGCCTGCGATCAACCAACACCGGTTAAGATCTGACGGTGCACGAGGGGTGAGTTGTCCACAGTCCATGAGGAGTAAAATAAATACTCGTCTTGATGGTTGATGGTCCCTAGGGCAATGATATCACCCTAGATGAGCACAATAACTGCGTACTAGCTAATAAGTTACGTACGAGAAAAACAACTTACATACGAGCCGACTAGCCACGTATGAGCCCAACAAATTACATCCGAGCCAACAGGCTAAGTATGCGATAAATGAATCATATAGAAGTAACCATAAAAGTCTTCTAACAACCTAGAAGCGAAATAACATGCTACTAGCAAAACTTGATCTCTTATACATAAAAGCATCATACAAAGCCTTCTAAAAACCTACAAGCAATTAAACATGCTACTTGATTTGGCTAAAGATATGACTAAATCGGGACCGTTCAAATCAGGCACGAATCATAAAGCTCTCAGGGGTAAAACGGTAATTTCACCAACAAACGGGTCCGAAATGGAAACTGGGTCTCTTCTTCAGGGCCCAACAACCCATGAATGGATCTGTCCTGTTAAATACGGGTCCTAACCCATTACAAACTAGTTCAGAAGGATAAAGAGGATTCAGATTCGTAATTATCCCTAAGAGGTAGTTTTAGCCACTTCTATCCATCTACACCAGGAAGTAGAGATTTGTTCTTATCTCGAAACGGATCCCTAAGGCAACTATAAATACCCCTCTCCCCCTACCGTTACAAGGTAATGAATCTTTGCCTATCTAAAGCTCTTTCTTAATCTTCCTGGTTATTGAAAGAGTATCGGAGGGTTCGTCGTCGGGATCCATTCCGGTGTATCGAACTTTGTGCAGGTTCACGACAGCAGCAAAGAACGAGTCAACACATAGGCGGAGTCAACAGGTTCGCTTTTACTATTTTCCTCAAAGAGCTTACAAATTCTTCTGTTTGCTCCCACAGCAGAAATCAGCAACAACAGTTTGGCGTCGTCTGTGCGAAATAGAAGCAGTAATCCAGTCCTCTCTCCTCAACCAAACTAGTTTTGAGCCATGCCTCCCATGAAGGGAAAGACCACGGTCTCTAACGGCAGAGAAACTCCCGCACCTTCTCCTCCAGTAATTGAGGTTCCCCCTCCACCCACGCAACACGTCCAATGGCCTGGACATCCGCTTCATCAACCCGTCCAACAACCACAGCCTGGATGGACACTTCCTCAACAACCTCAGCTCCAGCCAGCTCCTCAAGGGCCACAAGAGGCTGCTGGGGGACCCTCCTGCTGGAGTCGACAGGGGCAACATCCTCATCGTGACCATGTGTCGGTACACAAACCCTCGTCCGACTCCATGGCCTTGCACAGTCCCCCTATGCCAAAGGATATCCGGAACATGATCATCAACCGGAAGTATGGAGAAGACCTCCGGGCCCGCTTAGATGAGAGACGGACTCATGACGGGATACCCTGCCAGGAACATCAAAGGGGTCCAACGATCCGATCTCCTAGAGCTCGGTCACCTCGTAGGCCTGATCACAGAAGGTCCAACTCTCCTATGAGGCGGAGAGAGTCGCTCCAGCGCCTTTAGAGGAGAAGCCGCTCTCCAGTCGGCCGACCCTCCCCTCGCGACCACCGGGAGCAGGAGGCCCCAGTCACGAGGGCAGAGTTCCAGCAATTCAAAGAGGCAGTCCTGAGGGCGCTCAATGTTGCCCCCGACCACCGTCAGCGAGTGCCCAGTCCTCAATCTGCCCGGGACCATAGGTACCATACGCCCAGTCCTCAACCTACCCCGAGCTATCGTCATCGCACTCCTAGTCACCTTCCGTGCGAGGACGAGTCTCGGGCCTCAGTAAGGTATGAGCAGAAGGAAGATTCGGTCTGCCGCTGTCCCCACGAGATGGAGAAGCACCTTGGCTGATTGGACGGAGAGGAGGAGCAACAGGCACGAATTTTTTACCCCAGCAGACCCCCATTCTCTCGGACTATAATGGAGACACCAGTCCGAGATGACTTCAAGCCTCCTTATTTTGAATCACATAACTGGCAGTCCGACCCCGCTGACCACATTGAGAGTTTTAAAACTCTCATGATGATATATCACGCATTATACGCCCTCCTCTGCAAGACCTTCCCAGCCACTCTGAAGGAGCCTGCAAGGGAATGGTACTCCCATCTAACCCCGGCCTCCATCTTCTCCTTCGATCAGCTCGAAGGCCTCTTCCTGACTCACTTCGTGAGTAGCCGACGATCTGGAAAGACGAGCACCTCTCTGCTATTGCTTTATCAAAGGAAGGGCGAGCGGCTGAGAGTCTATGTCAAGCGTGTCACCGCGGAGGCAAGATCCATCACCTCCCTCAACCAGTCCGTTGCCTCCACCGCCTTCCAATCCAATGTCGTTAATGACAGCCTCCAAGCATCCCTCTGCAAGAAGCCCCCTCGGGATTTCTCAGAACTCTTGCTTAGGAGTGAGAAATTCATCCGAGCGGAAGAAGCCCTCTCCTGCCCTGCATTTGAAGGACCGTCCTCCGGAAATAAACGGAAGGGCGTTGAAGAAGAAGGAGCTAAGAAGTTCCAGAAGGACAATGGAGGCCAGTGTCGCCCTCCTCCCCGCTTCGAGAAGTTCACTCCACTCAACCCGAGTGTCTCGGCCATCCTGATGGATGTTGGGAAAGAGGGTTTTATTCTGCCCCCTCCAAAGATGAACACCCCGGGGAAGAAGAGGAACTGGGACAAGTGGTGCCGCTTCCACAGGGACCACGGCCACGACACAGATGACTGTCGGGTCCTGAAAGACGAGATCGAGGCCCTCATTCAGAAAGGACAGCTCTCTAGGTTCGTGAGGAAGGATAGGGCCGATCCTCCTCCGCCCCCCAGGGGGGCTAATAAGCGACCCGAGTGGCTCGTGGAGAACCTGGACTCCGAGCCAGAGGCCATTCTGCATCTCATCCATGAAGGCCCAATGGAGGGAGATTCCGACTCCTCTCGAAAGCCTTCGTTTGGGAAGTAAATTCTGTGTAGAATTGTCCTCTCCCCAAGGGTCTAAGGGTTCCGGTCACTTTCTCGGATAGAGACTTAGAGGGCGTTCGAACCCTCCATTGCAACGTATTGGTCATAAACCTCCACATGGCCAACTTTGACGTACGTCGGGTCATAGTAGAAAATGGCAGTTCAGTCAACATTCTCTTCTTAGATGCCTTCCAAGGGCTCAAGCTATCCAGGGATTGGCTCAAGCTCACCGGCTACACTCTGCACAGGGTTCACAGGAGTGCCAGTGATGATCAAGGGTGTCATAACTCTTGACGTAACTGTTGGCAAAACTCCCACCACCTGAATCGAGTCGATGGACTTCATGATGGTAGATGTGAAAGCCGCCTACAACGTAATCCTAGGCCGACCAGGCTTAGCTGCTCTGCAGGCCATACCATCGACACACCACATGAAGATGAATTCCCCACCACAGCAGACGTGGGAGAAGTCAGAGGAAGCCAGGAGGCGACCCGCAAGTGCTACATGGCCTCGGTGGGAGGACCTGTCCTCTCCCTCAAAGCTCTTGAACTCCCTCAAGGGAGTAGCCCACCTATATCGGAGCCAGTCGGTGAGCTGGATGAGGTGGCCTTTACAGAAGGAGATCCAACCCACAGATTCATAATTAGCAAAGTCCTGCCCCTCCCATTCGCTCCTGACATTATACAGTCCCTAAGGGGAAAGCGAGACCTCTTCGCCTGGACTGCAGCTGATATGCCGGGGATCTCCGAGGAGCTCCTCATGCACCACCTTAGTGTCACCTCGGGGGCAAATCCGTTCGGTAGAAGCGACGCAAATTTGCCTTCGAGCACCAGCAAGCTATCAATGAGGAGGTTGAGAAACTCCTTAGAGCCCGGTTCATACAGGAGGTCAACTATACAGAGTGACTCTCCAATATCATGATGGTCAAGAAGGCAAACGGGAGCTGGAGGATCTGCATCGACTTCATGGATCTAAACAAAGCCTGCCCCTAAAGATCTGTTCTCACTCTCGAGCATCGAAGCCCTGATTGATGCAACCTCGGACCATGAATTCTTAAGCCTCATGGATGCGTTCTCTGGGTACAATCAGATAAGAATGTTCCCTCCCGACATCCTGAAGATCTCCTTCGTCACTGATCAGGGTCTGTATTGCTACCGGGTCATGCCCTTCGGGCTTAAGAATGCTGGTGCAACCTACCAATGCCTTGTTAATAAGATCTTCAATGATCAGATTGGGCGGAATATGGAAGTCTATGTGGACGACATGTTGGTAAAGAGCATCAGCGGGTCAGATCATGTCTTCGATCTCCAAGAAGCTTTTTGACGTATTTAGGAGACATAATGTGAGATTGAACCCGAACAAGTGTGCATTCAGAGTCTCGTCCGGTAAGTTCTTAGGATTCATGGTCAGCCAAAGGGGCATAGAGGCCAACCTCGAGAAGATCCAAGCCATACTCAACATGGATCCCCCCTCCAACGTTAAAGACGTGCAGAGACTCACCGGGCACCTTGCGGCGATAGGGCATTTCCTCTTAAATCTGGGGAAAAGTGCCTCCTATTTTCAAGGCCCTCAAGGGGGGATAAAGGCTTTGAATGGGGGCAACAGCAGCAAGTGTCCTTCGACCAACTCAAGGACTACTTAGTTAACCCCCCACTCTTTAGCAAGCCAAGGCCCAGGGAGGTCCTCTACCTATACCTCGCCGCTTCGAAGTAGACCCTTAGCAATGTCTTGGTAAGAGAAGAAGACAAGATGCAGAGGCCCATCTACTACGTGAGTAAACTCCTTAGGGATGCCAAACTCTGTTACCCGAAGCTAGAGAAGATGGCTTATGCCTTGGTCATGGTGGCCCGAAAGCAACGCCCGTACTTCCAGTCACACTCGATGGTCGTTCTTACCGACCAACCACTCAAGCAAGTCCTCCACAAGCTCGAGACCTTCGGGCACCTTACGAAGTGGTCCATCGATCTAAGCTAACATGATATCAGCTATCAGCCTTGAACTGCTATCAAGGCTCAAGCACTAGCTGAGTTAATAATGGAGAGTACGATTCCCGAGGGCAGCAAAGCAATGGGGGAACCCCTTTTTTGGACGGTGTATGTAGATGGGTCCTCGTGCGTCAATGGGAGTGGAGCAGGAGTCATCCTAGCAGGCCCAGATGATTTCATCCTCCAGTACTCCCATAATATCAACTTCAGAGCATCCAATAGCGAGGCCGAATATGAAGCCCTTATAGCAGGCCTATGCATGGCTCGCAAGGCAGGGGCAAAGCATGTCAAGATATTTAGCAACTCGCAGCTGGTGGTGAACCAGGTATCAGGAAAGTACAGAGCATGAGATGGTCGCATGGCCAAGGTACTTGGCCATGGTCAAAGAGCTGATGGCCTCTTTTGAGGAAGCACAACTCCAGAGGATCCCCCTAGAAGAGAATGCGCAGGAGGATGCCTTTTCAAAGCTAGCTTCCTCCTTCCTCCTAGGGCTCGAACAAACTGTCTTCATAGATGTTCTACTGAAGCCCAGCATCGAGGAAGAAGGTCCCTGAGCCGATGGAGATGCTGCCCTTGCAACTCGAGGAGAATTGGATGAGGCCTCTGCTTTAGTTCCTTATAGATGGGATCCTTCCATTTGATCCTAGAGTGGCCCGAAAAATCCGAACCAGGGCCGAGCGGTACACCCTCATCGAGGGAGTCCTGTACAAATGCTCCTACACCGAAGTAGACGGTCGACCCTACTTGAGGTGTCTCTCCACGGACGAAGCCCAGTACGCCTTGAAGGAAGTGCATGAAAGGATATGTGGCGCTCACTTAGGAGCAAGGTCCCTTACCCGCAAATTCTTGAACTATGGATATTTTTGGCCTACTCTCCTTCGCGATGCCGAAAAACACGTTCGGCAATGCGGCCCTTACTAAAAATTGTCAACAATCCGCCGCCTACCGTAAGCTCAGCTCTCATCTCTATCCAGTCCGGTCTCTTTTGCAATGTGTGGAATAGTCTTGCTCGGGCTGTTCCCTCCAGCACCAGGGCAGCTAAAGTTCCCTGTCATGGAGATTGACTACTTCTCTAAGTGGATCGAAGCTGAGCCCCTATTGATGATCATGGAGAATAGGGTGCAGCACTTCTTTTGGAAGAACGTTGTATGCAGATTCGGCGTGCCCCGAATCTTGATAATGGACAATGAAACTCAGTTCACGGGGGCAGCATTCCATGCTTTTTGCACGGACCTTGGCATTCAGCAATGACTCTCCTCGGTCTCCCACCCCCAGTCCAACGGTCAGGCAGAGAACGCCAATCAGCAAATTCTCTCCGGCCTGAAAAAGAGACTGAGTAGGTTGGCTAAAGGGTTATGGGTAGAGCAGCTCCCTAATGTGCTCTTGAGCTATCGCACTACGAAGATGACCCCTATGGGATAATCACCCATCAACCTCATTTATGGCTCCGAAGCCGTTATCCCCTTGGAGGTGGGTCTACCGTCCCCCCGCTTGATTACTTACAACGAAGAGCAAAATGCGAACGAGCTTCGCGGTAACTTGGACCTCATTGATGAGCTCCGTGAGAGATCCTCCATTCGGCAAGAAATCTATCGGCGTAGGATCGAGCAATCCTACAACAGAAAAGTCCGCCCTACCAATCTCATAGAAGGATACCTGGTGCTTAAGAAGCTGTCTATTGCTTTTCCCAGCAAGAAAGGCAAATTGGCACCCAGTTGGGAGGGACCATATAGGATCTCCAAAGTTGTCCGCCCGGATGCTTATCAACTTGAAGATCCGGGGGGCAAGAGGGTGCTGCGGACATGGAATGCAGAGCACTTGTTGAAGTACCAAGAGGGTGTTTAAACACCGCTCCAAGCAACTTTTCCAATAGAGTTCTCCTTAAAGGGGTGCTGAGGACATAGAACGCAGAGCACTTGTTAAGTACCAAGAGGGTGTTTAAACACCGCTCTAAGCAATTTCTCCAATGGCATTCTCCTTAAAGCAAGTTAAAATTTCTTTTTTTCTTTATCAAGTGTAATAACGGCCTGCAACTTAGAAGCAGCTGCCTAGTTGTTTTCTATAAAAGTGATGTACCCCCTGGAAATTCTCTATTCCAAATATTCTGGTTGTACTACTTTTAGGCTTACAAAAATAAAAAAATTAAAAAAATAAAAAAAAATTAAAACAACAGCTTCGGAGTCAATACTTGGTTCGACGAAACTTCTGCTACTTGCGAACGAGCAAGCACGGAGTAGTTCACCATTCGGAATTGCACCCACAAATGTTGATACTCTCTAAACGACAAGTTCGGAGTCCAATACTGGGTTCGACGCAGCTTCTGCAACTTGTGAACGAGCGAGCACGAAGTAGCTCACCATTACTTATTACCCCCACAACTGTTGACACTTGCAAACACTAGCAAAATGCAAACTCTCACAAGAAGCTCGAGAAGTGACTATATTATTTCATCAAAATTTGAGGTACAATTCTAATTCTAGACCAAAAACTCACTATTTGAGATACAACTCATATGAAACAACGACTACAAGATTACGATATTCCGCCATAATCCCTCCTAGGGAGCGGGATGCTTCTATTAAGCCATAAGCGGGGTGGCGAGCGCTGTGTCGCTGTCGCCTCACTTCCATAGAAGTCTCCAAGCCAGCAAGATGAGTAGCGTCGTCGACACCTAAGAGCCTTAGAGTCGCCCCAACAGATGCCCGCTTAAAGAGCTGGCCACCCCGCTTTGTGTCGCTAGGGTGTCTCATGACGGGGAGCAAGCGTAGCGCTAACTCATGGAATGACCTTCCTTGTGCGTACTCACCTCAGGGGCAGGAAGTGCTTCTGACGTTACTCCCTTTAGAAAGCCATCGCAGGCAAAGGTTCTCTGTCTCTAGCTCTACGATCCGTTCTGTAATCCCTGTTTTTCCAAAAATGTATTTTCTGTGTATTTTCTTTATTTCAAATTTTTGTAAATTAGTTTTCCGCTTTCGAACTATTTTTGTTAAAATGTGTTATTGGACTTTCTATTAATGTCTATTTTAATCAATGGTTTTATTTGTAACTACTTTTCTAACAAATTTATATTATAATACCAATCTTATTATTTTCACTATTACTTGGGTTTCTATTATTATTACTACTATTATCGTTTTTATCACTTTTCCTTATTATTATTATTGTTACTATCAGTATTATTTCGCTAGTGTTGTTATTTGCATTATTATTATTTTTATTGTTAAAATTTCATTATTTTATAAATTATATTTTACTAGTTATTTAAGTTTTCTTATTGGATTTTTTTTATAAAGCCCAACTACCCATATACCCATTAATTCACCCATTAGTACACCCAAACCCATTTATCCATATACTAAATCCTATTACCCATTTGCACTATCCTAACCGTTTTCCCCTTAAACCAATCCAATATCTCCCTAAAACCCATTACCCAAAACCACCCCTACCCGTTATCCTAAGACCCAATTAACATAAACCCGAAACCCCCCAGACCCGGTTACCCCCTCTGCCGTCATCTCACAACTAACCCTAAACTTTCCTTACCTATTTATTAACCCATGCAAACTCCCTTCCGCCGCTTCGCCTTCCCTCTCCTAGTCTCCCTCCTGATCCCTCCTTCCCTTCTCCTCTCCTACGGCGATGCCTGAGCACTGCCAGCTCGACTGCACCTCTCCATCCTTATCTTCCTTGTGTACCCTTACCCGCTGTGCACCCTCTCCCGTTCTCCCCTCCACTACAGTGCGCCCCAGTCGAACCGCCCCCTACGCCTTCCTGTCTACCTCGCGATGCGCCAGAGCGCCGCTCTCAGTAATGCCCTTCTATCGCACCTCCGCTATAGCAGCAGCCGCACCGACCTCCCTCCTCAGCAACAAACCGGATCCCCTTCAATGCAGCATCGGCATCAGCGACAACGATAGTAAGACCCACTATCGCTGCCGTGTGCCTTGACGTCGCTCGGTTCCCCTTGCCGTCGCTGTCCCTACTCTTTCCGTTGTGGTGCGTTGTGTGTTTGGGTTCAAGTTGTTCGTTGGGTTTCGTCCGTCGTTGTTCCGGCATTGGTCCGTGGTGGTTGTTACTCGTGGTTGTGGTGTGGGTGTTTTCGTTGTTCGTGAGTTTGGCTCGTGGTTGCGTTCGTAGACTTTTTTGGTCGCTTTTGGTTTGTGTGATTCGTTTGGGTTCGTCCGTTCGTTGTGTTCGTTTTCCGAGAATCCGTTCCCGTTATTCATGGTCTTGCATCGTTTCTTCGTAGGTTAAGGAAAGTAGCTTGTACTCAATTCTTTTGTATGATACAAGTCATAAATACCGCTTGTAGTGTAGTTGAGTTCTAATGACAACTCTTGTGTGTTATTCTTGATAGGTTGTCTCTATAGTGTTATTCGACCATAGTTGACTCACGCCACAAACTTGACATGAACAACATAGGTTTTGCCCGTTCTTGATTTGATCATGTATGTGAGATTTTGTGAGATTGGGAATTTTTTGAGATCCATGTGATAGACTTGCTTTGGATATGTTAATTACCCTATTTCATGATGTTTGGATACTTGGTAGACTCGATTACGTGTCTGGTTGTGTTTGTATTAATTTTCGTTGGATCTATGTTGATTTTGGGTTTTGAGAAAATTCTGTGTTTTGTCGATGATCTGTCTTGATCAGTAATTTAGACCATATTAAGGTCAGAATATTAATTTTTGTATAAAACATGAGTTTTAGAGGAATTCGTCTTCTTTCTAACCCCTCTGACCTTGCTCGATTTCGTTTTCGTATGTGTGAGATATGACTGTTTTACTACAGAGGTGTAGACCAATTCCAGATTTCGTTTCTTGATGATTTTGATGAATAAACTATTTTTATTCTTGTGTTAACTATATTATTTGGATCTGAAAATTTGGTGAGTATTTCTAAACTTATCTAGGGATTATCCAGTATTTTGGCAGATTTTATTGATGAGTTTTATATGTCGTTTCATGCTTGTTTATGAAAGCTATACTTGCTGTATTTTGCTCATTGTTCTGTAAGGAATCGTATTTTCGCCCTATTTCCTTCTACTGTATGGAAAATATTTATGAAAAATGAAAGTTAGATTATTTTGTCTATTTTCATCTCCCTTTGGCATATTTTGATTTCATTTCACGGTTTGCGAGATATTGCAGTTTTCGTACAGCAGTGTTGAGAATTCCAGATTTGCCAAACTATCATTTCTTGAGGTTTTCCAATTTTTGTTGACTGAGATAATTTTACTGGAATATTATGAAACTTTACATTATGATACTAGACATATAGGGGTTTACCCCAGATTTTTTCGGGATTTATTTGAGGTGTTTTGATGCTGTTTTTCTGACTTTGAATATGATTTCTGATTTCTGGCTGAACGTATTTTCTGGATTCCAATCCGTTTTGACTCATGTTTTTCTGAAACACTATATGACTTATATGTATTTGCTGGATTCGGGTGGAAGTCTATTTTCCAGATTCTTTGACTGATTCAGATTTGGATTTCTGTAGTGACGGGAATCACTGTTTTAGTACTGTACTTTCATGTTGTCCTGAATATAAACATACACTGTTTTGCTCGTTTATTTGACTGTCTCTCATCTATGCATACTTATTTGTTATCTTAGACCTGATACTGATTATACTATGTTAGTTTGATAATGTTTCATGCTTATACATGCCTGTTTGAGAATAATAATAAATAATCAAGCCGGAGTTTTAATGGGAAAGATCTAGTAGTGGATAGTGCAGAAACGTGTACTCGGAAGGAGACTTGTGTTTCCTGTATGACATGTTACCGATCAAGTTACCGAACAAGTTTACCGATCAAGTTACCGATCAAGTTAATTTCTATTACCGATCAAGTTTACCGATCAAGTTACCGATCAAGTTACCGACCAAGTTCTGCGATTGTATGAATAACCGAGTACACTGCCCTGTATGGTCCCCTACGAAATCTAAGAGAAACTGTTTGTTGTAGAAACCATGCAGTAAAAGCTGGGATGCATGAAGTGTTACCTAGATAGTAATCACTATAAGACTTGACACATGATACTTGAACATGATTCTTGAACATGATACATGCTTACTTGATAGTTGACTACATGATACATGATACATGAGACTTGAGACTTGACACTTGATACATGATTACATGATACTTGATACTTGATGCTTGTTTACGTGATACTTCTTTACTTTACATTTGATTCATGCCATTTACACTTGCTCACCGTGCCATGCTAGTTGTTTATGTTGACATCATGTATATTTCACGATATTAGTTAGTTTTCCCCATGTACTTATATCCTGCATTACAAGCGGCCCGTAACTTGCAATTGATGGGTACCTTGTTTTCTCTTTTTCTCTTTCCTGCAATTTATTAAATTGCAGATTTTGGAGATCAGCTGCCAGATGGAATAGGCGAGATGAGATATTAGTTGTTGGAGCTCTTGTTACATTTATTTATTTTCCTGTTATTCATGAATAATTGTATCTGCTACTTGGATATTTATTTTGTACTTGGGCGATGTGATCCATGGATTATTAACTTGTTCAGATCTAATTTATTTGAGAATTATAAATTTGTTTCAAGTAAATTTGTTGGTATCTTGATTCGATTATACATGCTTGGTTGATTCTTTTGCTTACGACTCTGATTATTCTTGTGAAATGTTGTAAAGATTCTTGAACAGCTTATGGATGATGAAAATCATTCGCTGGGCTTTCGTCGCGTATCCATATTTCATATTCTTTTTGGGAAGCGGGGCATGACACGTTCCTTCAGCGAGTCGTCCGTCACTCTGACCTTGAAGCAAGGCATTCGGCTCGAGCTGCCCCCACGAGAAGCCTCGGAGATAGCCCTTCGAAGGTGCGTTGCCTCCAAACTCTTTTCAAGCACTACGTTCTTCAACTCGTCTCTCTCAGCCCTAGTATCGAATAGAGACTGACGAAGGAACTTGAGTCTCGGGTCTTGGCTGACGGCCATTGAGGGACATGTCTCCTCCTCTTCAGGGGGCACTTTGCGAGCCTTCTCCTCTAGGAATTTCAACTCGGAGTCTCGACGGGCCAACGTCAGCTTTAGATGACTCAACTCGACTCGGATTTATAAAGCCTCTCTCGGGATCGCGCGAGCCCCAACTTGGAGACGCCTAGGTTAGACCGTAGACGAGACACTTCGCTAATCTGTGAAAGTCGAACAAAAAAAAGGGGGCGTGAATCTTTAAGTCCGAGGAGCCAACATGAAGATACTAAGTCTTAACGAATCTACTGCAGGACAGCTCAGAAGTAAAGCAAACAAGTTTCGAAGACATACAAGTTTCAAAACCATAACACTTAGTCAAAAAAAAAAATCATTTCATTGAAATTCAACAAGTACACGCGGTGGCCAGTCCGCGATTAGGCAACATTTCTTGGTTCAAAATAGATATGAACTATTTCTAGGTCAAGGGCAGACCTCTTTTACGTGATCCTCGATCGCTGAGGGCTCCGACCCTTGTGTGGCGGCGACGATCGCCAGGGGCATAGCCTCCGCATCAGCTTCAACCTCTGCCTCGTCGACCACGACCACGACCACCTCGACCTCGTTCTCTTCTTTACCCTCCTCAGAGGCATCATCGAACCCCGGGACGGGGTCAGGGATAGGAGCCATCCGGCGCAGTCTACCTCCATGTAGCTCTCCTTCTCTTGTGCGATTGCACGGGCATAGGCCCTCGCCATATTGACGGCGAGGTACCCTTTCGCCCTCTCCATGGCTTCGGCCTCGGCCTCCTTAGCCGCGGCAACCCTAGCCGCAGCGACGGCGTCCTTCTTGTCCTTCGCCGCCGACTCCTTTTGTTAGATCAGCAAAGCATTGCTGGGCTCGAGCTTCGCCACACGACTATCGAGGTACTCCAACTTTGCAGACTTCCCCTCAGCTTCGGCCCTCAGCTGCTCGAGTTCCTTGGCAATCCGAGCCTTCTCTGCCTGAGCTCGATCCGTCTATTGCTTCAGTTCCGTCTCTAGTTCGATCATCTTTTCCATCAGATGACCGAAGTGGGAAGTTATTTGCAATAAGGCGGAGAACCATGAAGAACTCAGAAGGAGTAGTTTCAAAAAGTTGAAAACCACACATCCACAATACTTACCGATACCGCCGCTCGTGCAATCTCGAGCACGTCGTCTCCAACACCGCCAGCATCCATGGCAGCCCTGTCCTTCGATGTCGAGTCCCCTAGAAACCCATCGAGCTTGCGGGCTTCCCAGTCCGGGACGAAGATTTTCTTGTGCTCCTCGGTCAGGAACACCTCAGGCTTAGCCATTAACTGTGGGGCCTCCAAACCCAAAGCCTCTGCTAAGGGAAAGCCCCCCACCTATATTGAGGTCGACACTGCTGTGGGGGTCGGCGGCCGTTGAACAACGGCAGCCAGCACCGCCACCTGCTCCACGGCAACGGCGACTATCTTCACCCTCGGTGGGGACACCTTGGAGACCACCCTCTTCATCTTCCACGGGGCCTTGCTGCTCAGATACCTGCGTTATGCCAACATGGCGTCGAAGTCCATAGTTTCTACAACAACAAAAAAAAAGCAGGGAGAGAAATGGGTTATGTGCAAGTAATACCAGACTCAAGAAGAAGAACGCGAGGCTAAAAATAAACCGCATACTAGGGTTTATACGGCTAAGACCCCCCCTGAAGAGCACGTCCTCGTCAAGTCCCTCCAATCGAACTTCGGCCGATCGAGAAGCATCCGAACCCTCGCGTCTTTGTCAGGGCTAAGCATCGGGCTCTCCTTCACCCACCTCGTGACCTCTTCGACCCAAGTCGTCGGGATGATCCACAAATCTCAACTCCGAATAAGGAAGTACTTGTCCCTCCAATGCTTTATCGAGTCGGGGCAACTGACGAGCTTGGTGCCATGCCTTGGGGCTAGATACAATCTAAACTCTGACTTATGTTGTTGATGGACCCGGTAAACGGTCCGCAGCACCCTCAAATCTGGCTCGAGCCCTGCCGCCTGACAGTGAAGGATGAACCCGTTGATCAGCCTCCACACATTCATCATGTACTAGACTGGGCTGATCTGAAACCACCGCAACACCTCTACAATGAAAGGATGAAAAGGCAGCTGCACCCCGGCTACGAAGGCATCGATAGGCCAGAAACACATGTTCACCGGCATCGGGGAATTGGCCATCACTCCGGGTCCTGGGAACATTAGTTCAAATTCTTCAGGGATCTAAAAACACTCCCGAATCGATGCCAGATCTACCTCATTGAGTATGGAAATCATGTCGTCGACCTCCGAAGTCTCTCTACCGGCATTCTCCTCGAAGCTCTGCCCCATGCCATACATTATGTGCTCGGCCTGTTTGTCCGGATTGTACCGGACCCTCTAAAGTCCAGTCAGCACCCTAGGCAGTCTGCCGAACTCCCCCATCCTCCACTGATTCTCAACCGTGGTCTCCACTACGACCGAAGAAGACCCTGCTACCGCGTTGCCTTTGTCTATTGAAGGAACTTGGCTCGAGGTTGACTCATGAGCGAGAGTAGGGGAGGTCTCCTGCCATGGAGGAAAGCTAGACATTCTCTAAAAATAAACTATGTGTGAGATTACCTTGATGTGACAACGACAGTCGGAAAAGTCACCGGAAATTGGTAAAATCTCGCCTGAAGCTCCCGATAGTGAAAAAGAATCGCCTGAGTGATAAACTAGAAATTGAACAAGTGAAAGGAAGGGGGAAGTTTTATAGAGGAAACAAACCAATCGAGACTAAAAGGCCTCAAAAACTCAAAGGCCCGGCCCATTTACCGCAAGACGACAAAAAAGTGGAGAAAACTAAACAAGCGTTTGACTGGTCAACGGTCAAACAGTCAGCGTGCCACATGCCATTCTCCAGGACTTTGGCAACCTGTGCTGAGCACTCTTGCGACCGACGTCCAAATGTGAGAAAAAATCTCTCCTGTACTTCGGCAACCTATGCCGAACACTCTTGCCACCGATGTCCAAATTCGAGAAAAATCACTCCTGGACTTTGGCAACCTGTGCCGAGTACTCTTGCCACCGACGTCCAAATGCGAGAAAAAATCTCTCCTGGACTTCAGCAACCTGTGCCGAGCACTCTTGCCACCGACGTCCAAATGCGAGAAAAAAATCACTCCTGGACTTCGGCAACGTGTGTCGAGCACTTTTTCCATAGACGCCCAACTGTGAAAAAAATTCTCTCCTGGACTTCGGCAACGTGTGCCGAGCACTCTTGCCACCAACGTCCAAATGCGAGAAAAAAATCTCTCCTGGACTTTGGCAACCTGTGCCGAGCACTCTTGCTACCGACGTCCAAATGCGAGAAAAAATATCTCCTGGACTTCGGCAACATATGCCGAGCACTCTTGCTACCGACGTCCAAATGCGAGAAAAATATCTCCTGGACTTCGGCAACGTGTACCAAGCACTCTTGCCACCGACGTCCAAACACGAGAAAATGCATTGACTGGTCTACGGTCAATGGTCAACGGCCAAAGTGCCATGTGTCGCGCTCCTAGACTTCGGCAATGGGTGCCGAGCGCTCTTGCCACCGAAGTCTAAATGCAAGAAAATGTGTTGACTGGTCAACGGTCAATGGTCAACGGGAAACGGTCAAAGTGCCACGTGTTGCACCCCTGGACTTCGACAACAGTTGCCGAGTATCTTGCCACCAACCCCCGATGGTGGAAAACAGCTTGCCTCCCGATGCGCGCTCTAGATCTGACTGCCCAGATCGAGCCACGTCAGCAAAAGTACTGATCCACCCCCAGATCGCTCAGAAATTCGCGCCAGCAACACGATGGACATCCAGATCATGCCACGTCATTATTTCCATGATTAATCCTTTTATTTAAATTACAAATCGAATTAATTATTTAAAAATTGCGAAAAATAAATAAAAAATTCAAAAAAATTAATTAAAAATTCTAAAAGTTAATTATAAATTCGGGAGAATATTTTAAGCTACGGGAAAAATAATTGTTGATTATAATAATTAATTGGTGCTTTTTGAAACTAGATTGTTGCTTCGCAAAATTAAATAAATAATTCAAAAAATAGTTTAAAAATTGGGAAAAACCACCAAAAATCCAGAAGAGCCTAGGAATGGTTTTAGGCGTATTGCCAGCTCAAAAAAACACTGTCACTCCTCGAGCAAGATTTGAAACCCCTTTTAAGAGCTCCGATAAAGTTCTGTACGCCATTGATACAGTAAAACTACTCCCCAAAAGCTACAAAACACAGTCTTTAGGAGTAGGGGGATCGTGATATGGCTTAAAATAGGACTAAATCGGGACCGTTCAAATCTGGCACGAACTTTAAAGCTCTCAGGGGTAAAACGATAATTTCACCTACAAACGGGTTCATAATAGGAACTGGGTCTCTTCTTCAGGGCCCAGCAACCCATGAACAGATCTTTCCTGTTAGATACAGGTCCAAACCCGTTAGAAACCAGTTCAGAAGGATAAAGAGGGATTCAGATTCGTAATTTTCCCTAAGAGGTGGTTTTAACCACTTCTATCCATCTACACCAGGAAGTAGAGATTTGTTCCTATCTCTAAACGGATCCCTAAGGCGACTATAAATACCCCTCTTCCCCCACCGTTACAAGGTAATGAATATTTTCCTACCTAAAGCTCTTTCTTAATCTTCCTAGTTATTAACAAGAATGTTGGAGGGTTCGTTATCGGGATCCATCCTGATGTATCGAACTATGTGCAGGTACGTGGCAGCGACAAAGAACAAGTCAACACATAGGCGGAGTCAACATGTTTGCTTTATTATTTTCCTCAAAGAACTTACAAATTTGCCTGTTTGCTCCCACACCAGAAATCAGCTGCAAAACTACCCTTATCGGAATTCAACTTAGAAAGGTGAGAACATCGACATCAACTCTCTAGTTGAAAACTTTCTCACATTACGTAAGTAAGAGTTACAAAAACCTCGAACAATCTAAATAGCAAAGCTTCATCCGAAATGGCTATCTACTTGACTTTCAAAGGTCATAACTCCTACTCCGCTTTTCAGAATCTAACCAAATAGGACATTTTGGAAAGGTGAGAAACTCCACTACAACTCTCTAGTTGATGAACTTCTCAGATTCAATCATTAAAAGGTATAAAAACTTCGAACAATCCAAACAGCGAAGCTTCATCCAAATGGCTAACTGCTGTGACTTGTAACGGTCATAACTCCAACTCCGCTTATCGGAATCTAACTAAATAGGACATTTTGGAAATATGAGAATTCCAATACAGCTCTCTAGTTGATGATTATCTTAGATTCATTCATTAAAAGGTACAAAAACTTCGAACAATCCAAACAGTGAAGCTTCAGCCAAACGACTAGCTGCTGTGACTTGTAATGGTCATAACTCCTACTCCACTTACCGGAATCTAACCAAATAGGATATTTTGGAAAGGTGAGGAACTCTACTACAACTCTCTAGTTGACCACTTTCTCAGATTTCGCATGGAACTCAAAATCCAGTCCGTTGAACACAATTCAAAACAACAAAAGCACAGCAAAAGTTACAACAAAAGCTGAAACTTGTAAAGGTCGTAACTTTTGCAATACTTATCGGAAAATAACAAAATTGGGATTCCTAGAAAAAGGAGAATATCTACTACAACTTTCTAGTTGACTACTTTTCCAGAATCCTTATAGAGCTCAAAATTCATCTCTTTGAACACAACTCAAAAACAACAAAAAGCACAGCAAAAGATGAAACTTGTAAAGCTCGCAACTTTTGCTATACTTGTCGCAATATAACAAAATTATACTTTCTGGAAAGGGGAGAACATATACTACAACTTCCTAGTTAACAACTTTCTTAGATTCCTTATGGAATTCAATTCCCCGCTCTTTGAACACAATTCAAGAACAACAAAAGACAGTACAAAGCTGAAACTTGTAAAGCTCGCAACTTTTGCTATACTTATCGGAATCTAACAAAATAATATTTTTAGGAAAGGGGAGAACATCTACCACAACTTCCTAGTTAACAACATTCTCAGATTTCTTTTGGAATTCAATTCCTTGTTCTTTGAACTCAATTCAAGAACAACAAAAAACAGCACAGAGCAGAAACTTGTAAAGCTCGCAACTTTTGCTATACTTATCGGAATCTAACAAAAATATACTTTCTGGAAAGGGGAGAACGTCTAATACAACTTTCTAGTTAACAACATTCTCAGATTCCTTATGAAATTCAATTTCCCGTTCTTTGAACACTACTCAAGAACAAAAAAAGACAGGACAAAGCTAAAACTTGTAAAGCTCGCAACTTTTTCTGTACATGTTGGAATCTAACAAAATTATATTTTCTGGAAAGGGGAGAACACCTAATACAACTTTCAAGTTGAACACATTATCAGATTCCTTATAGAATTTAATTCCTCTTTCTTTGAACATTAATTAAGTACAACAAAAGGCAGCACAAAGCTGAAACTTGTAAAGGTCGTAACTTTTGCTATTCTTCTCGGAATCTAGCAAAATTGGCTATTTTAGAAAGGGGAGAACATCTACTACAACTCTCTAGTTGACCACTTTTTCAGATTCAATCAATAAGAGGTGCAAAAACATCGAACCATCCAGACAACGCTGTTTAACCAAAAAGCTACCTGCTAAGATTTGTAAAGCTCATAAATTTTGCAATACTTATCGAAATCTAACAAAATAGGTCATTTTGGAAATGGGAGAATATCTACTACAATTCTCTAGTTGAACACTTTTTCAGATTCCGTAAGAAACACAAAATCGAACCCTTTGAACACATGCAAAATTTAACCATAACAGCATTTTGCTTAAAAGCTCGCTGTTTTGGTGAAAACGTTTGTTTATCCCATCAAATTAATCCCAACAAATCTATAAAAATTAGAGCATGATAATAACACATATGAGAATATCTGAAATTAATTTGGGCTGAAGATTTCAACTTTAGCACAAGTAATGAATTCTAACCATAAAAACTACAAGATTGAATCTTTAGTGAGTTATTTTGTGTTCTACCACTGAAATCCTTGCATGCCATTTTATTCTAGTCCACATAAAAAATATGCACATGATTTAGTCTAAGTTCTTGAATTTATTGGCAATAATAACAATAATAATAACTAAAATAAACATGAAATGAGAAACCCCCACCCAAACTTGTAGGAAGGACTAGCTCGCTCTTATCTTCCTTGCTCCTTGTTTTCGCTCCTCTTCAAGAACACCACAAGTGAACCCACAAATGAGAAACCCCCACCCAAACTTCTTTTGATTTTGATCTCTCTTTCTTTTCTTTATTTTTCTTAATTTTTTTTCTAATTAAAAACAAGTAAAGAAGGAGTAGAATGAGATGAAAGAGATGGAGAAACAAAAGGGTTTCATGCCCTTTTGGAGTGTGGCCAGCAAAGGGTAGGGGGGGTGCTTATAGTAGAAAAGGGTTGGGGTATGTGGTTGAGAAGAGCCCAAGTGTCTTTCTCATTTGTGGCTCAAACTGTAACGCCTCGATCTTCCCGTCACTGGGAAACCGTGACACATGCCAAGATCTTTCCTTCAATTAGTCTCGAGACACAGAAAAAAAAAAGCTGGAAAAATTAAAACTTTTTATTCAACACAGAGTTACTATGCAGAAATTACAAATATCAGTTTGTAATACCAAACTGTACTGCCTGCCCCTTTTCTTTTCTTTTTGACTCCAAAATCAATTCTTCCAATTTCTATATCACTTTAAACATAAACTAAAATAGTTATGTTTTAAAGAAAATTTGGGCAGAGTCTCCCTTGTATTTTTTTGCCCAAAACACAGAAAAGCTTACGGAATTTTGCTCTAAATTCCATAGCTTACATCACAGGCAATAATAATATGGGCTCCCCAGGCCAAAATGAGCATCATCACACAGGCAATATATATATATGCTATGGGGGCCAAACTCATAACGGTTTAACAAATATCAATTAAAAAGCATAAATCCTTCTGAAAACATAGTAAGTTTTTAGAAAATAACCTGTAAAAACCTACCACGACGCCTAGCACTCCACAACGAAATGGGTACGGGTCCAAACCATATCCTGCTGCCTCACACTATACTCTTCATCATAATCCTCATACTTATACATCAAAAATACAATTTAAAGCATAAATCCTTACTATTTACAATTAAACATAACAACGAATTATAACTGGAGCTCCACTCCACGGAACCTGTACCTACACCTCACCTCTGCACTGCTGAGGACCTGTAACAGTAGGGACCTAGGGTAGTCCAGGGACTCCCTAACCCCCAAACACTAAGGGGTTAGCCATTTCTGGTGTGAGTATAATTTATTAAAATAAGTAAATAAATTAAACTTACAAGTAAAAACATAACGAACTCACAATTTCCAAGATAAACAAATCTTACTTGACATCTGAATATGTAAACATCAAAAATGCGATTTTACATCAAATACTCTCCGAGTCATCACCTGTATGTATATCTGTACCCGCTCATAACATACTTATATTTAGTAACCCTTTGAAAAACCACTCATAATACAATATTGATTTTGTTTCCTTATCTCACGTATCCCATCATAAACATATGTCTTCATTCTCATACTACCACATTCATTCATGTCCAACCTAACATCTCATTTCACCTTACCATTTACTTGCATTTTATCATAATGTACCCTATATCCCAACATAGTTTTGGCAATAACATATCACACGCCAAGCCGATAGCTTGGGTAATAATCACGCACATCCCAAGCCCAACTTGGGTAATATCACATCACATCCCAAGCCCATAGCTTGGTTATTAATTTACTTCACTATCACACTCACAATTTCTCGAATGGAAAAGACACGTGTACATATAATTTGTGCCTGTGTACGTTATGACTTAAACTCTAATGCAAAATTACCAATACAACAATGCTCTTATTCTAATGCAAGATTACTAATGCGATGATGTTCTTATTCTAATGCCAGCAAGTCTCCGAAGCAACATGCAGCCAATACTACATGCGCCCATCTCAAGCCGTTTCTCCATATATAGGGATTTGAACCCGCGTTATGAATTTCTAATTGTACACAACCTGTTCCTGACAATACCACGTGACTAGTGAGGTTGCAGACGTGGTCAGTGCTACCAAGGCAGTACGCTCATGGTGTCTATGTTGCCACTACCACCCTGCTAACCGAACCTCATTCCAAAATCCAAAATCATAGGGTCTCGCAAGCGCAGGGTAGCGCGAAGCCTACCCTGTGGCACCCCCGGGGTCTCGCAAGCGCAGGACTGCACATTGCATCCTGTGGCACACCAGCCACGGTATTTCAGGAATTAACAGACGAGATACGCAACCCGTGCTCCCAACTCGTGAGACGCCACCGTACGTATCCCTTTGACGGGAAGGTACAACCCAATATCACCACCTAAGGCCTGCCTCGAGGGACAAGTTGGTCGTAAGGCGCCCCCTACAACCGACTCCTCTCTTTTCGGGCAAGGGTCTAAGTAAAATGATCTTTATAAGTCACTACCTTAATGATATGCTTGACTCGAACAATCCTAGGGATGACAATATTATAAACACAATATGCTAGGCCTTAAATTAGACCTCGCGAGATAACTCTACTAGGCTGCTCAACCTAGACTTTCCCAGAATCCCTCAGGATCCGGTTCATGGCCTATCGATCCAAGACCCCGGCAATACGAACGCATTCGCATGCTACTACCTGAACTTGGATTTCGTCACACTCCGGTCCGCAATCAACCAACGGTTAAGATCTGACGGCACCCGCGAAGTGACTCGTCTACAGTCCCTTAGGAGTAAGCTAAACACACGTCTTGATGGTCGATAGCCCTAGGGCAATGCTATCACCCTAGATGAGAACAACAACTGCGTATTAGCTAAGAAGCTACATACGAGTAACCAAAAACACATACGAGCTAAACAGCTACGTCTGGGACCAACAGCTACATACGGGTCAGTCGAGCCACGTATGAGACAACAACACGCATACGAGCCAAATAAGCTCCGTATGAGACCAACATCTACATACGGGCCAGTCGAGCCGCGTATGAGACAACAACATACATACGAGCCAAGTAAGCTGCGTATGAGACCTCCAGCTACATACGGGCCAGTTGAGCCACGTACGTGCAAAACCACATACAACAACCATACAGGTAATCAAACCTAGAAGCAATCAACTGTGCTTACTAGCAAACTCGATCTTCTATAATTATAAGCAACAAAAGAATCTACTATAATTAACTTAAGCATGGTATCCTTCTAAAATCAACTCATCATGGCATACCTACTACAATCAACTCAAACATGAGTTTCTTTCTAAAATCGAACCAAACATGATATTCTACTACAACTTAACCATGGGTTTCTTTCTACAACAATTCAAGCATGGATTCTTACCATATCACAAGTGTGGGTTCTTTCTCTCCAACAATCCAAATCCATAGGATGGGTTCTTTTTACTCAATACTACTAACAACTAATATGGGTTCTTTTTGAGACTCTTAGCTAAAACCATTACTATACTCACTTAAGCATGGTTTCTTTGAACCTTAGAACAACTACTCATCTTAGCACGGGTTCTTCTCTTAGAATCATTAACTACAACAAATCTTTAAGCATGGTAGTTCTCTTTTTGACATAGCACACCAACTCAAGCATGATATTCTACTATAACTCAAGCATGGTAGTCCTACTTACTAACTCAAGCATGATAAGTCAACTAGAATGTCGCATAGCATGAATGGGTTCTTTTTTTTTTTGACATAGACAACACTCATCTTTATGTTATTTTCTCAAGCTCTACCATTCATGCCCTTCATAGGATCCTTTTGATCCATAAATTTATATCAATACTTTAGTTTATTCGAACTTCTTCAA
The DNA here is from genome assembly GCA_017893485.1 of Hemerocallis citrina. Classification (NCBI taxonomy): domain Eukaryota; kingdom Viridiplantae; phylum Streptophyta; class Magnoliopsida; order Asparagales; family Asphodelaceae; genus Hemerocallis; species Hemerocallis citrina. The sequence continues at coordinate 145,049,919 of CM030364.1, read as the reverse complement.
AACATCAAAATACGTATATAAACCATACACCCATATTTTGATATCATCATCTAAATATAACTCATCCATTATATAGGTTTTTATATACTCAAAAATAGTTAAATTCACCATATTTTTACAATCACAAAAATACGTAAATAAATCGATACTTACTTATTTCTTTAAACCACAAAATCCATAAATGAATTAACACTCACATATTCTTAACCACAAAATATATAATTAAAATAACTCACACATATCTTTAAACCACGAAAATATATATATATATAATATAACTCACCACATATTTCTTAAATCACAAAATACCTAGATAAATTAACTCACATATTCATCAACCCACAAAATATATAAATATACTAACTCACACATATCTTTAAACCATAAAATACACAAATATATAAACAAACTAACTCACATATATTTTTAAACCACAAAAATATATAAATAATATAACTCACATATTCATCAAACTACAAAAAATATATAATAAACCAACTCACCACATTTCGCGAAGATTCGAAGCGTCGCCATGCCACCCCGCATCCGAAGTCGCGAATATGTCCTATCACCAAATTTCAAGCAATTAAAACTCAATCATTCAAACCAATCATAAAAGCTAATAACACTATCCCCAAATATCACACAAGAGTTTACTGAACGCTTGGGATATACACGTGTGATGCACGTGATAATCTAATGCTTACGGTATTTTCATTCCCAATTAATTACTAAAATCACCCCCAAATAATCTAATAGTCCAACTGAAATTTCTATTACTATACGAGAATTAATCCATACCCATATAGTTCTCTTTTACAAATCCAAAACCTTATTTTACTAACAACTCACAATCTCTTTATAACCTACTAATTTTTCACATCTACAATTTCCAATATCTCTAAATCTCCCTACCAAAATAACCCTACTCAATAAAAATTAACCTAACTAAATTTTATACAATAAAATAGTCAGGGTTTTACCTTCGCGAAGTCCAATCGAAAATCCGACGCTACTACCATGTAGAGAATCTCTCCATTAGTCTACTCCCCACTTTAATTTGGGATCGACGAAGAAAGGAGGTGGATTTTGAGGTGGGGAAGCATCGTCGACTGGGTTCTCGTTGGCATCGGGATGGAGAACAGGACGGGATAGAAGAAGAAGGAAGAAGGGAGATGGTGGGGGGGGATTCTTTTGGCTGGGTGTGAACGGAGAAGAAGGAGAGGGAGAGGAGGCCGGGACCGGGGTGAGGTCCTCTGGCGTTGGCATCGAACCAGGAAGGGGAAGAAGAAGGGAAGGAGAAGGAAGATTGAGGGGGTGGGGTTTCTCCATTCGATCGGGAAGGGAACGGCGAAGAAGGGGGAGGAAGGAAGAGGGCTGGGAGTTTGGGTTCTCTTCGTTTTTGGGGTCGGGATGGGAAGGGAACGGGGAGGAGGAAGGAAAGGGAGAAGGGCAGGGGTTTCTTTCTTGGGGTCTGCATCGAGAAAGGAAGGGAACAGGGAGAAGAAGAAGGGAAGGAGAAGAAGTTGGGGGGGAGCCGGGGGGGGGGGGTATTACCTGGGTTGGGGTGGAACCGGTCGGGAAGAGAGAAGGAGAAGGAAGAAGAAGGAGAAGGAGAAGGAAGGGGTTTTTTTTTGTAAAAATGTGAATAAATAATAGTAGAGTGATAAATATCTAAGGGAATGTTTCGTATAAGCCCGTTAGCCTTAATACATTTCGAATAAAGCCAACTCTCTACTTTAATAATCCAAACAATACAAAATACCTTAAAATACTTCGTAGATAATCCGTATAAAATAATTTAATCTTGAAAATAATAATAAAATAGAGTAGACAATATATCTTATATTTCTCAATTGAAAATAATTATTATCAGAAAAATACAGTCGCGTGCAATTCTCAGTTGTGCACGAATTTCGATGCAAAATAGCCATATGCTATTTTTTCGGGTCGTTTCATTACTCCCTCCTTAGAATCGTTCTGTCCTCAGAACGCTGCTAGTGGAGAGGAAGACAACCACAACATCAATGGTTCACGAGATATTTTCCTGAACCATCTCTAGTTCCTCGAGCGATATTCTTAAAAACTGGTCTTCTACCAACTTGAACTGTTGTCCTTCAGCCTTTTGGACAGACCCACCATGAATTTGATGCTGACATTCTTCTGCTCCTGCTCTGGAGTAGACAGTAGCTGCATTGCTTTGCTCTATTCTTGTCTACAAGTGATGTTGATTCACTCCTTGATTACGACTCCTATTGGTTGGTGACCACTCCCTCCTTAGAAAGGACGAAGTCACACATTGCCGCTTCAGTGCTTAAATCCCTGCATTTCCTGCCTAAGCCTTCTGACTTGCTCACTTGGACTCAGTTGCTGCTCCCGTCGTGCCAAAACTGAGTTCTAAACTTGAGTAATCACTCTATTACTGGCTTGCTGGATCTCGTCATCTAGCTTCTTGCTTCTTTCACGATCCTTGGCTGATGTCAATCCTTCACTTATCTTGATCTTTTGCAGTTCAGTAGCCACTCCCTCCTTAGAATAAGGCATGGCCTATGATCATTACTTCAAACTTCCAGGATTTTCTCCTGTAATTTGCTCGAAGCTGATGCCCCAGATGGTGTATTCAACAAAACCAAATCTGGAGTTTCCTCCCGCACACATCTCGACTCTTGAAAAATAATTCAGACCAAGGAATGAGATGAACCACAATTGAACAAAACAGTTGTATGGATTCCATATATATATATGAATCCAACTGGTTATGAAAGTGTTTCCTCATACGTTACTTCTTAGTCCAAAATAACTTCCAAAAATACAACTTTTTAAACTTAGTTGCAGTTCTAATAGGCACATACCGGTACTAGCACTCCTGCCTTCTACAGCTTGCTGGTAGTAAGTGCGAACTCTACCCTTGGTGAACAGGCTCTTTTCCTTTGTTGTTCATCTTCGAGGTTGATCTGCCGTCCCTCCTGTGAAGCTGGGGGCAATCTGGTCGGATACGACCAATCCTTCCACATTTGTAACATGTACGGGTATCTATCTGAGTGTCCTTCCTCGAACACTGGTTCTTGAGATGACCATGCTCACCACATAAAAATAACTTCCTGTCCTGGTGCCTCCAAGGTTGCCTTCCGTTTTCTGAGTCTTCTGCTTCTGACCTTGGTCCTTGAACCTTGATGCTGGTGCAGATCTTGTCCCTTATAGTCGTGGACAGACTGATTTCTTGTGCCCGACTCTCTCACAAGGATTGCATACTACAACCTTGGTGGTCTCTGGGATTTGCTCCCATTCATGTTGTAGTCGTGCCAATCTGGAATCAAGGTGTCTCTGCTCCTTCGCTAGGCCTTCTAATATAGCTCCGAAGGCATCACCCAGTTTCTTAGCTTGACGACCTTTCCTAATCACGTACTTCCTCATTTCCCGATGTATGCTGGCCGCCGCCGCTGTGTTGATCCTAACTTAGTCCTTGTGGTGGTAAAGTCTCCTTGGCTCCTCGCTCAAGGTTATCGGATCATCCATCGATATCGGTTCACTCTCTTCCATCAACACCTCCTTGGTTAGGACATCCTCAAACATCATTCATGTGCTTAAAGGATGGTAACACATATACTGGAATTAATCCAGGTATAGAAAAATTATAAAACATAAGTTGAAAGAGGCAACAATATGAATTATAACTATCTACAACTAGTTAAATCCCGACTCCTAAAGGGCATTTAAGTTTAATTTTCCTACTGTGTCGGACTGTAAATTGAAGTCAGCTCTGATACCATCTGTAACGCCCCGATCTTCCCGTCACTGGGAAACCGAGACACATGCCAAGATCTTTCCTTCAATTAGTCTCGAGACACAGAAAAAAAAAGCTGGAAAAATTAAAACTTTTTATTCAACACAGAGTTACTATGCAGAAATTACAAATATCAGTTTGTAATACCAAACTGTACTGCCTGCCCCTTTTCTTTTCTTTTTGACTCCAAAATCAATTCTTCCAATTTCTATATCACTTTAAACATAAACTAAAATAGTTATTTTTTAAAGAAAATTTGGGCAGAGTCTCCCTTGTATTTTTTTGCACAAAACACAAAAAAGCTTACGGAATTTTGCTCTAAATTCCGTAGCTTACATCACAGGCAATAATAATACGGGCTCCCCAGGCCAAAATGAGCATCATCACACAGGCAATATATATATATGCTCTGGGGGCCAAACTCATAACGGTTTAACCAATATCAATTAAAAAGCATAAATCCTTTTGAAAACGTAGTAAGTTTTTAGAAAATAACCTATAAAAACCTACCACGACGCCCGGCACTCCACAACGAAATGGGTACGGGTCCAAACCATATCCTGCTGCCTCACACTATACTCTTCATCATCATCCTCATACTTATACATCAAAAATACAATTTAAAGCATAAATCCTTACTATTTACAATTAAACATAACAACGAATTATAACTGGAGCTCCACTCCACGGAACCTGTACCTACACCTCACCTCTGCACTGCTGAGGACCTGTAACAGTAGGGACCTAGGGTAGTCCAGGGACTCCCTAACCCCCAAACACTAAGGGGTTAGCCATTTCTGGTGTGAGTATAATTTATTAAAATAAGTAAATAAATTAAACTTACAAGTAAAAAACATAACGAACTCACAATTTCCAAGATAAACAAATCTTACTTGACATCTGAATATGTAAACATCAAAAATGCGATTTTACATCAAATACTCTCCGAGTCATCACCTGTATGTATATCTGTACCCGCTCATAACATACTTATATTTAGTAACCCTTTGAAAAACCACTCATAATACAATATTGATTTTGTTTCCTTATCTCACGTATCCCATCATAAACATATGTCTTCATTCTCATACTACCACATTCATTCATGTCCAACCTAACATCTCATTTCACCTTACCATTTACTTGCATTTTATCATAATGTACCCTATATCCCAACATAGTTTTGGCAATAACATATCACACGCCAAGCCGATAGCTTGGGTAATAATCACGCACATCCCAAGCCCAACTTGGGTAATATCACATCACATCCCAAGCCCATAGTTTGGTTATTAATTTACTTCACTATCACACTCACAATTTCTCGAATGGAAAAGACACGTGTACATATAATTTGTGCCTGTGTACGTTATGACTTAAACTCTAATGCAAAATTACCAATACAACAATGCTCTTATTCTAATGCAAGATTACTAATGCGATGATGTTCTTATTCTAATGCCAGCAAGTCTCCGAAGCAACATGCAGCCAATACTACATGCGCCCATCTCAAGCCGTTTCTCCATATATAGGGATTTGAACCCGCGTTATGAATTTCTAATTATACACAACCTGTTCCTGACAATACCACGTGACTAGTGAGGTTGCAGACGTGGTCAGTGCTACCAAGGCAGTACGCTCATGGTGTTTATGTTGCCACTACCACCCTGCTAACCGAACCTCATTCCAAAATCCAAAATCATAGGGTCTCGCAAGCGCAGGGTAGCGCAAAGCCTACCCTGTGGCACCCCCGGGGTCTCGCAAGCGCAGGACTGCACATTGCATCCTGTGGCACCCCAGCCACGGTATTTCAGGAATTAACAGACGAGATACGCAACCCATGCTCCCAACTCGTGAGACGCCACCGTACGTATCCCTTTAACGGGAAGGTACAACCCAATATCACCACCTAAGGCCTGCCTCGAGGGACAAGTTGGTCGTAAGGCGCCCCCTACAACCGACTCCTCTCTTTTTGGCAAGGGTCTAAGTAAAATGATCTTTATAAGTCACTACCTTAATGATGTGCCTGACTCGAACAATCCTAGGGATGACAATATTATAAACACAATATGCTAGGCCTTAAATTAGACCTCGCAAGATAACTCTACTAGGCTGCTCAACCTAGACTTTCCCAGAATCCCTCAGGATCCGGTTCATGGCCTATCGATCCAAGACCCCGGCAATACGAACGCATTCCCATGCTACTACCTGAACTTGGATTTCGTCACACTCCGGTCCGCAATCAACCAACGGTTAAGATCTGACGGCACCCGCGAAGTGACTCGTCCACAGTCCCTTAGGAGTAAGCTAAACACACGTCTTGATGGTCGATAGCCCTAGGGCAATGCTATCACCCTAGATGAGCACAACAACTACGTATTAGCTAAGAAGCTACATACGAGTAACCAAAAACACATACGAGCTAAACAGCTACGTCTGGGACCAACAGCTACATACGGGTCAGTCGAGCCGCGTATGAGACAACAACACGCATACGAGCCAAATAAGCTCCGTATGAGACCAACATCTACATACGGGCCAGTCGAGCCGCGTATGAGACAACAACATACATACGAGCCAAGTAAGCTGCGTATGAGACCTCCAGCTACATACGGGCCAGTCGAGCCACGTACGCGCAAAACCACATACAACAACCATACAGGTAATCAAACCTAGAAGCAATCAATTGTGCTTACTAGCAAACTCGATCTTCTATAATTAGAAGCAACAAAAGAATCTACTATAATTAACTTAAGCATGGTATCCTTCTAAAATCAACTCATCATGGCATACCTACTACAATCAACTCAAACATGAGTTTCTTTCTAAAATCGACCCAAACATGATATTCTACTACAACTTAACCATGGGTTTCTTTCTACAACAATTCAAGCATGGATTCTTACCATATCACAAGTGTGGGTTCTTTTTCTCCAACAATCCAAATCCATAGGATGGGTTCTTTTTACTCAATACTACTAACAACTAATATGGGTTCTTTTTGAGACTCTTAGCTAAAACCATTACTATACTCACTTAAGCATGGTTTCTTTGAACCTTAGAACAACTACTCATCTTAGCATGGGTTCTTCTCTTAGAATCATTAACTACAACAAATCTTTAAGTATGGTGGTTCTCTTTTTGACATAGCACACCAACTCAAGCATGATATTCTACTATAACTCAAGCATGGTAGTCCTACTTACTAACTCAAGCATGATAAGTCAACTAGAATGTCGCATAGCATGAATGGGTTCTTTTTTTTTTTGACATAGACAACACTCATCTTTATGTTATTTTCTCAAGCTCTACCATTCATGCCCTTCATAGGATCCTTTTGATCCATAAATTTATATCAATACTTTAGTTTATTCGAACTTCTTCAAAACATCAAAATACGTATATAAACCATACACCCATATTTTGATATCATCATCTAAATATAACTCATCCATTATATAGGTTTTTATATACTCAAAAATAGTTAAATTCACCATATTTTTACAATCACAAAAATACGTAAATAAATCGATACTTACTTATTTCTTTAAACCACACAATCCATAAATGAATTAACACTCACATATTCTTAACCACAAAATATATAATTAAAATAACTCACACATATCTTTAAACCACGAAAATATATATATATATAATATAACTCACCACATATTTCTTAAATCACAAAATACCTAGATAAATTAACTCACATATTCATCAACCCACAAAATATATAAATATACTAACTCACACATATCTTTAAACCATAAAATACACAAATATATAAACAAACTAACTCACATATATTTTTAAACCACAAAAATATATAAATAATATAACTCACATATTCATCAAACTACAAAAAATATATAATAAACCAACTCACCACATTTCGCGAAGATTCGAAGCGTCGCCATGCCACCCCGCATCCGAAGTCGCGAATATGTCCTATCACCAAATTTCAAGCAATTAAAACTCAATCATTCAAACCAATCATAAAAGCTAATAACACTATCCCCAAATATCACACAAGCGTTTACTGAACGCTTGGGATATACACGTGCGATGCACGTGATAATCTAATGCTTACGGTATTTTCATTCCCAATTAATTACTAAAATCACCCCCAAATAATCTAATAGTCCAACTGAAATTTCTATTACTATACGAGAATTAATCCATACCCATATAGTTCTCTTTTACAAATCCAAAACCTTATTTTACTAACAACTCACAATCTCTCTAATAACCTACTAATTTTTCACATCTACAATTTCCAATATCTCTAAATCTCCCTACCAAAATAACCCTACTCAATAAAAATTAACCTAACTAAATTTTATACAATAAAATAGTCAGGGTTTTACCTTCGCGAAGTCCAATCGAAAATCCGACGCTACTACCATGTAGAGAATCTCTCCATTAGTCTACTCCTCACTTTAATTTGGGATCGACGAAGAAAGGAGGTGGATTTTGAGGTGGGGAAGCATCGTCGACTGGGTTCTCGTTGGCATCGGGATGGAGAACAGGACGGGATAGAAGAAGAAGGAAGAAGGGAGATGGTGGGGGGGGGATTCTTTTGGCTGGGTATGAACGGAGAAGAAGGAGAGGGAGAGGAGGCCGGGACCGGGGTGAGGTCCTCTGGCGTTGGCATCGAACCAGGAAGGGGAAGAAGAAGGGAAGGAGAAGGAAGATGGAGGGGGTGGGGTTTCTCCATTCGATTGGGAAGGGAACGGTGAAGAAGGGGGAGGAAGGAAGAGGGCTGGGAGTTTGGGTTCTCTTCGTTTTTGGGGTCGGGATGGGAAGGGAACGGGGAGGAGGAAGGAAAGGGAGAAGGGCAGGGGTTTCTTTCTTGGGGTCTGCATCGAGAAAGGAAGGGAACGGGGAGAAGAAGAAGGGAAGGAGAAGAAGTTGGGGGGGAGCCGGGGGGGGTATTACCTGGGTTGGGGTGGAACCGGTCGGGAAGAGAGAAGGAGAAGGAAGAAGAAGGAGAAGGAGAAGGAAGGGGTTTTTTTTTGTAAAAATGTGAATAAATAATAGTAGAGTGATAAATATCTAAGGGAATGTTTCGTATATGCCCCTTAGCCTTAATACATTTCGAATAAAGCCAACTCTCTACTTTAATAATCCAAACAATACAAAATACCTTAAAATACTTCGTAGATAATCCGTATAACATAATTTAATCTTGAAAATAATAATAAAATAGAGTAGACAATATATCTTATATTTCTCAATTGAAAATAATTATTATCAGAAAAATACAGTCGCGTGCAATTCTCAGTTGTGCACGAATTTCGATGCAAAATAGCCATATGCTATTTTTTCCGGTCGTTACACAAACAATTAGGGATCAATTTGCAAATTAAAATTTCAATCAACACCCTAATCAAATCTTAACTCTTCATTTGATCATGATTGATAAAATATAAGAGACATATTTCCAAAATCACATAGTACATGATTTCATACAAACATACGAAATCCATGCAGTACATATTCGTACATACATCTACATATACAGATAATTTTTATTAGTTAAAATGAATAATCTCTACCAAAAATATTTTAATTCAGAAATAATAATAAAAACAATTTTATTACCGGCTCGGAATATTACAATACCAATTTGATACAATAAGGATATATACAAACTGTTACATATATATATATATAATGTCTATTAGCTAAACCGAGTAATATCAACCAAAAATATTTCAATTCTGAAAATAAAAATAAAATAATAATTTCAATATCAGCCCGGAATTTTACAGACATTTTCTCAAAAATGCATTTTACAGGATTTTGGACAAGTGAACAAAACCGATACAATACATATATATATATACTAGTATATATATACAGATAAGCTTTTATTAGTAAGACCAAGAAATTTCCACAAAAAATATTTTAATTTTAAAAATAATAATAATACAAATATAATATCCGACCGGGATATTACAATACTCCCTCCTTAGAATAGTTCGTTCCTCAGAACTACGTTTAGTCAGGAGAACAGAAAAATATCCATACACTAGATAACTCGGGAAAAGAAAGCTTATACTAATTTCCAGCTGCCAAGTGACTCCTCCATAAACTGGTTCTCCAAAGAACCTGACCTTGTTCTGTAATACCCTGGTTTTTCTAATTATGAAAAAATTATTTATTTTTTTTTTGCACGTAGTGTGCACGTGTAATATTTTTGGCTCATATTTTCATCAAGAAGAGTAAAGATATTTCAATTTGTGCTTTTTGTACCAAAGCCTTATTTTTAACTAAATAAAAAGCCCCTTTTTCCTAAGCCCAAAATATAATGCATTCTTTTATTTCTAATAACTATTGTTTTGGGCCATTTATTAAAGCCCATGGTTTAATTCTCTTTTTTATCATTTACAACTTGTAATGTGTAACATTTTTAAAGATTTTTATTTGTGTACAAGTTCTTGTTAGGGTGACTTGTGCATGCACGTGCATGTTGCATACACGTGCAAGAGCACCCTCCTCTTAGCCGGATTGGGTTAGGAGTGGGTTTAAGTCATGGATAGTTATTTAAGGTGTGGGTAGTTTTTACAACTCCCTAGTCCATCCTAGCCCTTGATCCTATAACTATCTACTAAATCCTAACCCTCCATCTCACCCAAATTGGTGTATAAATACCCCTCTCACTCATTTGTTTCTTTTACACTAAGATCATATTTGTAAGAGAGGTATGTTGTGAGAGAGTTGTGTGTGACTATTCTGTGGAGGCCGAGCATCACTTCTGAAGATTTCGGTGTGGAGCAAGGAGCAAGGAATCGTCCATTGCATTAAGGAGTTTTTCTGGATTTCGGTTATTTCGTCAATAAGGTGGGTGTTTCTCAGGACTTCTAATGTAGAAATTATGTCATGATTATGATGATTGTTACCATGCTTGTGAAAGGTAAATTCAAATGTATTAGATTACCTTGTGTATGTTTATGATGGTGGTTGAATAATGTAGTAATGAAACGTTAACTAAGACTGGAATGGGTCGGTACAGTCGACTGCCGCTTGGACAAGTCGACTGGTACAAGGCGTATGTTTTCTCATGATTTGTTAGAAAGTTTCATGATGTACATGTGTACAAACTAAAATGATATAGTAATGCTAAATTCATATCCTCCATGTTGTACATGACTGAGGAGACATGAACATATGAAAAGAAACTAGTGATGATTAGAAAAACTGAGAATAGTCTGTGCAGTCGACTGCTAATATGAACAGCCGACCGATGCATTGAATTAATTATGAATAGTCCAGTAATTCCTTGAAATGAGGTAATTCTGTTTTGTTGACATAGTGTAATAAATTGAGATTAATATTTTTATCTCTGCAAGAAAGTGATGAACAAATGTAAATGCATGTTTAACTTTTCCTTGAGGAAAGAAAAATATCAGTTATGTAAAAATTATATGTTGTATGTCAGTGAACAGCTAAGAATATTACATATTTATGTAGTATGAATATGTTGTAATGTGACACAATGATGCATGTGAATGGAAGAACAGATGGAAGGATAATTCCTAATTTGAAATGTGAACCTGTTCAGTCGACTCAATGCGAGTAGCAAGTCGACTGGGCTGAGTATGAAAATGTACAGTTAAAACTCGGGACAGACGACTGGTTTAATGACAGTCGACTGTTACGTGAATGATATTTTGAATATAGAATGTTTCGGAGCAGCCGACTGGCCATGTGCAGCAGTCGACTCTCCCGAATGGTTATGAAGAACTTGAATTGACTGAACAAGTCGACTAGACTTCTCCAAGTCGACTGTCCAGAGTATTTTGATATGTTAGAGAACCTTATTCTGTTTATGTTGAAGATTGTGAACCTTATGGTTGATGTTGGTAACTCTATTTTGTTGTTGCATGAATTTTCATGAGATGAATCATAGATTGAAATGAGAATTAAATGAATATGAAAGTTAAGATCATGATAAAGAAAGTCTGTGAGACTATTAAATGAATTATGAGTTGAAAATGCTCAAATTGAAAATTGTGAATTGGAAATTGAAATCGAAGAGTAGCTAAGTCTCCCCCGGCATTGGAAATGAAATGAAATGAAATGAGAATTGAAAGACCAAGGTTGGTCATGTATTGAAATGAATGAATAAGTCCGGTTTAGTGGAAAGGCTAACTCTAGAACTTTGATTTTTATTCATGATTTTATTAAAATAAGGACTAGTACATAGTGAAGATGTGATGAAAGTAAGAGAAAAACATTGAGTATGAGGGCTATTGGGTAGCGGCGAGAGCGTATCCCAGGAATTCCCATGATGAGTTTGGGTGAGGATGCTGCTCCAGAGTACCGTCCCAGTGGCGACGCTCATGGGATGTTTGAAGACTACGGGTGGTGTCATGTTTATGGTGAGAGCTGAATTACCACAGGATGTCTGCATGACGAGTCATGTCAGCGATGGGATTCCCTCCAGAGTGCCTAGACATGAGTTCGTAGGTCAGGGAACATCTAGGATACTTACCGTAGTTACAGTAGTAGATTAATTCATAACGAGGGATTGAACCCTACCAAGATGAAGAACGATTAAGAGGCTTGTCCTCGGGCCTATGTAGTATGGGATGCATAGAACCCGAACAAGTGTGCATTAGTTTCATGTAAATTAAGTAATTTCATTAAGGATTAAGTGCACAATCACGACACGACATCATTAAGATTTCCCTTTACTTTATTTTGATTGTGAACAAATTTGTGATCTGTTAAGAAAAGAGAATCATTATACTGTTTCTGGCATAGAGAGGATGGCCATGTATAATTATCGTCGGTTGAATAAACTGACATGCCCACAGTGTTGTATGCAGGATCAATGGCATGAAAAAGAGCAAAGAGGAACAAATGCTTAAAGATTATACCATGTTGTTGTACATTTATTTAACTATTGTAATTTTTACTTCCGCTGTGCAAACGAAAAGTGTAATATTGATGTAAACTCTGATATAAAGTGAAAAGTTTGAATTTCCTTGTAAAATTGTACTAAAGAAAGTGAAAAGATTCTGTAGAACATCTCAAATTCAGTGTATTTGGGATTCGGGACGTTACATGTTCCCAAAGCTGCCTGCAGACTCTGCCAAAATCGAGATGTAACTCTTGAATCTTGGTCAGAATCACTGACAAAGGTACTCCATGCTGCTTCATTACGCCTTCAATGTAGACTTTTTCTAATTTCTCTACCGATTAAGTCATCTTTATCGGAAGAAAATGTGCAGACTTCGTCAACCAATCCACAATAACCCAACTTGAGTCATTCATTTCTGAATTCCTGGGTAATCATGTGATGAAGTCCATACTGACATTCTGAGATCAACTTGACGCTTCGGTGCTTCAATCCCTGCATCTCGTGCCTAAGCCTTCTCACTTGCTTAGTTCGACTCTGTTGCAGCTTCTATCATGCAAAAATTGAGCTCCAATCTTGAGTAATCATTTCAGTGCTGGCTTGCCTGATCTCATCATTTAGCTTCTTACCTCTTTCATGGTCTTTGGCTGAGGCTAACACTTCACTACCTTGATCTTTTGCGATTCGGTAGCCACTCCCTCCTTAGAATAGGAAATGTTCTACGAACGCCCCTTCAGACTTCCAGCATTCACTTTGACAATTTGCAAAAAGTTGATGCTCCTGTAGCTGCTCTGAACTGCAGTCAAATGCTCAGCGTGCCCTTCTTCCATTCCTGCTAGGTCCAACTTTAACAAATCTTATACTTAGGGTCTTTCCTCCAATTTGGATTTTACAGTCCTTATAGCAAAAATTTGTAAAGAGGATTGCTCCAGATGGTGAAATCAACAAAACCAAATCTAGAGTTGCCTCCTGCACACATCTCAACTTCCTGAAAAATAATTCAGACAAAAGAATATGATGAACCAAAATTGAACAAAACATTTGCTTGGATTTCATATATATATAAATCCATTCGGTTACAAAAAGTGTTACATCATATATTACTTATTAGTCCAAAATAAATTTCAAAATACAACTTTTAAACTTAGTTGCAACTCCATATGCACATACTGGTAATGGCTCTCCTGCCTTATTCAGCTTGCCTTTAGTAAGTGCAAACTCTTACTCTTGGTAACAGGCTCCTTTCCTTTATTATTCATCTTTGGGGCTAATCTGCTGCTACTCTTCTGAAACTGGGGACAATCTTGTCGGATATGACTAATCTTACCACATTTGTAATAGACACAGGTATCTATCTGAAGGTCCTTCCTCGGGCACTGGATCATGAAATGACCTTGCTCACCACATAGGAAACGACTTCCTCACTTGGTGCCTCCAAGTTTGCCCTCCGTTTTGTGAATCTTCTGCTTCTGACTTTGTTTCTCGGACCCTGATACTGGTGCAAATCTTTTTCTTTGTAGTCGTGGACAGACTGATTTCTTGTGCTCCACTCTCTCACAGAAATGGCATACTACAACCTTGGTGGCCTTCTGAATTTGCTCCCATTCATGCTGCAGTCGTGCCAATATGGAAACAAACTGTTCCCGCTCCTCCGCTAGGCTTGCAAATAGAGCTCTGCAAGTATAGCCTAGTTTCTTAGCTCGACGACCATTCCTGGTTCCGTACTTCCTCTTTTTCCTTATTCCCAGATGTATGCTGGCCGCTACTGCTGTACATTGATCCATACTTAGCCTTTGTGGTGGTGAAGGCAAGTCCGTCTCGAGGTTAGCTTGTAGTGAAACCTCCTTAGGCTCCTTGCTCGAGATCATCGGATCATCCCTTGAAATTGACTCACTCTCTTCCATCCACACATTCTCGGTTAGGATATCCTCGAATACCATCCTTAAAACACATATATACTGGAATTAGTCCAGATATAAAAAAAATTTAAAACATAAGTTGAAAGAAGCAACAATATGAATTATAACTATCTATAACTAGCTGAAAACCCGACTCCTAAAAGGCATCCAAGTTTAATTTTCCAAGTGTGCTGGACTGTAAATTGAAGTCGGCTCTGATACCACTCTGTAACACCCCGATTTCCATACACTGGGAAACCGTGACATAAGTCAGAATATTTTTCTTGAATTAGCCACAATACACAAAAAATAGGAAAATTTAAAACTTTTTATTCAAGACAAATGTATTACAAGTTCGAACGTTATAAAACAGCAATATATTACATCAGTGTTACAATAATGCCATACAAGCCCAAGTGTTACAAACTTTTAACAAAAATTACATCAGAGTACAATGAATAATATATAACACTTGGTACTTTCACTTGGATGCTTCTCAATATAAATAAATTACAATAGGAACAGTGGTAACAACATATATTTCAATTGAAATAAAACCAACCCTTTGCTTCTCTTATCTTGAGTCCTCCTGAATCCTGTACCTGTAGTTTTGCAATCCAGTACCTATTGAAATGGGAATGTTAGTATATGTACTGACGCTTTAACGGCTGATTATTAGCAGCGATTCTCAACATTAAACAAACAGATTGATGAAAAGAGAAACGAGTATATATATGATTTATGTGTTAGTGTATGCTATGACTTAGACTCAAATGCAAGATTAACTAATACAAGGATGCTCTTATTCTAATGCAAGCAAGTCTCTGGAACAGTATGCAGCCCATCTACATATGCCCCACATCAAGCCTTTTCTTCATACATAGGAATTTGAACCCGTGCCATAAATTATAATCTTGTACTCAACATATTTCTGAAGATACAACGTGACTGATGAGGTTGTAGACATGGTCAAGTCCCACCAATGCAGTATGCTCATGGTGTCTATGTTTGTCACTACTATCCAGCGTACCAGACCTCACTCAAAAATCTGACAAACGTAGGATATCCGCAGCACAGGTTAGCTCAAAGTATCTCCTGTGGCCCCCTAGCTGATAGACCATAGTTTATGGCTTGTTCGCCCTTCTCGATATAAAGAATGACGGAGTTCCGGGGGTCCATCCCCTAGCTCCGACAGGAATCTCTCCCACCCTTATCATGGTACTTCATAAATTAACAGATGAGATACAGATCCCGTGCTCCCAACTCGTGAGAAGTTAAAGACCGTATCCCTTTGACAGGAAGGGTACAACCAATAACACCACCTAGTGTTGGCCTATCGAATAGGTCGGATCATAAGGTATCACCCTTAATACCAACTCTTTCCCTTCGACGAAAATGATAAGAAATAAGGGTTAAGTAGTAATAGCCATAAGTTACTACCCTAATGATGTCAGTAACCCTAAACAATCCGAGGGATGACAACAGTACTAACACAACATGTTAGGCCTTAAGTTAGTGTAATATCCCGGAAGGGTATTACATTGTATAAATTATTATTTTATTATTATTTTGTTTTTATTCCAGAATTGAAATATTATGGTGGTTGTCACCCAGTTTTGTTCATAAACATCATCTGTACACACATACCATTCTGCATACATCCATATTGTATCAAATTGGTACCGTGATCTTCCGAACTTGAGAGTTTTCATTGTAGGTTTCCATAGGAGTTTTCCTAGGAGCTAAGGGGAAGGAGAAGGGTAGCAAGCTAGTTCTTCCTTCAAGGAAAACTAAGGTGGGGGTTTCTCCATGTTAATGTGCGTGTTATTTCTTTTGTTTTGTGTTGTTCTTGTTCTTTTTGGATGTTGTTGTGTTGTTGTTTTTTTGTTTTGGTATGTTGTTATGTTAGCAACTTGAGCTAACATTTGTATGGACAAAAGAAAGAAACTCATGAATGAAAGTAAAGGGTAGAACTAATTAATGGAGATCATAAAGATTGACTCTTTTGGATGTTGAAATTGTGTTCTTATTATTGTTATTTTGGACTAATAAACATAAACATATGGAGGATTGTGTATACACCCATTTTGGGTTGTAGGACTTGACATTAGACTCATACACATATGCATATGGACTTGTGTACATACCCATTTTGGGTTGTAGAATATACAACTTGAACTACTTGGACTATGAATATGCATATGAATGGTTGGACCCAAGTTGGGAATTCTTTATTTTTATTTTGCTTGTCCCATTTTTTTATTAATCACTTATGTATAAAAGGAACCCAACTTGGATGCTAATTCTTTTGTAGTTTGATAAAGAAACTAATTGAAGTTATTAGTTGTAGAATGTTACAAAGATCACTTTTTTTATGTTGACTAATTAGTGTAGAAAGAACCCAATTTTTGTGTGGTTTCTGTTATAGTTATTGAAGAAACAATTTGGTGGCCCTTGGTTGTAGTATACTAAAAAGCCCATTTTTGGGGTTAGTATTAATAGAACTCGTTTTTGTTGTTAAAGATCTAGTCTTACTAATTCTAGTCATAAGAGATAAGTTTTAGTAATTGTTGTGTGTTACTTTTGTTTCTAAATTGTAAAGGATTAAGCCTCTTTTCTTGCGTCTATAATTATGAAGGATTAGTTCCTTATAATATGTTTATTTTACTTTATGTTAGAAAAGACTATTTAGTTCCATGTTTGAATTGTTGTAGGAAAGCTATAGATCATGTTAGAAGTTGTAGGAAGGCCATATTTATAATATCTACCATGTTGTAGGAAATCTAAGTTTATGTTGCCTACCATGTAGTAGGAAGTCCATGTATATGTTGTATTTTCATGCTTGAATTATTGTAAGGATTGTGGTAAGGGATCCATGCTTAAGTGATCTAAATTGTTGTAGGAACTCATACTATATTGTAGACCATGCTTATTTTGTTGTAGGATAAATTGTAGTATCCATGTTAGGTTGAAGTAAGTATCCATGTTTAGGTGTACTAATTATCCATGCTTAGCTGTAGCAATTTTCCATGTTTAAATAAGTATATATCCATGCTAAGATTGTTGTAGGAAAGTACAATCCATGTTTAGATTGTTGTAGATTATTATTGAAGTTGAATACCATGCTTAGGAATGTTGTAGATTCATGCTAAATATATATCCATGCTAAGATTGTTGTAGGATTAATGTTTAAATTACCTACCATGCTTAAGATTGTCATAGATTCATGTTAGGTTGTATACCATGCTTAAGAATGTTGTAGGTTGATGCTTAAGTAATTAATAAAAGGATCCATGTTTAATAAATAGTAGACATTCATGCTTAAGTCGTTGTAACATTGTGCTTGAATTATAGATCATGCTTAAATTATAGTAGATATCCATGCTTAAGCATAGTAATCATTCATGCTAAGTTGTAGTGAGTTCATACTTATGTTGTATGCATGTTGTAGGGATTGTAGTAGAGAACTCATGTTTATTTATGCTTAAATGTATACCATGATTAGGTTGATACTTAAGTAGTATACCATGTTTAGAACGTTGTAGGTTCGTGCTTAAAATATATACCATGCTTTAGGTTGATACTTAAGTAGTATATCATGTTTAGAATGTTGCAGGTTCATGCTTAAAATATATACCATGCTTTAGGTTGATGCTTAAATAGTATGTCATGCTTAAGATTGATGTAGGTTCCTACCATGCTTGAGATTGTTGTAGAATGATGTTTAAGGTTTTATACCATGCTAATTGTTGTAGGTTAAGTAATAGAAAAGAATCATGTTGTTGTAGTTGTGGTGTTAACTATCGCGTTGTAGCCGTAGTACTAGTAAAGAACTGTCATGTTGTAGTTATAGCGTTAGTAAAGAACCAATCATGTTGTAGTTGCAATATTGAGTTGTGAGGTCGTTCTACCTAATCCCCTAGAAGGAACCCATGTTGAGATTGCTTAGTTGTTCTAGATTCAAGAACCATGCATGCTTGAATAGTATATTGTAGCTTTCTAGATAAAAGAAACCATACTTGAATTGTATATGGTAGTATTGTAGTGAAGGATTAGGGAGAATCCATGAACCCATGCATCTAGCTCCTAGGTGATTCTAGCTCAAACTTGAGAGAGAACCTAAGAATCTAGTCGCATGTAGTTCTAGTTCGTTTGGGAAAAGAAACCATGGATTCTATTTGTGTGAGGTTCTAATTGAGATTGGACCGTATCATGGAGACATTCCTTATCTTTATGAGTAATAAGGGTTGGGAAGGTCACTAATAATTGATTAGCTCGATAAAAGTTTTTATGTCGCTTTTGGGGCTTCTCATTGGTAGAATGCCTATTTTAGACTGTTAGTAGATTCTTCTGTTGCTTCTAATTATAGAAGATCAAGTTGCTAGTAAGCACGTTAGGTTGCTTCTAGGTTTGATTACCTGTATGGTTGTTTTTGTATGTGGTTTGCTCGTACATGGCTCGACTGGCCCGTATATAGCTGTGGGTCTCATACACAGCTTATTTGGCTCGTATGTATGTTCTTGTCTCATACACGGCCCGACTGGCCCGTATGTAGCTGTTGGTCTCATACGCAGCCTATTTGGCTGGTATGTATGTTGTTGTCTCATACGTAGCCCGCCTGGCTCGTATGTAGTTGTTGGTTTCATACGTAGCTTGTTGGCTCGTATGTGTTCTGTTTACTCGTAGATCACTTATTAGCTAGTACGCAGTTTTGTTGAGCTCGTCTAGGGTGATATTATTACCCTTGGGGCTGTCGACCATCAAGACATGTGTTTCCTTACTCCTAAGGGACTGTGGACGAGTTACTCCTTGTGTACCGTCGGATCTTAACCGGTGTAGGTTGATCGCAGGACCGGAGTATAGACGAAATCTAAGTTCAGGGTAGTGGCATGCGGGTACATTCGTATTGCCGGGGTCTTGGATCGATAGGCCATGAACCAGATCCTTAGGGATTCTGGTAAGTCTAGGTTGAGCAGCCTAGTAGAGTTGTCTTGCGAAGTCTAACTTAAGACTCAACATGTTGTATAAGTTCTGTTGTCATCCCTCAGTTTGTTTAGAGTTAGTGACATTTTTAGGGGAGTAACTTATGGCTTTTACTACTCAACCTTTACTTTTTGCCGAAGGGAATGAGTTGGTGTTAAGGGTGATTCCTTATGATCCGACCTGTCCTATAGGCCTGCATTAGGCGGTGTTATTGGGTTGTACCCTTCTTGTCAAAGGGATACGGTCTGTGCCTTCTCACGAGTTGGGAGAATGGGATCCGTATCTCGTCTGTTAATTTCTGAAGTGCCTTGATAAGCGGGAGCAATTCCTGTCGGAGCCAGGGGGATGGACCCCCGACACTCCGTCTTGGCTTGGATCTATGGGCGAACAAGCCATAGACTACGGTCTAGCTAGGGGGCGACAGGGGATGCTTCGAGCTAACCTGTTTTGCGGAAACTCCGAGGTTCGTCAGATTTTTGAGTGAGGCAATAGTGGCAAACGAAGACACCACTATATAACTGCAATTGGCGTAATTAGAACATTTCAGGGCAACCTCATCAGTCATGTCTAATCTTCAGAAACAAGTTGAGTACAAGAGTAGAACTCATTATGCGGGTTCAAATCCCTATAATGATGAGACGGCTTGAGATGGGCGCATGTAGTATGGTCTGCATGTTGCTTCGGAGACTTGCTGGCATTTGAATAGGAGCATCCTAGCTTAGTTGATATTGCATTAGATTCTAGTCATAGCACTCACGAACACTTAAACTACACCGACACATTTGCCATGTTTGTAGGTTTGTTTGGGGAGATTTGTTGCTAGTTATCAGCCTTAAAGCGTCAGTGAATACTGACGTCTCCACTTCAGTAGGTACTGGATCGCAGAAGTACATGTACAAGATTCAGGATGACTCAAGGCAAGGAAAGCAAGGATTCGATGTCGTTTTAAGTTCCGCTGTAATAATTATGTTGGTTATCAATTTGTTGAAAAGTATCCAAGTGAGAATTACCAAGTGTTGTTCTTCATTCATTGTATTCTGATGTAAATTGTTAAAAATTGTAATACTTGGGATTGTAAAGGTATTATTGTAACACTATTGTAATGTGTTGCAGTTGCATAACATTCAGACTTGTAATACATTTTGCGTTGAATAAAAAGTTTTAAATTTTCTTGTGTTTCTGTGTATTGTGACTAATTGAAGAAAAGATTCTGGCTTATGTCACGGTTTCCCAGTTACCGGAAATCGGGGCGTTACAGTTAGACTTCGCAAGATAATTATACTACGTGCTCAACGTAGAATTACCGAAATCTTTAAGGATCCTGTTCACAGCCTATCGATCCAAGACCCCAGCAATACGAGCGTATTTGCATGCTACTTCCCTGAACTTGGATTCCATCTAGACTCCCAGCACGCAATCAACCTACACCGGTTAAGGTCTGCCGGTGCACGAGGGGTGACTCGTCCACTGTCCACGAGGAGTAAAATAAATACACGTCTTGATGGTCGATGGCCCCTAGGGAAATTATATAACCTTAGATGAGCACAATAACTGCGTACTAGCTAATAAGCTACATACGAGAAAAACAACTTACATACGAGCCGACTAGCTACGTATGAGCCAAACAAATTACATACGAGCCAACTGGCTAAGTATGCAACAAATGAATCATACAGAAGCAATCATAAAAGTCTTCTAACAACCTAGAAGCGAAATAACATGCTACTAACAAAATTTTATCTTTTATACATAAAAGCATCATACAAAGCCTTCTAACAACCTAGAAGCAATTAAACATGCTACTCTTATCGAAATTCAACAAAATTAGACTTTTTACAAAGGTGAGAACATCTACTACAACTCTCTAGTTGAAAACGTTCTCAGATTAAGTCAATAAGTGGTACAAAAACCTCGAACAATCTAAACAGCGAAGCTTCAGCCGAAATAGCTAGCTGCTGTGACTTACAAAGGTCATAACTCCTACTCCGCTTATCGGAATCTAACCAAATAGGACATTTTGGAAAGGTGAGAAACTCCAATACAACTTTCTAGTTGATGAACTTCTCATATTGAGTCATTAAAATGTACAAAAACTTCGAACAATCCAAACAGCGAAGCTTCAGCCAAACAGCTAGCTGCTGTGACTTGTAACGGTCATAACTCCTACTCCTCTTATCGGAATCTAACCAAATAGGACATTTGGAAAGTTTAGAAACTCCGCTATAGCTCTCCAGTTGGTGAACTTCTCAGATTCAGTCATTAAAAGGTACAAAAACTTTGAACAATCCAAATAGCGAAGCTTTTGCCAAACGACTAGCTGCAGTGACTTGTAACGGTCATAACTCCTACTCCGCTTATCGAAATCTAACGAAATAGGACATTTTGGAAAGGTGAGGAACTCTACTACAACTCTCTAGTTGACCACTTTTTCAAATTCCGTACGGAACTCAAAATCCAGCCCTTTAAACACAATTCAAAACAACAAAAGCATAGCAAAAGTTACAACAAAAGCTGAAACTTCTAAAGGTCATAACTTTTGCCATACTTATCGAAATATAACAAAACTGGGATTCCTGACAAGGGGAGAACATCTACTACAACTTTGTAGTTGACCACTTTTCCATATTCCTTATAGAGCTAAAAATCTAGCTCTTTGAACACAACTCAAAAACAACAAAAAGAACAGCAAAAACTAAAACTTGTAAAGCTCGCAACTTTTGCTATACTTGTCGGAATCTAAAAAAATTATACATTCTGGAAAGGGAAAACATCTACTACAACTTCCTAGTTAACAACTTTCTCGGATTCCTTATGGAATTTAATTCCCCACTCTTTGAACACAATTCAAGAACAACAAAAGACAGCACAAAGCTGAAACTTGTAAAGCTCGCAACTTTTGCTATACTTATCGGAATCTAACGAAATTATACTTTCTAGAAAAAGGAGAACATCTACTACAACTTCATAGTTAACAACATTCTTAGATTCCTTAAGGAATTCAATTCCCCGCACTTTGAACTCAATTCAAGAACAACAAAAGACAGCACAAAGCTGAAACTTGTAAAGCTCGCAACTTTTGCTATACTTATCAGAATCTAACAAAATTATCCTTCCTGGAAAGGGAAGAACATCTACTACAACTTCCTAGCTAACAACTTTCTCAGATTCCTTATGGAATCCAATTCTCCGTTCTTTGAACACAATTCAAGAACAACAAAAGACAAAACAAAACTGAAACTTGTAAATCTCGCAACTTTTGCTATACTTGTCGGAATCTTACAAAATTATACTTTCTGGAAAGGGGAGAACATCTACTACAACTTTCTAGTTGAACATTTTCTCAGAATCCTTATGGAATTTAATTTCCCGTTCTTTGAACACGATTCAAGTACAACAAAAGACAGCACAAAGCTGAAACTTGTAAATGTCGTAACTTTTTCTATACTTATTAGAATCTAACAAAATTTTCCATTTTGGAAAGGGGAGAACATCTACTACAACTCTCTAGTTGACCAATTTTTCAGATTCAATTAATAAGAGGTGCAAAAACTTCGAACCATCTAGACAGCGAGCTTTAGCTAAAAAGCTGGCTCCTGAGATTTGTAAAGCTCATAACTTTTGCAATACTTATCGGAATCTAACAAAATAGGCCATTTTGGAAAGGGAAGAACATCTACTACAACTCTCTAGTTGGACACTTTTTCAGATTCCCTAAGGAACTCAAATTCCAACTCTTTTAAAACATGCAAAAATTAACCAAAACAACATTTTACTTAAAAGCTCGCTGTTTGGGGGGAAAAGTTTGTTTAACCCATCAAATTAACCCCAAAAATTCTATAAGAATTAGAGCATGATAATAACACGTATGAGAACCTCTAAAATTAATTTTGGCTCAAGATTTCAACTTTAGCACAAGTAATGAATTCTAACCACTAAACTACAAGATTGAATCTTTAGTGAGTTATTTTGTGTTCTACCACTTCAATCCTTGCATGCCATTTTATTCTAGTCTGCATAAAAAATATGCACATGATTTAGTCCATGTTCTTGAATATATTAGAAATAATAACAATAGTAATAACTAAAACAAACATGAGATGAGAAACCCCCACCCAAACTTGTAGGAAGGACTAGCTTGCTCTTCTCCTCCTTGCACCTTGTTTTCACTCCTCTTCAAGAACACCACAAATGAACCCACTCTTTTTTTCTTTTGATTTTGATCTCTCTTTCTTTTCTTTCTTTTTCTCATTTTTTTTCTAATTAAAAACAAGTAAAGAAGGAGTAGAATGAGATAAAAGAGATGGAGAAACAAAAGGGTTTCTTGTCCTTTTGGAGTGTGGCTGACCAAGGGTGGGTGGGGGGGGGGCGGGGGGGGGGGGTGATAGTAGAAAAGGGTTGGGGTTTTTGGTTGAAAAGAGCCCAAGTGTCTTTCTCATTTGTGGCTCAAACAATTAGGGATCAATTTGTAAATTAAAATTGCAATTAACACCCTAATCCAATGTTAGCTCTTCATTTGATTATGATTGATAAAAAATAAGAGACATGTTTCCAAAATTACATACTACATGATTTCGTACAAACGTACGAAATCGATACAGTACATATACGTACATACACCTACATATACAGATAATTTTTATTAGTTAAAATGAATAATCTCTACCAAAAATATTTTAATTCAGAAATAATAATAAAAACAATTTTATTACCGGCTCGGAATATTACAGTACCAATTTGGTACAATACGGATATATACAAACGGTTACATATATATATATATATATATATATATATATATATATATATATATATATATATATATATATATATATATATAATGTCTATTAGCTAAACCGAGTAATATCAACCAAAAATATTTCAATTCTGAAAATAAAAATAAAATAATAATTTTCAATATCAGCCCTGAATTTTACAGACATTTTCTCAAAAATACATTTTACAGGATTTTGGATAAGTGCACAAAACCGATACAATACATATATATATTTACTAGTATATATATACAGATAAGCTTTTATTAGTAAAACCAAGAAATTTCCACAAAAAATATTTTAATTTTAAAAATAATAATAATACAAATATAATATCCGACCAGGGTATTACAAAAAACTCCTGATATTTTAGGCTTTTTTGCAGGTTTTTGCTGGTATCTTATTCATCCATACCAAACCCATTCACAAACATCAGCCTTACATCAGATCTTTTCAATGAGTGAGATCTAAGCTTTCTCTAATCATCGAAGAAATCATTATCTGTTGCTCACACACTGAGAAAAGTATTATCTGATTGGTGTCGTCTGTGGAAAAGAATAGATCCTGCCCTCTGGTCAGACCTGGCTGTCAGAAGTCTCTTCCGACCAAGGTCCCCAATGCAAGGAAGGTGACAGCCCCAAGTCACCAGGTAGATCTGCCTCCTCCTCCTCCTCCATTGAACCCTCCCTCAATAGGAGTTGTAACTCAAGGGTCCCAGCGGTAGCGTTCTGGACACTGGTGTGGTCTCCTTCATCCCGAGGGTCATGGTCTTGTCGATGCTACCCCTCACTAAACCGGCCTAGAGGGACGAACACTCTGCAAAACAGGACCTTCGACACATCCTAAATAACCCACAATAGAAGGAAGACCTCCATCACCGCTTCAAATATAATCGCTCTCGTAATGAGGGTCCCATTCAGATCATCAGGGTAGCCGCATGAGACACTCCCACTGCAGGCAAAAGAACATGCAAAGTTTCTCTTCCGTAAATCGTCAAACCTCAAAAGTCCATCGAGAGGAGGAAGGCCTTGTCACTAGTGCTGGGTTCCAACACTTCAAGAATGAGACTCTACAAGTTCTTCACGAGGTGCCGGGAAGGGACCATCATTCGAGCAACCCTCGCACCGACCTAGTCCATAATAAGGAGTCTTACAGGTCCACCCAATCTGAGGGACGTGAAGAAGCGATACTGAAGCGTCTTCAGGAAATAGAGGACTACCTCGCCCAAATACGACAAGAGGAGAGGCCAAAAAATAGGGGGTACTGCTCCATTCAGCCTCCCTTTACCCCTCTCATTTTAGAAGACCCTGTCCTGAGAGACTTCAAGTCTTCAGCCCTCAAGACTTACAACGGTGAGTCTGACCGACTGGATCACATAGAGAGTTTCAAAACTCTAATGATGATTCACAATGCCTCCGATGCACTCTTTTGCGGGGTATTCCTTGCTACACTATGAGGCTCCATGAGATTGGTAGCTCCATCCACTTCTTCGACCAGCTTGAGGAGAGCTTCATCATGCACTTCGTAACCAATTGCAAGGCAGAGAAGATGAGTGCCTTGTTGGTAGATTTAAAGTAGATAGATGGAGAAACACTCAAGGACTTCATCTAGAGATTTACGGTGGAAGTTCGATTCATCCCCTCTCTTGATTCTTGGGTCATGACGGCTGCCATCAGGCACAACGTCCAACATGATCTCCTTAAAACCTCCCTCGCCAAGAAGCCATCCTCAAATTTTTTAAGCTCCTCCTCCAGAGCAAAAAGTATATCCGGATTGAGGATGCCCTCCATTCCGATTAGCGCAAGGAATCCTCACCGAGAGGGAAGTGAAAGATTGACAACACCGATGCTCCCATGAAGTCTCAGAAGGATGCGTCCGGTTAGAGGCACCTCCTCCTATGCCTCGGTTCAAATATTTTACCTCGCTTACTGCTAGTATCTTGCCAGTGCTATGAAAGTGGAGGAAGATGGACTCATTTGTCCCCCGTCTCGAATGAACTCACATGGAAAGAAGATAGATAAGAGGTTCTGGTGTTGGTTCCAGTGCGAACATGGACACAAAACAGATGATTGCCATTCCCTTAAAGATGTGATTGAAGCCTTGATCCGTAGAGGCTATCTGTCCAAATTCACTCAGATGGAAAAGCAGCTCCTCCCCCCTGTCTGAGGACACAATAAGAGTCTGAAGAAAGAACCTGTGTGCAAGGAGTCGTGACTAATGGCTGTCATCCATTCCATACATGGATGGGCGAGGAGGGGGGTCTGACTGCTCTGGGAAGGCGTTCGTCTGAGAGGTGAACTCGGAGCACACTGCCCTCCAAAAAATAATGGGGATTGCCTATCTCTTTGTCACGCCTCGTTTCCCAAAAAGAGAATACGGAATACGGATACATGACTAAGCCCAGCGAATGATTTTCATCATCCATAAGCTGTAAGGATCTTTACAACATTTCACAGGAATAATAAGAGTCGAAAGCAAGAGAAGTCAACCAAGCATGCATTTATGAATCAAAATACCAACAGGAATTTACTTGAAACCAATATATAATAATCTCAAATAAATCAGATCTGAATTAGTCAATATCCTGGATCACATTACCCAAATACAAATAAATCCAAGTAATATATACATTATTCAAGATAAGCAACAAGAAAGATATAGCAAAAGCTCCAGCCAACTAGAATCTCATATCACCAACTCCATCGGGCAGCTGATATCCAAAATCAGCAATTTAACAAATTACAGGAAGAGGAAAAGGAAATAAAACGCCCGTCAATGCAAGTTACGGGCCACTTGTAGTGCAGAATACAAGTACATGGGAAAGAATAAACTACATAGTATGGTATAGACATGATAACAAAATAGAACTAGCATAAATAATGAACATGATCAAGTAATGTGATATGCAACAGGGTACAGGTAACATGTATCAAGTATCAAGTATCAAGCAAGCAGGTAAACAGGTAACATATGATCAGGTGAACAGGTGTCAAGTAGCATGTACAAGTATCATGTATCAGGTATCTGGTAGCATGTACACGTAATTATGTAATAGGGATAATGTAACTGGCATCATGTAACAGGGATCATGTAACAGGTATCATGTAACAGGTAATTATTTATGCCAAGTCTTGTATTATTACTATCTAGGTAGCACTTCATGCGGCCCAGGTTTTTATCACATGGTTGCTACATTCAAACAAGTTTCCTTTAGATTTCGTAGTGGAGTCCATAGGGTCGTGTACTCAGGGATCAGAAAAACAGGAACAGGTTCATGAATCAAACAGGTATACGAATCATCCGATTCTTGCATCAACGGGTTCATGAATCAATAAATAACAGTTACACGAACCAACAGGTCCATGCATCAACAGGTAATAAGTACACGAACCAACAGGTCGATACATCAACAAGTAACAGGTACACAAACCAACAAGTCCATGCATCAACAGGTAACAGGTACACGAACCAACAGGACCATGCATCAACAGGTTCATGTATCAATATAAATCAAAATGGGAAACACGAGCCCCCTTCCAAGTACACATCTCTATATTTTCCACTACTCGATCTTTTCCTTAACCCCGGCTTGGTTATTTTGTTATTATTAATCAAACAGGCATGTATATGTCACAAACAGATCAAGAATAACATAACATAAACAAGTAACATGTACAGGATGAAGAATAAACATATACAGGTGAAAGATAACTCATAAAAGAATAGAACAACGAAAATTCTAGTTCAGGACAACAAGACAGTACAGCACTAAATCTGAAATTCTCGTTGCTACTAAAATGTAAATCTCGATCCGTCAAAGAATCTAGAAAATAGACTCCCGGCCGAATCCAGCAAGTATATATAAGTCATATAGTATTTCACAAAGACAAGTCTCAAAACATGTTTGAATCCAGAAAATGTGTTCAGCCAAAAATCAGAAACTTGTATTCATAATTAGGAAAACAACATGAAAACTTAATAATTAAATTCATAAAAATTCTGGAGTATACCCTAGTATGTTTAGTAACAGAAAATAAAGTTTCATAATTTTCCAACATAAATAGAGTAGTCAAGTAAAATCAGAAAACATCAAGATACGATAGTTTTGTAAATCATGAATTATAAACACTGCAGTACGAAAACAGCAATATCTCGCAAACCATAAATCGAAATCCAAATCCTTCATAAGGGTGATAAAATAGACACAGAAAGATAACTTTCATATTCACAAATATTTTACAAACAGTAAGTAGAATTAGGTTGAAAATCAGGTTCTTAACTGAACAATATGAAAATTCTGCTTGTATAGTAATTGTTTGGAAACATAGAACAGTTTGTAAAACTCATCAAATAAATCCAAAAAATTCAAGGTTAATCCCAATCAAGTCTAGTTATTTTATGCAAAATATTTGATTAAAATAATACTTTTAGCATCATGATAAAAATAGATTACTCTTCAGAATTCATAGAAAACAAGATCTGGAAATCTCTCTACACCTCTGTAGTAAAATGGACATAACTCACAACTCGTAAAACGAAACTGAGATCTGTCAGAAGGCTTGAAAATAGACATAATTCTCTACAGTTCATGTTCACAAAATATTTTCATATACTGACCTTAATAGGATCTAAAATACTGATCAAAAGCAAGGTAATAGAAAATACAAAATTATTCTTCGAACATAAAATCATCTAGTTCATGTAAAACTCATCCAAATCAACCATAACATGAAATATAGTATACTACATGTCCAAGCAACATGGTATAGGATATATCATAGGTCCACAACAAGTCTACCACGAATAACACGAACGAACACATGATATCATATGAACAGCACGCATATAACAACAAGAAGTGGTCAACCGTAGGTTATTTCATGTCATGTATGTCGTGAGGCAACTATGGTCGAATAAACATGATAAAGACAAGATCAACAAGGAGTTTCACACACGAATTGTCTCTAGAACCCAACTACACTACAGGCGGTATTTAGTACTTGTATTACACAAAGAAAAGAATACAAGTTACTTACCTTAGAGACGACGACTGAAATGACAAAGCAAAACCAAGAATAATGGGAACGAATTCCAGAAGCACGAACACAACGATCACACAACCCACGAACCACAAATAAGAGCACGACGAAACCAAACATGAATACAATCCACGAACGAGTATACGAGCACACGAGCAATGAACACACGGACCCAAAAATGAGCACAACTCACGAACCACACACAACAACCAACCACGAACGAAACAACCAACACACGCACTCAAAAGGGCAGTCGGGGTTGCTAGTTCTGGCCGTGGGGCTGCTATCGAAAGGTGTACAGGATGGGGAACGGACGGAGGACAGGGTTGTCGCAGAGTTAAAGGGCTGCTATTGCCGTCGAGGAGGCATTGCAGTCGCTGTTGTCTGCGATAAGTGGCAGCAATGCTACGCTGTCGAGGGTGGCTGAAAGGCCAGAAGAGTGGGAGACGGGGCTGACGCAACGGCTGTTGAGGCACTGCAGTTGTGAGGCACGTCGACGGAGGGAGGTCACCTGCAGAGCTGCAGTCGGCAAAGGGGAGAGGAGAGTGCGCACAGGGGCTGGCACGACTGGATGGCCTGCACAGGGAGGGTGCACTCGGCAGAGGGGAGAGGAGAGTGCACACAGGGGCTGGCGCGACTGGATGGCCTGCACAGGGAGGGCGAATAGCAGAGCAGGGTCGCAAGGGAGGTCGGGAGAAGCAGGGTTCAGAAGTCGGGGGGGGGGGGGGGATGGAACGAGGCGGCT
Source organism: Hemerocallis citrina (assembly GCA_017893485.1). Taxonomy (NCBI): domain Eukaryota; kingdom Viridiplantae; phylum Streptophyta; class Magnoliopsida; order Asparagales; family Asphodelaceae; genus Hemerocallis; species Hemerocallis citrina. The sequence goes on along the minus strand of CM030364.1, from coordinate 145,019,826 downwards.
AGGGTTGGGTTTAATGGAGAACAGGGAGGCATGCAGGGGGGGTATTTATACAAAGAGAGTAGGGTTAGGGTGTAAATAGGGTAAATGGGTTTCAGGTTTGGGGTGAGTGCAACAGGTATGGGTTAGGTGTATGGGTGCCGATGGGTAAAGGGGAGTAAGCGGGTTGGGGATCACAACGGGTTGCGAGTGTTGGTGAAAACAGGGTACTGGGATGTTAAAAAATAATAGGAAATAAATAACCAATAAAATGTAGGTTTATATAACAAAATATAATTTGTACAACCATATGGAAATTATTTGAAATAAGTACAAATACAACTATCAATATAACTAGATTTTTAAATAAACAATCACACGTAATAATAATAATAACAATAATAACAATAATCATAATAATAATAATAATAAATAAAAATAATAGTAATAATAATAATACTGAACAATAATAATAACATGCAACAACATTAATAGGGTTTGTATAATATAAAAACTGTTTGAAAATAACAATAAATACAATTAACGTAAAGAACGGATTTTAATGGGAGATACAAAAATAAATTTGAAATAAAAATGAATTTAAGAAAACGGAAAATTTTATAAAGAACTCAAACTCAGATAATACACAGAAAAATAAAATACACCCAAACTATGGAAAACGGAAAACAGGGGTTAAACTCACTATCATATGAAGATCTGGAGGGTGTTTGCACTCCTCATTGCGACAACCTAGTGATTAGCCTTTCATGGCGAACCATGAGGTCCGTCGGACTCTAGTGGACAATGGCAGCTTAGTCAACATTCTCTTCCTGGATACCTTCGAGGATGTCAAACTCCCTAGGGATAGGCTAAAACTGGCTGCTTATACCCTCCATGGATTTTCTGGGGATGGTCCAGATCAAGGGGATTATTACACTCGATGTGATAATAGGGAAGTCCCTAGTTGTCCGAACTAAACCCATGGACTTTGTGGTTGTCAATGTCAAAGCCGCCAATAATGCCATCTTCTAGCACCCCGAATTAGCATCTCTCCAGGCTATTGCCTCGACTGATCATATCAATGAAACTCCCTACAAGATCGGGGTCGTCGTAGTCAGGAGGTATCCAGGAGGCAGCTCGGGCGTGCTTTACCACCACAATCGGAAGCTTGGTCCTCCCCCTCGAAGCACTAGAGCTCCCCACAGAGAGAAGCCCAATCAGCTTCGAACTCGTCGATGATTTAGAAGAAGTATCCTTTTTGGAGGGAGACGAAGCAAGGAATTCCAAGTGAGCAAGGTCTTTCCTTTGGAGCCCAAGGAGAAGGTCATTGATTGCATCCAAAGGAATCGAAATATGTTTTCCTGGACGACCTCTGAATTCCAGATTTGTGGGGTATCCTAAATAAAATATAGGATACAATTTATTCTCCCCAACTGAACATAAGGTACCAACAAACTATAGGATACAATTCAAACTGCGGAAAATCATCGTAAGTCTATAAGAATGTGAAACACACCAAATAGATTGAGTCTAGTCATTGAGACTAATACATATAATCTTAAAATTGATGATCCACAAACTTATCTGAAAGCAATCAAAGATGTTCATAGCAATAAATGGTAAGAAGCCATGAAATCTGAATGGACTTTATGCATTCCAACAAAGTATGAACTTTTTTGGAAGCACCTAAAGAGATAATACTCATTGGGTAAAAATGGATCTTTACGAGAAAGATCGGAGCTAATGGCAAGGTGGATACCTATAAGGCCAGGCTAGTGGTGAATGGTTTTAGACAAACTTTCTTGCTAGTAGTAATGCTTAAGTCCATTACTAGATATAGTTGCATATTACAACTGTGTTATGGAAGATGGATGTCAAAACTGCTTTCTTAAATGGCGATATGGAGGAAGAAGTTTATATGACGGAACCTGAAGGTGTTGTCTCTAGTGTAGGAAAAGCCAAAGTATGCAATCTGAATAAATCCATTTATGGGTTAAAGCAAGCATGAAGGAGTTGGAATATTCATTTTGATGAGACAATCAAATTTTTTGATTTTATCAGAAACATTAACGAATCTTGTGTCTACAAGAAAGTCAGTGGGTGTGCTATTACTTTTTTTGTCATTATATATGGATGAAATCATCATTGGGAATGATATCTCGATGTTGCAATCGGTCAAGGCTTGGCTTCAGGACAAGCAAGGATTTCCTTGGAGGGAGACGAAGCATGGAATTCCAAGTGAGAAAGGTCTTTCCTCCAGAGCTCAGGTAGAAGGCCATTGATTGCGTCCGAAGGAATCGAGATATGTTTTCCTGGACGGCCACTGATATTTCAATAATTTCAGAAGAATTGATAATGCATAGGTTCAATACCAACTATGACGTTAAACTAGTTTAACAAAAGCACTGGAAATTAGCCTCAGACAGGCAACAAGCCATGAAGGAATATGTCGAAAAACTCCTTGTTGCCCGCTTATTCTGGGAGGTTAGCTCCCTCGAATGGCTGGCCAATATAGTAATGGTCAAGAAGGCCAGCGGCAAGTAGAGAATATGTATATACTTCATGGGTCTCAACAAGGCATGTTCGAAGAACCCCTTTTCGCTCCCGAGCATCAAAGCCCTAATAGACGCTACGTCCGAACATGAACTCCTCAGCTTCATGGATGTTTCCCCTAGACATTCCTAAGAATTCGTTTATCACTGACCAAGAGCTTTATTGCTAGTAAGTCATGCCATTCGACTTTAAGAACGCATGTACTACTTACCAGCAAATGGTCAACAAAGTGTTCAAAGCACATATATGTAAGAATATGGAGGTTTACATTGTGATATACTTGTAAGGAGCCTCCAAAAAGAGGATCATGTCAAAGATCTTGAAGAGACCTTCAACATCTCGAGGAAGAATATCATGAGATTGAACCCTTAAAAATGCACCTTCAGCATCTCCTTGGGAAATTCTTAAGCTTCAAGGCAAGCCAGAGGGGTATTGAAGCAAACCCAAGCTGTCCTCAACTGGACGCCTCTGGCAAATGTTAAAGAGGTTCAGAGGCTCATGGGGCGCTTTGCGGCAAAAGGGCAATTCCTATCCAAATCCGGGCAGAAGTGCCTCCTCTTCTTTAAGGCCCCCTAGGGGTTAAAAAATTTAAGTGGGGTGGAAACCGCAGCAATGGGCCTACAACCAGTTGAAGGAATACCTAGTGAATGTTGATTCTTGTTTTTGATGAGTACAACACAATACAAAGTCTGTCTATCACATATCTCTTGCAGAGTGTATCAAAGTCAACACCATGGTAAAATACACAAAGGCAACACAATCTGATGAAGCTTTCAAGAGTAATTGATCAAGCTTCAAGACATCTAGACAGAAGCTTAAGCTCAAGACAAAGACTCAAGTTCAAGACAAGATTCAAAGTGCTTTAATTGTATTAAACAAAGTATCTTGTAATATTGTATTTTTAATTATTTGAGTCTTAGAAACTTATAAAAGCCTTGTCACACACACACTCACACATGCTTTAAATAATCTGAGTGTTTTACAAAATCAAAATGTCAAAATAAGTTGGAATAAGTTCAGCTGTATGAGTACCAGTCGACCACTCCTTGGAACCAGTCGACTGTCATAGTACGAAACTGCCTAAACTCATACAAGCTCTGGGTAGTCGACTCATTATGGCAACTTAGTCGACTGTACAAGCCGTTTGGAAAGTTTTCTGATTTTAAAACTTGTTTTTCAAAATCAAAACCTTTTTACTGCTGCTGTATGGCAGTTGGGATTCAATCTCTCAACGTCCAAACATTTCTAACTCTATAAAAAGAGTATAGAACTCATTTGGCAAAGGTTACTCAACTCCAAGCCTTCTTTAAACTCTCAAGTCTTTTTGTTTTCAAGTGTTTCAAAAACATACAAACTCTCTAAGACTTGGTTCTCTGAATTTCACTCTAATATAATATTAATTTCGTTTTAGACTAAATTCAGAAGTTGACCTAATAGCCACTATACAAAAAGTACTATCACATACATGGCTATATGTTGTTGTAAACTCAATTTTGTTGTTGTTTTCACTCTCGGATTGTGAGAGTGGTCCTCTCGGTTGCAGAGTAGGGCTCTTGGTTGTAGAGTCGGTTTAACTCTAGGGTGTAGAGTGGGTTTGCTCTCTCTAGTGGTGAGAGAGGTTTACAGATTTGACATTGTTGTTGTCAAAGGCGGTAGAGTATTCTTATACTTTTTCAAGAATAGTTGAAAATCTCAAGTGGGTTACTTGGGAATTGGATGTAGGTCAGGAGGACCAAATCAGGATACATCATTGTGTTTGGCTGTGATTGACCCTCTGTGGTTGTATTCTCTTAACTGGTAATTTCAATTTCTCTGAGTTTTATTTCAAAAACTTGTCTGGTAAGTCGAATGGTTTTCCGCTATAAGCTGACTGATCAGATCCGTAACTCTTCAGTAAAATAATATTCTTATCTTACGCAACAGTCGACTGTATATCTTTTTCAGTCGACTTAACAATACGAAATGTTCAAGTTCTTAATTTTTTTTATACAACACTATTCACTCCCCCTCTAGTGTTATTTGCCTTGCCTACAAGATCCAACAGTGAACCCCCATCTGCTAAGCAAGCATGAGTCAGTCAAGACCCTATACCTTTACTTGGACACTTCGGAGCAGACTCTGAGCACCGTCCTGGTGCGGGAGGAAGACAGATTTCAAAACATCTATTACGTGAGTAAATTCCTTCATGATGATGAGATCTGTTCATCGAATATGGAAAAGTTGGCATAGGCAATAATGGTGGCTGCCGGAAGCTTCGACCCTAATTCCAGGCACATTCCATCCAAGTTCTCACTGATCAGTCGCTAAAGTAGATCCTCCACAAGCTGGAAAACTCTTGACGGTAGGTGAAATGGTCGAACGAGCTGAGTCAACATGATATCAGTTATAAGCCAAGGACAACAATTAAGGCCCAAGCCTTGCCCAAGTTTATCATCGAGAGTATCATCCCTGACTCTTCCAACGTACAGAAAGACGTTCACATCTGAAGCCTTTATCTCTATGGGTCCTCGTGCAAAGAAGGAAGTGTGGTGAAAGTGATATTGCTTGGACCTGATGAGTTTGTCCTCCAGTACTCCCTCAATTTGAACTTCTGAGAGTCTAACAAGGATGCCAAATATGAGGCCTTGATAGCAGGATAACTTCTACATCAAAAAGCTAGGGCCCGGCGAGTGAAGGCATTTAAGGAGTGAACAAAATTTTTGGGGAATATAAAGCTCGAGACTCTTGGATGGTCAAGTATCTGGCCTATGTCAAGGAACCCCGATAAGCTTTTCAAGAAGCCTCGGTCACTCGATCCCGTGAGAGAAAAATGAGCAAGCGGACTCTCTCCAAACTGGCTTCCCATTTCTTTGACGGACTGGATCACACAGTACTTGTTGAGGTTCTGGTCAATCCAAGCTTCAAGGGAGAAACCAACAAGACCTTTTGCAGAGAAGCGCAAATGACAACTGGCAACTAGATGTAGCCCTTAGTTAGCTTCCTGGACAAATAGGTCCTCTCTTCGGAACTAAAATAGGTGAATAATGTTCGGACTCCCTTCAGAAAGGTACACACTCATAGAAGCAATCATGTTCAAGCGCTCCTATACTTTGATTGATGGACGACCCTACTACAATACCCCGAAGTTTGATTTCGTTGATAAGTAGTGTGCATATGTGAAATGCACAGAAGGTGTTTGATGAAATGCCCGGATGAAGGGTGGCATGTACACAAGGTGTTCGATGAAATGCTTGAATGAAAAAGTAGAAAGTAGTAGCAAATTTAGTCCCACATAGGTGGTAAAACAGGATAATCATGTGCATATAATAGGTTACTCATGATCCAGGAGCACCAACAAAACTATAGCACTTTTGGTGAGGCTAAAGCCCTGTGGTGGGGCCGTGATTAAGTCGATATATGCATGTGTTAAGCCTACCTAGGCTCGGGCGGTAGAGAAGTGGTATCAGAGCTAGACTTCAAATTGTCATACTAACACAGCAAGAAATTAGCCTTGGATGCCCCAGATAGAATTGAGTTATTTGAATAGTAGGAATGCTATCATTAGACGAAGGAAACCAACAAGAAATAGATGCCACAAGCCACAGCCGCGAGCAGAAATTTAGGAAATGATGTTCTAGAAATTGTCCAGATGGTCAAATGATTCAAGAGCCAAGTTAGGCTCAAAGGTTACATAATGGTATTAGAGCCAACTTTCACACCAATAGTGGGTGAGATGTATGCCTGAGATGGAGCAAGGGAATCATGCACTGGGCAAAATAGACCAAAGAAATGTACGCTAGCAGAATTAGGGTAATCCACTTCGTATCGGCCAAAAAGGAGATCCTGTATTAGGTTGTATGTCCCGGACTTAGCGAGGACGCTAATTCCTGGGGTGAATGTAATACCCCGCAGTTCGATTTACTAGATAGGTGGTGTGCATACATGGAATGCACAAAAGGTGTTTGATGAAATTCCTGAATGAAGGGTGGCATGTACACAAGGTGTTCGATGAAATGCTTGAATGAATAAGTAGAAATTAATAGGAAATTTAGTCCAACATAGGTGGTAAAATAGGATAATCATGTGCATATAATAGGTTACCTATGATCCAAAAGAGCACGAACAAAGATATAGCACTTTTGGTAAGGCAAAAGCCCTGTGGTAGGACCATGGTTAAGCCGATATATGGATGAGTTGAGCCGACTAGGCTCAGGGAACTACACCTACCTTCGTAGCATCTCCCTTGAGTAAGTGCAATATACACTCAATGAAATGCACAGGGGGTGGGGGGTAGGCGGCTGCCACATGGGAGCCAAATCCCTCGCTAAAAATGTCCTCAACCACAGATATTACTGGCCGACCTACTCCGCGATGGGGGGAACACGTTCGCTGATGTGCACTCTGCCAATGGTTCTTTGACTTCTTAGTGGTGGTTATTTACAACTTTACAAAGTAGGTCGAAGCTAAACCGCTAGCATCGAACACAAAGTCCAGCAGTACTTCTGGAAACACATCATTTGTTGGTTTGGAGTTCCATTAATATTGGTCATTGGTAATGGCATGTGAATCGCTGCAAGAGGGTTTCACAAGTTTTGCACGAACTTGGGGATTCAACAAAGCTTCTCCTTCATCTCCCACCCTCAATCAAACGGGCAAACCGAGAACACAAACCGCCAAACCCTTGATGGTCTCAAAAACTGACTTGACGAGTCTCCCAAAGGGTTATGGGTGGAGGAATTGTCGAGCATACTTTCGTTGTTTATAACCACAAAGTTGGTACTGACAGTAGAATTGCTGTTCAACCGAACATACAGCTCTGAGGCCGTGATTCCTCTGGAATTCAGAATCCCTTCATCCCGACTGTTGACTTTTGATGATGAAGAATGCATCTAAGAAGGCCTCCATGTCAACCTTGACTTAGTTAAGGATGGGAATGAAAAATTAACCATCCGAAGGAGTATCTACTAGCAAAGGGTTGATAGGTTATACAATAGGAAGGTTCGACCTCCCAATATCAAAGAAGGATAATTGGTGTAAGGAAGCTTCAGATTTCTGACCCCTGAAGAAGAAGGAAGTTTGCTGCAATTTGGGATCGGCCTTATAAGGACTTCAAAGTGATCCGTCGAGGAACATACCAACTTGAAGACCTGGGGAGCAAAGAAATATTGAGGACATGGAACACAGTCTGATGAAGTTTTATGAGAGTGCAACGAATTTAGAAAGGTCGAAGTTAACGAAAAACTATGAATTTTAGCACATATCCTCACTGCAGCACATTTCCACTTAAAACAACTTCGGCTTTGGACGGTCGAAATTTACAAAAATATTTGTGGTTACAAAAAATTGGAACTTGTTACCTATTATTATGGACATTCATTGTACACAAATTTTGTGTGGTTTTGAAACTTCAAAAAATCTACGAATTTTGAGTCTGCATACTAATTGCAGCGCATATGAATGTAGAACCACTTTAAACTTCGAACGATCAAAAGTTTGAAATTAGGTGAAGAATTTGTTCATTGTTATGAATAATCGTTGCATACAAAAGTTAGTGGGGTTTTCAAATATCAAAAAATGCACGAACGCACGAACTTTTAGCCAGCGTCCTGATTGCAGCACATTTCCACACAAAACATCTTCGAATTTAGAAAGGTAGGAGTTTACGAAAAATTATGAATAATCATTCAAAAATATGTGTAGATGCTCGTTGACAAGTATAATCATTGTACCAAAAAATTGGTGTTGGTTGGAAACTTCATAAAGTGGACAAACATTAACCTGCATCGTGTTTTCATTTCAATTCGACACGAAACAACTTCGAACTTTGAACTATTGAAATTTTTGAAAAATCGGAATTGGTTACTCATTATTATTGACATTCTATGTACACAAAATTCGGGGTTGTTCCGAAACCTAAAAATGACGAATTTTGAGTCTGCATCCTGATTGCAGCACATTTGGAATTGGAACAACTTCGAACTTAGAATAGTCGAAATTTTTGAAAATATGTGAAGTGGTTGTTTCTTGTTGTGAATAATCGTTGTATAGAAAAGTTAGTGGGCTTTTCCAATTTAAAAAATGCACAAACGCACGAACTTTATCCCGCATCATGATTGCAACACATTTCCACACAAAACAGCTTCGAATATAGAGAGATCAAAGTTTATGAAAAATTATGAATAATCATTTAACAAAAATAATTGTGTGGTTCGGAAATTTCAGAAAATGGTCAAATTTTAGCTCGTATCCTGATTCTAGCACATTTCGACTCAAAACAACTTCGGCTTCGGACAGTTGAAATATGCAAAAATAAGTATAGTTGCTCGTTGTAATGAATAATCATTGTACACAAATATTGGTGTTGGTGGAAACTTCAGAAAGTGGACAAACATTAGACTGCACCAGGTTTTCAATTCAATTCTACCCGAAACAATTCGAACTTCGAACTGTTAATATTTGCGAACAATTGGAACTGGTTATTCGTTATTATGGACATTCATTGAACATAAAATTTGGTGTGTTTTCAAAACCTAAAAACTGGACGAATTTTGAGTTTGCATCCTGATTGCAGCAAAATTGGAACCAGAACAACTACGAACTTCGAACGATTTATATGTTAGAAAATATGTGAAGTAGTTGTTCATTGTTATGAATAATAGTTGCACAGAAAAGTTAGTGGGTTTTCCAATTTCAAAAAATGCAAGAATGCATGAACTTTAGCTAGCATCCTGATTGCAGCACATTTCCACACAAAACATCTTCGAATTTAGAAAGGTTGAAGTTTACGAATAATTATGAATTATGTTTCAAGTAAAAATATTTGTGTGGTTTGGAAATTTCAAAAAATAGACGAATTTCAGTCTGTATCCTGATTGCAGCACATTTCAACTCAAAACAACTTTTGCTTCGGACGGTCGAAATTTACAAAAATATGTGTAGTTGCACGTTGTTATGAATAATCATTGTATACAAAAATTGGAGTTGGTTGGAAACTTAAGAAAGAGGACAAACTTTAGTCTGCTCCGTGTTTTCATTTCAATTCGACACGAAACAACTTCAAACTTCGAACTATCGAAATTTATAAAAAATTGGAACTGGTTACCCATTTTTATGGACATTCATTGTACACAAAATTTGGTGAGGTTTCGAAACATAAAAAAAGGACGATTTTTAGTTTGCATCCTGATTGCAGCACAATTGGAACTGGAACAACTACGAACTTCGAACAATTGAAATGTTTGAAAATATGTGAAGTAGTTGTGCGTTAGTATGAATAATTGTTTCACAGAAAAGTTATGGGTGTTTTCCAATTTCAAAAAATGCACGAATGCAAAAACTTTAGCCCGCGTCCTGATTGCAGCACATGTCCACACAAAACAGCCTTGAATTTAGAAAGGTTGGAGTTTGCGAATAATTATGAATAATTATTTAACTAAAAATATTTGTGTGGTTTAGAAATTTCATAAAATGGATGAATTTTTTTCCGTATCCTGATTGCAGGACCTTTCGACTCAAAACAACTTTTCCTTCGGACAATCGAAATTTACAAAAATATGTGTAGTTGCACGTTGTTATGAATAATCATTGTACACAAAAATTGGTGTTAGTTGGAAACTTCATAAAGAGGACAAACATTAGCCCTCTTCAGTGTTTTCATTTCAATTCGACACGAAATAACTTCCAACTTCGAACTATCAAAATTTACAAAAATCGGAACTGGTTACTCGTTATTATGGACATTCATTGTATGCAAAATTTGGTGAGATTTCGAAACACCAAAAATGGATGAATTTAGAGTCTTCATCCGGATTGCAGCACATGTTGAATCAGAACAACTAAGAACTTCGAACGATTGAAATTTTTCAAAATAGGTGAAGTATTTATTCGTTGTTATGAGTAATCGTTGCACAGAAAGGTTAGTAGGGTTTTCTAATTTCAAAAAATGCACGAACTCACGAACTTTAGCCCGCATCCTGAATGCAATACATTTTCACAAAAAATAGCTTCGAATTTAGACAGGTTGAAGTTTACTAAATGTTATGAATAATCATTCAACAAAAATATTTGTGCGGTTTGGAAATTTCAGAAAAAGGATGAATTTGAACCCGTATACTAATTGCAACACATTTCGACTGAAACAACTTCGGCTTTGGACGGTCCAAATTTACAAAAAATATGTGTAGTTGCACATTGTTGTGAATAATCATGGTACACGAAAATTGGAGTTGGTTGGAAACTTGAGAAAGAGGACAAAATTTAGTCTGCTCCTTGTTTTCATTTCAATTCGACATGAAACAACTTCGAACTTCGAACTATTAAAATTTATGAAAAATTGGAACTGGTTACTCGGTATTATGGACTTTCATTGTACACAAAATATGGGTGTAGTTGCGTAACCTAAAAATTGGATGAATTTTGTGTATGCTTCCTGATTGCAGCAAATTTGGAATCGGAACAACTTTGAACTACGAACAATCGAATTTTTTGAAAATATGTGAAGTAGTTTTTCGTTGTTGTGAACAATCATTGCACAAAATATTCCGTGGGGTTTTCTAATTTTAAAAAATTCACGAACGCACAAACTTTAGCCCGCGTCCTGGTTGCAGCACATTTCCACAAAAAGCAAATTCGAATATAGAAAGGTTGAAGTTTACAAAAAAATTATGAATAATCTATTAACAATATATTTGTGTGGATTTTTAAATTTCAGAAAAAGTACAAATTTTTGTCCTTACCCTGATTGCAACACATTTCGACTCAAAACAACTTCGGCTTCGAATGTTTGAAATTTACAAATTTGTGTAAATGCTCGTTGTTAAGTATAATCATTGTACAAAAAAATTGGTGTTGGTTGGAAACTGCATAAAGTGGACAAACTTTAACCTGCACCGTGTTTTCATTTCAATTCGACACAAAACAGCTTCGAACTTTGAACTATCGAAATTTTTGAAAAATCGGAACTGGTTACTCGTTATTATTGACATTCAATGTACACAAAATTGGGGGTTGTTCTGAAACCTAAAAATGACGAATTCTGAGTCTGCATCCTGATTGCAGCACATTTGGAATCAGAACAACTTCGAACTTCGAATAGTCGAAATTTTTGAAAATATGTGAAGTAGTTGTTCCTTGTTGTGAATAATCGTTGTATAGAAAGTTAGTGGGCTTTTCCAATTTAAAAATGCACAAATGCACGAACATTATCCCGCATCGTGATTGCAGCACATTTCCACACAAAACAGCTTCGAATATAGAAAGGTCGAATTTTATGAAAAATTATGAATAATCATTTAACAAAAATATTTGTGTGGTTTGGAAATTTCAAAAAAAGGTCGAATTTTAGCTCACATCCTGATTCTAGCACATTTCAACTCAAAACAACTTCGGCTTCGGACGGTTGAAATTTTCAAAAATATTTGTAGATGCTCGTTGTTAAGTATAATCATTGTACAAAAAATTGGTGTTGGTTAGAAACTACATAAAGTGGACAAACTTTAACCTGCACCGTGTTTTCATTTCAATTCGACACGAAACACCTTCGAACTTTGAACTATTGAAATTTTTGAAAAATCGGAACTGGTTACTCGTTATTATTGACATTCATTGTATGCAAAATTTGGTGAGGTTTCAAAACACCAAAAATGGACGAGTTTAGAGTCTACATCCGGATTGCAGCACATATTGAATCAGAACAACTACGAACTTCGAACGATCGAAATTTTTGAAAATATGTGACGTATTTGTTCGTTTTTATGAGTAATCGTTGCAAAGAAAAGTTAGTGGGGTTTTCTAATTTCAAAAAATGTATGAACTCACGAACTTTAGACTGCATCCTGAATGCAGCACATTTTCATAAAAAAACAGCTTCGAATTTAGACAGGTCGAAGTTTACGAAAAATTATGAATAATCATTTAACAAAAATATTTGTGCGGTTTGGAAATTTCAGAAAAAGGATGAATTTGAACCCGTATACTAATTGCAACACATTTCGACTGAAAACAACTTCGGCTTTGGACGGTCCAAATTTACAAAAAATATGTGTAGTTGCACGTTGTTGTGAATAATCATTGTACACAATAATTGGAGTTAGTTGGAATATTCAGAAAGATGACAAACTTTAGCTTTCTCCGTTTTTTTATATTCAAATTGACATGAAACAACTTCGAACATCGACCTATCAAAATTTATGAAAAATCGGAACTGGTTCCTCGTTATTATGGACATACATTGTACACAAAATTTGGTAAGGTTTCCAAAACATCAAAAATAGATGAATTTTGAGTCTACATTTTTTATTGCAGCACATATTGAATCAGAACAACTATGAACATCGAACGGTCGAATTTTTCGAAAAGATGTGAAGTAGTTATTCGTTGTTATGAATAATCGTTTCACAGAAAAGTTAGTGGGGTTTTCTAATTTCGACAAAAGTGCACGAACGCACGAACTTTTAGCCCGCTTCCTGATTGCAACACATTTCCACACAGAACAACTTTGAATTTACACTGGTCGAAGATTACGAAAATTTATGAATAATCATTTAACAAAAAAATTTGTGTGGTTTGGAAATTTCAAAAAACAGACGAATTTGAGCCTGTATCCTGATTGCAGCAAATTTTGACTCAAAACAACTTGCGCTTTGGACAGTCAAAATTTACAAAAAAATGTGTAGTTGCTCGTTGTTGTGAATAATCATTCCACACAAAAATTGGAGTTGGTTGGAAACATCAGAAAGGGGACAAACTTTAGCCTGTTCCGTGTTTTCATTTCAATAAGACATGAAACAACTTCGACTGTCGAACTATCGAAATTTATGAAAAATTGGAACAGGTTAATCGTTATTATGGACATTCATTGTACACAAAATTTGGTTACGTTTTGAAACATAAAAATGGACGAATTTTGTTATTGCATCCTGAATGCAGCACAACTGGAATCGGAACAACTAAGAACTTCGAACGATAGAAATGTTTGAAAATATGTGAAGGAGTTGTTCGTTGTTATGAATAATAGTTGCATAGAAAAGTTAGTGGGGTTTCCAATTTTAAAAAATGCACGAATGCACGAACTTTAGCCCACGTCCTAATTGCAGCACATTTCCCCCCAAAACAACTTTGAATTTAGAGAGGACAAACTTTACGAATAATTATGAATAGTCATTTAAATAAAAATATTTGTGTGGTTTGGAAATTTCATAAAATGGACGAATTTAAGTCTGTATCCTGATTGCAGCACATTTCGACTCAACACAAAATTTTCTTCAGTCGGTCGAAATTTACAAAAATATGTGTAGCTGCAAGTAGTTATGAAAAATAATTGTACACAAAAGTTGGTGTTGGTTGGAAATTTCCGTAAGAGGACAAACTTTAGCCTGCTCCGTGTTTTCATTTCAATTCGACACGAAACAACTTCGAACTTCGAACTATCGAAATTTACGAAAAAACAGAACTAGTTACTCGTTAATATGGACATTCATTGTACGCAAAATTTGGTGAGGTTTCAAACATCAAAAATAGACAAATTTTGAGTGTACATCCTAATTGCAACACATATTGAATCAGAACAACTATGAACTTCGGACGATCGAAATTTTCGAAAATATGTGGAGTAGTTGTTCGTTGTAATGAATGATCGTTGTACAGAAAAGTTAGTGGGGTTTTCTAATCTCAACAAAATGCACCAACGCACGAACTTTATCCCGCATCCTGGTTGCAGCACATTTCCACACAAAACAACTTCGAATTTATATATGTTTAAGTTTATGAAAAATTATAATAATCATTTTTTTAAAAAAATAATTTTTGTGGTTTGGAAATTTCAGAAAATGGACGAATTTGTGCCCGTATCTTGATTGCAGCACATTTCGACTCAAAACAACTTCGGCTTTGGACGGTCAAAATTAACAAAAAATATGTGTAGTTTCTCGTTGTTGTGAAGAATCATTGTACAAAAAATTGGAGGTGGTCAGAAACTTCAGAAAGGGGACAAACTTTAGCATGTTCCGTGTTTTCATTTTAATTCGACACGAAACAACTTCGAACTTCGAACTATCGAAATTTATGAAAATTCGGAACTTGTTACACGTTATTATGGACATTCATTGTACACAAAATTTGGTGAGGTTTCGAAACAAAAAAAATAGACGAATTTTGAGATTGCATCCTGATTGCAGCACAATTGGAACCAGAACAACTACGAATTTCGAACGATTGAATTGTTTGAAAAAATGTGAAGTCGTTGTTCATTTTTATGAATAATAGTTGCACAAAAAAGTTAGTGGGGTTTTCCAATTTTAAAAAAAACAATAATGCACGAACTTTCGCCCGCGTCCTGATTACAGCACATTTCCACACAAAACAGCCTCGAATTTAGAAAGGTAAAAGTTTACGAATAATTATGAATAATCATTTAACGAAAAATATTTGTATGTGGTTTGGAAATTTTATAAAATGGACGAATTTTAGTCCATATTCTGATTGCAGCACAATTTTACTCAAACGAACTTTTGCTTCGGACGGTCGAAATTTTCAAAAATATGTGTCGTTGCATGTTGTTATGAATAAATCATTGTACACTTAAATTGGTGTTGGTTGGAAACTTCAGAAAGAGGACAAACTTTAGCATGCTCCGTGTTTTCATTTCTATTCGACACGAAACAACTTCAAACTTCCAACCATCGAAATTTACGAAAAATTAGAACTGGTTCCTCGTTTTTATCGACATTCATTGTACGAAAAAATTGGTCAGGTTTCGAAACATCAAAAATAGACGAATTTTGAGTCTATATCCTTATTGCAGCACATATTGAATCAGAACAACTACGAACTTCAAACGATCGAAATTTTCGAAAATATGTGAAGTAGTTGTTCGTTGTTATGAATAATCGTTGTATAGAAAAGTTAGTGGGGCTTTCTAATTTCAAAAAATGCACGAACGCACAAACTTTAGCCCGCATCCTGATTGCAGCACATTTCCACAAAAAACAGCTTCAAATTTAGATAGGTCGAATGTAACTACTGTTTTCGTTCTTTGCAATTTTTTTTCCTTTTATTATCATATTTTATTTGCATTGAATAAAATACTCTATTTTTCTTGATCATCTTCATTAAATTTTGTTCATGAATTACCTTTGTTCTTCTTGATGGACTATTTTCTTGTTGAACCTATTTCTATTTGATTGTGGGTATTTTTATTTGAACCCTATTGTCTTTAAATCCATCTCTTATTGAACCCAAAACCCAATTTCAATTGTTTCTAGACCCAAACCCATTATTATTGGATCCTAACCCATTAACCCAACATCCTAATTGCACTCTATAAATATAATCCTATTACAAACCCTAAAAACAAAAATAATACAAACAATAATACTAGCCGTCTCTATCCTCTCTTCTCTTTCCTCTCTCTACCGACTGTTCTTGTTCATCTTCCAGCCCAATGTCCCCATCTACCCATCGACCACCACCTCCGGCGTCCACCCCGTCTTCATCTCCAGCGACGTCCCATCGCGCCACCCTCCGACGAGCACACCCAGACCTCTCGACCCTATCCCCGACACCCTTGCCCTCTATTTCCTCAATGCCAGCGGCCATCCTGCCAGCGCTGCCAGCACCCAGTCAAGCTACCCTTGACTAAGACCCCTCCGCTGCTCCTCCCTATCCCTGTTTCCATCGACCCAGAGCCTCCCTCCTGACGCTAGTCATCGTCCAGCACGTTGCCGTCGAGCCAGAGTCGAAGTTGACTTACTGGTTCTGCCACTGTCTTTATTATTGCTATTACTGGTCTTTCTCTTGAGGTTGTTACTATTGGCTCTTTGTGCACGTGGTGTCCATGTGTATTTTGCGGGTTTATTTCTCAGAATTCTCTGTCACGTCCTGCTTCCCAAAAATACGGAATGCAAGCACGTGACATGGCCCAGTGAATGACTTGCATCATCCATGAGCTGTTATCGATTCAACTCAAGAATATAAACAAGAAGTAATATAACCACGCGTGAAATAAAGGAGTAAACACATGAATAATAATACTTGAATTTTAAGCATGAAATAACCAAAAAAATAACAATCCAACATCTGGAATCTGCAGTAACAATATTCAGGTCAAAAGCACACAACATAAAGAAAACAACACTTGTTCAATTATTGAAGTTCTCAAAATGAAACAATAATTATTTAAGCGGCGTAGCAAAACAATTCTTTCACCATTATTGCTCTCCTAGTCCTTCAGGAAAATCTCCTAGATTTCCTGTAAACTGTTCATCTAAAAGAGAGAATAAGATGTCCTTAGAGCAAGTCATGGACAGCAAGTAGAGAAACAGAGGAACAATGACAATAACGGTATAATGATGAATTGAATGAACGATGAAATCAATAGTATTGAACAGTGACAAAACGATAATAGTACAATGTGCAATAATAATGATTTATAACAATAACAATAAACAATAACAATAACGGTAAGCAATAACGATAACACTGTTCAATAACGATGACAAATGCAATGGCAATGCAATGAAGTCTTAAGTCTATTATTCTTTTTAATCCTAACTAATGCACGTACTACTATATCCCATACTACAGGTTTGATGCATACAATCAATTTCGTTTAGACTAAGGTGGTTGCATGACAATGTTCAGGTTGGCAATAAATTTTAGGGTTTCAACATATTCTTCATGAATAAAGTAATTAAAATGTTTGAACAATGAGTTAGGGGTCGACAACATAAATCATAGCAAGTTACATCTATGTGAACATGGTATTAAGATGTATAATGTCAATAACCTTATCAATCACAATCAACCAATACACCAACATCGATCGTATAACAACCAACAATAGCATACAATGTACTATAGTTGTAATGTCATGATATGAAATACAATAATAATCCCTATTCCTATATTCAATAATTAACTACATGAATGCAATGCAAGATCTCTATAAATTGGAGGCAAAAAAGACGGCACGAAGTCAACACTACTACTTGGATTCGCTCATGTAAATCCGTAGTATCCCAACGATGAACAACAATAAACAATATATGATAATCAATGTGGATCTACTTGCAAGATTCAATAAACAACCTCGAATACGATACAATACAATTCGAGAGTGACATGACTTGCCTTTAGAACGATGTTGGATCCGATATAGGGAATAACAGGATTAGGATCCCGGGCGACGAACCACGAATCCACGCATGCACAAAAACATGTCTGCTATACGTGTGAGGGAACCAAAATAGCAACACAGCACGCAACACCGGATCAAAACAGCAAAACATCGATCGAGAACAGCAACACACAAAACACAGAACAGCAGATTCCCCCTACTCACAAAACAACATACACACAAATCACCCAATCACTTCTTTTCTTCTCTAACGCGATAGAGAGAGAGTGAGTGACAGCAGGAGAACCGGCGATGACTGCAGTCGGGGAGCAACGGTAGCGTCGAGAGAAGGGGTGGCGATGCTGCCATGAGGACTCCAGAGCTCGAGGGTAGCCTGTTTCGCACCGAAAACAGAGGAGACGAAATGGCGGGGCTTCGAGCGTTCGTCTACGATGATGATGATGGGGCGAGGGGTCTACAGTGGTTGTGGGGTGACAGTGGAGAGGAGAATACGGTGGTCGACGTGGACGACGAGTTCGAGCTCTGGCAATGGCGATGGGTGGTCACTGCAGTGGAACTGCAATAATGGCAGGGTCGCTCGATGATCAAGTGAACGAGGTTGGAGGAGAGGGGCTCGACGGAGAAGGCGGCAGGGCGGTGACTGCGATGGTGGATCTCGGCAATGGCGAGGGCGAGGATGAACAGTGACAGGACAACGGGAAGAGCAGAGGATGAGGATGGCGGAGGTCAGTGGGTTCAGACGATTGGTCGATGGAGGTCGACGAGGCGAGGGTGCAACAAGGGTCGCGAGGTGGCACAGTCGAGCAGATGGCTCAAGCGGGATGGTGGTCGACTACTGGCGATGTGGGGAAGATGAAGAGATCGAGAAAAGCAACACACTAAACACAGAACAGTGGATCCCCCTATTCACAAAACAGGATACATACAAATCACCCAATCCCTTCTCTTCTTCTCCAACGCGAGAGAGAGAGAGAGTGACGGAGGGAGACCCAGGCGATGACTAGGGTCGGGGAGCGACGACAGCGGCGAGAGCAGGGGTGGCGACGGTGAGGTGCTGGCGGTCGGGAAGCGACGCCGCGACGAGGACTCCGGAGCTCGAGGGTACCCTGTTTCGCATCGAAAACAGAGGAAACGAAATGGTGGGGCTTCGTGCATTCGTCTATGATGATGACGATGGAGCGAGGGGTCCTGCGGTGGTTGTGGGGTGACAGCGGAGAAGCGAAGATGGCGGTCGATGTGGACGACGAGTTCGAGCTCTGGCAATGGCGATGGGCGGTGACTGCGGTGGAACTACGATAATGGTAGGGTCGCTCGACGATCAAGTGAACGAGGCTGGAAGAGAGGGGCTCGATGGAGAAGGCGACGAGGTAGTAACTGCGGTGGTGGATCTCGATAATGGCAAGGGCGAGGATGCACAGCGATGGGACGACAGGAAGAGTAGAGGAAGAGGATGGCAGAGGTCGGTGAGTTCAGACGATGGGTCGATGGAGGTCGACGAGGCAAGGGTGCGATGGGGCTCGCGAGGTGGCACAGTCGAGCAGATGGCTCAAGCGGGACGGTGGTCGAATACTGGCAATGTGGGGAAGATGAAGAGATCCAGAACAGCAACACACCAAACACAGACCAGCGGATCCTCCCTACTCACAAAACAGCATAGACACAAATGACCTAATCCCTTCTCTTCTTCTCCAACACGATAGAGAGAGAGTGTGTGACGGTGGGAGACCCGGCGATGACTGCGGTTGGGGAGCGACGACAGCGGCGAGAGTAGGGGTGGCAACAACGAGGCACTGGTGGTCGGGAAGCGACGCCTGCGACGAGGACTTCGGAGCTCGAGGTTACCCTATTTTTCACCGAAAACTGAGGAGACGAAATGGCGGGGCTTCGAGCTATTCGTCTACGATGATGAAGATGGGGCGAGGGGTCTGCGGTGGTTGTGGGGTGACAGCAGAGAGACGAAAATGGTGGTCGACGTGGACGACGAGTTCGAGCTCTGGCAATGGTGATGGGCGGTGACTGCGGTGGAACTGCAATAATGGTAGGGTCGCTCGACGATCAAGTGAATGAGGTTGGAGGAGAGGGGCTCGACGGAGAAGGCAACGGGGCAGTGACTGCGGTGGTGGATCTCGGCAATGGCGAGGGCGAGGATGCACAGCGACGAGACGATGGGAAGAGCACAGGAAGAGGATGGCGAAGGTCGGTGGGTTCAGATGATGGGTCGACAGACGTCGACGAGGTGAGGGTGCAACAGGGTTCACGATGTGGTGCCGTCGAGCGGATGGCTCAAGCAGGAAGGTGGTCGATTTCTGGCGATGATGAAGAGATGGATGGGAGGTTAGGGACGGGGGTATAACTATAGGGTTTGGGGTATAACAGTAGGGGCGGCTGATTGTGATAGGGTTGGGTAGGTTATAATATAATAATAGTGGTATTATAGTAACCACAATGATAAGGAGGAATTGCAAGGCTGATTATTAGGAATTTAAATTTGGGGCTTACAGGATGTGATGTGGTTGGGAGTAATTTTGGGAGATTGGCTGTTAGTGGAGATATGGGGTGGTTTTGGGTTAGTGGGTTTTTGGGTCAAGATCAAATAGGAGGTGGGTTATAGGGTTTTGGGTTTAATATGGGTCAAATAGAAGAACAATTCTCAAACCAACAAGATAGAAGACTAATTTCATCAAATTAAATTTGAATTAGGAAAAAAATAAGTAAGATTCAAATAGTCAAACTGAGATCAAGGATAAATCTTGAATAATATTATAATTGATATTATTCGATACAATAAAGAAACAAAATGAAATGAAATGTTGTTGTAACCCCTGTTTCCCCAAAAATGTATTTTCTGTGTATTTTTGGTATTTCAAATTTTTGTAAATTATTTTTTCTGCTTTCAGTTTCTTTTGTCAATTTTACTATTGGATCTTTTATTAAAATCTGTTTTCGATCAATAAATTTATTTGCAACTACTTCTATGATTTTTATATTGTAACACAATTCTTATTTTTATTATTATTACTCTTATTATTATTATTATTGTTACTAGTAGTACTATTATTATTTTTATCATGGCCTTATTATTATTATTGTTATTTGTATTATTGTTATTATTTTTATTTTCGACTGGTTATTAAAAATCAACTTTTATTTACTAATTGTATTTGTAGTATTTTAAACAAATTCTATTTTGTAATGCAAATTACAGTTTAATACATATTTTTTTTATTGGTTATTTCATATACCCTATTGGATTTTACCTATTTAACCTAAACCCTATTTAACCCTACCCATTATTGAAACAACCCCAACCCAATATAACCCCAAACCCATTAACCAATAAACCCGTTACCCATTTATTATTTTTTTTTCCCTAAACCATTTGCCTACCCGACCTGGTTGCACTGTGCCGCTTTCCCCTCTCTCTTAACCCTAACTCCTTCCCCTGTCTATATAAAAACCCATGCAAACTCGCCTCGCCGCTTTGTCTTCCCTCTCCTAGACTCCCTCCCGATCCCTCCTTCCCTTCTCCTCTCCTGCAACGACATCTGAGCGTCGCCACACCGCTGCACCCCTCGCAACCTCCTCCCTGTCCCCCTCGACGCGCCACGAAAACAGTGGTCGTCAACCCTCCTCCCTGCCTCATGATGCACTCCTGACATCTCCTGCAGCCGCGACCACCTACAGTCTTTTCCCCGTCAACCTCCTTGCGGCGTGCAACCACCGCAGTGACAGCAGCATCGCGATCCTCCCTCGCGATTGATGTATCCCTGCCGCCCCTTGCCGGTGTTCCACCGCCGTCGTGCAGCACGACAGCCCTGGCGACCCCCTGTCGCGCCGCCTACCCGTGCCAGTAGCTCTGCCAGTGTAACAACAGCATCGCGACGTCCCCTCTGGTGGCAGTGCAGCCCTCATGCTCGACTGCAGTACCCCGGCCTTCCTTCCGAATGCCAACAACTAGCACCCCCTCTGCAAGGCCAACCACTGTTGATGGGTTGTTGTGTGTTCAAGTGGTTCCTAATCAGAGTGATTGTAGACCGTTGGATCTTGATCATCATGCTTGATTGAATGTGGGCCGTCGATCTCCTTTTGATCATCCGATTAGAACCTAGCTGTCCGATCTCTCTTTGATCGTCACGATCATGATGATCATCAATTTCCGTTGATTACAGCCATTCGATCGATCGATCTTGATCTTCATCATTATCTTCATCATCAGGGAAATCTGACCATCCGATCTGATCCGATCATCTTGATCTTGATCTTCGATCTCAGCTGTCCGATTGTGTTCGTGATCTCGATCGTCTTCATCTTGTTTGTGATCCTGTGTTCGTAATTGGTTCGTGATCCGCTCGTTGTGTTTATGTTCGTGCCCCGGGATTCGTTCCCGTAATTCTTACTCTTTCTTCGTTCTCGTCGTCGTCTCTTAGGCAAGTAACTTGTGCTCAAATGTCTCTGTATGATACAAGTCATGAATTCCTGCATATAGTGTAGTTGGGTTCTAGAGACAACTCGTGTGTGTCTATTCTTGATGAGTATTGTGTCTATAGTATTTGACCATAGTTGCCTCACGACACATATGACATGAATTAACCTAGGAGTGACCATTTCTTGATGTGATGTATATGTGAAATAATTATGAGAACTTGTGTGCTTGTCAAATCCATGTGATATACTTGTTGTGGACATATTGTATACTCTATTTCATATTGTTTGGACACCTAGTAGACTCTAATTCATGTTTAGTTATGTTTCGATCAAGTTTCGTGTGATTCATGTTGGTTTTGTTCCTAAAGGAAATTCTGTGCTTTGTCGATGATCTGTCTTGATCAGTAATTTAGATCATATTAAGGTCAGTATCATAAATTCAGTATAAAACATGATTTGTAGAGAAATTCGTCTTCTTTTCAACCCCTCTAACCATGCTCGATTTTGTTTTTGTATGTATGAGATATGATTGTTTTACTACAGAGGTGTATTTCATTTCCAAATTTCGTTTCTTGGTGATTTTGAAGGATAAATTATTTTGATACTAGTTCTAAACATGTTATTTTAATCTGAAGTTTTGGCCAGGTTTTCTATACCTATTTAGGAACAACCTAGAATTTTGGTAGATTTTATTGATGAGTTTTATATGTCGTTTCATGCTTGTTTATGAAAGCCATACTTGCTGGATTTTACTCACTGTTCTGAAAAGATTTGTGTTTTCACCCTGATTCCTTTTCCTGTATGAAAAATAATTATGATATATTAAAGTTGTCTTATTTTGTCTATTTTCATCTCCCTTTGACGTATCTGGATTTCGTTTCACGGTTTGCAAGATATTACAGTTTTTGTACAGCAGTGTTGGGAATTCCAGATTCGCCAAACTATCATTTATTGATGTTTTCTGATTTTTGATGACTGATCTAATTTTACTGGAAAATTCTAAAACTTTATATTCTGATACTAAACATATAGTGGAATACCCCAAATTTTTCGTGGATTTATTTAATGAGTTTTCGTGCTGTTTTCCTGCTCTTGAATTCGATCTTCTGATTTCTGGCTGAACCTATTTTCTGGATTCAAATCAGTTTTGAGTTATGATTTTGTGAAATACGATATGAATTATTTATATTCGCTGGATTCGGTTGGGAGTCTATTTTCTAGACGTTTTGACGGAATCAAGTTTGAATGTTTGTAACACTGGGAATCACTGTTTTACTATAGTATGGTCTTGCTGTCCTGAACTAGAGATTTGATTCTTTTATTCTTTTATGAGATATTTTGCACTCGTACATGTTTATCGTGCAACTTGAACTTGCCACACGATCATGCCATGTAATTCTTGATATATTTTGCACACCTACATGCTTGTTTGACAAAAATAATAAACAACCAAACCGGGATTTTAAGGGAAAGATCTAATAGTGGATAATTCAGAAATGTATACTCGGAAGAGGATCCACTGATCCTACGTGATGACTTGATACATGATACTTGACACGTGATTACTTGCCACTTGCATGCAAGACACGTTACTTGCCACTTGCACAACTTGACACGTGATTACATGATACATGATACATGATACTTGGAGCTTCGAGCTCGATTACTTGATACTGTCCCTGAGTACACTGCCCTCTATGGTTCACTATGAAATCTAAACCGAAACTGTTTGTTGTAGCAACCATGTAAGGTGGGCTGCATGAAGTGCTACCTAGATAGTAATCACTATAAGACTTGATGCATGATACTTGAACATGATACATGCTTGCTTGATACTTGATTACATGATACATGAGACTTGATGCTTGAACGTGATACTTGACCCTTGTACTTGACTATTTGACACTTGTCACTTGTTACGTGATTTCATGATACTTGATTCGTGATACTTGTTACTTTTTTACATGATACTTGTTCACTTGACACTTGATATATGTTACTTGTACTTGTTCACCTTACCATGCTAGTTGTTATACATTATCATCATGCCTGTTCCATGTTATTAGTTAGTTTTTTCCCCATGTACTTGTATCCTACATTACAAGTGGCCCGTAACTTGCAATTGATGGGTACTTGTTTTCTCTTTTCCTCTTTTCCTGCAATTGTTAAATTGCAGATTATGGAGAACAGGTTTCAGATGGTATTGGTGACATGAAGTATTAGTACTGGATTTTATTATTATTATTTCTTGTAGCTTGCTTGAACAATATTGTATTTTGGTACTTGGATTTATTCTTGTATTTGGACAATGTGACCCAAGATATTTCACTTGTTCAGATCATGATTATTTGAGATTATAACATTTTGGTTTGAATAATTCTTGTTGGTATTTTGGTTCATATGTGCATGTTGGTTGATACTTTTGCTTCCGACTCTAATTAATCTTGTGAATGTTGTAAAGATTCTTGAACAGCTTAAGGATGATGAAAATCATTCGCTGGGATTTTGTCGCGTATCCGTATTCCGTATTCTCTTTTGGGAAGCGGGGCGTGACAGTTGTAGAATTACAATGGAGATCAATAATAAAAGGGGGGAAAATGAAAATAGGAGTTACATTCTCATCCCGTTATTCTTTGGTATTCAAATTAATCGTCCATAAGGCAAGTCACTTTCCTCTTGAATTGAATCTTGTATCAAATTCACGTTTTTACTGAAATTCTAGCAAGTAGATCTAATTGTTCATCGTATCGAATATTGTTATTCTCTTTTCATTGAGTATATTGAGGGTTTACACAAGCTAACCCAAATATCCTCGACATCGTGCCTTTGTTGACTCCAAAAAGTGAATCTTTTATGTATTCATGTAGTGTTCATGATAGGGTTATTCATACAATCACAACACAATTAATCTATTGCAGAAATAATTGTTAGGTGGTATGTTGTTTTATCGATTGATGTTTGGTTATTATTACAATAGTGTATGTATGTATTCCTGATCGTGTTTATCATGCTATTACACCCACCATGCTGATTATATGATTTATCGATTATAGAAGTGGAACCCATCATGTTTACTCGCTTTATTTCATGAAAAATATCAAAAATCTGTATGTTATTTTCTGTCTGTATTTTTCCGGTCGTTTTTGACCCCGTATTTGATATAAAAATAATAACTTTCTGAATAAGAGTTGGAGCCCCATGTATCTAGTTTCCATAACATCTTGAATCGCTGAATTCCGAGTTGTATTGCAAAAGTTATGACTGATTTACTACTGCTATATTTTTATTTTATTTTCAGAATTTCAGATTCATGCATGTTTCATGTTAATCTATTAAAAGGCTGACCTAATATTAAAACATTGCTCTAAAAATTTCCAGAATGTTAGTTAACATGTTTAGGAGTCTAAAGAATATTTTTGATTATTTTATAATTGAGTTTTCGCTAATTCTAAAGATACAACAACTTGATGACGATTTTCTGTCTGAACATGTAACATGTAAAGAATGATGTGTTTGACCTAGCAACTATAGTCGGATTTTGTATTTTAAATATGTGTTGGAATCGTGTGGAAGTCTAGTTTTCAGAACTTCTAACGGTTTCAGTTTTTGATTTCCGTAGGAGTGGGAAAGCTGATTTTTATACAGTGAACTCTTGGTGTCCAAAAATTCGTTTTCCAGGTTTTATTAATATAAGTGTATGTATATTATTGTATTGCATGAATTGAAGTATATATATTGCATTTAATGATCCTAATGAGTTATTATCATCATTCTAATTGTCCAATTCAAGTTATCATCCTTTTGTTCTCCAACTGTTACTTTCGTTCGTCTAAATGTGTCTTAATTGTATATTGTATTGTTGCATTAATAAAATAATTAACAACCCTGGGTTTAAGGGATTGACTAGAGTAGTTGATGATATAGTGACTGTACATGGAAGTGTGGGCCATGTTTCCCAAAATAATGTGTATCGGCTTGTGTTATCATTATCGATTTATTGTTGGATTACTGACTATATTATCCCAATTCATCCTGTACTATCTTATTATTATCGTCTCGACCAGTGTGCACCAATGCTGCAAATATTGTTATCGTGCCGTGTAAATGATCTATAGAATCTTCCACTTAAGTCTAAACGACATTGATTTTATGCATCGAACCTGTAGAATGGGATGCAGTAGTACGTGCATTAGTTAGGATTAAAATGAATAATAGACTTAAGGATTGACACAACATCGACATTGCATATTGTACATCATTGTTTCTATTAATATCGAACATTGCCTAAGTGTTATGGACATCGACCATTGAACATTGTTATCGATTATTAATCATTGTTTATAACCATTCCATCGATTACCATAATATTGATTATTGCCATCGTCCTATGTTATTGAGTTCTATTGATCCATTGAATTCATTGTTATATCATTACCATTGTTTCCTTACTTTCTCGACTTGTTGTCCATGACTTGTTCTAAGGATAATTTTTCTTCTCTTTTTAGATGAAGTGTTCACAGGTAATGAAGGAGAATTACCTGCTGGAATTGAAGAACAAGCTTTCTAAAGATTTAATGCTTTCTAGTAGATTATTATTGCATTGGACTTATTATTATTGTGATTGGATTTATTATTGTATTGGGCTTATGACCCAGATTTTATTACTTGTTTCCAGATGTTGGATTATTGTATTCGAATATTTCATATTGTTTATTCCAAATATTATTGTTCATATGGTTGTTATTATTGCCTTGCACATTTCTTTTTTATTGTTATTATTGTTGAGTTGAATGGGTAAACATCTTATCGATGACGCAAGTTATTCGCTGGGCCAATGTCACATGCTTGTGTTCCGTATTTTTGGGAAGAGAGGTGTGACAAGGTTTTTAGTGGTATCAGAGCCCGGGTTTGGATAATATATCAGTCAAACATGACTAATGAAAGGAGGTTTGGCTTTAACTGATATATTAGTCAATTTTGGGTTTTACCGATTTGACTCAACAGTATGTGCAATACAGGAATCTCATGGATAATTAATGACCAACTCATGATCTAGACGCTAACCAGTTGATTTTTATTACAGACCATAGCTAGAAAAGGTGTTTCATTTTCCCGTGCTGGGGCTGATCAGTCTGATGAGCCCACTGTTGCATAGATGATGCAGATGCAGCGTGAGCACAATGAACTGATATGCGGATGCAACGAGAACATAATGAACTGATGAGGGTGGCTTTTGAAGCTGCCAACAGGGAACCCTGTTGTACGTGTACCTGGAGTCCTACCGCTGAGACCTGGTAATGTGGTAAGCTTCATAAGGCTCCATCCAGACAAGTTCTCGGGCACTGAATGTCTGCTTAAAGCCGAGCAATGGCTTATCAGGACCGAGTAGCTGTTGACTACAGCACATATAGTGGATGTGGATCGTGTGGATGTTGTGCGCATCCAACTTGTTGATCCTACCCACATCTGGTGGCAAGATGAGGCTGAACGATTAGGCCGACCCATCCACTGGGTCATCTTCACTGAGTGCTTCCTTACGAAGTTTTTCCCTAATGCCAACAAGAAAGGAATGGAACGACTTTTTGTTTCACTAACTCATGTTCGTCAGATAGTGTTTATTCATGCTTTTTCATTGTTATTTCATAAAATACCGACGTTAAACTAAACACTGTCTTGAATCAGAGGAGTCGGACCGTGGACGAGTACGTTACGGAATTCATCCTACTAAGTCATTTTGCTACTTCTATGGTGGCGAATGACGAAGATAGAGGTCGTCGTTTCTTGTTGGGCTTGGATATTGAGATTCAGGATCGTCTTGCTGCCTTGCAACTTTGTTCTTATGTTTATATCCTGGATGCCGCTAGAATTTAGGAACAGACCAGTATGAGCAAGCGTGCTATTCAGCGTTCTGTCCCGCACCCTGTTGCTACTAGGCCTTCTGGAGGGCCTATTAGGAGGCCTATTCCGAACCTTCTTGCTAGAGCACTGCCGTACCCACTTGCTGTTCAGGGGTCGGATCTGGTCTGCTCACACAGTCGGAAGACTAGGCATTTGAACCAAGATTGCATGATAGCAAACTGCCTGTGCCTTCTGTGTAGGGGCAATGATCATATAGTTCGTGATTGCCCAAGGTCCAGATCTCTTGTATCAGTTGGAGCTTCCGCTCCGCAAGGAGTACTTGCTCCTGGTCAGGGTGGACCACAACTCCCACTACAGAGGCAGATCTTTGATCAGACGAGAGCCGTTCCTAGGGGTAATCTTCCTGCGGGTCATGGTGAGGCCTACAACCTGACTACGCAGGATGCTGAAACTGCTTTGGGCATTGTCGTAGGTGTATCTTTAGTTGTGTTTATTTGGATTTTATTTTCATTCGTCCACGCTATCTTGTTATTTTATTCTGTTGCTTATCATGTTATCCCTCCATTCATGTCTGTTTCTTGCATTTTGCTTCTACATATTGTGTTCTCATTTTGACTTCTTGCTAGGCATTATCCTCGTTCACTCCTATCCCTGCTCATGTTCTTTTTAACTCCTGTGCAACTCATTCTTGTTTCTTCCCGCTTCGTCGACCTGCATCACTTGGCTAGCAGCGCTATGCCAGTAGCATGGAATATTACTACAGGTGGAGGTATTGTTGTGGGTTCTCAGATCTGTGAGAAGAGTCCCTTTGTTAGTGGTGGTGTTGATTTTCGTGTAGATCTAATTGTCATCAACAATTCTGGTTTTGATGTTATCTTGGGGATGGATTGGCTTAGTGTAGCTCATGCTGTATTTGACTACCGTAGGAAGAAGGTGGTGTTCCAAATACCGGGTCGTCAGGAATTTGAATTCTGTGCCGCTGAAACACCTGCTTGCTTGTGTGGAGAAGTTGGCAAGTCAGGAAGTTCCAGTTATGGAGGAAGTGTGTGCTGATGGTGATGTCGCACTGTTGGTTGTATGAGACTTTCTAGATGTTTTTCATGAGAAATAGCCGGGATTACTGCCAGATCGTGAAGTGGTGTTCAGTATTGATGTTCAGTCGGGTACAGCTCCAATCTCAAAGAGTCCATACAGAATGGCTCCTGTTGAGTTGGCTGAGTTGAAGTAGCAGATTCAGGAGTTGTTGTAAAGAGATTTTATCAGGCCAAGTGTTTCGCCTTGGGGAGCTCTGGTACTGTTCGTCAATAAGAAGGATGGTAGTCGCAGGTTGTGTGTTGACTACCGCGAGCTCAATAATGTCACAGTGAAGAATCAGTATCTATTGATAAGGATTGATGACCTATTTGATCAATTGGGAGGCGCTTCTGTATTTTCGAAGCTGGGTCTTCGTTCTGGCTACCATCAGGTTAAAGCGAAAGCCTAGGATGTACAGAAGACTACTCTTCGAACAAGATATAGGCACTATGAATTCTTGGTGATGCCTTTCGGAGTTACTGATGCTCCAGTTGTGTTCATGAGCTTGATGAATTGGGTTTTCTCTCTCTTTCTGGACAATTTTGTTGTGGTGTTCATTGATCATATTCTGGTATATTTTTAGAACAGTGATGAGCATGCTGAGTAATTGAAGGTTGTTTTGCAAACATTGAGAGATCATCAGCTGTATGGGAAGCTTAGCAAGTATGAATTTTGGCTGGATCATGTGGCATTCTTGGGCCATATTTTTTGGTGATGGAGTTTCTGTCGATCCGTCTAAGATCTCTGCAGACGCCGAAGTCGGTATCGGGAGTTCGGAATTTTCTTGCTCTAGCGGGGTACTACAGGAAGTTTGTTCGGAATTTCTCGATGATTGTTGGGCCGTTGACTAAGTTGACTGGGAAGGATCAGAAATTTGTGTAAGATGATTCTTGTGATGAAGCCTTCGTTGAATTAAAGAATCGGTTGACATCAGCACCTGTGTTGACTATACCGGATGGATCAGGAGGTTTCGTAATTCACTGTGATGCTTCAAGAAGAGGTTTGGGTGCAGTTTTGATGCAATAAGGCAAGGTTATCCATATGCATCTAGGCAATTGAGGCCGCATGAGAAGAATTATCCTACACATGATTTGTAGGTTGCCGTTGTGATCTTTGCCTCGAAGCTTTGGAGGCATTATTTGGAGACCGAGTGGAGATCTTTACTAACCACAAAAGTCTCAAGTATTTGTTTACTCAGATGGAGCAGAATATGAGGCAGAGGCAATGGTTGGAATTGATGACGGATTATGATATCAGTTTGTAGTATCATCCTGGCAAGATTAATTCAGTTGCTGATGCTTTGAGCAGAAGACCTGTTGCTATGGTTCTTACTGAGCAGGAGGAGCTTGTGGAAGCTATGAGGAGATTGGATTTGGAAGTGGTTTTACCTAATTCCAAACATAGTTGTATGGTGATTCAGTTGCAGTCATCTTTAGTGGATCAGATTAAGGAAGCATTGTCTAGTGATATGCAATTGCAGAAGTTTCGAGCTGAAGTCGAAGCTGGTTCAAGGACTGATATGGTGATTCATGAGGATGGATCTCTCCACTTTGGGACTTGTCTATGTGTTCCGAATGGGGAAGTCAGACAGAAGTTACTGGAAGAAGCTCACTGCTCACCATATTCTATTCATCCCAGTGGTACGAAGATGTATTAGGATTTTAAGTTGCATTTCTAGTGTCATGGTATGAAGAGAGATGCTGCAAGATTTGTTTCGCAGTGTTTGATCTGTCAGCAAGTTAAAGTAGAACATCAGAGGACTGCTGGACTTCTTCAACCACTTCCTATTCCGAAGTGGAAGTGAGAGAATATTACTATGGCTTTTGTGACTGCTTTGCTTAGAAGTCCCAAAGGTCACAATGCCATCTGGGTGATTGTGGATCGCTTGACGAAGAGTGCTCATTTTATTCCCTTCAGAGTGGGTCAGTCTATGGAGAGCCTTGCAGAGAAGTACATGCAGGAGATTGTGAGGTTTTATGGTGTTCCTGTCAGTATTATATCAGATAGAGACACTAGATTTAGATCTCAATTCTGGGAGTCTGCAGAACAGTCTTGGGAGTAAGCTGAGATTCAATACTGCATTCCATCCGCAGACAGATGGACAATCAGAGAGGACTATTCAAACAATAGAGGATATGTTGAGGTCCTGTGTTCTCCAGTTTTGAGGATTTTGGGAAGATCATCTACACTTGGGGGAGTTTTCATACAACAATAGCTGCCAAGCAAGTCTTAAGGCAACTCCGTATGAAGCTTTGTGTCGTCAGAAGTGTAGGTCACCAGTGTGTTAGGATGACATTGGTGAGAGGAAACTTTGGGGCCAGAGTTGATCATGATGACTGTTGATGCAGTGGCCCATATCAGGAAGCGTCTACAGGAAGCACAAGACAGGCAGAGGAGATGGGAAGACATTCACAAGAGGCCATTGGAGTTCGAAGTGGGTGACCATATGTTCTTCAAGGCATCACCATGGAGATGTATTATCCGTATTGGAGGAGGGGGAAGCTAAGCCCTAGATTCATTGTTCCATTTGATGTGGTGGAGCGAGTAGTCAAGGTGGCCGATAGACTCGCGTTGCCACCAGCTCTATCTGGAGTGCATAATGTCTTCTATGTTGCTCAACTCAGGAAGTATGTCAGGAATGATAGTCATGTTATTGACAACTCGGAATTTTCTATTCGACCAGATTTGTCCTGTGAGATCCGTCCGGTTTCGATTGTGAACCGACGTGAGAAGATTTTGAACATAATGAAATCAAAACCAATAAGGAATTAATGAATGGAAGAGAAAAAAGACAACAAACAAATGAAGGAACTGAAAGTGAAGGGATCAAGAGGAATTAAATAGGACTAGTTTCCAGATCATCAGTTGGATATCAATTGTTCATGCGATTCCTGTATTGCACATACTGTTGAGTCAAATCGATAAAAATTCCAAATCTAAATTAATATATCAATCAAGCCAAACTTTCTTTCGTTAGTCACGTTTGACTAATATATTATCCAAACTCGGGCTCTGATACCACTAAAAACCTTGTCATGCACTGCCAAAATACGAGTACGTAACATTAGCCCAGTGAATGACTAACGTCACCCATAAGCTATTTATTCGATTAACTCAACAATATAATCAATACAGAACATATGCGCAGGCAATATTAATAATCTCATGAACAACAGAACTTGGAATGAAGCAATAATAATATCCAAATATAATAATAACAATTCAACGTCCGGAAACAATAATAAAATCCGGGACATAAGCCCAAAACAATAATAATCCAATCTAAAATAATAACAAGTCTCAATACATTAAGTTTATTAAAGCAATAAGAAATTAGAAAGCAGTAGTCTTCAGAATGTTTGTTCTCCAATTCCAGCAGGCAATTCTCCTTCATTACTTGATATGGACACTGTGAATTCTTGGTGATGCCTTTCAGAGTCTAATGCTTCGGCTGTGTTCATGAGCTTGATGAATCGGGTCTTCTCTTCTTTCCTGAAAAGTTTGTTGTGGTGTTCATCGATGACATCATCGTTTAATCTCGGAGTCGTGATGAGCATGCTGAGCACTTGAGAGTGGTCTTGTAGACATTGCGGGAACATTAGCTGTATGGGAAGCTTAGCAAGTGCGAGTTTTGGTTGGACCAGGTTGTCTTTCTGGGGCATATTATTCCCGGTGATGGAGTTTCTATCGATCCGTCCAAGATCACTGCGGTTAAGGATTGGCCGACGCTGAAGTCAGTATCGGAAGTTCGTAGTTTCCTTGGGCTAACAGGTTACTACAGTAAGTTTGTTCAGGATTTTCGAAGATTGTCGGGCCGTTGACCAAGTTAACCAGGAAGGATCAGAAGTTTGTGTGGGATGAGTCCTTTGATGAAGCCTTCGATGAGTTGAAGAATCGGTTGACATCAACACCGGTGTTAACCATACCTGATGGATCAGGAGGTTTCATAGTTCATTATTATGCCTCAGGCAGAGGTTTGGGTGTTGTTCTGATGCAACGAGGGCAGGTCGTCACGTATGCATCTCGACAGTTGAGGCCGCATGAGAAGAATTACCCCACACATGACTTGGAGATTGCAACTTTGATTTTTGCCTTGAAGCTTTGTAGGCATTATTTACTTGAAGACTGAGTGGATATTTTCACTGACCACAAAAATCTCAAGTATGTATTCACTCAGAAGGAGCTGAATATGAAGCAGAGGCGATTATGATATTAATTTGCTGTATCATCCTCGCAAGATTAATTTGGTACCTGATGCTTTGAGCAGAAGACCGGTTGCTATGGTTCTAACTGAGAAGGAAGAGCTTTTGGAAGCTATGAGAAGGTTAGATCTGGAAGTGATTTTGCCTGGTACCGAGCAGAGTTGTATGGTGCTTCAGCTACATTCGTCATTGGTGGAGCAGATTAAGGAGGCACAGTCAGATGATGAGCAGTTGCAGAAGTTTCGAGTTGAAGTTGAAGCAGGTTCAAGGACTTATTTGGTTATTTGTGAGGATGGATCTCTTCACTTTGGGACCCGCCTATGTGTTCCGAAGAGGGAAGTCAGGCAGAAGCTACTCGAGGAAGCTCATCGCTAGCCTTATTCTATTCATTCCAGTGGTACGAAGGTGTATTGGGACCTGAAGTTGCATTTCTGGTAAAATGGTATGAAGAGAGCTGTGGCGAGATCTGTTTCGCAGTGTTTGATTTGCCAGCAGGTGAAGGCAAAACATCAGAGAACTGCTGGACTTCTTCAACCTCTTCCCATTCCGGCATGGAAATGGGAGAACATCACGATGGACTTTGTGACTGCTTTGCCGAGAAGTCCCAAGGGTCACAACGCCATCTGGATAATTATGAATCGGTTGACGAAGAGTGCCCACTTTATTCCCTTCAGAGTGGGCCAGTCTACGGAGTGCCTTGCAGAGAAGTATATGCAGGAGATTGTGAGATTGCATGGGGTCCCTGTCAGTATTGTATCAGACAGAGACACTAGGTTCAGATCTCAATTCTGGTGTTACGCCCCTGCTTCCCAAAAATACGGAATACGAGCACGTAACATTGGCTCTGCAAATGACTAACGTCACCCATAAGCTGTTTATTCGATCAACTCAACAATATAATCAATACAGAACAGTTGCGCAGGCAATAATAATAATCTCATGAACAATAATACTTGGAATGAAGCTGTAAAATGTCCAAATACAATAATAATAATCCAGCGTCTAGAAACAATAATAAAATCTGGAACATAAGCCCAAAACAATAATAATTCAATCCAAAATAATAACAAGTCTCAATACATTAAGTTTATTAAAGCAATAAGCAATTAGAAAGCAGTAGTCTTCAGAATGTTTGTTCTCCAATTCCAGCAAGCAATTCTCATTCATTAACTATATACACTTCATCTAAAAAGAGAAGAAAAATTGTCCTTAGAGCAAGTCATGGACAGCAAGTAGAGAAAGCAGGGAACAATGGAATAACGGTATAACAATGAATCAATGGATCAATAGGAATCAATAACATGGCACGATAGTAATAATCAATAACATGGTAATCAATGCAACAGTGTAACAATGGTTCAATATTCAGTAAGGTAATCAACGGTTAATATCAATTATACTTAGACAATATTGGATACAAATAGGAACAATGATGAACAATATGCAATGTCAGTGATGTGTCAATCCTTATGTCTATTAATCATTTTAATCTTAACTAATGCATGCACTACTGCATCCCATACTATCAATTTCGTTTAGACTCAAGTGGTAGATTCTATAGTTCATGTACTAGGTATGATGACGATAACGGTAATAACACGGGCCATGTGTAATTTCTTACACGATGACGATAACGGTAATAATCACGGGCCATCATCCGAGTACAGTTCCTATATCATCAACTACTCTAGTCAATCCCTTAAATCCCGGCTTGTTAATTATTTATCAATGCAACAATAAACT